>CM028135.1:540780000-542030000 GCA_016271365.2 Neoceratodus forsteri | reverse complement strand
CCTAGTGTTTTGTTGGGGGGTGACTGTAGCAGATGGGGGATTGGACACCCCCTCTGCACAAACCTATGTTTTGTGTGTGGAGGAGGACATTATGCCTACGGGGAGTGGGCTCCCCCATGTGGCACATTAATGATGGATGGGGGACATTATGCTGACAGATAGTGGGCTCCCCCATTGGCAAATGAAACTTAGATTGGGACTGAAGTCGGTGGAGATTGGGGCCCCCGTCAGAAAACAAAGACTGTTTGGGGGGCACATGCTGCCGAGGGGGTTTGGGCACCCCCTCAGTACTGGGGGGCTGCATAATAGTGTTTGTGAATGCAGCAGCAAGTCACCTGCCATGTTCACAAACAGTATTACCCTAACTAACATTCCACCCTGCAATGACAGGTCGCTCCCTCATTGCAGCAGGATGACTGATGCTGCAATGATGAGGCAGCCCCTGATTGCTGCAGTGAAAACATTTGTATTTGGTGGCACTTTTGGAGACCAGTGTCATCGACACTCTGCACCTCCAGTGGTCCACAAGTACCAAGACCCCAGATGCAGTGCCTCCCTTGGCTGTAACAGTGCCACACCTCCACAACCCACTTTTCTCCTAAGTTGTCGCATACTGTTTCTTGCACATGCATGCAAGCAAACATAAAAATCAGTTACAGAGTTAAAGAAAGATTTAGGCTACTCCCAAACCAACAGCAAAGTCAGAACGCAAAATCATTTACGGAGTTATATAAACATGACCCCAGCCAGAAACAGTCCTCCTGAATATAGGTTGCAAAGTGAAAGAGAGCTTTAAGCTACTCCCAAACCAACAGCAAATTCACAACAAAAAATCAGTTCAAAAGATTAAGATTTAAGCAACTCCAGCCAGCAACAGTTAATCAGTTACAGGGTTAAAGAAAGGTTAAAGATACTCCAAAACCACCAGCAAACTCACAACAAAAAATCAGTTACAGAGTTAAAAAAACATTAATGCCAGATCAACAGAAAACTCACCCTCCAACCACTCTGCACAGTAAGCAGAACAGAGCTTGAAACTGAATTCCAAACAAACGTGATTGGCTGCTCAGCCTCTGTTGAAATTCAATTACAGAGTTAAAGAAAGCTTTAAGCTACTCCCAAACCAGCAGCAACACACAAAAAACAATAAGTTACAGAGTAAAAAAAAAAGATTTCAACTAGTCCCAAACCAGCAGCAAACTAACAACAAAAATATCAGTTGCAGATATACATAAACATTACTTCAGCCAGCAACAGTCCTACTGAAAATCAGTTACAGAATTAAAGAAAACTTTAAGCTACTACCAAATCAACATGAAACTCACAACAAAAAATTAGTTACATGTTTAATCAAGATTTAAGTAACTCCACCCTGAAGCAGTCATACTGAAAATCAGTAACAGACTTAAGAAAAGCTTTAAGATACTCACAAACCAACAGCAAACTCACATCAAAAAATCTGGTATAGAGTTAAAAAAAGATTGATCCTACTCCCAAACCAACACCAAACTTACAACAAAAAAATCAGTTACATAGTTAATTAAAGATTTAGCCTGAATCAACAGCAAAACTCACCCTCCTACCTCTCTCCACAGCAAGCAGAATGAACATGCAAAATGTCTTATTGGACATTTAAACAGAGGTTAAAACTGAATTCCAAACAAACTTGATTGGAAGTTCTGTCTCTGCTGAAAGAATCCCATCTTACAGCAACAGTCCTCCTAAAAATGAGTTACAGAGTTAAATAAATCTATGAGCTACTCCCAAACCAACAGCAAACTCACAACAAAAAATCAGTTACAGAGTTAAAGAAAGATTTAAGCTTCTCCCAAACCAACAGCAAAGTTACAACACAAAATAACTTAAAGAGTTAAATAAAGATGGTCCCAGCCAGAAACAGTCCTCTTAAAAATCAGTTACAGAGTTAAATAAAGATTTAAGCTACTCCCAAACCAACAGCAAACTCACAAAAAATCAGTTACAGAGTAAAAGAAAGCTTTAAACTAGTCCCAAACTAACAGGAAAGTCACATAAAATATCAATTACAGATTTACAGAAAGATTTAAGATACTCCTGCCAGCAACAGTTCTCCTGAAACTTAGTTACAGAGTTAAAGAAAGCTTAAACCTACTCCAAAACCAACAGCAAACTCACAACAAAAAATCAATTACAGAGTTAAAGAAAGCTTTATGCTATTCCCAAACCATCAGTAAATTCACAACAAAAAATCAGTTACAGAATTAAAAAATATTTACTCTACTCAAGCCAGCAACAGTCCCTTGAAAATCAGTTACAGAGTTAAAGAAAAATTTAATCTACTCCCAAACTAACAGCAAAGTCACATCAAAAATCAATTACAGATTTAAAGAAAGATTTAGGCTACTCCAACCAGCAACAGTGCTCCTGAAAATCAGTTACAGAGTTAAAGAAAGCTTTTAACTACTCCCAAATCAAAAGCAAACTCACCAACAAAAAAATAGTTACAGGGTTAAATAAAGAGTTAAGCTTCTCTCAATCCAACAGCAAACTAAAAGCAAACAATCAGTTACAGAGTACAATATTTAATGTACTCCATCCAGCAACAGTTCTCCTGGAAATCAGTTACACAGCAAAAGAAAAATTAAAGCAACTCCCAAACCAACAGCAAACTCACAACAAGAAATCAGTTACAGAGATAAAGATTTAATCTACTCCAAAACCAACAGCAAACTCACAAGAAAAAGTAGTTACAGAGTTAAATAAAGATTTAAGCTAATCTCAAATCAACAGCAAAACCCACTGTCAAACCTCTTCACACAGCAAGCAGAATGAATGTACAAAATTACTTTGTGAACTTTAAATACAGATTCAAACAGAATTCCATACAAACTAGATTGGCTGCTTAGTGTCTAAACAAATAATCCCCTCTGCCAGCAACAGTACTGTTGAAATTCAATAACAGTGTTAAAGAAAGCATTAAGCTACCCTCAAAACCAACAGCAACCTTGCAACAACAACAAAAAAAATGGTTACAGAGATAAAAACAATTAAGCTATTCCACCCAACAACTGTCATTCTGAAAATCAGGTACAAAGTAAAAGAAAGCTTTAAGCTACTCCCAAACCAACAGCAAATGCAAAGCATAAAACAAGTTACAGCATTAAAAAAAGTTAAGCTAATCCTAAATCTATAGCAAAACTCAGCCTCATACCTCTCTCCACATCAAGCAGAATGAAAAGGCAAAATGAACCCATACACATTTAAATAGAGATTCAATATGAATTCCAACAAACTTGATTCGCTGCTCTGTCTCTCTGCAAAAAATACCATCCCACAGAAACAATCCTCCTGAAAATCAGTTAGAGAGTTAAAGAAAGCTTTAAGCCACTCCCATACAAACAGCAAACTCACAATAAAAAATCAGTTACAGAGTTAAAAAGTGACTTAAGCTGCTCCCAAACCAACAGCAAACTCAAAACAAAATATAAGTTAAAGAATTCAGTAAAGATTACTCCAGCCAGAAACAGTCATACTGAAAATCAGATACAGAGTTAAAGAAAGTTTTAACCTACTCCCAAACCAAGAGCAAACTCACAACAAAAAATCACTTTCAGAGCAAAAGAAAGATTTATGCAACTCCTCAAACAACAGCAAACTCAAAACAAAAAAAAATCAGTTACATAGTTAAATAAAGATTTAAACTACTCCAGCCAGCAACAGACATCTTGAAAATCAATTACAGAGTTCAAGAAAGCTTTAACCTACTCCAAAATTAACAGCAAACTCACAACAAAAAAATCAGCTACTGAGCTAAAGAAAGCTTTAAGCTACTCCCAACCATCAGCAAAAACACAACAAAAAAATAAGTTAGGCAATTTAAAAAATATTTAAGCAACTCAAGCCAGAAACAGTCCACCTGGAAATCAGTTACAAAGTTAAAGAAAGTTTTAAGCTACTTCCAAAGCAAGAGCAAAGTCACATCAAAAATCAATCACAGAAAGAAAAAATTAGGCTACTCCAACCAGCAACAGTCCCCTTGAAAATCAGTTACAAAGTTAAAGAAAGCTTTAAACTACTCCCAAACCAAAAGCTAACTCACAACAAAAAACAGAGAGTTAAATAAAGAGTTAATCTTCTCTTAAACCAGCAGCAAACTATCGACAAAAAATCAGTTACAGAGTTAAAGATTTAATGTACTCAAGCCAGCAACAGTTCTCCTGTAAATCAGTTGCACTGTACAAAAAAGATTAAAGTAACTCCCAAACCAACAGCAAACACACAACAAAAATCTGATACAGAGTTAAAGATTTATGCTAATCCCAAAGCAACAGCAAAACCCAATCTCCTACATCTCAAAACAGCAAGTAGAATAAACAGGCAAAATGGTTCAGTGAACATTTAAATAGAGATTCAAATCAATTCCAAACAAACTTGATTGACTGCACTTTCTCTGGGCAAAGAATCCCATCCTTCAGCAACAATCTTCCTGAAAATCAGTTACAGAGTTAAAGAAAGACTTAAGCTACTCCCAAAGCAACAGCAAACTCACAACAAAAAATCAGTTACAGAATCAAAGAAAGATTTAAGCTAGTCTCAAACCAACAGCAAACTGACAACAAAAAATCAGTTACAGAGGTAAAGATTATAACTACTCCCAAACCAACAGCAAACTCACAAGAAAAAATAGTTACAAAGTTAAACAAATAATTAAGCTAATTCCAAATCAACAGCAAAACTTACCCTCCAATCTCATTGCACAGCAAGCAGAATGAATGTGCAAAATGCTTTGTGAAATTTTAAATACTGATTCAAACTGAATTTCAAACAAACATGATTGGCTGCTCAGTCTCTGGGCTAAGAATCCCATCCGCCAGCAACAGTACTATTGAAATTCAATGACAGAGTTAAGGAAAGCGTTAAGCTACTCCAAGACCAACAACAACTTTGCAACAACAAAAATAATTAACCGAGTTAAATAAAGATGTATGCTACTCCACCCAACTTCTGTCTTTCTAAAAATCAGTTACAGAGTAAAAGAAAGCTTTAAGCTACTCCCAAATCAACAGCAAACGCATAGCAGAAAATAAGTTACAGAGTTAAAGATTTAAGATAATCTCAAATCAATAGCACAATTTAGCCTCACACCTGTCTCCACATCAAGCAGAATGAAAAGGCGAAATGCCTCCATGAACATTTAAATAGAGATTTAATCTGAATTCTAAACAAACTTGATTCACTGCTCTGTCTCTGTGCAAACAATCCCCTTCCACAGTAACAATTTTCCTGAAAATCAGAGAGTTAAAGAAAGCTTTAAGCCACTCCAAAAACAAACAGCAAACTCACAATACAAAATCAGTTACAGAGTTAAAGAAAGACTTACGCTACTCTCAAACTGACAGAAACATGAAAACAAAATATAAATTGCAGAGTTATAGAAAGATTACTAACACCAGAAACAGTCATCCTAAAAATCAGTTACAGAGTTAAAGAAAGCTTTATGCTACTCCCAAACTAGCAGCTAACTCACAAAAAAAATCAGTTACAGAGTTAAAGAAATATTTAAGGAACTGAAGCCAGCAACAGTCCTCATGAAAATCAGTTAGAGAGGTAAACAAAGCTTTAAACTACTCCCAATCCAACAGCAAACTCACAAGAAAAAAAAACTGTTACAGGGTTAAAAAAGAGTTATGCTTCTCCCAAACCAACAGCAAACTCACAACAAAAACATCTGTTACAGAGTAAACGATTTAATCTACTTTAGCCAGCAAAAGTCCTCCTGAAGAAACAGTTAGAGTTAAAGAAAGCTTTAAGCTACTCCCAAATGAACAGCAAACACAAAAGACAAAAATTATTTACAAAGTTAAAGCTTTAAGCTACTCTCAAAACCAACCGCAAACTCACAAGAAAAATTAGTTACAGACTTAAATAAACATTTACGCTACTCCAGCCAACAACTGCCCTTCTGAAAATCAGTTACAGAGTAAAAGAAAACATTAAGCTACTCCCAAAGAAACAGCAAATGCATAACAGAAAATAAGTTACAGAGTTAAAGATTAAAGCTAATCCCAAATCAACAGCTAAATTCACCTTCCTACATTTCCTAACAGCAAGTTGAATGAACAGGCAAAATGGCTTTGTGAACATGTAAATAATATTTAAACTGAATTCCAAACAAATTTGATTTGCTGTGCTATCTCATGACAAAGAACAACAGTCCTCTTGAAAATCAGTTACAGAGTTTTAAAAATCTTTAAGCTACTCCCAAACCAAGAGCAAACTCACACCAAAAATCAGTTAGAGTTAATTAAATATTTAAGCTACTCCCAAACTAGCAGTAAACTCACAACAACAATTCAATTACAGAGTTAAAGATTACTCCATCCTGCAGCAGTACTCCCAAAAAACAGTTACAGTGTTAAAGAGAGAATTAAGCTTCTCACAAAATAACAGCAAACTCACAACAAAGAATCAATAAGAGAGTTAAAGAAAAATTTAGGCTACTACAAAACCAACAGTAAACACACAGCCAAAAAATCATTAAGAGAGTTAATGATTTAAGCTACTTCAGCCGGCAACAGTTCTCCTGAAAATCAGTTACAGGGTTAAAGAAAGGTTTAATTTATTCCAAAAACCCAACAACAAACTCATAATAAAAATTACTTACAGAGCTAAATAAAGATTCATTTATTGAATTGTGTTGACCCGATAGGCACACTGGGACTAGAAGTCTCTTTTTCAGGGGCAAATGGAGGGAGGGGGGATACAGATGGTAAACAACTGAAATTGAACCAGATTAAGCTGTTAGTGGTATTTTTAGTGCATGGGAAAAATTTGGCCATGCCACCGGGGAAATCCCCTACTCTTTTCGATAAGTGCGATGGGATATTTAACATCCACCTGAACTACTATCAATCCAGACAGATGGGACCTTGGTTTAATGACTCATCCAAAACATGGCACTTCAGAAGTGCAACACCCCCGCCATGCTGCACTACAGTGTAAGTATTGGGATATTAACACAAGTGCCAGATGTGGGAACTGAACCCACAGCTGTCTGATCTCCCGGCCTCAGAGGCTAGTGTGCTACCTACTGAGCCACTAACACAGCAACAGCAACACTCACCCTAAAACCACTCTCAACATCAAGCAGAATTAATAGGCAAAATATCTCTGTGAACATTTAAATACAGATTCAAACTGAATTCCAAACAAACTTGATCGACTGTTCAGTATCTGGGTAAAGAATCCCCTTCCCCAGTAACAGTTCTGCTGAAAATCAGTTACAGAGTTAAAGAATGCTTTAAGCTACTTCCAAACCAACAACAAACTCACAACAAAAAAGTAAGCTACAGAGTTAAAGAGAGATTTAATCTACTACCAAAGCAGCAGCAAACTCATAAGAACATGTCAGTTACTGAGTTAAATGAAGATTACTCCAGCCTGCAACAGTACTCCTGAAAAAACAGTTACTGTGTTAAAGAGAGCATTAAACTACTTCCAAACTAACAGCAAACTCACAACAAAAAATCAGTAAAGAGTTAAAGAAAGATTTCAGCTACTCCAAAATGAACAGCAAACTCACAACAAAAAATCCTTAAGAGAGTTGAAAATTTAAGCTACTTCAGCCAGCAACAATTCTCCTAAAAATCAGTTACAAGGTTAAAGAAAGGTTTAATCTACTCAAAAACCAACAACAAACTCACAATAAAAATCACTTACAGAGATAAATAAAGATTTAGTTATTTATTTATTAAATTGTGTTGACCAGGTAGGCTCACTGGGACTAGAAGTCCCTTTTTCAGGGGCGACCAGTGGGAGGGGGGATACAGATGGTAAGCAACTGAAATGAAATCAGATTAAGCTGTTGGTGGTATTTTTAGTGAATGGAGGAAATTTGGCCAGGACACGGGAAATCCCATATTCTATTCAATAAGTGCCAAAGGATCTTTAACATCCACCTGAACTACCACCAATCCAGACAGATGGGACCTTGGTTTAACATTTCTTGCAAAACACGGCACCTCAGAGGTGCAGCACTCCCCCTCATGCTGCACTACAGTATTACTAGTTGGATGTTAACCCAAATGCCAGATGTGGGAACTGAAGCCACAGCCCTCTGATCTGCTGGCCTCAGAGGCGAGTGTGCTACCTTCTGAGCCACTGACACAGCAACAGCAACACTCACCCTCTGACACCTTTCCCCAGCAATCAGAATTAATGGGCAAAATGTATCTGTGAACATTTAAGTACAGGTTCAAACTGAATTCCAAACAAACTTGATTGGCTGTTCAGTCTCTGGGCAAAGAATCCCCTCCTACAGTAACAGTTCTGCTGAAAATCAGTTACAAAGTTAAAGAATGCTTTAAGCTACCCCCAAACCAACAACAAACTCACAACAAACAAATCAGTTATGGAGTTTAAGAAAGATTTAAACTACTCCCAAAACAGCGAGCAAACTCAGAAGACAATGTCAGTTACAGAGTAAAATAAAGATTACTCCAGCTAGCAACAGTCTTCATGAAAATGAGTTACACAGTTAAAGAAAGCTTTATCCTACTCCCAAACAAACAGCAAAATCAGAACAAAAAATCAGTTACAGAGTAAAAGATTTAAGCTACTCCAGCCAACAACAGTTCTCCTGAAAATCAGTTATAGAGTTAAAGAAATCTATGAGTTACTCCCAAACCAACAGCAAGCGCACAACAAAAAATCAGTTACAGAGTTAAAGAAAGATGTAAGCTGTTCCTAAACCGAAAGCAAACTCACAACACAAAATCAGCTACAGTGTTAAATAAAGATGACTCCAGCCTGCAACAGACCTCCTTAAAATCAATACAGAGTGAAGAAAGCTTTTGGCTACTAGCAAAACAACAGCAAACTCACAGCAAAAAATCAGTTACTGAGTTAAATAAAAATTTAAGCTACTCCAGCCAACATCAGTCCATCTAAAAATCAGTTACAGAGTGAAAGAAAGCTTTCAGCTACTCCCAAACAAACAGAAAAATTGAGAACAAAAAAATCAGTTGCAGAGATAAAGATTTAAGCTAATCCCAAATCAACAGCTAAACTCACCCTCCTACCTTTCCTAACACCAAGCTGAATAAACAGGCAAAATGGCTGTGTGAACATGTAAATAGAGATTCAAACTGAATTCCAAAAAGACTTGATTGGCTGCTTTATCTGTTGACAAAGGATCCCCTTACCTAACAACAGTCCTCCTTAAAATCAGTTACAGAGTTTAAAAAAGCTTTAAGCTGCTCCAAAACCAAGAGCAGACTCTCTCCAAAAACCAGTTACAGAGCTAAATAAAGATTGAAGCTACTCCCAAACTAGCAGCAAACTCACAACAAAAATTCAATTACACAGTTAAATAAAGATTACTCCAGCCTAAAACAGTACTCCTGAAAAACAGTTACAGTTTTAAAGAGAATATTAAGCTACTCTCAAACTATCAGCAAACTCACAACAAAGAATCAATACAGAGTTAAAGAAAAATTTAAGCTACTCCAAAACCAACAGCAAACTCTCAACAAAAAATAAGCTACTCCAGCCATCAACAGTTCTCCTGAAAATAAGTTACATAGAAACATAGAAACATAGAACTTGACGGCAGATAAGGACCTCTTGACCCACCCAGTCTGCCCATTTCCCTACCTGATGGATAAGCTGCAGATCCTAGTTAACCAGCAGCCTACTTCTTCCTACACCCACCCCCTAGAATTGCCTTATGACTGTCCCATGCATGCTTGAATTCCACCACTGTTTTTGACTCCACAACCTCCTCTGGAAGGCCGTTCCATACATCCACAACCCTCTCTGTGAAAAAATACTTCCTTAAATTACCTCTGAGCTGCCCCCTTCTATCTTCAAATTGTGCCCCCTTGTTCTTGCACACCTCTTTTTTTGAAAGATGCTACCCTCCTTGACTTTGTTGATTCCCTTGAGGTACTTGAAAGTTTCTATCATGTCCCCCCTCTCCCTCCTTTCCTCGAGGCTATACATATTAAGCTCCTTAAGTCTCTCTTCATATGTCTTCCGGTGCAGACCCTGCACCATTTTAGTTGCCCTCCTCTGGACAGCTTCCATCCTGTCTATGTCTTTGAGGATATTGGGTCTCCAGAACAGCACGCAGTACTCCAGATGTGGTCTCACCAGCTGTCTGTACAGAGGGATAATAACTTCTTGTTCTCTACTGGTGATGCCTCTCCCTATGCATCCCAGTATCCCCCCAGCCCTCCTTGCTGCCCTCTCACATTGCTTGCCCACCTTTAGGTCATCTGATATGACTCCCCCAGGTCCCTTTCCATTTTTGTTGTTGTTAGTATCTCACCCCCAATTGTGTACTCTTCCCCTGGGTTTTTGTTTCCCAGGTGCATTACCTTGCACTTCTTAGCATTGAATCTAAGCTGCCATACATTTGACCATTCCTCTAACCTTGCCAAGTCCCTTCTCATCCTTTCCACCCCACCTTGTGCATCAACTCTGTTGCAGATCTTTGTGTCATCTGCAAAGAGACATACTTTTCCTTCCAGTCCCTCTGCAATGTTGCTTATAAAGACATTGAAGAGGACCGGTCCTAATACTGAACCCTGCGGTACCCCACTACTAACCCCCCTTTTTTCAGAGTGGACTCCATTTACTATTACTCTCTGTGTCCTATTCTCCAGCCAATTCTTTACCCAGGCTGTCATCTTGGGACCCACTCCCAGGCTGGCTAACTTGTATATTAATCTTTTGTGTGGGACTGTGTCAAATGCCTTGCTAAAGTCTAGGTAGGCCATGTCCACAGCCCCTCCCTGATCAACTACTTTGGTCACCCAGTCAAAGAAATCTATCAGATTTGTCTGGCATGACCGTCCCACTGTGAATCCATGCTGCCTTGGGTCCTGTGCCCCTCTGGCCTCTAGATATGCAACAATTCTTTCCTTCAGAAGTGATTCCATCATTTTCCCTACCACTGAGGTTAAACTAACAGGTCTGTAGTTTCCTGCTTCTGCCTTGCTCCCACTTTTGTGAAGGGGAATCACATCTGCCCACCTCCAGTCCTCAGGTACCACCCCATCCTCCCATGATTTGTTAAAGAGGGTAGTCAGTGGTGTCACTAGTTCTACCTTAGTTCTTTTAGAATTCTGGGATGAATCCCATCAGGCCCCATTGCTTTGTCCACCTTCAGTTTTAAGAGCTCTTTCAGAACCCTTTCTTCTTTAAATGGGCTGGTATCAACTTCTGTATTCAGAGTGTTTCTGCTGTTTGTTTTAGGTACCTCCCTCTTCCTTTGTAAATACTGAGCAAAATATTTGTTTAGTATCTCTGCCTTTTCACAGTCACCCTCTGCCCACCCTCCCTCCCATTTATTAAGCCTCACTATTCCTCCCTTGGTCTTCCTTCACTCCCTGATGTACCTATAAAAGGTTTTATCCCCCTTCATAACTGAGTTGGCTATCTTTTCCTTGGTTTGGGCCTTTGCTGTTCTGACTGCCTTTCCAGCTTCCTTTTGCTTTAAGTGATACAGTTCTCTGTCCTGTTCCTTCTGTGATTCCTTGTACTTCCTGAATGCTTTCTTTTTCTCTTGAACCTTCACTGCCACTTCCTTTGAGAACCATAGTGGTTTCTTACCTCATTTCATTTTGTTTATTTGCTTTACACAAAGGCTTGTTACCTCTGTGATGGCAGTTTTTATTATTCCCCATTGTTCTTCCACCCCTCCTTCCTGCCCATTTGCTAGTGCATTCCTTAGGCACTCACCCATTTTGGCAAAGTCAGCCCTCCTAAAATCCAGTACCTTTGTCTTTGTATGGCTTGACTCTATTGCTGTGTTTATTGTGAACCATACTGTTCGATGGTCGCTAGTTCCCAGATGGCTACCCACTTCTACATCTGTGGTCCTCTCTTCATCTCCATTTGAGAGAACCAGGTCTAAGATTGCTCCCTCTCGAGTGGGCTCCAATACTAGTTGTCTAAGGCATGTCCCCTGTAGGGCATCTAGAATAACCCCACTCTTAGAAGTGGCTGCTGCAACTGCACTCCAGTTAACATCTGGCATATTCAGATCACCCATCAGCAATATCTCCCCTTTATCTGCCATTCTAAGTATATTTTCTATCATTTCCTTGTCCATTTCCTCCCCCTGAGAGGGGGGTCTGTATACAACCCCTGTGCGGATTGTGGTGCCATTGTCTGCCTCCAAATTGACCCACAGTGCTTCTTCTCCTCCCTGTTTACCCTTTTGTTCTGTTGCTTTGATTTCTTCTCTTATGTAGAGAGCTACTCTCCCTCCTCTTTTACCCTCCCTGTCCCTCCTGTAGATAGTGTATCCTGGTATGTTTACGTCCCAGTCATGGTTCTGTGTGTACCATGTTTCTGTGACTGCCACAATATATAGATCTTCCTCCTCCATCAAGGCCACTAATTCAGGAAGCTTGTTACCCAGACTACGGGCATTGGTACTCATTGCTCTCCATTTTTTGATGGCTTAACCTTCTGTAGCGGCAACCCCCACTGACCTTTCTACCTTGGTCTTTTTCTCATTTACAGTGTTACAGTGTTAAAGAAAGGTTTAATCTACTCAAAAACCAACAAACTCAGAATAAAAATTACTTACAGAGCTAAAGAAAGATTTGTTTATTTATTTATGTATTTATTGAATCCTGTTGACCTGACAGGCCACTGGGATTAGAAGTCCCTTTTTCCGGTGCGACCGGGCAGAGGAGGTGGATACAGATGGTAAGCAACTGAAATTGAACCTGATTAAGCTGTTGGTGGTATTTTTAGTAAATGGGGGAAATTTGCCCTGGACACCAGGGAAATTCCCTACACTTTTCGATAAGTGCCATGGGATCTTTAACATCCACCTGAACTACCATCAATCCAGGCAGATGGGACCTCGGTTTAACTTCTCATCCAAAAGATGGCACCTCAGAAGTGCAGCATCCCCCTCATGCTGCACTACAGTGTCAGTATTGGGATATTAACCTAAGTGCTAGATGTGCGAACTGAATCCACAGCCCTCTGATCTCCTGTCCTCAGAGGCTGGTGTGCTACCTTCTGAGCAACTGACACAGTAACAGCAACACTCACCTTCTGACCCCTCTCCACAGCAAGGGGAATTAACAGACAAAATGTATCTGTGAACATTTAAATACAGTTTCAAACTGAATTCCAAACAAACACAATTGGTTGTTCAGTCTCTGGGCAAAGAATCCCCTCCTACATTAACAGTTCCGCTGAAAATCAGTTAAAGAGTTAAAGAATGCTTCGAGCTACCCTATAACCAACAACAAACTCAAAACAACAAATCAGTTACAGAGTTAAAGAAAGTTTTAAACTACTCCCAAAGCAGCAGCAAACTCAAAAGAAAATTTCAGTTACAGACTTAGTTAATGATTACTCCAGCTAGCAACAGTCCTCTTATAAATTAGTTACACAGTTAAAGAAAGCTTTATTTGACTCCCAAACAGAAAACTCAGAACAACAAAATCAGTTACCAATTTAAAGATTGAAGCTACTCCAGCCAGCAACAGTCCTCCTGAAAATCAGTTACAGATCTAAAGAAAGCTTTAAGCTACTCCCAAACCAACAGCAAACTCACAATAAAAAATCAGGTACAGAATTCAACAAAGATTTAAGCTGTTCCAGACAGAAACAGTCCTGCTGAAAATCAACAACATAGTTAAGGAAAGCTTTAAGCTACTCCTCAACTAACAGCATACTCACAACAAAACAATCAGTTACAGAGTAAGAGATTTAAGATATTCCCAAGCTAATCCCAAACCAAGAGCAACTCACAACAAATAATCTGTCACAGAGCTGAAGAAAGCTTTAAGCTACTCCCAAACCAACAGCCAACTCACAATGAAAAATCAGTCACAGAGTTAAAGAAAGCTTTATGCTTCTCCCAAACCAACAGCAAACTCAAAACAAAAAATCAGCTACATATTTAAATAAAGATTCAACTTACTCTAGCTGGCAACAGTCCTCCTGAAAATCAGTTACAGAGTTAAAGAAAGCTTTAAGATAACTCAGCCAGCAACAGTCCTCCTGGAAATCACTTACAGAGTTAAAGAAAGCTTTAAGCTACTACCAAACCAACAGCAAACTCACACAAAAAAAAAATCAGTTACTGAATACAAGATTTAAGCAGCTCCCCCAAAAACTGCAAACTCACAATGAAAAATCAGTCACAGAGTTAAATAAAGCTTTAAGCTTCTCCCAAACCAACAGCAAACTCAAAACAAAAAATCAGTTACCTACTTAAATAACAATTCAACATACTCTAGCTAGCAACAGTCCACCTGAAAATCAATTACAGAATTAAAGAAATCTTTAAGATACTCTCAAACCAATGGCAAGCTCACATGAAAAAATCAGTTACAGAATTAAAGATTTAAGGTACTCCCAAACTTTCAGCATACTCACAACAAAAAATAAGATACAGAGTTAAATAAAGATTTAAACTAATCCCAAATCAACATGAAAACTCACCCCAACCTCAAGCTACAGCAAGCCAAATGAACAGGCAAATGGCACTGTAAATGCTTAAAAGGAGATTCAAACTGAATTCCAAACAAACTTGATTGACTGCTCTGTTTCTGGGCAAAGAATACCCTCTTACAACAATAAGCCCCCTGAAAATCAGTTACAGAGTAAAAGAAATCTTTGAGCTACTGTCAAGCCAACAGCAAACTATCAACAAAAAATCAGTTACGGAGCTGAAGAAAGCTTCAAGCTACTTCCATTTCAGCAGCAAACTCACAACAAAAAATCAGTCACAGAGTTGAAGAAAGCTTTAAGCTACTTCCAAACCATCAGCAAACTCACAAAATAAAATCAGTTACAGAGATAAAGATTATTCCAACCAGCAACTGCCCTCCTGAAAACAAGATAGAGAGTGCAAGAAAGCTTTAAGCTACTCCCAAACCAACAGCAAACTCACAAAAAAATCAGTCTCAGAGTTGCAGAAATCTTTAAGCTAGTCCCAAACCAACAGCAAACTCACAACAAAAAATCAGTTACTGAATAAAAGATGTTAGCTGCTCCTCAAAAAACAGTTAGTTACAGGGTTTAATAAAAATTTAAGCTACTCCAGCCAGCACCAGTGATTCTGAAAATGAGCTACAGTGTTAAAAAAAACCTTTAAGCTACTCACAAACCAACAGCAAACTTACAACAAAAAAATAGTTACAGAGTTAAAAAAAGATTTATGCTACTCCTAAACCAACAGCAAACTCACAACAAAGAATCAGTTCCAGAGTTAAGTAAAGACTTAAGCCAAATCAGTAGCAAAACTCACCCTCTTAACTCTCTCCACAGCAAGCAGAATGAAGATACAAAATGGCTCTGTGAACATTTAAATAGAGATTTAAACTGAATTACAAACAAACTTGATTGGAAGCACTGTCTCTGGTCAAAGAGACCAATCCTCAGCAACAGTCCTCCTGAAAATCAGTTACAGAGTTAACAAAGTCTATGAGCTACTCCCAAACCAACAGCAAGCTCACAACAAAAAATCTGTTACTGAGTTAAAGAAAGATTTAAGCTACTGCCAAACCAACAGCAAACTGTCAATACTAATTCATATACAGATTTAAACAAAAATGACTCCAACCAGGAATAGTCCTCCTGAAAATCAGTTACAGAGTGAAAGAAAGCTTTAAGCTACTTGTAAAGAAACCACAAACTCACAAAAAACTCCATTACAGAATTAAATAAAGATTTAAGATACTCCAGCCAGCATCAGTCTTACTGAAAATATGTTACAGAGGGAAAGAAAGCTTTCAGTTATTCCCCAAAAAACAGCAAATTCAGAACAAAAAAAAATCAGTTGCAGAGTTAAAGATTTAAGCTAATAACAAATCAACACCTAAACTCACCCTCTAACCTCTCTTCACAGAAAGTTGAATGAACTGGAAAAATGGCTCCGTGAAGATTTAAATAGAGATTCAAATTAAATTTCAAAAAAATTGATTGGCTGCTCTATCTCTTCACAAAGAATTCCCTTCCCCAGCAACAGTCCTCCTGAAAATCAATTACAGGGTTAAAAAAAGATTGAAGTTACTCCCAAACTAAGAGCAAACTCACTCCAAAAATCAGTTATAGAATTAAAGATTTAAGCTTCTCCCAAACTAACAGCACACTCACAACAAAAATTCAGTTGCAGAGTTAAATAAAGATTACTACAGCCTTCAGCAGCACTCCTGAAAAAACGTTAGTGTTAAAGAGAGCTTTAAGCTACTCCCAAACTAGCAGCAAACTCACAACAAAAAAATCAAAAAGAGAGTTGATGAGTTAAGCAATTCAAGTCAGAAACAGTTCTCCTGAAAATCAGTTACAAGGTTAAAGAAATGTTTAATCTACTTCCAAACCATCAGCAAACTTACAATAAAAATTACTTACAGAGCTACATAAAAATGTAAGCTAATCCCAAATTAATGGCAAAATGCACCCTTCAACCTCCCTCTAAACAGCAAACAGAATTAATAGGCAAAAATGTATCGGTGAACATTTACATGCAGATTCAAACTGAATTCCAAAGAAACTTAATTGGCTGTTCAGTCTCTGGAAAAAGAATCACCTCCTCCAGTAACAGTTTTGCTGAAAATCAGTTATAGATTTAAAGAATGCTATAAGCTACTCCCAAACCAACAGAAAACTCACAATAAGAAATCAGTTACTGAGTTAAAGAAATATTTAAGCTACTCCCAAAGCAGCAACAAACTCACAAGAAAATGTCAGTTACAGAGTTAAATAAAGATTACTCCAACTAGTGACAGTCCTCCTAAAAATCAGTTACACAGTTAAAATAATGTTTATCCTACTCCCAAACAGCAAACTCACAACAAAAAATTACTTACAGAGTTAAAGATTTAAGATACTCCAGCCAGCAACTGTACTTCTGAAAATGTGTTACAGATTTAAAGAAAGCTTTAAGCTATTCCCAAAACAACAGCAAACTCACCACAAAAAAATCAGTTCCAGAGATAAAGAAAGCTTTAAGCCACTTCCAAACCACAATCAAACTCACAACAAAAAAATCAGTTACAGAGTTAAAGATTTGATCTACTCCCAAACCAACAGCAAACTCATAAGAAAAATCAGTTACAGAGTTAAATAAAGAGTGAAGCTAATCCCAAATCAACAGCAAAACTCACCCTCCAACCACTGTCTACAGAAAGCAGAATGAACATGCAAAATGGCTCTGTGAACATTTAAATACAGATCCAAACTGAATTCCACACACACTTGATTGGCTGTACTCTCTCTGGGAAAAGAATCCCATTTCCAAGCAAAAGTCCATCTGATAATCAGTTACAGAGTTACTGAAAGCTTTAAGCTACTCCCAAACCAACAGCAAACTCACAAAAAAAAAAATCAGTTACAGAGTTAAAGGAGTTACAGGAGAGACAGGCAGAGGAGTAGAGGGAGAGGAGTAGCTCTCTGTGTAAAGGAAGAGATAAAAGCAACTGAACAAAAGAGTAAATAGGGAGGAGAGGAGGCACTGAGGGTCACCTTGGAGACTGGAAAGGGCACCACAATCCACACAGGGGTTGTGTACAGACCCCCATGTCAGGGGGAAGGAATGGGCAAGGATATGATAGAAGGCATTCTTAGAATGGCAGAGAAAGGAGATACTGTTGATGGAAGACCTGAATATGCCAGATGTTAACTGGAGCACATTTGCTGCAGCCACATCCAAGAGCAGGGCCATTCTTGATGCCCTACAGGTGGCAGGCCTCAGACAGCTAGTTTCAGAACCCACTCATGAGGGAGCAATCTTAGACCTCGTACTCTCAAAAGGGGACAGTGAGAGGATCTCAGATCTAGAAGTGGGTTGCCAACTGGGAAAAAGTGACCATCAAACAGTATGGTTCACTTTAAACTCAGCTACAGAGTCAAGCCATACAAAAGTGAGGGTACTGGACTTCAGGAGGGCTGACTTTTGCAAGATGGGAGAGTGCCTCAGAAAAGCACTAGCAAACAGGCTAGAAGGAGGTGTGGAGCAACAATGGGGAATCATCAAAACTGCCATCACGGAGGCAACAAGCCTCTGTGTGAAGCAAATAAACAAATCAAATCAAAAGAAAAAGCCACTAAGGTTCTCAAAAGAGGTGGCTGTGAAAGTCAGGAAGAAAAAGATAGCATTCCGGAAGTATAAGGAAACACAGAAGGAGCAGGGTGGACAGCTGTACCAGTTAAGGCAGAAAGAAGCAGGGAAGGAAGTCAGAATAGCAAAGGCCCAAACTGAGGAAAAGATATCCAAATTGGTTAAGAAGGGGGATAAAACCTTTTATAGGTACATCAGTGAGTGTAGAAAGACAAAGGGATGGATAGTGAGGCTGAATAGAATGAACGGTGGGTGGGCAGAGGGGGACAGTGAAAAAGCTGGGATACTGAATGAATATTTCTGCTCAGTATTCACAAAAGAGGAGGGGGAAGTGCCTAATCCAATTAACAGAAACACTCTTGATAGGTGGGTCGATCCCAGTCCTTTCACAGAAGAAAGGGTTCTGAAAGAACTCCTAAAACTGAAGTGGACAAAGCAATGGGGCCCGATGGAATTCACCCCAGAATTCTAAAATAATTAAGGGGGGATCTAGTGAAACCACTGGCTACTCTTTTTAATAAATCATGGGAGGATGGTGTAGTACCTGAGGACTGGAGGAAGGTGGATGTGATTCCCCTTCACAAAAGTGGGACCAAGACAGAGGCAGGAAACTACAGACCTGTCAGTTTGACCTCTGTGGTAGGGAAAGTGATGGAATCACTTCTGAAGGAAAGAATAGTTGAGTACCTAGAGGCCAGTGGGGCATAGGACCCAAGGCAGCATGGGTTCACAGCAGGAAGGTCATGTCAGATGAATCTAATAGAGTTCTTTGACTGGGTGGCCAAAGTAGTAGACCAGGGAGGGGCTGTGGACATGGCCTACCTAGACTTTAGCAAGGCATTTGACACAGTCCCACACAAAAGATTAATAGTCAAATTAACCAGCCTGGTAGTGGATCCCAGGGTGGTAGCCTGGGTAAAACATTTGCTGGACAACAGAACACAGAAGGTAACTGTAAATGGAGTCCATTCTGAAGAAAGAGGGGTTACTAGTGGGGTACCGCAGAGTTCAGTATTGGGTCCAGTCCCTTTTAATGTCTTCATAAGTGACATTGCAGAGGGACTGGAAGAAAAAGTATGCCTCTTTGCAGATGACAGAAAGATCTGCAACAGGTTTGATACACAAGGAGGCATGGAAAGGATGAGAAGGGACTTGGCAAGATTGGAGGAATGGTCAGAAGTATGGCAGCTAGGATTCAATGCAAAGAAGTGCAAAGTAATGCACCTGGGAAACAAGAACCCAGGGAAGAATACGCAATGGGGAGGTAGTAACAACAACAAAAGGAAAGGACCTGGGGGTAATCATATCAGATGACCTTAAGGTTAGCAAGCAATATGAGAAGGCAGTAGGGAGGGCTGGGGGTATACTGGGATGCATAGGGAGAGGCATCAGCAGCAGAAAACAGTAAGTTGTTATCCCTCTGTACAGACAGTTGGTAAGACCCCATCTGGAGTACTGCGTCCAGTTCTGGAGACCCCATCTCCACAAGGACATAGACAGGATAGAGGCAGACCAAAGGAGGGCAACTAAAATGGTGCTGGGTCTGCAAGAGAAGCCGTATGAGGAGAGAGATTAAAGGAGCTTAATATGTACACCCTTGAGGAAAGAAGGGAGAGGGGGGACATGATAGAAAATGTTAAGTACCTCAGTGGAATCAACAAAGACCAAGAGGGTAGCATCTTTCAGAAAAAGAGACATGCAAGAACAAGGGGACACAATTTAAAGATAGAGGGGGTGGTTCAGGAGCAATGTGAGAAAGTTTTATTTCACAGAGTGGGTAGTGGATTCATGGAACAGCCTTCCTAAGGAGGTTGTGGGGTCTAAAACTGTGGGAAAATTCAAGAATGCATAGGACAGACATAAGGCAATTCTTGGGGTGGGTAGGAAGAAATAGGCTGTTGGTTAACTAGGATCTGCGGCTATCCTGTAGGTAGAGAAATGGGCAGAGTAGATGGGCCAAGCAGTCCTTCTCTGCCATCAAAGTCTATGTTTCTATGTTTCTAAAGAAAGATTTAAGCTACTCCCAAACCAACATCAAACTCACAAGAAAAAAATCAGTTACAGATTTAAATAAAGATTTCTCCAGAGAGTAACAGTCATCCCAAAAATCATTTACACATTTAAAGAAAACTTTAAGCTACTCCCAAACGAACAGCAAACTCACAAGAAAAAAATCAGTTACAGAATTAAAGATTTACACTACTCATAAACTAACAGAAAACTCACACAAAGAAATGAGTTACGGAGTTTAATGAAGATTTAAGCTACACCAGCCAGCAACAATCATGTTGAAAATCAGTAACAGTGTTAAACAAAGATTTAAGCTACTCACAAAGCAACAGCAGAGTAAACAAAATCAGTTATAGAGTTGGAAAAAGATTTATGCTACTCCCAAACCAACAGCAAACTTACAACACAAAATCAGTAGCAGAGTTAAGTAAAAAATTAAGCCACAACAACAGCAAAACTCACCCTCCTACCTCCTTCCACAGCAAGCAGAATGAACATGGAAAATGTCTCAATGAACATTTAAATAGTGATGCAAACTGAATTCCAAACAAATATGATTGGTAGCTCTGTTTCTGGTCAAAGAACCCCACCCACATCAATGAACCTCCTGAAAATCAGTTTCAGATTCAACAAAATCTATGAGCTACTCCCAAACCAACAGCAAGCTCACCAAAAACAATGAGTTCCAGAGTTAAAGAAATATTTAAGCTGCTTCCAAACCAATAGCAAACTCAAAACACAAAATCAGTTACGGAGTTAAAGATTTAAGCTACTCCAGTCAACAACAGTCCTTCTGAAAATCAGTTACAGAGTGAAAGAAAGCTTTCAGCTACTCCCAAACCAACAGCAATCTCAGAGCAAAAAAATCAGTTACTGAGTTAAATAAAGATTTAAGCTAATCCCAAATCAACAGCTAAACTCATCCTCCTACCTCTCTTCACAACAAGTAGAACGAACAGGCAAAATGGCTCTTTGAACATTCAAACTGAATTCTAAGTAGCGATTCAAACTGAATTACAAACAAACTTGATTGGAAGCTCTGTCTCTGGTCAAAGAGCCCAATCCCCAGCAACAGTCCTCCTGAAAATCAGTTACAGAATTAATGAAAGATTTAAGCTACTCTCAAACCAACTGCAAACTAACAACAAAAACATCAGTTACACATTTAAATAAAGATTTCTCCAGCCAGCAACAGTCATCCTGAAAATCAGTTACTCAGTTAAAGAAAACTTTAAGCTACTTCCAAAGCAACTGCAAACTCACAAGGAAAAAATCAGTTACAGAGTTAAAGAAAGATTTAAGCAACTGCCAAACCAACAGTAAACTCACACAAAAAAAATTGTTACAGAGTTTAATAAAGATTTAAGCTACTCCAGCCAGCAACAGTCATACTCAAAATCAGTTACAGACTTAAAGAAAACTTTAAGCTACTCACAAATCAACAGCAAACTCACAAGTAAAAATCAATTATAGAGTTAAATAAAGATTTATGCTAATCCCAAATCAATAGCAAAACTCATCCTCTTACCTCTCTTCTCAGCAAGCAGATGAACCGGAAAAATGGCTCTGTGAACATTCAAACTGAATTCCAAACAAACTTTATTTTTTTTTTATTTCTACAATCAGATTTACAACCTTTGAGTCAGAATCTCATATACAAAGGCACCTCATCACAGTGAGGACAAAACAATAATTCAAAGTTCTAAATACAGACAGGGAATACATAAAATACATAGCTAACAGTGATAAAAGCATTATTACAGTGATACAGAGCATTATGTACAGTCAATTTATGTAGGTAACGAGTAATACAAATGGGAGATATAAGTCACTGCAATGCAGTAACAGTGAGGACAGGAACATATTTTCAGGTAGGAGCAGTTGGGGAGGGTAAGCAGTCCAGAGGACTTTGTCGAGGATGGAGTAAGCAATATTGCCTGAACATGATTGGCTGCTCTGTCTCTGGGCAAATAATCCCCTGCCCCAATAACAGTCCACCTGAAAATCAATTAGTGATTTAAAGAAAGCTTAAAGATACTCCCAAACCAACAGTAAACTCACAAAAAAAAAATCAGACTGAGAGTAGAAGAAAGCTTTAAGCTACTCCCAAACCAACAACAAACTCACAACAAAAAAATCAGTTACTGAGTAAAAGATTTAAGCTAATCCCAAAAAACAGCAAACTGACAACAAAAACCATTTACAAAGTTAAATAAAGATATATGCTAATCCCAAATCAATAGCAAAACTCATCCTCCTACCTCTCCAACAGCAAGCAAAATGAACAGACAAAATAGCTCTATGATCATTTAAATAGAGATTCATACTGAATTAAAAACAAACTTGATTGGAAGCTCTGTCTCCGGTCAAAGATCCCAATCCCCAGCAACAGCCCTCCTGAAAATCAGTTACGGAGTTAATGAAAGCTTTAAGCTACTCCCAAACCAATAGCAAACTAACAACAAAAAATCAGTTACAGAGTTAAAGAACAATGTAAGCTACTCACAAACCAACAGCAAACCCAATACAAAAAAATCAGTTACACATTTAGGCCCTGGACACACTGGGGAACTTAAAATGGTTTAAATGCTTTAAAACAGTTTAAATCCCCCTAGCGCTGTTTGCAGACAGACTACAAGCCCCTTAAAATGTTCTAACAAAATTGTTTTTAAACCCTGCTAGATACCTAGTCTTAAAACTATTTTTAAAAATATTTTGGAGCTAGCATGGTTTTACTTACAGGTCAGTCCAGGAGTAAAAGTGTTTTAAGCTGTAATGGTTTAACTAAAACAGTTCTAGATGCACTGTGTCCAGGCAAGCACAGTTCTGTGTGTTAGACTTAACACAAAATAGTTACAAGGAGAACAAATTTAACACTAGCAGTGTGGCCACACTAAACCATTTTCAAAAATGGTTACTGAGTAGTGTGGCAGCACTTCAATGGTTTAGCTAAACTGGTTTTAAAAATGGTTTTTAAAAACAGTTCTGTAGTGTGTCCAGGGCCTTAAATAAATATTTCTCTAGCCAGCAACAGTCCTCCTGAAAATCAGTTACTCAGTTAAAGAAAACTTTAAGCTACTTCCAAAGCAACTGCAAACTCACAAGAAAAAAATCAGTTACAGAGTTAAAGAAAGATTTAAGCAACTGCCAAACCAATAGTAAACTCGCTCAAAAAAATAGTTACAGAGTTTAATAAAGATTTAAGCTACTCCAGCAAGCAACAGTCATACTTATAATCAGTTACAGAGTTAAGGAAAGCTTTAAACTACTCACAAATCAATAGCAAAACTCAGCCTCTTAGCTCTCACCACAGCAAGCAGATGAACATGCAAAATGGCTGTGAACATTTAAATATAGATTCAAATTGAATTATCAACAAACTTGATTGCAATCTCTGTCTTTGGTCAAAGAACCCCTTCCACAGCAACAGTCCTGAAAATAAGTTAGAGAGTTAACGAACCCTATGAGCTACTCCCAAACCAACAGCAAGCGCACAACAAAAAATCAGTTACAAAGTTAAAGAAGAATTTAAGCTACTCTGAAACCAACAACAAACTCACAACAAAAAAATCATTAAAAGAGTTGAAGATTTAAGCTACTCCAGCCAGCAACAGTTCTCTTGAAAATCAGTTACAGAGTTAAAGAAAGGTTTAATCTACTCAAAATCCAACAACAAACTCACAATAAAATTACTTACAGAGCTAAATAAAGATTAATTTATTAATCTATTTATTGAATTTTTTTGACCCAGAAGGCCCACTGGGACTAGAAGTCTCTTTTTCTGGGAGACGGGGGGATGGGGGAATACAAATGGTAAGCAAATGAAATTTAACCAGATTAAGCTGTTGGTGATATTTTTAGTGAATGGGGGAGATTTGGCCAGGACACTGGGGAAATCTCTTACTCTTTTTGATAAGTGCCATGTGATCTTTAACATCCACTTGAACAACCACCAATATAGGCAGATGTTACCTCAGTTCAACATCTCATTTGAAAGACAGCACCTCAGAAGTGCAGCACCCCCCATGTTGCACTACAGTATCAGTATTGGAATATTATTCCAAGTACCAGATGTGGGAACTGAACCCACAGCCCTCTGATCTCCCGGACTCAGAGGTGAGTGTGTTACCTACTGAGAAACTAACATAACAACCACAACACTCACCCTCCAACCCCTCACCGCAGAAAGCAGAATTAACAGGCAACATGCCTCTGTGAAAATTTAAATACAGATTAAAACTGAATTCCAAACAAACTTGGTTGACTGTTCAGTCTCTGGGCAAAGAATCCCCTCCCCCAGTAACAGTTCTGCTGAAAATCAGTTACAGAGTTAAAGAATGCTTTAAGCTACTACCAAACCAACAACAAACTCACAACAAAAAATCAGTTACAGAGTTAAATAAAGATTTTAAGCTACTCGCAAAGCAGCAGCAAACTCACAAGAAAATGTCAGTTACAGAGTTAAATAAAGATTACTCCATCTAGCAACAGTCCTCCTGAAAATCAGTTACACACTTAAAGAAAGTTGTATCCTACTCCCAAACAAACAGCAAACTCTGAACAAAAAAACAGTTACAGAGTTAAATATTTAAGCTACTCCAGCCAGCAACAGTCCTCCTGAAAATCACTTACAGGTCTGAAGAAAGCTTTAAGCTACTCCCAAGCAAACAGCAAACACACAACAAAATATTAATTACACAGTTAAATAAAGATTTAAGCTACTCCCAAACCAACAGCAAAAGCACAACAAAAAATCAGGTACAGAATTAAATAAAGATTTAAGCTGCTGTCCACAGCAAGCATAATGAACATGCAAAATGTCTCAGTGAACATTTAAATAGAAATGCAAACTGAATTCCAAACAAACTTAATTGAAAGCTCAGTCTCTGGTCAAAGAATCCCATCTCACAGCAAGAATCCTCCTGAAAATGAGTTACAGAGCTAAAGAAATCTATGAGCTTCTCCCACACCAACATCAAACCCACAACAAAAAATCAGTTCTAGAGTTAAAAAAAGATTTAAGCTATTCCCAAACCAACAGCAAAGTCACAACACAACATGATTTACAAAGTTAAATAAAGGTGACCCCAGCCAGAAACAGTCCACCTGAAAATCAGTTACAGAGTGAAAGAAAGCTTTAAGCTACAACTACACCAACAGTAAACTCAACAAAAAATCAGTTACAGTGTGAAATAAAGATTTAAGCTACTCCCAAACCACCTGCATACTCACAACAAAAAATCAGCTACAGTTAAAGATTTAATCTACTCCCAAACCAACAGCAAACTCACATGAAAAATTAGTTACAGAGTTAAAGATTTATGCTACTCCCAAACCAACAGCAAACTCACAATAGCTCAGTTACAGAGTTAAATATTTAAGCCACATCAACAGCAAAACTCACCCTCCAACCTCTACCCACAGCAAGCAGAATGAACATGCAAAATTGCTCAGTGAAAATTTAAATAGAGATTCAAACTGAATTCCAAACAATCTTCATTGGAAGCTCTGTCTCTGATCAAATAACCCCTCCCACAGCAACAGTCCCCCTGAAAATCAGTTACAGAGTAGACAAAATCTATGAGCTACTCCCAAACCAACAGCAAGCTCACACCACAAAATCAGTTCCAGAGTTAAAGAAAGATTTAAGCTACTATCAAACCAATAGCACACTCACAACACAAAATACAGAGTTAAATAAAAATGACTCCAGCCAGCAAGAGTCCTCCTGAAAATCAGTTACAGAGTGAAAGAAAAGCTTTACGCCACTCACAAAACAACAGCAAACTCACAACAAAAAATCAGTTGCAGAGTTAAAGATTTTAGCTACTCTAGCCAGCAACAGTCCTCCTAAAAATAAGTTACAGAGTGAAAGAAAGCTTTCAGCTAATCCCAAACCAACAGTAAACTCAGAACAAAAAATCAGTTACCGAGTTAAAGAAAGATTTAAGCTAATTCCAGATCAACAGCTAAACTCATTCTCCTACCTCTCTCCACAACAAGCAGAATTAACAGGCAAAATGGCTCTGTGAACATTCAAACTGAATTCCAAACAAACTTGATTTGCAGCTCTGTCTCTGGGCAAATAATCTCCTGCCCCAGCAACAGTCCTCATGAAAATCACTTACAAAGTTAAAGAAAGCTTTAAGTCACACCAAACTAACAGCAAACTCACAAACAAAATCAGTCTCAGAGTTGAGGATGGCATTAAGCTACTCCTAAACCAACAGCAAACTCACAAAAGAAATCAGTTACTGAATAAAAGATTTAAGCTAATCCCGAATCAACAACAAAACTCACCCTCCAACCTCTCTCTACAGCAAGCAGAATGAATGTGCTCTGTGAACATTTAAATACAGATTCAAACTGAAGTCCAAATAAACTTGATCGGCAGTACTCTCTCTGGAAAATCCCATCTCCCAGCAACAGTCCACCCGCATATCAGTTACAGAGTTAAAGAAATATTAAAGCTGCTCCCAAACCAACATTAAACTCACAAGAAAAAAAAACAGTTACAAATTTAAATAAAGATTATTCCAGCCAGCAACACTCATCCTGAAAATCAGTTACAGATTTAGATAAAACTTTAAGGTACTCCCAAACCATCAGCAAACTCATAAGTAAAAAATAGTTACAGACTTAAAGAAAGATTTAAACTATTTCCAAACCAACAGAAAAGTCACACAAAAAACTAGTTACAGAGTTTAATAAAGATTTAAGCTACTCCAGCCAGCAACAGTCATGCTGAAAATCAGTTACAGAGTTAAAGAAAGTTTTAAGCTACTCACAAACCAACATTAAACTCAAAACAAAAAATCAGTTATAGAGTTAAAAAAGATTTATGCTACTCCCAAACCAACAGCAAACTCACAACAAAAGATCAGTTACAGAGTTAAAGTTCTATGCCACATGAACAGCAAAACTCACCCTCCAACCTCCCCCCACAGCAAGCAGAATGAATGTGCAAAATGGTTCTGTGAACATTTAAATAGAGATTCAAATTGAATTTCAAACATACTTAACTGGAAACTCTGTCTCTGGTCAAAGAACCTGTTACATGAGGTCTCTGTACCCTTATTGGTACCCCCAGAGGTACACTGTAGACAGCTAGCATTTAGGTATATGTTATGCTAACATATGAGACATAGGACATCTACCGTACAAGAGTAGATGTCAGGATACGTATGCATATTATTGATATACACTTTGCTTTCTAATACACATATGTATTCCTTGCTTATAAGATGTTTGGACATCTGTGTCCTTGTAATGATTATGATATATAAGTCAGCATTTCCACCTTCTGGAGATTTGTATCAGTACACTGATATATGTTCATCTATACTTCCTTTGTCTTTACCAAGTGATGACTACTTCAAAATTGTATAATGTTATCTTGGACTGTGGAGCCACCTCTAATTTAGACAATAGGGCTCATCTCTGTAACTAGAAATGTTTCTACCTTATGGTAGCCAAAGTAATTATCATAGGCATATAATCTAAGACATTAGTCTTCTACCTCAGAGAACCCAAGAGACATGGAGAATCATCAAGGTATAGGGAACACTTAGTATTGGCTCCCAGTTCATATTTGGTAAGAAATGCTGAGGGCAACAGTAATTTATCCTTTTGGTAGTAATAAACAAGTTTATTACTCTCATGCAATGTGTCTGTGATTCCTTGCATTCCCATTATTGCCAAGAACCTGACAGTGAGGTTTAGACCTCCTAAGAATTGGCAACCACGTGAAGGTGATATTTTGTGTATACAAAGTTTCAATTGTTGTTTCAAACTATTCCCTTTCCAACAGGGACTGTAGGTGTGCATTCCCACATCACCTCTTCCATTCTACGACCACTTTGTAATCACTTGCAAAGTCTGACTGCTTTCTGGGTGTGGTAGATGCCGACTCGACCCACTCCACAGCAGTTTTGAATTGCAAGCTTACAAGTACACAGTAGCCCAACTGTGAATGAAGTGCTCCTGTTGTGGAACGATACACAGCACGGTGCATTTTTCACAGTTTGATTTTTCATTTCCTCCCACACAATGGCCAGCATATCAAATATCTGTGCAGAACTAAGACTCAATGTTTCAAACTTCCTTGCCTCTCATTGAGGATGGGCTAACTTCATGCACAATGCAAGTCAATCCAAAAACCCTGTACTGGGGATTTTAACTCAGTATTCAGAGGTGAGACAGACAGACAGAAAGTGAGAAGCTAAAGGGCTTTTAGTCGCGGCTCTCTATGCTGCTCTGGAAGCCTCCGAAGCAAGGTTTTGAACCCTTGAACTGCAAATCTCATCTCTTAAGTTGGAGATTGGGTTGCAGGAAACAGAATGTGTGAGACATGAGCAGGATTTGGAATCTGAACTCCAAACTGTGCAAAATAAAAAGGATTCCCTTTTGCATTATTCTGCCCATGCAGGTGATCAGGAACTTTGTATGTTGAAGCAGGAGTGTGAAGGCTTGAGACAGGATAAGAGTCAAGCGTTGCAAATTAATGACTTATTAAGTAGAATGAATGAGCAATTGCATGAGGAGCTGGAAGAGATTCAGGATGAAATAAACAAAGTAGGTAATGACTTAGAAGTGGCTACTAGGGGCAATCGCGAATTGAGCGTCACGTATAGAGTGTTGTAGAAACAGATGCAGGATGAGGTAGATATGAATGTTACAAATGTGAATCTTGCAGAATGTGAATTCAAGATGGTGAAACTGCACCATCAGTGGGAGGTTCTGGCTGGACTTTTTAAGGCAATAGGAGGCATAGCCCCTGCCTTAACTATGTCATCTGAAGGGGAGGTATCAGATGATGACATCTCACAGTACAATGCCCAGTCACACACCTACTATGGCCCAGACTCCCCACCCCATCATCCCCAACATGGCTGACACCCCTCACACCCAACCCATGTCATACGTCACCTATGTCATAGCACACATCATGGGTGATGCCAACATGGCTTCCCCCATGATAGGCGGGAGTAGGCCCAGGCCTAGTCCTGATGGCACCACCAGAGCCATTATTACTGTGGATGATAAGGCAGAGATTGAGAAAATGATAGATGCCACTTGGGGCAACGTGACCCTACCCATCAGAAGCAAACGGACCCTCTGGATGCAGATCAGACAGATGCTGCAAGAGGCTGCTACTCAGGATGGAATGGTCCATGCTGTGGCAGAGGCCACAGCTCAGGCAGCCATGGACAGCACCAGAGGGAACTTACCTCCACCTGATCACCTCAATAATCCTCTACAAATGGCCTACTCTGTTCAGTAAATAGCTGACAGCATTGGTCAGATAAGCACATCTGACAAACTCAGCTGCCGCTTGGAAAAGGTGCTTGCTAAATTTGAAATGCTTAGTCTTGCTGCAGACTACCAAGCCCAGATCCTACACCAGACCATTGATCCTGGATTATGGGTTAAACTCCCCGATGCTATCCGCCAGGATGGCACTATCACCTTTGATGAGGTCACAGCTGAACTCATTTCTGCACACAGCCCAGGTGTAGTAAGAGTGATTCTTGCATACCCAATGAAACAGAATACAAAAGAAAGTCCAGTGACTTATCACCAGAGGCTCTGGATGGCCTACCGAGCAAGGAAGTATCTTGTACAGGAAACTGCAGATGTGAACCTTATCGAGTATAAGACCCTGTTCCTTGGGAACATGATCCCTGCAGTAAGACAAACTGTAGAGCCAACCACATAACCCACTATGGAGAGGTTTGCTGACATTCTTCAGAAAACCAACAGTTGATCAACTCTACATCCATGATCTGGGCTCCAGTTCCAAGGAGGTAACCGCAGTGGAGACTACTCCAGAGACCATGATGCATTACTCAGTGGAAGGGCAGGTCCATGAGACACAGCCCCTCCCTGCAGATAACCAACACCACAGGCCCGACAACCACAACAGCAGCAGCAACAACAACAATGGGGTGGGAACCAGAATTACAATAAGAATAAGAAACACCACAAGAAAAACAAGGGTAAACAACAAAGACCAGGGGCAGGATTCTCAAAGCTTTCAGAAGGTGCAAAACCTTCCCTAAGTCCCCAAAACTTCCTCAGCTATGGAAAAAAGGAGAGTTTGCTCCAGGTGCTATTCACAAAACCCTCCACAGCTGCGGGAAAAGCCACTATGGACTGTGGAAAAAAGTGCAGTTGCTGAAGTCCCTCAGGACAAAAAGGTGTGAAATAAGTAAGGCACAGGCCTGAAAGGTTATTCACAGCCAGTTTTAATTCCACAGATGAGGAAAGAGTGTTACATACAGTGGAATGATGTTTAACTCTCCCTTAGCACACTGCAATAGTGCCCGAGCAATTGGAATCAATCTAGGTGGAGGTGTACCAGCAGTAATAGCATCTCAGACAGTATAGCAGTGGCTGACGTCACAGCACTGAAAGCACACATTGCCATGATATGGCAACAGGCAACAACCATTAGACCCAGTGCAGCCTATGACAGAACCCCACAAGCAGTAGAGCCTGACTAGCCAGCAGCGAGGGAGCAGGCCACAGGAACACCCCAGGAAGGGACAACCAGCAGGGACAGTCAGCCACTGTGGTGCCAAGGTATCACTGGTACCTGTGGTGCTGCTGTAGTCCCAGTTGGGGACTGGTTGCTGATCTCTGTGTGTGCTGTCAGCTTCATATTATAGCAGCACTGTTACAGTCTGCTGCTTCAGCTACTGTGGTTCCCTATTGCTGTGCCTTCACAGCCTCCACAGCTGCAGATTTTCAGCACTTGCGCAAGTCCTGCGGCAGCTAAATTGCCACACCTGTGGCACTTTTTTATGGAAATCTGCAGCTGCGCTGGTTTTCTTTGAGAATACAGCGCAACTGCATTTCCACACTGCAGCAAGCCTTTTTCCTGCAGCTGTGGGAATTCCGGGCTTTCTTTGGGAATCCTGTCCCAGGCCCTTCATATAGGGAGATAGCCAGAGAGAATCAGAAATTCCGAGAACTTCTGGGGCAAGTGCTCTCAGTAGTGGATGCTGTTCCTGCTCAGGTGCTTGTGGCCATACAGCCTGCAGCACAGGCCTCAACAGGCCATGGAGATACCGGAATTACAGGCCCATATGCCCATACAGCCCTGAAACCAGAAGCGACTCCCTATATAGCATCACTGCAGCATGGTGAGGTGGTTAAAAGGAATCAGGCCCAATCCCTCCATGCTTCTATTGGTACAGATTGACAATTACAGGACCCAGTCCATATTGTAAACAAGCTGGTCTTGGATGCAAACGGAAGGCTCTGCACTGAGGCCGAGGTCGGGGGCAGCCTACTGACAGTGCTATTGGATACAGGTGCGGCTGTGTCTGTATTACATGATGACCATCCAGAGACATCCCCTTGGTCCACCAGATGGAAGACCAACATGTCGGGAGTAGATGGAACTAGGTTGCCTGCATACCGTTCTCTACCACTACCTGTAGAGTTGGGACACTTGAAGGCCTATCACACTTTCCAGCTAATGGTATTGCATGATCATCCTAATATAATTGGAATTGACTTTCTAGCACCACACAGCTGTGTGGTGGACCTAGCCAGCATGTTACAGTACTGATACAGATTCAGGGTCAATACCATACCATCATGATTCCTGATTCACATGTGGTGGCAACAATATCTGCCAACAATAAAGAGAATGATGTTGTAGATTTGTTCAAGAACCATGAGCTTTTCCCAAAGCTCCTCCCCATTCTACAAAGGTATTTGGAGGCATTTGCCACCAACAAGCATGACTGTGGCAGAATACACACTGTCATAGAAGTGACAGTCCCAGCACATGAGGGACAAAGGCAATATCCTTTTCCACCAGAGGCCCTGTCTTCTCTTCTATTCAAGGTGTAATCAAGACACGTGTCTCTACTTCCAACTCCCCAGTATGGCCTGTGAAGAAACCCACAGGTGCCTGGAGACTTACTATTGACTACAGGAGACTGAATCAGGTCACCCCCAGTTGATCCCCAACTGTGACTTCAGCACCTGATGTGCTGCATCTTTTGACCCCTGACCAAAAATGGTTCAGTGCCCCAGATAGCTCCAATAATTCTGGTCATTGCCATTGGCCCCATAAAGTCAATATAAGTTTGCTTTCACCTTTGAGGGTAGACAGTACATGTGGACCTGCTTACCACAGGGATTCCATAACAGCCCTTCCCTGTTCCATTTACACATGATGGATGCCCTTGAGGGTTTCTCTACTCCCCAGTGTCTCTTGCAGTATGTGGATGGCATGGTGTTGGCAACAGCCACACAGGAACAACATTTAGATCTCTTGGACGAACTACTGACCCTCATTCTGAGAGCAGGCCTCAAATGCAACCTAGCAAAAGCACAACTATGTCAGAAAGAGGTACTCTTTCTGGTCAGAGAATAACTGATCAAGGCTGAAGCCCTACTTGGAAGAAGATACAAGGATTACAAGACTTGCCATTACCTACCAGTGTGGCCACTCGTAGGAGATTTCTAGGTATGGTGAATTATTAGAGAGATCTTATTTATGATTTTGCTCAGAAGGCTGCTCCTCTGTATGAACTACTGAAAAAGGACATTCCCTGGAATTGGGGCCCCATTCACATCCAGGGTGTGATGTCACTGAAACAGGCCTTGGTCTCAGCTCCAGCTCTGGTCAACCCCAATCCAGCCTTGCCATTCCATATGGAATGTGCCACCTCTGACATAGCCCTGTCAGCAGTTCTGGCTCAGAAGGTTCATGGCACATTAAGACCCATTGCATATGCATCACAGCTCTTGACCCCAGTGGAGCAGATGTACAGCCTTTGTGAAAGGAACCTTCTAGCTATGTACTGGGCTGTCAAGCACTTCTTGTATATCATTGGGTACTCTCCTCTGATTATCAATGCAAACTACACCCCAAATACATTTCTGTTATCAGAAAGAGTGAAGTATGGGTCAGTCTATAACATCAGGCTGACACACTAGTCACTTCTTTTCCAAGATAGAGACATTCAGGTCCACCCGACCAAAATGCCATCCATGCTAATGCATGGCCTCCTTTTCCAAGGAGAACCCCATGACTACACACTGCAACCACCTGATCTTCCAGATCCAGGTCCTTTCCTCCCTGCCACACCACAACTACTGGAGAACACCTCATTGTGTCATATCTTTACAGATGGTTCAGCTTCCTATTATCAGGGAGAACAAATTGCAGGGATGGGTATCTTGGTGATTCATCCTCATGGTAACAGTGTTAAAATTTCTAAGCATTACAGTTTGGCATCATCAAAATATGCCGAGAAGACAGCAGTGGCCTGTGCCCTCAAGTTCATTCAGCATGGGACCAGGGATACCATCATCTTTACAGACTATAACTGGGTTTGTTGTTCTCTTACAGAATTTCTTCCTTTCTTGCAGAAGAACATACCTCTCATGGCAGTCCAGTGAAACATAAGGCACTGGTAATATACATATACTCACTGGTGCAAAGGTTTGCACACAAATTCTATGTACACAAAGTTAAAGTTTATGCCATACATGATCTCTATCATGCCTTCAGTGACACAGCAGACACCCTTACCAAAGAAGGGGCCCGAGGGAGGACAACTGGATGATGGACCATTCAGAAGCCAGGGTGGCTGTACACATTGCAGCAGTCAAAAAGAAGCCTGAACCCTTTCCCCCCTTGGACCTGTCAGCAGCCCAGCATGCTGACTCTGAGCTCAAAAATGTGTTCAGATTCCTTGATAAGAGCACTGAACAGAACTTACCCACCCACAACTCCTATAAGAGCCATGAAGGTAAGTTACGCTTGTCCCCAGGTGACAAGCTCATCTGTTATTAGCCAGATGATACCCCAACCTAATTGTGGGTGGTTCCCAGACACCTCTGGTCTGAATCTTTGCACCAAGTGCATGACACCCCTGCTGGTGGGCACCAGGGGATAGAAAACACCCTTCAAAGACTCAAGACCACTGCTTGGTTGCCTGGTGTCACCAAGGATGTCAAATAGTACATAGATAATTGTCTTGTTTGTGAACAAAACAATCCCATCCCCACCAAACAAAATGCCAAACTACTACCACAAAGGCACTCTGGCCCTTGGAATGCCATAAAGAATGATTTTGTTGGCCCATTGACCAATACCAGCAGGAATAACAAGTACGCCCTTCTGGTAACTGAACTTTTCTCTAAGTGGGTTGAAGCTTTCCCCACTAAGACATGTACTGCTAAAACCACTGCCAAAATCCTGGTGGAACAGATTTTCTCCAGGTGGGGCCTACCTCTCAAGGTAGACTCTGATAAAGGAACCAGTTTTTTCAGGTGAGTTGATGAAAGAAGCACTTCAACTCCTCGGAGTAAAACAGAAATTCCACATACCCTACCACCCACAATCTTCAGGTCAAGTAGAAAAAGAAAACAGACGGATTAAGCAAATGCTTTCCAAATTCATTGAGGACAATCCCAAGACTTCGGATTCCCTGTTGCCATTACTCCTTATGGCAATCGGGGCACACCCTCAGCCACCACCCAGTTGACACCATTTAAGGTGATGACTGGCAGACAGATGAGATTACCTGAACACTTGTTGTTTGACCTGCATACCCCCACAGGAGACCGTGTGTCTGTAGACCAACATGTGGAGAAACTCAGACAAGCTTTCATACACACACACTTGTATGCTGCTAACTGCATGGGCAAGGCCCAGCAACAGTCAAAAATACAGTTTGACAAACGCACAAGAAGTGGATTGGCAAATTGGAGATCAGGTAATGGTTCTCAGATTTGCACATCCCACACACTCCTTCTCCAATAAGTGGGAAGGCTCCTACCCCATTGTCAACAAGCTCAGTCCAGTCTATCAGGTTAGACTATTGCACGATAACAAACTGACATACAAATGGTTACATGCAAACCAGTTGAAACTTTATAAAAGAGTATAATTACTTTTCCTCACCCCATTGGGCAGAATAGTACTAACTTACTAATGTTTGCTTTTCCTTTTCAGGTACTCTGACAAGATGGCTATCTTGTTCCAATTTCTCCTCATCTCAGGAGTTATCCCCCTCATCCAACGCATGGTAAAGCACCTCCTTCCTCACCTTGATCCTCCAGCATCTGCCCCAGAGGGAGTTTCTATCAATATACTCGACAATTTTATCACTGTCCAGGAAGATTCTGATGCCTACCTCACTGCCTCAGTTGTTGCTACTAATAAATCTACCCTACAAATTGAGTGGTAAACCATGTTGCAAGGACAAATTCTCCCTGTGGCCATGCTTTCCAAGGGAACTTTCCACGGCTGGCCCAATGCAAAATTATCCCCTAATGGTTCATTGTCCTTGCTTCAAACTGCTCTCAGACATGCTGGTTTATACAATAGCACTGCCTTGATTGATCCCTCATATTGTAATTCCTTGTCTAAAGACTCTGCCAGAAAATGTTGTGCTGTACATAACATGGCCTCTTGTGCTATGTATCTTTCTGTGTTACACCCTACTGATAAATATCTTTTGGAATGTCCAAAAATTACCCCTGGTCCCTGTAGTGGTCTAACATCCATTGCCTTACCTGGTACACTTATTATTAACTTACAATTTATGCATATACCTGTTTTGTTCAATTTAACTTACTGGAATATGAAAGAATTTGGTATGTGTCATACTACTAATGCTTCAGCATTTTACAGTACTTTATTGCTTGATAGTTTAGCAGCTTTTCAGATTCGTACTCAAGACCCTATTGTGGGGGTACACACCACCAAGCATAGAGGCAATTTCAGGAGGAAACCTAATCCTGATGATCAAAGTTGCAAACGTAATACCAGTGAAGTTGACATTTCTGACACAGGCACTGTCACAGGTCTTTCTGGTACAGCTATGTCTATTTAGAATAAAGCTGACATTGCTGCTATTAAATCACATTCAGTTAAATTCCAAACTGGTTTGGTAAATGATATAATACCCTTATTATTACATTGTGTGGATGTCCTTAGTCAGGAAGAAAGATACACTGCATACAACATGCATGACATTGCTAAGGCATTTATAGATTCTAAAGTTATGATTAACACCCTCATTCAACAAAATAACAAAGAAGCAGATAGACAATACATTGCCTGTGAGATATTGTGTTCAGCTTATGGCTCATACATTATCACAACCATCAATGATCTTTTCCATTATCTAGAATCCGGAAGGATCCCTGATATCATTCATGACAGAAGCATCTCTAAATGGTACTGTTCATGGTGTAAAACCTCTAGCTGCACTGAAATGTGTACGCAACAAACTCTAACCATTCTACTTTCCACAGCTAGGAATTTGGGTTTTTTGACCAGGCACCCTAACACTGATCCATGTTTTACTTCCAAGAAGTGTTCTATTAAGGATACAATCTTTGTCTCTTTTACTGTCTCTTTACCATATTTTGACCCTACTACAGCTTTATTTGACAAACTTGCTACTGTACATTCCATCAGGCACCTTGATGAAGATATCCACAGAGAATGTCTCCACTTGCATACTCTACTGGTCTTCCATCCTATCCTGGACGCCTGGGTCACCCCACACACAGATTGCTGAACTAAGAACAGCTACATTTACTTGTGTCGATGTGATGTATTTGATGTTATTAAACCTGTATGTGGTTATTCTCCTGACAGTATTGATTGGTCCTTTTCCATGGACGATGACATCAGCACTAATGGCACAGATTTTTTGGACTCAACTTTGGCTCCAGACAAGCTTTACCAATCTTATCAAGAGGAGGTCCATCACCTGTCAACACAGATTTCAAAGACAACCTACACCTGCCTGGTACAGTTGCAAAAATGGAGACTTCCCACTGTTAAAATGCAATATAATTCTGATTGTGAATATTGCGTTGTCACAAACTTTAAGAGTTACACATATGCAATGCAAACATGTGTTATAGGTAACCCTAACTTCTGTTTTGTCCCTCATCAAAAATCACTTATTGGACATACCATTATAACCCCCGTCCCTCTTATGGATGCTGATATCATTGATGGTAACCCTGATTATCTGCTCACCCTATCTGAGTATCTACCATATTCTATTGTACACATTGACCCCCTTACACTGACATTAAAAACACTTTTAGAGAGGAAAGATACTCATCTCATCCATATTAGCAATAATATTACTAAAGCTAATGAAGTGGTCCTTGCACTTATTAATGATGGTGATATGAACAGTGCATTAACTAACACTTGGTTAGAAATTACATTTAAAGATTGTGTTATTATACAAGCATTTTTGATAGTTTCCTTTTTATTATGCTTTGCTGCCTATGACACACACTGCATCAACACCTTGAGCAGCTGGAGTTCTTTTACAAGGCTCATGCATCGGGTCTGTAAATGACCACTGTTCTCTATCCATTTCCCTATTTTGCTGTGTTGTCCTGAGAGACAACAAGGGGGGGATGTTACACGAGGTCCTTGCATCCTTATTGGTACCCCCAGAGGTACACCATAGACAGCTAGCATTTAGGAATATGTTTAACTAACATATAGGGCATAGGACATCTACCGTAAAAGAGTAGATGTCAGGATATATATGCATATTATTGTTATACACTTCGCTTTCTATTACACACATGTATTTCTTGCTTATAAGATGTTAGGACATCTGTGTCCTTGTAATGATTATAATATATAAGTCAGCATTGCCACCTTTTTGTGATTTGTACTACTACACTGATATATGTACAACTATGCTTCCTTTATCTTTACAAATTGATGACTACTACAAAACTGTATAATGTTATCTTGGACTGTGGAGCCACCTCTAATTTAGACAATAGGGCTCATATCTGTAACTAGAAATGTTTCTATCTTATGGTAACCATAGTAGTTATCATAGGTATATGATGTAAGACATTACGTCTTCTACCTTGGAGACCCCAAGAGATGTTGAGAATCCTCGAGGTAGAGAGAACACTTAGCATTGGCTCCCATTTCATATTTGGTAAGAACTGCATAGGGCAACTGTAATTTAGCCTTTTGTTTTAATAAACAAGTTTATGACTCTTATGCAATGTGTCTGTGATTCCTTGCATTCCAATTATTGCCAAGAACCTGAGAGAGAGAGGTGTAGACCTCCTGACAAGCCCCTCCCACAGCAAAAGTCCTCTGAAAATCAGTTACAGAGTTAATGAAATCTATGAGCTACTCCCAAACCAACAGCAAGCTCACAACAAAAAAATCTGTTACAGAGTTAAAGAAAGATGACTCCAGCCAGCAACAGTCCTTCTGAAAATCAGCTACAGAGTGAAAGAAAGATTTAAGCTACTCACAAAACATCAGCAATCTCACAATATAAATTCAGTTACAGAGTCAAATAAAGATTTTAGCTACTCCAGCCTGCAAAAGTCCTCCTGAAAATCAGTTACAGAGTGAAAGAAAGTTTTCAGCTACTCCCAAACCAACAGCAAACTCAGAACAAAAAAATAAGTTACAGAGTTAAAGAAAGATTTAAATTAAAACCAAGTCAGCAAATAAACTCATTCTCCTACATCTTTCCACATTAAGCAGAATGAACAGGCAAAATGGATCTGTAAACATTCAAACTGAATTTTAAACAAATTTGATTTGATGTTCTGTCTCGGGGCAAAGAATCCCCTGCAACAGCAACAGTCCTCCTGAAAATCAGTTACAAAGTTAAAGAAAGCTTTAAGCTACTCCCAAACCAAAAGCAAACTCACAAAAAAGTCAGTCTCAGAGTTGAAGAAAGTTTTAAGCTACTCCCAAACCAACAGCAAATGCACAACAAAAAATCAGTTACTTAACAAAAGATTTAAGCTGCTCCCCCAAAAAAACAGCAAACTCACAACAAAAACAAATCAGTTACAGAGTTAAAGAAAGATTTAAGTTACTCCCAGAACAACAGCAAATTCACAAAAATAAACTCAGTTACAGATTTAAATAAAGATTTCACCAGCCAGCAACAGGCCTCCTGAAATTCAGTTGCAGAGTTAAAGAAAACTTTAAGCTACTCCCAAACCAACTGCAAACTCACAAGAAAAAATCAGTTACAGAGTTAAAGAAATATTTAGGCTACTCCCAAACCAACAGCAAACTCACACAAAATAAATTATTTACAGAGTTTAATACAGATCTAAGCTACTTCAGCCAGCAACAGTCATACTTAAAATCAGTTACAGAATTAAATAAAGCTTCAAGCTACTCATAAGCCAACAGTAAACTCACAAGAAGAAATCAGTTATAGAGTTAAAAAAGATGTATGCTACTCCCAAACCAACAGCAAACTCACAACAAAAATCAGTTACAGAGTTAAGTAAAGATTTAAGCCACATAATCAGCAAAACTCACCCTCCTACCTCTCCTCACAGCAAGCAGAATGAACATGCAAAATGTATCAGTGAACATTTAAATAGAGATTCAAAATGAATTCCAAACATACTTGATTAAAAGCTCTGTCTCTGGTCAAAGAACCCTTCCCCCAGAAACCGTCCTCCTGAAAATAAGTTACAGAGTTAATGAAATCTGTGAGCTACTCCCAAACCAACAGCAAACTCACAACACCAAATCAGTTACTGAGTTAAATAAAGATGACTCCAGCCAGCAACAGTCCTTCTGAGAATCAGTTATAGAGTGAAAGAAAGCTTTAAGCTACTTGCAAAACAACAGCAAATTCATAAAAAAAATCAGTTACAAAGTTACATAAAGATCTAAGCTACTCCAGCCAGCATCAGTCCTCCTGAAAATGAGTTACAGAGTGAAAGAAAGCTTTCAGCTACTCCCAAACAAACAGCAAATTCAGAACAAAAAAAGCATGTTGCAGAGTTAAATAAAGATTTAAGCTAATCCCAAATCAACAGAAAAATTCAACTTCCAACCCTTCTCCACAGCAGGCAGAATTAATAGGCCAAATGTCTCTGTGAACATTTAAATACAGATTCAAACTGAATTACAAACAACCTTGATTGGCTGTTCAGTCTCTGGGCAACTAATCTGCTCCCCCAGTAACATTTCTGCTGAAAATCAGTTACAGAGTTAAAGAATGCTTTAAGTTACTCCCAACCCAACAACAAAACAACAAACTCACAACAAAAAAATCAGTTACAGAGTTAAAGAAAGATTTAAGCTTCTCCCAAACAAACAACAAACTCAGAAGAAAATGTCAGTTACAGAGTTACATAAATATTACTCCAGCTAGTGACAGTTCTCTTGAAAATCAGTTACACAGTTAAAGAAAGCATTATCCTACTCCCAAACAGCAAACTCACAACAAAAAATCAGTTACAGAGTTAAATATTTAAGCTACTCCAACCAGCAACAGTCATAATGAAAATCAGTTACAGAGTTAAATAAAGCTTTAAGCTACTCCAAAACCAAAAGCAAACTCACCATAGACAGTTATAGAGTTAAAGAAAGCTTTGAGCTACTGCAAAACCAACAGCAAGCTCACAACAAAATATCAGTTACACAGTTAAAGATTTAAGCTACTCCCAAACCAACAGCAAATTCACAAGAAAAAATCTGTTTGAGTTAGAGATTTAAGATACAGAACAGTTCTCCTGAAAATCAGTAACAGAGTTAAAGAAAGCTTTAAGCTACTCCCAAACCAAAAGCAAACTCATAACAAAAAATCTGTTACAGAGTAAAAGATTTAAGATACTTCCAAACCAACAGCAAACTCAGAACAAAAAATCAGTTACAAAGTTAAGTAAAAATTTAAGCTAATCCTAGAACAACAGCAAAACTCATACCCCTACCTCTCTCCACAGCAAGCAGAATGAACAGGCAAAATGAACAGGTGAAATGGCTCTTTGAACATTCAAACTGAATTCCAAACAAACTTGATTAGCTGCTAAGTCTCTGGGCATAGAATCCCCTCTCCCAGCAACAGTCCTCCTGAAAAATCAGTTACAGAGATAAAGACATCTTTAAGCTATTCCCAAACCAAGAGCAAACTCACATGAAAAAATCAGTTACAGAATTATAGATGTAAGCTACTCCTAAACCAATAGCAAACTCACTACAAAAATAAATTACATAGTTAAATACAGATTTAAACAAATCCCAAATTAACATCAAAACTCCCCTTCTACCTCACCTCACAGCAAATAGAATGAACAGGCAAAATGGCTCTTTGAACATTTAAATAGAGATTCAAACTGAATTCCAATAAACTTGATTGGCTGCTCTCTCTCTCTCTGGGCAAAGAATCCCCTCACACAGCAACAGTCCTCCTTAAAATTAATTATGAGTGAAAGAAAGCTTTAACCTACTCCCAAACCAACTGCAAACTTGCAACAAATAATCTGTTACAGAATTAAAGAAAGATTTAAGCTACTCCCAAACCAAAAGCAAACTCACAACAAAAAATCAGTTAGAGTTGAAGATTTATGCTACTCCAGCCAGCAACAGTCCTCATGAAAATCAGGTACAGAATTAAAGAAAGTTTGAAGCAGCCAACAGGAAACTCACAAAACAAAAATCAGTTATAGAGTTAAATAAAAATTTAAGCTACTCCCAAACTTATAACAAATGCACTAAAGAATTAGTTACAGAGTTAAATAAAGATTTAAGCTAATCGCAAATCAACAGCAAAACTCACCCTCCTACCTCTCCTACCATTCAATTTAGACTTGCTGCTTTATTTTATCCTCTCTTAAAGCACACCAAGTCCCCTCCCCTTCTGGTGTCAGAACAAGTAAGAAAGATCCAGATCTTCAACCTCCCACTACACTATTTTAAGGCCATTGTTGTGGGCTCTCTTATCCTTACAGGAAAAAATCTGTGTTTTGTGCACTACAGTTATTGGTTTGCATTTATAATACACCCATGACTGTGTTGTAATTATGCATTACAACCATTTGTGTGTCATTTGGATCTGTTAACCCAGTATGTTGTTTTAAACATGAGGTGATAGTTTCACAATCCAAATAAAATGCTAACCAGTGATTACAAAGCATGAGTTGGTGTGTAACCCATAATTTTATACACATACTCTGTGTGTGAAGATCTTTATAAACCACTTGAGCTTCACTTTTGGGGTTTATGATGCATCACACACCTTGGGTATGTATAAAATTTGGTTACATGCACCAAACCCATGCATTATTCTGTATGTAATAAAATAACCCCATGGTCCTCACCCACAGTTCTGAATCCCACTTTTGAACTTTAATGGAGCCCCTAACTAAAGCAAACCTCCAATCAAACCTGAATTCACCAGATACATTTTGAAAGGTTATCCACTCCTTTTTTTAACAGCCCTACCCAGTCCACCCCTAAATTCTCATGGCAAATGGTTCTCCTGTGTCTGATTATGCCTCTATTGTGGCTCTCTTCAACAAGTTCTTTACAACCTGTACCCTTCTGTCCTCTCCCACTCCTGCCCCCCCCACACTTCCCCCTTCCCTTTTCCTCACCAAGTTACCACTTCCCCACTATCATAGTTCAGGAAATCCTACTTGCCCTTTCCTCCCTCAACCTAAGTCCATTCCTGATAATCTCAACCCCAAGTACCTTCTTCTCTCAGCTCCTGCCATTGCAGTTCCTTTTAATCTCCTACTTAACATTTCTTCCACCCTCAGCACCATTCCTCAGTCCTGGAACTTGGCCAAAGTTATTCCACTCCACAGTGGGGGTGACCCCACCTCTTCTGGCAATTTACATCCCATCTCCCTCCTCTCCTCCCTTTCTAAACTGCAGGAGAAACTGGTCAACTCTAAATATCTTGATTTTCTCACATCCAACAACTTCCTCTCACATTTCCAGTCTGGTTTCCAAAAGCACAACTCCACAGTCTCTTCCCTGCTACGTGTCACTGATGCCATCTGCTTTGGGATGGATCAGGAACTCATTACCACAGTCATTTTTGTCAATCTTGCCAAAGTATTCAACTCAGGGTCCCATCCACTCCTCCTGGACAAGCTGAGATCTGCTCTCCTCTCCACCCCCACCATTGCTTGGTTCCATTCTTACTTACCTAGTTATTATTAACTGGTTCAGTTCAGTGATTTCCTGTCATCTCCCCTTCCTGTCCAGTCTGGGGTTCCACAGGGCTTCATCCTTGGTCCCATTCTTTTCTCCATCTTTCTCAATGACCTCCCCATCGCATATGTCAACTCACATGTCCACATGTATGCAGATCACTGTCATCTTTGCTTCTGGTTCCTCCACTGCAACTATGGAAGACCTGCTCCAGCAGGACATCAGCAATGTCTTACACTGGTTCCAATCTAACCAACATAGAGTTAACATTACAGAAGATAGTACCATGACCTTTAGAACTAGTTCAAAAATAGCCAAACTCACTTTCCCCTTTGTGTTCACCACCCTGAATGGCACATCCACTTGAAGTGGTTCAGTCCTTTAAGAACCTGTTGGTGTGACTAGACAGTAAGCTTGACTTCCCAGCCCATATTAATGCCATTCACACCAAGCTCCATCCCAAGCTTGGTGCACTCTATTGAAACAAACACTGCTGTCTCCACTTGTCCACAGGAAGCTGGTAACCAAAATGGTGCTCCCTGTCTTCATCTATACGAATGTGGACTATGGTCATGCTCCTTCCTTTTCCTGCAATAGACTGGATACCCTCAAATCCTTCTGCCATTTTGCTTCAAACTATCCATGTCACACACACAACTGTTTGTTATATTCTTCCCTATCCATCCTCCCACTGCCCTCTTGCTGCCAGGCCCACTGCAATACCTTCATCTCCAAATACTGGTTCAACACCCTTCACTCCTACCTGTCCTCACTCCTATCCCAACTCCTCCCTGCATCCTGTTCTCTCTTCTTTAGGAACCACTGCAGTTTTGTGACTCCTCACCCCCAATCATCTGCTGGGCATTCTGCATTCTCCTATAGACTTCCCTCATCCTGGAACAAACTCCTTCTTCCCTCCATGGTTGCCCATCCCCTAGCTCCTTCAAATGCCAGCTGAAATTCAAGCCCCTACTTGCCCCTGTTACCCTTCCTCCTGCCACCCCTGAAGGCTGAATCTTAATCCATCCATGTTATTTTTTGGGGATTTTAAGCACTGAAAATGCTCCTTGCACTTTATTACCTATACATGCAAATTCTACATTATTTGTTCTAGTACTGTATCACATTGTTTACTTGGCTATTCAGATGTTTGTTACAGTGGACTTGTCTGCTACTTGCTCCACCTCCCCCTCCCCGGGTTCCACTTGGAAATGAGTTTTTGCTCAGTGTGCCATTCCCAGTTACCAAATTTAAAATAAATAAATAACCCATTTCCACAAGTAAACATCAAACTGGTAAAGCTCAGCCCTGGAATTAACAGTCATCGTGTCCTTTCAGCCATTCCCCTGCCATCATTTTTTTGGCACAAATGTAAAATCCAGTCTCATGTGCTGACAACCTTGTCTTTAAGGAACACATTTTAGCTGTTCACACCTCTCAAATGAGACAGGCTCCCTGTACCACAGGCATTCCAGATGTTATTACCTATTTACTATGCAGGAAAGTGCAGCTGGCTTGCTCTTCTCAGCAGCAATCAATCCTGAGAAGCATGTTTCCTCCCAGTCTTGATTGCCCACCCCCAGGCAAGCCAGGACAAGTTGGGGACTAGGGCAGGTTTATCAGTATGTGCCCAGGATTTTATCAACCTGCAATCTAACATCCTATTAATAGTATATCAATCTGTATCAACTAACATAGGCCTGTTTTGATACAGAAAAACAGTACTGAAGTGATTTGTTCATGATTGAACTTACTGCATGCATTCATTTAAAAAAATAAGTTTTTGCCCTAACAGATCAAATAATAGACCTTCATTAATAACTTCTTTAAAGTGGGCTAACCTTGGGACCATTATGACTAGAAACTTTTTTTTAAATGAAAGCTTGAAGTCAGCTTTTTTATTGATATTGCATCATGTTGCTGCATCTTCCATATATTGATCAAATAAGTCAAGTCAAGTTAAGTCAAACCTTATTTATAATAGGCGCCTTTCCAAAACCAAGGCGCCTGTACATGACATAATAAAAACAATATAACTAAAAAACATTAAAATTAATCCAATCCTACAACATTTAAAAATCATTATATGCAAGGTTAAAAGATAAGTTTTTAATGCTCTTAAAGGTTTGGACAGTGGGCAATCTCGTACCTGACAAGGTAGGGAATTCCACAGAATTGAGGGCCATAAAACTAAAAGATCTGGCCCCAGAGGTCTTCAAATGAACCCTGGGAATCTCTAGCAATCCCTTGTCAGTGGATCGGAGAGAGCAGGAGGGACAGTAGGGATGAAGGAGATCTTTCAGGTAGACAGGTCCCTGATCATGTAGGGCCTTATAGGTCAGGAAACTGATCTTGAGGGTGATTCACCAACATTGGCAGCCAATGCAGTCTGCAGAGCACAGGCATTATATGACTGCACCTAGAGGAACCAGTCAATAGCCTGGCTGCCACATTCTGCACTAGCTGCAAGGAGTGAATATCAACCCCCAGTATCCCAAGATAAAGGGCATTTCAGTAGTCAAGATGGGAGGTAACGAAGGCGTGGACCAAAGTAGGAAGATCATCAGGAGGAACCAGGTGCTTCACCAAGGTGATGTTCCTCAGGTGGTAAAAAGAGGCTTTGACAACTGCCGACACCTGGGATTTAACTGTCAAACAGTCATCAAACACAATGCCCAGGTTCCACACCTGGTCTGAGGAAGTAAGCTGAACATCCCCAAGCCATAAACCGGAGGGAGATCTACCAACAAACCCACCTCCCGGCGACCTGGGTCCACAACCAACACCTCAGTTTTTTTCTGGATTCAACCACAGCCAACTCACATTCATCCAGTCCTGAATTTCAGCCAGACAATTGTTAATGACCAAAAAGGCAGCATTTTGGCCGGGCACAAAGGACATGTACGGTTGAGTATCATCTGCATAGCAGTGAAAGCTCAAACCGTACCACCTAATGATCACTCCCAATGGCAGCATGTACACCACACACAACTTGGGCACCAAAATGGAGCCCTGCGGCACCCCACAGGACAGGGGGAATAATGCCGAGGAAAAAATCTCAGACACCACCTTCTGAGTCCTACCCTCGAGGAAAAATTGAAACCAACTGAGGACTGTACTAGACAGCCCACAGATAAACTGCAGGTGCTCCAGTAGCACACCATGGTCCACAGTGTCAAATGCTGCAGAGAGATCAAGAAGGACCAAGATGGAACGGGTCATTCAATCTCTCACTATTAGGAGGTCACTTAGCACCCAGACAAGAGTTGTCTCAGTACTATGTCTCTTCCTAAATCCAGACTGGAGAGAATCATATACATTGTGGCTAGTCAAATGATCATCCAACTGCGATGCAACCACCTTCTCAATAACCTTTCCCACAAAGGGCAGGTTAGAGACAGGCCTGTCATTAGTCAGACAGTCCGGGTCCAAGGAGGGCTTCTTAAGAAGGGGCTGAACCACGGCCTCATTCAGAGGATTTGGAAAAATTCCCCTCTCCAAAGATCTCCACACTATCTCAGCAAGGACCGGGCTGATTTTATCTACACAGCCCACTAGGAGATGTGTAGGGCCCGGGTCCAAACCACAGTTGGTCGGACACAATAATTGGATGACCATCACAATGTCATTGATTGTGGGAAGGCTGAAGTCAGACCACACAAACCGGGTGTCTAACATCTCCTGCTGACCATCACAACTCCCACTAGGGAGGGTCAAGTGGATATCTGACTTGATTGTGGCAACCTTATCTGAAAAGAATTTAGCAAACTCCTCACACCATTCTTGAGAAAAGGCTCTTCTGGGCTAAAAACAGATTGGATTGCACAATCTGTCCACAGTCCGGAAAAGCTGAACTGGTCTATTCTGTGCAGCAGCAATCTCTCTGGTCAGGAATTCTGCCTTCTTACGAGAGATTGCTGATAGATAGACCGCATAATGGTCCATCAAACTAAGTTTGTCGCAATCCAGGCCCGATCTCCGCCAGTGCCTCTCTAATCTTAGTCCAACTCTCCTCAACTCCCTTAGAGTTTCATCAAACAAAGGAGACCTAGGGCAAAGAGTGAGGGGACGAACACAAACCAGAGCAATGGAAACCAGGGCCCCTGCTACCGACTTATTATAGGCAAGTACCAAGTCCCCTGGGTCCATGCAGTCACTCAGTAAACCCGATAGGTCCAGCACTACCATCAGACCATCTGTGGAAACATCCCTCAAATGGCAGTACTGGACCATCTCCATAGGGGCTGGTCTACTGGGGGTGGCCTCAAAACTGAACCCAATGGAGTGATGGTCAGACCACCAGACTGGTTCCACCACCAAATCAGATATCTCCATCCCCAGTAGGAACACCAAATCCAATGAATGACCACCAATATGGGTCGAGGAGGAAATAACCTGTGTGAAGCCCAGTGAAATCATTAACTGGTAGAAGTCTTGACAAAACTGTGAGAGTTCATCATCAACCCAGGCATTGAAATCCCCCAGAACCAACCATCTGGGAGATCCCAATGTCAGGTCGACAATGAAGTCTGTGACTTCCTGCAGGAAAACATTCCCATCACCTGGTGGATGGTAAACAAGAAGAATCTTGCACCCCACACCCTCACCCATGATACATTCAAAGGAGTTGGTAGTTCCCACTGGTACTTCCACTAGGCCCAGTTCCAATCTAAAACAGATAGCAACACCCCTGCCCCTGTGAGCCATCCTAGGGCAGTGTATCACCGAGTACCTGGCTGGGATTGCTGATGCCAAAACTGGGCCAGCATTCTCATCCATCCAGGTCTCAGTGATGCATGCCAGGTCAGATGTTCCAACAAAATCTGCTATAATAGCAGTCTTATTTTTAATAGACCTGGCATTGCATAACACTACCTGAGTAGGATGAGCATCTGAGGATGACCGTGCTACCTGCTGACTACCAGCAGGACCCTTGGGTATGGGAACCAGACAGGGAGGATCCCTTTCCTGGACCCATTTCACCCCAGGGCATTTCCTTGTCCTCACTATCCCTATCCGCCCCTCCTTTCCAATCCCTCTCTGGGCCCAACCCTTGTCCTCCCCTTTTTCTAACAATCCCCAGAGCGCTACACCATCTGTACACCTCTGGTGATAGGGGAGGACAGAAAAAAGGACAGAGGTCCCCGAACCTGGAGGGTGAATAATACCCGATCATCCTTATGCCTTCCCAACACATATTTGCTGCGCTAAATGAATACCAACAAATAAACAACCCCAAACTACAGATTTAACCCATACCCATACCCAAGCATACAATAATCAAGTATTTCATAAACCATAAAATCAATAAATACCTCCCAATCACCCACCCTCAGCCAGAGAAAACAATCATAAGATAAGTGATTTAGTTCTTTAAAATTAAAACTATAACTTAAGTCCAGGGATGTAAAGTTTATAATGAAAGAAGTGAAAAATAAAGAAAAGTTCTTCAGCCCCCGAAGGCCCTCTCACAGCCTAGGGAGGCCAAAAGAGCACAGGTACTCTCACTTCCTGAGCCCAAAAACTGTTTTGTTTTTATTTTGTCATTCAGCCCCTGAGCACTCTCACTACAGGGGGAACCAAAGAGGCACTGTCACTGCCTTCCAATAAAAAAGAACAGGTAAAATAAATAAAATTAAAAGTCAGACCATAACCAACTAGTCCAGATAAAAAACTAAAGTCCTTTTCTTAAAGTTTGGCAGGGCATTTTAAACCAGTTAACCCCTAAGGAAAACTAAGAGGACTGGTCTTGGTACAAATTAATAAGAGGAAGCAGAGAAATCCTGAGTACAGGCCAGGAATGTACACAGGCCAGAACAACAAAGAGTTAAGACCCCCCCACACCCCAAAACTACTCAATCAGGCTCTATCACACCACCCAAGACGCGCAGCTACAGATACCCAGAGGCCAGACTAACAAGGCCTACCCCGGAATAACTTAGGAGTACCCCAAAAAACCTCTAGCTCCCCAGAGGCAAAGTGAAGCAACTCCTGCTTGGTCCCGGGCAGCGTATCCCATGATCACCCAGGCACAAGGGGGGGTAGTAGCCTCCCTCAACCAACACACCACACAGGCCCTGCTTGCCCAAATTCAGTGTTGTATGCTCTGGATTAAAACAAAAAATAGTCTAAGCAAAAAGAAATCCCAAAAAGTAGGGCGACACCGATCAATGAATCGGGTCCCACCACTCACGACACTTCAGGGTAACATCAGCAGTTCGTTCAGTCGGCGCTCCACAAAAAAACTCCTAGCCCTTTGGTCCCGAACAGCCCTGTCAGGTCCTCTGATCGAGTGCCTCTCCTTAGAAGACCAGCATAACAATCATCCAAACATCGAAAGTCGAAAGGCAGCAAGTCCAGCAGATCCAAATAATCACAGCACTAATCCAGAAAATGAGGCACCGAACCCCTCGATCGATAAACACCATCCAAAGTAAAATTATCCCACAAAGTCCACAAGGACACAGCAGTAGCAGACCCAGCAAGCCAAGCACACATACGATAGTGGGCAGAAAGACAACAGCCCTAGTACACACTACACATATCAGAAAATTCTCTCAATATCGTCAGACTCGGTAGACTCCTAATTGGCCGTGACTTGCTCCAACGCACTTGCTCCAATACCGATTCCGAGCTCAGAACCAAGGAAAAATTAAACAGTCCAGTTTATTGAAACCAATCTGTAGGGTTTGGTAAAAACGCAATGGCAAAACTAAAACTAGTAAAGCGAAAACAGGCAAATAGGGGACACAAAAAACACTAGGCTGCAGAAACAAAAGCAGCTGACAACATGCCCAGCCCGGTGGCTATCTTTTTAAGATGCTTTAAAATAAAAGCATTTTTTAGAAATACAATTTTAAACTTTTTCCGAATTTGGTTCCTCTTAAGCAAATTTCATGAGGAGCTGTACAATTTTTCACCTTTTGTACTCTTACTGTGTACATGTAATCACATTGTAAAATGTCCTCCTCTAGTGACCTATACTTTTTCTTGCTTAAGCATAAGCTTCCGAGGAAGGACTTGGTTGGTCAGAAAGTTTAAGCACTGTTTTCTTTTGTTACATCTATGTTGGTCTTATAAAAGTTATCAAACTATTTGTTCCTGAATCTGTTCTTACAAGGGCCAATATGGCAACTAACTATTTCTGTGTTGCTTAAGCATGAGACAATAAGAATGCCCTGCACCCATCATTATGACAGGAGTCAACAGCATAATTTAAAAATAATCAAGTCGGACCCCTCCTAACCCATGATTCACTATTTGTTTGCATGATTAATCAGTATTACCTTATCAATGATGCAAACTTCTCCCTTGCCCTTATAGTTGCATATTCCTTTTGGAGGCACAGCAGATGAATATACAGCAAAAAAGCATACAATGAAAGCTCATAACTGGTAGATTTGGACTAACATTGGTTTCCACAATATTGTGTTCTGATGTTCAGTCAGGGGTCACTTTGGGGCACGGGGATGTCATTCCATTGAGGGGGGGTTGTTTTAAAAAAAAATACCGTTGGCTCTTGGCACAGTGCTTGGTGCCAAACATTTTTAAAACTAATAGAGAATGGGGCTGGGGCAAGGGTGGGATGTGTCTTGGGTGAAGGAGTGACATGGCCACATGACTAGCCCTGATCACCTTGATAGGGATAGACATTTTAAAAATGTCTTATTTACCCCTAATTTTAGGTTCACTTACAGAATATTAACTACTGAATACCGTAGATGGGATTTTCAGAACCCATAAAATGGCTGAAACTCCTAGTTATGTCAGTGTCATGAAAAACCAGGGTATATGTAGATCATGTTCTATCTTATTAGAGCTATTTTCAGATGCTGGACTTGTGTGCAGCAAATAATGCTATTTTGTTGTTCTGTACATCCAATCTGACATAAAAAGTGGTAGATGTAGAGGAAAATGATAGACCAAGTTACACTAGGTTTGATGATTTTGTCCAGGCACATTTCTATTTGAAGTTTGCAGACTGAACTTACAGTAACTAAGTCAACGTTTTGAAATTTGGACTTTGCTGTGCTCTAGTTTTGATAATTGGACATAAGAGCAATTTTATCTTATGCACTCATTTCTACACAATAGAAAACTGCACCTGGATATAGCCTTTGAAAATCCCACCATAAGTGCCTGGGCGTGCACTCATGGAGTATTTAATAAAGACACTCACACACCCCTAGTAGAAATATTTCTGACTTTTGGTGATTGTGTGGTGTTCCTTGTCTTTGAATGATTTCTTGAAGCAAGGCTGGTGTTATTCTCACTGGTGCAATGCTGTACAAGCCAAGGAAATTAACTCATACGCCAACACATCCTTTTGTTATGCTTTGAGAGAAGGTGCTGGATCTAGCATAACACCACTGTTTTGAGCAATTGCTCAAACACTCATAACACCAAATCCCACAGACAGCAACTTTCAGAGGAATTTTTAGTCAAACATATTTTGCTTCTTTTGCAGCTTTGTGCTGCCCTCCTAACTGTTGCCTAGACAGAGATTTGCAATTAATTTCCATCTTTTTACAAAGGATATTTGACTGACCTACAAAGCCAGTATAGTGTTATGCTTGTGCAACTGAGTTAGTTTGGTTTTGGACATCACACTCTCTATTCCAGAGGAACCCTGTAGGGGTATGAAGGCAAGGAACTCTCGAAGAGGGTTCCACCGCTAGAGGTGCCATGGGATGATTCCTGTGGCTAAAGGTACCTTAGGAATTCCTCTAAGAAGTGAGTGTTGCTGCTGGAGGAGGAGGGGAGGATGGTGGGGCAAAGAAAAAATGCTTCACAGAGAGGCTGAAAGGAACTGCTTATATAGCTCAGGAAGTGGGAGTGGCTGGCTACTTGGCCACTGAACTCCAGGCAAAGCCTTACCAATTCACTGACCTATGCAGCCAGTATAGTGTTATGCTTGTGCAGCTGTGTTAGTTTGGTTTGGGCCGTTCACATTCTCTGATGCAGAGGAATTACCACCCTGTAGGAGTACGAAGGCAAGGAACACTCGGAGAGGGTTCTCCCTCTACAGGTGCAATGGGAGGATTCCCACGGCTAAAGGTACCCTAGGAATCCCCAAAAGAAATGTAGTATCATCCCAAAAAGGAGGCAACACAAAGCATATGAGCAAACAGTAACTGTGACATAGGAGCAGTAACTGTAACATAGTAGCAGAGAAGCATAGGCAGTTTGATAATGCATGAGATGCTCAGTTGGATAACATAATGAATACCCAGGCTTGCATAGTATGATACTGATGGATTGCATTGAGATTAGGGGATCCCCTAAGGAGAGAGGGAACGGCAAGATATCCTCCACCTCCATCCAACAGCAGAACCTACCTAAGAAACTAGGGGAAACCACTATGCTAGCTGTCATGATTTGAGGCAATGGAGGAGAGAAAAAAAAACCCTATGAGGAGGAAATCTCTGGGAATCCAAGGCCTAGGTCACCTTCCCTCCAGGCTTGGGATATTTTAGTTAGTGATGGCTCTGCAGCTGCAATTTGGAAAACCTAATTGAAGGAAGGTGGGAAATATTCCAATTTGGATTAAGGCTTCCACTCAAACCCTCTAGTGGGAACGCCGTGGAAGGCTGCAAGAAAACTTTGAAATAATATTTGCATCCAAGGTGCAGGAGGAGAGCTACAACTACTGAGGCACTCACCTGGCCTACCCACCCTAAATCAAACCAGGTGAACCAGAGGTAGTCGTAGGGAGAATGTGGTGAAGGTGCCTCCCTAGGAAAACCACTAAAGTGAAAGGGCTAACCATTAGAGTGGAACACTAGAGCCAAAGGAGGTAACTTTTTCCACCCTTCACTGCTAGTTTAAAATTCTACACCAGGAGCTGCTGTCACATAGCAGGCAGCTAAAGCCAAGCCTGGAGTGAGAACACTCCCAGCTATGGGCCAGATGTGAAGTATCCCACCCCAAGTTGGACACGCTTGAGATGTGGACTAAATGCAGAGCGAGACAATTGGCTGCAGGAACCCTGCACCAGAATAGAATGGCTGGCATGCCCCAGAAATTGACTGAAAGCTAAAAGCTGGAGACCTGAAGAGCACAGTGTGCTGAGATCATAATGAGCATTGAGTGCTGAGACCTTGCAAGGTTGAATGCAGATTGAGTGCAGCAGAATCCCAGAGGCTAAAGCCAAGAGGATGGCAGTAGATATAAAGTAATGGTTTGTGTAAGCAAGGTGCAACAGTTACATAAGCAAGTGTGGACCTGCACTTAGGTCAATAAGCAGTAGTAGTGATAGATGGACCTGCATAACATATTGTATGGCAATTAAACAGCACTGAATTGGGGGCAAACCAACCAGACATGAATAGCCAAATCAAGGTGACAAACACTCTGAGGATTTTCAGCAACAAGGCAAGATTTAATACAAGCTATATTAACAGCCTCAGCAAGAGCTTAGTTGGCTGACCTCAGAGCTGTAACTGCAATGAAACATGGAGACAAATGCTTTGAAAGCAGGTGTAGCCAGGCGGTGCAATGAAGCTGCAAACAGAATGAGAGCAGGAATCAGCAGCATAGCTAGGGTTAGAGTAAACTGTGTCAGGTGAAAAGAATTGAGTATGCAACATGGAACAGCTATGGTTGAGCTGAAACATACAGATAATGATTGCAGTTGCATTGCAGTAGTTTGAGCATGGTGAGCAACAGTGTAAAAACACAAGCACTGGGTACAATAGTAATTAAAGCAAACAGCAGCAGTGGCTGCAGCTGTAGGTAACAGAAAGCAGTAGCATGAGCGCTGAGTAGCAGTATGCTAGGATCTTAGAAACAAAGCTCCCCCTAAAATGACAAAACCAAAACACAGCAAAACAGAAAACAGGGAAAGGCCCAGAAGCAATAAACACAAAACAAAGGGAAGCACGCAGCCAGAGGAAAGATACAAACCAGAAGCAGGAAAACAAACACCAAAGTCCAGCAGAGACACACAGAAACAGCAGGTGGGGGAAGGGGCAGCTAGCTCAGAGGGCAAACCAACATAACCTCAGGCTGCAAAGAAAAATTGCTTCACAGTGAGGCTGAAAGGAACTGCTTATATAGCTCAGGAAGTGGGAGTGGCTGGCTGCTTGGCCACTGAACTCCAGGCAAAGCCTTACCAATTAATAACAAATCCTGTCTAATGTGTACTTTTTTCATAATGGTGTTCAGTGGCAATTTCTGCATTTTTCCTGTGCCATGCCAAGCTCTCCCTAGTGTTCAGTGGCACCCCAATCCTCCCCATCTTACTGTGATCTCTTCTTGGGTGCCAGTGGAACCTCTGTCCTCTCCCCATCCTACTATCAATCCTGTAAATATCCCATCTCATTGGTTACTGGGTTAGCCCTTTATTTACCATCTTTGTTAGTCTACATCTATGAATGATTCCAACTCTAACTCAGCATACTCGGTATACCCCCCTTACAGAGACACTTTTACAGCAACATATGTCGATGCCGACATTGACATGTTGCTAAGGAAGTCTCCCTGGGACCCGCCAACACTTTCCACCATCTTGCACCCTTCCCTGAACCAACTCTGACTCAGATTTGGAAATTAAAAGTATGGGGGTGCAGGAGCCAGAGCCTCCCACATGGGGGGTTCAGGGGCAAAGCCCCCTGAAGAAAAAACAGTTCAATGTGCACAGCTTCGTGCTGACTGCAAATTGTGGTAGATATGGAGCTTGGCACTGTGATGTTAGTCGACAAAATAGTTGTCAAACCGGCATCGTAGAGCCAGCAGCCCCTGTTAGCCTTGTAACTGTTTGATGCTGGGTCCATTCACCTCGCCTCCTGCTGTATAACTCATAAGGTCCCACCTCCCAATTCACACCTTTTTGAAGCTTATTCATCCAGCACAGTGTTTTAGCTGGTTGATTAATCCCTGCCTACTTTGAACACATTTGACCCAGTTGCTGCTAGAGTAACATTCTTGGTACCTTAACTGAAATTCTCTTTTTTCCTGCATGTGAGACACTATTATTTTGGAAAAAGTGTCTCACTCACAGGTGCCCTGGAAATGGACATGTTTGGGGATCTTGTTTTAATATTTTGAACAACTCGGCACAATGTAGGAAGGCAGCTGCAAAGGCCAACAAAATGCTGGGTTGTATTGCAAGGGGTATATCCTCGAGGAGGGAAGAGGTGATTCTGCCACTGTATAGGTCATTAGTTAGACCACACCTGGAGTACTGCGTGCAGTACTGATGTCCGTATCTGAAGAAGGACATTAAGTTACTGGAGGGGGTGCAGCGCAGGGCGACAAAGATAATCAATGGGCTGGGAGACTTATCATACGAGAGGAGGTTGAAGGAGTTGAACATGTACTCACTGGAGGAGAGGAGAGACAGGGGTGACATGATTGAAACCTTTAAATACATGAAAGGAATAAACAAGACAGGTACAGAGGGGCTGTTCAAAGTAAGGGAGAGGAGGGCCATCAGAGGCCATGATATGAGACTGGAGCGAGGAAGGTTCAAGAGGGAGATAAGGAGACACTTTTTTACAGAGAGGGTGGTGGCTGGGTGGAATGCGTTACCTGCAGAAGTGGTATGCAGTAGAACAGTGGACTGCTTCAAATGAGGATGGGACAGGACAAGGGGGAGGGTTAAAGAAGGGGAAGGGTGGAAGTGGGGGGCAGCTGCAGAATAAGGGGTGCTAGCTGCACATTCGAGCAGACTTGATAGACCTCTAGGCCTTTATCTGCTGGCAAATTTCACATGTCCGTATGTTCGTATGTTCGTATTTTAATGAATATTTGATCATCCACAATATATAACATAATAAATATGACTGAAGAGATCCCTCTTACATTTGTAAATGTGGTTTAACTTTGATTCTGTAACTGTCAGAACCCCTCACTTAACATTTTGTGGTTCTTCTGCCCCAATAATGCTCATAAAACCACTCTTACAACCCTAAGTGTGGTCTACTCTGCCTTATTAAAATACTTTATAAAAGAATCACCTGGCCTTTATGATTAGATTAGCCCCACAATTATATACTATAGCTTAGTACTTAAAATAAAAAATGCCCCATTCTCACCTTTGTTGGCCCAGTTTAAAATGTACCTTCCCAAATAAGATTTTGTGGAATATTCAGACAGGTATAATGCCATCAATATACTGAAAAGCCATAAATTCAGTTATGAAATCACAATTATAAATTACAGGATTGCCAATGTCACAGTGACTTACAAAATGTGTATCGGTGATCTAAGAATTACAAAAGCTTACTATTTATTATTGTAACATAGTAAAGGGAGGCTTACATAGATACATAGACAGTGTCAGCAGATAAGGGCCTATGGCCCACCGAGTCTGCCCATTTGAGCTTGTAAGTTCAGTTTGTTTTCCTAGAAGTCTGTTGCCCCTTACCCCTGACCTCCAGAATTTCTTTATGTCTATCCCATACATTCTTAAATCCCGTGATTGTTTCAGCCCCCACCACTTCCTCTGGCAGGGTGTTCCACTTGTCCACCACCCGTTCTGTGAAGAAATTCTTCCTCACGTTTCCTCTGAATCATCCTCCCTCCAACTTTATCCCATGCCCTCTAGTCCTGGAACATCTTTTTCACTTAAAGACAGTGTATTCCTGCACCCTGTTCCTCCCTGTAAGATACTTGTATGTCTCTATCATATCCCCTCTCTCCCTCTCTCCCTTCTCTCCTCCAGGGAGTACATGTTAAGTTCCTTCAACCTGTCCTCATAGGACATGTGGTGCAATCCATGCACCATCTTTGTTGCCCTACTCTGAACCTTCTCTACCCTGTCTATGCCCTTACGTAGGTAAGGTCTCCAGAACTGTACACTGTACTCCAGGTGGGTCCTCACTAGTGTCTTGTATAGTGGAATTATGACCTCCTTTTCCTGCTGGTGATGCCCCTGCCTATGCATCCCAGCATCCTATTCTTTACCTGCTGCTTGTTACACTGTTTTCTACCTTGAGGTCATCAGAGATGATAACATCAAGATCCTTTCCTGCTTGGTGCATGCTATATCCTCACCCCCAACTGATATATTGTGCCAGGGTTTTGTGCCCATATGCATTATCTTGCACTTCTTTGCATTGAATTTAAACTGCCAAACCCCTGACCATTCTTCAAGTTTCTGCAGGTCCCTTCTCATTCTGTCTACACTTCTGGTGTGTCTACTCTGTTACAGAGCTTTGTGTCATCAGCGAACAGTGAAATTCTGCCTTCCAGGTCCTGTGCAATGTCACTGATGAAGATGTTGAATGGACCGGTCCCAGCACTGATCCTTGTGGTACCCCACTGGTCACTCTTCCTCTGTGGAGTGACAGCCATTTACCACCACCCTCTGTGTCCTGCCGCCCAGCCAGTTACCTACCCACCACACTACTGTCCTGCCACACCCATATTCCCCAGTTTGTGTAATAGTCTTCTATGTGGCACAGTGTCAAGGCCTTGCTGAAGTCCAGATAGGCCATGTCCACTGCCCTTCCTGATCCACCTCCCTAGTCACCCAGTCCAAAAAATTCAACGAGGTTGGTCTGACATGACCTACCCTGGTGAAACCATGCTGCCTTGGGTCCTGTAGTCCATTGACAACCAGAAGTTCCACCAATCTCTCCTTCAGTAGTGCTTCCATGATCTTCCCCACTACCGAGGTGAGGCTGACTGGTCTGTAGTTCCCTGCTTCCTCTTTGTTCCCACTTTTGTATAAGGGGGACTACATCTGCTATCCTCCAGTCTTTGAATACCTCCCCTGTTTCCAGTGATTGGCTAAACAGGATAGCCAGAGGTTCAGCCACAACATCTCTTAGTTCTTTAAGGACCCTGGGGTGCACCCCATCTGGCCCCATTGCTTTATCAACTCTTATTACTTCCAGTTCCTTCAGGACCCTTTCTCGTGTAAAGGGACTTGTGTCCATTTCTGCACCATTCTCACCCCTTGTCCTCCCTTCAGACCCATTAACCTCCTCTTCCTCAGTAAAGACTGAGCAGAAATACCTGTTCAATATGTCAGCTTTACTGTTGTCATCCTCCACGCGGCCCCCATCCTCCCTCTTCAGTCTCACTATCCCTCCCATTGCCTTTCTTTTTTCACTTATGTACCTGTAAAAGGTTTTGTCCCCTCTACCCACTGATTTTGCAATGTGCTCTTCTGTCTGAGCTTTGGCTTCCCTTACTGGACACCTCCCTGCCTCCCTTTGCTTCTCTGGTACTTTCCCTATCCCCTTATCCCTGTGTCTTTTGTATTGCCTGAATGCACCTTTGGCTTTCACTTTCTTTGCTACCTCTTTGGAAAACCATAATGGTCTCCTCTTCCTTTTCCTCTTGCTAATCTGCTTAATGCATAATTCTGTTGCTCTTGTAATCCCCATTTTAAATACTGCCCACTGTTCCTCAACCCCTGATTCCTGACATTCCTTAATGCCTCTTTCAAGTATCTCCTCATTTTCCCAAAGTCTGCCCCCCTAAAATCCAGGATATGTGTTTTTGTGTGGTTTGGTTCTGCTCTTTCTGTGATTTCAAACCACAATGACTGGTGGTCACTGTTTCCCAGGTGCTCCCCCACTGTTACCCCCATCACACTGTCCCTGTTTGTGAGCACAAGGTCCAGTATTGCCTTCTGCCGAGTTGATTCCATGACCAGTTGCTTAAGGAAGGCACTCTGAAGGGAGTCCAGGATAAATCTGCTCCTAGTTGATGCTGCTGCTGGGATGCTCCAGTCCACGTCTGGAATATTGAAGTCTCCAACCAGTACTACCTCACCCTTGTCTGCCATCCTTTGGATGGCTAGCATCAGCTCCCTATCTGTTTCTTCCTCCTGGACTGGTGGTCTATAGACCACACCTGTCTGGGTGGCTGGCCCCATTTTCCTTTCCAGCTTAACTCACAGTATCTCTCCCCCATTTTGTTCCTCCTGGATCTCTGTAGCCCTTATGTCATTTTTCACATACAGTGCCACTCCTCCTCCCTTCCTGCCTGCCCTGTCTCTTCTGAATATGTTGTAGCCAGGTATGGCCATCTCCCAGTCATGGTTATCATTACACTAGGTTTCAGTGATGGCCACAATGTCCAGGTCTGACTGCACCATGACAGCCTCCAGATCTTCCATCTTGTTGCTAAGGCTCCTGGTATTTGCACACATGGCTTTCCATGATTTGACCTCCCTAGACTGTTTCGCTGTTCTACTCCAGCCCCTTCCTTGGTTGTCCTTTATCCCTGGTTTTCCTTGCTGTCTGCCCTTCTGCTGAATTTTGCCCCTTTTCTGCCTATCCACCTTTTGGGCGCTAATCTCCATCTTTTGCACACTGCTTTGTAGAGATAGCCACTCCTCTCGTTCACTGGTTCCACTGCTAGCTGTGGGGGGTGAGCAAGTAGGTACCCTCCTTGCTGGCCTGCCACCCCCTTTGCTAGTTTAAATGCTTGTCAATGTAACATTTAAACTTTTCATTGAGTGTGGATTCCCCTCCAGGATGGATGCAGGCTGTCAGGCTTGAACAAACCTCCATCCCTCCAGGTGGGTCCCCAGTCACCAATGAATCCAAACCCTTCCTCACAGCACCAGTTCTTCAACCATGAGTTAAAGTTCCTGGTGCATGCACCCCTATGCTCTCCCTTGACTCTCACAGGTAGTACTTCTGAGAAAGTGATAGAAGTAGCTACTGACTTATGGAACAATACTCAGTTTAGGGGTGAATTCCATAACTTTTTTTCATTTTCAGTTTAAAAACTGGATTAACAGTTATGCTACAACTTGTATTATGGTTTGTTTGAAAGCAGCATTACATTTAGTCTTCAAATCTGACACTACAATGCACTAATTTCATGCAATCTTGATCCTAAGAGACCGCAAAATTAGCTACTGCCTCGACTTCAACCAAAATCAGTGAAATAATTTTGCACGTTGAGCAGGATCAATATTGCTAATTCAAGTGATTTTATACAGTTTTCTGAAGTATGCATGCAAGCTGTTCTCATTTGAGCTTTCTCTGCATTCTTGAAATATCTGCAATCCCCCGCCCTACCTAAGGCTGAATTCTACCAGTGAAGCTTTCTCAGTCATGGAATACAATTTTAAAAGGAAAATAGAGGACCTCAACTCTTAATCATTTCCATACCTTCCCTTCCTACATAGAAGGTATCAAAAATAATGGCATATATCATTTGAAAATGTATCATAATGGACCTGGAAACTGTAGTTATTTTAACAAGTAAGCAATAAGATGGAACAGAGTGTGTATTGTGCTAATCTAATTGCAGGACTGGGGGCACTATCAGGCACAAGGTTGCAGGCCAGTTGGCATCAGCCCCTGGAAGTGGGACCAGAGACAAGAAAAAGCGATGAGAATAAGTAAGCAAGCCGGGGTGCAGTGAGCAAGGTGGGTGGAAGTAGGCAAGAAGACTTTAGGGATTGGTAGTTTGGAGAAAGCAAGTATGTGTGGGACAGGCTGGCAGATAGAAACTGATTTTTCTGTCCTTGTGATCAGTCATTTAGTATTTATTTCTTTAGTGAGCAGGTAACAGTTTTTATGTTTTCCCCTGTGCAAAGCAAACATGTTGGTATGATAGTGGGTTTTGAGAGCTGTGCCACTATCGGTTCAATGCAGGGCAGTCTGCAAGGGTTTGTTAGTGTCAGACCAATTGTCAGACAGGCTGATCATGTCACTGTTCTGGTCTTTCTGGGCACAAGATTTGTGTAGTTCAAAGAAAAGAGTCACCCCATCATAGGCTGGCTCTTTCCTTTGATCTATATAAGCCACCTAGCAAGCAGAGCTGATCGGCGTCCTGATCAGCCTGCTCTGTGGACCTCACCATAACAAAAAAATAATCCCTCCCACCCTCTGCCAAGTAACCCTCATACCTTCCATTGCTTCTCTTTCTTAATTTTCTGACACTGGGGTGCCCAATGCTTGCTGCCTTCTAATAACCCCCACCCCATCTACTGTCACTGTGTGGCACTAGAGAGCCACCTCCAGTGCCACCAAGCATAATACTGACACTGGGGAGCCCAATTCCCAGTGGTCAGTACCTGAAATAAAGAAAGACACCCCATATGTTATTTTTAATGCTACAGTCTGTAAAAAAGAAAGACGTCCATTGATGTCTGTTGCACTGTCAGCACACCACCACCATTACCCTCCCACCAAGCACCCTCCAACCTATACCCCCTCACCATTTAATTACCTAACAGGTGTCCAACACTGTAATCCTCTCTGAACTGGAGACACGTGTTCACTCTTCAATGCAGAACCTGGAACTGATGATATCAGGTCTGTGGTTCAGTGTATTTCAGTGGGTTTTGAACCTCTCCTAATGACTTGATCAGTTTTTAAGAATTTTTTCCACACTTTTTTTGCTTGGCCTTTTTGGGACTGTACCACATGAACAAATGTAGTGCAATTGTGCAACTGCATCTCTAAAGGTGATTTTATAGTCATTGCATGAAATCACCTTTTGGGCCAGATTTGAATCTTTTCTTTGCCCTTGTTCATGAACTGGGATCATAAGAAGGCCATGTTGAAAATATGAGGTAACAATAATAAAAAAAACAAAGTTCTGAGCATTTGTTGACATTTTTCAATGCATGCTTGAAATTTTGATAATTTACAATATTTTGACCCCAAATTTTCAACATAGGAATTTTTTTCACACCACCTCATCAATGTGGCAGCTGTCATTTTTCATTCCTGGCCAAAGTTTTTTTTCACAGTTGTGACACTAAATGACATTTCAACGACTGTTTAATAAATTACATTTGTCATGCTCAGGAGTAGTCATAAAAGGACTAGGTTGAAAATTTGAGGTCAACATGTGAAAAAACAACTAAGTTATGAAGAAATGTTGAATTGTTCCCATGTTTACTAGTAGCTTTATTTTTGCATATATTTGCCACTAATGTTCAACATACCCCTTGTGTTACTCTACCTCTTGAACATGACAGGTGTCATTTTTCAAGCACCCTCCATAACTTGTTTTCACAGTTCCACTGCAAAATCACCTTTCAGATGGAATTTAACAAAAACTGCACCAGCTTGATCAAAACATCAGGTCATAAAAAGGCATTTAGAAATTTGGGGTCAAAATGTGGCAGCCCACTGAAAATTAGATATTAGCTGGCCTATGCTTGGCAAATACAATCTAAAAATATATAAAAGTAGGACACCACTAAAAAGGAGATACTGCATCTCATCTGGTCTATCCCAGATAAATATATAGTAAAAATATGTACAAGCAAGACTTGGTACAACAGCAATACAAGCAGTGAATACTCATCACTGACAAATGATTGTACTGAAGTTGAGAGGTAGAACTAAGTGAGCAGTTTCATAATTGCAGGGTGTTATAGTGGTTTGGTGTAGTGGAGTTGGCTGTTGGGTTAAGGGGTGGGGAACAGGTTTAGAGGAAGAAAAGGGGATGGAATGGCAAAATAAGAAAAACAAATGTAAAAGAATGAAGAAAAAGGAAATGTGAAAACCACTAAATGCCAAGAAACAAAAACTGAAAATACAGTATCTACTTTGGGTTCAGATACACTATACAGTAAATAAATATATATATATATATATATATATATATATATATATATATATATATATATGAAATGTTCTGAAAATCATCTGTTCTAGCAAAAATTGTTACTTTTTACTGCTTACAACTATGAAATGTCCTTTACTGTACTATTCTTCTGAAACAAGATATTTTCTGTACTTCTCTGCCTTCTAACAGTGTACACCTTGTACCCGGGTCGCACCTGGAAACGAGCTTTGGCTCAGTATGCCTTTCCCGGTCACCAGTTTTAAATAAATAAATAAATAAATAAATATATTTATAAAATAGGGGTGAGCATGTAACATTAAGAATAAAAAGACGTATTCCCACGGTAGTGGAATAACTCTGTGATGACATCACCACTGTGGGTTTATTTCCTGATAAACTCACAGTGTCTACATCACCAGCAAATAGTCTCACTATGATGATGTCACCAGGGTGAGACTATCTACACTGCAGCCTGCATTTATTAGCTTCACAGTTTCTCTTTCTCACTGAATCCTGCAACTAACTCAATTAGCATTGTAAAAGACAATCACCTGCATCCCATAGTTATTCTGACACTCCTAGCCCATTACTGTGCTGCTCTAATCTTCAAACCAGACTCCTTCATAAAGCAGTTTCTCTTTCTGAGTGCTGACTGCCACAGTTTCTCTATCTCAGTGAATCCTGCAATTTACTGAATTAACAGTCAGTTTCTCACTCCTAGCTGCAGATAACCCAATTATTATTCCAAAACACATTCACCTGTTTCTCATAGTGACTAACAATCCGATCCCATTCAGAAACACTTTCACACACTCAGACCACACACAAACAGTGCTGTCAGTAGAGCCTAGAGGTTAGAGTAACAAGCAATGAAGAAACTTGCTACATCCAGCAGCCCAGACCAGTGTTTAATTCTCACAACTTCCATTTGAAACTGTGTGACTCTGAACAAATCACTTAACTGCCCAGTGCTCCCAGGTCACCCCCAAAAACTTACCCAGTTATGAAAATTAAAAAAAAGAGTAAACAGGGAGAGAACACAGAAAAAAAATATTCCTAAAGGGTACTAGCCCTACTGTATAAATTGCACACATGATGTGCAACTTGTGGAATATGGCAACCATTTGCACTTGTGATATTATCACAGTTCACTCTGTACTTGTGCAAATATTTTCCATATTCCACAGTCGCCCATCATGTATCCCCTATATATAACATGCACAAAAGTGAATCGTTGACAGTATCTGTGAAAAGAAATGGCTGCCTGTTTATTTTTTTAAATTCTACACATTGTGGTACAAAGATTTCACATGTTATTTACCCAGCTTGGCAGTACTTTGCCCCCATGTATTAGACTGAACAGATGCACAGATAACCAATCAAATTGCTGGATCATTCTTGGTCATTTTTTTAAATAAAAATACAAGTTTGTAAGCATTAACAAAAGGTTTCGGCACACACAAACCTCACAAAATGGGACACCACCACTGTTGTTAGAAAATTAAAAAATCATTTATCAAAAAAGAAAAAAACATAGGCATCCTGCCTGACACATTTCAGACACTCAGGCCCTTTATCAATTGATAAAGGACCTGAGTGTCTGAAACGTGTCTGCCAGGATGTGTATTTTTTTTTTTGTTAATGAACGAGTTTTTAATTTTCTAACAACAGTAGGGGCATCCCATTTTGTGAGGTTTGTGTGTGCTGAAACCTTTTGGTAATGCTTACAAACTTGTATTTTTATTTAAAAAATGAGCAAGAATGATCCAGCAATTTGATTGGTTATCTGAGCATCTGTTTCAAAGCACCACTGCCCTGTGTGCACTCATTATTGAAACAAGTTTGTAAGCATGCAATGCTCCCAAATAAACATATGCCTATTTTTTTTTCTCATTTCAGTTCATAGCAGTGGGCAAAACTACAAGCTAGTCTATGCATTCATATGTCCTGGCATTTGCAATGCATTACATATAGGAACTTGATAATTTCACTTAATTAAAATGTTACAATTCGATGTGAACATGTATTTTGACAAACCCTAGGTAATCACATCTTAAGCAAGATATGAATATTAGTGGACAACTGCTCTTATGTTCTTTATAATTTGACATACATACATATATATATATATATACACACACACACACACACACACACACACACACACACACACACATTTCTTGTTTTTATATTCTCAGAATTCATTGTATTTGATACTGTACAACACCTGCAACAACTCTTAATTCAGCATCCATAAACCAGTAATTTTATGTTAAACAAGATATTTGTTTTCTTTGCACTGATGTTAGCATTAGAATTGACATTTTTTTAGCACTCAGACACTAAAATTAATGTTAACTTTACTGCATCAACATTAAACTCAACTGTCCCCAGATTGGCTGTCTGTGTTATACCACTTAGAAACATCACATTTACTTTCTATGAATAAGTAAACCTGATTTATCCCAACAAAATAAAGATGTTGTCAAAGCAGATATCTATGTCAGCACTTGTAATCATACAAATCCCCAGATTACCTCAATTTATTTATAGCTGCAGTGGATTGTTTGAAGTCTAGTCAATTTAACATAAGCCTTTCAGAGGAAGCTGCATATTTAGTGATGACATCCCCTCCTTAAAGGTTTTAATTACAATCAATGAACAACATAGAATTAAGACTCCGGTCCTTATTTTTTCTTTGTTTAGTGGCAAGCCTAGTTTCAGATTCATCTTAAACCACTTAGATCTTCTGTTGAGTGAGAAAGTGACTAAGGGAGGGGGTGCTCCTCTGATGGACTGATTATGGAACTAATATTGTTAAGCAGAAGGGGTTTATATAATTTTGGAAGCATTTAAAGATCTTCCATGGTACTTAAGTAGGCTTCTCTTTCTCACTCACTCACTCTCTCTCTCTTCCTTGTACACAGACACACTCCTGAACTGAATGTAGTGCCATTTTCTATTACTCCACTGTGATAGAATTCTTTCAAGATAGTATTTTGTTTACCAGATGTTAGTGGGCACAAATGAGGTTTGTACTCATGGACTGGCTAGTTACACTGATGGAGGGTTGGGTATTGCATAGTACCAGTTGGGTTGTTCTGTGTCATGTCCAGGGCTCCAGGGAACTGGTGCAACTGTTACCTTCATACCTCATCCACCCCAATAACCCCTCCCCCCACCCCAAACCTTCAGGCTTGCTTCTGTGCCACAGTGCTTTTTTTTTCCTAGGCATCTTGCATCAGTGCATATCGCCCTGTGACCCAATCAACATCCCAGTAATCCACTTTCTCTTGTGTTCAGAGGAGTCACTCTCCCTAGCTACATACCCCATACTATCCTCTTTTAGTTAATGACCCAAGACAATCTCCATCCACCACTGGCTCAACTGATATCAGTCATATAGTTGCAACATGTCTACTGCCTACTTTTAATAGTTCTAAGGGCAGGGGGTGTTCTAATGCTCTTTGTCTGCTGGTGCAAAAGTCTTCATTCTATGCATCTGACTCTTTAGACCATAGGAATGATGAACTCTACCCCCTACCCCAAATATGCAAAAAGTTTCAGAATGTTCATGGAAAGCTTGCAACTTCTTTTGAGGGGCTCACAACAACCTAATTGTTGCTAAGCATTCTCTGCAACTGCTAAGTGAACATCCTTAGTGACTGAGAGTCAGGACCCATGTCTGCAATATTCTTTCCCTTCCTTTCATAGGGAATTTCAAACTTGACCTTCCTGGGAAAGGTTGGATGCTGCCTGCATGACCATTAGCCAAAGAAGATTCACGGTGCTTAGAGATAAATCGATAGCTGTAAGTATGTTGCACTGTACCCATAGTATGTCAGTACTATTCATCAGTTACAGCTTGCCTTTTAATCCAGTAAACAATGTTAGTCAGGTACATTGTAGTATTCCTGCAATTTAACTAACGTACTGTAGATGTACTACTCGCTAGTTCTTTTGTATAGTTATTTAGGAAATTGCAGAGTACCCTAAGTTCATGATTTGTTTTCATATTATTGCCAATTAATAACAGGTCTTCATATAGTTGTAGTTAGTTAATGTTAATGTCTTGTTTTAAGCTGCTTAGCCTCTCATATACTGTATTGCCTAAATTCAGATTGTGACTGTACTTTATATCACACTTCCTACTGCAATCTGACATCTATTTTGACTTGTTTAATCTGCTCATCTGCTTATATGTTATTGGTTGTATTTAAGTTGTTTCTTCTTCATAGTAATTTTTCTATCTTAATTTATTCCAACTCCTGTTAAAATTGGTATGCTTCTTATTGGTTTCCAACTTCTGTTTTCTGACCCTCTGTCTCTCTGACTCCTACTTTTTTCTGTTATTTCAGTTACAAAATCTCAAAGTCCCTCTTACTGACCTATGCTTTATCCCTTATCTGCTTCCCCCTCCTCCTTTCTTCTGATCGTTCACTTCCAGCATTGGGTCCCACATAATCTTCTCCTTCCACCTTACATCTGTCAACCTCTGACTCCCTATAGTGTTACTTTTACCTCCTTATCACTGTTCTGGTCCTGTTCTACTTGTAGCTTATTTATTTAATTTTATTTATTCATTTGTTGATTGGGTAGGTGCACTGATCCCATGGACTGTTTTCAGGCACAATTCTGGCCACTAAGATGGCAAAAATATATAGAGATGCAGTACATCAAGGAACAAATACATCAGAGTCAGCAAAATGCACAAGGTAACCATAGGCAATAGGGGAACAATCATATGGAGGTTCAGTAAGGAAGGTAGGGTATAAAAAGAATACAGTGAGACAGTGAGAATCAATGCACAAATTCATGTGACATAAGTTCAGTTGTAGACATGTAAATTTGACTGTAACATTAGAAGGGCTAATCAGGGGAAAGCAACTTCATGAGATCACCCAGGGAGCAAGAACAGGAAGTGGTGGTCAGTAGATGCATTCTGAGGAGACTGCTGAAGTGCCCTGGGGAGTCAATGACTCTCAGAGAGTGTGGCAGGCTGTTTCAGAGGGTAGGGGAAGCAGAAGAGAAAGCCTTCTGACCAATGCAAGTGGTGACTTGATAGCACTACAATATCTGGCTTTCAGTGTGGTGGAGGTCATGCAAAATGTCCATGACCTAGGTAGGGGGGAGAGAGGTGATATTGCAGGATTATAGATTGCCTTGTCAGTGGTGCAAGCCAGGAGGTAACTCTGCCTGGCTTGTGGGGGAGCCAACCAACTGTCTGATATAGGGTACAATGATGGAAAGAATATGGGGCCCAAAGGGAAAAATGACAGATGTTGTTGTAGGTGGTGTTTAGTTTTCATAGGTTAGTGGAGGGGGGTTGGGAGTAGATGGTCCTATTCTTTCTGCCTACTCAATTGACCACTCCTCTCTCCCTTCCTATTCTATATATGGTTATAATCAATTTTCTCGTACCATCTAATATGCTGCTTGTCACCCTCTTCTTCCTCCTCCTCCTGTTCTCCCTGGCCTCTCCCTACCACCTATTATCCTTCTCCACCTACCTTTGTCTCACTTCCCCATCTCTTCCACCCTTCTTCTTCCCATATTTGTCCCTCCTTCTTCTGCTTTCCACTTCCCTCCTATCTCCCCTTGCTCCCTGGTTGTTCCCTCTTCTACTCCTCATCTTGGATTCACCTAGAAACCTTCATATCTCCCCCTCCACTTCTGCCCCACATCACCCCCTCTCATCCTCACACATCACTTAAATGCATCTCAGCTTCAGTTAAGCTCATCATTTCACTGCTGCTCCTCATGGCAGGTGATATTGAGCTCTATCACGTCCCTTCAAACTCCACCACCACTTGCCTTCCCAAACAGTTAAGAGTGGCTCACATCAACATTTTAAGCCTCCTTCCTAAAATAGATCAGCTTTAACCACTCATGGTAGCCTTAAAACCAGATGTGTTAATAATTTTGGGGTCTTAGCTTTCCCCCAAGATCCCTGTTTCTCCAATTGCCATCCCTGGGTACACTTTCACCCCGCAGGATCATGCAGAGAGGGAGACAGTGTTGGCTTCTAACTCTCCTCTCCTCTACTCTCCAATTCATTCCTGTCTTCTCTGTCACCTCCCCCTCTGCATACAAACTTCTTATTTTCAAACTGTCCATCCCCTTCTCAGTCCCTATCTTTGTGGATGGTGTCTATTGCTGTCCTGGCTTGTTCACCTCAGCTGTCACGGAGCTCTTTACCTCTGTTGTCTCTCATGCTCCATCTGGTGAACTTCTCATCCTTGGGGACTTTAGTTTTAATTGTCTCACTCCTCCCATTTGAAACTCTGTCAAAATATCAAGCCTCTTGAACTCATCCAACTGATCTTAGACCCAACCTGCCACAATTATAAATCCTTCAATCATTCTTTGTTAGACTGGATTCCTACCACTCACCCTCATCATATTACCGATGCAAGAATCCTATCAGATGCCCATAGTGACCACCATATAGTCTATTGTGTGTGTAAAATTCATTGCTCTAAGCCCCCCCAAAATTCTTCAGATTCAGTCCTTCTGGTCACTAGATCTGTCATCGCTCTGCGCTGATCTGGTAACTACACACGAGTCCCCAACTCCTCTGCTAATAACACCAACTTTGCCTTCAACTATTTTCAGGCCAAATTCAAGTCAATCTGGGACCAGCATGCTCCTATTAGGAAAACCAGGGTCTGCAGTTCTCCCATCTCCTGGATCTCAGCTGAATTATTGACCTGCCTACATGCATGTGATCTTGCCTGGAAAGCTCATAAGTCCTCTGGTTCCATGTCTGACCTTAATAGTTATGGAACTCTTCAGAATGCTTGTACCAGGGCCATTAGGCTTGCCAAGGCTGAGTGCTTTTCCTCCACCTTACAGAACAACCTTAGTCACCCCTTCAGGTTCTGGAAGGTCAACCATTGCTTCTCCCTCCCCCCACCCCGTCTTCCTCTCCTGTCCTCAAGTTGGGTTACAGCATCATTTCTGATCCCCTTCCTGTTGCCTCAGAGTTCAACTCCTTTCACATCCTGTGCATCTTCTCTTCTTTCCTAACTCCCCCATCCCCATCCTCCATCCCCACTTCCCTCCCCCAGCCCCACTTCCTACCACTCCATCTTCCATGTTTTCCTTCTCTCCTGTCTCTCCCATAACTTCCCTCAAGGCTCTCCTGGCACTCAACCCTCTCAAGGAGATGATTTCTCAAGGGGAGCAGCCTTGATGGTCTTGACCCCAAACTCCTACACCTCTCTTCCTCTGCTATTGCTCTCCCTATCACCTCCCTTCTAAACCTCTCTTTCTCACTTTCTTCTGTCCATGAATTTTGGAAACATGCCACTGTCATTCCCCTTCCTTAAGATGGTGATTCCTCCAGCCATGGCAACTACCACCCTATTTCTGTGTTCCCCACCTTAGCTAAACTGCAAGAATACATCATATTGTCTCAAATATCCCCCTTTGATTCTTCCTCTTTCTTCACCCCTTTCCAATCTGGCTTCCACAAACACCACTCCAACTCCTCCTCTCTCCTCCAGCTTACTGACTCCATTATCTCAGGCATGGATCAGGGCCTCATCACCTCCTTCATCTTCATTAATCTGGCCAAAGCCTTCAGCACTGTTGTTCACCTTCTCCTTCTTGATTAAATTGAGGTTGCAGGGCTCACAAACTCTGCATCTAACAGGTTTCACTTCTACCTCATGAGAAGGTCTCAGTCTGTTCAAATTGGTGATTTCCTATCCCCTCCTCCTCCTCTTCCTATCAGCAATGGTGTATACATAGGCTCCATCCTAGCCCCATATCTCTTATTGGTCTTCATAAACGGCCTCCCCTCTGCTTGCTCATCTGTGTTCATTCATAGAATGCAGATGACAAAGTCTTATTTGTCTCTGGTTCCTCCCCCACTAGGCTGATGGTTGGGCTACAACTGGACTTCAATAACGTTCAACTATGGTTCTGTTCTAATCAGCTATCTTTGAATGCTAAGATAATGGTATCTATGACATTTGGCTCCAAGTAAAAGATCTCCTGTCTCAACTCATTCCTCTCCTTCCACACCTTAAATGGGGACTGTACTGAAGATGTACCTTTATTTAAGTACCTAGGGGTCTGGCTAGACCAACACCTCAATTTCCTGGAGCATGTGGAGGCCATCCACAAAAAATTCTACCCTAAACTTGACTCATTATACAAACATGGAGGCTGCATCCCTCATCCTGCTTGCTGAGCTATTATTCAGAAAATTATTCTAGCCATCTTTGATTATGGTAATATTGTTTACAGTGCTTCACCAAAGACCACCCTTGCTAGATTGGGCCCCCTCTTTCACTCCTTCAGCCACTTTGCTTTAGACTATACATCTCGCACCCACCACTGCTCCTTATACTCCTCCCTGTCCCTCCTCTCCCTTGAAGCTAGATACCTCTCTCATTGTACCACTCTTATTTTGAAATTCTGGTTCACCACTCTCCCCTCTTACCTACACTCCCTCCTCTCCTAACTACCACTACCTTCCTCCTGTTCCTTCCACAACTCTAATTACCTTTCCTTCTCTCTCCTTTCAAGAAAATCACTCACTGGCCAGGCTTCTTTCTCCTAAAGTTTTCCCAAACTTTGGAATTCTCTCCCCTATCCATTCACTCCTCCCTATTCCAGTGCTCTCTCTCCTCCTTTCTCCATGACTTGTCCTCTCACTTCTGCAACTGCACCTGATTCATGTCCCTCTACTTTTGTTAACTTTTATTTGTTAACATCCTCCTCTTTCCTCCTTCCTCCCTCCGTGTTCTCCACTTGTCTTGCCCTTCCTTTCATTTCCTTCCCCTGCCTACATCAACTAGCCCTGCATTGCCTCTGCACCTCCTTTTAGTCCACTGGGTAAGCACCATCCCATGTTCCTTCCAATAATTTCAGTATAGATAATGCTTAGCTCAATGTATAGTACAATTTTATTTTTCTGTTTTCAGTTGTTAATGCTTATATCATGTATTGTATAATTTATTGTCATGATTATTTTGTCTTGAACTCCTCTTGCTCCCTCCCCCCAGGATGCATCTAGAAACTAGCTTCTGTTCAGCTCAATATGTCTTTCCTGGTGAAACTTTTTGAAATAAATAAATAAATAGCTTCTCCCTCCTGGGCCAGCAGCAGCAGTGAAATAATTATTTTAAGGTTGGTTGGATATCACAAAGGCGATGAAGTCAGCTGGGGGACTCAAGAGGGATAAGTCTGTGAGTTTTGGCAGGCAGACATAGTGTTGGGGTGGAAAGAATCATCTGGAGTACTCAGAAGGGTAAAGACTGTAAGCTGTGGCAGGCAGACACAGGGTTGGAGTGGTTAATCAGCTCTGGACTCAGGACTCTTGTGTTTATTTTTGGGGATGGGCTCAGAGAGGCACTGGTAGTGGACAACTGGAAGAAAATTGTCTTCCAGTTGCCATATTTCACCTGCACTCCTTACAAAATGTAGAAAATGTGCAAACATTTACAAATTTACCAAACACAGCAGGATGAAGAATGTGAAACTTCCACACAGCTCTAGTGCTAATTGGATATTATCCTAAAGAAACATCTATTTCATCCAATCAGAACAACTAGGGCTCAATTTTCAAAAGGCCAAATTTGATGCAAGATGCCTGTACCAAATGGAATTGACACAAGTGGCACTTTGCACCAAATGTTGCAGCAGTTCCAATTTTTGAATGCAGGCTGTGCTGAAATTGGGAGGCCTTGCACCTAAGCAGCACTGTACCACCCTGCACCAGAAGGGGTGTAGCATCAGACTGTAAGGCGGCTTGCACCATAGCAAACCTGCAATATCCCCTAAAATGGGATTCTGAAAGCCCCGCTGTGGCAGCAGGTCCCAGCTGTGGTTTGATCAGCCAAGAGTTTTGTCTAACAGCCTTTGCACCACTGATCAGAGCTCTGCTGCATGGGGTGGTATAGGAATTCCCATATGTCAATTGGTATGTGGGCATGGTGCTCTGTATGTGTCCTATTGGGCTGTGTGTCAACCCTACCTGTGGCAGTGTCCTCAGGTACAGTACAAAGTGGTACCCAGGATGGCAGAGACCCAAAAAGCATGGCAGGGGCAGTGCCTAAACCAGGAATCTGTACTAGTAGACCTGCTGAGTACATACCCTGTCAGCTTGCAACATGTGCTGACAACCACAGACAGCCCCTGGCTGCACTGTCAGTGGTGAGTGGTGTTACAGGATAGGCATCCACTATAAAAGTTTACATTCTCCAATGTACACCTCCATGTGTGCTGGCAGATATCACCAACAGTTCTTTGTATAGGATTGATTTGTTTACAATGTGTAAAACCAAACAAAATACCAAATAAAACGTATTAACTGAAAAAAAGATATCACCAACAGATACCAGAGGACACCTGCAGGTGGGTAAAGTACTTCCAGAGGTAGGTGGCAGACTGAGCTGGCATTACTCACTGAACAACATAGAAGGGCATGACTACAGGAGTGTGGCAGCTTTGCTCCCCGCATTATCCTATATTGTTGTGGACTCTGCTCTGTGGAATGCATGCTGGGTTGCAACAACCACAACACCCACAGATCTGGGGAGACAGACACCGATATTTGAGTAGGGCTGCAGCATGATTCTGCGGAACCCACCAGGACAATCAGACTCTAACCCATATACCACCAGCAGAGACTGGCACTGTCACATATGTGAGTATTGTGGTGGTCGCAATCCACCATGCATGCCACAGAGCATTGTCCTCAACAGTATGGGATGGTGGGAGAACCAGAGCTGCCACACTCCTGTAGCCATTACCTCTTTTATCTTTGAGTGAGTAATGCTGGAACAGTCTGCCACCAGCCTCTGGATGTGCTTTACCCATCTGCAGGGATCCTGCAGCATCTGTCAGTGATATCTGCCAGATCATGTGGAGGAGTGCATTAGGGTTATGTAAGCCATGACACTGGGTGCTCATCCTGCAAAACTATGTAACACCAATGGTGCATCCAGGGCAGTCTGCAGTTGTCAACACACATTGCAAGTTGGCAGGATATGTACTCAGCAGGTGTGCCAGTACAGGTTCCTGGACTTGACACTGCTGCAGCTATGGTCCCTGGATCTCTGCCATCCTGGGCACTGCTGTGTGCTGCACCCCAGGATGCTGCCAAAGGTAGAGTTGCCTCACAGACCAATAGGGCACATACAGGCACTGTGCCTACATACTGGGTAGCATTTGAGATTCCCTATTCCCCCACAACATTTATGGCCCAGGGTGGCATTCCAGTGGGTGGGAGGGGATTATGGCACCCTTTGTCAGACCTCTCCACTGTGCCACCTGTTTGGTGCGCCACCCAGCCTGTGGCAAGTCTGGGGACTTTGGTGCTGGGACTTCTGTTGTACCAAAATCTGGCACAGGGCCCCTGGCACACCTGGAGTTTGCCACAGGTGGGGGTTTGGTGCAAACTGATCCTTTGAAAATTGGGCCCACAGTTACTTTCCCTTTATTCTGCAGTAACCAGACAGTAGATTCAATAAAGTGACTGTATGGTAATTCCTGTTTTCTTATTGGCTAAAGCTTCCACTACAGCTTGTTTGTGATAAACTGCTGAATAATTTCTGGTTTTCTCACAGACCTGTTGTAGCACTAGGGTAGACAGGGGCTTATTTTGCTACTCTATTTAAAAAAAAAATTGTTTTCACTATACTAGCTATAATGTTATAGCAGTTGGGGTTTTACTTGGTAAGAACTGGACAATGGTGTTTATAAACAACATGACCTACAGCTTTGGTGTTTATTCACCCTGGTCCAGTTGTTATCCAATGAACCCTGACCACTATCCCATTATCGCTATATCAATCATAAGGAGTTCAGCAAAATCAACAAAACCTAAGATTTGGAATATTGGCATTTTAGTAAAAATGAGCTCTGCTACTTACAGGGTACCATGTATCGATGTTGCATTTTGCTTTTAACATGTCATTGCAAAGTGTGAGATATAGCCATCCACATCTGAGATGGCAGGAACAATGGCGGATAATAAGCACTGTATAAGTAAGCTTACTGTTAATTCTTTTTCTTAAAGATTTTTCTTAAGATTTAAGGTTTAAAGACAATGAACAAAGAAGTGTGTCACTGAGGCAAACATTAATTTGTGAATTAGCAGATAGAATGGGATCATGAGCAACAAATATATACTGCCTCATACTCTGAGCAATAATGTAAACCAGTGGAGTTGGCATCCTGAACTGCAAGCAATATATGCAACCCAGAAGTGTAAGGTGCAGGAAACAAAAGGGAGAACTTGAAGGGAGGGCTCCAGCAAAAGAATAACTTCATCTTTCTTTGTTGGGTGTGGGTCATGAGGACAACCAATACCATGGTATTAAAAAAAATGGTGTGGTCAAAGCCACTCACCTTGGAGAAATGGAAGATGATCAACATAATCAAATTATGAGTGACTATTTATTCTCTACAAGATAAAGAGGGGCCAAAACAGAAAGGTGAATTAAACAGGGGTGGGGACAAATAATCAGTCACAAACAATTGGTTAAGCTCCTAGGGGAAACAGCAAGTCCAAAAGACTAAGGAAGTCAATAATTCTCTGAGACCAAAATCCATTTTAAAGAAAATAAGTTTCAGACTGAGTTAGATTTAAACACATTTAAAACTCAGCAGGAGCAGCCAAGTCAAGAAGTATCAGGAGTATCAGAAACAGACCCCAGTAAGATGGGGAAGAGGTGGCGCAATAGGGGGAATGAAGAGAAGGTCACAATACCAACAACAGCAAATGCTAAAATTGGAGAAACTCCAGAAAATAAATATAATTAATCTCTTCTTGGTGACCCTTGAACCAGCACAGATATCCTGGCTACAGAATTACCTGTCATTTTTCCCACCCCACTACTTCACGTAATGATTTTTACATGCATATTACTTTACATGTTTAATTAGAAATTTGAACTTAAAATTGTTCTTTCACAGAGGTAGCATGGGGGCAATACAGACACAGCTGGTGACATTGTAGCCTGAAGATTAATAATGTATACATCTTTAAGACCTAAATCACTGTTCTGTCCTTTGGCCAGCACTGCTGTAGGGGGGTTTCAATATATGGGTGAACAGGACTTGCAAAATCTGTATAGTGATCTTAAAAAAACATCTATATTGGAAAATGGTAGTGTTGTGGTCATGGACACTGAAAAATATATTAATGAGGTTAAGAGGCTAACTAATAAGACATCCTCTTATAAATCTTTGAGCCAGGACCCAACACTGTCCTTCAAAAAGGCAATTGAAAATCAACACACAGGAAGCTGCTGCCTGGAAGTCATCTCGGGGTCATGAGGGCTCATAAACTGAGCTATACTCGCCCTCTTCCAAGTCCTCACTGCCACACTAGATCCCTGCTCAAGCCAGTCTAGGGGACTGTAATACATCCAATCCATGACCAGACCAGTGGGAAAGCTACACTTCTGCTCTACTTTGCAGCCAATCTGGAGCCTCCCATAGTGGACCTGCATCTCATAGAAACATAGAATTTGATGGCAAATAAGGACCGCTTGGCCCACCTAGTCTGCCCATTTTCCTACCTGATGGACAAGATGCAGATCCTAGTTAACCAACCTTCCTCCTACCACCCACTAGAACTGCCTTATGTCTGTCCCATGCATTCTTGAATTCCCCCACTGTTCTTGACTCCACAGCCTCCATGTATCCTCAACCCTCTCCATGAAAAATACTTCCTCACATTACCTCTGAGCTGTCCCACCTCTATCTTCAAATCGTGCCCTCATGTTCCTGAACATCTCTTTTTCTGAAAGATAGTACCCTCTTGGACTTTGTTGATTCCCCTGAGGTACTTGAAAGTTTCTATCATGTCCCCTCTCTCCCTTCTTTCCTCAGGGGTATACATATTAAGCTCCTTTAGTCTCTCTCTTCATATGTCTTTTGGTGCAGACCCTGTACCATTTTGGTTGACCTCCTCTGGACAGCCTCCACTATTTCTATGTCTTTGCAGAGATGGGGTCTCCAGAACTGCACACAGTACTCCAGATGGGGTCTCACTAACTATCTGTACAGAGGGATAACAATCATCATGGTATTTAAATTCCCTGCATTTAGCCAGTTGGCCACACAGCAAGCTGTCACCTGAAAGTCATTTCTGGATCATGATGGATCATGAACTGGGTTGAGCTCACCCTCCACCTGCTCCTCACCATGGTGCTGGATCCCTGCTCAAGGCACACCAGGGAAACTGTAAAGCAGCCAATCGGTGGCCAACTCAGAGGAAAGCTATCCCTCTGCTCCACTTGCAGCTAATCTGGGGCATCCTATAGTGGGCCTGCATCTCACTGAGGGTTTTAAATCCCCTGCCTTCAGCCAGTCAAATGCACAGCAAGCTGCTACCTGAAAGCCATCATGGTGTTATGAGGGCTAGTGAACTGAGCTATACTAGCCCTCCCCATACTTGTCGTCACCATGCCAGACCCCTGCTCAAGTCATTCCAAAGGGACTGTAAAGCTGTCAATCCATGACCAGCCCAGAGGAAAATCATGCCTCTGCTCCACTTTTTTCAGCCAATACATGGCATCTTATAGTGGACTTGCATTTCAAAAGCACAGACTCTTCTAGCGGTCCTCTGTACTGTGGTCCTCCATGCTGAGGGCTGCAGTGCAAAGGCCAACATCTGTCAGGAGTCTGCCTGGAGTCAGCCATGAGTCTGCCATCAGCCAGTCATGCTGCCCTCCTACCATGTCAAGTGCTTTTCAGTTCATAAGCCACGCCTCCTACTTCAGTGAGGTGTGTACTATTATTCCTGTAATTGCTTAACTCTATTTGCTCCCTTATCTGTAGCCCTTTTGGACATTGTGTCTGCTTCGTCTACGTAGATTGCTCCTATTTTACCTTACTTATCTGATCAGTCCGCTAGTCCTAGTTTAAGTTTTGCCAAACGTTACAGTGCCCTAGTATACCCTGCCTGGAGTTATCCTCATTTCTAGGCTGCATTACTAACATTTTGTTTGAGTCACACCCCTGCGCAGTTATTGCTAGCTGCATCCTTTCAGCTTGAGTATTCCTGTTTGACTGTCACACCCTATTTGAGTGTACCCTATTTTTCACTTTCGTATAATTGCTATTTTTGGTGAGTCTTAGCCTGTTCAGCTTGCTTATTTTTGCCTAGCTGGTCTGCACTTTTCTAGCCAGATCTTCTCTTTTCCTGCTCTGTTGATGAACAACTATTACTAGCTATGTTGGTTAAATTTATCTCTGTTTGTCTCCCCCAAAAACATTTTGTCCAGGTCTCTCTGGTTGCTTGTCATGGATTCCCCCCAAATTATCTGTCTGCAATGAACTGGTCTTCTATCCTCTCTGCCCCTAACACTGATGTGGTCCTCTGCCTGTTCTATACCAGCTTTACACTCATCTGGGACAATCATAACCCCCTCAGAAAATCTTGGGTTCAAGGTTCCCACGACCCATGTATCACTCCTGATCTTACTGATCCGTGCAAGTCTTGTGATCAAATTTGGGCCCTCTTCAAATTATCCCACTCCCTACCTGATCACCTGTCCTATAGAAAGTTCAAGAATTCCTGCACAATGGCGGTCCATACTGTTAAATCCCTCTATTTCAAAACCAACCACCAGAGCAAGTCTTAACTCTGCAGCAAAGTTCTGAAAGGTCATTAATTCACTCTTTGACATCCCACCCCACCCAGTCTACTCCCCTTGCCTTCATGATGAATTGTTCACCTGTGTCTGACCTTCCTTCTGTTGCTGCTCACTTTAATGACATTTTCACTACCTGTGCTCTTCCATCTCATCCCCTTCCATTTCCTCTCCTCTTTCTCTTCTCCCATACTCCTCTCCACCCTATCCATCCCTGGGGTTGTATTTCTGTCATTCCTCAGGAAACCTCACTCCTCTTGTCCTTTCCCAACTTGTCTAATTCCAGCCTGGATGGGCTGGACCCTAAACTTCTCCACCTATTAACACCTGCCATTGCCTCCCCCTTACTCACCTTCTTAGCCTCTTCTTTTCCATCTGCACTGTTCCTGAGTCTTGAAAGAGTGCCAAGGTTCTTCCACTTCACAATGGGGTGACCCCTCTTCCCCAGGCAACTTCCACTCTATCTCCCTTCTCCCTACTCTTGCCAAGCTGCAAGAGAAGCTTGTCTACTTCAGGCTTGTTGACGTCCTCTGTTCCTTCAGCTACCACTGTCCTTTCAAGTCTGGCTTTCAGAAGCACCATTCCATTGTTTCTTCTTTGCTGTGGGTCACTGACTCCATCCTTACTGGGATGGATCTGAGACAGATTATGGTTTCAGTCTTCATTGATCTGGTCAAAGCCTTTGAGTCAGTGACTCACCCACTCCTCTTGGATAAGCAAAGCTCTGCTGGTCACTCAATTCTCACTGTTGACTGGTTCCATCCCTACCTTTTATGCCATCTACAGACATACACCCTGTCCCCTCCCCTTTCAATCCAGACTGGAGTCCCAGAGGGCTCCATCCTGGGTCCCATCCACTTTTCAATCTTCCTAAATTACCACTCCTCTGCCTGTGTCAACTCGTATATACACATGTATGCAGATGACACAATCACGTATGCCTCCAGCCTCTCAGTTGTGGTTTTGGGAGCCTTGCTCCAGCAAGACTTCTACAATGTCCTGCACTGGTTTCACTCCATCTTCCTCCAGGTCAATACTAAAAGATTTGTATCTATGACATTTGGTACCAGCCAGATGCTGTCCAGGCTATCCCCTCCACCTACCTCCTCTACCCTGGATGACACCCATCTTGAAGTGGTCTCCTCCAAGTATCTTGTCGTGTGGCTGGATAGCAGGCTCAACTTCTCCACCCACATTGATGCCATCAACTTCAAGTTTGGTGCCCTGTACCACAATAAGGACTGCCTTTCTCCTCATGCGTGCCAGAAGCTAATCTCCAAAATGGTTGTCCAAGAGCTAGGCTATGCAGATGTGGTCTTCCCTCTCTCCTTTCATGTTGCCAGTCCCACTTTTCATCCTTAATCTTCAAATACTGGTTGATTTCTATCCCCCCTCATCTCCTACTCTCTTTGTTTCAGGGACTCTCACAATTTCTCCATTCCACACCCACATTCCTCAGCTGTAAAGTTTGCTTTCTCCTATTACCTCCCCTCCATTTGGAACCTTCTCCTTTCACTTTTCATCTCACTCTCTCCCTCTCACCTCTCCTTTAAGAACAACTAAAACTTCTCCTAGTCCCATCCCACTCCTGTCAGTCCCCCCACCCCTATTCAGCTAGGTCCTGCAATACCTCATTGCGATCCCATGTACCACCAATGCCTGTTTTTGATTTATTTTAATTATTTTCTCCACCTGCACTTCTGCCACTTTATTGCACATATTTGCTACACTGTATCCAACCTCATGGAAATACCTTGTAACTGCACAGTGATCCTGTTATTTTGTACACTGTTTTTCACTTTACTTTGTACCTTATCTCTGAAGCTGTGATGTTATACTGTTTGCACTCCTTTTCCACTGTCCCCGAATTGCACCTGTAAATGAGCCTTGGCTCATTGTGCCTTTCCCAGTTACCAGTTTTCAAATAAATAAATGGAAGGATGGAAGGAAGAAAGGAAGGAAGGAAGGAAGGAAACTGGCATTTGTATTCATAGGGCATTCAAAATCATGCTATTTTAATTGATGAGAAAACATTTTGTCTACTGAGAATCCTATCAGATTAACTATTTATGTACTCCAGAAGGTACACAAATCCCAGGCAAACTCACCTGGTATACTCATTATATAACACAGTATATCAGCTCCCTGATGAAACAATTGTCTCCATATGTGAACTTCTATATCAAATGTTTTGTCAGGGACCTTCTGTGTTATATACAGGATACCTGGGCTGGCAGAATAACCTAGAGGTTAGAGGAATGAGGTGTGAATGACCTTGAGATATCCAGCAGACCAAACCTGAGTTTGATTCTCACAACCTCCACTTGCATACTGTGTGACTCTGAGAAAGTCACTTAACCACCCAGTGCTCCCAGGTCACCCCTGAAAACAGGCACTTGTGCCTAGAAGGCCTTACCCAGTTACCAAAGACTAAAATAAAAAAAAAAAAATACCAGGAATATATTGTTTATATTGGAGGCTATGGCTCTTGATGATGACCCTGTGCTTGTCACAGTGGATGTGGAAACCCAGTATACAAATGTGCCCCATGAGTGGGGCCTCAATATCAATAAACATTTTTGGGGACCACAGAAATGGTCGTTATCAGGAATATAATTCCTAATTATTTTTACTTGATTTGTTTTTTTGTCCTTCCCATGCCCAAGAACAGTCCACTTCTTTAATCTCCAACGTCTCCCTGCAATCCATCAGACTCATCCCTCACTGCCATCTCAGGGTCCAACCAGACCTCAACCAGTCATCCAGAGGCCAGCTTGTACCTGCTGTGGGCCCTTTCCAGTCATTGTGGAGGTGTACTTCCTGGACCTTCTCACTATTCTTCCCAGTTGACCAGCTTGTCACAGCCATGGGCCTCTGTATGACCTGGAGGAGAGACTGAGGAGGAATTTAACACTCATGGATTCTGACATTAGGGGTCCATTTGATGGTCCACCAGTGGGTCAGATGGCATAGGTTGGTCAGAAAGGCTATTGGCATAACATTTCTCCCTGTTTTCTCCCCCCAGCATTCTCTTATTGTTGCACATGATGTGTCTGGCTTGGAGGGGGTGCCTTATTGTATTTTGTCACCCACACCTGCACAGGCAGTACCACAAAACCACCACCACAAGCCACTGTAGAGTGATGCAACAAGTATCCCCCCAGATTGTTATTTAATTGCATAAGTGTGTCACTGAAATTAGTGAATGTTGACTGTTAAGTTTTTTAAATTAGTAACACCTGATGGTGACACTAAAAATTGCAAGGTTGTATAGCATTTCATTCTCTTGATAAAGTGCAGGTGCGTCTGTGTGAAATGTTGAGTTTTTTTTGGCTCCATGTTTTTGCTGTGATGGTATGCTGAATTTAAATTAAAGACTATCTGCTTTTTTATAAATGCATTTGTCTTGGTGTTAGTGTGTGCCAGAGTTTACGTTTTTTGCTTTCACTGGTACTTTGTGCACCACATAGTGAGTAGCAGCTCTGTTTTTTTATAGTAATAGGGGGAACCCTTGCACTCAGTCATGCTAATGTTTATATGGGTCTTGGGGGAAAAGGAGGCAATATATGATTTGTACATGAACTGATACAGGGATAAGTGGTTCTATGTCATAATGACAACTGCCAAAAGGCGATCGCCATTATGGGAAAGTTACAGTGCCAAAAATCAATTTTGGGGCTGTGACTCAACAACACACAGCAAAACAGCACCAGGGACTTACATTTTTAATGTTTTATGCAGGGGAGGCGGTGCCCGTGCACCACCCTGCACCCCCCTACGTAAGGATTCTCAATTCCAGGAGGGCACATGTTAAGAGGGGTGCAAAATGTTAAAAAAAAATTGGGGCCTGGTGCAACAAAAAAATACCTGCCCCCAGACCCAGACCCAGCACACTGTCCACCCAAGCTGTGAATCCACCCACCACATCATGGGGACAGCTCAGCAGTCCACCATGGCACCACCCTTCAAAATCCCTCCCGCCCATTGCTGAGCATGCTCGCTCCCAACCCTCCCACGCATGTATACGTGTAGCGACATCCTGTTGCTATATGTGCAAACCCACCCCATCCTGTTCCCCTACCTCATCGGTAGCCCCCATGACATGCACCATGATTGAGTCACCCTTTTTGCAGTTCGCTCAATCACAGTGGCACATATCACAGACTACAGAATAACTTAGACATGTGGAAGCATTACATTGGTTATGAGATAATGGTTTGGTGGGGAACAGAAGCTGAGCTGTCCCTGTTCATGGACTACATATCTACATGAGGGCAATCAGAATACACATTTCAGTGTTACAAGCAGTTGAGATCTGATTAATTTTTTAGAGCTTGAAGTCATCACAAATAGTGATTGAGGGAGTAAACACTGATCTTTTCAGGAAGCCCACTAAAAGAAATTTGAGCCATCTTGCCAGCAGCTGCCATAAACATTACACCTTAACCAACATCCCTAAATCTCAGTTGCTTTGGATAAAGAGAAACTGTTATACAGAGGACCAGTACTTGTTCAGAGTTCAGGAGTTGGATATAGCTTTGAACAGAAGGGTTGTAGTAAGTAAGTTATTAAACAGGCAGATGAACAGGCATCAAGTTCAGGGAGGTCACAACTATTTTCACAAAAATAGACTGAAACAGGACAAATAATATTCCAAGAACGAGTTTTGTGACTACCATTTCCCCATGATTCCTATAGAATTGAATGGTAGTCTATTGAAGAACTGGGGGCAGTTACAAGCTGAACCAGCATTTAAGGATATTGACCAAAGAATGCCTCACATGGTCCACAAAAGGGGGAGAATCTGAGTCATCAATTAGTTTGGAGTACGCAATCTAGTCCTGACACACAAAGAGATTATCTTTCTTGGTAACTCACCATGTGATTTAGTTAGTTTCAGTGTGAAAGAAGTAAATACTATGCTGTGAATAAACAACCCAAACAGTCTGCCAGTCCATCTTCATTTCATTCATTTACCAGGTTGACACACTGAGTTAAAGGCAGTTTTTTAGGTGTGGAATGGAGCCACAGTACAGAGCAGCCACAGTTGGTAATACAATTTACAATTACAGACATGTGCAATACAATAAAATATATCTTGCAATATGCAGGAAATACTTTAAGTTAAGAGCACTCAACAGTGAAGGCTCAAAAACATTTACAACAACTGGTATACAAAATATTTTTAAACTGATATTTCAAGATCGGATGCTTAAAGATCAGAGCTTACAGTAGACTGTTCGATATTAGGTCCTTCATAAATTGTGAAACTAGCCACATGGCATGCATCATCATGTTCTTGCATAGTATATTACATGTTTAGAACAAAATGTCATTTTGAGTTGCACATTAGAGAGTACAGTGGGACAATTGCCAACAAGGAAGAAGAGCATGCACTGGCACAGCATATACATGGTGCCCTAGATCCCTCTGTACACTATCTTACATCTGAAAGGATTGAAAATGCTTAGCCAAAGCAAAAGGGTGGCACCAGCCTGATGGCCTGGCAGAAGCACTATGAAACTACAAACTAATGATCCACATTCAGGAGTGGAGATAGGGGGCCCATTTGGAGCAGCCAACCTGGGAAATTCTACCACTAGTAGTGCAAGTGAGATCTGGGAAGGAACAGTGGACTCCTAGTTACACAGCAGCCCCTTGTGAGGCAGGAGCCTGCTTACATGCAAGAGGTGCAGCATTTACTCAGTGTGTGCTGGGTCATCTGAGGCCATATGATTGAGAGGCTCATGTCACAGGGTGGAGGGAGGTTGGGGGACAAACCAGAGGAGAAATGGAATAAAAATTCCAGACAGTGGTATAACTCCCTACAAGCCTCACACAATCAACCAAGCATACAACTCACAGACTGGAACCATACCCATTTTGGGATGTTGCACACCTCGGGACTCTGTCTTGAGGGCAAGCCACTTGGCAACATGGAGGCAGGAATAAGAACCTGGATACAGCAAGTGACTGGGCTATGGGGGTCAGTTTGTTAAAGAGGGTGACCCAGTAGCAGGCAGAAAAACAAAGCATTGAAAAAAAGAACAGGTAGCTCTCGTGACCTCCTTTTTTTTGCCAAGCAGAAGGCATTTTGCATTTTTAAATTTAAGACTGTATCTTGGCCAGGCATCAGTGACAGCATGGAGTTAATGCCCACTCTGCATTCATTTTTATGCATTGTATGGTTTAAGGGGCACTATTTGCTTTTTGTTTGTTTGTTTGTTTGTTTGTTTTTTCTCTCTGTGTTCTTTTGGATGTTCATATTTATTGTTTTTTCCATGCAGGGTTGTATTTTTGAATGGTATATTTTTTAATATATCCAGAATGTATTCAGCACTTATGACTCAAATAAGAAAGATAGAAATCTTCATACAGCTGCTAGTAGGAAACTGATGGGATATTGTTCTAATGCATTACATATGTAGCACACAAAGCTTTTGACTATCCTACCAGTTGTTAGCTGTTTTGATCGTGTGACAGTGCTGTTTCAATATCCCAAAAATACCTTATCTGAATTACAAGGGTTCACTTTTTAATTGTAGGATCATTTACTATATACAACATATGTTTTACAGTATATGACATATATGTATTTATTAGTAGGCCATTTTTGAAGAGATTTAACCATGCAGCAGGGACTTTTCATATTTGAAAATTAACTGATATTATAGTATGTTTCAAAACTGTTGTTTCATATTTGGGAGAGCATGTGTTAGAGTATCAGTTTAATCTGTTGTAAGCTTTGTATTTAATCTTCACTAGACATAACTTTAATTTATCTGTTTTTAATAGGTTTACCTATGGACTTGGACTTTGGTTTTACTCTCACTTCACCCATTTCCTACAATAAAGGTTTAATGTAGGGTACAGGTCTACCTTTAAATTACCTATAGTTAAGGCTATCATGGGGCAAGGAAATAAACCCTTGAAAGAGTGCACCACTCACTACTATGAAATAGGTTGCCCGTGGGAAACCTGCTAGTATGTATGGGTATGTTTTACTTTTGTTTTGAACTGAATGGCATTTGTTATTTTATGAGAACTGAATTCTCTTGCATTCATTACAAGTAACCAACTTGATGGGTTGGTGGGTGACACATTTTCTTGATTCCTGAAAGGACAAAATAACCAAAGGATGAGTGATTATTAATGCACTACACAACTGGGAAGAGCAGAAACAGAAAGCCAGAGTTGAATGGGTTCTATGTGATAACAGCAAAAGTCTAAAGGCGATCTCCATTATCGAGCAATCAGAGTGCCGAAAACATTTTCGGCACTCTTGACACCCCAGTGCACAGTACAATGGTGCCAGGGACATATATTTCAATGCTTTGTAGCCCTGCCATGTGGGGGACTTTTCCCCCTGCACCCCTACTAAAGGATTCTCAACTCCAGGAGGGTGCATGTCAGGGGAGGAGGGGGTGAAAACATGTAAAATTAAAGGTTTGGGTCTGGTGCCATAAAATTGCACAAGCACCCGGACCCAAACCCGGTACCTCACCCACCCCAACCACAGGGCAACCCCCAATGCCATGATGCAGCTCAACAACCCACCACAGCACTACCCCCTACAGCTCCTCCTCCTCCCAGCCTCACGCCACCATGCTTGCCCTCCTAGTGCGGCAGGCTACGTAGTGACATCCTGTCATCCATTTTGCCCGGCCCCCCATCCAGTCAACCTACCCTACCATCACCATGAGGGATTTAACAGGGAATGAGTCATCATTACAGACAGTGTCCTTTCCCATGAGCCCTTCTTATGGGATTCCATTGAACGGGAGGGAGGTTAAAAACAGAGAGAGAGCCACCAGTGATTGGTTAGGCTGTGCAAAACCAGGTATTTGATAAAAATACCCATAATCCATGACCTTTAGCAGGTTGATGCCACTTTCTGTTACAACCATGCCTACCATCAGATCATGAGGTTATATGCAGATGTGTAGCAGTGATTGGATGAAACACAGCATATTTCATAGAAACATCATAACAAAGATTTTGTTGGCAGAAAAGGACCTTTAGGCCCATCCAGTCTGTCCTTTGTCCCTGCCTATTCTGTCACCACTGATCCTAGTTGGTCACAGGTGTCATGCCCTCCCCTATTCCCTTCCCAATTCCTCTACCTAATATGCTCCTGTGCCTATGTCATGCATGCTTGAAGCTCCCCACAGTCCATACCCCAGTACCTCCTCTGGTAGGCCATTCCAGTCATCCACAACCCATTCTGTAAAGAAGTATTTCAGTACATCTCTTTTAAACTCTCCCCTCCACGCTTCTTTGCATGCCCCCATATTCTAGTGCCTTTCTTCCTCTGAAATAGACCCTCCATTTGCATCTTTTTCACTCCTGTGGCATACTTGTAGGTTTCAATCATGTCCACTATCATTGTCCTCTTTATCAGAGACTACATGTTGAGTTCCTTCAGTCTTCCTCATACGACTTCTCATGCAACCCCTTCAAAATTTTGGGTGCCCTACTCTGTACTGCCTCCTCCCTTTCATTTTTCTTGTGGAGGTGTGGCCTCCAGAACTGGACATAGTACCTCAGATGTGGTTTTACCAGTGAGCAATACAACTGCAACACCACCTTCTTTCTCCTACTAGATATCCCTCTACCAGTGCACCCCAGTATCCTGGTAGCCTTTCTCACTTTGTCACACTGCCCAGCTACACTGAAGTTATTACATACAGTATAATGACCCCTAGGTCTCTTTCTTACTTGGTGACTGTAAGCTCCACTCCATCCATCTTAAACACAGCCCCTGGGTTCTGCATCCTGAGAAGTGTAAACTTATACTTTGTGACATAGAAACATAGTTGCATACCTCCAGACCACTCCCATGGTATCCTTAGATCCCTTTGCATTCTCTCCACCCTTTCCTGAGTGTCAAACCTGTTGCATATTTTTGTATCTTCTGCAAAGATACACACCTTCTCCTCAATCTTTTCTACAATGTTACTTTTGAAGACATTGAAGAAGGCATGTCCCAGCACTGAACACTGTGACACCTCACTAGTTGCTCTCCTATCACCTGAGTAGCTACAATTTACAACCACCCTTTGCCTCCTATCCATTAACTAGTTTAATAACCAGCTTGTCACTTTCTCTCCCACCCTCAGGCTGCTTTGTTTCTTAACTAGTCTCCTGTGTGACAGTGTCAAAAGTCTTACTGACATCTAGATAGGCCATGTCCACTGCTCTCCCTTGATCAATCTCCTTGGTAACTCAGTTAAGGAAATCTATGAGATTAGTTTGACATGATCTCCTCCCTGTGAAACCATGATTCAGTTTCTTAGCCTCATCTATCCTTTACAATTTCTAGTCCATAATGTTGGCCACCTATGGGCCCCCCTTCCCCTTTCTTGACTATGCTATAGTGTCCTCTTTAATTTTCCTTTTCTTTCTCTGGTCCTCGTACAGGGACGTTATTGCAGTGACCTCTGAGCTTATGTAAAATGTACTGTGTTTATCATTGTTGGATTTAGTATGTAATAGCACTATGTCATAAAATACCTTGATGTATATACCTTATGTTTATGAAACCTGTAAATGTTGAAAATACCATGGCATTAGGTGTTTTTGATAAAGGTAAAAAGTACTAAGTGACTGTATTATCAAAATTAAGTTGGTTGTGTTTTTAAATGCATGTAAATTGGTACCATGTGTTCCTGCTTTAAACGGAGCCAATCTGAAATGCCATGGGGATTTGCACATATCCTGTGATGCTTTGCATTATGGAAGTATGTGTGATGTTCTGAAACTTGGCATATTGTCAATGCCCTTTTAGGCAACCCTTGTTTTAATGCTTCTGCACTGAGATTCTTTGTCTGTAGCTTGTTTTTTGTTTTTTCTCTTTTTGTGCCCCCACCACCCAAGCAAACAAGGGATAAAGGGTTTTCACTGAAAAGTTTAGATTAGTATATCAGTGAGTCAGTAGGTCCAAACAAGTGCAAAGCAAGGACATACATAGTCTGTTGTTGCAAACTGATGTATTGAAGAAGGAATATGCAATTGCTCATGGTTAACTCCTATATTTTGAATAAACGTCACACGGAGATTGTGTGTTGAAACTAAATTTTGGTGTCTGATTCATCTGTTATCCAACACCCCTCCACTGACTTGGTGTTAGAAGTGGGATAATGTGCTGGGAAAATCTGGACAGGCCTAAGAGGGATGTTTTCTAGTGGATATGGCCCAGATATCCCAGGTGGACTGAAGCACCAGGTGTTGCCAGAGGAGAACCTGGAGAAAAAAGTATGTGGAATTCTGACCAGAACCATGGCTGACAGATGGAGAGAAGCTGCTGTCCGGACTGGACCTGGGAGGCTGGAGGAAGGCCAAGTCTGAAGATATGAAGAGATGCTAAGGGATGAGGAACTACCATGGTGTTACAGCAGACTGACTATACAGAGAGGCAGAACACCTGTGCCAGGTGCTCGAGAGGTCCCTGCCAGAGAGTTTGTATAAAGAATTGGAGGAGGATCTTTTGTGGGCTCAGTGGGATGAGGACCCCCTGACTGAGCACGATATTCCTTTTTTGCCTGTGTTCCCAGGATGTTACCTATTTGGGGTCGGAGATACAAGTATGGAACTTAAATATAAGACCCGAGATAAGACTGTGCCTAGTGATATTGCACTGAGGTTGAAGGCTCCAAGCAAGCAAGAAGAAGCCTATAAGGCTGAAGGGACTTGTTATTGTATTGATACTGCTAAATCTATTAACAGTATTGACTGGGGTATACTGCAGGCTAAAGATGCTAATGTTGCCAAACTGTTACAGTATGTTAAGGTCAAGAAGGGTATGCAGAATAATGATGGTGTGGGGACAAAACAATGTTGGTGGTATGAACTGAAGAAGGGTGTTCTGTATCACATGAGACCCAACCAGCGTACAAAAAGTGTGGATGCCCAGGTTGTGGTGCCTGAGGCCTACAGGCAACAAATGATGGAGGCTGCTCACTCCAGTCTACGTGGGCATCTGAGCCATAGCAGTGTCTTAGCTCAGTTAACTCCTTCTTATTAGAAACATAGAAACATAGAATTTGATGGCAGACAAGGCCCGCTTGGCCCACCTAGTCTGCCCATTTTCCTACCTAACAGATAAGCTGCAGATCCTAGTTAACCAACAGCTTACTTCCTCCTACCCCCGACTAGGACTTCCTTATGTCTGTCGCATGCATTCTTGAATTCCCCCACTGTTCTTGACTCCACAACCTCCTCAGGGAGGCTGTTCCATGCGTCCACAACCCTCTCTGTGAAAAAAATACTTCCTCACATTACCTCAGTGCCGTCCCCCCTCTATTTTCAAATTGTGCCCCCTTGTTCTTGCACATGTCTTTTTCTGAAAGATGCCACCCTCTTGGACTTTGTTGATTCCCTTGAGGTACTTGAAAGTTTCTATCATGTCCCCTCTCTCCCTCCTTTCCTCAAGGGTATACATATTAAGCTCCTTTAGTCTTTCTTCAGTATGTCTTCTGGTGCAGACCCTGCACCATTTTGTTGCCCTCTCTGGACAGCCTTCACTCTGTCTATGTCTTTGCGAAGATGGGGTCTCCAGAACTGCACACAGTACTCCAGATGGGGTCTCACCAACTGCCTGTACAGAGGATAGCAACTTCCTGTTTTCTACTATTGATGCTCTCCCTATGCATCCCAGTATCCCCCAGCCTTCCTTACTGCCTTCTCACATTGCTTGCCCACGTTTAGGTCATCTGATATAATTACCCCCAGGTTCCTTTCCATTTTTACTGTTGTCAGTATCTTACCCACCATTGTGTACTCTTCCCCTGGGTTTTTGTTTCCCAGGTGCATTACCTTGCACTTCTTTACATTGAATCTGAGCTGCCATACATTGGACCATTCCTTCAACCTTGCCAAGTCCCTTCTCATCCTTTCCACTCCATCTGGTGTTTTCAACCCTGTTGCAGGTCTTGTGTCGTCTGCAAAGAGACATACTTTTCCTTCCAGTTCCTCTGCAATGTCACTTATAAAGACATTAAAAAGGACCGGTCCCAGTACTGAACCCTGTGGTACCCCGCTAGTAACCCTCCTTTCTTCACTGTGGACTCCATTTACTACTACCCTTTGCGTCCTGTTGTCTAGCCAATCTTTTATCCAGGCTACCACCTTGGGACCCACTCCAAGGCTAGCTAACTTGTGTATTAATCTTTTGTGTGGGACTGTATCAAATGCCTTGCTAAAATCTAGGTAAGCCATGTCCACAGCCCCTCCCTGGTCTACTACTTTGGTCACCCAGTCAAAGAAATCTATTAGATTCATCTGACACAACCTTCACATTGTGAATCCATGCTGCCTTGGGTCCTGTGCCCCACTGGCCTCTAGATACTCAACAATTCTTTCCTTCAGAAGTGATTCCATCATGTTCCCTACCACTGAGGTCAAACTAACTGGTCTGTAGTTTCCTGCCTCTGTCCTGCTCCCACTTTTGTGAAGAGGGATCACATCCACCCTCCTCCAGTCCTCAGGTACCACCCCATCCTCCCATGATTTGTTAAAGAGAGTAGTCAGCGGTGTCACTAGTTCTACCCATAGTTCTTTTAAAATTCTTGGGTGAATCCCATCAGGCCCCATTGCTTTGACCACCTTCAATTTTATTAGTTCTTCCAGAACCCTTTCTTCTGTAAATGGACTGGTATTGACCCCCGTCTTCAGAATGTTTCTCTTGTTTGGTTTAGGTACCCCGCCTCCTCTTCCTTTGTGAATACTGAGCAGAAATATTTGTTCAGTATCCCTGCTTTTTCACTGTCACCCTGTACCCACATTCCCTCTCCTTTATTAAGCCTCAGTTTTCCTCCTTTGGTCTTTCTACACTCCCTAATGTACCTATAAAAGGTCTTATCCCCCTTATTACTGGCCTGGTATGTACAGACAGGTGGAGGCCTATATTAGGACTTTTCCAGTGTGCAACCAGATAGAGGTACCTGCTGGGGACTGCAGAGAAACTAGTACCTGGGGTGTGGAAAGAGTGTCCCAAAGGGTAGAGGTCATTGTCACAAACTCATTCAGCAGGTCAGGCCCTCTGCTCCCACAGTGCCAACCTCTGAGCACAGTATTGTGAACAGGTAACAGAACAGGGTAACTCTCCTGTCTGCCTGTGGGTCCAAATCACCTTTAGTCTCAAGTTCTGGGGCTATTCTCACTAAGAACCTTATGCTAGCATACCCAAATGTACAGATTCAGATAATCTGCTCTTCAGGGGGATGCCAGATATCTTTCACTTAATGTCACCTAACCAGGTATCCAAAATTAACCCTTAAAACTCTATAAAAGACCTTAGGTATATTCTTACCTTTTCCCAGTCTGATAACACCATCAAGTTTATGAACAGTTTTGTTAGTCTTTTAACCCTCCATACATCACATGCAAAAGAAAGAACTTCAAAGACACACCCAGGCAGTCTCTTTAAAATATAGATTTACTTAAAAATCAATAAAAATGTGATAAATGTAAACACAGAACAATTTTTCACAAAGCATACAATCACATAAAGAAAAAAGGTTAAAGTACAAAACATAAACTTCTACCACAATACAATTAGACTTTTTCTATCTAATGTATTACCTCTGTACAGTGCTTATGTTAGGTCTTGTTTCTTAAGAGTCCAAAAAGAATTGTTCCTGTTGAAACACAGAATACAGGTTTAAAAACTCTGTGTTTCCACCCCCTTCTATGATGTCATCTAGCATCTCCTGTTAGAATATAAAAATTATACAAACAAGGGTCTTCCTGTCAAGATATATTTTAAATACTGTGACTTCAGCAAAAATTAATTTCCAAAATGATGATAGTCTTTAAATCAATCCTTTCCTTTCATCTTCTGTGGTTTCCTGGTCCCTTGGCAGGTCAAATATTTTACAACTTTTAACATCATCTTGTTATAATTATGTTTTTTTTTTTCCTCTAACGTCATAAAAGTTTACTATCCCTACATCCTGGTAGCTGGGTCAGTTCTAATCAAATTAGATAAACAGGAGGACATTAATTAAGGCTCTCTAGTTTTTTAATTATCTCCTGGTTTTAGGTTAATATATCCTGTTATTTCCACTCAAACCTGACCCATGGCACAGCTGTCTTATGGACACAATCACACACTACATTTTTATATTACAAATATCAAAGAACAATCATAACCAGCTGGCCAAGCGTCACAATCCTCCCCACCTAGACTGAATTTGGGGGCTCTATCCCTTGCATGGGATGAGCTTCCCAAATCAGTTAATTCCTCATAAATACATGAAAGACCCTCTGTGTTCTGACTGGTTGCTCCAGCCCTATGTAAGATTGTCATGTCATACCCTTGCAACGCAAGACTCCATCTTAATAGTCTACCATTAGTTTTTCCCATTTGGGTCAGCCAAACCATGGGGTTGTGGTCCATTTGTACCTCAAAATGCTGCCCATATAAGTATGGCTCTAACCTCTTTAGGGCCCAAACTATGGCAAGCTGCTCTTTTTCCACAGTAGAGTAAGCCTGCTCCCTGGTAAGTACTTTTTTACTCAGGTACACTACACAGTGATCTTTCCCTTGGTTGGATGTCTGACTCAGTATTGTCCCAAGACCCATGTCTGAGGCATCAGTCTGAACTATAAAGGGTCTGCTATAGTCAGGATTTGTCAATACAGGAGCACTGCACAGTGCCTCCTTCAGTCTGGTAAAGGCTTCTTCACAGGTTGGTTCCTAGGTAATTTTCTTAGGCATCCTTTTCTTTACCAGGTTAGATAGGGGAGCAGCCAGGGCACTGTAATTGGGTATAACTTTCCTGTAGTACCCTGCTGTCCCTAGAAAACTTCTGACCTGCTTCTGCATTTCTGGTCTGGGCCATGCCTTGATCACCTCTATTTTTACTTGGTTAGGATGGATCTGTTCCAGACCTACAACATGCCTGAAGTATGCCACTTCAGCCATGGCCACCTGGCACTTCTCAGCTTTGACAGCGAGTCCAGCCCTCTGTATCCTGCCCAGCACTTCCCTAAGGTGGGATAGCTGTTCCTCTCAGCTGGCACTAAAGATGACAATGTCATCCAGGTATGCCACAGCTTACTCCTCAGCACCATTTGACACCTGGTTCACCACCCTTTGGAAAGTGGCCAGGGTGTTCTTCATTCCAAAAGGCATTACTTTAAATTCAAATAAGCCTATCAGAGTGATGAAGGCTGACCTCTCCCTAGCTCTGTCAGTTAACTCAACTTGCCAATACCCCTTTGTCAGGTCAATAGTTGTAAGCTATGTGCCCCTCCCAACTTGTCCAGGGGTTCATCTGTCTGGGGCAATATGTGGCTGTCTGACTTTGTGACTGCATTCAGTCCATGATAGTCCACACAGAAATGAGTAGATCCATTCTGGCTTGGGCACAAGGACTAGGGAGGAGGCCCAGGGGTTGTGGATTCTCTGGATTACCCCTAAATCCAGCATTTAGTCCACCTCCCTCCTAATTTTTTTTGGACAGCCTCCAACACCCGATAAGCTGTCCACCGTATGAGCATCTGTGTCCCTGTCTCCACATTGTGCGTCGCTAAGGGGGTTAGTCCAGACTTGGTGCTAAACAGGGGGGCAAAGTCTGCTAAAACCTCCCTTACTTCCAGGATATTGTCTGGGGCCAGCTGGGGAGACAATTCTACTTCCTTCACAGAGGACTCCCAGGTGCTTTCTTCCAGCAAGTCCAGAAGGGAATCTCCTTTGTCCATTACCAGGACTACATACTATGAACACCATATCAGTCCTATTAACATATGGCTTTATCATGTTGACATGGTACATTCCTTCTGTCTGTCTTCTGTCAGGTAACTCTATGATATAGTTCATGTCATTTACCTTCCTAACTACTTTGTACAGTCCTGCCCACTCAGCCTGTAGCTTGTATTTCTGGACTGGAATAAGGACCATGACTTCCTGACCCACCGTGTATGAGCGAGTTCTGGCTCTGCGGTCATGCTACACTTTTTGTTTCTCTTGGGCAGCTGCCAGGTTTCTCTGAGCTGTCCCCATAAGCTCCTTCAGCCTTTCCCTAAACCTAAGGACATAATCCACTATGGGAGTTCCCTGGGTGGCATGCTTGCCTCCCCAGTCCTCCCAGATCAAGTCTATGGGACCACTTACCCAGAGTCCATATAAGAGTATGAAGGGGGAAAATCCTGCCGACTCTTGGGACACCCACCTGCATGCAAACAACAGGTGTGGAAGGTATTTTTTCCAGTCCCTCCCATGCTGTTCAGGAAATGATTGGAGCATTGACTTCAGGGTACTATTAAATCTTTCCACAAACCCATTGGCTTGTGGGTGATAAGGGGTCATGCACCTCTGCATCACCCCAAACTTCTCCCACAAACATTTCATCATGTCTAAAAGAAACTAAGGGTGGAACTAGCAGAGGCATTATCAGAACTGTTTTGTGAGTGTCTGAGCACAGAAGAGGTCCCAGAAGACTGGAGAAGGGCTCATGTGATCCCACTTCACAACAGTGGTAGCAGGGAGGAGACAGGGAACTACAGACCAGTCAGTCTTATCTCAGTAGTGGGCACGGTTATGGAGGCACTCCTTAAGGAAAAGATAGTGCAACATCTGGAATCCATAGGAGAAGAGGAACCAAGACAGCATGGGTTTACAAAAGGAAGGTCCTGTCAAACTAATCTCATATATTTCTTTGATTGGGTAACCAGAGGGGTGTATCAAGGGGGAGCAGTTGATGTTGCCTACCTTGACATCAGCAAAGCTTTCGATATTGTTCCACATAGAAGATTGATTAATAAGCTGGGTAGGCTTGGGGTGGGTCAGAAGTTGTTTAACTGGGTGGCAAACTGGTTGATGGGCAGAAAACAGAGAGTGGTGGTAAACGGTATATAGTCAGAAGAGATGCAAGTCACAAGTGGGGTACCACAGGGATCAGTCCTGGGGCCCGTCCTCTTCAATATCTTCCTCAGTGACATTGCAGATGGACTGGAGGGTAAGGTTTGTCTGTTTGCAGATGACACCAAGATCTGCAACAGAGTAGATGATCCAGATGGGGTAGGCAGAATGAGAAGAGATCTGGATAAACTAGCAAAATTGTCGGAAGAGTAGCAACTGGGGTTTAATGCAAAGAAGTGCAAGATCATCCACATAGGGAAGAGAAACCCTGAAGCCACCTGTAGGCTGGGAGGGGAGTTGCTGGCAGTCACAAGGGAAGAAAAAGATTTGGGCATCATCATCACTGATGACCTGAAATCATCCAAGCATACCACTAAAGCAGTAGATAAGGCTAGGGGGATGTTAGGGTGTATTAGTAGGGGTATCACAAGTCATAAGAGGGAGGTTATAATATCTCTTTACAAGACACTGGTTAGGCCCCATCTGGAGTACTGTGTGCAGTACTGGAAGCCACACCTTCACAAGTACATTAATCAAATTGAGGCAGTCTAGAGAAGGGCAACCAAAATGGTGCAGGGACTGCATCAGAAAACATATGAGGACAGATTAACTGAGCTCAATATGTATACCCTAGAGCAAAGGAAGGAGAGAGGCGATATGATTAAAACATTCAAACACCTTAAGGGCATTAACAAGGTGAAAGAGTCTAACATGTTTCAATATAATAAAAATAGCAGGACAAGAGGACACAGCATGAGATTAGAGGGAGGCCAATTAAGGGGTAATGTGAGGAAGTCTTTTTCACAGAACGGGTGGTGAATGCATGGAATGTCCTACTTCAGGAAGTGGTGAATATGAATACAGGGCAGGGCTTCAAAGAGGCATGGGTTAGACATAAGGGAGCAATACAGATGAGTATGAATAGATAGGCCATTGACAGAGCAAAGGCCGATGGCACATTTATAAGGTAGAAAAAGAAATGGGCAGACTGGATGGGCCTTGCGGTCCTTATCTGCCATCAATTTCTATGTTTCTATGTAAGGAACACCATCGATTGATAATAACCTCCTGCAGAAACCCAACATGGGTGAAAATCCCAAGTAAGGCATCTGCCACTTTGTCTGTCTTCAGTGAGGATATGTTGACTGCCTCTGGGTACCAGGTGGCATAATCCACCACAGTCAGGATGAACCACTTCCCAGAGGAGCTGGGGGTATTTAAAGGCCCCGCAATATTCATTCCCACCCTCTGGAATGGCTCATCCACTATGGGCAATGGAATTAGGGCGGCTTGGGTTTTCTTACCTGCCTTCTCTATTTCTTCGCACCGGTGACAAGACCTGCAATACCGCATCACCTGCTGAGTGAAGTTGGACCAATACAAATTCTGGCCCAACTGCAGCATAGTGCGCATGACTCCCAGATGACTAGAATGGGAACATCATGTGCAATCTTGAGCAACTGCTCAAGATACCCCTGGGGAATGACAAGATGCCTGCCTGTCACCCCTCCCTCTGCCTGCACAGACTGAGTATACATCAGTCCATTTTCCCAATAAACCCTATGTTTACCGTCACCTCCCTGTGCTCCGTCAGAGTCTGCCCAAGCCCTCAGTTTCTCTAGACTAGGGTCACTTTTATGAGCAGCTGCAAACTCCTTACACAAGGTATGGGACATGTTCCCTTCATCCTCTAAACTAGGGTCCCTCACACTAGCATTAGGACACTCAGGATCAATGCCATCCCTAACTCTTCGACAATGGGTCACCCCTCCTTCTTCAGAGTAACTCTCCATAGCTGTGTGGTTAACTGCTACTGTGGAAATTTCTACCACATTTCATTAGTCTCCATATCAGGAGACTCAGGCTGAGGAACCAGCCTCCTAGTGGTTTCCACAATGGCTTCTGTGGGGTCCATGGAACTACAATTTTCCTTTGCTGCTTAGCTATGGGTAACTGTGCACACCATTCTCTGTTTGGGATTGTTGCCAAGGATGATGTCAACTGCTAACATTTTGGCTACAGCCACCTGTTGCACAGTTCCTTCTGTTTCACCCCACTCTAGGAGAACACTAGCGAGTGGCAATGTTTTCTCCTCACCAGTGAAATCTTTACAGTGACATATTTATTGGGTATAAGCCGACCAGGCTCTACCAGATCTCCCTTTACCAATGTCAGGGTTGCCTCTGCGTCCATCAACCCATGTGTCTGTACACCATTCACTGTGACTGGGTGCATGTGTTCCCTCATGTTCCCCGGCATGCTTCCAAGGACACACAAACAACCCACTTCTTTCCTAGCACTACCTTACATTTTGCTCATCCTTTTGGGACACTTTCTTGCAATATGCCCAGTTTCTTTACAAACCCAACATTCATTTCTTTTCTCAGAGAAATCTTTTCTCTGAAACCTGGGGCTAACTGGTTTTGGTGGAGGCAGTGAGAGTTTTAGCAGCCCTGAAGGTGCGCTTTTCCCTTTCTGCACTGCCACTCCCATCCCATTTGCTGTCAGAGCAGGTATGCTCTTGGCATAGCGGTCCAAGAGTTCAGCAGCCTCTTGCACTGTTTTGGAATCTCAGTCCTCCAGCCAGGTTTTCAGCTCTGCTGGGCATACTCAAAAAACTGTTCCAAGAAAATAGCATTTTCAATTTTATCTACAAAGTTTGTTTCACTTCCTTCCCACCACCGTTTTAAGTACTGATGTTGTTTCTGCTATCTCCTCGTACCTCATGTCAGGGCTTCTTCTGAGCTTACAGAATTTAGTTCTGTATGCTTCAACTGTTAAATCAAACTTTTTTTAAAGTGCAGCTTTAGATTTGCTGTAATCATTACTGTCCCATTGTCCATTGGACCCAACGCATCCCAAGCTTTCCCAGTAAGTAGTGGGAATAGCAGGAAGCTCCAGGACCTTCAAGTAATTTTAGCCTGAATACAAACTTTTTCAAAGGAATTTAAAAAGGAATCCATATCCTCCCCTCTTTAAATTCAGCTATCAGTTTGGAATTCAATTTGTAACCCAGTCCTGTAGTTCCAGTTAAACCCAAGCCACTTACCTGCTCTGATGCTGGTGATTGTAGCCATAGATTCTCCAGTTCATGTCGCCTCTGGTGCTCACACTCTTCCAGGTCTGCATCTCGCTGTTCACGCTCCCTCTTCTCCTCTGCAGCTCATATCTCTCACTCAGTCTCTCTGGAACTCCAGCTCCATTCTGTACAACTCAATCTGCAGCCTGATTACTTCTGGCTCCAGAATGCTGGTGACATTCCACTGCTGCTATGGCCCTTCATTGGTACTGGCCCTGCTGTCATCCTCACCAGATCTGGATACTGTATTGGCCGCTAGCCCCTCCATGGTCAAGGTTTGGTCTTTTACAGTCACAGTCTGTGACTTGATGCTCGGGGCATCTGCTGCCATCAGGGCAACCATGAGGTTCTGCTTGGTGGCTCTCCCCTCATACAGGACTCCTCTGTCTTGGCACAACTGCCTCAAGTAGTCTACAGTGTGCCCGCTGTAGTTGGAGGCCATCTTCTTTCCTAACTACAGCTACTCTAACTTGCACTTTAGAAAAAAAATAAAACAGGGAAGAACTCGACAGTAAGCAAAATAATAGTTCTGTTTCCTTTTTAAAAAAAAATAAATCACTGCGGGTGGGAACACAGAGTTTTTAACCTGTATTCTGTGTTTCAACAGGGACATTTTTTTTTGGACTCTTAAGAAACAAGACCTAACATAAGCACTGTACAGAGGTAATACATTAGATAGAAAAAGTCTAAATGTATTGTGGTAGGAGTTTATGTTTTGTACTTTAACCTTTTTTTATGTGATTGTATGCTTTGTGATATATTGTTCTGTGTTTAAATTTATCATATTTATATCCATTTTTAAGTAAATCTATATTTTAAACAGACTGCCTGGGTGTGTCTTTGAAGTTCTTTCTTTTGCATGTGATGAATGGAGGGTTAAGACTGACAAAGCTGCTCATAAGCTTGATGGTGTTATTAGACTGGGAAAAGGTAAGAATATACTTAAGGTCTTTTATAGAGTTTTAAGGGTTAATTTTGGATACCTGGTTAGGTGCCCTTAGGCAAAAAATGTCTGGCATCCCCTGAAGAGCAGATTACTTGAGCCTGTACATTTGGGTATGCTGGCATAAGGTTCACAGTATGAATCCCCCCAGAATCTGAGACTAAAGGTGATTCAGACCCACTAGCTGACAGGATGGTTACCCAGTTCTGTTACCTGTTCACAATACTGCGCTCAGAGGTTGGCACTGTGGGAGCAGAGGGCCTGACCTGCTGAGTGAGTTTGTGACAGATTGGTTGGCAGCGGTGCAGATAAATTTGGTAACACAAGCTTTAACTGTTTAGTGTGTCTGTTTAATACTGTACAGCTCACTTGCAAAAAAAGGCAGTGATTTATTTTTTTAAAAAGGAAACAGAACTATAACATGCTTTAACTATTCAGTTGTCAGCTTAATACTGTACAGTCATTAGAGAAAAAAAATGCACCAAGGGAAAACTCTTACACAGGTCATAAGGTACTAGATGGCAACAGCTGAAATAAGCACAAATATTTAAAAGGAATTGGAACCGGTGCTGAGTTATCACCAAGAGTGTGTACCCTCAGGTGTCTGTATCAGTAGCAATCAAAATGAATGAATCAAGAGACACAGTGGGTTTATGTAGAAGGGTTGAACCTAGGACTGGGCCACTGTTTAAAACCGACATGCTCGGGGGGGGGGGTTGGAGCAGGTAATTACTCACCCCAGAGAAAGTCTTTCTATGGTACTGGACTTTAAAAAAAATGTTATATGCTTTATCCAGTTTTCATTACAATACATGTGTAAATGTTCTGAAGACAAATGAGGAGATACGAAATAAATGCAATATTCTATGGTAGAAAGTATCCTCAGTCTGGACATATAAAGTAAACATTCTACAACATCCCTTATATCCCTCACTACCTATCTATTTCCCAGTCATCCCCTATCCCAGTGCCAAAATCATAAAGTAGGAATTTAAATAATAGTACTGTGATCTCTATGAGACACATGATTACTTAGGATTTCCAGACTATAAGTAGAGTTTTGAGTGGTCCCCAGTTGGCAAGATATACCTGGTTCTTATTAGCCATCATGGCAATGTGTTTTGTTCTAGTTGTAGAGCCAATAACACTTCTTTATGCCACTCTAGTATAGATGGAAGTGATTCGGCTTTCCAATGTCTCATAATAACAAGTTTGACCACTGCAGAAATGAGAGCCATATAGTTTTTCTTACACTTAATAGTTCCCAGAGGGAAACTATTGAGGAGCAAATCTCTGAAGTAAACAATGATTCTAATCCCAGCAGTGAATCCAAGGACTTTTTAACACTGAGCCAAAAGTTTACAACCTTATTACATGATCATAACATATGGTAAAGGTCTCCAGGGGAACCAGTACATTGTTGACATTGTGGAGATGGAAGTCTTCCAATTTTGAATAATCTTTCCAGAGTAAAATACAGGTTATGCATGATGTTAAATTGTATTAGGCGGAGCCTATCTTGCTTTACATATCTGTATTGGCTACACCATATGGGATGCCACATGTTGGCCACAGCTTTTAGGGAGAGCTTGTTAACCCAGTAATAACAAATGCCTTTTGGTAAACTAGAATATAGGGTTTGGAGCTCTTTATATACTCTGGATATGGAACATGGTTGATTTGCCACCAATAAGAGGGGTGCAGTTCCATAGTCACAGTGACAATACGTGCTGTCTTACCAAAAAATGAAACAACAGTTTGTTTTAACTGCCAATACTTAAAGGGGTTTCTATCCAGAATGTTAAGAGAATGGCACAATTGTAAAAAGAGAAGTACTTTATTCTCTGAAACAATATCCTGAAGTTTGAGACTTGTTAAAGAGGACCAAAAAGAAGGTGAAGCAGGTAATTTGCCAATATAGAAATGTGGATTCCCTATCAGTGGTTGTTCCAGGGATTTGTGCCATTCTAAATTTAAGTGGTTTTGTAATTGATATAAAGCCCTGATAGACCTTCCAATGGGAGTATGTCTTAATACTCTGGGTATACATTGAGGTAAGGAGTAGAGTAAAGTGGGTAATATACAAGAGGCTTTCCCTGTCAAGTTTATCTCTATGTCTAGCCATAGTGGTTTGGGAGTTGTCTGGTCTCTTTGATCCAGTGTCAATATCCAACGAACCACTTTACTAATATGAATTGCACTATATTACATGAAAAATGACGGGAGGGCAATGCCTCCTTGTTTTTTTGGGGCAGTGAGCTTGAAATATGCTCGTCAGACTCCCTTTCCACAGGTAATTATTAATTAATGTTTGCAGTTGTCCAAACCACCTCTTAGGAGAAAAGAGACCCAGCATTCCCATTGGATAAAGAATACGGGGCAAAACATTCATTTTTATTGTGGCTATTCATCCCCATAATGAGATTGGTAATAATCCCCATCTGGCTAGGTCTGATTTTTTTTTTTTTTCAATTTAAAGTTTATTAAAGTAGTTTTAATGTAATTGACAGATATACTTATACAAAGTCTCTTATACATTAGAATAAACATCAGTCTGAATCTGTACTCCCCCTTCCCTCCCTACTACATATTAAAACCCTCCCTTCTAATACATCATCACTCTAGCCCCATTCTCTCTTATCCTTATAGCACAGACAAATTAATAAGGGTAACATATGTTGGGTAGAGTGAAAACATAGAAACATAGACTTTGATGGCAGATAAGGACTGCTTGGCCCACCTAGTCTTCCCATTTCCCTACCTAGAGGATAAGCTGCAGATCCTATTTAACTAACAGCCTATTTCTTCCAACCACACACAAAAATTGCCTTATGTCTGTCCCATGCATTATTGAATTCTCCCACAATTTTAGACCCCACAACCTCCTCAGGAAGGCTGTTTCATGTGTCCACCACCCTCTCTGTGAAAAGATACTTCCTCACATTGCCCCTGAGCCATCCCCCCCTCTGTCTTCAAATTGTGTCCCCTTGTTCTTGCACATCTCTTTTTCTGAAAGATGCTACCCTCTTGGACTTTGTTGATTACACTGAGGTACTTAAATGTTTCTATCATGTTCTCCCTCTCCTTCCTTTCCTCAAGAGTATACATATTAAGCTCCTTTAGTCTCTCCTCGTATGGCTTCTCTTGCAGACCCTGCACCATATTAGTTGCCCTCCTCTGAACTGCCTCCATCCTGTCTATGTCCTTGTGGATATGGGGTCTCCAGAACTGGATGCAGTACTCCAGATGGGGTCTCACGAACTGTCTGTACAGGGGGATAACAACTTTCTGTTTTCTGCTGGTGATGCCTCTCCCTATACATCCCAGTATCCCCCAGCCCTCCCTATCACCTTCTCACATTGCCTTTGTTGTTGTTACTACCCCCCCCCATTGTGTAATCTTACTCTGGGTTTTTGTTTCCCAAGGGCATTATTTTGCACTTCTTTGCATTGAATCCAAGCTGCCTTACTTCTGACCATTCCTCCAACCTTGCCAAGTCCGTTCTCATCCTTTCTACACCTCCTTGTGTATCAACCCTGTTGCAGATCTTTGTGTCATTTGCAAAGAGGCATACTTTTCCTTCCAATCCCTCTGCAATATCACTTATAAAGACATTAAAAAGGACTGAACCCAGTACTGAACCCTGCGGTACCCAATTAGTAACCCCTCTTTCTTCAGAGTGGACTCCATTTACAATTACCTTCTGTGTCCTGTTGTTCAGCTAATGTTTTACCCAGGCTACCACCCTGGGATCCACTACCAGGATAGTTATTCTGACTATTAATCTTTTGTGTGGGACTGTGTCAAATGCCTTGCTAATGTCTAGGTAGGCCATGTTCACAGCCCCTCTGGTCTACTACTTTGGTCACCCAGTCAAAGAAATCAATTAGATGCATCTGACATGACCTTCCCACTGTGAACCCATGTTGCCTTGGGTCCTGTGCCCCACTGGCCTCTAGGTACTCAACAATTCTTTCCTTCAGAAATGATTCCATCACTTTCCCTACCAGAGAGGTCAAACCGACAGGTCTGTGGTTTTCTGCCTCTGTCTTGGTCTCACTTTTGTGATGGGGAATCACATCTGCCTTCCTCCAGGCCTCAGGTACCACACCATCCTCCCATGATTTGTTAAAAAGGGTAGTCAGTGGTGTCACTACTTCTCTGCTTAATTCTTTTAGAATTCTGGGGTGAATTTCATCTGGCCCCATTGCTTTGGCCACCTTCAGTTTTAGGAGTTCTTTCAGAACCCTTTCTTCTGTGAAAGGACTGGGATCGACCCCCCCCCATCCAGAGTGCTTCTGTTAATTGGATTAGGCACCTCCCCACCTCCTCTTTTGTGAATACTGAACAGAAGTATTCATTCAGTATCCTTACTTTTTCACTGTCCCTCTCTGCCCACCCACCGTCCATTTTATTGAGCCTCACTATCCCTCCTTTTGTCTTTCTATGCTCCCTGATATACCGATAAAATGTTTTATCCCCCTTCTCAACCAAGTTGGCTATCTTTTCCTTAGTTTGGGCCTTTGCTATTCTGACTACCCTCCCTGCTTCCTTCTACCTTAACTGGTACAGTTATCTGTCCTGCTCCTTCTGTGTTTCCTTATACTTCCTAAGTGCTATATTTTTCTCCCTAACCTTCACTGCCACCTCTTTTGAGAATCGTAGTGGCTTTTTTCTTTCATTTTGATTTGTTTATTTGCTTCACACAAAGGCTTGTTGCCTCTGTGATGGCAGTTTTGATATTTCCCCATTGTTGCTCTACCCTTACTTCTAGCCTGTTTGCTAGTGCTTTTCTAAGGCAATCTCCCATCTTGCCAAATCAGCCCTCCTGAAGTCAAGAAACCTCACTTTTGTATGGCTTCATTCTGCATCTGAGTTTATCGTGAACCACACTGTTTGGTGGTCACTTGTTCTCAAATGGCTACCCACTTTTAGATCTGAGATCCTCTCACTGTCCCATTTGAGAGTATGAGGTCTAAGATTGCACCCTCACTAGTACATTTCAAAACTAGCTGTCTGAGGCATGCCACCTGAAAGGCATCAAGACTGGCCCTACTTTTGGATGTGGCTGCAGCAAAGGTGCTCCAGTTAACATCTGGCATATTAAGGTCCCCCATCAACAGTATCTCCCCTTTCTCTGCCATCCTAAGTATGCCTTCTAGCATATCCTTGTCCATTCCCTTCCCCTGACATGGAGGTCTGTATACAACCCCTGTGCAGATTGTGGTGCCATTTCCAGTCTCTAAGGTGACCCACAGTGCCTCCTTTCCTCCCTGTTTACTCTTTTGTTCAGTTGCTTTTATCCCTTTCCTTACATAGAGAGCTAATCCACCCCCTCTTCTCCCCTCTCTGTCTCTCCTGTAGGTTGTGTACCCTGGCATGTTAACATCCCAGTCATGGTTCTCTGTGTAACATGTTTCTGTGACTGCTATGATATCCAGGCATCCCTCTTCCATCAAGGCCACCAGTTCAGGGAGCTTTTTGCCCAGACTACAGGTGTTGGTACTCATTACCCTCCATTTCTTGATAGCATTACCTCTTTTTGCCCCATCCCTGTCCTTATTGCATTTGTCACTTTCTCCATTTACCCCTGCACTTCTCCCTATCGACATCTTTATGTTGGTGTCTATCTCACTTAGTACCCTGATTTTTTTTGAGGGCAAAGATTTTCCCTACTCCTGTCCAGTGCCCCCCCCCTTTGCTAGCACTGGAGAGGAGCTGCAAGGAAACATTATATAGATTATAAGGTATACAAGGTGTCCCATATCTTTTTAAAACTCCCTATTCTATTATTTAAGCTTGCTATAGCCTTTTCTGTCCTAAGAGTCACAAGAAGTTCAGTTAACCATTCTCCATAACTGACTTTGGTTTGGTCCACCCAATGTCTGAGTACTATTTTCTTAACTGACAAGGATATCGGAGCCATGTAATATTTCCTGTTAAAGATCATTATACATGAAAAGACACCCAGGATGCATACTTCAGGTTTAAATAAGCCTTCCAAACCCAGGCTGGGATCAGTTTTGTGCTGAATAGTTTTCAAAACAGGAGTTATTTTTGGACAAGACCAGACAATATGATATAATGTACCTTCATGTTTGGAGCATGTTGCACATAGAGGCGAGGGTGTCAATCCCAGCTTTGCAATTTTATGTGAGGAAAAGTATAAATTATGTAGACTATACATCTGCATAAGTCTTAATCTGTCTTGGGTAACAAAGTTATGACAGTTAAACCAGAGATGTGCCCAGTTTATGCTATGATGGGCGAAAAAGGTAGACCAATAATTGGTCAGTCCGAAACAATCTGGATATAACCAATCAAACAGTGTTCCATAAATTTTGGAGAATGCTTTGGGTCAACTCACCATTTGTGACATTTCTTTTGGTAGAGAAGGGCTCGGTGTCAACTCAGGTTTAAGCCCAAAGAATTTTATTAATAGGTGTCGCAGTTGGATAATTCTGAAGAAATATTTATTTGGAATCTTGAACTTTTGCTTAATATTTTGACCTGTTAACTATGTCCCAGCATCTCCTATAAGACTGTAAATTGGTATCTCCTTTAAATGTGGTAACCAGCTCGGAGAGATAGTTTTGTCATCTGTCTTGAAATTAGGGTTTCCAAATAGGGCCTGATTTAAGTCCTTTTTATTATTGCATTTAAGAAAACAGCAAAGTTGGGAGTGGACCCTGACTGACAAAGCTATGAGAGTGTTCTTTAACCTGCTGGGAAGCAGGGTTTCCTTAATATGGAAAAGTGCTTCATGCTCTTATCCACAGGAACAAATTTGGGTTAGTTCTATTTTGAGCCAATGCAGGGGGTAGTGTGTGGTATCAGGTGAAAACCATCTCAAATATTTATTAATGTGGCTAGCCCAGAAGTTAAACCCAATATGAGGCAGACACAAACCTCCTCTCAATTTAGGTGCCACTAATTTATGAAAGGCAATTCTGGAGGTCTTGGACCAGGTACATTTTTCCAAAAGGCTGTGTACCTTCTTGAACCAGGATAAGGGAAGCCAGGTGTTAAGCAATGAGAGGGGGTTGAAAAGCCATGGAAAAATGTTCATTTTGAGTAAGTTGACACCACCCCAAATAGAAAGTAGGAGGGAGGCCCATCTATTGAGGTCTTGAGTTATCAAATGGAACAGGGAATCTAAATTTAATTCAAGGAGAGCTCAATACCTAACTATCTTACTGAATCCTGTTGCCAGGTGAGCCCTAATTTCAAAATATCCACTTTAAACAGTTTGTGATTAAAGGGAAGACAATTGTTTTGCTTATATTCAATTTGTAATTGGAAACTTGCCTAAAGGAATTTATAATATCTAACATTGGGGGGATAGAAGAAATGGGTTTGCTTCTTGGGGGGGAAGATCATCTGCGTAGGCAGAGACTTTATTCTCACATTGATGAATTGGGATGCCTTGTACTTAAGGATAGGTTTGCAATGTACAGATCAGTGGCTCTAAATATATATTAAAAAGTAAAGTGGAAAGGGGGCAACCTTGTCTCGTTCTTGAATAAAGGATAAAGGGTTCTGAGGTGACTCCATTACCTGACACCCTCACAACTAGAGATTGATATAGGGATCTGATTCATTTCTGGAAAGTGTAGGGGAAATTAAAGATATTTAAGGACTGAAACAAGTATTGCCTGGCAAGGTCTGATTTAAGGGTAGTAAGCAAGGTGGTAAAGTTTTCTCTCATTATGGTAGAGGAATTCCTTGTAAATTTTAATACCTAAATATGTCAAAGATTTCGGTTCCCATACTAGATTATATCCCTCAATATCTGATGATAAAGTTTTCTCATTCAATGGGAAGACTTTGGCTTTGGATAGATTAAGTTTATAATAAGAAACTTTGAAGAAGAGATCAATTTCCCTAAGTAAGGCTGGCACACCACAAATTGGATTTTCCAGGTGCAATAATAAATCATCTGCATATGCAGATAAGAGGTGCCGACTATCTTCTGCTTTTATACCCAGAAGATCTGGTGAAGACATTAGTTTCCGGATGAAAGGCTCTAAATATAAATTAAAAAGGAGGGGGGATAAGGGGCAGCCTTATCTGGTACCCCATTGTAATGCAATTGAATCAGATAGTATACCATTACACAACACTCAGGCAGTAGATGAACAGTAGAGGAGTAGTGTTCATTTAATAAAATTTTTAAGGAATCCCATCTTACCCAATACCACAGACAGAAAATCCCAGGGAACTCGATCAAATGCCCTCTCAGTGTCTAATGAAATCAACACAGCAGGAGTGTCTGATCAGGAAAAGTAGGAGCAGTAGGTGGCACATATGGTCACTAGAGGACCTACCTGCCATAAAACCTACTTGTTCTGGGCTGATTAAATTTTCCATAAAAGGTCCCAAACTATTTTGGGCTGATTAAATTTCCCATAAAAGGTCCCAAACTATTTGACAGAATTTTTGCTAGAATTTTAGCATCAGTGCTCAAGAGTGATACGAGGCGGTAGTTTTCTGGGTAGAGGGGATATTTAACAATTTTGGGGATGGGGTGTTAATTACTTCTAGGAATCTAGTTTTAAAAAAAGCCACTGGTATACCAATGATTGAATACTTCAGTTAATAAGGGGGCAAGCTCTGGGGAGCAGGATTTGTATAATTTATTAGTTAAACCATCTGGTCCAGGAGATTTATCCTGGGGAAGTTGTTGTATGGCTGGCACTATTTCCTGCTCAGTGATAGAGTTACCAGGGTTCCTATCATATTTTGAGAAAGGCAGGGGAGGACCATTAACTCAAGGTGTTTTGTTATCTCTGTCTGCACTGAGACATTACTGGTGGGAGTAGAATATAATTCTTGGAAGTCATCTTTAAATACAGCAGCAATTTTCTGCGGTCTGTGATAGTTGAGCTATCCCTCCAACCTTAATCCTGGTATGCAATTGGTTGTTTCTGCTTGTTTAATTTAGATAGCAAGTAGTTTTCCTAGTCACTTTCCCGATTCTTGGTACTTAAGTTTAGCCCTCTTTAATGCTAACTTGGCTTTCTGGGACATTAGATCAAAAAAGTGTGTATGCATGGTATGCAATTTAACCCAGTCAGCCTCTGGAGAATTACTATTGATGTTCCTCACCATAGTTTTGATAGAATGCAGTAAATATTCTACTTTGCTTCTGAACTGCCTGAATCTGGTGGACGGTAGGCGTATATATTTGCCATGTAGAGTGCATTTCAGGGCAGCCCATATCACATCAATTTTTGTGACTGAGTCCCTACTGGTTTCTAGAAATTGGGAAATGAAATCCTTGATATGGAGTAGGGTAGCTGGGTTTTTAAGTAATGGGCTATTTAATCACTATAGGGTATCTATCTTTATAATAGGGCCTTGAAGGAAAGTGAGAGTAACTGGAAAGTGATCGGCGATAACGCTCGCATTTATTTCACTGGCCAAAACCCAGGGCAGGAAAAAAGTGCTTATTAGAAAGTAGTCAGTTCTGGAGCAGGTACAGTGGGGAGATGAAAAAAAGCTATAAGATCTCTTAGCTAGGTTTAGTACTCTCCATACATCCACCAAGCCTGCTCCAGATACGAGATCTGATAAGGCTCTTTGAGCTGGGGAGGGGCTGGCTCTTCTATTGTTTGATCTTTCGAGTAGCAATTGTGGTCTCAAGTTCCAATCCCTTCCCAGGAGTATGACCTTTTGATCTGGTGAGGCCACTAGACTCAGGAGGTGAGTGAAAAAGTGGAGAGAATCAACATTAGGGCCATATATGACCCCAATAGAATTTGTTGGGTTTGTAGCACTCTTTGTAATAACAAGTAGTGACCATTGACATCCCATACCTCCTGTATTAATTTAATGGGGACAGTTCTGGTGATTAGTATGGCTACCCCCCTCTTCCAGTAGAGGCTTCAGACCCATAAGCTTGGCCGACCCAGGTTTTACATAAAAGAGAGATATCTTCTCTCCTGAGATGGGTCTCTTGTAAGCAAGCAATCCCTATATTAAGGTGACATAAATGCTTTAAAACCATTTGACGCTTGCACCTATCTCTGACACCCCTAATGTTCCATGTCACAATATTATATACTCCACTCATTACTTAAGGATTGACTAGTAAGCAATTTATGGTCAAGATACTCCATTAGGTCTTTTCCTTCCTGTATGTTATTAAGCAGTCCATTTCCTGAAGAGATAAATTTTGGCACCCCCACCACCCACACAAAACAAAACTGTCACATTTTAAGTTTCTTCCCGTAACTATTCATATAAACAACTATAAAATAAGCTACCCCCAGTTCTACAAACTGCACTAGCTTAACAATCCTGCCAGGTGATGCCTCAGTGCTAGTCCATGAGCCAACTCCCCCCCCACTCCCCACGTCCCCCATGATATGTTATATTATGAAAATCACAAGCACTATGGACTCATGGTAACAAACCTGAAAATAAAAAGAATTATCATACAGTCATTCCACTCTATAACTTATCTATGCAAGGCAATACTCATACTCGGTATACAGAAGATCTTCTTATATACTTAAGGTCACAGCAGTTCCTCGGCAAATTGTCCCAGATTCATAATGAAACCGATGAAAGAGGCTGTATATGTAAAAAAAAAAAAGGTGAAAAGGAAAAGACCATGACATATAACATCCCAGTCACACTTCCGAGCATTTACTTAGAGTTATTTATGATTTAAGCATTGCGCTTCTGTTATATTCACAAAAACATGCTGATAGATCTCTTACATGTGTACAATATAATTCAAGGAAAGGAAAAAGAAAAAGTTCATTGATCAACCAGTGGACACCAAGTCCAAATCCACGTGAATCCATCTCAAAAAATAATCCAAGGTCCCACATTCTGTCAGAACTTAGTCTGAAGTTAGAACAAGGAAGTTGAAGTACAGAAGGGCCAGTCTTGATTATGCAAACCTCTCAGCACATTTCACAGCAGGACATGCAACAAGGGACAAGGATCATAACAGTCTCTCTGGCAAGGCCTCAATGTAATGCCCCTGACTACTCATCAGAAATTTGTGCAACTACACCTCTTTACCTAGGTAGAACTATTAATTAAATCATGGCTATTATTACTGCTGTAATAGTCACTTAAAGAGTTCAGGTAGGAGTTTCTTGAGTTTTGTGAGTACGTGCTCCTGTGTTTCAAATGAAAGACACTGATCTTTCATTTTCACTTGGAGTATAGCTGGATATTGAACTCAGAACTGTTTGTTTGTTGCTATTAATTTAGAGAAACATGGGTGCAGTTCTTGCCTTTTAACTCTGACTGATTGTGATAGGTCTTGGGCAATGTGAATTTTGTGACCTTCCCATTGCACCTCATGAAGCGATTTAACTTGTGCTAAAATGTGTTGCTTATCCAGGAAATTAAGCAGTATAAAAATAAGTGGTCTGAGTGGTGCATCTGGAGGTGCTGGTGGACGCAAAGCCCTGTGTGCCCTTTTAATGATATACGTTGTCTGGTTCGGAGATGGGCCCACAATTTTTTCACACAATTTTTGGAGAAAAACTATTGTAGAACTACCTTCTTTTCTGTGATCCTGATGATTATCAGGTTGTTTCTTCGGCTTCTGCCCTTGAGATCCTCTAATTTCTCCTCAGTTTTTTTGAATCTACTAACAACATTACTTTGGTCTAATTCTGCCTTGTTGTGCTTTTTTTCTAAAGATATTAATTGGGCTTCAGAGTTAGACACTCTCACAGCCAGAGAATCCATAGAGGAGCGCATTTGGAGAAGCTCCTTGGATATGTCAGCAAAGGAGCTTTGCATCGGCTGCATAATTTCTAAGAACCTTTCCTCAGTGAGGGCTGATGACCCGGCTGTAGGTTTACCACTAGTGGCTGGTTGTTGTTTAGGCCATTTTGCGTCCTTCTCCTTCTCCAGTGTTGCAGGAGGTGAGTGCCATGGAGGGGCTTTCCACATATACACTTCCATTTTAGAGGGTTCCTCTGATGTCTAGGTCTTATTGTAGTTTTAATCTTCTGTTCTGTGGTGAAATTCAGCATCTGCTTAGTGATTTCTTTTGAAATTATCAGCTGGAAGAATGCAGAGCAGTGGGAGCTAGCTGCAGGTCATTAGGCTGCCATCACATGTCCTTGGTACTGGACTTTACAACTGTCCAGATTTTTGGTTAAGAAATATGACAGACTTTACCTAAAAGGAGATGAGAAGGTACCATTAGTCTCTGTTGAGAAATGTGTTAACGCTTCAGCGTAGGCATAATGATATCTACTGCATTTATAATGGAATGTTTATCATTAATAGGGACTCTGAGACAGAGCCTTCTGAAGATGGATGGGTGGAAACTCCATTCTTTCCTGGGACAGGAAGGTGGTAAGCAGTCTGCGATAACTGCTTCCCTCTTATGGTGGGGAATATGTGACGGGAGATCCTGCCACTTTTGAGGACCGACCTTTCTTAAATCTGTTGCAACAGTTCTTCTGTTTCTTAGTCTAATCTATCCTTTACAATATCTAGTCCATAAGGTTGGTCACCTATGGGCCCCCCCTTTCCCTTTCCTGACTATGCTATAATGTCCTCTTTAATTTTCCTTTTCCCCTCTCAGGTCCTCATACAGGGAGATTATTATGGTGACCTCCAAGCTTATGTAAAACAACAGGCTGTGTTTATCATTGTTGGATTTAGTATGTAATAGCACTATATCATAAAATACTTTGCTGTGTATACCTTATGTTTATGAAACCTGTAAATGTTGAAAATACCATGGCATTAGGTGTTTTGATAAAGGTAAAAAGTACTAGGTGACTGTATTAAAGAAATTAAGTTGGTTGTGTTTTTAAATGCATGTAAATTGTTACCATGCATTCATGCTGTAAACTGAGCCAATTTGAAATGTCATGGTGATTTGCATATATCCCATGATGCTTTGCATTATGGAAGTATGTGTGATGTTGTGTTTCTTTGAAACTTGGCTTATTGTCAGTACCCTTTGGGTAACCCTTTTTTCCGTGCTTCTGCACTGAGGTTCTTTGTCTGTAGCTTGTTTGAGCTTTTTTTTCTGTTTGAGCCCCAACCACCCAAGCGAACAAGGCAGCCATAGGGATGAAGGGTTTTCACTGAAAAGTTTAGATCAGTGAGTCAGTAGGTGCTGACAAGCGCAGAGGAAGGATATACATAGCCTGTTGCTGCAAACTGATGCATTGAAGAAAGAATATGCTTTGCTGAAGGTTATCTGCTGTATTTTGAAAAAACATCACGTAGAGATTGTGTGTTGAAACTGAAGTTTGGTGTCTGGTCCATCTGTTATCCCACACCCCTCCGCATCCCAGACCTATCCTTCCAGAATATGGTGTATCCCGGGATGACCACTTCCAAGATGTGGTTGTCCATGCTCCAGTGTTCTTCCCCTCCATGACTGACACATTAAGTAAGGCACGTCCTCAGTTGTTGTGCTTCAGGAGGTTGTCTACTTCAGTATAACTCCAGCAGGACTGGTGGAGGTGGAACAGCTTGAAAAACAATGCACTCTGGAAAGGAATACTAAAAAATATATTCCTGCAAGTAGGTTTATTCCACAGACATAGTGAAAAAAAGAGCGAGCACTTAACTGAAGGCTAGATGCCCCAATGCTTTGGCCTAGGGGGTGATAATCAAGCTGGTGGTGAGGGAGGTGGGATGGGAAAAGTGGTTTGAACACAACATAATGGACAGGGAGACTAAGGAAGCTTTAGTTTGTCTTGCTAATATAGACATTGCTAGTAAAATGCACATAATCCCCTTTGCCTCCTTAAGATGTTTTACCTTCTAGATGTGTACTGCCTCCAACATAATGGGGAGAACATGACAAAAAATGCAAAGCATGATGGGATGTTCCATTTGTTTCTCTCTCCATTCAAGAGCCTTCAAATGGCAATGTCTTCTACTATGGATAATGGCTGAAAAGTAAGGACCATCACTTCCCCAATGAATTGATTGATTTGTATGGAACTTGGATGAACAGGTACCTAGTTTATTGCAGGAATGTAATGACTCAATCAGTGTTATTTGTTTAGTTGAAATAAATTCAAGAACAGTACTGGTGTGGCCAGTGGCACACACTGGATCTGGGTATGGCTAGTGTTGGTTGGAATGCTTGTGAAGCAGCACCATTAACTGGTGCTGCTGAAATGGTGGCTGAATTGCCTAAACAAGCTGCATTTTACATAGAAACATAGAATTTGATGGCAGATAAGGACTACTTGGCCCACCTAGTCTTCCCATTTTTCTCTACCTGCTATATCACAGCTGAGCCTCCTTGATCTCTGGCTTATTCCTCTGTTGTCTTACAACCAAGGTTCCCTTATGCCTATCCCATGCTTTCTTGAACCCCATTACAGTGTTTGCCCTCACCACCTCTGCTGGATGGCTGTTCCAGGCATCCAACATCCTCACTGTGAAGAAGTACTTTCTCACATCTCCCCTGAGTCTACCCCCTCCAGCTTCACAGAATGACCCCTTGACCATGAGCATCTTTTTTTCTAAACGATGTTTCCCTCTTGAAACTTATTTATACCTGTGAGATGTTTGAAAGTTTCTATCATATTCAGTCTCTCCTCATAGGGCTTTTGATGCAGACCCTGCAGTATTTTGTTTGCCCTCCTCTGTACCACCTCCACTTTTTCTATGACCTTCCAGAGATGAGGTCTCCAGAACTGGATACAGTACTCCAGGTGAGGCTTTAACAGTGATCTATACAGGCGTAATACCACCTCCATCTTTCTGCTAGTGATCCCCCTCCCTATGCACTCCAGCATCCCACTAGCTCTCCCAACTGCCTTGTCACACTGCATAGCCACCTTTTGGTCATTAGATATGATAATTCCCAGGTTTCTTTCATGTTTGGTAGTCATCAATACTCTAGAACCATTTTATCTATTTAGGTTTTGTTAACAAGGTGGGTACACTAGGCAGAAGCTGCCTGTTTTCAGGTTCAACCCAGGAGAGTTATAACATAGTTGATACACCAGAACAGTTTACAGTATACAGCAATTTCAGTATACAGCAAAGTGCAACAGTTACTCAGATTAAAGCAGGCAATAGACAAAATGCAAACATTTAAGGATAGGTAAGCAGGTGTTCCACAAGGTGAGTATCACCTGCAACAGACAAAGTGCTAGATATGATAGAGAGAGAGAGAGATGGGCACAGAGCAATATAGCATGGCAATTATTATAATCCATTGGTGAAAACAGTCAGAATACTAATACCATAGTGGTAAGCAGACTCAAGAATAGCTTTGGGCCCCAATACGCAGTTCACCTCTTAGGGGGACATATACATTTGGATTTACCTAATAAGTGCTTCTGAAGGGATTTTTTAAAACTCCCTGATGTGGCGCAATCATGAATCTTAGCTGGGATATTGTTCCATAGTTTAGGAGCAAAATACAGAAATGCTGCAGACCCAAGGTTAGTTCTCAACTTTAGTACATCAAGCAGACCTCAATCTGAGGATCTTAGTATATATGGACTGTGATGTGGCCACAGCCACATAGCAGGTTGTTGTGGTTGCTGTTTACTTAATATGTTGTAGACGGTCCTTTCTAGTACATGGTTGTTCAAAGCTTCAGGGGTAGCCAATTTAACTTTTCATATAGCCTACAGTGCTGTACAAATCTGCTGTTGAGAAGCACAAATCAACATATTCTGTTGTATGTGATATTCCACCATCTCAGTGCAAGCTTAGATGCTGAGGGTGCATATACTGCAATATTGTACACAAGCTTGATGAGCAGTATGCCTCGTGCAATTGACAGGCAGGCATGGCTGGTAAGGTTATTCCTAATCCTGTATGATAAGCCTGATCTATAATTAACTGCTTTGCATATTTTTGAAATATGTTAGTTAAAGTAGAGTGTGGGGTCTCGGGTTACCCCCAAATAGTTGAAGGACTGCACTACATCCAGTAAAGTCCCATCTATGCAAGCAATCTGAAGAGGGGCTAGGCATTTCTTTAGTTTTGGGGGACAGCCAAACAGCATGGCTTGCATCTTAGCCACATTTACGATCAGCCTGTACTCATCTCTAGGGTTTCTGTACCCCAAGTGCATGCTTCTGCTATTTTTGTGCATTGAAACACAGTTGTAATACCCTTGACGACTCCTCTAATTATTTCAGAGCCCCTCCCCCCAGGGTGTCTACCCTGTTGCAGGTCTTAGTGTCATTCATGAACAGGCAGACCTTTCCCTGCATCCCCTCTGCATTGTCACTAATAAAGACATTAAAGAGAACTGGTCCCAGTACAGATCCCTGAGGTACCCTACTGTTCACGCTCACTTCCTCGGAGTCAACTCTGTTTATCATCACCCTCTGTCTCCTATCTCATAGTCAATTTCTTACCCAGTTTACCACCTTTGTTACCACTCCTAGGCAAACCAGCTTGCTTGCTAATTTCATATGTTGGACAGTGTCGAAGGCCTTGCCAAAATCCAGGTAGGCCACATCCATCGCTCCTCCCTGATCCAAGTCCCTGGTCTCCCAATCAAAGAAATGTATTAGATTCATTTGACAAGACCCACCATTAACCCATGCTGTCTCATGTCCTGTAAGCCACTGGATTCAAGATATTCCATTATCCTTTCCTTCAGTAGAGATTACAATAATTTCCCCAACATCGAAGTCAGGCTGACTGGCCTGTAGTTTTTCCACCACTTCATATCCCTAACTATCCTTGCTGCTTGTGGCTCATCTTACTTGTGTATGGATTGGCAAAGGGGAGATGCCATGGTTTTGTTTCAAATGATCAGCAATAATACTGGTTCCCAAAGTTTGAGTAGATTGATCCTAACTGATCTTTCTATCACACTGATTTGCAACATGTTTTCAGTGGATTTGTAGTGTCATACCTAAAATGTTCCTACACTTTAAAATATTTCTTTGGTTTCTTATTTTACAGTGGACTGGTTGTGGTGGAAGGTACTTTGTGAGAAATTTGGTGGTGATGACTACAAGAGAGATTTCTTTTTTATACCACTGTGGAATGATATTGAAGATGATAGGCAGGGAAGGAGCAAAAGGTGGTATAGTACAATAAGGTCAATCAAGCTGTAGGGGATTGAGTGGGACTTGGCTTTAGAGTTTTCTGCCTGAGAAGTGTACCTTCTTTATTTTCTGTTTCCACTGCCATTGTACATATTTCTGTCTCTTCCTGTGATGGCCTCCACTCCTTAGTATCACATGGTCATCACTAGTTGTTGGTGTAACTGTCATCAAGCTCCTATCATTCTTCCTCTTCCTCTTTGCATTTGCCTCCTGTTGCCCCTACCCATCTCCTGCTTCTTCCTTCTGTTCCTCCTCAAATACTTCTTCTCCCTCCTCCTCCTCCTCCTCCTGCTTCCCTCCTCCACTCATACTGCTTCCCTCTCCTCCTCCCCTCCTTTGGTGCTCCTTCTTCTCCATGCCCTCCTTCTCCTAATGTGGGTCATGTTCTTTGCTTTGCCTTGCCACTTTGCCTACTTCTCTTGTGATTTACCATTCTCTACCACCACATTCTCTTGCCTCTGCTCTGACAGATGCACTTCCATATCCTCTTCATTGGCACTACCCATTTCAACCTGCTTTGGTGGTGGTGTTACTTGTTTACTTTTGTAGATCTGTGGAGTTCATATACCACATTCTGCTCCTCTTACTTTCTTAAACACCTTTACTCTGATGACAAGACAGACAGATAGATAGATAGATAGATAGATAGATAGATAGAAATATACTTTATTTATAAAGCACCCCTTTCCAAAGACTAAGAGTGCTGTACATTCAGAATACAAATACAACTGTTCCTGTAACAATATATTAACTGGGAATAATAATTTAAAATGGTCTATCTATTCCCTTTACTATATTTAGCAATTAAAAGCCTTCTGGAACAAATAAGTCTTGAGACCCTTTTTAAAGGCTTCTACTGAGGGAGCCTCCCTAAGATGACTAGACAATGAGCTCCAGAGGGTAGGTGTAGCCACCAGAAATACTCGGCTCCCAAATACCGCAACTTAGCCCTGGGAACTCCCAGGAGGTCGCCTTTGGCAGAACGGACTGCCCAGGATGAGTTTTAGGGGACAAAAAGATCCTGTAGATAGACTGGCCCCCTTTCATACAGGGTCTTGTAGGTCAGAAGCCCTACTTTGAAGATAATACTCCACTTAACAGGCAGCTAGTGCAGTTTGCAGAGGACTAGGGTGATATGATCACTCCTTTTCACTCCCATCAACAGTCTTGCTGCTGCATTCTGCACCAGCTTCAACCAGCAGAGGTTGCCTCCAGACAACTCCAGATACAGAGCATTAAAGTAATCTAGCCTGGATGTAATGAAAGCATGTACCAGTGCAGGCAGGTCCTCGGGCAGGATCAGGGCTTGGATCTGGGTAATGTTCCTAAGGTGGTAAAATCCACTTTTAACCATGGCTGACAACTAAGCATCAAGTGTAAGGCTGTCATCAAGGATCATGCCCAGATCCTTCACCCATCTGGATGGTGCAAGGGGGGCCCCCAGCACTAAGCTGGGGTGTCTCTCTGCCCACCCGCCATAATGACCTGGATCTACCACTAATACCTCAGTCTTGTCTGGGTTAAGTCTAAGCCAATTATGAGTCATCCAAGTCTGAATTTCCTCTAGGCAGTTTTTAAATACTGAGGCTGCCATCTGGGTTTCGGGTGCACAGGACAGGTATAGCTAGGTATCATCTATATAACAGTGAAAACCCAGCCCATACCACTTGATAATGTCCCCCAATGGCAGCATATGCACCATGAATAACAAGGCCAACAAGACTGAACCTTATGGAGCCCCACAGACCAGAGGCTTCAGGTAAGATGACTCCAGTCCCATTTTCACCCTCTGTACTCCGCCTGTCAAGTATGACCTGAACCAGTTGATGACATTACTGGACAGGCCACACCAGAACCACAGATGGTCAAGTAGCACCTCATGCTCCACAGTGTCAAATTCTGTTGAGAGATCCAGGAGTACTAGGATGGTACACTCTCTCTTGCCCCTCGCCATCAGGAGATCATTAAGCACCCTCGCCAGGGCAGTCTCCATACTATGCCCAGCTCGTAACACAGAATGAAAGACTCATAGGTGGAGGATGAGGCAAGATGGTCTTTGATCTGGATGGCTACCACTTTTTCCATAACCTTCCACACAAATGGGAGGTTAGCGACCAGCCTGTAGTTGCAGAGACAGTCAAAGTCCAATAAGGGCTTCTTCAAAAGGGATCTAACCAGGGCCTCTTTTAAGGCTAGTATAAAGAACCCACTCCTCAAGGAACTCTGCACAGTCTTGGCAACCACAGGTCCAATCAAGTCCAAACATCCAACCAAAAGGTGGGTCAGACTTAGGTCCAGATCACACTGTGTTGGTCACAGCCTCAAGACTATTTTCACCACCTCCTCCACCCCAGCTAGCTCAAACTCATCCCAGACAGGCGGAGTATTTCAACATGGCTCAGGATGGACCCTGCATCCCCTTCGAGTGATACTGGAGGAGCCTTGGCCCTGATAGAGGACACTTTGTCAGCAAAGAGCAAGATAACATTAATGTCCATGCTAGACACAGATGTAGTATCACCTTCCTAATGCATTGACTGAGCAGCAGCACTGAGCTGTGTGGTGCTGTTACCGATGTATGGCTGGGGGATAGAGGGCATCATACAGTGATTAAAGGAGCACTAACTATTTTCAATGATGCTCACAAACAGGTTGCTGTGGAAGCTGATGTTCTGTTATTCATATGTGGTAGACAGAGGGAGGGATTGCCTTTGCATTTCTGGATGGATCACTTCTACACTGGTAGGGGAACTGGAAATGGAAGCACTTAAAAGAGGAAGATGGGGAAACTGGTGGACCTCTGGATTATTCAGGGTAGTTTTATCACCAGATGCAATGTATGATCAGCTGGGAAGGTTGCTTGCAGTAACAGTGGTAGTGGAACCAGTGGACTTAAGGGGCTAATGTACTATCTTTTCCTTGGCCTTGCTATCACAGTTCTAGTCCTCCCAGTCCCAGGACTACAACTCTCAGTCCCTGTCCCACCCTGAGCAGCTCCTGTTCCACTATTATCACTTGCAGAATTTGTACTTGGTGGAACTGGTATGTTGGAACATCTACATTCTATTTTCCTCCCCCTGCAAACCTTTCTCTTCCTGTTCTTTTTCTTGTATTTTCTATATATGTCTGACACATGCACAACAGATGATGACACAATGCCGTGACTGCTAGATAACAATTATGAGGACTCACAATTGTTGTTGATGATTTTTAAATTTCCACTAGACATGCACAGTGCATGTACATGCTGCAGTGCTGCATGACTTGTGAGGTGACAGGGAAATGTGAAGGATGAGCAAATGGCATTAAAAGGCTGCATCCTGACCCTATTGATAGAGCCTCACACCACCCCAATGACAGGCAGTGAGAAACCTAGGGCTAGATTCTCAGATGGTTGCAGTACAATTCAGCCTCATTTGTGGTACTTGCAACAAGACTATTAGATCATACAAAATGTGGTTCACAGACCACTGAAAACATGTTCTTACTACTTGTCACAAGTGCCATGAGTTGTGCATTGCAAATGACACATGTATTTAGTTAGTTAGTTAGTTAGTAACTAGAAAAGGTAAGCTGAGTCCAGAGAAGGTTCATTTCAATGTGCATCCTCGGAAAGGGTACAGAAATAAACACTCTTATACACAGTGACACTGAAACAGGCAATTTATACAGCATGTGCAGTGATAAGGATACAGGCATAAATTGAGTGGCAGTATGTACATCAAGTATGGTACAGGCAGGGATGGGTGTAACAAATACAACTATGAATAAATGACAAAGTGCAAGCTATATTCAAATACAGCGCTCTTGCGCAATAGTGGACCCATCTATAACAAAGTCCATCTTGTAGTGGCTCCCATTGTTTCCTAAGTAGGCATATTAACACCTCACTATCGGGAACAAATCAACTGTCTCCAGAGGTTCTCACTATTAAGAGGGATGACTGTGTTTGACGCATGCAACATTTTTTGGATATAAACTGAGCATAGTGGCCTAAATGAGTCAGAATGTTTCAAAATTGCACACAAATATTCTGGTGCATTTACAGGGCTATAGCTGCAGCAGTGCAACTGCTACAAGTGCTGCATCAAAACCTTTCAAAATCCAAGTCCTAGTGTCTCACACAGCAGATGATTTCACTTTTCTTTCACGGATTGGCTGTAACGCTCACACTCAAAGGCAAAAAAGAAAAAGATGGATTGCTCTGCCCTGCACTACAAGCAGCCAGTAAAACAAATTCTGGTCAGATCCACCATGGCTACATAAAGAAGTTAGTGAAGTTGTGTGGAATTGTTAAGGAGGTATGGAGAAACAACACAATGATTTGTAATTAGTGAGATTTGTTTTAGTTTCTATTCTAAGGAGGGTATACGCATTATTAGGAAAATATATGGAGGTATACACTATACTACAAGGACATTCTTTTAATTGAATTTGTTTTACATTTAAGATTTAACTGCAGCTTCAAATGCATTTTTCTCTGGCTAGCCCACTGAGATGTATTACTTAACTCGACTTGATTGCACAATACAGGCATAGGTTATTATCAAGCAAAATGAATTATAAAAGTATATGTATTATACTGTAAATGTATCAAACAGATACAATGCACCACAGCAGCTAAAGAAACAGAGAGAGAATAAGTTTAGAACATTAACAAGTTTAGCAACATCCTCGCAGTGAGCTTCAGGTCTGCTTCACGGAATGGCTTTATAAGCAAAGCAGTAAAAATAGGAACAGCACTGAGTCTCACTCTGCTGCAGACAAAAATATGCATTTGAGGCTATAGTTAAATACCTACAAAAGAAACAGAAACTGTCACCTTGACAGTATTGTTCTGCTCAGTCAGAAATTGGAACAGCACTGGTTTACTTTGCTGCAGACACAAATATGCAAATGAAATAGAAAATCATTTTTGGCACTCCAAGGACAACTTAATTGTTACCCTGACAGAATGTGTTCTGCTATGAAGACTGACCCCACATAGATCAATAGGTGTAAGATGCCTATTGTGAAGAACAAATCAGTAATTTTAATGTTTGACACTATGTTATGCTTACAATCCTCAGTCACAAAAAACATGTATTTTACGAGGGACAGAGGAAAATTCTGAGGAAAAAAAAATCAGTGAGATCCCTAACAATCAGAGGAAGCTGACAGGTATGACAGGGCTTGCATTACCTGTTCTGACACAGTCTCCAGACAAACAGGTTCTGAATGTGAAACTCAGTTAACAGCGAAGAAGTGGTAGTATGTCTGCAGTCACACACACACACACACACACACACCATACAAATGTTAAGAAAGCAAGGTGCACTGGTAGCCCTGCAGCAGGTGCCTTCTCCTGCATCTCTAATAAATGCAAGACTGCAGTAAAATGTCCTGTGTTGCCACACGTTTGCATCTTGAAGAGTGTATAACAACATCACTCAGCTATCCAACCAACACAGAACCTAATTGAAGTTCCACAAAAAAGTATTACTCAACAAAAGAGGCGTAATTTATATGGGGGAAAGTCTCATACAGTATATATACTGTATAAAGAAATACACCAGTATACCTCCCTGTGATGTTCCCTTTATAGAAGGATACAATACACTCCTATTAAACTTTCCAGTCCTTGGCAATTAACATAAAGCGGCAAAATAGAGCTCTACAGAAGTCAGGGGACAAAGTATGCAGGTCATTAGTTCCACAGTGTCTAGCTCATGGCTAAGCCCCCCCAACCCCATACCTGTGTGTAAGCTGTTTTAGTGACACAATATTTCTGTTAAAGAATGGGTGATAAGGTTTGGAGTTAATGTCCATTTTTAGGGGGTTTTCCTTCGTTCTAAATGGTCTCTTTCAGAGGATGTGGTGCTTTTCCATAAGGCAACCTCTGTCCTGCAGGCATGAGCTCATTTGAATGCATGTTTCAGCTTCACTGAGAATAAAAAGATCTAGGCAAGAGGAAGAGGAAGTAGAGCTGAGCCTCGGAGCTCCAGCTGATGTCTGCATGTGGAAAAAACTGCACCTGCCTTCAAAAGCAGATCATAAATTACACAGTCAGATGTTCTAAGCTTCCCAGAAAGGATGTTTGTTGATGTTCTCAGTGGTTTCCAATCGGAGGATATGTGTTTATCCTTTAAGGATCTGTGTTGCTGCCTGCTGCTTGCTGGCTGAGAGCTATCTGCATCTAACACTTCCTGAAGGTATCCAGTTCCGAGTCTGTCTCTGTATCTCTCACTTTCTGTCTCTGTAGGTGTGTGTTTGCACATTCCTCCTTTAGTAAACTTGAACTGTGCTCTGTTTGTAATAGATTAAAGTCATTTGAGGGCCAAGGAATGAGAGATGTGCTTAAACTCGCATTGAATCAGAAACAGCCCCAATGGACATTAGCAGTTACTGGCCATGAATAAAAAATATGAAGGCAGACGCTGCTGGGACTTGGATTTCTCCTAACTGCCAGCAGAGGAACTATACTGAAACTATCAAACCCCTGGTTTGAGATTTAAAAAAATGCACCCTGGAAACAGGAAATGGGACAGCCATAAGAACTGGAGTTGCCTACAGGCCCCCAGACCAGGGGGAGGACATGGACACATTACTGTTAGAAGATATACAAAACATGACAGCTAAGGGGGAGGTTCTGATAATGGGAGACCTCAACATGCCAGATACAGATTGGTCAATACCAGCAGGAACGTCTTCCAGAACTAGACAAATGGTGGAGTCCCTGCAGGGGGAAGGACTCAAACAACTGGTACAACTACCCACAGGATACAGGGCTAGCCTAGCTCTAGTACTAACTAACAGGGAAAGGATCACAGATCTCCAGGTAGAAGGTCACCTGGGGGCCAGTGGCCATCACAGGGCATGGTTCAGTTTGGACACTACAACTAAATCATCCCATTCCAAGGCAAAAATATGGGACTTCAGAGGAGCTGACTTTGATAAGATGGCCAACAAGGTTAAGCTAGCACTGGCAAAAACAAATACAGGTGAGGGGGTACAGGCAAAGTGGGCAAACTTTAAGGATGCAATACTTGAAGCAACAACCCATTGTGTTAGAGAGAAAAGGAAGTGCAAAAGAAGAAGGAAACCACTTTGGTTCTCAAAAACAGTAGCAGAAAAGGTCAGTGCCAAAAGGCTGGCCTTCAGGAAATATAAGGGAATGCAGTAGGATGAAGATAGGGAGGCATACCAAACTCCACTAAGGGAAGCAGGGAAGGCAGTAAGTCAGGCAAAGGCCCAAACCAAGGAAAAACTAGCACAAACAGTAAAAGAAAGTGACAAGACTTCCTATAGATACAGTAGTGAAAGGGAAAGTCCAGAGGGGGTATTGCTAAGATCAAATGAGATAAGGAGGCATGTGAGGAGGACCATGTAAAAGCATCTATCCTAAATAGATAATTCTGCTCAGTATTTACAGAAGAGAAGGTAGGGTTGGGCCCACAGCTCAGAACCATGGACACGGGGGGAGGGAGGTGAGCACTAGTCCCTTCATAAAAGAAAGGGTCCCACAAGAGCTCAATAAGCTCAGGGTGGGTAAGGCAATGGGACATGATGGCATACATTCCAGGGTACTAAAGGAGCTAAGGGTGGAACTAGCAGAGCCATTATCAGAATTGTTTAGTGAGTCTGTGAGCACAGGAGAGGTTCCAGAAGACTAGAGAAGGCTTACGTGATCCCGCTCCACAAGAGTGGTTGCAGGGAGGAGGCAGGGAACTACAGACCAGTCAATCTTACCTCAGTAGTGGGCAAGATTATGGAGGCACTCCTTAAGGAAAGGATAGTGCAACATCTGGAATCCATAGGATCACAAGATCCAAGACAGCATGGGTTTACAAAAGGAAGGTCCTGTCAAACTAATCTCATAGATTTTATTGACTGGGTAACCAGAGTGGTGGACCAGGGGATCAGTTGATGTCACCTACCTTGACTTCAGCAAAGCTTTCGATACTGTTCCACACAAAAGATTGATAAATAAGCTGGGTAGGCTCAGGGTGGGTCAGATGTTGGTCAGCTGGGTGGGAAACTGGTTGACAGGCAGAAAACAGAGAGTGGTGGTAAACAGTATACAGTTAGAAGAGATGCAAATCACAAGTGGGGTACCTCAGGGATCAGCCCTGGGGCCAGTCCTCTTCAATATCTTCATCAGTGACATTGCAGATGGACTGGAGGGTAAGGTTTGTCTGTTTGCAGATGACACCAAGATCTGCAACAGAGTAGATGATCCAGATGTGGTGGGCAGAATAAGAAGAGATCTGGATAAACTAGCAAAATGGTCAGAAGAGTGGCAACTGGGGTTTAATGCAAAGAAGTGCAAGATCATGCACATAGGGAAAAGAAACCCTGAAGCCACCTATAGGCTGGGAGGGGAGTTGCTGACAGCCACAAGGAAAGGAGGAGACTTGGGCATCATCATCACTGATGACCTGAAATCATCCAAGCAGACCACTAAAGTAGTAGGTAAAGCTAGGGGGATGTTAGGGTGTATTGGAAGGGGTAACACAAGTCATAAGAGGGAGGTTATAATCCCTCTTTACAAGACACTGGTTAGGCCCCATCTCGAGTACTGCGTGCAGTACTGGAGGCCACACCTTCACAAGGACATTAACCAACTTGAGGGAGTCCAGAGAACGGCAACCAAAATGGTGCAGGGACTGTATCAGAAAACATATGAGGACAGATTAATGGAGCTCAGTATGTATACCCTAGAGCAAAGAAGGAAGAGAGGTGATATGATTGAAACATTCAAACACCTTAAGGGCATTAACAAGGTGAAAGTGTCTAGCATGTTTCAATATAAGACAAATAGCAGGACAAGAGGACACAGCATGAGAATTAGAGGTAGGCCAGTTAAGGGGTAATGTGAGGAAGTTCTTTTTCACAGAAAGGGTGGTGAATGCATGGAATGGCCTACCTCAGGAAGTGGTGGATATGAATACAGTGCAGGGCTTCAAACAGGTATGGCATAGGCATAAGGGAGCAATACAGATAAATATGAATAGATAGGCCATTGACTGGGCAAAGGCCAATGGCACATTTATAAGGTAGAAAAAGAAATGGGCAGACTGGATGGGCCTTGTGGTCCTTATCTGCCATCAACTTCAATGTTTCTATGTTTCTACAAATCTTGAAGAAAGCTTGTGGTGGATTTTTTCGAGCACTATGAGATTTATCTGAGTGTGATGAAGTTGAGTTGGTGCAGTATAGGAGAATGGGGTGAGATTTAAGACCGATGACCCCAATGCACATCCAGATGCCTGTTGGTGGAAGCAGGGTGAGCGTGGAGTGCAAGGGGTGGCAACCCTAACACCGAACTTCCTTGCTTTTGTTACTGTGGAACAACCCTAACTGATGCATTAAACAGAGTTTTTTGCCATGAATTTCCCTTCTTTTTGAGAATGTGCACTATAAATAGTGAATGGAACGTGTGTCCAGAATTGTGTGTACATCCATTCAACGGTTGCACAGTGCCACGAGCAAACAATGTAACATGCACAATTCAGCAACCATAAGTCCCAGTGACCCAATAATTGTCACAGTAAAAGATTTATTTTTAATCTTTGCACATTCCAAATACCAGGCAAATTGGACATTCTGTTCAGAAGTTATCGAAGCATAATGTACCACATTTTTATTTGTCAGAGTGGCATAATTCCACACCTGTTAATGTTTTACTCACCAAACCACTGCAAGGCACCTCCGTACCACTAGGGCTACCTACACTATAAATTTCAAGCCAGTAGCACCATGCATAATGCTATGTGCAAAAAGTTAACTGTGTCATGCAGTATCTCTGCAGTGAATTATTTGACAAACATGTTAATAGCATAAGTCACATCTCCAGGACACATCCACTCAACACCTTCCAAATTTCATATGAAAAGAACAAACCACTCCAGAGATATTCAATTTTTACATTTCTGCACCTTTATGAAGTCTTCCACCACAAAACAGCAGAAATTGTGGTCGAAAATGCACTAAAATGGTGGACCCGATGGCCAAAAAATCAGTAACTGAAAATCGGGCCAACATCAAATGGCAATAACTCTGGAATGGAACAAAGTTTTTTTAACAAACAAAAACTGACATGTTCCTTGAACAAAGGTCTTTCTATGTGCCAAGGTTCAGATCAATGAACCACACACTGGTTGCGCTATGTGTCACGGAAGACAGTGCAGAAAAATAGCAAAAACATAATGTTTTGGACTGCTCTACACAAATGCAAAAACACAAACAGTAACGTTAAAGCAAACGGTGATGGAACAGTAAGGTAAAAAAAAATAGTGATGCTAACAGTAACGCAAACGCAAGCACAAACGGTAACACACATGGTGACCCAAACGTAAGCGATAATGCAAATGGTAAAAGAAATGCATGTGCAAATGTAAATGAAAACAGAAATGGTAACGCAAATGGTAATGCAAATGCTAACAGCAACAGAAACGCAAATGGTAACAAAAATTATAAAGCAAACGCTAACAACCACTGAAATGCAAACAGTAACAAAAACAGTAATGAAAATGCAAATGGTAACACAAACGCAAACAGAAATGCAAATGGTAATGGCAACACAGAAGGAAACAGTAATGCACTTGACAATGGAAATGCCACTGAAAATGCAAACGCTAAGGCCAATGCAAATGCAAACGCAATTGGCAATGAACATGCAAACAGTAATGGTAATGCAATTGGAAATGCAAACAGTTACGGTAACACCAATGATGACGTCAAAGGAAACACTAACACGAACATAAATGCAAATGCAAGTGCATACGCAAACACAAGTGGCAACACACACAGTAACGGTAATGCAATTGGAAATGCAAATGCTTATGTAACACCAACGATGACACCAGAATAAACACAAATGCAAACATAAACACAAATGCAAGCGTGTATGCAGACGCAAATGGTAACACAAACGGTGAAGCAAAAGTAAATGCAAACAAAAACAGTGATGGACACACAAATGGTAACAGTAATGCAAATGCAAGTGCAAACGCAAATGCAAAGGGTAACACACACAGTGACATAAATGGTAATGCTAACGCAAACAGTTGCGGAAACGCAAATGGTAACAGTAATGCAAATGCAAATGCAAAGGGTAATGTACATGGTGACGCAAAAGTAAATGCAAACAAAAATGGTAACAGTAGCACAAACACAAGCACAAACGCAAAGGGTAACGCACACAGTGATGTAAACAAATGCTAATGCAAACAGTAACAGAAATGCAATAAGCGGTAACAGTAATGCAAAGCACCCTTTTTCCCAAAAAGGTGCATTCCAAAAGGGAAAGGAAAGGGAAAGGGGAATTTGTTTAACCAGGAAAGGCACACTAAGCCGAAGCTTGTTTCCAGGTATGACCTGGGAGCACAAGAAAGTTAAGTGACTTGCTCAGGGTCACACAATATGCAAGTGGGAGCTGTGGGATTCAAACTCAGGTCTCCAGGTTTGCAGCTTAGAGTCCTAAACCCTCTGCACTATACTGTCTCCTGTACAGCACAGTGAATATAAAGAATGCATGCATAATAATGACCCTCGGAGCAGAAAATCAGCACTTAAATTCCTTGTATCTCAGGAACCGTAAGACGTAGGAAAAAATTTTAAATCTTGTATTATTTATGACTTTCCAGGCAAGTTTTGCACTTAGTCCCCACTAGGGGACTAAACATTCTTTTGACGAAAAGTCCATATTTCAAACCGTTTTCAAGATATGGGCCCCGAAAGGAGTAGCAGATGCCATAATGTTAGCCTATGGGAAAAAACATCAACTTCACAGTGCTGTAACTTTGCAGCCCTCTAATATTTTGTCACCATACCACCAAAAGGCACATCTTGGCTTTCTTCCCTCCAAATTTCGGGCCAAAAGACCAAACTGTTCTTTTGCAGCAGAGTGGCAAAGATTCCCTGTTGTTTTGGTTATAGTGTCACAAAGTACTTTCGCAAATCATAAAGTCAAAGTCAAAGTCAACTTTATTTAAAAAGGCGCCCCAATCCAAAGGCTCTGGGCGCCCTTTCAGCTCTGATATGTCATACCGTGTACATTAGATTAAAATAACATACAAATAACTTAAACCCCAAAAGCCTGCACAAATAAAAGGTCTTAAGTCGACTCTTAAAAGGCCTCTAGTGTGGGGGCCTCTCTCACTTCAAGTGGCAACGAGTTCCAGAGAGCTGGAGCAGCAACTCCAAAGGATCGATCCTCTGCTGATTTCAACCTAGCTCTCGGAACTGTGAGGAGGCCACCACCAGAGGAGCGGAGATCCCGGACAGAGGTGGACGGTACCAGGAGATCAGAAAGGTGACACTTTCGCAAATAAAATCATGAAAGTGTCGCATATGCGACACTAAGTTACGACACTACTTTTTACAAAAATTTAAAAAATATATTTCTGGGATGTTTTACCCCAAAAAAAGACATGGCTAGCGTCCTCAGGGCTCGACTGGGTGAACACAACAAGAATTGTGTCCCTAGAGGGTCCCAAATTTAAATGGCAAGCATTTCTGTGACCACCAACTGAAAACAAGATGGCTGATTTGCGACACAGCAAGGGTCATTTGTGAAAGTAAAAAGTGCATTTGCGACACTTTCGCATAGTTTAACTTTTCCCATCAACTATAATGGGAAACTTGTTTTTTAAATAACTTTTGAACCGTTTAATATTTTTTTCACAAGATCTTTGAAAGGCACATCAGAGACCCCGGCTGCATGCTCCCTGAAGGTTTTGGATCAGTCGCACAAACAGTGTGACCTGTAGGTGCAAGCAAAGAATGTGCAAAAATGCATAATTTGTGCATTATTCGGTGCTCTGTTGTTCTGCAACCATACATCTGACTGTAATGAAACCTAGCAGGGCCAGAGATCTATGGTACCAGACTGTGCATGCCAAATTTCAGGCAAATCCACAATACAGTGGCAAAGATATTAAGCTGCCAAATTTCAGATTTAACCTTTAATGGGGTACTTAACCCTAACTATATTTTAGGATGGTGAAGTCATCCCATTACATAGTAACATAGTCATTTATGAGCAAAAAGAACACTAGGTCCTTAATGGCCATTACTCCTGCTTCATAATAAGGATGAGCAAATGTGAAAAGTGGCAACTTTGGCTCAGCTTCAATTCAGACCCCGTGTTTTGTTTGGCTTTGGCACTTCGGCCAAATACAGTTTAGGAACTTAGTATGGGTGGGTCAATCAGGTTAACAGTGGGGATAAGAGACACTCCTCACCCACTCCAATCAATCCCAACCTCTTCCACGCACCTCTGTTTTGCCAGTCAGTTTAAAAAGACTCAGTCAGAGGCTGCCTGATGGCCAAACATTAGCAACATGTGCTTACGTGCTGATGACCCAGTTTTGAGAGTGGATCCAAAAAATCGACTGGGTGGCCAGGGGGCTGGGAGGCACTGCTACATGACAGTGCTACCAGCCATGTGAGGGGGGCACCCTCTTTTCTGCACTGTAGGGATCCCTATGGTGGGTCAAGAGAGCTAGGATATTGCTATGTGCAGCCAAGTTGATGTGTAAGGGGATGCACATCCTGCACCAGGGTGTCAGGAGAGGACAAGGGAGAAAAACAGAAAATCCCAAAGTGCACCTGTGTCCATCAATGATGGTGCAGGCACTCTTAAGTCCCTCCCCATGTGAAGCCATGCTGGAGAGATGGTGGGGGGAGTGGCAGTTGAGATCTGGGTGCTGGCTGTAAGCCAGAAGCAGGCAGAGGAGGCCTCCAGTGGCCAAAAAGCTGTATAAAAAAACTCAGGACCTGGCACAGTGCCCGGAGCCTGGATTTTTTTTATTGTTGTTATAAAACTGCCTGGGGAGGGGATAGGAGGGTGGATTGTGACTGGGGTCAAGAACGGGTGGCCAAAGTACTAGCCTTGGTCACCTGGGAAGGGCTAAAGAGCATTTTGTTTTAATTATTTGACCGATATCTGAAGTGTTACAAAGTAGCCCAATAGTTAGATTAGGCCAAACCAAAGGTAAAATTTTAAAATGTTGGCACATTGATCAAATATGAATTCAGCATCACCTCATCCTTACTTCATAAGCGTGGATGAAAAAGTATTCTGAGCCAGCCAAACTATGCAGTGATAGCATTACCACTCATAATGCCAATGACCCTGGTTCAGGAACGAGCCTGGGACTTTGGAGGGTCAGCCAGTGGAGGATGGTTGAGCATCCCAGGGACACCCACCTCCTCTGGGTTGGGAGGAGGAATGGTCTCTTCTGGAACACTGCCACCTGCATGACCACAGGTGGAGGTGCAGCTAGAACCATGAATTGAGGGAGGGGATATCGGGAGCATGATGCTCAGCATCAACAAGGCCCTCCCGACATCAATGGGTGGTACAGAAAAAGATAAAATCCATTGACTGCATGAAGGATGCCATCTGCCACCTATCACAAGTCCCACGCTGCTGACTAGGCTCTCCATCTCACCAACCAATACTTCAAGTCTGCAGGGGGATTAAAAGCCCAGCCCCTGGCAGCTGTTCCTATTGGGAGTTATTCAATGGGGGAACACACAAGCTAGAGGTAAGTCCCACAGATGGTGGGTGACTGGGCTGGACAGTGTGGCTGGACAGATGGGGGCCAGTCGGGGACATGGGAGAAAAAGCATAGTAAATTAAAATGAAAATTATTCTGTGCAAACATGTACTATTTCACAGTAATTACCTTTCCACTCTCTTGTGCAGATTACTTGATGATTCCCTTGGTAAGCAAAATGTCTCCAGGATTGCCTTGAAGATTTTACTATCTTCCTATCCAGTTTCCACTGGTAGACTGTTCCACAGGTTTTTCAACCTCTGGAAGAAATTATGCCTCTTAATGGTACCCCTTAAATTACCATGCTAAGTTTTTTGGGCATGTAACCAGTTTCTGCTGGAGTATACCAGAGCAAATATCTCAATATGTTTAAATGTTATTAATACCCTTGAGTATGCAGATGGCTAAGATCATGTCCTTTTCTCAGCTTCCTTTTTTTCCAGTGTGAACATGTTAAGTGCCTTTATTATCTCTTTTTAGTTCCTGTCCTACATGCCGCTGATCATATAGGTGGTTTTGTGATGCACCTTCCCGAATGATTCAATATACGTTTTGTATTGTGGAGCACAGAACTGCACTTAATACTTCAGATGGAGCCTAATCAGGTTCTTATTAAGTGGCAGGATTACTTTCCCTGCTCTGCTGGTCACCCCCTTTTTTATGGACCCCAGAATTCTGCTGGCCCTCTTGTAAACAACTGTACATGGCTTGCCATGCTTCATCTCTCTATTATGACCCAGGTCCTTTTCATCCTCCACTGCAGCAAGAGGAGCCTCACACTGCGTATTGGTCTGACCTATGTTATTCCTATCCAGTTGTAGCACCTTGCATTTGATTACATTGTACTAAAAGCTCCAGTACTCTCACCAATCATCTAGCTTGTTCAGCTCTTCCTACTATTTATCTCCGTCATCAATGGAGTTCACATCACTGGCTATCTTAGTGTTAACAGTGCACTTAAGCAGCCTGCTGGAGACCCCAGCTTCCAGATCATTACTGAAAATGTTAAACAGCATTGGCCCCATCACTAATCTCTAATGGATGCCACTAAGTATACCTTTCAGTGTGGAACTGTGGCCGTCCATTTCTTTCCTATGCTTCTGCAACCAAAACCATTTTGCAATCCATCTTGAGTACGTCTCATATATACCACACTATATAGTTTGTCCACAAGGTTGTCAGGGTTGTCATGTTACAGTATCAAAGGTCTTGCTGAGGTCACCCTGTCCCTGTTCACCTCCTGGAAACCCATTTGAAGAATGTGACCTGGCTGGCTGGCATGATCTGCTCTTCATAAGTCTATGCTGAGATAGGGTAATAAACATGCCCTCATCCAAGTGCTCTATTATCCTATCCTTGATAATGGTTTCCTGGATCTTGCACATTACTTGATGTCAAGGTGACTAGCTTGTATTGTTACCTGCATCTGATCTTTCTTCTCAAAGATGGTAACCAGATTGGACCCTTTCTAGTCTTACAGCGCCCTACCTGTCTGGATAAACTCCTTAAAGATTACGGCAAGTGACCCTGCCAGTTATTCATTTAGTTTAACAGTGATCCTAGGGTGTATCCCATGTGCTACTTGGGACTTACGTGGATTGATTAATACCAGAGCTGATGTGAAGCTCCATTGGTGCTACCTCTGATGCCATAAACTCTCCCACTGGGCACCTTCCCCCTACCAGGGCCCCTTGGAAACAGCAAAACAAAGTATTAATTTAGCACCTCTGTCATCACCCCGACTCTCTCACGGTTGTCCCATTCCCTTATTTTCAGGGGTCCAGTATCATCCTTCTGCAAACACAGTGATGCCACACTCACTGAATAAGTGAGGAGAAACAAAAAATATCCTGAAAAAATGCCATTTAATGCATAATGTCTAGAAATGAAAGTGCATCTGTAGCTATGGTGCTTTGCTCTAAGCAGAGGTTTATCACATGGCCCATGGAATAAACAGAGTTGTTTACAAGGCCTTGAGTGTGAACACAGGTACAAGGGGAAATTCTATGAAACTGAACCGAGGAAGATTCAATGACGTCCAAAGCACTTTTTTCACTGAGTGAGTGGTGGATAAGTGGGACAAACTGCCTGAAGAGGTGGTAAAGGCCACATCAGTGAGCAGTTTCAAGATGGGTTTGGGCAGACACATAACCTTAGTTAGAGGAGAGGGGGCAGTGAGAATGGGGTGGGATGGCCACTAGGGCCTAAGCAGTGTAATTAGGCAGGTTAGGTAGACCAGATGAGCCAGTAGTCCTTTATCCGCTGTCACTGTCTATGATATGTTTCTATGGTTAGAACTGCACTTAAATTTTTATTAAATTATGCATTAAATGATATTTTATCGACACATTTCATTTCTCCTCTCTTATTTTGTAAATCTAGCATTTTTATGTTTGTATTGGTCACTAATTGTTTTTGCTTACAGATGCTTTTTCTGAGAATGAATTTTCTGTTTTTTCCAATCCCTCTCCTTCACCTTCTTCCCTTAATTTCTGTACTGAATGAAGGTGTTGCTGTTGTCTGTAGCATCTGCTGCTAACCTTACTTCTAACCCCTCCTTTGCTTTATTTATTCTAATCTTGCATTCCCTTGGGGCTACTCTGTACTCCTCTCAGACCTGGAAGCAACACATTTCATCCCCCAGTTTCACAAACCTTATTTACATCCAGGATCCATTTCCTTATGTTCCTGTTAAGTCAGGGGACCATCTCTTGGCTCATTTCTCTTACTGCTTCTTGGGATGCAGACCACTGCTGCTGCTGATTCAAGCACCTTTTTCAATAACCCAATATGTGTTCTATATTACCAGCCTCATACAGCTGCTCCAAATGGGACACCAGGTCCTTCAACTTGGCAAAGTTTACCTTTTTGAATCTCTGTGTCTTAGTGGCTGAGGTCCAACTTATCCTCCCTGTCACTAAGGAGAAGGTCACCCAGTTGTGGTCACTGTTTCTCACTAGGACTTGGACCTTCACAATGATGAGTACCTCATCATCCCTGTTGAGAACAAGGTCAAGAGTGGCCTCAAACATAGTCGCCTGTCTGGTATGCTGCTCTAGAAAGCAGTCCTTAAAGGTGAACTGGAGGTCAGTCTTAACCCTGCAGTTAGCATTCTCAAATCATCGGTCTATGCCCAGGACACTGTGTACCCCCAGGATTACCACTACATCTGATTTGGCTGCTCTAAAGTCACCTAATTGGCTGGGTGTTATGTTCTACTGACCACCACTAAGCAGTTACCATTGTGTGAGAATAAAATGAAAGTTACAATACAAAATCCTCTGTGCTTTGTATCTTTATTGGTCTCGTGTGGTGTAATGTGGTGGAGGATACTGCATTACATGTTGGTACACCTGGACGGGGTGCTGCAAGTCATGGGCGACCATTTAGCAGAGTCCCCAGACAATCCTCTGGAGGAACTAGCAGTCCCCTCTCCCTGATGTCCCCATGGAAATGGGTGACCTATACATCCCTGGTGGTCTAGTGGACCCCCAAATCCCAAGTAGCCCCATATACATATATAGTACCAGAGCCCCCTCCCTGGTGGACTAGCAGACCCTCCTCCCTTCTCCCTTCCCGATCCCCAAAATCCCCATGAAGTATTACCCTATACATACTTCCTGGTAAACCAGTGGCCTCCCCAAAGCCCCAGTCCCCCATATGCCATAGTAATTATTGATCGGTGGTATAGTGTCCCTCCACCCCAGTCCCCCCATCCCCAGAATGGGCTGGTGACTGACACAGCCCACCACTCAGTACCATGGCCAGCCACTGACTGAACTCTGATGGAGCATGTACTGTATGCCAGAGACCAGTAATTACTAAGGTATAATGGGGGATTGGGGCTTTGAGGGGGGACTAGATTACCAGGGAGCATGTATAGGGTAATACTTCATGGGGACATTGGGGATCAGAGAGGGGGGTCCACTAGACCACCAGGGTCAGATGTTTATTACATACTTCATAGGAATATTGGTGAGGGGGTGTTCGCTAGTCCATCAAGGAGGAGGCTCTGGTACTATGCATGTATATGGCAGTACTCAGGGATCAGGAGTCCTCTAGACCACCATGGAGGTCTGTGATATTTCTTGGGGACAGGGGAAGGGGGGGACAGCTGCACATTACCACTACCAGGCCAACTCTCCCAGTGGTGAAATGTCTAAGCACCCTTAGACCAGCCCTGGCTGGTCTAATGGTACTTAGAAATTTCACTACCGGGGGAATTTTGTGAATCCCGATTCTGAGTAGTTGGCAGCCTGCAGCTACCACAAGCCCCAAATGCCATACTGCAGCCCAGAGTATAGCGTAAGGGTGGCGCAAGCCCTGTTAGGTGCAGGCTGCCTTTCTGAATCGCTCCTGGAGCATCGTTTGGTGCAAGGGGCAGTTTTATTTATTTAGTTATTTATTTATTTATTTATTTATTTATTCATTCATTCATTCATTCATTCATTCATTCATTCATTCAGACATAACCTTTGAGCAAAACGCTCTTTTTCAAAGGTTCCATGTCTTGACAGAAGGACAACACAGAAAGGTAGTTACAGAGTATAGGTGCACAAGTACAGAGACAAAAAACACAATACATAACAGCAATTGGTCTGACTATTTACAATTGTAAGCTATCTCGTATAGAGGTACATATTGCAGTTAGTACAGTCCAAGGTACATGGTGAGTGCTGTGGGGTTAAGGAACTTATTTAGCAGGAGGTAAAGCAGCCAGGGGAGGCATTGTCGTTATTTCATATAAAGTCAGGAGGGGAGAGACTCAAAGTAGGCTTTCACCAATCATTGGGATCAAGCCCCTTGCACTGCCTGAGAGTTTTGAGAATCCGGCCTTTAGTCTTACATGCAATACCAGACAGAGGCATCATGTTTATAATGACACATAAAAAAGTTTTCAAATGTATTATGGGACAAGAAAATTAAGGTACTCACATGTTCTGTAGTGGTGATCAGACAGAGAGATGCACAGTGGAACACACACAGAAACACACAAAGAGTGCAAGAGCATGCATGACAATGTGCTTGCTGTCAAACCTGTTGGTGAGTTAGTAATAAACCCGAATTAACTTGGAGTTCTGAACAATGCTGATGTAGTTACACATACCGTACCTCTCAACTGTTGCTGATTATGAGGAACACCACTCATTTTACCGGTCAAAATTGCTGTGCCCCTCATCTGTCCCTCATGGAAAAGGTTCTGTCAGCTCAGAGAATGTAATGTAAATTCATGATATTTTAAAATGCTAAATCAAAAACAAACTTTGTACTAGTAAACATAATGGTATCCACTGTGTTTGCAGCTTGTATTTCCATGTTTGAGGATGTGTCCTTCATTGTGAAGGACAGTGTCCCTCGTTGTCCCTCATTTTGGTTACTAAAGGCTGAGAGGTATTTTTTTTTCAATTGTTTAACCAGGAGTACATGGAAACATGAAAACACACTATCTCAAGTAATTAGGCTTAGTGCACATTTTGCATATGCTATAACACAATGTATTGTTATATTGCTAATTTCGGAAACAAATAACCCCAACTAAACTTGTCTCACATAATTAGGCTTAGTGCAATACTGGCATATGCTATAGCATGATGCTGTGTTTAAATTAAGCAATAAGGCACGACAGGGTGTGGTATATCATGGGATATCATCATGCCTCAGGTGGTTGGGCATAAGACCACAGGCTGAGTGAATCCAATGACTTGAGAAGTGACAATATCCCATGATATACCACACCCTGGAGTGCCTTATTGCTATTATGAACTGGCTTAAAAGTAAACTATAATAATAATAAAAAAAAAATTAAAACATTTTGAAATGCTTTTTTTTGAGTGGTGGTGGAGTAGTATGTTTTCATAAAGTTGTTCTTTGAGAGCTCTCTAGGCAGCAGTTGTAAGTGGAGTTTGTGTAGAGGAGGTCTGGAGTTTATGTCTCCAATAGATGGTGCTGCTATTTGTTGCTCCTCATGTGCATGCTGTAGTGCTCTTTGTCTATTGTAGATTGTTTTCCCCTCCACCTCATTGCCTTCTCAATATTTACTACTACATTGCCCGGCCTATTTTGTATTTAATTGTGTATTTAGCAGAGCCAAAAGCACTGGTCAAAGCATGCTTAATACAGGTAGAAGATGTTTGGCGTGAAAGGGGACAGCCATTGTACTGTGAGTCAGACTGAGGGGAAAATAGAATCTGCCGTGAGCAGCGAGAGGAGCGGGCAAGTTGATGATGCAGCAATTGTACTGTAAGTCAAACGGGAAAGTGGTATCTGCTGCGAGCAGTGAGACCAGTGGGCAGGTCAATGATGTTAGGTTAGTGTGGTGGTCAGCAGCTTTTGTTTTGTGTGACTGACTGTTTTTTTTTTTTCCTTCTAGTAAATTTTCCCGCTAGTGGAGGTTGTGTTTTTTTTTGGGGGGGGCCATGTTGTCATTGTCATATTAGGCTGCGAGTTGCATTGAAAATTCAGAGCTGCCATTGCCGTTGGATGAATTTCTCAGGAGTGAGAAAGCTGGTGACTGGAGGCTTTTTGAAGCTGTGATGATGTAGCCCGAAATCGTCACAGCTTCAAAGACCTCTTGGCCAGTCAGCTTTCTCCATTTGCGGGAGCCAGTTCATAATGCTGATTTTAAAATCAGATAACGCTACAATTCAAATGTTATTAAAGTTTCCAATACAGAGAACAAATCATAACAGTATAGATCATGAACCCCATACATCAGATACAAACTACAGGATGATTTGCTCTCCCCTACCCCCCTCCGCCCTGCCACCACCCACCCGAACAACCCAGCGCCTCTTTATACATTTAGCACGGAACCTATGGATATGGCCTAGTGATGCTTAGACCTGTAATGCATAGAGAGTTTGTAGTGGGCTCCAAATCCTATCAAACATCTTAATTTTGTTGTATAGACTGGTAATAGTCCTTTCTGTTTTGAGGTTCACAAGTAACTCCTGAAGCCATTCAACATATGTTGGTACCTCCGTATCTTTCCAGTGTCTTAACACCACTTTTTTAACAGACATCGACATCAAGGCTATATAGTGCTTCCTGTTCACCACTGAAATGGAGGAGAAATCCCCAAGAAGACATATTTCGGGGGTGAACAAGTCTGAGAGCCCTAAAAGAGGGTCAGCATGCTGTTTGATCATAGTCTGGAGTTGGACAACTTTAGAACAGCTCCAGAAAATATGAAGAAGGTTCCTTCTTGTGACTGACATCTTGTGCAAAGAGGTGAGGACACCAAGCCCAGTCTGGCAAGCCTCTGCGGAGAATAATAAATGTTGTGCAAAATTTTGAATTGCATTAATCTAAGTCTGTCCTGCTTGAGGAACTTATGACAACTTTGCTACAGGAGAGGCCAATCCAAGTCTCTGCCCTGGAAGACAGAGGCCCAAAAGGTGACGGGAGCGTAGTTATCAGGATAGACCCAGGAAAATCAGATAACTCTAACGAAACTTCTTGTAATGGAATTAAAGAATTAAGTGTTTAAGGCACTGTCAAATTCAACTCACACATTTACTTACAGAACCAAAGGCAGCCCCATTTTTGAAAGGGTCAAAACTATGCTTGATGGCAACCCTTCAAGAAAAATATTTCTTAATGAAGTATCTTTCCTATAAAATTTAGGATATTCTGCTCTCATCTAGCAAATATGTCTTTCCCTAAGACAACTGGATTTATATGCTACAGGATGTAAGGCAATACTGTATTGTTCTGTTCACATACTGGTTTAGTATAGATTCATTGCAGATAGGTGTTGTTTTCCTGCATTTTGTACCTATGACAACAAAAGTGTACTATTTAAAGAAAAGACGTGCCTGAACATATTGACTGTTCTTCAAAGAGTATGTGCTTATAAATAGATTATGCAGGAGAAACCACCCATCTGTCTTATGTTCTTATTTATGCTTTTGGAAAATATGTGATGAAAATGGATGAATGCTACTGTGCTTTCTTCCAGAGTGTTGTGGATTATATGTTATTATAAATGAATATTTTTCAAATTTTGATGTCCTTATATCAGTATATGTAGTCTTGTGTGCCTCTCATGTGAACCACATATTTGTTTATCTGCTGCATCTTGGGACCCTTATGAAAAGGGTGCTATGCCTCATATACTGTCCCCATAAACGTCTTTAAAACAAAATCTAAGCCTGTAAACACATCTTGTTAGGAGGTTCCTAAGGTCCTGTACTATGGAAATAGGGTCTCTGTACAGTTTGCAGAAATCACTTCTAACACTCGGAATTCTTAAATTCAAAGTGAAAACTAATTATTATACAAACACAAATGCATTCGTTCTGACAACAGAAACAGAAAACAGAGATGCAGGATTAAGCCTCTAGCCAAAGATCATGCAGACACATGCTGTTCGTGCAGTACAGAGCTGCCAGGGCATTTAAACAGCAACCCCATGAAGGAGAAACTGATGTCTGTTACTGAAAATGGAACATGGGACACCATAAAAAGCAACAGTGGTGATGCAAACATGCTCCCCAATTTCACTAATGGCAAAATCTGGCACACACAAAAGGCCACCTTCAGTGCTGGGATAAGAGTCTGTTTACAGTGCACAGTCCCCTTGGTACCAAAGATGTGCACAGTTCCCTTGGCACCAAAGATCACCATTCAGTCTGGGTTAACATTAAGACTGGAACAGAACCAAACCACACCAGATTGAGGGTCCTGAACTTTAGGAGTGTGACTTTTAAAGAAATGGGAGACTGCCTCAGAAACTGCCTTGTGGAGGGGATTGCTAGGGAGGGGTAGAGATACAGTGGGGATAAATAAGGGAGGGCATAATTAAGATAACCAGCCTCTGCAAGAAGGAAGTGAGTAGGAAAAAAGACTGTTATGATTCTTGAGGGAAGGGAGGTATACCAAGTAAAACAGAGCAAAGCAGTGAAAAGGCAATGAAGAAGCAAGGGCACAGACATAGAAAAAGGATAATCATGAGGGTAGCTAAAAGGCTAAGACTTTCTTCAGGTACATAAGTGAAAATAGGAAGGCAAGGAGAAGAAGTAACAAGGATATGGACAGCAGCAAGGGAGACTGCACAAAAGACAACCAAGAAAATGTCAGCATCCTGAACAGATACTTCTACTGAGTGTTCACAGTGGAGAGAGGTGGGATGGACCACCAGTGAGCAGCAGAGAACAAAGGGAGGGAGGAGGTGGACAAAGGTCAGTTTTCAGAGGAAAGAGTCCTGAAGGGACCTGCAGGTCTGAAAGTGGACAAGGCTATGGAACCAGACAGGATATCCCTTAAGGGTACTAAAGGAACTCAGAGAGGTGCTAGTTGCCCTACAGATGGCCTTATTCAACAGATCTCTGGAAACATGCATGGTTCTGGATGACTGTAGGAGAGCAGATGTGTTCCCTGCACTTAACAGCAGCAGCAGGGAGGAGGTTAGCAACTATAGATTGGTCAGTCTCACCTCAGTAGTGGAGAAATTATGGGAAGGAAAGGAAAATGAAAAAAAAACGTGCACTCAAATGTCTGGTTCAAATAGATATGAATTGATTTATTAAGAGACAAGCAACGTGCAGCAGCACAGCCCCACCACAAACCGTCTCAACATGCTGAGTGAAGCTCTTTGTCAAGAGACCAGTCTCACTCCCTGGTGTTATTCAGTTTATAGTGTACAATTTAAAAGACATACACCAGAGGGAGAGTAAACATAGACATCACAGATATAGTGAGATATTTAAGACAAAATATTGACAGCATGTTATAACTAAACCAGATCTGATGGCATGTGAGTGAGATCTGGACTCTAAACCAAGCTATGTGAAACGTAACAATATGGAAAAGAACGAACTGGAAGAACTGTGCATAAATTCTTCTATTACAATTAAGACAGCTGACAAAGTGAGTGGGATAATAGTAATGGACTTTGATTTGTATATTGGGGAAGGTAGATGACAGTTGACTAATGAGAAGCATTATTGTAAACTTCCATTAAACACCACTATGCATTTCAAATTGATATATATCACAACTATTTACTTACAGGGGTTTATTGATAAGAATACCAGGGATTATCTTATTACAGAACACCCAATTCACCAGACAATATATGTGCTTCCCAAGGTGCACAAAAGTCTGGAGGCACCACCAGGACATCTGACTGTATCAGTTCATATCTATTTGAATCAGGCATTTGAGTCCAAGGTTTTTTGTTTTCTTTGCAAGTTAGTGACTGCTGCACTGTTACCCTGAGCTACCTTTTTGTTTGTGCCTCTCAGTTAATGGAAACAGTACTAGTCAACAAAATCTAAATAATTTCTTAGGTAGTTAGAACAAACTGAAAAATAAATTTATCTAATTTTCATTTTGCTTTATTTCATTTGTGAGGCAAGATAGATTTTGATGTTCTTAAAAGTTATTAGTCATTTGCCAGGTCCACCACCATAGATGTAAGAAGATCAGGGTGGTGTTTGCTGTCATCCATCAGAAACATGAGCTGGCAACACCCTGACATATCTGCTTTATAAATACAGTGATTGCAGTTAGTGTGTCATCTCTGGGGAGAAGATTTTTGAAAGCTGCTGGGGACTGCCATGTTTACCGTGGATTCACACAAATTACAAAAGCTGTAATTAAAATGGTCTTAAAAATAGCTGATTGAATTTAAACTACCCAAATGAAGAATCTATGATTATCAAAAATAAGTTACTGCTAAAAAAAGTAGGAAGACATTTTTTTACTGGCTAACTAGTACTGCTGCTTTCAGGAAAGGTTGGTAGAGTATTTTGATTCCAATGAGCTGCAAGACCACAGACAACATGGATTTACAGGGGCAGGGAGATTTCTTCAATTGGGTTACCAGGGACATAGAACAATGGGGGCAGTGGACATGGCCTGTGTGGACTTTAGCTAGGCTTCAACACTGTGCCACACAGGAGACCAATAAAGAAATTGATCAGCTTAGGGGTAGGATCCAAAGTGGAGAACTGGGTTACAAACTAGTTAACAGACAAGAGACAAAGGGTGGTGATTAATGACCCTCAATCTAATGATGGAAGAGTTACTAGTAGTGTTCCCACATGGTTCAGTTCTGGAACCAGTCCTCTTCAATGTCTTCATAAGTGACATTGCAGAAGAACTGGATGGGAAGGTATGCCTTTTAGCAGATCACACCAGAATATGTAATAGGGTGGACACTCAAGATGGGGGTAGGAGGAAACACACAGACATCTTGGGAAACTTGAGGAGTGGTCAAGAGCATGGCAGTTCGGCTTCAATACCAAGAAGTGCAAAATCATGCTTCTTGGACATAGAAACCCAGGAGCTAAGTATAAGATGTGGGGGGGGGACTGATGGTCACTAAACAGGTAAGGGCCTTTTGGGTTATCATACCTGAAGACCTCAAAGTAGCATTGCAGTATGGCAAAGCAGTGGGCATAGCCAGTGGGATGCATTGGGAGAGGTATTTCCAGCAAGAAGGAAGAGGTGGTGTTGCCACTATTTTGCTCACTGGTGAGACCCCACCTGGAATATTGTGTCCAGTTCTGGAGGCTTCACTTCAGAAAGAACATCAACAGGATAGAGGCAGCCTAGATGAGGGCATATAAAATGGTGCAGGGGTTACACCAAAAGCCTTGTGTGAAGAGACTATGGGATCTCAACATTTACACCCTGGAAGAGAGGACAGCAGGAAGAAACATGATAAACACCTAGAAGTGCCTCACAGGGGTTAACAGGGTGCTGGAAGGGAATCTCTTTCCAATGATAAAGAGCATCAGAACCAGAGGGCATGAAATGAAACTGGTGGGGTAAAGTTTAAGAGGAATGTGTGGAAGTAATATTTGACTGAAAGAGTTGTGGACATTTGGAACAGACTGCTGGTGGAAGTGTTGGAAGTGAAAACATAGGGGACTTCAAACATGCATGGGATAGACAAAGGGGCATATTTGTAACTAGGCTGGGAGGAGGGAAGGTCTCTGGAGACCAGTTAGACTCTGCAGAGATAGACTAGGCTGATGGGCAGACTGGTTGGGCCAAGTAGTCCTTTTATTCATATAGGTGTTTTTCCTCCTTCCATACAGGTGGCGTCTGCATCAGCCCAGTTCTCAGATCCCCTGAACTGGCCCCCATCTCCCTCAGTGAGCTTACCTGGTCAATACCCCCCCTGGCCAACCCCCGATGACCTGAACTTGTTCCCAAACTCGGGCTGCCTGCGTGGAAAAGGTAAGGTGCCCATGGCAACTCAGCCCTCTTCACCAGCTGGCCAGCCATAAGTGGTCCTTCTCTGCCAACAGATTCTATGATTGTATGTTCTCTGCTTTTATTGTGCAAATTAATTGTATCTTATTAATGGACCCTACTAGTTAAGCAAGTGCTTTGATGTTCCCCTAAGACTGTTTAAAATTGCTAAAAACCTGCTTTAAAAATAGCCCCCATAGACTTGTATGGAGTTCACCCCCCATTCTCTCCTTGGCTACATGTCACAATTTCTGAGATCACAGAGCGGAGTTGGGTGGAGCTCCAGCACCAGGAAGATGGAAGGGATTGGCTGGCTGAGGCTTCGGCACCAGTTACGATCTCTTCCAAAACAAGAGGCAATAACTTTAAAATTAACATTTTTGCTCCTGTCTGCTCATGTAGCTATACGGTATTGGGCTATGAAGCCCAATACCTTAGAGCGTTAAGTCGGAATATCATTTTAATCTGTCCTGAATGTTGATTTCCCACAGCTACCATGACATTCTGTGACAGATGTGTGAAAATACAGTTCGGGCAAGATGTCAAAAATGACAGCTGTACCATTCATAGGGAGGTGTGAAGAGATGGCAATGTTGAAAATCTGGAGAGAAAATATTAAAAATTCTCGAACTTTCGAGCATGTGTGGAAATTGTGCAACACATGCTCATAACATAGTCATTTTGTGGAATTCTATCACCAAATTGTCAACATAGGCATTTTGTGACCTCTGCACATGAACAGCGTCACTATGATTTTCCTAATCTGTGCCAAACATTAATTTCCCACAGTGACTATGCCATTGTGCGCCAGATGTACGAAAACACATTTTGGGCAGGATGTGAAAAATGATAGCTGTACTGTTCATAAGGAGGTGTGCAAAAATGGCAATGATGAAAGTCTGGAGTAAAAACATTACAAATTCTCGAAGTTACGAGTGTGCGTGGAAACTGTCCAATTCATGCTCATAACATAGTCATTTTGTGGAATTATGTCACCAAATTTTCAACAAAGGCATTTTGGGAGCTTCGCTCATGAACAGTGTCACTGTCATTTTCTTAATCTGTCCTGAACATTGATTTCCCACAGTGACCTCGACATTGTGTGCCGGATGTATGAAAACACATTTCTACCAGGATGTGAAAAATGACAGCTGTACTGTTCATAAGGAGGTGTGAAAAGATGTCAATGTTGAAAATCTGGAGTGAAAATATTACAAATTCTCGAAGTTATGAGTGTGCATGGAAACACACTCATAACAGTAATTTTCTGGAATTTTTTCACCAACCTGCAACATGGGCTTTTTGGGAGCCCACCTCATGAACAGTGACACTGTCATTTTCGTTAATTGGTCCCAAAGGGTGATTCTGCGCAGTGACTGTGAAATCACCTTTCTGGCCAAAATAACCACATGACAGTGATTGAATTCATGAGGTGGGGTCCCAAGAACCCCATGCTGAAAATGTGGTGCCAAAATTCACAAAAACGGCCGAGACATCCACTAAGTTGAAAAAAAAACAACATTTATGCCATTATACAGCTTACTGGCAATTCTTCAGTTCGCGGTTAGCTTTGGCGAGTGCAAATGTGTTCCCACTCCACCGAAGATCATCGCACTGGGCCCCGGAGTTAAGCATCTGGTGAGGGGGTGGGGAGGGGAGCACAGATGGTGGGTGTGGGTTAGGGGAAGGAGCACTGAAGACAATGAGTGATGGTTTTCTGTTTTCACAGAGGAAAAAAAAACATGGGGACTTTTTTTCCTTTACAGGGACAATTGGCATGCTGGGGTGGGCTCCCAGCATGTCACCTGGGTGTTTTTGGGGAGCCCTGGAGCCACGGGGATTGGGCAACCCATCGGCCACATAAAAATGGATCTGTGTTTGGGGGGGTGCATGAGCCAAGAGGGATTGGGCACCCCTCTTGGCACACTACTAACTGAGGGGGGACATTATGCTGATGGGGATTGGGCTCCCCCATCAGCAAATGAACTGGGGAAGTGGCACCCCCAATATCGGCTTTTATGGGGACTGTGAGAGGTGGACAGCGACAGCCGCCATGTTAATTGAAATGTTACACCACACAAGGCACCGCCCTGCAATGACGGGTCGATCCCTCATTGCAGAGGCCAATTCGTTTCAAGTTGGTGACATGCTTGCAGAACTAGTGTCAGCAGGAGCATGCCATCGTACTGGGTACACAAGGCCAAGCCCACAAATGCAGTGGTGGCATTGGCTGCCACAGTGCCGCATCTCCACAGCCCGCTTCGCTCCTAAGCTGCCACATAATGTTTCTTGTGCATGCATGCAAGCAAACATAAAAATGGAGCTTACAAAGTGTATTGAGCGATCATTAGAGACGGATGACAAAAGTATTGGTGAAGCTTTATCAGGGGCTTGACAGATGAGGATAGGAGCAAGCGGAGAAGAAACGGGACTTCAGGAGGGGACTAAGGACAAGATAAGAGGGAGCAAGCTTAAGGTAGGAAGGGAGAGAGTTTCAGAGAGAAGGCAGCCATACTGGGAAAGCAGACTGGCCAGTAGACATAGAGCAATGGAGAACAACAGAAAGAGTTAAAAGAATGGAGGGAATAAGAGGAGGGGGCATGGGGGGAAGAAGGTCAGATAGGTAAGAAGGAAGAGATGCAAACCAATAATTAGAGAGGAAAGAAAAGCAGTGATAGGTGCCAGGAGGATTGGGAGAAAACAGCAAGGAGTTGATACAGGGAACAGTGAAACATAGAAACATAGAAACATAGAAACATAGAAACATAGACTTTGATGGCAGATAAGGACAACTTGGCCCACCCAGTCTGCCCATTTCCCTACCTACTGGATAAGCTGCAGATTCTAGTTAACCAACAGCCTACTTCCTGCCACCCCCCACTACAATTGCCTTATGTCTGTCCCATGCATGTTTGAATTACCCCACTGTTTTAGACCCCACAACCTCCCCAGAAAGGCGGTTCCATGCATCCACCACTCTCTCCATGAAAAAAAAAATTCCTCACATTACCTCTGAGCCGTCCCCCCTCTATTTTTAAATTGTGCCCCCTTGTTCTTACACATCTCTTTTTCTGAAAGATGCTACCCTCCTGGACTTTGTTGATTCCCTTGAGGTACTTGAACGTTTCTATCATGTCACCCCTGTCCTTCTTTTCATCAAGGGTATACATATTAAGCTCTCTCAGTCTCTCTTCATATGATTTCTGATGCAGACCCTGCACCATTTTAGTTGCCCTCCTCTGGACTGCTTCCATCCTGTCTATGTTCTTGTGTAGATGAGGTCTCCAAAACTGCACACAGTACTCCAGATGGGGTCTCACCAACTGTCTGTACAGAGGGATAACCACTTCCCTTTTTCTACTTTTGATGCCCCTTCCTATGCATCCCAGTAACCCCTAGCTCTTCTTACTGACTTCTCACATTGCTTACCAAAATTTAGACCATCTGATATGACTACCCCCAGGTCTCGTTCCATTTTTGTTGTTGTTAGTACCTCCCCTGCTATTGTGTACTCTTCCCCTGGGTTTTTGTTTTCCAGATGCATTACTTTGCACTTCTTTGCATTGAATCTAAGTTGCCATATGTCTTACCATTCCTTCAACCTTGCCAAGTCCCTTGAGTAAGAGAAGAGCCAGAGGCAAAGCGATAGAAGGAGTGAAAGATAGGGTCCAGTTTAGGAAGGGTAGATTTGGCAGTGCCACGATAGACCACATCCATGTAGTCAAACAGCATGGGAATCAGCTTCAGAATAATATTATGCTGAACTGAGAATGAAGGGCAGGATTTGTTCATGTAAAGGACACCAAGTTTGTGGCATCTATTTTTATAGCCTCAGTGTTGGCAGAAAAGACAAGGTGACTATGAAGTCACATCCCAAGGTACTTGAAATGGGACAGACTTAAGGGGAGTATCATTTAGGTTAGATAAAGCAATGATCTGGCTAAGTGTACTTAGCCAAGGGAATAAGCCAAACAGCACAGAGACAGTTTTTTTTTTTTTTGGGGGGGGGGGGCATTTAATGAGAGCTTTTTGGCACAGAACCAGTGTTGGATGTTATCAAGAAGGTCACACTGTAAAGACTACCAACTGAGGGATAGAGGTGCTGGAGACATAAATGATGGTGTCATAGGTGTTCATATGCATATTAGCTGAGGCACAGGCTGAGGAGGGATCATTCATAAAACAAAGAAAGACCAGAATTGAATCTTGGGAAACTCTTGAGGTTATGTGGAGTAAAGCCAAAAAGGAACCTCTGACATGGACAGACTGGCCATGACCTGAGAGGCAGGAATGAAATCAGTCCATGGTAAATACTGAGAGCCCAGCACACCCCATCTTATTAAGGAGTAGCAGATGTGAAACAGAATCAAAGGCCTTAGCCAGATCAGTAAAAAGGGCAGCTGATACATGACCCTTATGCATCCTAATTAGGATGGAGTAAGTGACAACGCTGAAGGGAGAAGACTGTAGAATGGACTTTTGAAAGTCATACTAGAAGGAAGAGAGACAGGAGATGATAATGAGAAAGTTAGAAAGCTGAGAGAAACCAATCTTTTCCTGAAGTTTAGCTTATGCATCCCATCATTCTATTTGCCCTTCGTACTGCCCTGTTATACTGTGTTGATTATTTCAGATTGTCTGTGATTATCACTTCAAGATCCCTCTCCTCAGTTTTTCTGCCAATCACTACTCCTGTTATCTTGTATTTTGTTATTGGGTTCCTGGTTCTTACATGTAGTACCTCACACTTCTTTGCACTGAATTTCAACCGTCATACCCTTGACCATTTCTTTAGCCTTTCCAGATCCTCCCTCATGGTTCTAACCCTCTCCTTACTACCCACTTTTCCACAGATCTTTGTGTCATATGGCAAAAGGCTGATTTACCCTGCACTCTACCCCAATATCACAGATGAATATGTTAAAGAGGACTGGCCCCAAGAATGATCTCTATGGCACCCAACTGGTGACACGCCTACCCTTTTAATACCCCCTCCCCCCATTAATAACAACTCTTTGGGTTCTCCCACTTAGTCAATTCCATATCCACCCAATAATTTGATTTCTTACCCATGGTACTTAGGTTTTTGACCAGTCCTCCATGTGGGACAGAGCTGGAGGTTTTGCTATGATCTAGGTATAGTATGTCTATTGCCTATCCCTTGTCAACAGCCTTCATTGCCCAATCAAATAAATCACTCGGCTATATCTGGGATGATCTTCCTCCCATAAATCTATGCTGCCTGTTGTCCAGAAGTCCATTTACCTCCAGGAGTTTCACAAGCCTCTCTTTTATTATGGCTGGCATTAACTTCTCCACTATAGACATCAGTCTGAATGGTCAATTATTACCTGGTTCATCCCTGCTTCCACTCTTATGTAGAGGCACCACATACATTATCCTCCAGACATCTGGTACCATCCCTGTTTTCAAGGAACAGTTAAAGAATCCTCCAGTGATATGATTAGAACTTGTGCCATTTCTGTCAGCACCCATGGATGTAGCCTGGCCAGGCCAATTGATTTATTTCACTTTCTTGATTTGAGCCCTTTCTATACCCTCTGCTCCACTATAGGTTCACCATTGATGCCCTCTTTCCTTCTGTCTTTTGCACTGTTGACACATTTAGACAGCAGCCATGCCACTTATCTTCTACCATGATGCACTTTTTGAGTTTGTCAAATTTGTACAGATGATTTGTTTATTAATTTATTTATCCTCCATATATACTATTCTGCCATTTTGTCTGTTCTTCACTCAATGTCAGCTGTTTATGTCATCATCATCATCATAGCCATATCACCAGATTGCCTGTAGTTTGTTTGGAATCGCACTTCTCCCCTTCCCCTTTCCCCCGCTCACAGAGTCAGAGTGGCTCTTACCCTTCCAACTACAGGAGAGACTTTCACTGAAAACTCCTACCCCTCTTCCTCCACCACAGTGATTTATCTGATCTCTTGCTCTTTCCCACCATCTTAGCACAGTGATATGTAGCCTCTAATACCCCATTTTTGATTAGATACCACTTGTGTTACATTGTCACTGCTGCTTCCACCCCCTCCAGCTTCTCACTTAGCTTACCCTGGATCTTCTCAAAATCTGCCTTTCTGAAATACAGGACCTTAGCCTGGGCATGTGCTCAGTCTGGCTCAGGTTTGATATCGAACACCAAGGTCCAAAGATCACCTGAACATGTGGTAGAGGAGTGTGTCAAGAAGTAAGGGTTGACCATGGAAAAGGTGCAAGGTGCAAATAAGGTTGTTTTATTAACAACACAATAAAAATAATAAAAACATAAACTGTCAAATGGCATCAGAATGGCAAACGTTTTGGCATATGCTGTACATCATTTATAAATTATAAGTTCTATAAATTATATACACTTCATATCTGATATAAAACTTCTTGTTTTTATCAAAATAGTAGTCCCCCTTTCTGAGCAATAGTATGAAGTAATTCCTTACACCTTCAGGCTAACCTGTTAGGCTATGTTAGGTCTTTCTTGCTTTCAGTTGTCTTTCTTTAAAGAGAGCTTAGAATGTATAGAGATCCCCCTTTTCTACAACCCTTTTCTATGGCTATTTATTGTTGTTCTTATCTGAACTTCCTGTCACCTTTTGTTCTTAGCAATGCCCACCTTTTGTTCTTAGCAATTTCCCTTCTGAAGTTTCTGAGATAATCAAACAAGCAGAAAAAAAACTCTTGCTTAGGATTTTTCCCCATCCTGCCTTTAGAGGTAACTTGTTCTTTTAACAAATTACTAGTTTGACAACAAAATTGCTCCTTTTCACAGTCAGAGGAACAGCTCACAATTCAGTTTAACAACTCATAAGTGTGCAGTTACAGACTCTGTAAGTTTAAATTCATGTGGGGAGTTTAGTAAGTAAGTAAGTAAGTAAAATGTATTTGTTACGGCGCCCAGTCCCAGGGGCTCTGTGTGACATACAGTAGAAAACAGTAGAGATAAATACAAAAATAAAAACACAATTATAAAAGTCAGCAGAATACTCATAATAATTATTCAGCGCTATTTGAAAGTATGTCAGTAGGATAAGTGAGTTTAAACAGGTCAGTCTTTAGGCCCCTCCTGAATGCCTCCACTGTAGGGACCTCCCTCAAAGACATTGGAAGTGAGTTCCAGAGGCCTGGGCTGGTCACCTCGAATGAACGATCACCCAAGGTTTTCAGCCTGGTCCTCAAAACCCCCAGGAGGCCCTGGGTGGAGGAACAGAGGGAGCAGACCGGGACGGCAGGAGTGAGGAGGTCTGACAGGTAGCCAGGGCTTGACCTGTATAAGGCCTTATAGGTGAGCAAGTCCACCTTGAAGAGAACCCACCACCTTACCAACAGCCAGTGTAGACCCCACAGAATTGCAGACAAGTGACAGGACCTCGATAGTACTGTCAGCAGCCTGACCACAGCATTCTGCACCAACTGGAGCCAGCAGAAGTTCCCTCCACTGACCTCGAGGTGTAGAACATTACTGTAGTTGAGTCTTGATGTCACAAAGGCATGCACTAGTGATGGCAGATCCTCAGGCAGAATTAAGGATTTAATCCGGGCAATGTTCCACAGAGGGAAAAAGCTGCTTTTGACAACTGCTGACACCTGAGCTCAAATGTCAGCTTGTCATTGAAGACCACACCCAGATTTCGCACCCTAGAGGATGCCATCAATAGTGTCAACCGAAGGACCAATCCTGTTGTCATCCTGGAGGTGCCTCATCACACCAGAGGCCAGGCTTAATCACCAAATCCTCCATCATGTCCGGGTTAAGTCTCAATCATTTAGAGTTCCTCCAATCCTGGATCTTGGTGAGGCATTTGTTCAACACTTTGACAGCACCACTTGTCCCTGATGCATTGTGGAGAAGGGAAGAAATGAAAAAAGAATGTAGAAATGTAGACAGTATTAGAAGTAAGACAGGGTAGTACAGGAGAAGAAGCAAGTGATGGGGAGGGTCATCGGATCACCGGAGGGCCAGCTATTAGGTCCAAAGAGCATATGGTTGTGCAACCAAATTTTTGAAATGATATCAAGGACAGGATAGGCTAAGGGCAGAACAAGATAGAATAGAATAGGCTTTTAGTATTATGTTTGCCTATGAAAATGGGACTGGGTCCTTATCCTGTCCTACACAGTCCTCTTTAAGAGGGAAGCTGTATTCTTTCTTTTCCTCTATAAATAGATTTCCTTAATTGCCTTTGTCTCTCCTTATCAGCACACTGTTCTTGGTTTAAGGAATATCCCTTTCCTCCTATACCTTTTTCAGTAACAATATTGTTAGGAACAGAAAATTTTAGTCAGCCTTCTGAATTCTCAACCCCTGAACAATATCTTGAGGAAAAAAAATCTGCATTTACATCCTGTGTTCCTGCTCTGTGGACTTTTTTGAATTTGAATGACTGCAACACCAGTTACCATCAAGTGATTCTTACTTTTTCCCGCAGTTGGTTGATTCAACAAAGAGGGATGTGTTCTGTCATCAGTATAAATTTGGTACCTAATAGAAAAAACTTCAAAGCCTCTATTACATATTAGGCTACTAAGCAATTTGCTTCCATGATGGAATACTTCTTCTATCTGTCATTCAGCTTCCTGGTGATATACAGCATGGGATGTTCTTCCCCATCTATAGTCTGGCTCAGGACAGCACATATGCCAAGCCCAACCTCAACTACATCCATCTGTAACAAATACTGCTTTTCAAAATCTAGACTTTTTAGAACTGAGGCTGAACATAATGTGTCCTTAATGGCTCAAAATGCCTTTTCGCAGTATGGGAACCCCTTAATATTATTTGAGTAACACTTTTTGTGAGTTCATTAATGGGAGTACTGTAGCTAACTGAGCAAAATGGGGAACACATTCTTGGTAATATCCAACAAGCCTATGAATGATCTGACATGCTTCTTGTTCTTGGGGACTGGACTGTTGGCCACTGCCTCAGTTTTGGATAGCTCAAGTTCACTTCACCATTTACCAGAATGTAACCCAAACATCTGGTTTCTTGCAGACCCATTACACATGTGGTAGAACAGATTGCCAGACCTGCTTCTTTAATGGACTGCGTGACTGCCCTTAGGTGTGACATATAACTTTCACATTCAGTACTGTACACCACAACATCATCCAAATAAGCAGCATGGCAACCTCTGTAGGTGGACAGAACTACATCTATGCACCACTGGAATTTACTGGGTGTACTATGGAACACAAACTACATACTGTAGTGGTGAACTGGTAGAATCCAGTGGGTACTGAAAAAGCAGTCTTATCTCTGGATTCCTTAAAACAAACCGATGCATTGCACACACCTCACCAAACTGCTATTTTGTTCTATATACTCTATATAAACAGGCTGAAACACTAATTGTCTTAAATCCAAATTATTTAGATACAAAAACCATTTAAAATACCACTGTTACAAAAGTCAGCATTACACAGAAAGGTAACAAAATGGTATTTTATCTGGCTCAGCTTTAAAGTGCAGAAGCAACTGCTATGTCAATGGCAGATGGGAAATTATATTTCACTCTTGCTCAGAGGAGCTTCTCAGCTCTTAGAGGCCATCTGCAGAGGTGGAGATGGTAGCATCCTTATAGTCCTGCTGGATCTGGCTTTCAAGTGACCTATTTTAGCCTTTGACACCTAAAGCTCAAACTTCTGGGCATGGAAGCTCCTATAGTTCAGACAGTGGCCATTTTCCCATCCAGTTTACCACAGTACCATAGCCCCTGCACTTGACCCGTGACCCCCACCAGTGTATTCCCTGAATGCCTGTGTGTGATGTAGGTGTATGAAATCCTTTCTGGCATTACCCTAAAATGGATTTTAACCTGTTTCCCCAAGCATTACTTTGTCACCAGAGAGCCTTGATTATACACAGCATGATCTTACCTTAATATGGCTTTGGGACAGACACCATGACCCCTCAATGTGCAGTTTAGGCTGGCTTGGTCTTATTTGCCTCCAGGAGAACCATGATGGTGAACAAGCAGAGTCCACTGCAAACCTTTGAACTTTCCTACAGATGTCCCTGCAGACCCTGTCCTCCTTCTTGTGGTCCTCCCTTTCTTGGTCATTCAGGCAATTGGTTGCTTGCACCTAAGGGATATACTATACTAACTACTCATCTTCCTGATAAAATGGTCTATCTGCCTTGGTTAGATACCTTCCATATCTGCTAGCTAACTTACATGTTACAAGAAGCGAAATTTAAATGTGGCCAGCTGCTTCACCTCCTGGCTTAGCCCCACCCGCCAATTACCAGTTATCCTCCAAGCTAATTTCAAAGAGAATGTTCTCCTGTCTTTCCCCAAACTCAGGGAAACACATTGGTCTTTACTACCCCAGTGCCCTGGGTGGTCCCAGTGTAACTTGCAGATCCTGTATTTAGGACATATACTAACTACTCACCCTCCTGGATAGAATGTCCTATCTGCCTTGATCAGATACAGTACCTCCCAACTCTGCAGTCTAACACACAGTTTAACAGGAGTTATAAAATGGGTTTAGATTTTCAAGTGATCTGATTGGTTATTACCTGTGCATTAGAAGTGTCTAATGCACAACTAATAACAAGTCCTGCAGCCGGTACTCCATAACAGTTTGAGATCATAGGATCAATGCTTTCAGACTTAGAAGTCTTAAATAGAATTTTCATTTTTTAAATCACCGCCATTTTGTACTGCTGTCTTAGCGAGGAAATCTTGACGTAAAACGAGGAAATACATAATCTCACCATTAATCGTGTTTGGCAACTTATACTGGTAAATGTATGGCTATCAGTAAAACTTATATATTCTTCACTGTCGCCAGCTAATGTATATCACCACATTTAAAATATAATGTTAGACTGCATTTTCTCACTTTGAGATTTTGCCTTATCACTTATGGAGATCAGTACAGCTCCAACAGGCTGACCTGCTAATCATGCTGCCATTCTCATAGTGACCCAGGGCAAACAAGTACTGTATGTAGTGTTGAAACTGTTCAACAGTTTAGAAAAGAAAAAAAAATGGCCACACACCTCACTTCCATGCCTCCTGCTCTCTCCATCATTAATGATGCCACGTTATTTGACAAACTCAGCATTTTATGAATGCCTCCAACCGTATCTACTGTCAGCTGTGTGATCGTGTCTCTCACAGCTACCGCATATACTCCTGGGATCGACATCGCATCTCTCACAGCTACCGCATATACTCCCGGGATCGACCCAATATACATTCACTGCATTTCAACCTAAATAACAGCCATACAAGATAAAAATGGCATCAAATAAAAAAAAAACAATTTGCCTAAGAGATGAAACATCCTATGTTGTAATAGTATACACTTTCCCTGTGCACCCCATGTAAATGGCTACTCCACTATGAGCGCTTTTATTTCACTCATCTACTAAAAAAAACAAAAATTCCCTGGTTATATGGGAGGATTTAAATGGTAAGTTGATAAGTCCCTGGTTATATTAATTGATTTGCAGGTTATGGTGGGGGGGGGGGGGGGGTAGAGGATGTGGCAGTAGAACTACATGACCCAATTAAAAAATTACAGAGTCCATTTACGCTGTCAGCGCGTGTGCGTGTGTGTGTGTGTGTGTGGGCACGAGACGGGACTATCCATTGTGTATTAAAGAAGCTGTCTTTTAAATTGTACTTTCTTTTAAATTTTCAATCACGGCTCTCTCAGTAGCCCATTAGCTAACCTGCTGTCTTCCTCATCCTACTAAGTTACTTCAGTCCACAGACAGTCCCATCTCACGCCCACACACACACACACGCTGACAGCGTAAACGGACTCTGGCTTCAACGTCAGTGAAGCTCAAAATCTGCAGATTAATTGTGCTCAAAAGCTCACAAAAATGAATACTTGGGGCAAAAGAAATAAACAAATGCTTTTCAGCATAGTATAAACTGGAGAACATTTTTAATTTTTTTTAATGGTTCTTGTATAAAAACTATAGCTATGCAAATGCAGCTTTACAGGCGGAAGGACTATTTTATCTAAAAATTCACACAACATGTAATTTTATTTTATATTAAACCTCAGAATTTTGATTGTCATAGTTATGAAAAATACAGGTTCCCATTTTACAAGCGCAATAAGACACTCCGGGAGTGTGCATTAGACATTTCTAATGCGGTCAGGGGACTGAATGCACTCGGCCTGCGGCCCTCGTGCCTTATTATGCCCCTGACCGTGCGTTAGAAATGCTAATGCACACCCCCTTGTGTCTTATTGCTTACTTAAACACCACAGTTAAAGAGACAAAAATTACATCAAATGGATTCCATAGGGGGGTGCATAAGGGTCATCAGGAAGCAACTAGATGCATTGTTTTAGAAATTCACCCACCTGCTTCAGCAGAATTGACATATAGTGGTTGCAGAAATGTATTCTGTGGGAAATAATGACAAACTGCGGACATATGAGGTAAAACTACAGAATTAGAAAATATATTTTACAGCATAAGCCTGCCATTTCACTTCTAATGAAATTCCACATAATTTGTTTTTCTGAAATGTTGCCCCATTCCACCAGAATATGAAAATTATACACAACATTAATAGACACTAATAGCAGATGTGCTAACCAAATTTTCCCCTCTGAAATCTCCAACATAAGACCCCAGTGTGCCAATTGCCTACTTGCTGGCAGTCTTGTGGATCTCTCCCCTGCTCACTATAACTCCATACATCCCTGCAATCCAGTGCTAACTCCCGCCCACTCTCTAGCTTCAATCTTGTGTTTGAGCTGCTGCTACCAGCCAAATCTGCTCACCCCAGAAAATAACTACTTCTCCTGCTGACATTTCCCATCTGGGCAGAGTACTGGGAACCCCCTTACTGACCACGGTGCTCGACAAACTAGTAATTTAAGGTCAAATGGGATTCTAGGTCCACCATGCCCCCCCCACCCACTTCATAAGCAGGGATGAATAATTGCATTGTGTAAACATGAGCTAATTAATAGTCATTGTCCACTCTATAGTGTGGAAAATTGTATGAAGAAAAAAATGGGCATATAGAAGATAGAACAGGACAGATAGGCAGACAGAGAGAGAGAGAGAGAGAGATAGATAGATAGATAGATAGATAGATAGATAGATAGATAGATAGACAGACAGAAACAAGTAATCATTTGAATGAACAAATATTTTTCAAAAAGCTTCTAAGTAAGCAATAACACACAACAGGGTGTGCTGTTATTGAGGATTAACACACACCTGATGCATTGAGAGGCAAGAGGCTGTAGGCTGAGTGCCCTCACAGCACATGGGTGTACATTAATCCCCAATAGCAGCACACCCTGGAGTGAGTCGTTGTGCTTATAACATGGGGTAATGCACAACCAACAAAATAATGAAGGCAAAGGAATTTACTTCTGTTGAAATTAAAGAAATCTGTTTGTATCCTTCCGTATGAGAAAGTAGTCCCCAAGAACACATGCATTCCACACTTCAGATATAAATACAGACAGCATTTGCCATTCATAACACAAGTATCAGGACTGTAATATTCTCCTGATTTGCACATAGTGCACCCCACTGAGCTGTAGCATTCCTTTCCCTAATGGCAATTGGCAGCTCAATCTACTGTCCTGTCTCTCGCTCTGTCAATGGATCCCATCTCTCTCTCTCTCTCTCTCTCTCTCTCTCTCTCTCTCTCTCTCACTCTCACTCTCACTGTCTAGATGCTTAAAGCAAGACATGAGGGGGTGGATGTCTGGCGCTGTCTCTTGCATGGTGTCCAAGTCACAGAGAGAAAAGGAGAGAGAGAGACATCCTCAGAGATGAGTTTGCAGCACCTTTGCATTTGTATTATCTCCCTCTCTCGCTGGACTGCACAGTGTGAAAATAAAGTTTTCCAACCTTCTTCTGGCATGACAGAAAAAAAAGTACACACAACAGTACAGTGCTCCTTTGCTCTTCTCCCTCTCTCTCTGTCTGCATGTCTCTCTCTTTCTCTCTTTCCTTCTCACCACAGACTACTCGCTCTCTGACTAGGAGGATCAGGTGATAAAGGACAATCAGTGATGCCTGCATCTACAGTGCTCTGTGCTCTCACTCTCTCTCTCTCTCTCTCTCTCTCCCACAATATGATCTTTCACATGGGGAGAGAAAGATGCACACACACACTGTCACAGGAGATGCAGCAAGGCTCTACACAGAGAGAGAAGACATTGCTGCATGGTGATAAAACCACTGACAGCTGCTGCTGTCACTCTCTCTCTCTCTCTCTCTCCCCCCTTTGGCATCCCTATTGTTTCATCACACTCAAAGGAGGAACTGTAGGGGCACAACAAACATTCAGTATGTCCCTGCTACACTTCAGCACTGGCCGTCTGTCTGACACACAATGGACAGGAGGCTAGAGATCTGTGGGCCAAGTGGGTGGGTAGCCATGGAAGGCATGGGGCCCCAAGATCTGCGGGGAGGGTGGAGATCTGCAGGGTGTGTGGGAGGGTACAGCAGGTGATTGTGACACACATACAGCACTAGCGAGCAAGGAGCTGAGAGACAACAACAGACAAAGATTGGAGATGGTGCTACTTTCTTACCTTCTGTTGCTGCTGGCCCTGTCAGTGTGCCTCTTGCTCTCTCTCTCTCCCACTGTCAGAAGATGGCTCATGGCACAAAGCCAGAACACTGTGCTGCATGCTTATACTGTATGTGCCAGTCACATACAGGACTGCTGATAAGAAGGGAAAATGCCACACACACTGCAGGAGCTGTGAGGAGTAACGCTCTCTGCTGACACTGTCTCCTGCTTCTCTTTCATGCTCTCCTGCACACTGCTCTTCATGTTTGGCTGTCTCCCGTTGCATGTCCCTTGTACACAGAATGGATCACTAACATGGACTGAACCCATTGCCATCAACCCAGACAGACAGAAACAGACACAGAAATACACAGCACAGTGCCGATTCCTGCGGCACTGGTCCCCACTCTCTCTCTCTCTCTCTCTTTCTCTCTCCCAGGACACACTGTCTATGACTCTAGTGATACTGTCTGCACAGGCTGCACACATGAAGGAATGCACTGAGTGGTACCCGGTGATCCACTGGGCTGGTGAGTGGGGAAGACAAGACACACATGGGGTACACCATAGGGGAAGACAGATCCCCCACTCTGTGATTCCACCACAGTCACTACTCGCTTTCCCCAGTACTTGGAGATCTATGGGGGCAGGTGGATGCGGAGCCATTAGTGCATGCAAAGCAGACCACTGCAAATGACTGCTTTTCACATTTATTCTCTAAGGCATATAACAAGATCTGTTGTGCCACTAATTCAGATGTGGGGGACCTTTTCACCCTAACTGTGCTGATAATATCCTAACTGTGCTGATAATGTGCATTATCGCACAGTCAGGTGACAGTAGTGTACCAATCAGGAAATTCCCTGTGCCTATCCATGTTATAACACCTTTTAATTCTTAACTTGCAAAATGATTCTGATAAAGAGAAACTTAGAAGTGCATAAGAGTAAGCTTTATTCAACAATAACATTCTATAAAGTATATATTTATTATGATAGAGTAGAAAAAAGAAATGCTGGTTGAAATGCCACTGAATCAAAGTGGTTACTAACTCTGAATACAATTATTCACTGCTGCTTTTACTATAGTTCTACCAGTTAACAAAGAAAATAAAAAGGCATATTAATGTACGGTTAGCTGCTTCAATCAGCTGAAATGTTTTAAGATAAAGACAGTTTTCCCTGAGGCGTAGAGAAGCTGTGAGACAGTCTGACTGACAAAGAAGAAAGGAAAACAAACATCTTCAGCTCATTACATCACCAAACTCATTCCCTCAGTGTAAAATTAATTTAGCAATAACAAGAAAAGCAAATAAGTGTATTCATGCAACAGACGTTAGTGCTGAGTTTGGCTTCCTAAGGCAACATAATATTTTTAAAACAACGGGCTTTGTATAAACCTTCATTTCTCTGTTAATTGAATTTCTTGGAAATAGTTGTCTTTAATCATACTGGAGACATACTTTAATGTGTTCTGCTAATAGAAAGCAACACAGAAGCCAGAAATTAAAAATAAGGAATCTGTATGGAAAACCATTATATATGTAGAGTATATTTTTCTTTAGTTTTAATAATACAATGCAAATGTTGGCATCTGTTAAGCGGGTGGACTAACACTCTAAATATATTTTGTTTGTTTCTGTGGATTTTATGATAATGAATGAATTTTGATTCAAACCAATGTATTGTACCTGAATATAGTAGGTGTAAACTGAAACCCATATAAATATGTAAGGAATTAAGTATGGGTGCCAATACACAACAAGCCTGTGTTTCTATTGAGGGATTGAGATACCAGTTTATGGACCGCGAGCGTGAAGCTCGAGAGGTCTATGCTGGTATCTCAACCCCAAGATGGCAACACAGGGCAAGTTGTGTTTGGACACCCATACTTTATTTTGTATAGTATATGGTTCCCTGAGATTTAAAAATACAAAGTTGTATTCGGGAAGTTTATAGTTTCACAAGGTGTCCTAAAGTACCTTGTGTTTTCTTCTGCTCTTGATCATCAGCTCAGTCTATTGCGGTGTTCATCAGTCCCAGCCATCGCTGCAGTCCCATTATAGTCCAGAGGATTCATTTATTTAAAAAAAAAATTGTGGTTTGTTAAGACAGAGCTAACTACAGCATTCTGTGCTCAAATCATCCCTCCCTGAGGACCGCTCACTAAGTGGAGCAGCCATATTTGTTGGATTCTTCTTTAGAAGACCACAATTTTATAAAATCAGGCAGTGGATAGCGCGGGACTTATAAATATTAATTAGAGCTGCTGAATATTTATTGTAGAACATGCACAATAACTTTTAGAATGTGCACAACATTTAAGAAGCAGCCAATTTCTATGCATAAGGGATTCTAACTATATACAGTATACTTTTACTACACTGTTTACCATCCCCATGGTTGTGCACCTCCATCTCCTTACCATCAGAACACTCCTGCTGTCATTCTCGCTTGTCTGTCTTCCATTACCTACCTTCAGCTCTAGTTCAGCAGCCACTTCTGTATGAAGCCACCAATGAGATATCCTCTTATAGAAGGGCCCAGAAAAAGCCTTCCACACTTGGTCCACAAAAACACATGTTCATCTTAATGGAGGCCAGGGATTACCATAGGTGAAGCTGGGCCCATGCCATAGGTACAAGGAGTCAGCATTCATTTGTGCCACCTAGTAACTCTTCGCATTGATTTTCTCCCTGTCACACCTTCTACCCCTGACACAACTGTATTTGTCCATGTACTCTTACTGGCCTACAGAGGAGGGAGCCAGCACTGCATGGTCACCCATAACATTAATGCTCCCCACAAAACACAGAAGGCACCCAAGCAGTGGGCAGATGGAACCCTTCCCTAGAGTCTGACCATGCTACCTCATCAGCATACCCTAGTCTCCACCAGCTTGAGTGTGGGAGTTGGGTCATTACATCAACCCAGGTCTCTTATGTGGAACCACAACATGCTCTGAAAGAGCCACTGAGATAGGCAAAACCAATAATTTTAATATTGCTGCTCTTAGGAATGTACCAATTTAATATAAATAGTTGATCAGGAAAGGCACACTGAACCAAAGCATATTTCTAGGTGTGAATCAGGGCATGGGGGTATCAAATAAAGTAATGTTGAAAATATATATGATACTGTAAACACATATGCAAATATATTAATTCAAAAAAAAGATCAGGCCTGATCCAGAACCCAGCCCAAGGGAGGGGGTCAGGCCTCTTCCAGGACTGGGACCCAACATGCTCGCACCCGAAGCTAGCCGGCCGGAGACGGGTAGTGACTGGCAGTCCCCATCTGATGGACCACGAGAGGGAGCGGAACCAGGACTCAAGGCAACGATTGAACCATCAAAGGAACCCCATGGAGAAACAGGTACAGTGTTGACATTAAAGAGTATCATGAAGGAGTATGTGGAACAAATATTATTAGGTATGGGGGGAGACGGTGTTAAGAAGTTGCAGAAAGTATTGGGTGAATTAGAAGAAAAGGAGAAGGGTGAAAAACAAGGAGATGGGGAGAAAAGGAAAGGATAGAACAGAAAAAGGGGTGGAGGGGTAAGAATAGGGGACCATGTGCCACTAGCAACAAAGGAAAAAATCTGGAAAGGAGAAGTTGTTGATATCTTTGCTTTTGTAGATAAGAAAACAGCTGAGCTATATAAAGAAAAGGAGAGTTTCAGTAAAAAAGAATTAGCGGCCGCAGTAGTGCTGGTCAAGAAAGGGGGACATCAGAAAGGCCCCGCATATAATGGGAAATCATGGGAGGCTTGGACCCTGGGTTTCACATATTACAGTGCAATAGCCCAAGAGAAAAAGCCGGAATTGGGCATTCCCTTATTAGCTTACCCGTTGATCATAAGAAACGTGTATAACATGATGGGAGGCACTAATTGGCTAAAGTATGATGAAAAGTTCAGGACCCGAATGGCCAATTATGGAGAGGATTGTAGATGGGCTTCTAAACATAATGACCTATGGTGGGAAACCATGACGGTATCTGGGGGGCTGAAGGCAAGTGGCAAAGGGGAGGGCTGCAATATCAGAAATGCTGTTGGGGGTACAACAGAGCACACTGCTCCTTCCCAGGCTGCAGATTTAGGCACACTTGTTCCAAATGTGGGGGAACCCACCCAGCCTCAAGATGCAGATCTTATGGTGAAGCCAACCCCGGGGGTGGAAAGGGAAGCAGTTCTTTTCGTGGAGGATACAGAGGGATGCAGAGAGATAATACAGGGAGAGGGAGGGGACACACGGGCAGGAGAGGGTTTCACCAAGGGGGAAAATAAAGCAGGTCAGTTCCGGCTAACAAAAAGTCCGATCAGAGGTGAATTAGTGGAGCAATGGATGAAAGAGTATCAGAATAAGAGTGTGGGACTGGAGTTAATAGAGGGTTTCCAAAAGGGGTTTAGTCTACATTACCAGGGAAGGAGGTTTGGAACATGGGCAATAAATTTAAATTCAATTAAAAGCAAGGAGGCACTTCTAAAGTTGAAGATTGGTATTGAAAGGAAGGCAGATAGGATAGAGGGTCCCTTCAAAGACCCACCTTTCCAGCACCTGCGAGTATCACCGTTGGGCCTAGTCCCCAAAAAACAAGCAGGGGAATATCGGGTAATTCACCACCTATCCTATCTAGAGAAAGAACTAGTCAATGATCACATTTCAGAGGAGGATAGTAGGGTATCCTATGGGACATTAGAGGATGCAGTGAAGATCATCAGGGCAAGGATCATCATGGGCATCCCCATGGTTGGCAAAGACAGACATCAAGTCCGCGATCTGGCTATTGCCGGTCTGCAGGGAAGATTGGGAATTGTTGGGTTTTCTGATTGAAGAGGAATATTATTTTGATGAGGCCATGATGATGGGGTGTTCAGTGGCATGCCCCACCTTTGAAAAATTCAGCACATGGCTGCAATGGGTATTCAAAGCGAGGTACAGGCATAACACAGTGGTCCATTACCTGGATGATTTCCTGTTCATAGGGGAAGGTCAAAAAGGGGTGCAGAGGATTATGGAGGGTTTTCAAGAGCTGTGCAAGGAACTCAGAGTCCCATTAGCTGGGGAAAAAACAGAAGGCCCCAGCAGGTGCTTAGAATTCCTGGGTATAGAGGTGAATGCGGAACAGGGGATATTCCACCTGCCAACTCAGAAGATAAATAAGCTAAGGACAATGTTGGTGGAGACAGGAAAGAAGAAAAGGGTGCCCCTAATCAACAGCCAGCAATTAATGGGTCACTTGAATTTTACATGTAGAGCAATCGGGCCAGGACGCGTGTTTACATGACGTCTGGTGAGGTCCATGGCGGGGGGGGTTCAAAGCCATATCACTGGGTCAGTATAGGGAGAGAGACCAAGGAAGCCCTAAAAATTTTGGAGCAATTCATAGAAAATCACAACGGGATAGCCATTTGTCAGGAGGAATGGCTATATAACATGGATCTGGAACTTTACACGGATGCATCAGGGGGACATGGGGTGGGTGCCTACTTCCAGGAAAATGGATAGCAGAATCCTGGCCACAAAGGTGGATCAAAGATGGTCTGACAAAGGACATCACTTTCATGGAGATTTTTCCAATCTGGGCAGTGACAAAAATATGGGGACCATGGTTACAGAACCAATGGGTCACATTCTGGTGTGACAACAGGGCAGTCATCGACTTGCTTAACAACAGAGGGTCAAGGTCTATCTTGGTACTTCACATTTTACAGCAGTTAGTACTACAAGGGTTGAGGCTCAACATGAGTTTCAGGGCTAGGCACATTGTAGGAATAAACAACTCCATCGCTGACAGCCTCTCCCGATTACAGATGGGAAGATTTCGGGCACTGGCTCCCAACGCAGATCTGACAGGATAGAGGATCCCAGAGGAGCTATAGGAGATTGGCTGGAGGGATCAGCGTATCTCTTTTGAAGCGCATGGGCAGACAACACCCTAAAAGCTTACGAAAGCTCATGGAGGGTCTTACAAGTTTTCAGATCTCTCCACAACATGGAGGTAAGTGGGGCGGTCACAGAGGAACAAGTGGGGAGATTTGTAGTGGAAAACTGAGAGGAAGGAGCAGCTTGTGCCACTGTGACAGTACATCTAGCGGCCATAGGATGGGTCTGCCAGATGAAAGGTGGGGGAGAGCCATGCAATAGTATTTTAGTAAGAAGAATGATGATGGGGTGGCAAAGGTTAAAAGGGAAAGAGAGGGATACGAGAGAACCAATAATGGAACCCTTACTAGAAAAGATACTAAGAAAACTGACAGAAATTTGCTACACCCCGTACGAAGTAATAGTATTCAAAGCACTGTTTATGGTATTATACAAGGGAGCATTCAGAGTGTCCGAAATAGTCGGACCCGCCATACCCTCTCCAGGAAAAGGTCTGCAACGGGATGATATACATTGGAGGAGGAGGGTAGGGGTCACTCTCATAATTTCGAGGTCAAAAACAGATCAGACAGGCAAAGGCTTCAAGGTAAATATCGAGCCCAGAGAGAACCCAGATATGTGCCCATGCCAGCTTATGCTTGACTACCACAGAGTTAGGCCTAAACAAGGGGGTTTATTTTTTGTACATGAAAAGGGAAAGGAGGTAAAAGGAGTCAAGTATCGGGGGTGTTGAAACGGAGTGTAAAAGAACTGGGGAAAAATCCAGACAGGTTCTCATCTCATTCCTTCTGGATTGGGGCGGCCTCAGAGGCGGTGGCCCAGGGAAAAGGGGGGGGAGGACATAAAAGCCATAGGGAGATGGGCCTCAGACTGCTACAAGAAATACATTAGAAATACAGTACACTAACCTATCATATTTTGTCTCCCCTACAGGAAAGAATGGAAGGTATAAGGTATGGGAAAGGGGGGCCAAAGGGGTGAAGGTTGGGGGGGAGGAAAAAAAATATATATAAGTGGATGTTTTCCTGCCCTCATGGTTTTTTATTGTGTGTTTATAGATATACGAAAAAGGAAGGACATATGGATGGTGGGACACTCACACGTTTATTGGGCGGAAAGGGAGGCAGCGCAGAAGAAAGGTGGAAAGCAACTGGGTTATGACCACAAAGGAATAAGGATCCTGTGGAAAGGAATATAGGGAATGTGATGGGGGGCAGCTTCTTTCCTTACTGTTAGAGATGAGGAAGAACAACAAGGACCCAGACCTCCTGATAATACACCTGGGCGGGAATGAATTGGGGCATGGCCCCTGGTTAGAAATCTTTTACAGCATACAAAGTGATGTCAAGGTATTTATTCAGTTTGTTTCCTTTTGTTTTTCTCCCCCGGGCATCGAAACCCGAGGGGGTCCAGTTCCACTCCTTACCCGGGTGTAAACCCGAGCTGGTCATATACTTTCTTTCTTTCTGGGCAGGTCCAATTCCTGCTCCCCTTTTTCTTGTCCACTTATCAGGGTGTCCATACCCTCTACCTTCTTCCAGATCTTAATTCCTCCATTTTGTTTTTCCCTAACCCCCCCATACCTGTTCCCCCGCCCCCCCTTTTACCTTATCAAATCTTTACTTCCTACCTTCCTTTTATTTCCTATCTTCCTCTCCGTTTTTCAGGGCAGCGGTGGGTCTTGAAAATTACTTATCCAAGAACCTTAGCAGAAAGTGGCAGAGCCCCTCTGTGTTGCCCCTCTTAAACCCCTATTGCTCCGCCCTTCACTAGCCATTCTTTGTTTCTATTGGTCCTTACCCCACCCCTCCGATGCTCTGGTGACGACATGAGAGACCTCCCCTTTATGACCTCACTCCCCTCCCCCTTCCTTTCTTTCCTTTTCCTTCCCAAGCTCCACCCATCCTCTCTCTCCTCCTCCTCCCCCTCCTGTCCTTGCTGCTATTCCATGTCTCTTTCCAGGGTCAGGTGGCCTGGAACAATGGGGGTTGCTCTTATGGCAACCCACCTCATTGCTCCAAATTGGTGTATTGAATCAGCAAAAAAGTGACAGCATTCCTTAATGAGGAGCCCTGCTGATTAGGTTTTTAAGAGCAGATGATGAAATAATCATTGTGGTGCTCCAAAACAGATTTACTAGGTAAATGCCAAATAAGTTCAGAAATGTATCCACCTTGACATAAAAATATAAAGTTTACTGGAGGGCATAACAAACTCAGACCTTGTCATTTCAATAGTACTAAGGTCCAAGGCCACAGGTGTAGATAATTAGTTGCCAGGCCCAAATCCATTCATCACAGCAATCAGCTCCTAATAGAAGTCCAATTTCAATACATAAAATGTTTTTTCATTTTTTTTTATGTTTTGTATCCAAAAGGTACATATTAAACATCAGGGGGCCAGCTATTCAAAACTTTGTGCCAAGCGCAATCCGATTGCACCAAGTTTGCCACATTTGCACTAGGCTGCCATATTTCAAAAGGCCAGATAGTGCCAGTGCAACACGATAGCACCAGCACTAAAATATAATGTATGCAAGGGGGCAAAGTGAGGAGCAGGGACATGAATATGGGTGCAACAATATACTCAGTGCCACAGTGCCGCGCAACATGTGTTAGCACAACACATAGCCCAGTGCTATTTACTACCTGTAAAAAGGTTATCTTAACTCAGGGCAAACCACAGAGGGGGGCACAGACACAGCAACAGGCAAGATGGCAGTCGGCAACAACCCTGTGATGATCCACCTGAAGGCAGTCATGATGGAGGAGGAAGAGAGGGACCATGCCCACCCTGGGCCACTCTGTAGGCCAAGGAGGAGGAGGTATGCTGCACACAGAATGTACCAGTCCTGAGTGTCTTTTGAGACACTGACAGATGACCACTTTGTCGGCCAGTACAAACTAAGCAGGGTTCTGCTGAGGAAGCTTTGTGAGCTCCTGCATGAGCAGCTGCAGTCTATCACCCAATGCAGCCATGCCATGTTAATCAAGGAAAAAGTGACAGCTGCGATGTGGTTTCTATTCACCGGGTCCTTCCAGACATCAGTTGGAGATACCATTGGCATGTCACAGTCAGCCACATCATGCCTCCTGACCCATTACTTTGATGCCCTGCTGCCACATTCTGGTGAAATCATTGTATTACCCAGCACAGCAGTGGAGCACAGAGAAACAATACAGCAATTCTATTGGGTTGCACACCTGCCAGCAGTACTCAATGCCATTGACTGCACTCACATTGCCATCCATGCACCACCTGTTGAAGTGGGAGACATCTTCCTCAACAGGAAGGGCTACCATGCCATTAATTGGCAGGTGGTGTGTGATGCATCTGTGTGCATCATCAGTGTTTTGCACCGTTCCCTGGCAGTACCCACAATGTCTTTATCTGGTGCCAGTCCCAGTTCTACCAGGCATTTGAGGCTGGCCTAACACCCAGTAGACACCTTGTCAGTGAGTACCTGCATCAGACACAACAATAATGCCCCCAATGGCTGGACAGTGCCACAATACAGCAGACAAGTGAGGTAGGGGGTGAAGGTGTACAGGTAGATAGGACAACCCAAACATTAGGGTCTGCAAACAGATCAGGGTGAGTGACACAGTACATACCTGCTAATAATTGTTAATGTTTCCAAAGGGGACAGTGTCTACCCCCTAAGACTCTGGCTCCTAACCCTAGTCCTCCAGCCAGCAAATGTGACCGAGGAGAGATGTAATGAGGTCACACATTGCAACATGGAATATTATTGAGCATGTCTTTGTCATGCTAAAGATGAGATTCAGATGCTTGGACCATTCCGGTGGTACCCTACAACATGACCCTCAGAAGGTATGTGGCATATTCCTAGCCTGTTGTATGATTCCCAACATGACTCTAAACCATGGAATACACCTGCCTGAACCTGAGGTACATGCTGACAGTGACATTGAGCCAGACGGCCAGGGGATAGTGGAGCAGCACGATAGGTGAGACCCATGCATGGCCAGAAGGGCCCAGGAGCACAGGCTGAATGTCATACAAACCCTCACATGGATGAGAAGGTGAGTGAAAACAACATGAACAACAGACATGGTTACAATTATGTTTTTACAGTACATACAGTAGAGTGACATGGATATAATGGTGATAGGATGGTTAAAAGAATAGACATAGAAGAATGGCCTACAGGCGATATAGGGAATATAGTGGGATGTGACTATTCACATAGAGGTGCATGTGAGGGGTGCAGGAGGGGGAAGGGTGCAGGAAGGTGTGGCACACACAGCATCACTGCTGTCTCCCACCACAGACCCTCAAAGATGCCCTACCATGAGAACACACGGGGGAAAGTACTGCAGACTAGGGAACCAATAGGTGAAGACTGTGGGGAGAGGGCATCCAGAGATTACCCCGGCCATGGTGCTGGCTTGGCATAGTCAAGGACAAGTGCTGCCCAGTGCTCTGTGGAGTGCCCAAGGATGATGGTGTGGCAGCAGTACTGGCCGACCCCGACCAGCCACTCCATGATGTGGAGGCATGTCAATGGACACAACCAGCACACTGATGGTGTGTGCTGGTGGTGCGACAGGTTTGCATGCACTGCCTCATGAAGGTGGGCAAGTTCCTGCCTTACCTCCCTCCCTCCGGAAGGCATGCAGCTTATGCTGTGCAGCAGTCTGTGAGTCCACTGCAGACCGTAGGAGCTGCCAGGCTCCAGAGTCATCCTGTCTCTGGGGTGCATGGACACCCAGGACAGTGGGCGTGGGTTGGTAGTGACAATCAGTGGGGCGGGAGCAGCCCACACCCTGTGTGGCTGTGTGCTGCGTCAACTCACTGTCCGCTGTGCCCTGCATGTCATGTGTGCAATTGGTTGTGGCATCAGAATGGCCACCCACAGAAACATGTCTCTTCATCTGGGCAGTGTGTGAGCCTGAAGACATGGTTGGCACACCAGTGGCAGTTGTTGTGAGGGTGGTGATGGTGGTGGCAGTGGTGGTACTGGGGGCATGGCCCTCAGGGTACCCTGCCAGCACCAAAGGTGATGTGTGTCTGCCAGATGACTGAGAGGAGGCTGCAGTGAGGCCAGTGCTGTCAGACCCTGTCTGGTCCCCATGCCTAGGCATAATTCTGATGGGGAGAAACCCCCCAGAGCAGCAAGAGTGGAAAGGTACTCCCGGGTGGGGATGTACATGGTCTCATCAGCATCATCATCAATCATCCAACACATCTCCAAATAATGTGGCCACTGACACCCTCTCAGCAGAGTATGCCAGTGGTCCCTACACCCCTGATGTCGATGGGCAAATCTCCTCTGACTGTACCTCTGCCAGGGGGCCATCTCCTTGCACTGTGGACAAAGAAGAACAATGTAAGTGTGCTGCACAGTACACAATAGTCTAATACCAGTGCTGCCACATGCGTACCACACCAGTGATGCCTATAATGCTCAGAGCATGCCCCTAAAAAGGTGATCCCAGCTCACACACCTACAGAGCGAGGGTGTATGCACACCCATGGCCGGAATGTTGATCCCACAGGCATGCACACAACCAGAACCTATTGTAAGCAACATACCACACGCACATATGAAGACCATCACCCAAAGAGAGGTAATAGGTAAAGCACTCAGTGACACACTTGGCAACATGCAACACCGCATGCTGAATGCACACCTACTGTCAAGATACACACTGTGTGCCATGTACTCACATGTCCTGTGTAATGCCAGCTGTGTTTCACACCCACCACCATCCACACCTGCCACGGCCACAGACCTGATTGTGGATGCAACCACCTGCACAATAGGGTCCATTGGTGTTGCAAGTACCACTGGCCGTGGACCTCCTCCTGTACCCTGCAATGCATGGTGGCATGCTATCTCCTCCTCTTTTGCCCTCCACTTCACGTCATGCCACCACTTTCATACTGCATTCATTGTATGGCCATGTCCATCTACAGCATTCACCTTCACTGTAATATGATCCCACATGACCTCACAGTGGGATCGGTGGTTTTATACAGCCATATTACTTGCTCCCTGGACTTTTAACCATCGGCCAGGGCCTTCAGCTCCTCCCTGGAGAACTTGTGGCATTGCATCCTCACCCTTCTATCAGAGGCACCTGTGTGGGAATGTAAGTTGCCAGTAGTCAGTGGCTGTCCTGTAAGGTGTGTGTGTGTGTGTGTGTGTGTGTGTGTGTGTGTGTGTGTGTGTGTGTGTGTGTGTGCATGTGTGTGTGTGTCTGTGTTTGCGAGAGAGACACTACACAGAACTGAAGGGTCACAGTGTGACACAGGCTGTGGGCATGCATCACAGGGACGTAGGGTCACCTCCCACACAACATGCTGTACAAGCACAACAATGTCCTCCACATGTCTGTCTGGAGTTGGCTGCCACATGAGGGTGTTTATGCACAACATGGATACAAGCAGCAACCTGCACTGTGAGGGCAGCACCAGGATACATGTGTTGTCTGCACATCAACAGGTGCTTGCCGGGTGGTGGCCACACAGACCGGTTGGTATGGCAGAGTGCAAAATTTGTCCTGAGTTAGACAAAAGGAAGTTAAAATGGATTTTTGTTTTAAAAACCCTGAAACCAAAAGGGTTTATGACATTATGGATTGGAAACCATTAATTTAGAAATGCATTACTTTCTCTGTATCTCCAGACCGCATATAAGAGAAAGGTTATGATTGTAAAATGAAATTTACAAGTTGTTCCTGTTAAATATTACAGTAAGGAGTCCTGATGTTGAATTTAATCTGTATATACAGTACCATATATTGTTGTTGGATGCATGTTGGTTTTTTTTTTTCCAAAAAATGGATTAAATATTAAGAAAGTATTACCTTTTAAGATAAAATGTTAAGTACTACTTGTGAAGGTTAGATCCATTAATCTATATCTGTGGCGCCATAGATACCATTAGAATAAATTATTTTTATTAGATTTTTTATATAAGGAAAAAATAAAGTTTTTTTCATGTATAACTTTTACTTCCTTATTTTGTCAATTCAGCAGTGTTTTATGTCTCTAAAATATATGGAATTACTAGTGATTAAGGGAGACACAAACACTAATGAGAGCTGGACTGACAGAATTAAGAATGCAAGCAAGCATGGAAATTTTTGGTGTTATTTCATTTATAGTCATTAAAGTGTTTAATGGTTTAATTGGAATCATCTGTACATTTTGTTATTTAAATAAAAGTTTGTTCATGTTGAGGCACACCTCCTGACGAAGGGGTAGCATTGCCCCAAAGCGCCGAGGCTGGTTAAGGAGTAGAACCTGGATTGTGCTGTTTGGCATTGTACCTTGGAATTTTTTAACTACTTACAATTGTGTTTGTTTGATATATGTTCTTTTTTATAATAAATAATATAATACTCTCCCTGAATTTCCTGGAGTGCTGGAATTTTTATTTTAATATGCACAATTTGTCCTAGCTGATGCACAGCATAGCATGGGTGCACATGCACATGATGGTGGCACTAAACCATCCATATGAACAGTATTTCTGTGTTTTGTGTTATGACTCCCCACTCCGGGAACATAATGCGTACCTATGAATGCACATGGGCATCCATATGTGTGTCACAATGTGCTCATCCCTAACCATTGTCACAGTGTAAACCAGTGTTATAACACAACAACAGAGCAGCGCTATGAATGTACACACCTGCATGTTGGGCCTGCTACATCTGTGATTGCAACATTCTGCAGTACCTAATACATTACATCCCACTGATGTTCCCACACATTAACCATGGTCCCATGACAGTGTAGCAGAACGCACACATTCCTGCAGATCAATATAGCAGGGCAATGACTGAGGGACACTTGCCTGTACCTGTGGAAGCTGTGTCCGGACATGTTGAGGCTCAGTATTGCCAGCAAAATGTTTGGCCTGCTATCTGCAATTCTAGTAAGCTCTGCAGGTGTTGCTGAGGCACACCTTAAATAGTCTGGTCGGGCAATCCACACATAGTAATGCATGCAAATGAGGCTGTAATGAGATGCTAATATGGTGGATTGTACTCCAATTGCCAAAGTAGGCTGATTTGCATACCACCTTTGAATACTGCAAAATTTAGCACCAGGCAATTGCGATTGTGCTGGGCAAAGTGTTTGCACCATGGCACAGTGCTAACTGGATTGCATCAGGCTAATGCATTTAGTACTGCTCTCAGGGTGCATGTGTGATGACATCATCATAGTGGAGGACACACATGGGTCACACACATGCTTACTGAAGCACATCTATGTTAGCGGGGTGCAATACTATTTTGTGTGGTGCTGTATACAGATAGCACAGTGCTAACATATGCACACTTCTTGTTGTGGCCTACACATCTCTGGGCAGCATTGGTGACAGGGTGGTGCCGCAGGAATTGAATTGAGGACTACGGTGGCCAGAAGGTGTGTGGGGGTGGTGTATGTACATTGAACCTACAGTACACATGTGTCCCATGCAGCATATACTTATTGGGGTGGGCACAATGCACCGATTGACAGTTGCACAATGGTTACCTGGCACAGTTGGGGGGGGGTTGCTGGCCATGCTGGAACTGACACTGGTGTATTCTCTTCACTCTGCAGACTCTGACTGCAATGCCAGGGGACAGCAAGGGTGCAGCCGGAGGCCCCCAGGACCAATCCCAGTGGAAGAGGGACAGCAGTCATGGGCAGCAGGATGCTGCACATGAGTATGCTCCTATGTTGTCTACTTGTGTCACATACATTGCTGATTGTGGCATCTTTGGTACCATATATGGCACTGGATTGCAGACATACGTGTGTTTGCCCTGTGTCATGACACTGGTCCTGGGGACACATGTCCATGTGGTGCCCATGGTGCTGTTCTGCTGGGGAGGTCATCGCACACACCTAATGCTGCCTGTAGTGCAGTGGACCTGGACACTGCCCAGTCTGCCCACACAGACTGTGGGCCTGTGTTGTAGTTGTAGTAGTAGTAGTAGTATACTAATAGTAGTAGTAGACTCTACTTATTCTGGGTGTCCTTTCAACAAGATGCATACAAACAGCAATTTGAAACTGTCATATAAAACTCCAAAATAACCCCCAATCAAAACATATAGATAATTCCCATGCTGTCAACACGTCTTAGAGTAAATTCCTCAGGTCCCAAAGGCCTGTTCAAAAAGGAAGGTTTTAAGACATTTTTAAAAGATCTCTATGGATGGTGCCTCCTAGAGCTACCCCTGAAGCAAGTTTCAGAGGACAGGGGCTGCCTGGTCCGGGAAGATTTTAACCTAGCCCTAGGGACCTCCAGGAGGGCCCCTCTAAATGATCCAAGAGAGTGAGATGGGGTGTAGGGATGCAGAAGCTCCTTCAGGCTCCTTCACAATTGAGCAGACATGATAGACCAACATGGCCTTTATCTGCTGGCTCCTTTCATATGTTTGTATGTTCATAGGTAGCCCAGGCCCAACCCATGTAGGGCCTTATAGGTCAGAACACTTACTTTTTTTTTTTTTTTATTTTGAAGTTAATTTATTTATTGAGTTATTTTCCATTTATAAGGTACAGTACATTACATAACATACTATAATTATGTGTACATTTTTGTAAATATAGTAATATGAATAAAGTAACATGTTAGCACCTTATACAACCATGACATCTTGTGCTAAATAGTCTATTTGACAGGTATGTGAAGATATGTAAGGTGTTACAATTAATGAAATGAGATGCCAGTACTATTTAAAAAAAAAAAAAAGGAAAAGAAAAGATAAAGACAGATTCACTTAATCATATAATCATATAACTACTTATAGGAGTTGCATTGAAGGATATATATATTAGGCAATAAATGTAGGATGATACCAAGAAGGAGGGTCTGGTAAGGTAACTTCACTATTTCTGAAGGAAGTTCAAATAGTCTTGCCAACATGAATAAAATTCATTGAGTCGGCCTTCTATCAGATATGATATCTTTTCCAAAGAGGCAATATGGGTTAGGCTGTTCAAAATATCTGTCACAGTAGGTATTGATTGAGAATTCCACCGCATTAGTATCAACCTTTTTACCTGCATAAATAAAATGCGTAGCCATTTATGTTGATAATTTGTTAATTTTGTGTTTTTGTCTATAACATTAAGTAAACAAAATTTGGGTTCAAATGGAATATGGCGGCTAATAATTTTAGATGCTATATTAAAGATAGATTGCCATAATTTATATATTGGTTTGCATGACCATAATATGTGCAGAAGGTCTCCATTCTCTGAATTGCATCGCCAGCAGTTGTTGTTAGATATTAATCCCAACTTATGTAAGTGAGAAGGAGTTCTATACCATAAATACAGTATTTTGTACTATATCAGTCTACTGCTTACATCTTTAAAGGTGTTATGACAGAGTTTCCAGCATTCATCCCATTGGGAATCAGATATATTTTCTTTTAACAAAGCATTCCATTTGTTTCTGGACATAATTGATTGATTTGGTAATGCGTCTCTAATTAATTTATAAATTTTACTGACCAACCCAGAGGAGGTATTAGTCCACGAATTAATATATAGAGAGTTTGTGATTGGTCTAGTAATTTGTTGAGTAACCTGAAGTGTGGCAGAGCGGATTTGCAAGTATTTCCAGAATTCATTTTTGGAGATATGCCACTTTGCCTGTAAATTGCCAAAAGAATCTAGTGACTTGCCTTTATCATCAAGAATATCTTTAAAAAAGAAAATATTCTTTAGTTTCCAGGAATTACAATATATGGGTTTGCTCTCCAGTGTAATTTTTGGATTTCCCCATAAGGGTGTAAAAGTTATAGGGGTAGGGTCTGTTTTAAGCCATTTATGCAATTTAAACCAATAATGGGTAGATGTTTTGATTGTGGGTTGATTATTTATTTTAGAGTTAGATAAAGAATATAAAGCTATTGGGTATTTGTCCGGGAGATAGGGTAGCTTCCATATCTAGCCATAATGGCGAGTTATAGTTAGGTTCAGAGAACCATTTAATAGTTTGTGCAGCTCTAAATGCCCAAAGGTAGGCCAAGAACCAAGGTAAGCCAAAACCGCCTTTAGACCAATGAGAGCGTAATTTGACATGGTTGAACCTAGGTACATGGCATTCCCATAAAAAATCTCCTATTATTTTATCAATTTTTTGAAGTAAGCAAGGGGAGATTTTAAGTGGGATACAAGAAAATCGATAAAGAATTTTAGGAGTAATACTCATTTTTATAGCAGCAATTTTACCAGGGAGAGAAAGATTTAAGTTTCTCCATTTATTTAGGTTTGTTTTGATATCTATTAGTAGGGGCTGGAGATTGAATTCCCATATTTTATTGAGGTCAGGAGTGACTTTTATCCCTAAATAGGTGATGCCCTGTGGAGCCCACCGAAATCCTAGTAGATTGTTTATAGAGGGGTTACAGCTTTTATTTAGAGGTAAAATCTCTGTTTTTTGGTAATTAACTTTTAAACCGGAGAGTTTAGAGAATAGGTTAAGTGCTTGAGTAAGTGATTGAGCAGATAAATCAAGATTTTCAAGCAGGATAATCATGTCATCTGCATATGTTAAGGATGTGTAATATGTACACCCAATGGGTATTCCTATAATATCTTTATGTTGTCTTAAAAAAGCCGCAAGAGCTTCTAGAGCTAAGATAAAGAGAGATGGAGAAAGAGGGCATCCTTGCCTGGTTCCCCTTTCAAGTTTAAAAGACTTGGATAATGTAGAATTGGTAAGAACCCTCACTTGTGGATTTGTAAAAAGATGTTTAATCAAAGAGCAAAAAAGATTACTAAAACCAAAGTGAGTTAAGTACCAGATAAAGAAACTCCCAGTCTAAAGAATCTAAAGCTTTTTTGAAGTCTACGGCTATGGCTGCAGCAGGGGAATTAAGAGATTGGGCATTATGCATTAGATTAATTAAAGAACGGAGGTGATCAGAGCCCATCCCACCTTTTACAAAACCTACTTGCGATCTGTGAATTAACTTGGAAATATGTGGTTCTATACAATTAGCTAAGATTTTGACAAATATTTTACCGTCTGTATTGAGTAGCGAAATGGGGCGATAATTCTCCGGAAGAGTGTTATCCTTGTCTTTTTTTGGAAGAACAGTGATGATTGCTTCGGTCATAGTAAGGGGTAATTTACCTTTCTTAGAAGACTCTTGAAATACATTACATAGTAAGGGGCATAATTGATCTGCTAAAAGTTTATAAAAGTCCACTGGGTAACCATCCCCACCTGGAGATTTACCGGATTTAAGCGAAAAGAGTGCCTTCTTTACTTCTTCTACAGTAAAGGGTGTATCCAAGGAACATATTACATCTTGAGGAAGTCGGGGGAGCATTAATCTGTCTAGAAAAGAGGTAATATCTAGGCTTGATGCTGAAGAAGCAGAAGTATATAACCTTTTGTAATAGGAAGTCATGATCTCATTGATAGAGGATTCTTTGGTTTGAATTCCGTCTACCTGATCTTTTAATGCTGCAATATGGTGTTCCATTTGTTGCATTTTGAGTCTATAAGCAAGTATTTTGCTTCCTTTTTCCCCTCCTTCCCAGTATTTATGCTTTATTGTTAATAAAGCAATTTCTGTCTTATGAGCAATTATCTCATTAATTTGCATAAGTAATTTCAAAATTTCATAATGTAAAGGAGATGAAGTGTTGGGGTGAGGGTTAGCCAAATATAATTTTTGTTTTTCTTTCGGTACGTTTTCAAGGTTTTTAATCTTTTGTTCCCTAGATTTCCTCCTATATGCTGCAAAACTAATTATCTTGCCCCTTAAGGTTACTTTAAGTGCTTCCCATGTAGTTCCCATAGAGGTGTCACTTGGGTCATTATGAACAATGAATTCTTCGAGTTGTGTTTTAATCCAGGGTAGAAATTCTGGATCTCTAAGTAATAAGGGGTCTAGTCTCCAGGGGAGAGATTTTGAAGGAAGGGAGCCCCACGTAAGTGAAAGCTTGACCGGGGCGTGATTGGATATAATTAAAGGAAGGATGTTAACTTCTAATATATTCACTGTAACATTAGGAGAGGTTAACCAATAGTCTATTCTACTATAGGATTGATGACGGGGGGAGTAAAAAGTGTAATCTTTGTCTCTGGGATGTAAAACCCTCCATATATCTGGTAAACCCAGATCTTTCATTAGCTGTAATACCAAATTTAGACTTTTAGGGTGACTTTCACAGAAGCTGTTACTTCTGTCCATGTAAGGATCCAAAGTGAAGTTGAAATCTCCTCCAATCAATAAAGGCGAATTAGCCAGATTTAGTGAGATTAACTGATTAATCAGCTCTTGAAAAAATTGAGGGTCATCAATATTAGGCGCATAAATATTAGCTATTGATAATGGACCTGTAGGAGTATCAAAAGTTATGATGAGCCACCTACCATCCGCATCTTTCAAAAAATTAGAAGGTTTCCAATTCAGATTTTTATGAATTAATATAGCTACACCTCCTTTTTTTGTAGAGGCGGAGGCTGCAAAAACCTGACCGACCCATTCATGTCTCAATCTAGAGTTGTCTGCATCCAAGAGTTTAGTTTCTTGCAATAGTGCAATCTGTATCTTACGTTTTCTAAGATTATTAAGAATTTGTTTATGTTTACTTGGAGTATTTAGTCCCTTGACATTCCAAGTGCATATTGATAGGTTAGTCATCGTATATTAATATCCATTGTATATTGTATAGTACATAGGAAGTCAAGGGACTCATATATCCAAGTAAGTATAAAAACAGTATTGCAGATCATCTCTGTGTATATATACAATGTGAGAAAACCGTTGGCAAGATATTGTAAGACCAGCCACTTAAAAGAGTATATAAACTCAGCTTGATTACCTTCCTGCGTTCCTTTCATGCAACTCCTTACTAACAATCTAACTATACTATTAATAAACAGCCAAACTATATAATAGCAGTATACTAAAGTCATCTAAGATGAACAAAGGAGAGAGAAGGTCAGTCCAACCAGAAAAAAGTATTAAACAAAAGGGGACCAAGACCACTCCTGTGTTCTCTAGGACGTAGCTTGTCTAATAAGAACTGGGATAGTACAAGCAAAAATAAGGCAGACTGGAGTACTATCCAGTTCACCTTGTTAATAAGTTGACTAATAAGTCAAATATAACAGTATTAGATCTTGTTCTAAATTAAAATAGAATGGAATCCCTAAACAAAAAATGAGGGATTCAATAGTGAATTTTCACTTATTAGGTATAGATCTAATTGAGTTTTATCAACATTATCACTTTTAACATCATGTTCTCTGTAGTAGAAGACTGAAATAACTTACAGATTGATAATACAGCCAGATTAGAAAAAAAAAAAGCATTTAAATTATGTGACCAAAGTATAGTCGGAATGTCCATTGTTTACGTTAGTACCCTAAGGTATCAGTGTGAACACTCATCTCATCACAAGTGTATCCAATTACATATAAGTGTAGCTAGTAACAGTATGCCTGACACAATATGTTTCATACATGTATAAGTCATCATCTTATATAAAGCTTTACAAGGATCTTACAATGAGTATGTGACCCTAATGCAAATGCAACAAGCTAAAATTGAGCTAACGAATATGCTGGGCCACTTAACCGTTATCAGCTAATAATGTATATTGCGACTATCTATTCACCTAGGCAGATAACTTCAGCCATAGTATTCTGGGAAAAAGAAGAGGAAAAGAAAAAAGAAAACACATATATCTATCATCTCTACTGTTTCGTCAGTATGAAGGCCTTTTTTTTTTTTTTTTTTTTTAATATTTGTCCTTCTAGGACATATTCTTTTTAGAAAAGTCACATAGCATTAACCATGCTAGACCTACTTAGAGCTTACATATGAATTTTTGGGTTAAGGTATACTGAGAAAGCCCAATATTTTACACTAATGAGCTTGAGTTGTTAGCAAAAGTTTACATCCCATCCTAAGTGTTACTTGTCACATATAGGTGTGACTAGTAGTCGTATACTAACATTATACGAGTCTGTTATATATAATCACCGTTTTATACAGAACTTACAATGCTCTTATAACCTATAGGTGGCCCAAATGTGGAAGTGGCAAGATAGTATTGAGATAATATACACCTCAGGCCACTCAGACAGCTGTCAGCTGTAGCATCTACAGAGACTACCAATACAGCTTGATATATAGACTCAGTAGTAATTATTAAAATTAATAGAGAACATATAGCTGTCATCTCTGATGTTTCACTGGTGTAGAGGTCCCTTTGTATTTGCCCTTTCCACGATGCTTTTTTTTAGGAGGTTCATTTATTTTAGAAGGAGAATTATCTATGTTGCTATTCCAGGAAGCCTCCATGAGGTTATTGCCCCTATCTGATCCCAGTAACATGTTACTCTCTTCGGTCAAGTTTTCGAGTGAGGTATGTAAGTCTTGCAATAATGCATATTTATTATGTACTGGAACATTAGGAATAGTAGGAGTATTAGAAGTAGATTTGGAAGTAGTGCTGCACATTTTTTCTGGGCTACAACACCATGACCTCAAGTGATCCCCGCCAGTTGCCATCCATTCCTGCACATGATCAGACCATCTTCTCCCATTCACCTCAGGGGAGTCAGCTGAAAGCAGCACCCTCTCCTCGGGCAGCACGCCTGAGACTGCGCCGGAGCCATCCTCACTCAGGAGTGAAGTTGCAGCCAAAGTCCCTCTGACCACCGAATCCACCTGGTGAGTTTTATATTGGGTTTCCAAAAATGATAGCAAGGATTCCAAGGTATGGAAGTCCTTTTGTGAATTACCAATGTAAACCCTCATTACTGCAGGGTATCTGAGGGAGAAGCGGAGCCCTACCTGGTGCATAATTCGTCTTGCTGAAGTAAAAGCCCTCCTTTTTATAGATAGCTCCTTTGAGAAGTCACAGTAAATATATATTCTGTGTTCTTGCCAGATGAGTTGACCCATGTTTCTTGATTTCTGTAAAATGAGTTCGACACTTGCATAATTAAGGAATTTGGCAATTATCGGTCTAGGCCTTTGCTGCACGGAGGATTTAGGGCCTAGTGAACTGTGGGCTCGTTCTATGATTAACTCAGCACCAGCTTGCAGTTTAAGTATTTGCGGCAACACATGAGACAAGAACGTTGTGGTGTTGTTACCTTCCACTTCTTCAGGGAATCCGAAAATCCGAAGATTATTTCTACGATTTCTATTTTCCAAATCTTCAAGTTTTGATTGTAGTTCTTTGATTGTCCGGTCTTGGGATATGATAGTAGTTTTAAGTTCCTGTATTGAATCCTCATTAGTACGAATTTTGTTCTCTGTGAAGGCAAGTCTAGAATCAATAGACTTCATAGTTTGTGAGTTATTTTGTGTAGCGATTTTTAAATCGTTCATATCCATCGATAACTTAGTAAACATTGCTTCTATTTTCTCCAAGGAAGTTAACTGCAGCTCCGAGTTAGCCATTTTGATGATCTGTGGTAGGCCTTCCAATTTTGTAGATAAACCAGATCCATAGCACTCACAAAGAACGAAAAAAAAAAAAGAAAAAAAAAACTTTTAAAATCTGCTGTAAAGTTGCTCTTGTATTTATTTACATTGGTAAGGTCTCTCAACTGACTTAGATGTCTGAAGATGATGTTAGATAGTGTCAGTAAGTGGGAGCTCAGAAGTCAAATGACCATCTTGCTCTATGCCAGGCCACGCCCCCCAGAACACTTACTTTAAAGGTGATGAGCCAGAACACTGGCAGCCAATGTAGTTCATGCAGCACTGGTTTAATGTGACTGAACCTCAAGTGTCCAGTCAACAACCGGACCACCACATTCTGCTAAAGCTGCAGGCACTGCACCACACCCCCTCTGACCCTGAGGTAGAATGCGTTACAGTAATTGAGCCACAAGGTGATGAATGCATGTACCAGCATGGCCATGTCATCAGGGGGAATAAGGGATTTAATTTGTGCGATGTTCTGGAGATGGTAAAAACCAGTCTGTACAACAGCTGACACTTGGGCTTCAAGTGTCAGCTCACTTTTCAGAACAATGTCCATATTCCTCACCTTAGAAGAGGCCTCCAGTTTGGTCAGACCAATAAAAAGCCCTAATCTATCCCCAGAGGTCCCCACTCCTCCCCTTCATCCCAGCTCAAGCACCAACACTTCGATCTTCCCCAGGTTAAGTCTCAGCCAGTTTAACAATGTCCAAGCCCGGATCTCGGCCAAGCAATCATTCAGCATGTCAATTGCATCAGATCTCCAGGATGTGAAGGACAGGTAGAGCTCTGTATCATCAGCATAGCAATGAAAACTCAGCTTATGCCACCTTATGACCTTACCCAGGGGCAGCATATTCACTGCGAACAACATGGGGGAGAGGACAGAGCCTTGGGGGACACCACAAGGCGAGTCCATCAGGTTGAGGAATAATTCTCCAATAGCACCCTCTGAGACCTGCCCTGGAGAAAGGACTCAAACCAGCTGATGATCTTGCCGGTAAGTCATACATACTCCCTCAGCCTGTCCAGCAACACCCCATGATCCACAGAGTTAAATGCTGAAGAGAGATCGAGGAGAATGAGAATTGAATGCTCACCGCTATCTCTCGTGGCAGCACATGGCTGCTCAGAGTTCTGCACTGCTGCATCATGGTGTATCCTGCATGCCCAAGAAATGTGTGGGTTGTACTCTGCAAATCGTACACGCCTACATGGGAACATGTCCTCTTTGGTGTGGCTGTCCTGCTTCACTGCATCTGCACCCTTAGTGTTGCATGCCAGCCATTCAGTGGCCCTGTGTCACATCTGTATCTTTGACATGGTGGCACTGGCATGACTTCCTCCTTACACATTGTGCATTGAAATGTGCACGGTGGCCTTCTGTCCACCATGAGAATGTCAGTCAACACCATTGGGCTATGTTGGGAGCAGTGTTACCTAACTACGTTCCACATGTGTGCTGTGCATGGTGTATCCACTACCATTCCATGGTTGTATTGTACCATTGCCTTTGGCCAGCTCCTCATGTGTACTGTGGTGCATTACACCTGCACATGTGCTGTGGCCATGCTTGCACTCTATAAATTGTATGGCATCTGTGTGGTGTGTTGTGCTCATGACTGCATGATGCTGGGCGGGTGTATTGTCAGGTTTCTGTGGGTGGGTGTGTGTCTACCCACAGCATGCATACACTGCATGGCGTGCTTATGGCCTGGACATGGTCCCTGTGGACATTCTGTTTTCACAGTGGTGTGGGCATGTGATGCGGCATCTGCATCACACATGCATGCCAGTAACATTGCACTGTTCTGTTATCATGTGCCACCATGTCAGGGCTGTGCTGCACACTGTGGCCACTGAACCATTGTCTTCCCAGTGGAGGATTACTACTGTTGTATGGCTCAGTGGTGTGCCATAGCCCTGGAGTACTGTGTCCGTTGCATGTCCACATGATACATGTGTCATGGACAGTGTCTGTGACTGTGCAGGGGGTAGAGATGCAGCGAAATTTAAATTTTGCCTGCAAAGTTCCGGGAATTTCACCCTGTGAAATATTTCATGAAATTCACACATTTCACAAAAAATTTCCTTAGTGTGAAATACAGTGGTAATCAAGCAAAGGTTGTATACTGCTGCCATGCAATGATGTGAAGTGTGTGGTTGTGTGGTAGTGGTATAAATGTTTTTCAATTACCCTTGAATGGGTTTGTACTTAAACAAGATATTTTAGGACTCAATCTCTTCTGGGAGCCTAAGCTCCTATTATACTTGGGCATTTACTTAGCGAGGTCTGCCCCATTGTTATTTAAAGAAAACCTCACTCTATTATTTTGACAGATTAAACTTGATTTGGATAGATGGTCTTCTCTCTGGAAGAGTAATATAGTTGCTCACTCTTCCCCCTGCTTCCCCAGTAGTAATTTGAGTGGTGTTATTTGGCTCCTACATTTTTTGTTTAGTATGGTGCTGCTGGGCTGTATGGATAGGTGCTGGTCGGTGGGTTCTGGGGTGGCTACCATCATTCCTAACTTCTATTGTTATAGAGGCTAAGATTTATAGGTTGTTAATTTGTTGTTTGTGTGTGTTATACAAAACTCTTGATAAAGTTTACTGAATTAAAAAAAATAAAGGCTTTTCAATGGGTACCGCTCAACCACGCACCATGTGTCATTGCGTGGTAGCAGTATACAACCTTTGCATGATTACCACTGTATGAAATTCTACCTGCAAAATGCGGAATTTCACGGACAAAATTTTGTACAATGGTAATCATGCAAAGGTTGTATATCAATATGGAGCAATGACAGGTGGTGCATGGTTGAGTGATAACCATTGAACAACATGTATACCACAACTGTGCACAGCATATTTTTGCATGGTAGTGGTATACTACCTTTGTGTGATTATCACTGTATTTCGCAACAGCAAAATATTTCATGAAATGCACGATTTTCACTAACTATTTTGCAGGGCAAAATTTGCAGATTTCACCCATCTCTAACAGGGGGATGTGGGAACAGCTGCACACTGTCTGCTATAGTACACTGTGGATAGCCACTACAGGCCACAGTCTGTTAACATGTGGACAGTATTTGAATGTTTTCTGACTGTGATGTCGCATACATGGATGATAGTATAGAGGGCTGCTTTATACGTATAAAAAATAAATCTGGGAAACCTCTTGTAATAGGGAATGTGTATAGACCACCATCAGTGGATGCTAGCTACAATGAGAGTCTAACTACCCTAATTATTGATTTACCGATCAAATCTGATATACTACTTATGGGGGATCTAAACTTGCCGGGAATTAATTGGGAACAACTAACAGTGAAAAATCACATTGAATCTACCTTTCTTGATCTTGTTATCACACTTGGCCTGCATCAATTAATAACAGTACCAACTAGTGATAAAAATATTTTAGATGTGATCCTAACAAATATTAATTCAGATATTGACAAGTGACAATAACATAATATCATTCAAGTTGATTACCTCAAAAAGTCTGTACAAAGTCAATTAATTTTAGATATAATTACCCAAGGAGAAAGTATGATCAATTTAGAACATCACTGGATGAATTCAATTGGGTCTCCTAATTATCTGACCTGAATGTGAATGATGGATAGAATTTACTGAAAAACATCATTCTTAATTTAGAATCATTGTGGGGGATAATCTCTGAGGCACTCCACACTCCTTAAACATGGGTTGTGTCCACCTGATAAGTTATTTGATGCACATATGACTTCAAAGAAGTCTGACCCTCTTTCCCTATGATGCTGCCTCTCCAGGATCAGTTCTTCATGTGCATCTGTAGGTTACGGGCATATCAAAACAGCTCCCAAGAAGTTATTTCAAGAATGTCAAACAAAACGTAAGGCCACCAGGTTTAACAATTTTATATCTAACGTTTTTGGCAGCTTAGGATATGCTAGCATAGCAAAGCATCTTATGGAATTACGTTGTGAAAATATATGGCTCAGTTTAGATTCCAGAGGGAGAGTTGGTTGTTTAAAATAACTTCCTTTGTGCTATTCAAAAGCAATTTGTAGGGAATTGGCAACAGTTCTGTGAGTGAAAGTTCTTTAAATTTGATGGACAGCATCTGAATAAGGAGGGAGTCAGTGCATTGGGGCAGAAGTTTGATGCCTTTGCAGAATATTTAAACTAGCAAATGGGGAGAGGGGTGCAACACCCCATACGTTGAATGGGAAGAACACCCCTCCCCCCTCAGCTAGTGGTCAAACAGGAGTTCAGCATGTTTGCAGTTCATTTGCATCACCAAGTAAGGAAAAAGGTTTAGCTCCCCATATGATGCACTGTGGAAGTGCCAGACCTCACCCAACAACTAGCACACTGAAATCTGGCAAATGGAAAATCATGTACACAAATGCTCACAGTTTGGGAAACAAGATTCCAGAACTGCAGGCAATAATGACAGAGGCTAAACTGGACATAGCAGCAATTAGCGAGATGTGGTTTATCAGTAACCACACTTGGGAGACTTCAGTACCTGGCTCTGTACTGTTCAGAAGAGCCCAAGATGCAAAAAGAGGGGGTGTAGTGGCCCTGTATGTCAATGAAAATATCAAAGCTACAGAAATTCAGAATACACATAAGAAGCCAGAAGAACTGTGGGTAACCCTGGAAACAGGAAATGGGACAGCCATAAGAACTTGGGTTGTCTACAGGCCCCCAGACCAGGGGGAGGACATAGACACATTACTGTTAGAAGATATACAAAACATAACAGCTAAAGGGGAGGGTCTGATAATGGGAGACTTCAACATGCCAGATACAGATTGGTCAATACCAGCAGAAACATCTGCCAGAACTAGAAACATGGTGGCTTCCCTGCAGGGGGAGGGCCTCAAACAACTGGTACAACAACCCACAAGAGACAGGGCTATCCTAGATCTAGTACTGACTAACAGGAAAAGGATCACAGATCTCCAGGTAGAAGGTCACCTGGGGGTCAGTGACCATCACATGGTATGGTTCAATTTGGCCCCTACAACTAAATCATCCCATTCCAAGGCAAAAATATGGGACTTCCGAGGAGTGGACTTTGATAAGATGGCCAACAGAGTTAAGCTTGCCCTGGCAAAAAGAAATACAGGTGAGGGGGTACAGGCAAAGTGGGCAAGCATTAAGGATGCAATATTTGAAGCAGCATCCCATTGTGTTAGAGAGAAAAGGAAGTGCAAAAGAAGAAGGAAACCATGTTGGTTCTCAAAAACAGTAGCAGAAAAGGTCAGAGCCAAAAGGCTGGCCTTCAGGAGATATAAGGGAATACTGTGGGATGAAGATAGGGAGGCATACCAAACTTCCCTAAGGGAAGCAGGGAAGGCAGTAAGGCAGGCAAAGGCCCAAACAGAGGAAACACTAGCAGAAACAGTAAAAGAAGGTTGACAAGACTTTCTATACATACATTAGTGAAAGGAGAAAGTCCAGAAGGGGTATTGCTAAGATCAAAGGAGATAAGGTGTGTGTGAGGAGGAGGACCATGTAAAAGCATCTATCCTAAATAAATACTTCTGCTCAGTATTTACTGAAGAGAAGGTAGGGCAGGGCCCACAGCTCAGCACCATGGACATGGGGTGAGGGAGGTGAGCACTAGTCCCTTCACAAAAGAAAGGGTCCTACAAGAGCTTGATAAGCTCAGGGTGGACAAGACAATGGGTCTTGATGGCATACATCCCAGGGCACTAAAGGAGCTAAGGGTGGAACTAGCAGAGCCATTATCAGAACTGTTTAGTGAGTCTCTGAGCACAGGAGAGGTCCCAGAAGACTGGAGAAGGGCTCATGTGATCCCGCTCCACAAGAGTGGTAGCAGAGAGGAGGCAGGGAACTACAGATCAGTCAGTCTTACCTCAGTAGTGGGCAAGATTATGGAGGCACTTCTTAAGGAAAGGATAGTGCAACACCTGGAGTCCATAAGAGCAGAGGATCGCAGACAGCATGGGTTTACAACAAGAAGGTCCCGTCAAACTAATCTCATAGATTTTCTTTGACTGGGCAACCAGAGTGGTGGACCAAGGGGAAGTAGTTGATGTTGCTACCTTGACTTCAGCAAAACTTTCGATACTGTTCCACATATAAGATTGATTAATAAGCTGGGTAGGATTAGGGTGGGTCAGATGTTGGTCAACTTGTGGCAAACGGTTGATGGGCAGAAAATAGAGAATGGTGGTAAATGGTATACATTCAGAAGAGATGCAAGTCATTAGTGGGGTACCCCAGGGATCAGTCCTGGGGCCAGTCCTCTTCAATATCTTCATCAGCGACATTGCAGATGGACTGGAGGGTAAGGTTTGTCTGTTTGCAGATGTCACCAAGATTGGCAACAGAGTAGATGATCCAGATGGGGTGGGCAGAATGAGAAGAGATCTGGATAAACTGGCAAAATGGTCAGAAGAGTGGCAAATGGGGTTTAATGCAAAAAAGTGCAAGATCATGCACAGAAGGAAGAGAAACCCTGAAGCCACCTATAGGCTGGGAGGGGAGTTGCTGGCAGTCACAAGGGAAGAAAGAGACTTGGGCATCATCATCACCAATGACCTGAAATCATCCAAGCAGACCACTATAGCAGTAGGTAAGGCTAGGGGGATGTTAGGGTGTATTAGTAGGGGGATCACAAGTCATAAGAGGGAGGTAATAATCACTCTTTACAAGACGCTGGTTAGGCCCCATCTGGAGTACTGCGTGCAGTACTGGAGGCCACACCTTCACAAGGACATTAACCAAATTGAGGCAGTCCAAAGAGGGGCAACCAAAATGGTGCAGGGACTGCATCAGAAAACATATGAGGACAGATTAACGGAGCTCAGTATGTATACCCTAGAGCAAATGAGGGAGAGAGGTGTTATGATCGAAACATTCAAACACCTTAAGGGCATTAACAAGGTGAAAGAGTCTAACATGTTTCAATATAAGAAAAATAGCAGGACAAGAGGACACAGCATGAGATTAGAGGGAGGCCAATTAAGTGGTAATGTGAGGAAGTTCTTTTTCACAGAAAGGGTGGTGGATGCATGGAACGGCCTACCTCAGGAAGTGGTGCATATGAATACAGTGCAGGGCTTCAAACAGGCATCGGATAGGCATAAGGGAGCAATACAGATGAGTATGAATAGATAGGCCATTGACAAAGCAAAGGCCGATGATACATTTATAAGGTAGAAAAAGAAATGGGCAGACTGGATGGGACTTGCTGTCCTTATCTGCCATCAACTTCTATGTTTCTATGTTTCTATTTATGGTATCTGACTAGGAATCACAGAGACAATCATTCAGCCTACATTTAAATTATTGCCAGAGGCACATTTCAGGAGATCAACTCAGGGTATTGTGTCATGCCCATAAATTTCATACCAGATGCCTTTGATTCCCTCTCAGTGAGTCTAAGATGAATTAAGCACTCGTGACTGCAGTTTGCAGATTTATGGTTCCTACTAGCAGCCATAGGAGTGTTGTCCCACATATATTTAAAACAACAACTATATGGAGTTTGATTGTTGCAGCAAGTGAATATTTCAAGCACATTCTACAGTTCCAGTGTGCTGATAAAATTTAAGTTTGCTAAAATGCAGGTAAGAAGACTACATTATTCAGAGCATTTGATATCAAAAGAGCTGAAAGTGTCTGCTAATATAACAATATGAGCATAGCATATAAGTACTTTTAAATGCCTACACAGTGACTGAATTACTGGGCACAGTAACTGATTATCCTTGGGGGCAGACAATAAATGATGACATTATTGTAAAATAAATCTGGCACCCCTGCTAGCGGTACCTGTGTTTAGACGTGCTGTAAAATATTTCAACACAGCAATGTCAGAGTATATTTTGGCAGATATGCAACTGTTTAAAATTGCAAAACTGGTAGTCTTAGAGATGTTAGCATTACGGCTTCTACTAGCATCTGTTGTCTAGAAAAATATTAGCTGAGAAATTACTAGCACAGTATTCAAATTATGAGCATTATCACATCGTACAAGCATAGAGATTAATAGCTACCTGAACACTCTTGCTAGTGGTGCCAGGAGCTAAAAACAATGTCTGACCCAAATAAATGAACACAGAATCTATCAATGATTTACAGAAGGTAATGTAATAAATAATCAACCTGGTTCCCCTGCCAGCGGTTCCTGAGTTGTATTAAGCAACAAGAATCTGGTGACCCACTACTATCGCTAACTTGTAAAAAGGTACTCAAAAAATCATCCAGAAAAGTTTCTTTGCATTGGAAGGTGCTTAAAATGCTCATGCTGGATTCAGTCATTCCTTCAGTTCAGTGGCAGTAAATAAAAGCACCTGTGACCATTTCATGTTATTTTTTATCCAAAAACACTCCCACAGAGAACAGGAAGCTCTATGGACCAAAATGGAGCCTCCCAAATGTTATTTTACGGCTTCTCAAACAACTTCTGGCAGCATGACCATCCCCCATGCTTCTTCATAGTTTCTAAATCTCCTGCTACATAAGAGCTGCAAGCTGACTGGCTCTCAACTCTTGGGAGATCTTGTTCACCATCTCAGAGGAAGATAAACAAGATTTGACTAAATCCAACATATCTTGCAATGGAGAATGGAGCTAGCAATTTTACAGCTTCTCAAGCCTAAGCCCCCTAACTTTTAACACTGACCCTGAGGGAGAACCGAAGAAACATATTGTAAGGAACGAAAAAAATGGTTCTGCTCCAAACTGTGTCCTATTACACAAGCAGCAATGCAGATGATTCCTCACTCAGCTTACCACACCCAAGGCAAGGATTAGCTAAGACATCCTGCCCACCTCCCCCTTCTTAAAGACACATGCCTACATTATCCCAAAGAATACTAAGGCATACAAAAGGGGCAAAAAAATAAATAAATAAAAATAAATAAATAAAATAAAACACAGTACTGTATTATATTGGGTCAACATACAAGGAGATTTGATTATAATAAAATAAGTATTTGGGAAATAGTGAACTTTAATAGTCATTTCTTTTACTGATATCCACAGTTGTTTCCTTCTCTTAAAGGCATAGTCACATATTAATTAAGAAGCCGCTACTATGTACTGTGTATGACAAACTAATGCATACTAATGTGAATGCATGACTTAGCCCCATTCATTTCATACAAAAAGGGCTTGAACAACATAATGTATCACATTTTTGAAATTTGAAGGATGCTAAATTTAAAGGATGCTAAAAGATCCATGTATTGTCTGAGATCTTTCACAGATGACCAAATAGATTCTGCAGCCACAGTAACCTGGAAGCCCCTACTAGAAGTCCCAGGAGCTCAGTACATCAGGGGCTACAAAATAATTAAAGGCTCTTATTTCTTAAATGGGCATATACTCTTGAGTCCCCCTACATGCTGTTCAGAACAAGCATACCACTTTACTCCCCCTTCCCCTCAGTCCATGCTAGTCCCACCGGTACTACCAGTTCACCTCAGTCCATTCCAGTCCCACTGGTACTACGTACTCACTGAAACATCCCCCCATCGCCCACTCTTATGCCCTGATACCACCTGCTTAATATCCCAGAATCTTTCTGCCAGTGTTCCTGCCTCCTATGCGTGTGCTTTTCCATATCCCAGGGACTCCTTTATAGGCTATGAACATGTTATTGATGGATAGGCTTATAAAGGCATCTCTGTATATATTATTTACCTTTATTTCTACACTGTTTATATTTTGTTGTATACGTCTTGCTACTGTTGTTTTATGTATATTTTACTTGTACTCTATTCTGTACCCTCGTCCTTGCAAACTGCAGGTTCACCTTGTAAATGAGCTTGCTCAATGGTGATCGCCTGAGTAAATAAAGATTTTGATTGATTGATTGTTTACTAAGGTACCTGATGACCTGGAGCTCCTGCCAGTGGCTCCAGAGTCTATCCACTATTAAATGAGCAAGTGGCCACCTGAGAACATTGGGAGTACCCTGACAGCATCCCGGATTGCTAAAATACTAAGTAATGTGCCACAGTTCCCTATTACAAGCATAGTAGCACCTGAAGCACTCCATCAAGACATGACTACACAACAGTCTCTGAAGCATTTTCTCAGTCCCTCTGTGCCTCACCTCAAAATGACGTGCTTTCAATAGGTTTTTATGGCACATTATGTCTTTTAAACTCACCACCTTCTACTATCAAAAGGTGGCGGAAACTCCTTTATCATCTACCTGACTGAAACACCACAAAAAAAGTAGGTCTCATGAGGAGAAGGAGGAGCATTGAGGGAACTAATCAAACTTGCCTATCCAGATCAGCAGCTGCAAGAAATATCATCATGACACTTGCTGCTGTGATCTCGGAAAAGCTCTCCACTACCCCCCTTATTTATGTGGAATTGAGGGTATAGGCGGCTGCCACACAGTGTAGATTGATTGACAGTCACAGCCACCATCTTGTGGAGAGCACAACTACACTCACAAATGTCCAACCAGCACAGAGGGCATTGATTAAAAGCACCAACCGATCTGCAACAGCAGACCACAATGCGAATAATTAAATATAAAAGGCAATGATTTGAAAATCAATTAATAATGGGGAAAATACATTGGGGCTGCACTATTACCACAGCTGTGGGCAAAACAGCATAACACGGAGTCCCTCACTCACTGTAGCCCCATTTATAGGGACAGTGCACACTTTAATGCACAGGCACAACAATAGCCTGTATGGTGCAGAACATTATTGATTACTGTGCAGGGGAAGAATTAAGGGAAATAATAAATAAATAAAACAATATATCTAATCCCCCCAACACCACTCTTTCCATGTATCCTTTCTCAACTTACTACAATAGCCAAAACAAAGAGTTACAGCCAACACAATATGCCGCTAGCCCCAAAACAACTAAGCATATTGTGTGCATCAGATGCAGAAGGTGCACCAATGCCATCTGACCAGGAGAACACCTATGAAAACATAAAAGACAAGGCACAAACAAATATGCCACCTGCAATCCCAAATCCTCCACTGGGCAGGATTTAGACACAGCAACAAGTCCCCACCAAAATAATCAACCGATGCAGGCATAACTAGTGTAAAACACCATATGAAATAAAATCAGGTACCGGCAGGGCCAGAACCCCACTCACCACAGCTGGATTCCGAAACACACTCCGATCTAGAAACAGAGATGGAGGTGGTTGCACAAACATTAACATCCATATGGTGTTTGCCTGATCAGATACTGCCAATAGTGTGAAATACAATGACAAAAGTGGGGTTTGTCACATCAGCTCCTACCCCACTACCCAAGCTAAGCCCCGCATCTTAATGGGACACTGCCCACACTATTTGCCTGATAATAATGCCATACACCCTTGAGTAGCCTCTACATAGTGGCCACTCCACTGGGAAGCCTAGAAAAGTGGTACATGTAACAGTAAAAAATGGCCATAAACATTCTAGAAATCAGGGCACTATCCTGAGCGCCACCGCAATTCACAAGACTAATCAGGAAAAAGGGAAATTACCTCATTAGATTGGACAATCAGGTTATCATCTCCTATATCAACAAGCAAGGAGGAACAAAGAGTGGAGCCACACAAAGAGAGGCTCAAGACTCATTCTTTGGACACAAAAACATCTGGTGAGCATATCAGCCATACAGTTGGCAAGCAGGCTGAATACAACTGCAGACTGGCTAAGTCGCCAGTTAATACATTTGGGAGAGTGGAAGATTCATTTCAGCATATTCCAAATGATCAACAAACATTGGGGACCAATAGAAATACACTTCATGGCCACCAACAGAACAATCAGTGCCCCAGATTCTACTCCCACTTCAGAGATGACAAATCCATGGGAGTGGATGCACTATCAGTTAAATGGTCATTCCAGGTGACCTACATCTTTCCACTGATACTACAGGTTCTGAAAGAGATATGCAGAACCAGAACCTGGGTGATAAACATCACTCCTCATTGGCCCAGAAGAACATGGTTCACCACAATAGTGACAATGGCACTAGACCACCCATGGACACTACCATTCAGGGAAGATATTCTCACCCAAGGAACAGTATGTTACCTCAGTCCAAATAATCTCAAACTAACAGCCTGGCTCCTGAAAAGGAGAAACTGTTAAGGGAGGGATACCACCCAGTGGTTGCCAATGCTATGGAGAAATCCCATTACCTCAAAATATCAGCGACATTCGAGATTATTCCACAGGTGGTGAGAAGAAAAGGGAAAAAAAATACAACCGCTAAGGGCCACAGTGCCCAACATACTTCTCTTCCTTCAGCAAGGTCTGAAAAAAAGGACTATCTCCAGCATCCCTAACAGTGCAAGTAGCAGCAACCGATCCAATCTACATCCTAAGAGAAAACAATGGACCACTGGACCACTCCCTGGGGCCCCAACTTAGTACCCAGGGCAATGACCAACTCACCATCTGAACTTTTAGAGTCATTACCACTCAAATGGCAAACACTTAATCCTTATGGTAACTATATGTTCAGCTAGATGCATAAGCAAACTACAAGCATTATCCCACAGACTGCCTGGGCAATGACCAAATCACCATCTGAACCTCTACAGTCACTAGCACTCTAAGGGAAAACACTTAACCCTTATGGTCACTATATGTTCAGCTAGATGCATAAGCAAACTACAAGCATTATCCCACAGACTGCCTTATCTGGTATTTCATGAGGACAAGATCAGCTTAAAGATGATCCCTTCCTTTCTGCCTACAATATGCACACTTTTTCACACCAAACAGAATATCAAAATACCTGTCTATATGTCTGCAGACAAGGTAGATAGGGACCCTCAACATCATCTGCTAGCCATGAGGATACTAATGTCAACTTACATCACAAGAAGGGCAGACATACGGCACATATTGGCTTAAGTCTCCCATCACTGAGGCGTATAAGGCCTCAAATCATACACCACCAATATAAATCAAGGCCAATTCACTACAGCAATAGCCGCATCATGGGCTGAGAGAAACATGACCACAGTAGAGAAAATTTGTGCTGCTGCTACATGGGCATCGACGCACACATTCATTAAACACTACAGGGTAGATGTAGCTCTGGAAGAAAAAAAATAACTTTACATAAGTAGTGTTGTTAGCAGCAAGGTCAAACATAACATAATTGACTGACTACCCAACCTTCTCACTAGGGTACTGCTTTTTACATTGAAACCCATGTGTAAGGAGTGTGGAGTGCCTCAGAGATTATCTCCCACAATGGTAGTTTACTCACCTGGTAAAGGTGATTGTGGGGGTATATATCTCTGAGGCACTCCATAACCCACCCAGGTAGTCAGTCAGAGACAAAGGACTCAAAGCTGAGCATCAAGATGTAACAGTCAGCATGCTGTAAGGGCCAGAATTTTTAGATTTGTATGAATAAGAAATAAAGAGAGGACCCTCATGGGCCACAGAATTTTTGGTAAAAAATAACAAATGCCTCTACTATAATTTATTTAACATGCTAAGATACATATCAGGAAACATTGTGCTGCCTACTAATAAGTCAAGAGTTATTGGTTACAGATTAGGTACAGCTTTGGAAGAATTCAAACTGATCCTGGAGAGGCAGCATCACAGGAAAAGAGGGTCGGATTTCTTTGAAGTCACATGTGCATCAAGCAACCTATCAGGTGGACACAACCCATGTGTAAGGAGCGTGGAGTGCCTCAGAGATGTATACCCCCACAATCACCTTTACCAGGTGAGTAAACTACCATTATATGTTCCACTAAAAAAAATCTAATAACAATAAGGGAAAGTTCCCTGTATGGCTCACTCCATCAATTACAAAACAAATAAAAAGAAAAGAAGCAGCCTATAATAAAATGAAAAAGAATAAAAATAATGAAACTCTTTCAGTCTTTAAACAAGAAGTTAAAAAGATCAAGTCATTTATTAAAATTGAAAGAAAAAAATGGAATTCAAACTCTCAGTTTCAAAGGGAACACTAAAGCATTCTACACATATGTAAACTCTCACAAAAAACTTGTCAATCCAATTTCAATTATACAAAGGAATGGAGAGGACATAAATGTTATCTTTGAAATAGCAGAACTCTTTAAAGAGTACTTTGGGTCAGTGTTCTCAAAAAAAGATTCTAATGTGCACATATTGAATCATTCCCCAAATAACTTTGAACAAATAATGTATAAAGAAATAAAATCTGCCGTTCTTTCCTTAAAAAATAATTCTTTATCCGGGCCAGATTATTTGAATAAGTACTTATTTAAAGAAACTATAGATCAAGTAGTCCATCCCCTATCTATTACATTTAACAAATCTCTTATGACTGGGGAAGTTCCTGACAATTGGAGTACAGCTCATGTGGTCCCAATTTTTAAAAAGGGAAATAAAAAACAAACTCAAAACTATAGATCCATAAGCCTAACATCAATTGGCTGTAAAGTATTGGAAAAAATCCTAAAAAATAAAATAGACACTGAAATCGAGGTTCTGGGTCTAACAGATACAACACAACATGGTTTTCAAACAGGAAGGTCGTGTATGACCAACTTGATTTCCTTTTATGAAACAGTTAGTAGCAGTTTGGATCAAGGCATTCCAGTGGATATTATATACCTTGACTTCCAAAAGACTTTCAATCTAGTCCCCTATCACTTTTTAATAAATGAAATGATTAAATTGGGGTTCAGTAGAAACTTAACTACTTGGATTAATAACTGGCTGTAAAATCAATCCCAAAGAGTCAAGACAGGTAACATGCTTTCATCAGAGATTGAGTTGATTAGCAGTGTTCCCCAGGGGTCTGTGCTGGGACCAGCTCTGTTTGGAATCTATATCAGTGACCTCCACAAAGGAGTCTCTATTTTTTTTCAAAAAAATTTTTATTACATCTTTTTTACAAACCTTTAAAACATCATACGATAGATTTAACAAATAATAATCTTTAAGAATATCCTATTTCCAGGATGAGTGTGTCAATTTAAATGATATAAAACAACTTAACTTCTCTAATGTTTACTATTCTACTTTCACAATGTCATTAAAGGTGGTATTATTTCTTCAGTCTCCTTCCATATTATTAACTGTTCTTCCATTTGTTCTTCTTGGTTTATCCACATTTTCTCAAATGAGATGGCTTCCCAAAAAAGCCACCATCATTATTTTTTTTTTCCAAAGGTTGGATTATTTGGGCATTCCACTGCTCAAATATCATTCTTTTTGTAATCATTGAAGCTATCATTATTATTTTTTCATGAGATTTCCCTAATTTGAGTTGTGACATGTCCCTTAATACTAACTGTTCACATTTGTATGCAATTTCATTTGACAAGACCTGATTTAAAATTGATACAGTTTGCACCCGCCATGTCTGTATAAATTTACAGCTCCATAAACAATGATACAGATTTGCTTCCTGACCACATCGATGACAAAATAATTGGGATCTCATCTTTGAAAATTTCCCTAAAATTTTAGGAGTATCATAATACCTATCAAGAATTTTTTTCTGTATTGTTTTATTTTTTGCATATGTATAACCTTTAATGGCTTTTATTCTTAAATGTATCCACTGTTGAGTCTTTAGGTCTAAACCAGCTTCTAAATTCCATTTATCATTTATTTTTGACCAGGGATATTCTTGATTTTTATATTTTATTTGATATATTTTTGAAAGTAATTTAGTCTGAGTAGAGTTAATAATGTTAAAATGCTTTATTTTTAGTCTTGCTAAATCTGTTTGACTTTTACTCCCCATTTGTTCATTAAAAAGATTGAATTTAGTTTTTATGGTAATATAATACAGAAAATGTATATTTGTTATTGGTAAAAGCAATTGCCTAAACTCATCTAATGAACAAAATTGATCCCCACATATAAATTGGTCCCAAGTTTGTGTAACCCCTCACCCCTGCCTTTTTAGCAAAATGACAGGTGGCATGCTGTTGAAGCTGACAGCAGTACCTGGTGGGGACTGGGTTCGGGGAGCATGAGGTTACTTGGCACAGGGGACCTAGGTTTGGCTACTCTGCACAGGGCACCCAAGTAAATCCGAACACAGGAAGCAATAACTGTAATGTCCAGAACCAGGAATGGGATTCTTCAGTGTGGCTTTTATTCACATCCAAGCTGAACAAACAAAGCATAGATGGACCCCCATGGGGCTACATTCCTGGTAATGCAGATTAGAGACTACAGAACACTTTATCACTATTTCCAGCCCTCAGGCTCTAAACCCATCAGGTACACAGCCCGACTTGTATACTACTTGGGTTTTCCCCACTGGCCTGGCTCCCCCGCCAGCCACTTGATCTGCAGTCCATTTGAGGAATGAACCAATTATCCTGCTGTGGCTCCCCAAACCACACTAGAGTCTTTGACTCCTAGAGAGAATTTTCCTTACAATCCCACATCTGGGTTCTTCCCTCATCACTGGCCAAGTGCCTGGGGTAAAGTAGAAATCCACAGAAGAAGTCCGTAGAGGTGGACCTGGTCACTAAAGATGGGGGGGGCACCCACCTCCAGCTCCCAAAGCCCATACCCAGCCATTTCTCTGGAAACTGAACAATTCATTTACTGAAAACTTTCAAATGTAGATTCTGGTTAGACGTCTGTCACATCTCCTCTACATATCATTTGCATACCAACAAGCTCTGGACTTGAACCTACTTTTAATTTGCTTAGCCCATTACTCTAGGCTTCCACTATTTTAATAGTTCAATCCCCACATTGTCACACAAGTCCCAGGGTGAAAAACATAGGCCCTTTTAGCAAGAGCAGACACTCACCCTCACGTTGCAGGTGCCCCATAGGTGACTCACAAATCTTCTTGTTCTCCCAAATAAACTCTGGAACACATAGGCAGCTTTTCCTTTACAAGCAGAACTAGGGGGTTGCCACAGGAATCTGCAGGGAACCCTTTCCTGCCCCCCCAAATGGAGGGGGAACTGAGACCCGAAAACAGCGGTCTCCACCATTTCAATTATCTTCTGTGTCTCTCTTTAAGGTGGAGACACGCACCCTTTTACTTAAAAGTAGCCCTCTGTCAGGGCTGAAGCACCTAGAGCCTACACTTAGCTGCTTTCTCAGCAAGCTCCTAACTTCACACTGAACTGACTCACACTGACTGACTGACTTCAAAACCTCCCAATGTTCTATTCCAACTCCCTTGCTGCAGATTCCAATGTGGCTCATGCAGCTGCGATACTTCTATTGGTGATGTCATCCCTCAGTCTCAGCTGAGACTGAGAACAGAGTGAGACAGTGTGAAATCCATTTAACTGGAGTTTCACAAGCTGCCTTCCCTGCCTATCACTAGGTCTTACTGGGATTCTAGTAACCCCGGGTAACAAGGGGGTTACATTTGTGTTTTAGTTCTAGATAATAACAGCCATTTTCCTGTATGTCGTTGTGACCAAATAATTTTATTTGACCAAATATTAGACATTAACCATGGAAGATGCTGATTCATAATTATCATTTTTAAATTGATTTGTATTATATTTTTTAAGGTATAAATTGTTCAGGAATTAAATTAGGATGTCTTATCATATTTAGTATTACATTTTGCTGATTATCCTTATCTTGTTTTGTTAAAGTTGTTTCCAAGGATGATTCTGGACAGTGGAACACCCATTCCAAAAAAAGTCTTATTTGACTTGCTGCTATATAATGCATAGGGCATGGGCAACTATAGCCTCCCAAAGCTCTTGGGGTAGTTAACTGAGACAAGGCTATTCTTGCCTTCCTCCATCCATAAGAACTTAGAAAAAATAATTTCGGGATTCCTAAACCACTTGATCGAAGGAGTACTTCTGATTGCTTGAAAGACAAACATAAGATGTGGAAGAACCATTATCCTTATTGTCTCTATCCTACCCCATAATGAGATGGATAATTTTCCCCAAATATTTAATAAAGTAAGGATCTTTTGCTTCGCTTTACTATAATTCTTAAGAATTGTTTGATTTTGATTTGGGTAAATATCTAACCCCAACTATCTAAAGGAGAAATCATTAACAAAGTCTTCTTTGATCCAATGGTCTAACACATAGTGATTCTTGGAAATTTTACAAATCACTGCTTTTTGTTTATTTAACTCATTCCCCGCTATCTTATTATAAATCTGAACTTCCTTCATAAAAGCCAGAAGTGAATGGTTTATATCTTTCAAAAACAGTAATACATCATCAGCAAATGTATTAATCTTATAATTATAATCTTGGATTACTATACTTTGAATATTCATATTTTGTCTAATATGACTAAGAAATGGCTCTAAAGATAAAATGTATAACACTTGGGACATAAGGCAACCTTGCCTAATTAAATTTCTCATTGAAAAAAAAGGACCCATATAGTTGTTAACTGTAAATCTCACTTTTGTATTCTAGTTTATAAAATGGCAAGAAGGAATTCTCACCTCTGATTGGCTGACACTGCCTCCAAGCTGGGCATTTATTTCTCAATAGATGCCCAGCTAAAAACCAGTGCCACCAAAATCCACTTTACAATGTACCCTGCTGCCCAGCCTACTTCCTCATTGGCTGAAGGAAGCTAAGAAATTTAAAATCCCGCCATGTTTTTCCCTCGCTTAGCGAGAGACAACTATCCCCCCCTCCCCACTTTCCCTCAACAGCAGGCAATAAATACATAAATAAAAAGGAAGACTGCAGTCCTGTCATTTTGCAGTCAGAAGACTGAAAACACACAATGACACCAGTCTCCTGACCATCGATCTCGCAATCCATACTCGCGAAGCCAACATTCGCGTCAGCTTCATCCAGCACGAAGCATTTTTTAAAAAAAAAGACACATATTACCGCTTCTGTCAAAGCTCGTCCTGCTGCCACTCTCCATTCCCTTTCCATTACTCATTGCTTAAGAAGTCCAACTTTTCCACAAGCTGCCGAAACAACCTCTACCCATACCACAAATTACTATGAAAAGGCAGCAGCATTCACTTCCACTAAGGTCAAAGGTCGTGAACAATCTGCCTGTGTGTGTGGGGGGGGTTCAGGAAACCAGAACAGCACTGCAGGGAGGAGTAACAGCACCTAGAACAGCTGGTGCACTACTTTGTCAAGGAACACTGTTTTTTAACAGTGTTTTGAACAGTTTTCACACTCATTTCCTCTTTATTTTCACATTTCACAAAGATGCAGTTACATGGCCATTTTATAAGCGCAATAATACCCTCCAGGGTGGGCATTATGAATATATTGGACCTTCCAGGGGCTATAAGGCCCTCCGCCTGCAGCGTCGGGCCTCATTACGCCCCTGGGCAGTCCGGTATTTCCCAATAATGCCCACCTTGTCAGGTATTATTGCTTACATAATTTCTGAATCAAATCTATCAAATTCTGTGGAATTTTCCAATAAGATAAGACTCCCAAATAAGAACTCTGTCTAACAAATCAAATGCTTTTGTGGCATCTACTGAAACCGCATGAACTATTTCATTTGTTTTACTAATTTCTTGGATAATTTGTTAGACTCTTCTTGTTGCCTGGAACATATTCCTTCCTGCCATAAAACCAAACTGATCCCTAGAAATTAATTGATGTAATCTTTCTTTAATTCAATTAACAATGACTTTTGCCATAATTGTGTAGTCAATATTGAGCAAGGATATAGGCCTATAACTCCCCACTTAATATTTATTGTTCCCCTCCTTAGGAATTAGTATTAATCTGGCTTCTTGCCAAGAGCTGGGAAAATCAAGTTCTTTTTGAGAAACATCTGTAATCATCCTAATTATCCAAGGAACATTTTCTTGTAAGAATTTAATATAAAATTCTATAGTAAATCCATCAAGTCCTGGTGTCTTCTCCATTGGCATATTCTTAATAACTTCAATTATTTCTCCATCCAAGAATGGATCTTCTTTAATTTGTACTTGTTTAAAGTCTATGGGCCAGATATTCAAAACTTTGCACCAGGCAAAAACCATTTGCGCAGGTTTAGTGCGGGATTAGCATGGGTCTGCTATATTCAAAAGGCCAAATAGCACAGGCAAACTGCATTAGCGCCGGGCAAAATTATAATGTATGCAAGGGGCAAACTGACATGAATACAGGCGCAATGCTATATTCAGTGACTAGCACTGCTCTAAGTGGTTTTGCACAACTTAGCACATTACCGCACAGGAAAAGCTTGTCTTAACGCTGGGCATTCAGCTTTGTGTGACACTATGGCTTTGTGCGGTGTTTGCGCGGGTTTAGTGTGGGTTTTGCACGACTCTAACAAATAAATATGACACATAGATAAAGCCAAACATAGAGGAAGCATGCTGCTAACTGATGGCATCACAATGATGCCATCATCTGCCACCAGTCCCAGCCATGCCAGGCAGTAAGTGGTGACCCTGCCACCAGTAGACAGCATGGTAGTGTGGCCATACAGCATACACCTGTGGACCACACCTCTATGCACACCAACAGATACCAGAACACACATGCAGCACTGTAGGCATAGAGGATGTTGCGGGGAGCATGTATGGGTGGCGACTCTGTGCCACAGACCACGTGTGGCCACAAGGCTGGGACACATCATGCAGTGCACATGGGCCAGTATTGGGAATATCCCAACACCAGTGTGCCTTTTGGATAATATATGCCCCCCCAGCCACATACCACACAGCTGTACAACTGCCACAGCACACAAAGCCAGAAATGTACATGTCACTGTGAGCATCCCATGCCACAGGTGCAGCATCTGTGGGTCACACAACAGCATAACAGTAATACCCACTGTCAGTAAACACCTGCAGGTTGGGCCTCTCACTGTGTATAGTGCAGTCATCATCACTGCCCTACACACCATAGGCATTGCTGTGTCCACACACTACTGGCCCCATTGCTACTGTAGTTTCTGCTGAGCACTGTAGCATGACCTACAATGTGACAGTTGCATGCAGCACCACCACCATCTGTGCCTATGCTGTGTTGTCCCAGTACAGCTGCAGACAGCAGTGCATGTGGAAGTATTGTTCAAAACTGTATAATATTCCCCAAGCTGTTTGCATGCGCTTCTAACACGTTGCTGTGGGTTTTAAGCATGAGGGCTAAACAGTTAGCCCGGTGCAAACTGCATGCAAATCAGGGCATAATGAGATGCTAATCTGGTTGTTTGCCCACAGACTACCTAAGTAGGCTATTTGCATGTCACTTTTGAATATGGCAAAGTTTAGTGCCGGGCAAACGTGTTTGCACTGGGCTAATGGTTTAGCCCTGTGCTAAACCCGCACAAACGTGTTAGCTCTGCGCTAACAGTTCAGGGAATATTTTACAGTTTTGCACACTGTACTTTCACATATGCTGCTGTCTGCAGCTGTACTGGGTCCACGCATTTGCTGGCACACACATTGGCCACGTAGTTCATCTGTACCTACCTTCACATCGCTGTGCAATGTGTTGCTTTTGTGGTTTGCACTTCCTGGTTGCCATATTCAGAGCTGTCTTATTCCAGGGCTAAGTTTGCCCTGCACTCCCAGCCCAGTTTTCCTGGCCTCATTCCCATGCTATATTCAGAAGCTGTTTGCCCTGGGCTATTCCTTTTGAATATAGCTTGTTTTGTGCTCCGGGCTAAGTTTGCCTGCCAGGCAGTGCTAATTTAGCCCCAGGGCAAAGTTTTGAATATCTGGCCCTATATCCTCTAAGTAAGCATCCAAATCTTTTTGTTCTTGTTTTTTTCTTTTTGATATATATCTTTATAGCCCTCCATAATTATTTCTGTCATTTTTGCCTCTTCAGTTTCTAATTTCCCCTCTTTATTCCTTAAGGCTTCTATTGTTGTCTATTCTTTCTGTTTCTTAAAAGGATTTGCTAATCATGTCCCTGATTTATCACCTTGCAAATATGTTATTTTCTTAAATTTTTTAATATTCGCTAATTCCTCCTTATTGTTATCTTGGGTCTGTTGAAATTTTTAGTTGATACCACTCTTTGTAATATTTATCATAATCTGTCAGAACCAATCCATCTAATTCTTTTAGTCTTTGCTTAAGGGAGTTTTCCATAAATCTGTTTGTTTTATTTATATAAGCCTGATGTGATATACAAGTACCCCTTAATACTGATTTGAAGCATCCCATAGTTTTACTACAGGTATATAGCCATCATAATTATAGTACCAGAATTCTTGAATGGTATCTTTAATCTTTTTAATAAACATATATGCGTTCAATAACTGGTTATTAAATCTCTAGATTGGAATATCATTCCTATTTTGAATAGTATTTATTAGATCCAATGTAATTAGTGCGTGATCAGAGTAAATATTTGAGTTTATATTAGCGTCTACAAAGTCTGTTATAAGTATCTTAGGTATAAAAATATAATCCAATCAAGAAAAAACTTTATTTTTTTTATCATGGAATGCAAATTCTTTTACACTTGGATATTTGAATCTCCATGGATCTAATAAATCATGAAAAAGGAGAAAATTATTCAATAACCTACTCTATTTTTTGTTATGTGGTGAAACGCTAGAAGTTTCATCCAGTTCTGGGTTTAACCAGTTATTAAAGTCCCCCCTCCCCCAATATATGATTTGTGGCTTGAAACTGAACTATTGCCTGTGATATTTCAGCCAAAAATTCCTCATAATTAATAAATGAACCATATACTGATCCAACTGTATAGATTGTATTCTTAAATTTAAGTTTAAGTATTATTATCCTTCCATTTTTGTCTTTATATGTGTCCAATACAGTGATATGAGGGTCCTTCTTAACCAAAATAGTAACACCTGTTTTTTTCCTAGTGCCAGTAGAATAAAAAATATGTGAAAACCATTTTCTTTTCAACTTGTTAATCTCCAAATCATCGAATTGGGTTTCCTGTAATGCCATACAAAGTATGTTGAATTTTTTTATGTATTTTAATATTCACAGTCTTTTTATAGGGGAGTAAATTCCATTCACATTCCAAGAAGAACATCTAAATATTGTATTTTTATCTATACTGATTCTTTCTTTCAATTATAATTTTTACCACCTTCTTATTAAATAGAAAATTCCTAACTTCACTTTGTTTGACAATAAGTAAATAATTCTTAAAGGCAACACATCCTAATTTAATACTTATATCCGATACCAGACGCATCCTCTCCTACCTTCTTTATATACCCCTTCTCCCGGGGGCTTTTAGCTCCTCCCCCGTTTCATCCTGTGTCTCTTATATACTTTACTAAATTTATATTACAAAACATTCAACAAATTTATTCATAATTCTCATCCTAACAACCCAAACTAAATTACTTAATGGTCCCTCTTAAATTTCTTCAACATATTCCCCTACAGCTCAAACATTTCTGGATATTTTACTCTTAAATCTTCCTCAGCTTCTTGTGGTGTAGTATACAAATACCCTTTCCTATCAATAAACACTTTTAACTTAGCTGGAAATATCATATTTGTTTAAATCTTGTTTTGCCAAAGTTTCCTTTTCAGATTGTCATTTTTTTTCCTCTCCATTAAGACTTCTTGCTGCAAATCATTATACAAAGCTATTTGGGCTCCCATCACATTTAACCTTTTTTTCTTATACACCTGTGACATAAGCTTTTCTTTATCCTCTGATCTCATAAATTTCACCATTACTGGTCTAGGTGGACCTTGCTTTGTAAAGTTTGGTCAAAAGGCCTTATGAATCCCATCAATCTCCATATTAATACTAGAGGGATGTGTATCTAAATAAGCTGTTGAGATTTGTTTAAATAATCTAATAATGGTCTTTCCTCATCCCAAGCTTCTGGGATCCCACAAATTGTAATATTTTTCCTCCTAGGTCTTAACTCAAGGTCCATCAGCTTTTCCTTAAATTCCTTATTTAATTTTTCTATGTCCAGTAATTGTCTTTCCATTGGTATTTTATTATCTTCTATCTTCAAGATCCTTTGCTGGACTTCCAAGAGGTCTTTTTTAATTTCTTGATTCTCCTTCAGAATATGTACAACTGTGGCACTAAAGGAATCTAATTTTTTCTCTAAACTTTCCATCTTAGTCAGTTTCTGGTTAATCTGTTTCATTTGATATAACATAATTTCAGCCCATTCCGGTATTTGCTGGTCTAATTTGGCTTCTTCTTTTGGCTCATCATCCAACATATGAGATTGTTCATATTCAGAGATAGATTCATAAGTAGAATCATATGAAGGGTCTTCTGATTTACTTCTTTGGGATAAGTGAATTATACAAATTTTTTGGGGGGGAGGTATTTGTTTCCATTGGGCAACAGTCTCCTTTTTGTGAAACAGTAATGTCTCTTTTATCCTGAATCTGTGAAACAATAAGCACTTTACTAGTTTCTCCCCTCAAAGGGGATTGGACGTCATAAGGTAAGTTAGAAAACTGGGTCTGAATCTCCCTTCCCTCAGTATGAAGAAATGGTATATTATTCATATTCTTACAAGGCTCCCCATTTCTTCCCAAATCAACTACAGTATGGTTTCCATCTTGTTTTCCTTTTCTTATGGAGTCACTCTCCACTACCAATATTTCTCTCCAATTCCTCATTGTCTGGGACCTTTGCAGAGTTTCCTCCTTAGGATAAACAACCACCACCTTATCCTGAGACTGATCCACAGCAACAGTGGAACCAAGAAGCCTCAAATTGTTTCCCACATTGTCGGTTTTAACCTTTTCTTTTGTTTCACCCTCTGTTTCCAGGAAATCTGGGTTTTTTTGACGCTCTCCTCCATTGACACTTTCAGGGCTTCAAAATTTGTTATTTCACCACTCATCATGGAGAAATCAACAGAGGGACAGGAATTATTAACAGCTGTCAAATCTTGTAACTGAAGTGCAACATCCATACTACTCGATTGATCCTCCTGAATCTGCAGATGTTCATCATGCGATTTAGAAACATGATGGATCTCTTCCTCTCTAACATCAACAGCCTGAGTCTGCTTCTCTGGGATAGCCCCCAAATTCTCCTCATTTCCAGTCACTGTTAAGCTGTTTACGGGCTGGTTAGATTGGTCCTCAATTACAGATAGAGCCGTATTAGGTAAAACCACATTCACTAAATCAATATTTTCCTGCTCTTCTGTTTGGTACTGAAAGCCACTTGGTTGGTTAAGGCAGATAACTGTAATAGCCTGCCCTTGCTTAGTCTGCAGAAAAGATTGTGGGGCACTTTGAATTTTGCTTCCACAGGTCGAGCGCTGATTCTGTAAAGGAATTTCAAAAGATACGGGTTGCTGTTTAACTTGTTTGCCTTTCTTTTGTTTATCTGATGTTTGTTTTTTATTTTTACTGCAGTCTTTTTCAGTTACTAGAAGTTATATCTGGTCCAAAGCTTTTTGTTGTGTTTGAGGAATCATCTCCTTTATCTCCAGCAAATAACATACATTTTCCTGAAATTCAATTCCCCCAGTGGATACGCCAGAAAGCTTTTGTTTATTACTGTCCATTATAGACTGTAATGAGGCCACACTGTCTTCAAACTTACTACCAGTTTTTACTTTTTGTTCAACATTCCCCTCAGTTTCAAAGCCACCAGTTATTTTGTGACTTCTCTCCACATACATTTTTAAGGTATTAAGATTTTTATTTTACCTTTTGTCGTGGAGAAATCCTCTGAGGAGTTGTGACTGATGTTACCAATCCAAAAAGCCTGTGGCTGAGGTTCAGCTGTAGTGCTACTCTATGGCTCTTCCCCTGACTGGGCCTTTCCACCACAGAATTCAGCAAAACCCTGAGCTGCATCCATCCTAGAATCTTCTCCAGCACAGCTCCCACTCTCAACCACAGCCCGAATCCAGCCCTCCAACTCAATCTCAAAGTTTGCTACTTCCTTCACTGCCAGTGAACACCTGTCTAGCTCAGTTCCTTGTCCTAGAAGAATTGGTCCCGTGTTCTCAGGTTAAAAAACTTTTCCCAAATCCAAACTAATTTGCTCTTCCATTTGTTGTGGCACAATATACAAAGCACTTTTAGCAATTTGGAGTTGCTTGTCCGGCATCAAAGTTTGCTATGCGTTCTGGTTTTTGCTTCATCAATTCATGGTAAATTTCTCTGTGGGAATTTCAGGAATAGGGGTTGCTGTTTCATTTTCTTTCCATTATTTTGTTTATTCAGTACCTCTTTAACCTTGTTAGCCCAGCCTTGTTTGGTAATCGTCAGGTTTTTTGGGGAAACTTTCTTCTTTGGCATCATTATAAAGCTGAATGCCAGAAGCATTTTGAAATTTTTGTAAGCTCCCGTTTCTTTATTTAGAATCTCTGGTGATAAATGCATTCAGCCTGCTTAATACAACAATGTAATTTCATTTAGTATTTTTTAAATTTACAGGAGCCTAGCGTGAACTCCATTGGTACATGGACTTCTTGCAGGAAGGGGGGTCTGCTGAGCTGCAGTCTCTAGGTGCTCATGCTCACCATCTTGGATCTAGACCTCAGGAGTCTCTAGTAATATCTGTAAATTCGTGGACAACACTAAACTCTCTGCAGTGGTTGATACTCCATAAAAACCTTTTGTTATTGAAACAGGACCTCTGTACTATCAAAACTTGGGCATACCATAATAAAATGTTATTTAACAATGAAAAATGTAGGCCAACCCAGTGGCACTAAGGGTTGAAGTGCTGGACGCCACACCTCGCACTACACTGGTGACCTGAGCTTGGGAGTGAGCTCAGGTGCTGGTGGGTCAGCAGAGGCAGGTTAAAGATGGAGTGCTCTAGTGGTGCTCTCCTTCCCAGGAGAATGGGTTGGGCTGGCTAGGTGTGTTGGCGACCCCTGGTGGAGACCAGGGGACATCGCAGCAAGCCAGGCAGCATGAGATCAGCGTGGCTGATGCTGGCAGGGTTGCCATGCACCAGAACATTGTGGTGTGCCCACGCAAGTGTGGGGTAACCAGCGCAGAACAAGGAAAAGACCAGCTCATGGGACAGGCAATGGCACCTGTCCCTCATGCCCTCTGCCGGGTTCTCCTCGGCTGGCCTTCCAGTTCCTCCCTCTGGGCCCACCTGCAGTCAGAGTCTGACTTACAAGAGAGCCCAAAGAGGTGAGGGCTACCCTCCCTGGGAGGGTGAAACTGGGGGTGCTTGCTGCAGGGGGGGAGAGGAGGCAGAGACTGAGGGATCCACAGGCAGACAGGATAAAGGACCAGATGCCCGAGAGAAGGTCCCATGAGCTATGACCAGAGCAAAATAGATAAAAAAATAATGAAAAATGCGTTGTAATACATCTAGGAACAAAAAATGTTATCTCAAATTATAACTTAAGTGGATTAAAAATAACACATGTTAAAGTAGAAAAGGATGTGGGTATTATCATAAACAGCTCACTTACATCTACTGATCATTGCAGAAAACTTGCATAGACAGGGAATAATATACTATCTGCCATTAAACAAACATTTGTTAGCAGAAATGAATATTGCGTACTATCCCTTTATAAATCCTTCATATGTCCTCATACTGACTATGCAGATTCCTTTTGGAACCCTCAATACAAAAGAGATAAAAAAATTAGTGGAAAGCATGCAAGGAAGAATCGCCAAATTTATACCTAGAGTGAAACATTTGTCATATGAACAAAGATTAGAAGCACTTGACCTATATGACCTAAAACTAAGAAGAGAGCGAGGTGATATGCTACTTCTGTATAACATACTAAAAACAAAACTCTTATGAGTAATACTAATATTGAAATAGCATCCAAACCCAACAACTTGAGATGTCACAATAGACAGATTAGGATCCCCAATGCATGCACTAACAGAAGACAGAACTACTTTACTGTAAGAGCTGCTTCCCTATGGAATTCCTCAGCCCATCATATTGTAAATATGAATACTTTGGAATCATTTAAAAAAGAATTAGATAGTTTCCTCTTGGGCTAAGTACATAATTTACCCTGCATGTGCAGGGAAGTTGGTCACAATGGGCATAGAGCCTCCTTCCACCTTTCATTTGCCGAGTAGTACTGATTAGTAATGTCCCCTAGCTCTACCTTCTGTTCCATTGAGCAGCATGTCCCAGTCATTCTGTTGCTACAGTTAGTTTGTTGTTACTATGGGTCAGACTGTGGTTTAGCTCAGGGGGGTTGTTTAGCTGTACTGTGACAGGGCCCACATTGGGTATGCATGGGGCATAGTCTCATCTGTGGTGGTGTTGGCAATGGCCTTATAGGCCTTCACATCTGCATGGGGTGGGCATGTGTGTCCCATGGTGTTTCATGCAGCCACATACAGGCACATGTTAGGTGGTTTGTGCACTGTTTTCACTGTTGGGTACATGGGCATAGTGGTTGGGACATGCTATCCTTCTCTGGTGCCACATCCTGAGTTCTGCATTGCTCCACAGTGTCAGCGCACCATTCTTACATGGGCAACATTCCCCCATTGGTTGACCTAGGAGCTCACTGTGGGCCACATGTCCGGAGAAAGGATAGGGCAGGGATAACCACATGAGAAGGCTTGTGTTCCAGCAGCATGTGATTCTGGAACAGCAGGCACTGCTGATTATGCAGACAAAGAAGACTGCAGACATTTGGGATCAGATGCTCCCTGTTCAGAGTTAGGCTGAGCATCCTTAATCCCCCCTTCTCATGTTTTTCACCCTTCCCTGTACCCCCTCCCCATTTTGGTTGTTGTTTATTTTCTTGATATTTGTACATACTTTGTTTCTTATTCCTACAATACATATTTCTGTCATTTTCCTGTGTCCTGTCTCTTTCTTGAGTAACTGTAGTTAGTGCTGTACTGCGTTGCACCTATTGACCATCTTCTTCACCATGGTGGATGCCATCCAGGCTCCTCTTGTGGCACTGGTTTCATCACAGCTCTCTCTGCACTGTCTGTGGCTGTGCATCTGGCAGTGGGTTGTTGTTGTGGGAATGGTAGGTTTATCCTCCAGTTGGCTGACACTGTCATTTCTGCATGTGTTCCCTGCATGGCCTGTGTGTGTGTGTGTGTGTGTGTGTGTGTGTGTGTGTGTGTGTGTGTGTGTGTGTGTGTGTGTGTGTGTGTGTGACAGATGACATCTGTCATGTGTCTGACCATGGACATGGCCTGTTCCCTGTTCCTTGGGTGCAGCCCTACAGCATTGCCTGGCACTTTGGGGGAGGGCCTTAACCTGCACGCCAGTGTGTGGCTTTGTCCATATGACCATGACTGACATCCATTCCCCCTGTGTTCTCCCACTGTGTATCCTGTAGTGTGGTGTCCCCAGTTCTGTGTCAGGGATCCTTTTCTCCTTCCCTGTGCACAGTGGGCACTGGTTGGGGTCGTACTGTCACATAGGCATGGTTTGTCCTTTCTGTGGGTCACATCACCATTCTCCCATCTCTGCAAATTTTCCACAGTTCACATTCATACAGTGTTGCTACATTTTGGGGTTTATCTTTGAATTGAGTTTTTTATTATAATTTTTTTGTTTATGTTTTTTTTTTTCTTGGCATTGCCTTTGGTGGTTGTTTTGCTGTTGTCTGTGTTGTATACTGTTGTATGCTCAGGTATTCACATTTTAGGCAACACTTCTTTGTGTGCTCCTAGTGAACACATGGTTCTCCTTTGCACTGTGCTGCTGTTGCTGTTCACACTGCCCAGTTGCTATATTCAGAGCTGTCTTATTTGCTGGGCTATTTTTGCACTGCACTCTCAGCCCTGTTTGCCCACCTTAATTTTCATGCTATATTCAACTGATTTAGCACCTGGGCTATTCTTTTGAATATACCGTGCTAATGGTTCCAGGCTAATTTTGCCCATAGGGCAGTGCTAACTTTGCCCCAGGGTTAAGTTTTGAATATTGAGTCCCAGAAATTCACTCCAGTAGTGTACCGACCCCTCAGCAACTCAAATCAGAATAAAGAATGTCACATACGGTTACTGTTCAAAATAGGATACTTGAAAGGCTATTAGTTAATATGAAATCTTTATTTGACAGAAAGTTGGATATTGAAGCTTCCTTGAATACCAGAGTCTGTCAAAATATTAAGATGAGGTGCACCAGCAATTATCATATTTTGTAACTTGTTTTCACCCCTCAGACAAACAAACTTCTGTAAGTGTCCACAATTTTTTTTTATATCCCCAACAGAACCATAGAGGTGAACCAACCCCATAGTCACCAAAGGTTGCTGCATAGTGACTTCATAAAATTAGATAGAGACAATGCTATGAGAGCTTAGAGAGTTAAGCAATAAATCAGCTCCATAATGAGAGTTCTGAGATCAATAGATTAGTTTTTGAAGCAAGGTCAAAGCACCCAGATATTTTTGTTGGTTAATCTGGGTGACTGGTGAAAATGGGTTCCATGTCATAATAGCGATCACAAAACAGTGCTCGTTATTATGGCGAGTGCACATCTTCGAAAAATAATTTTGGCGATGTGCACTGCAGCGCACTGAAAAATGGCACTCGAGATGTACAGGTCTTGATTGTAATGCAAGGGGCTGAGCCCTCCACACCCCACCAATGGGGGCTTAGCCCTCAAAACCCTTCTACTTATAGATTCTCAACTCCAGGGGGGTGCATGTTGGGGAGGGCAAAAACTTGGGCCAATACATGCCACCAGGTGGCAAAAAAAATGCACAAAGCTGGACTGGAACCCAGTACCCCACGCCTCCCAGCCAACCACCCTCCCCATGATGTCAGTGATTCAGCTCAGCAGCTGCTTGCTGCAACCCCTCCCACATGCCATCACTCCCCTGCACCCCCCCCCGGTATGCATGTATACCCGCGATTTCCTGTTGCCATTTTTGCTAACCCCAGTATCTGGTCACCCTCCTCTATAGGTAGCCATGATCACAGTCGCTGAGATTGAGTCTCTGTTTTTCTAGGCGCTCAATCTCGGTCGTTATGGTCGTGGACTACCATGAAAATGTAATAAGAAAACAGTACCTTAAAGGAACTGCATCCAAAGTTAGCTTCCACCTTCACAAATAGCAACATTGCATGAGTCAGTGAAGGGAAAACCACTGCAGCCATCCAAATACTAATAAACAAATAATTTACTCAGTTCTTGTTCTGGAGGACTAAAATCCTATTCTCTCCAAGGCTCCGTTTATAGGTAAAATTTTACTTTATGGACCGGCAGTTTGGGGCTTCAGCAACCTTTACTGACTTTTCAACATACCAGGCTCACCTAGAAAAAGAGAAAACAATGCTTCACTGAGCATAGTAAATTCAATACTTTCAATGTGATGCAGGACCCCTGGCCCCAGGCAACAATATCATACCTTTTAACAGTGAATACAGGTGTTTCTGCACCTTATCGTACACTTGCAGTCCTCCTCATTCATTCAGCTAGTCTTCCAGTTCGTGGCGGAAAGCTGCCATGCTCAACCACCAGCAGCCCTCTCAAAACCGTCAAGTCTAGCCCGGAAGTCACTATTTTGGGAAGCTAAAAGCTCCCCATCGAGAAGCACAAGTGACAGCTGCTGAATAAAACTGAGAATTCCTGTACTAAATGCCCAAACAAACCTTAGTTCCTTGTCAACCGAATGTTAAAGAAGCCTAATACTGGGAACAGGAATCTAAAATAATATAAGTTTCATTCAACTGATTAGGCTATAATCGAGTAAAAGCATGTTTTAGCCAAAATTTTCCAGATGCCCTAACATGGAGCAGGAAGCAACAGGGAGTGGAGCAGTGCCAAAGCCATCTTGCTACCCAGCTCCCAACCAGCATCATTAGAGATTATTACCATCATATTGCCTAACTTAGTAATTGAGACCCATAAGTTCCACTTTATTTTGTGGAACTACCATCAAATCCACCAGCTAGGTGGTGTATGTTACTTATTTAAAGTTGTTTTTACCTGTTCTTGGGATTGCTATACTGGAAGTAGGCCCAGATCCACTTCCAGTTTTCTGATTTATAAGGATCACCCACACCGAGACTTTTTTCTTGTGTATGTGCTGTACCTAAGTAAGAGTGGACAAACGCTTCTCTGAAGAGAGGAACAGGCATCCAGTCACGTTTCTCTGGTGAAAGAATGCATTGTAGATGGGTATACTGCATCCCTGTTATCCAAACTTCAAGAACACATAGTTCTATCTCAACTCTCCCCTTTCCTTGACTCCTCCTCCTTTTTCACCCCCTTCCAGCATGGCTTTCGCAAACGTCACTCCACCACTTCCTCTCTCCTCAGGCTCACAGATTACATCCATTCTGGCATGGAACTAGGCCTCCTCACTGCTGCCATCTTTGTCAATCTAGCAAAAGCTTGAGATACTGTCTCCCACCTTCTTCTCCTAGACAAACTTAAATCAGCGGGTGTATCTGACTACGCAACCAGGTGGTTCAACTCCAACCTTGCAGGTAGATCTCAATCAGTGAGAACTGGACTCTCTCCTCCCACCATACACACTGGGTTCCCTAAGGTTCCATCCTTGGCCCTTTGCTTTTGTCCATATTCCTCAATGACCTCCCCTCAGTCTGCTCCTCTGCATTCAATCAAATGTATGCAGATGGCACTGTCCTGTTTTCTTCTGGCTCTTCTACATCAGAGTTAACATCCAGGTTTCAACTTGATTTTGACACTGTCCAGAAATGGTTCAGGGATAATCAACTATCCCTTAATGCTAAGAATATGGCCTCTTTATGTTTTGGCACACGACATAGGCTTTCTAGACTCCCTTCACTCCCCACCTTCCTCACCCTTCATGGGGGAAAAATTTAAGATGTACTCTCATTTAACTATCTCAGTGTTTGGCTTGATCATCACCTTGGTTTTTCTCAGCTCATAGATGCTATGTTCAAAGAACTCCACCCTAAGCTTGGTGCACTTTACAGGAACAAAAGCTGTATCCCTATATTTGGCCACCGGGACATTATCACTAAAACGATCCTCCCCAATTTTGATGGCAACTTAGCCTACGGTGCTGCACCTAAATGCACCCTGGCCAGACTGGATCTCCCTCTTCCACTCTTTCTGCCATTTTGCCTTGGCCTGTCCACCCCCCCTCACTGACTCAACACTGTTCTCTTTACATTGATCTCTCCTTCCCTTCCTTGAATGACCACCATCTCATCGACTGTGCCTCCTTTATTTCTAAATTATTGTTGGCTTCTCTCTTTCCTTACCTAAACTCTCTCTTCTCCCCTAAGCCCTCCTCCACAAACTCTCTCTCTCCGTAACTCAGGTTATTATTCTCTTTTACTCCCCTCTCATAAATCCCTAGCTGTCCAGTCTGGTTTCTCCTTCCGTCTTCCAAATCTGTGGAACTTCCTTCCACTAACAATTCACTCTGCCACCTTCAAACACTCTTTTTCCTCTCCTCTCTTCTCCAAAGCCCCACTGCCCCTCCTGTAAATGCCCTTATCCCCATTGCCTTACACTTCTCCTTATCTACTCTGAGCTCTATATGTCTCACCACCCCACCTCATCTCCCCACCCTCTCCCCTTTCCCATCTATTGCTTGCTCCAACTTCCTTACTTCTTTCTCAGTTACCCCCACCCCCAGAAATCACCCTTTCTTCCCTTTACTAATCCTCAACACTCTATTACCCCACCCTAGTCACCATATTCTGTTCTGTTCTCCTCTGTCTTTTACTCCTACCACTACAGTACATTACTGTTTCATCCCTCCAGCCTCTCTTTCTCACACTCCTCTACTTACTCTCTCTCCTACCCTTTCCTTTATTTGTGATGTTACTTTCTTGTGTGTGCCAGGTACTTCACACTTCTGATGTTTAACCTGCATTATTATTTGCTCAGATGATGTATATTATTGTAAATACTGTGTATTGTTGTATTGTTATCACTGTGCTTCTACTTGTTTGTACTTATCCCTTACCCCCTCCCCCAGGATACATCTGGAAATGAGCTTTGTGGCTCAATAAGTCTTTCCTGGTAAATCTCTTTTAAATAAATAAAGAGGGGAAGGTGAATATTGTAATCAAGCAACCAGGGAGAGTCCAAGGTGGGAGCCTGTCCCTGTAGGCACTGCTGTGCATCGTGGGATTGGGAGGTCTGAGTATATCCACATTGAGCCAAAATGCTAAAGTTGCAGTGTGAACAGAAAAAAAGGCACTCCAGGTGACTTTTCAAATAGACTGGAGCTCACAACACTGACTTAACATAAAACCACATTGCGATGGAGCACCCAGTCAGAACAGTCGTACAGCCTCAATTACTGAAGAAAAAAGGGAATGCTGTAAAACAAGTCAAATGGAAATAACTTTTATTCTGACTTGTAAAAAACATGTATTAAATGTAAACATCATAGAAAGTATAAAGCGTGTGCAAAAAATGCAAGACTATACAGCAGCAACCTAAAAGCAGCTAAATAATCACAGAGAGACAAAGCATGAAGAGACAGCAGTTCACAAAAACAACAGCAAAGCCCAAAAGGGCTGAAAAACCTTATGTTTTGCTACATCTAGGTGGAGCTTCTTCAGAGGTTAAGGAATCACATATCCACTCCATATTTATAACACAGTCAATAAAACAATTAAACAATTGACATAGAAAACACCAAAATTCGTGCAAATCTGTAATACAATCTAAATTACTATAAAATTACATCATCCCATCAAACCCATTGCTTAATGCCAAATAGAAGCTCAAAACAGCATTTAAACACATGAGGCCCGGATATTCAGACTGCGCCAGACTGTGGCGCAAGCCTGGGTGAAGCGCAACTTGGCTGCGCAGGGGCGTTGGCTGGGCGATATTCAATGGAGCTGTGCCATGGCACAGCATCATTGAATATCACACCCTGGCCACTTGCAGTGTGCATGGTGCAGTGGCACTGTGCCAGTGCAAGTGGCCAGAGTGGAGCAGGGGGATGCACTAGCGCAGTTCCATTAAGCTGTATTGCAACAACGCGATATTCAAAATGCACATGCAAATGGGGCCATAATGTATGCAAGGCATAAATGGGGCCATTTGCATGTCGTTATGGCTCATTTGCATGCAGATGCGCGATCCCGGTGACTTGCACCTGGCACCCTGCCAGGCAGCAGCCTCGGGGATCGACCTCGCACAGTGTGGCAATGTGCCCCACTGCCTGATCATGGGCATATGTTGATGTCAAGAAACGTTCTATATCCCTGGTGGTCCAGTAGACCACTGTCAGCCTGATCGCAGGCTTCAGTATGAAATAAATAACGTTCTATATCCCTGGTGGTCCAGTGGACTGCTTTCAGCCCGATCACGGGCTGAAGTTAAAATAAAAGAGGTCCTATATACCTGGTGGTCCTGTTGACCGCTCGCAGCCCAATCGCGGGTTTCAGTATATAAAAAAGCACGTCCAAGCTCCCTGGTGGTCCAGTGGACTGCTTGCAGCCCGATCGTGGGCTTAAGTATAAGAAAATGCATGTCCAATCTCCTTGGTGTTCCAGTGGTACCCCACCCGCCCACTGGGCCCCACTGCCCCTCCCCCAGTCAGCAGTGGGCAGCAGCACCACCACCACCCACCTGCCACCCAGCCGCCGCCAACTGACACTAAGTAGCTGTATGCCTCATTGGTCCCAGCATGAGCCAATGGGCATGCAGTTTCACCGCATTTATATTCCAGATATGTGAATGGATCATTCATATCTGGACTGTGTAGTACCTGCATGGGCCACATGCCCATTGACCAACGCTGTGGACCAATGGGCATACAGCCCTATTCCTACGGTGTCAGTCAGTGGACGGCGGGCAGCAGGCAGGTGGGTGCCACCCACCACTGACTGGGGAGCAGGTGGTGGGGCTCAGTGGGTGGTGGTACAGCTGGACCACCAGGGAGATTGACGTGCTTTTTTATACTGGAGCTCGCGATCGGGCTGTGAGCAGTCCACTGGACCACCAGGGATCTAGAACCTCTTTTATTTTAACTGCAGCCTGTGATCAGGCTGTGAGTGGTCCACTGGACCACCAGGGATATAGGACCTCTCTTATTTTACCTGCAGCCCGCGATCGGGCTGCGAGCAGTGCATTGGACCACCAGGGATATAGGACCTCTATTATTTTAACTGCAGCCCACGATTGGGCTGCAAGCAGTCCACTAGACCACCAGGGATATAGAACCTCTTTTATTTTTAACTGCAGCCCGTGATCAGGCAGCAAGTGATCCAGTGGACCACCATGGATTTTGGAGGATCATTTTTCTACATATGCCCGTGATCAGGCATGGGGGGCCGCAGCCAGGTGCATCCAAAGCTAGGGTGGCCACCCACAGGTGGCAGCTGCCGTGTTGCACCCTGCAATATGGCAGATCACCTGTGGGTGGCCAGTCATTGTTACTTTTTTTTTTGGCTCACCTGTGTGCAGCACAAGTAGGGGTTGCACATGCATGGGCTCAGCACATCCTGGGCTGAATATCGGGATGTGCAGAGTATGCATGGGCTCATCCCCCCTACCTGCACTGCATACATTTACTGATGCACTCCGGCGCATTGGGATTTGTGCCAGGCACAATCCCCGTTTGAATAGCGCACCAAGGCATATCAGTGAGTTGCGCATGGTGCAACACTGTTGTGCCATGCGCAACCCTTTTGAATATCCAGGCCATTGTATATTTAGACTTGCTTTAACTTATTCCAAATGTCTCTTAAATGCCAAGATTTATACTTTTATAAGGATCAGTCATATACTTAATAATTATAATAATAAACAGATAGTTACCTACATACTAACTGAGCATAATTAATTTTCATCTTTGATACAGCTTAACTAAATGTAGGAACATTACATGTATGTCACAATACCACAACAGTTATACAAAAGATCTAAATTTTAATCATGCACCCTTTTCTTCAATAATAATTTAAATATTGAGTGCATTATGTCAATTTAATGATGATCATCTAAAAATAGACAAAATCTAAACTTTTATGAAAAACGAACTAAAAAATCAGATATTCTATACACATATTTGTTTTTTAACAGTCTCTCCTTGTTTTATGTTTAATCTTTGACCGTTCTTCTGTGTGGACTCTTATAGCCTTTTCATCTCTTATTCAATTATTTGATCATCCCAAAATCAGCACAGACGTTCCACATCATACACAGTACTGATAAAGAAAGAGAAATGGACTTCATAAGAACAGATCCCATAAATAATCTTTACAACAAAAAAATGAAATACACCATAGGGCAACATATATTAACCTGTCACTTATATAATTTACATGTTATTATTATTGCTTACACCACAATTGTCATTTTCATATTCACTCTTATATTTATATTATTATTTGTTTACCAATACATATGTTATAAATGATGTACAAGCTCCACAGAATCATTGAGCCCTGGTGGATAACATGCCCAAGTTTTGAATATCCACTTTGTTTCAATTTTACTCACTGTGGCTTCCCAATTGTCTCCTCTGGAATTTTTAGGAACTTTCTGGATTCCAAAGAAGCCAATCTTATGTTCATTTTTAATTTTACCTAATACATGTCTCCCAATGGCATATTTCACATTATTTTCTTTCCATGCTCTAACATGTTCTCCTATCCATATTTTAAAATGGCAAGTTGTTCTGCCTATGTAAAAAGCTTTACTTTGGCACAATAAAATATACACTACCCCTTCCGTATTGCAATTGACAAATGCGTTACAGTAAATGTCATAATATGTAAGCACAAGTGTGTTGTTTTATTGATTTAATTGGCATAGACGCAGCAACCGATGCAGCGAAAGACAGATTTTCTAATTCTGCTTTGATTTTCTCGTGAAATAAGATTGATCTGTCCAAATTGAATCTTGTTACATGTGCCTTCATCTCCGATCTCCAGTTCCCCAACTGGCAAGAGTTCTATCTGGCCCCTACTATGGACAAGACCTATGAGGTCTTCCAGAGTATCATATTGGGAACATTAAATCAGTATACACCATTGGTGAAAGTCTGGACAATGAAAAAATTTAATCCTTGGTTTTCGGCTAGTCTGAAAAATGCCTTATATAACAAAGAACTCCTTTGGAAAAAGGAACAAACATCTAAGCCCACTGATTGGACAGCCTTTAGGGTTGCCAGGAATCATTGCATGAAACTTATAATGGCTAAAAAAGTTAACTATTTCGTACCAAATTGGACTCTTCCTCACTGGGTTCAGCTAAATTCTGTAAAACCCTTAGGGATATTGAGGGGTACTCCCCTGCTAACTCCCTACCGGCAAAAATATCCTCAGATGGCACCTCCTATACTGACAAGCAGACTACTCTTGACCTCTTCAACAACCATTTTTCTTCCACTTGGTTAACATTCTTCTGCTAATACCCTTTGTACCCAAATGTGTGCACATGGCTCAACTTGGCCAGCTTCTGCCACCACTGCCCTTGATGAAGCTTTCCTCCTTCAGCCCTGTCACTGTGAAAAAGGTCAAGGACCTGCTACTAGAACTGGACATCAGAAAGAGGGCGGGTGCGGATATGATTGATCTGTATTTCCTAAAACTTAGCTACCATGTCCTGGCTGCCCCATTGCCCACCTATTCAATTTATCCTTGACTTGGGGTGCCATTCATTCACTGTGGAAAACTGCCCATGTCATTCCTTTAATTAAGTCTGGAGACAGAAGTGATCTAAATAACTATAGACCAATATCCTTATTCACAGTCCTCTCTAAAATGCTGGAGAAATTAGTTAGCCTCCAGCTAAAAAAAACTTCTTGGGGACCTACAACTTACTGAATCCAGTAAAATCTGTGTTTAGTTCACATCACAGCACTATATCCACCCTCATAAAAGTGACCAATGACTGGCAGAAGGCATTAGATGATAGAAACTACATATGTGCCTTATTTCTCGACCTGAGTAAGGCATTCAACATCATGGATCATGACCTTCTGTTGGTCTCACTTAAACAAGCTGGCTTGGATTACTTGGCATTAAAATGGTTCTCTTGCTATCCTAAAGGATGTTTTCAGCAGGTCAAATTAGGTGGAGATCTTTTTCCATTAAAAGCCCTGCAGAGAGGTGTGCCTCAAGGTTTAATCCTGGGGCCTCTTCTTTTCATATTGTATATCACCAATATTGATTCAGGAATCAAGTCAGCTAACATCCATCCTTCTGAGGATGACACAGTTCTATATATTGCCAGGCCCACTCCTGAACTGGCCAGTATGGATCTTCAACAAGACTTTAACCTACTGCGGCTAAGTATCTTGAGTCAAAAATGATTACTAAATGCCAAAAAAGGCTATGTTCTTCTCTCCAGCTGTTTATGCACACATTCTCTACATATTTGGGCTAGTTCCATAAATCACCATGCTGCTTGGTGAATCCTTAGAGTTTGTAGGGAAATTCAAATACTTGGGACCCTGGATTGACCATAAACTCTCCTTTGTTGACCATATTGAAGAACTCTCAAAAAAACTTAAAGAAGTGGAGTTTTCTTCTGGCTTAAGCATCTGCTCACTCAGGATGCAAAAACCAGGCTAGTAGAAAGCACATTTATTCCACTTTTGGACTTTGCTGACTTCATTTATGGACGCAGCGCCATTGCCGCATTAGCCAAACTTGACACCCTTTACCACACCGCTGTAAGATTTATTACTGGAGCTTAATAGTCCACTCATCACTGCATCCTTTACATGCAAGTTGTTTGGGCATTGTTGAAATTCAGAAGACAAAAAAATGCTGTTCTCTGGATTTTCAGAGCCCTCACCAAAAATCTTCCACAGTACATCACTTAGTTACATGCAGGTAGCTACACATTGAGAAGCCTCTCCTATACCTCTCTCCTAATTCCCCAAATTAACTCCCACTTTGGTCGAACATCTATAAGCTATGCGCTCCCTTTTCTTTGGAATAAACTCCAAAAATGTTGAAGTTACTATTTCCTGTCAAACTGTATACCTTCAAAATGCTATATGCATGCTCCTTCAGTGAGCCCTGCAGTTGTTTCTTCTGAGTACTGTCAACCTATGGCCTGAACCATCAGTCCTGAGTAGCACACCAGCTGCTTTTCCTACTCTTTTCCCTCTCCTGCCTTGTATCCCCCAACTAATTTTCTCACCTTGACTGCTGCCTCATAAAGCCCACATATTCCCTTCTTTCCTCCTCTAAATATGTCTAATTTTCCCTTCCTCCCTCCCCTTGATTCTACGTAGATTAAGGTGCACTATCACTGAACTCATGTATATATTGTACCTAGAATTACTGTGCATTATAATTGAACTCATATGCATATATTGCACCTTGATTTACTGCAACTCACATGTTTACATTGTATAGAATGATTATTTTTGCAGCTTGTATTATTTTGTCTTCATACTTCTGTATATTCTGTGTACTATCGTATTTTTATCTTGTGTACCTTACTTGTCTGTATAATGACAAGACTGTGTCCAGGTCCACCTTGCAAATAAGCTCTAGCTCAATGGTGCTTCACCTGGTAAAATAAAGATTAACTAATTGATTGATAGATGAAGAAGTAGACTTTAAATGTATAAGCTGTAAGAAGTATCTACTAATCGTGAATGCAACATTCAAGGGGAAATTTGTCTGTGAAAAATGTAATGCAAATAAAAAACTTCTAGAGGACTTCAACAACCTATGCACTAGGCTTGATAAACTCGAGTCATCACAGAACATTATGGAGTCCAAATTACAAGGGAAAAAAACCCAAATAACTTCATAGCTAAGGAAATAAATAATGTTAGACCAAGTAAAAGAAAATGCTCAGACATGACAAACTTAACAGAAAATGATTGGACACTAGTACAACCACAACAAAGAAAAAGGTGAGCTAATATGGATACTAAAACACTAAGTAACCCAGAAATAACAGTAAGCAACATATTCTAAGTACTTGAAACACTAGAACAAAGCACAGAGGCCAACATTTAACCATACACCATAACTGGGGGGGAAACCAAATTGATGAAACTGCTATCACAAATAAAACTTCCAACTATAAAGACAAAGAAAAAGTGTCACAAACTATCAATTCAAATATCAGAAAAACATTTGTATTATGACACTCCATCATTAAATACTGTGATAAACAAATATGCTATACAGACAAGCTAAACAGAACCTGCAACAGTTACAGAGGGACACAAATACAGGATAAAGCAAATAGCCTCAAACTGCTTATGGTAATCCATGCAGGAACTAATAACATAAATGGGTCCAGTATTGACGAGATTTAAAAAGATTTTATGATGCTGCAAGAAAAACTTGAGAAATGGTGTTCTGAAACCTGTTACTCTGAAATACTACCTATTCCTAGAGCAGGAAGTTATAAAAATGATAAGGTAAAGACAGTGAATGAATGGCTCAGGAAGTGGACCCTGGAAAATGGTATCAAATGCCTAATGCAGTGGAAGGCATTTGAAGGGAACTTTGGTTTATACCGTTCAGATGGCATGCACCTGAACAGGCGTGGTAGCAATCTCCTGAGTAAAAAATCAAAAAGTACATAAACCAAACTTTAAACTAACAGCAGAGTGGAAAGGAGAGCTTGGAACAGGAAAAAAATATTTAAGTTTTCAAACATCAGAATACAATTTCCTGATGTTAAATGCACGTAACATAAACATTATAAAAAAAAAAAAACTGAATTAGAGCTAATATTAAAAACGGACAACACTGACATTAGCACCATTACCGAAACTTGGATGAAACCAGTCTAAGATCTGGAGAGAGATATATGGCTATAAATTATATTACAAAAACAGAATAAGTAAAAAAAGGAGGTGGGGTCTGTCTGTATACTAAACAGAGTTTCAAGGGATTAGATATTATTTTGGCCAGCAAATCAAATATACAAACAGAGTCTATTTGGATTCAACTTTTTGTACAAATCAAAAAAAATACTAACAATAGGGAATTGCTATAGGACCACTGGCACTCCTCCCCCGAATAACAAACAACTTAATAAAGAAATCAAATTAGCCACTGACAAAACAGGACTAATTATTTTGGGAGATTTCAACTACCCCGGCATAAACTGGGAAAAACTCACAAGTAATTAATCCCAAGAATAAATCTTTCTAGACATGCTCTCCGTTACTGGACTGGAACAGCTGGTTAGATCTCCTACCAGGGGTCAAAATGTTCTTGACTTGGTTATTACTAACATAAATACAGGCTTTTCAGAAGTAGTGACAAACCAACCTCTAGAAAACAGTGACCGCCTTATGGTCACCTTTGTCTACCTGGGGAAAAAAGAGATTAGAAAACAAAAAAGATATATTAAAAACTATAACAAAGTCAACTTCAAAAAAATCAAAGAGGCCTTAGACATAACAGACGGGGAAAAATATTGAATCATCAGACACTAAATGAGAGTTGGAATACCATTAAAAATGTTATTAAAATAACAGAAGATTGGTATGTGCCAACCAAAATCATCAACAATGATAAGGCAAAAATTCCATTATGGATGACAAATAAATTAAAAAGCCAAATAAGAAGGAAAGAAAAAGCATACCAGGCATATAAAAGAAAAATATGTCATTCATCCTGCACAAGGTACAAGGAACAGCTGAGGAAAACAAAACTTCTCATCAAAAGGGAAAGATGAAATTTAGAAAATAGAGTAGCAATGTCTAAAGGGAACCACATTTTTTTTCCTCCTATATAAACAACATGAGTAAAGGAAAGGACTCTATAGGTATGTTAAAAATAAACAGTCACAACATCCATGATCCCACTGAAATGGCAAATATTTTCAAAAATGATTTATTTAATTAATTTTAATTATTTATTTAATGTATTTAACAACAAAGGAAACTTTACCATGCCAAACCTTAAAAATGATTCCCGATAGAGGAATTCACTCTAAAAGAGCTTCTAGGGTGACTACCATCCCTAAAACCACATTCCTCTGCAACGGTTGAAAGGTGGCACCCATGATTACTAAAAAACATAGCCAATAGTCTGTCCAAACCTTTTAGACTATTATTTAACAAATCATTAGTCTCTGGAACAATACCAAATGACTGAAAACAAGCAGTCATTTCTCCAATTCACAAAAAAGGAACTAGAACAAGCTCAGAAAACTACAAAACAATAAGTGGACAAAGCAATGGGGCCAGATGGAATTCACCCCAGAATTCTAAATGAATTAAGTAGAGAACTAGTGACACCACTGACTACCCTTTATAACAAATCATGGGAGGATGGTGTGGTACCTGAGGACTGGAAGAAGGCTGATGTGATTCCCCCTTCACAAAAGTGGGAGCAAGACAGAGGCAGGAAACTACAGACCTGTCAGTTTGACCTCTGTGGTAGGGAAAGTGATGGAATCACTTCTGAAGGAAAGAATTGTTGAGTACCTAGAGGCCAGTGGGACACAGGACCCAAGGAAGCATGGGTTCATAGCGGGAAGGTCATATCAGATGAATCTAATTGATTTCTTTGACTGGGTGACCAAAGTAGTAGACCAGGGAGGGGCTGTGGACATGGCATACCTAGACTCTAGCAAGGCATTTGACACAGTCCCACACAAAAAGATTAGTAGTCAAATTAACCAGCCTTGGAGTGGGTACCAGGGTGGTAGCCTGGGTAAAACATTGGCTGAACAACAGGCACAGAAGGTAATTGTAAATGGAGTCCACTCTGAAGAAAGAGGGGTTACTAGTGGGGTACCACAGGGTTCAGTACTGGGTCCAGTTCTTTTTAATGTCTTTGTAAGTCACATTGCAGAGGGACTGGAAGGAAAAGTATGCCTCTTTGCAGATGAGACAAAGATCTGCAACAGTGTTGATACACAAGGAGGCGTGGAAATGATGAGAAGAGACTTGGCAAGGTTGGAGGAATGGTCAGAAGTATGGCAGCTAGGATTCAATGAGAACAAGTGCAAAATAATGCACCTGGGAAACAAGAACCCAGGGAAAGAATACACAATGGGGGGGGGAGGTAGTAACAACAACAAAAATGGAAAGGGACCTGGGGGTAATCATATCAGATGACCTTAAGGTTGGCAAGCAATGTGAGAAGGCGGTAGGGAGGGCTGGGGGGATACTAGGATGTATAGGGAGAGGCATCACCAGCAGTAAACAGGAAGTTGTTATCCCCTTGTACAGACAGTTGGTGAGACCCCATCTGGAGTACTGCGTCCAGTTCTAGAGACCCCATCTCTGCAAGGACATAGACAGGATGGAGGCAGTTCAGAGGAGGGCAACTAAAATGGTGCAGGGTCTGCAAGAGAAGCCATACAGGGAGAGGCTAAAGGAGCTTAATATGTATACCCTTGAGGAAAGGAGGGAGATGGGGGACATGATAGAAATGTTTAAGTACCTCAGTGGAATCAACAAAGTCCAAGAGGGTAGCATCTTTCAGAAAAAGAGATGTGCAAGAACAAGGGGACACAATTTGAAGATAGAGGGGGGATGGTTCAGGGGCAATGTGAGGAAGTATTTTTTAACAGAGAGGATGGTGGATGCATGGAACAGCCTTCCTGAGGAGGTTGTGGGGCCTAAAACTGTGGGAGAATTCAAGAATGCATGGGACAGACATAAGGCAATTTTTGTGGGGGGGTAGGAAGAAATAGCCTGTTGGTTAAATAGGACCTGTAGCTTATCCTCTAGGTAGGGAAATGGGCAGACTAGGTGGGCCAAGTGGTCCTTATCTGCTGTCAAAGTCTATGTTGCTATGTTTCTATGTAAGTCTGACTTCTGTGCCAGGAAAGATTATGGAAAAGTTAATTAAAGCTAAATTTGAGGGGGAATCAAATGCACTAGGATTACAGGATAACACTCAGCATGGGTTCAAGAAGGGAATATGCTATACAACAAACTAAATCTTCTTCTATGAATCCGTCAGCTGAACCTTGGACTCTGGCAAACCATGCAATGATGTATTCCTAGATTTCAAAAAACATTCAACACAGTACCACGCTGTGCGCTCTTATACAAATGGTTAAAAATGGAGTGCAGTTCTCAGCAGGTTAAACAGGTGCATTCTTGGTTGACACATAGGACCCAATAAGTAAAAATCCATGAAAAAAATGTCATCAGAAAAAATAGTATCAAGTGGGGTACCCCAGGGCTCCATCCTAGGTCTATGTCTATTCAGTTATTTCATACATGACCTTCATTTTGGGCTGAGAAACCATACAATCTAATTTGCCAATATTGCTAAGATTACAGGTGAAGTCGACACCGACACCAAATATCTCTCTCTGGTCAATGATTTAAACTTAATTGCTGAATGGATACAAACTGATAAAATGGAGTTGAACATGGACAAATGTATAGTTTTGCACCTAGGTTGCAACAATCCCTGGAGAATCTACAATATAAAAAAAGTCTATTACCAACAGTTAAAAGTGAAAACAATCTGGGCATATTCATTGACTGTGCACTCTCTATGGAGACATAAATAATAAAATCAACACAGACCACTAACAAGTTTATCAATGTCATTAAAAAATTGTTCAGAACAAGGGATGAACACCATCTAATGGGTCTGTACAAAACCTATGTATGTCCACATGCTGACTATACATCACCATTCTGGTCACACTACCAGAAACAGCATATAAAATTATTGGAGGGAACACAGAGAAGGGCAACCAAACAAATTCCTAGGTTAAGGTATCAATCATATGAAAAAAAAATGGAGTAACTAAACCTGGTCTTTACAACAAGACAGAAGAGTAAGAGGAGACTGTTTTCAATTCTTCAGTATTATAAGCAACATGGAACTTAAGAACAACTGTGGTATTTCCACATTACTGAGAAAATCGAACCTAAGATCACACAACAAGCAGTTTGAAGTTAAAAAAAAAAATACAAAAAAATAAAGATAATTACTTCACCATTAGGGGGCCTATACTGTGGAACAAATTACCACAGTATCTAGTAAACATCACAACATGTGATATATTAGAATGGGTTATTAGGTCAAATATAAATCACATAGAGTGGGTGACAGTCTCGATGGGCAATCTGCCTACTTCTGCAAAAACACACAAGTTACCAAGTTATAAGCTGCTTCCCATAACATAATTTTTTTTTTTATCAAGCACAATTTGGGGCAATTTTGGGGGGGTGCAAGTAAAGAAAACTGGAGCATCTTTGAGAGATTTGGACAAGTATGTCATAAGCGTTTTAACAACTCAGTGTGGGTTGTCATGATGTGCAAACAGAAAGCCTTTCAGTGTGTCTTTATTTTTTCTGTAACTTCACTTTTTTTGTCTTTTCATTGAAAGACAGGGTGAGATATCTTTGCCAGACATATATGTGTTTATGGTGAAGGAGCTCTGTTTCAGATCTCTCACTCCTTCTTAGCCATGCCAAGCTAAGCCAAGCTGCAACTTAAACCTCAACTGCCTTACCAGCCCCTATGAAGTGTCAGGAGGCAGGTTGGGTGATGCTCAGATTGCTCGTAAATCAGACTCAGTGATTTGCAAGTGGTGGCTGACAACATCATTTCCACCTTAGAAGAACTATTTAAGTATCACATTAAAGACAATATTTACAGAAGAGATCTTGGGATCACTAACTACTGATTTTACATTGCATCTTTAAGGAAAACTGCACCCTCACATCTTCTAAATGTTTTTTGTTTCCATTTAAACAGACATCCCTTTTCATGTAGCTGTTAAAGATGTATGCAGCTGATTCAGTCAGTTTTCACACTTCATACCAGGCCCTGTTACTGTCCTGGGAGGGTCCATTTCGAGTTTTTTGAAATCTCATTGTCCCTGAGAGCTGCATTAGCATATGAGAACGTGATGCGTATTCAGCCTTTAAACTCCCCAGTATGCCTGTCTGCTTAAGTAGTTTTAAAAGAAACAAGCTGCAAGAAGGTGTAAAATACCACCTTTACCTTCAGTGGGTTTTGCAAGCTATCTGAGTTGTAATGCAGATTTTTTTCCCTTTAAACTGCATTCGGTTTATGAGTTTCCAGAGAGATTTTGCAGGGTGTTTGTTATTTCAGCATAGAGATACATGATATAAATGGTTGATCTGACATCATGTTCTGATATGCTAATGCAGTTCGCAGTGACAATAAGATTTCAACAACCACAAAATTGACCCTCCCAGGACAGTAACAGGGCCAAGTATGAAATCTGAAAACTGACTGAAGCAGTTGCATACATCTTTAACAGCTACATGAAAATAATTGTCTGTTGACATGGAAACAAATAACATTTAGAAGATATAAGGGTGCAGTTTTCCTTTAATTTTTTTTTTTATATTTTTAATTTTCGATTAATAATGTACAGATAATACCATATCTTATGTAAAATTGAACAGTCAGTCTGGTACAATTATATATACAAATTCATAGAAGGTAGAGTCAGTATACAAAAGTAGATTAGTTGTAAAGTAAATGCAATGTATGAACTAAATAAGTATACATTAAATAAATATGAACCCCCCCTCCCCCCACCCTCTCGCTATGTAAATAACTCATATGTTAAACAGTGGTGGTAAAAACTCAGATATTTCTCTCCAGGTTGGTTCCTGATTCTCTTGTGACTGATCTATTTCTTCCCATAAACCTTCATATTGAACTGTTTCTCTAAACATATATCACCATTTCTTTTTGTCGAATTTATCCAACTGGGGGGCATTCCACTTTTCTAAAATTAATCTTTTGGTTACCATTGTCCCGATACAAAAGAGTCTATTGTCTCTGTCACTTAACTTATTATTAGTGATATTGCTGAATACCATTAAGTCAAATTGCATTTGGAAAGTCTTATTCAATATTCCCCCAACATTATGGGCACTACGTATGAACACTGCGCACGGCGTGGAAGAGAGTGCACAGTGCACAACATGACAGCAGGGTGTGCATGCATACGCAGTGCAGTATTCGCAATGGGCATGCAGAGGGCAACTGCACAGCCAACAGTGAGGCACATGCACAGCAGAACCATGGGGGCATGGTCACAGAAATGGTAGTGGACCTATGTGCATGCACAAAAACAAATACATCATGCATGCGTGCAGGACCAGGGGCACTAAACTACACCAGGGTAGGGGCTGCCATAAAGATACACAGCCAGGAGGGCATGAACCTGGATGGACCATGCATGTCCACTGGTAGTGCAGTGCTGACCCCATTCCACCTGCCTGTCATCCAATGTGGACACAGCAGACACCCCAAGAATGCATGGGGCAAGGACAGCAGCAGTGTCATGGCGAGAGTTGCAATGCAGACAGGCACAAGCACCATCCATGCACTTGGTGGGTATGGTGGCATATCTCCCCCTATGTGCAGCAGTGCAACCCTGGGAGAACAACAGTGCAGGGTGGACCCCACGACCCCACTGTATGGCACACAATAGAGGCATGGCACTGCCATACAGTGTGGAACCATGACAAGCCAGCATGAACAGCCATGCACAGTTACTGGGGAAAAGCAATACGGCATGTCTCCATACAGCATGGCAGCCACATGGTGCTGGGGAAGCCATACGGCATGCCCCCCAAACAGCATGATAGCCATATGGTGCCAGAGGAAGCTGTACGGCATGTTCCCTTACAGCATGGTGGCCACATGGCACCAGGGGAAGCCATACAGCAAGTACCCATACAGCATGGTGGCCACATGGCACCAGGTGAAGCCATATGGCATGTTCCTGTACAGCATGGTGGCCACATGGCACCAGGGAAAGTCATACGGCAAGTCCCCTGGGCTAACAGGACTGCTGTACAGATGTGGACTGTCCACACAATGGCCATGTGGCATGTCCCCTGTGTGACTACCATCATGCCACATGCAGCCATGGCCATGTGTGCCACAGGGCACAGGCTATGGTGCATGTGGTACTATGCAGAATGGGCACTGCCACCAGACACTCTAGGTGGTCGTGCCACATGGGGATGCCATACTGCTGTGCCATGTATAGAGACTATGTGTCATCATGTGGGCCATGCACATGCCCACCCCACCTCTGGTGTACCAGCCATGACTGGCACACAGCACCATCAAACTAAGTGAACCCATGACCACCCCTCCCCATAGTCAAGAACCACACATGTGAAAGGTAGTAACATTTTATTAGCACACTGACAAAGGGACTGGAACTGCAGGCCCCCCCCAAGCCCCCTGAGCACAACAACCACCCACCACCAGAGGAAATAATGCCCACTCATTCACACAGCATGTCCAATAGAGTCCAGACAGTCATAACACAGTCCTGCCACCACTGGGCACATGGCACCCCTGTCTGGAACACTTCACAGTCATGGGAGGTCACTGCTGCTGCTGCTGCCTTCGCCCTCCTCGACATCTGGTGGTGGCTGACCCAGGTTGCATAGCATCATGCACCCTACTGGACCCTCGTAATGCTGCAAGGAAAGGGCACATATCAATTGCAGACCACAGCAACCCACACCCAGCATGGTGGCCCAGCAGGGACATGCTTTCTCGGCCAAGACAGCTGTACTTCCCAGGGACAGGATGTACACCTCCAAGCACCCGTATTGCCTGTCTTCATAGTACAGCATGTGCCCATCACTTATGAGCATGATGTAGTCTGGGAACGCCATCTGGTACCTCTGCCTCTGCTGCCCCGGTGCCCATATGTAACAGAGGGCATCATCATGCTGCTGCAGCAGTAGCTCCAGTCATACTGGCATGCTGCCCCTGGCCTGTGTGGATAACAAGAAGAGATAAATTCAGTCACATGGCCTGCACAGGGTAATACCACAGAGCGACACACATGATGGCTGCTGAACCTACCTGGTCATAGATGTGGGCCTGCCACAAAGCTCCAGTGCCCCAGTTGTCAGTGAAATTGTTCTCTGACACATGGAAGAGGTGTTGGGGTAAGAGAACCATCCTATCCAGGATGACATACGCCATCCCTGCACCACCTTGCATACACTGCACAGGCCTGTCAGTGTGTCTGGGCACATGCCACGTAGACTGCCCTGTGCTATGTCCATACCAATAGCATGCCATGCCATGCCCTGTTAAAGGGTAATCTGCACCCACTGGGCTGCATATAGGGGACTGGAATCAGCGCTGCACCATGGCTAGGGAAGATGTATTGGTGGCACAGGATGTGTCCAGGCATGTCCATGCACATCCATCTACTGGAGGCGATGGCCTGCAGGTGCAGGGACAGGCTACTGCATCCCAGAGTGTTTCAGGACAGGGTTGATGCCATGGGATGGTGGGACACACTGTCTTGAATGCTTCTGCTTCCCATGGCCGATTGTCACATGGTAGTGTGACACTGTCTGAGCTGACATGGCACCACATACCCGATACTCGATGTTGATGATGGTGGAGACCAAGGTCATGTGTGCCCTCACCTATTACACCAGTGGATCATTCCAGCGTGTGACCGGTGACACCCTGGGAATCTACAAGTCCTTGGTGTCATGTGCCATGGCCCAGGTAACCAATGCCTTGCTGCCACATCTTTGGGACCATATATACATGCCCATGATGGAGCAGATGATATGTGTCATGAAGCAGGCATTTTATGGTATGCAAGGCATGCCCAACATTGTCAGGGCAAGTGACGGTACGCACATTGCCATCCTGTCACTCTTGGCGAATGAGGAGGCATACCGGAACAGAAAAAGCTTTCACAGTATTAATTATCAGGTCGTCTGCAACGACAACGGTGTTTTCATGAATGTGTGTGTGAGATTCCCTGGATTAACACATGATGCATTTGTCCTGGATGCATCAGGGCTCGGGGCAGTGCTCCATGATGGGTCCAATGAAGGGTGGCTACTGCATGAGTACATGGTCCAGCTGTGCCACATCCACATTACTGTTGCACCATGGCATACCACTCACACTGTCATCTATTTCTCTGCAGATGACAGCAGTTACCCACTCAGGACATACCTCATGACACCTATACTGTCTCCAGGGTTGCAGGCAGAGGAAGCATACAAAATGGCACACAGGAGGACCAGGGACATCGTTGAAAGGACACTGAGGCAGCTCAAGATTTGATTCTAGTGCCTGGATCATTCTGGAAGCACTGTCATGCTGTCACCAGTCAAGGTGTGCAGGGTGTTCATAGTATGCTGCATGTTGCACAACATAGCCAAGCATGCTGATGTGCCACTGCCGATGGTACAGCCAGTTGACCCATAGGATGATGATGGTGGTGATGTCGTACCCCTCAGGGAGCAGAGGACATTGAGTGGCCGTGCGGCATGGCATGTGCTTGTAGCAGAACCTTCACACATTGGCAGGCCCATGGATTGTGCTGTGTGTGGTGCCTGGGTGGAGGCTATGTCTGCAGGTATGCTGTGATCACTGTGATTAAGTGGTGGTGGTGGCCCATGAAGATGATGCCCTATGCTGAGTGGTCCTGTGTCAGGGGGTGGGAGAGTTGGGGCATGAGTTTTGGGACTGTACATGCAGCCATGTGGGTGATGTGTGTGCCCTCACTGCCTGGTACCATCAGGTTGTGACTGCAGCCATGCTGAGGCTCATGTGCCCAGCAACCTGGGTGCTGCACGTGCATATGCCACAGAGCAACCCCTGCAACCACCACGACCCTGTGTGTCATCCATGCACGGCGGAGTACCAGTTGCAGTACTGTCCTGGCTGGTGGTGAGAGCTGTATCCCCTGTCATGTCCCATGCCGTGGCACCATCCAGACATGGTGGCATGCCTTGTGCACCTAGGCAGGTGTCAGGCTCTGTCCCCTTGGCCTCATGCACAGCCTGCTCAGGGCCATGATCTGTACCCATTGGACTGTGTGCCCATGGTGGGCGCTGCTCTGGGGGGGGCACAGCAGGGTGTGCAGCAGGCATGTTATGGAGGTGTTGCAGGATCTGTTCCTGCACTATGGCACCCCATATGATGCTGGCAATGATGTCCCTTGCCATAGCAGTAAGCACCACTATCGCCGCAGTCATGTTCCACTGCTCCACAAGCCTGTCCCTCTCCAGCTGCTGCAGCACAGGGTACTGCTCTGTGACATATGGGCTGTGCCATGGTGCCCATCTGTTTCTGGTGGGTCTTGTGGAGGGGCCCTTATTGACGCTGTCATCAGGGGCTGTGGGCTGGTTGGCACCTGGTGGTGCTGTTTGTTGCATTATGATCAATGTGGCACCAGTGCCTGTGCTCATACAGGTGGTCACAGCACCACAGGGCTGTTGCTGTCTGGTCACTTGGGCATCCATTGCCCCTTTGTGCAGTGGTCTGATGCTCCCAGTGTTGCTGTCCATGTCCTCCATCAGGGTGGTCATGTCCGCCCCCTTGCTTTCACTGTTCTGCTAGGTCTTCATGTCCATCTCAATCACTATTGAGACATAGGCCACTGCCATCAGTATACCACTGTTACATACCTTCCGTGATGCCCACTGTTGGGTGTTGATCCCCCAGTCCTTCAGCTGCACTGCACAGCTCCTGGCTAGGTGTGCCTTGGCAGGTTGCATGGGCTGCATCCTGCACGCTGCTGCATTCTATGGCATTGGGGCCATGCCTGCGGGGGGGCAATAGTGTTATGCCAGCAGCCCATTGCCCATCATACCACCCCACATGTCCCCAGTGCATGGCCATGCTTACCTGCCAGGCTGTCTACTCCTCCATCCTCATCGTGGACAGCCACCTTGGAGGGGTCTCCACCACCATGCGCTCTATGGGTGTCAGTTGGGTGTCATGGGATGGGGCTCCTCCACCGAATCCATGCTGCTCCCATCCTCTAGCTGGCACCTTCTTCTTCACAGCTGTGTGGAGGTCATGCCACTTATGTTTGATGGCAGTGAGTGTTCTCACCTTGGACCCAGCAGAATTGATGCTGGCCTGTATGTCCAGCCATTTCCTGGCCTTCACCTCCAGGGCCGTGGTCAGTGCCAGAGCCCCATACAGTCTGGCGTAGTTGTGGCAGATGTCTGTTACCATCATCTCCACCTGTCTGCTTCTGAAGTTGGAGGACTGGGAACAACTGCCACCTCTGGCACAACCACCTCTCATGCCCCTGCCTCTGCTTCCCCCATCTCTGTCTGCTGCCTGTCTCTCTGTGGCTGCCTGCCATTCTGCCATGTTGCTTTTGCTGTGCAGTTCATGGAGTTCATGTTCATGTTGCTGTGTAGTGCAGCATGCAGCACCATATATTGTAGGGTCAAGAGGCAGTGCTGTGAGTTCTGACCATGCTCCCTTGCACTCCTCTTCTCGCTCCGTGCATCCCGTGCTCCCACCCCCTCTGTGTGCATGCCACATGCACATGGTCTTGAATGCCATGTCTGTGCTGTGTCTTACATGCCACGTAGTGGTGTTCAGCATGTACTACTGCTCAACGTGTTTTCTGGGGGCCCTTCGTGCATATCATCCCATGTTTGTATCTTTCCACCATTCTTGCACATAAGTACAATCCCATATACAATGATGCAAGTCTCCTAATTCCCACAATTATGCTAGCAATGTTTTAGCCCACTTTTCGCTATGTTCCTGAGAATTTGGGGGGGTGTAATATGCTCGATCAATTATTTTGTTTGTATAGTTTTGTTTTTAGCAAATGCATAATCTTTTTTTAGTGTTAATTAAGTTCCTCCATTGTTGCTCTGTAAATGCTGTTCCCACTTCTTGATTTCATTTAAGATTAACTTTAATCCAAGGGCCTATGATATTAACACTTAATGAATTGTATATTTTTTTGAATATTTTATTATTTACACTTTGGAAAAGTTTTTTTGGTTCCTCTAATGTATATAATAGGTCTGCTCTTTTATTTAGATAAATGTATTTCTCAAATGTATCTTTGAGGGTTAAAGACACAAACACACTGGCCCAGATATTCAAAAGGGTTGCGCATGGTGCACGCAACCCATTGATGTACCCCGGCGCGATATTCAAATGGGAAAAGTGCACGGCACAAATCCCGATGTGCTGGAGCACATCAGTAATGTATGCAGGTGCAGGTAGGGGGGGCGTGCCCATGCATACCCTGCACAGCCCAATATTCAGCCTGGGATGTGCAGAGCCATGCATGTGCAACCCTACCTGCACCAGCACAAAGTTGATCCAAAAAAAAAGGAACAATGGATGGCCACCCACAGGTGAGCTGCCACATTGCAGGGTGCAACATGGCAGCTGCCATCTGTGGGTGGCCACCCGAGCTCCAGCTGGTGGCGCCCTCCCATGCCCGATTGCGGGCATCAGTAAAAAGGATTTATCCAAAATCCCTGGTGGTCCAGTGGACCTGCCTGCCCCATCACGGGCTAAGTAAATATATAAAATTCCCAATATCCCTGGTGGTCCAGTGGACCTGCCCGCCCTTTCGTGGGCTAAGTAAATAGATAAAATCCACAATATCCCTGGTGCTCCAGTGGACCTGCCTGCCCGATCACAGGCTAAGTACATAAATAATATCCCTACCATCCCTGGTGGTCCAGTGGACCTGCCTGCCCAATCGCAGGCTAAGTACATAAATAATATCCCTATCATCCCTGGTGGTCCAGTGGACCTGCCTGCCTGATCGCAGGCTAAGTACATAAATAAGAATCATCAATATCCTTGGTGGTCCAGTGGACCCCCACCCACCCGCCCACTGAATCCCACTGCCCTGCTCCCCCCTGGTCAGCGGTGGGTGGCAGAGCCCCACCCACCTGCTGCCCTGCTGCCCACTGACTGACACCGTCAGTAGGCACTACGCCCATTGGCTCACGCTGTGGACCAATGGGTGTACAGCCCTACTGACGGTGTCAGTCGGCAGGCTGCTGGGCCAGTGAACAGCTGGGGGGTGGGACCACTAGACACCAGGGGTAACAAATTACTAAAATAAGGTTAAGGGCAGTAGAGCACTGAGCTGCCCATTTTTGGGTGAAATTTTACAATTTTACAAAATATTTCACATGGCGAAATTGACGATTTTGTTGCAAGTTTGCCGGTAAAATTTTATTTTGCAATATCTCTACCATTGAACAAAGAGGGCATACAGTATATAGAGCCCACTGTTATAATTTTTTTTTTTTAATTTTGATCTTGAGCATGGCTATTCTACCATTTTTGTCCTGATATTTGTCCAGAATAATAATTGGAATATTTTCCTTAAAAGGATGGCCACCCCACACTTTTACAGATCCCTTCTGAGAAAAACAGATGAGCAATCCACTTCTACTTCAATTTCATTATTTCTTGCTTGTCAAGATGTATTTCCTGTAGTGCAATACAGTGGGCATTAGATTTCTTTAAGTATGCCATTAACCTCGTTCTTTTAATAGGAAAGTGAATGCCATTTATGTTTAGGGAAGCACATTTAAATATTTCCCTATCTATTATTTATAAGCTTTTGAGTAACAGTGTACCAACCATTTATACCAACAAATAATTTTTTTATTCCCACCCACCTCCCCATCCCTTCCACAAAATTTTGAAAAATACGTTTTTAACAACTCCATACAACATGAAATCAAAGTGGATTTCTCTTATGGTACATTAAAGGAACTTCTAGATGTTTGCCGCCTCCCCACCAGTGGCTTTCCACTCAAAGCTATATCTGAAAGGCAAAGTTAAGTTTTATTCACAGACATTGATCATGAAACTAAAGATTTTTAAGTTAGTCTTATAAAATCAGTATCAGAAAAGAAAAGAATAATTTTTATTTTAATCTTAAAGATTAGGAATTTTCTTTTTCAGGTCATTTTCAGCTTCCTCTACTGTATTGTAGACCAAATGGATGCTTTCTAGAACTACTTTCATTCTGGCTGGGTAGATCATTGTTGCCTTATGGCCTTTAGTCCACAATTTATTTCTTAAAAAGTCATATTTTTTTCTTTCTTGTACAATCTCTGCTGGATAATTGTTAAAAATAGAGATCTGGGCACCCAATAAAAAGATACATTTTTTCTGTAAACATGGGTCATTAGGGCTTCCTTATCATTGGATCTGAAACATTTCACCATTACTGGTCTGGGAGGTAGTTGCTTTTTATGCCTCATGTTGGCCCTGAAAGTTCTGTGTGCTCTATCAATGTCCATTTTGATGTTAGTTATATCCGTGTCCATATAAGATGCAAATATATGCTTGAGAGAGTCTTTTATGGGTCTTTCTGTATCCCAACTTTCTGATACTCCCAGTACCGGTATACTTTTTCTTCTGGTGTATGCCTCATAATCAGTTATCTTAGTTTTCAAATCCTGTCTTATAGCTTCAAGGTCTTTAACTCATCTTTGGGAACGTATGGCATCATCTTCTAACTTTGAGACTCTTTCTTGCAGCTCTATAATGTTGGTTTTCATTTGCTTATTTTCAGTAGCTAACATGTTTACTGAGGTCTGAATATTATCTATTTTCTGCTCCACTCTTTCAGTCTTTTGTAGACCTTCAATAATTTTGGCTAACTGTTGAAATATTTTCTTAGCCCATCAAGATGGGTCAGATCATTTCCACCAATATCCAACTGTGAGTCAGAAAATTCTGAAGCTGAATCAGAATCAGGATCTGATCAAGTTAGGGTAAGAATGAGTTTTGCTGCAGTGTGTTGCTGTAGTTTACCCACAGTAGAGGAATTCATTAAAGGTGTCTCCTTTCTTGTTGCCATTAATTTATTTGAGAGCTCCCCATGCATACTGGTTTCAGCTATCACCCCCTTCCTGTATTGAATCACTTTTTTTGTGTGCCCACAATAGAACTGGAGTTTGCTAACATGTTAACACTGATTGGGAGTCTTTTGCTGACTCCTGCAGTTTGCCTTGCTTCTCAGCAGAAAGAATTTCAGCAGGTACAGGTACAGAGATTACATCAGAATTAAACAAAATTGAAGTTCAAGGTGAGTATCAGGTTCCATAGAGCCTTCTCATTCACTTCCTTGTTCTTTTATATGAAGGCTTATTCCTTGGCAACATTCACCAATGTGCCGGAGGTAGTCAGGTCATTTTCTGCAGCACACATTTAAAATTTGTGCTGGCTCCTCTCTTGCTGATCCTTTTCTTTCATTGGGAGTCAAGCAGGTAGTTCTTCATCAAAGGAAAGCATCTGAGTATTATGTTCTGTCAGGCCCATTGCTCCAGTGACTGGAATTGCTGGCTCATATTGAGCTAAATGAGCTGGGCCTCTCTTTTAAAAAATTGGGGCCGGCTGTAACATCCTTTGTTCAAAAATAGCCAACACACCATTGTTTTCTAAAGATACGCCATTCTGGATGGACTACATGGAAGAAGAAGCCAGTATGTTTTTTTCAAGTTTCTTCTGTGCCAGAAACATTTTCTCTTCCTTTGTTTTTTTCTTTTGAAGAAGTAGCTGCCCAGGACCTTGTGTGGCTTCCCAGTTGTTTCATAGATTTAGATGCCAGAGGACTAAGTGTAGTTTTCCTTCTCAAAGATATTGCCAGCACATATTTCGTTAGTGTCTTTTGGGCTTTTAAGTCCAAATTAATAGATACTTTAGCCACAGAACTTAGAGCACTCATTCAGATCATCAAGGGGATGCCATGGTATTCTCTCACATACCTTGTGGGGGTTAGCTCACTCACTTTCAATGGCTCAGCTTGTCATCAGCAGGTACCACCTCTTATACATTTACATGTTTAAGCTCTTTAAGCACCTTTTCAGACGAGCTCCTAATCCAATAAATGAGCTGATAGTACATTGCTTTCTACCAGACCCACACATGGAACCATAGAACTCTTTGAAGATACTGGCTAAAGCATTGACTGGACTGCAAGAGCATAAAGATAAGTGCACACTCACATTTTTAAAAGCTTGGGTAGTAACTGCAGATAGAGATGTGGCAAAGTAAAATTTTGCCAGTGAAATTCATGTGAAGTGGCCAAAGTTTCTGCTTTGCAGAGCTTTGCAGAGTCCCCCCGACCTGCTAAACTTTGCTTCGATCTATTTGTATGAATTTCACTGTGAATTTCACTGTGAATTGCACAAATTCACCATTTCCCTTTCAAACCCATCATTATTTTCTGCTCATATGTTCTAACAGTTTATCCCTCAAAAACAGAATTTTCCATAAATTGGATACCATGATGTTTAAGGTTAAGAATTACATAGAAACATAGAAACATAGAAGTTGACTGCAGATAAGGACCGCAAGGCCCATCCAGTCTGCCCATTTCTTTTTCTACCTTATAAATGTGCCATCGGCCTTTGCTCTGTCAGTGACCTATCTATTCAGAGTCATTTGTGTTGCTCCCTTATGCCTATCCCATGCCTGTTTGAAGCCCTGCACTGTATTCATAGCCACCACTTCTTGTGGTAAGCCATTCCATGCATCTACCACCCTTTCTGTGAAAAAGAATTTCCTCACATTCCCCCTTAATCGGCCTCCCTCTAATCTCATGCTGTGTCCTCTTGTCCTGCTATTTTTCTTATATTTAAACATGTTAGACTCTTTCACCTTGTTTATCCCCTTAAGGTGTTTAAATGTCTCGATCATATCACCTCTCTCCCTCCTTTGCTCAAGGGTATACATATTGAGCTCCGTTAATCTGTCCTCATATGTCTTCTGATGCAGTCCCTGCACCATTTTGGTTGCCCTTCTCTGGACTGCCTCAATTTGGTTAATGTCCTTGTGAAGGTGTGGCCTCCAATACTGCGCAGTACTCCAGATGGGCCCTAACCAATGTCTTGTACAGAGGATTATTACCTCCTCTTACGACTTGTGATACCCCTACTACTACACCCTAACACCCCTAGCCTTACCTACTGCTTTAGAGGTCTGCTTGGATGATTTTAGGTCATCAGTGATGATGATGCCCAAGTCTCTTTCTTCCTTTGTGACTGCTAGCAACTCCTCCCAGCCTATAAGTGGCTTCAGGGTTTCTCTTCCCTATGTGCATGATTTTGCACTTCTTTGCATTAAATCCCAGTTGCCACTCTTCTGACCATTCTGCTAGTTTATCCAGATCTCTTCTCATTCTGCCCTCCATCTGGATCATCTACTCTGTTGCAGATCTTGGTGTCATCTGCAAACAGACAAGCCTTACCCTCTAGTCCATCTGTGAGGTCACTAATGAAGATGTTGAATAGGACTGGCCCAGGACTGATCCCTGAGGTACCCCACTTGTGACTTGCATCTCTTCTGACTGTATACCATTTACCACCACTCTCTGTTTTCTGCCAGTCAACCAGTTTGCCACCCAGTTGACCAACTTCTGACCCACCCGAGCCTACCTAGCTTATTTATCAATCTTCTATGTGGAACAGTGTCAAAAGCTTTGCTGAAGTCAAGGTGGCGACATCAACTGCTCCCCTTGGTCCACCACTCTGGTTACCCAGTCAAAGAAATCTATGAGATTAGTTTGACAGGACCTTCCCTTTGTAACCCATGCTGTCTTGGATATTGTGCCCCTATGGTTTCCGGGTGTTTGCACTATCCTTTCCTTAAGAGTGCCTCCATAATCTTGCCCACTACTGAGGTAAGACTGACGGTCTGTAGTTCCCGCCTCCTCCCTACCACTCTTGTGGAGTGGGATCACATGAACCCTTCTCCAGTCTTCTGGGACCTCTCCTGTGCTCAGAGACTCACTAAACAATTCTGCTAATGGCTCTGCTAGTTCCTCCTTTAGCTCCTAAGTACCCTGGGATGTATGCCATCAGGTCCCATTGCCTTATCCACCCTGGGCTTAGCAAGCTCTTGTGGGACCCTTTCTTTGTGAAGGGAGTGTGCTCACCTCCTCCCCTGTGTCCATGATGCTGACCTGTGGGCCTGCCTACCTTCTCTTCAGTAAATGCTGAGCAAAAGTATCTATTTAGGATAGATGCCTTTACAGGGTCCTCCTCCTCACATGCTCCCTTTTCTCCATTAAGCTTAGCAATACCCCCTCTGGACTTTCTCCTTTCACTAATGTATCTATAGAAAGTCTTGTCACCTTCTTTTTACTGTTAAGTGCTAGCGTTTCCTCAGTTTGGGACTTTGCCTGCCTTACTGCCTTACCTGCTTCCCTTAGGGCAGTTTGGTATGCCTCCCTATCTTCCTCCGCTGTGTTCCCTTATATTTTCTGAAGGCCAGCCTTTTGGCTCTGACCTTTTCTGCTACTGTATTTGAGAACCAAAGTGGTTTCCTTCTTCTTTTCACTTCCTTTTCTGTCTAACACAATGGGATGTTGCTTCAAGTATTGTATCCTTAATGCTTGCCCACTTTGCCTGTACCTCCTCACCTGTGTTTCTTTTTGCCAGAGGCTAGCTTAACTCTGTTGGCCATCTTATCAAAGTCAGCTCCTCTGAAGTCCCATATTTTTGCCTTGGAATGGGATGATTTAGATGTAGTAGCCAAATTGAACCATACCATGTGATGGTCACTGGCCCCAGGTGACCTTCTACCTGGAGATCTGTGATCCATTCTTTGTTAGTCAGTACTAGATCTAGGATAGCCCCTGTCTCTTGTGGGTTGCTGTACCAGTTGTTTGAGGCCCTCCTCTGCAGGGAATCCACTATGAGTCTAGTTCTGGCAGATGTTACTGCTGGTATTGACCAATCTGTATCTGGCATGTTGAAGTCTCCCATTATCAGAACCTCCCTTTAGCTGTCATGTTTTGTATATCTTCTAACAGTGATGTGTCTATGTCCTCCCTCTGGTCTGGGGGCCTGTAGACAACCCCAGTTCTTATGGCTGTCCCATTTCCTGTTTCAGGGTGACCCACAGTTCTTCTGGCTCCTTATATGTGTGTGAATTTCTGTAGCTTTGATATTTTCATTAGCATACAGGGCCACTCCTCCCCTTTGCACCTCGGTCTCTTCTGAACAATACATAGCCAGGTACTGAAGTCTCCCAAGTGTGGTTACTGGTAAACCACGTCTCACCTAGTGCTACTATGTCCAGTTTAGCCTCTGACATTATTGCCTGCAGGTCTGGGATCTTATTTCCCAGGCTGTGAGCATTTGTGTACATGATTTTCCATTGGCCAGAATTTGGTGTGTTAGTTGTTGGGTGAAGTTTGGCATTACCCTGTGCATCGTATGGGGAGACAAACCTTTTTCTTACCTGGTGATGCAAATGAGCAGCAACACGCTGAATTCCTGTTTGACCACTAGCTGAGGGGGAGGTGTTCTTCCCATTCGACGTATGGGGTGCTGCACCCCTCTCCCCATTTGCTAGTTTAAATATTCTGCAAAGACGTCAAACTTCTGCCCCAATGCACTGACTCCCTCTTTAGTCAGATGCAGTCCATCAAATTTAAAGAACTTTCGCTCCCAGAACTGTTGCCAGTTCCCTACAAATCTGTGTCCTTTTTCCTGGCACCAGTCCTTGAGCCACGTGTTTAGCTCCCCTATCTCCACTTCTCTGACCTTCCGTCCATCTGCTCCCCTCTCCCAGACTGGCAGGATCTCAGAGAAGGAGATGCAGGACGAAATAGATGATAGTTTGTCACCCAGCCTAGTCAGGTGTTCCTTGGTCTCCAAACTGACCGGCTGGCGAGATCGATTAGTCCCTATGTGTACTAGGACATCAATGTTTTCTCCTGCTTTGTGAACAATTTTTGCAATGCGGTCAGTGTCTCTCCATACTGATGTACCTGGGAGACATCTGACCATCACCCTGGCTGGAGATGGGTATCAACTCCCGAATCATGGAGTCTCCTATGATCAAAGTTTTTTGGATTTCCTTTGTGCTTGTTTAGTTTTGGTTCCTGGATTTGGGTGAGTATTGTTGTGCTAGCTCCTGTGCAGTGTCCTGCTCTGCAGTGTCTTCTGCCTCTTTATTTGATTTCAGAGATAGAGGCAGATACCTGTTTGTAGTGTTTATATGGTTTTGGAGGTAATGTGTTGGAGAGCAGAGTGATGGGGCACCTGATTTGCTCCTCCTAACCACCTGCCAACCTCCTGGACCAACTACCCTCTGCGGTCAAGGTTTTCTGTTGGATGCTGGGGAAATGGCGGGTGGTTCTTATAATGTATTTCCTCTTCAATATGAAATTTGAGGCGTGCAATCTCTGCCCATGCTGCCTGGAGCTGAGACCTAAGATCTCCAAAGGCCCAGCATGTAGGACAGTGTCCTAAATCCTGTAAGACTGTCCTTCTGAAAATTGTTCCACAGTACCTGCAGTTAATGAAATCCATTCCAAATAAGTTGCTGGGTCTGTAACCTAGTCAGAGTAATTAGAAGGAAAAAAAATGCAAGTAATGGTTTAATTGTGCTTTGTTTAACTTGTTATAACAAGTTAAATTACTAGTGCCCTGTAAATGAGATCACCTTGTGGAGGCCCCACTGATCCGCCCCTTCCTGCTCTGCCACAGGAAATGTCACAACTGTGGTACCCTATAAAAGGAGTGCAGCGGGGTGGTTGGGGATGGGTGGGTGGTGGGCCCTTCCCTGCCTAAAAGAAGAACCACGGACGAAAGAACAAGGAGGTAAGAGCAGAAACAATCAGTCAACAACAAATGCAGTAACCCTGAAAGCTTATCCTAATGTTAGATAAAACTGTAAAACCTGTAAAGCACCACCTGTAATAATTTCAGAGAAGATATACCCTGTAAGAAACACTTTGCTCCAGAGAAAAATAAAGCAGTAACAGAAGATATACCTTGCAAAAGACAATTTGAATCAGAAGATTACAGCAGTAATCTGTTAGCACACCTGTAGGCACACCTTGTAATAATGCAGAAGAAGGTATACCAGCAACAACAATTTGAATCAGAGAAAAATAAAGCAATGAAATGTTAGCAACAAACAGTAGCAATCCCTGTGAGTAAAAAATAAAAACACCACCACACAGTAAATCTGCTTAGCCAAACTAAGTCTTAATCCTTCTCCCTTGCCCTGGTAAGTTTCTCTACTCTGCCTTTCAAGCAGTCTTAGAAGGAAAGAGCTCAGGTGAAGCTAGGTGCCTTGGCCAGCAAACCAAGTCTTCTATCCCCAGCAATGTCATTACTGTTTACTAGGTTTCTAATTCCAGTGGTACTAGGTCTCAGACTAAATTTATTTATGAATTTCTGTTGTTTCAAACTGCCTCTGGGCAGAGATCGATTTTATATAGGGCTCCTTTGTTTTTTAACTCGCTCCCTGTTGACATTATAAAAAACATGACAGGTTGGTCTTTTAAAACCAGATTAAAATATTGGTTGATGGATAATGATATATGCACATGCTCATGTTAAATAATTGGTTACTTATTTTGTTTTATGTTTTTCATAGTTTTGTACTATTCTTATATTTTTTTGTTTGTTTGTACTGCTATGTATGTTTAAGTATGTTTTGTAACTTATCGCTGGTGAAAACGGGCAATTTGCTCATCCAGCTTACAAGTATAAAATATAAAAAATGAAAATGAAGCGCAAAATTCGTTGGCGATACTTCACACTTTGCAACAAAATTAGCACAATTCATGCTCCGTGAATTTTGTGAATTCCATTTCATAAATTGTGCTTAATTTGGTAAATAATTCATGGAATGGATTTTTTGGACATCGCCCATCTCTAACTTCAGATTTGCCATATCTCCTGGTACCATTTCAATAATCCTCCCAGATTTTCATGAGCTGCTTCATCTGCCTGTAACCACATTTACACCAAGAATGCTAGAAAGACAACATAATTCAAAAATAATATGTATTTTTTTTTATTTCAAATTCGGATTAATACCTTTGAGCCGAGGGCTCGTTTACAAAGGGTCCAAGTCAACAAGGAATACAAGACATTTACAGGTGATGAAACATTGCAGAACAGAAAGACATCAACTAACAAGTGGTATTAGTGCACAGTTACAACATTAAGCATGTTACAAGAAGTAAGGAGAAACAGGACCACACTTCCAGAGAAACATAATAATGCAGCACTAATTAAGTGCAGTACAGTGTTTAACAATCATGTTACAGTTCAGATGGGGTGCTCCCAGTCTGAAGAAATGCATGTTTTAGCAGCCAAGGTGAGGCTTTGTCAAGGGAAGGTAGTAGGTGGTTGGAGGTGGGAGGGGGAAGTGGGCAGTTGTGGAACAAGAGGGTGGGAGTCAGAGAGGATAGCGTTTGATGGGTGTGAGAACCGCCTTCAGAGGCCATGGGTTAACAGAAACACTGGCAGTCAGATTTGCTGGCAAGAAGAGATCAAAGCCCATTTTTAAAGTAGCCAAGTCTGGGGGAGTTGGCAATGTCTGCTCTTGTTTGCAGTTCAAAAAATTTTGTATGGAGGGAAGCTGCCCACACATGATCATATCACATGCAGGCATATAGCTAATGTTTTGGAGCTGCACCTCCGGGTTCAGTACAACTTGCTTTTTAGTGAAATGTCACATGACTGTAACCCTGGGCAGCCATGACTATGAGTATGACCAATCACAAATTAAAACTTTACTATACTTTACTTCAAGAAATCTGTCTAAACATATATGTATTGGTTCACTTATAAGACTACAATAATATATAGAAAGAATAAAAAAGAACACTACAACAGGAATAAACAGGCCCAAAGTGAAGTGGTGGAGAAAAAAATACAAAAAAAAATGATACAGGGACAACCAAGGACCAAGAAGGAAACCAGGAAGAAAAAGGCTGGGGGGAGGGGTAATGAGAGAAAAAGACCATGGAAGAAAACAGCTTGTAGTAATTGCCAAAACAAACACAGACACTATGGGCCCAATTCTCAAAACATTTTGGCCAACGCAAGGGGCTTGCATCAAAGAGTTTGATGTAAGGGGTGATTTGTGTCACAGCTTGCATCAAACACAATTCTGAAAAGCAACCTGCAACAAATCCAATGCAGCTGCATCATTACCCCCTTGTACCAAGGCTGCAGCAAACAAGCAGGTACACCATGATGTAAGAAAGGGATTGACTCACGCAGGGCTGCAACATGTCCTTTTTGGGGATTCTACAAGCCCCACCATGGACGCAGCAAGGGGCACCACGTAGACCAGCCAGGAGGTGATCTAAGTGATGTGCACCAGTTGGATAGGCTCTTGCATTGGTCTGGTGGGGGCAGTAGGGGCACACTAGGGGTATGGGAGGTGGCAGTGGGGATGTTGGAGAGACAGTTGTGCATGAATGGTACTAGCATTGCATCCATTGGAATACATTTGCAGTATGTTAGTACAGTCACCCATTATGGCTGATACTGTACATCCATATGGAACCCCCCCAATCCATGATGTCCCCCAGTAAATAGTCATATATCTGACCCTGGTGATCTGGTGTAAACCCTCCCATCTTAGTCTCCTTCATGAAGTATTATATAGGCTTCCCTGGTGGCATAGCAGACCCCCTTCCTTACCTGCAATCACCCCATACATACTGATAAAACTGTCCATGGTGAACTAGTGGACCCCCCACCCTGGCAGGCAGTGCCCCTCCACCCAGCTGCCTCTATGTCCCATCCCTGAACCAGTGAACAGCACAGCCCTCTGCTCACCACCATGGCTGGCCACCGACTGAGCTCACAATGAGTGTGTACTGCATGCACTGTGTTGGAGGAAAGTTCCCAAGTTATGAGAAGTTTAGTGACAGCTGCTTGTTCAGTTTCTGAGATAAAGCATATTGATTTTTAATTAAATGGATTTTTTTCCTATACTTATTACATGTTTTTGCTCTCACCTGCAGCCTAGATGTACAGAATATTTTTCTGAAACATTTAGATTATAAGCAGCCTGCTCCAAGGTAGTGCCTTTCAAAGGTTTTGTGAAAAAAATATATTAATTTGTTTCAGAGTTATAAGGATTTATTTTTTTTTTCTGAGTATGCCCCAAAGGGGTTTTGGATAACCTTCTTATACAACCTGAACATTTTGGGGTTGTGAAACCATTTTTGCATTCACATCAGTTAGTTACCATGACTCAAAACAGTTTTCCAGGTTGTGATGGCCACCATCTTGTTTTTTTTTTTCTGTATTTTTAAAAACAGACACCAGAACCTAGCTAAACAGGACTTGTTTAGCTGCATTCTGGTGTTTTGTTTTTTAACACTAGGTCTAAAAATACCTTTTCTGTACACCTCAAAATCTGCTTAATAAGAAATGAAGTGTTGTTGCCCTTCGTGAATAGTGCATTCAAATATGTGAACTTGAGTTGTTTCATAAAGGCAGTTTGTACTGCAGTGTTAGACCTTACATAAGCTCTCCAGTTATGGTACTTTGTGTGACAGTTGTGCAGTGTACTTTATGTGAGCTGTACCAGACCAACCACCAACTCACTGCAGATCTCCAAGCTGGCAGCATGTGTATCATTTCAGTAGAATAAATGAGGAAAGTCTCGCTGGTCTCATACTGAAATTGCAGCATCCTCACTTCTATACTTGGTAGTCTCACAATGGATTGTGAGTAGCTGGCAAGGGTTAAGACACTGACCCTCATGAATTACAGACCTCATTCCTCCTTAGCAATGCTCTTTATAATTTATTTAGTAGTCCCCCTCTGCACTCGCAGATCAGTCAGCCTTCCCTGCTCCTTATAGTTTGTATTGTATTAATTTAAGTGGACCAGGGTGCCCACCCCCATTACTGCTTCATCAGACACCCCCTCCCCTTCAGACTGCCATCCCCCCTCCCCATACATACATGATTGCACCAGGGTACTCAGCACTGATGTAGCTGAAGATTATTCTGACACTGGACTCTGGTCACCCTGTAAAAGAAAAAGAGTGACTCTCATTGATCTTTTTTTTATTTTTTCTTATTTTAACCTGAAATACGAAATGGCCCCTAGTTGCTTTCGGTCTCACATAACCTCCACCCCCACCCCTCTCTGACCCCCACTCAGCACCCACCACCCCACACATCCCCACACACTGTCACTCACCTAAAGATGGTCTCTTGACATAGATTCATTCTCTGGTTGAAAAGGCATTCTCTTGCTGGAACTGCAACTGTGCTATGAGAAAATAAGCTAAGTACCGTCCATGTATTTTAATATTTTTGAACTTTTATTCATAACTTTCTCTTCTTTTCATATTTTTACACCAACATTTCAATATGGCCTTTTTTTGGGACCCCGCCTCATAGGCAAGGTAAATTTAATTTTTCAAATCCATCCCAAAAAATGATTTTGCAATCACTTTGTGAAATCACCTTTCAGTTGGGATTTGAAAATTTTCACCTATCAGGTTCTTGAGGTTGAATCATTAGAAAACTATTGAAAATTTGGTAAAAAAATTTGATGAAATGATTATGTTGTGAGAGAATGCTGAAATATTTCAATGTTCACTAATAACTTTGCTAAATTTCAATATTTTTCCACCTAACTTTCAACGCGAACTTTCTGGGATCGCATCTCATGTGCATGGTAGGAAAAATTTATCAGATCCAGGCCAAAAGGTGATTTTTTGTTTGTTCTACAAAATCCCGTTACTTGCAGGATTTTATTTTCACCTACTGGGTTCATGACATGGGATCATAAGAATGTTATGTTCATAATTTGGGTTAAAATATCAAAAACAATGAAGTTATGAATGTATATTAAAATCGCACTAATAAACTTTGGTAGTTATCAATATTTTGACTCTAAACTGTCAACATAATCATTTTTTTCACACCACACTATAAACATGATTGATATCATGTTTCAAATCCTGGGCAAAGAGTGTTTTTGCACTTCTGGCATGAAATAACACTTCACCTACTATTCCATAGTGGTTAAAATAAAAAAAAAATCAGTGCTTTGTGATCCTGTGCTAGTGAACTGAGTTTGCTGGTGAGCTCAGTGAGCCAGTTGGATGGACTGAGGCTGAGGAGATGGCACTGTCATGCAGCAGCACCCATAGCCTGGTAATGGAAGGTTCAAGGCTGCCTGCACAAGTACAAGAACCATATAGAGAAGGGGCCCTGTGCTTCAGCTGATAGTTGGACTGTTTGCCCCACGTGTCTGTATATGTCACCACATGGAAATATAGGATGCAGAGGAGTCTGCACTTCTATAGCCCACAAGAGAGACCCATAAATTCCTGACATCCATTGCTGCCCAAATGTGCAGGGCCTGTAGGCAAACAGACTTTTCTCCATAATGCAGGGTCCACAGAGCCCAGTTCATCTTCATTTGGAGGCTGTCCAGAGGAGGGCAACCAAAATGGTGCAGGGTCTGCACCAGAAGACATGAAGAAAGACTAAAGGAGCTTAAGATGTATAGCCTCGAGGAAAGGAAGGAGAGGGGGGACATGATAGAAATGTTCAAATACCTCAAGGGGATCAACAAAGTCCAAGAGGATAGCATATTTCAAAAAAAGAGATTTGCAAACACAAGTGGGCACAATTTGAAGATAATTGGGGGATGGCTCACAGGTAATGTGAGGAAAATATTTCTTCACAGAGAGGGTTGTAGAGGCATGGAACAGCCTTTCTGAGGAGGTCATAGAGTCAAAAACAGTGGGGGAATTCAATAATGCATGGGACAGACATAAGGCAATTCTAGTGGGGAGGTAGGAGGAAGTAGACTGTTGGTTAACTAGGATCTGCAGCTTGTCCGTTAGGTAGGGAAATGGGCAGACTAGGTGGGCCAAGCGGTCCTTATCTGCCATCAGATTCTATGTTTCTAAGTTTCTGTCTCTTCACACAGGTCATTAAGGATACAATTCCACTATCTCAAAAAGAAAGAAAGAAAATTCATTGTAAAAATCTGTGTTAATATACCAGTTATGGTTCAACTTAATGCCACAAAATTAGGGAACTGTAGAGTTAGGATTTACAACCCTAACTCCCCAGCGCCACCCAGCAGCAAAATGCAAGCACCACATAAGCAACTACAGACAGCCATCATCAGGTAAGACAGATAACGTACAACTGTTTCCAGATGACACAAATGCATTAGCACTGATGTGCAACATTTGTAGATTTGTACCTTCTTTGCTGATTTGTATCCCCATAGGGGCATCTGCAGCAACAACTCTGTGTGTATGTCTCACAGGGTGCATGAGTACCAAGGCTGCAGAATCACAGGCCCCATGAGCTGTTGCAATGTGGGTTTCATGGTTTCAACAGCAGATTTATACATTTTTCAAGGGGATAGCAGCTATGCCTAGGGGTGTCACTTTCCCCGGTAAAAGTAAAATGTTACCATTTAAGGCTCAGATTAGGTTAAAGTAGCTCATTTTTGCTGGCCTAAGGCAGTAACAGGTGGTATCTTGCTGTATAGATGTATCTACTAGCCCATGGTGTTGTATAAGCAGCCGCTTAAGTGCAGGATCCTCAGAGGCCTGCACTTCTTCAGCCAGAAATCAGTGTGTATGCCTTACACCTGTGACTAAGGAGGCACAGGCCACTCTGGCACTAGCGTTCTGCAGATGGAAGTACTGCTGGAAATTTGGTATCATTGATTTTATGGCACCTGCACTTGCGCAGCAAGAAGTCGGTATGCATGTCTTAGACCTGAAGATGCAGAAGCTCAGGCCACTCAATGTACTGTAGAAAATGGTGGTGCCTCTTAACAAGAGGCTAAGCAATCTATGATCTACAGTGCATGTAGTAAACATATTTAGTTTTTAGAAGAGTTAATGCATGATTCTTATTGTGTGTTCATTTCTTTAGAATACTACAGTATGTGGAGTTTTTTGAAGGTGGGGACATCCCAGAAATGTTTCCTTTGTTCCATTTCTGAGGAGAAAGTGAGCAGATTTCCATGGATTATGAGGAAAGAGTGGGCATGGTTCAAGAATCGTGGTTCTGGCTATTATAAATGAAAAAAATTGCAAGCAGGTAATGTTTTCCAGTTTGTTTATGTGCCGGTGCAGTGGAGATGAGTAGTGGCTGGCATTTTGATTGCAGACTGCGTGAAGCAGGCTGGGACCGATCAATGGTGTAAAAAACTGGAGGCCTTACCAGTGTTATTATTTACAGGTATTGCTCTGGGGTATTGCTTTTAATGTGGGGTATAAAATACTGTTTAAGAATTAAAAACTCTCTGTTTTTTATATTAAAGCCCCCAGTCTGAGAAGATATACACTGGCATTGAGCAGTTGTGCAGGGAGTGTGAGACCAGAGCACGACTGGCATGTTGTATACTGGTAAACTGTAGACAGTAAAGTGAAGCTAACAAGTAGGACCAGCAGGTGGATGGGGGAGGTAGTGCCATACTAACTGTGTGTATAAATGACTGATGACTAAGTAAATGTATTGGTACTCAGATAAATGGATTTATGGAATAAGGGTGGACATAAATGGAATGTGACAAATCAGTTTATCTGAGTAACTGTGTATGTAAGTTTTATTTATATACACAGTTACTATGTCACACTCCGTTTATGTACACAGTTCTTATATCACTGCCCATTTCTTTATTCAGTTTCTACATTCCCCCCATGCAGTTGGCTGCCTGCCTGCAGGCACTACTTTTAGCTATTCCACACAACTACTATATCTCCCTCACTGAGAGAACACACAGGTTGCACTTTCAAATAAATGTCCTACACTTTGTCCCAGAATTAAAATGAATGGTCCATCTTACCTCCAACCCAAAACAGCCTCTCGCTTTCTCTCTCTCTCTCACTGAATTCCCCAGCACATCTTTTAACACCACCATGATACACTCCTGCGCTCTCTGACTCACTCGCTCTCCTGCTTACTGAACCCAAGTCACTGCACACAACCTAAGTTCATGAAGTATCTGCAACATGCTTTTAAAAATAATAAACCCCTGCACTGCTTATTTTAATTACCTTTTTCTTCTCCACATACACGCACAGCTCCAGGCCCCACTCACTCCAGTAGCACTAATGCTGTGTCACCAAACCATCTCTCATCATAGGAAGACTGCCCCGAAGACTGTCAGAACAGCTCAGAAAAAAAAGGCAAATCTCCACTTATGTGCTCATTCCAGCAGACAGATTGCCTAACTGAATAATTCCCCTTATGCAGTCACTTTTCACAGGCAGCCACTCTTACTAAGCAGGTTTGCAATCTTTCTTCAACTTTTTTTAAATCCTGCTCACTCCACCAAGCAGCAGGCATGCTGTGAAATCACGTTGTAACAAATCATGCCTACCTAACAATAGCAATAGCAACCAGGAAGTAGAATAAAACTATTACACACACAAAAAAAATTGTGTTTAAAAAAAAAAAAGAAAAATAGTCAGACTATAAATAACTTCAGCTATCATACAGTGTCTTCCCCTATTGCATAAATGAAATATGTGGGGTGGGGTTGATTGTGTAATAAAACATTTATCTTGTGTAGCTGCCATTGACTTCTCATAACCATCACTCATGGTACAACCACTTGTGAGTTTACTTGAAGTCAATGGCAGCTACGCAAGGTAAATTTTTATTACACAGTCACCCCTACATATCCCCACACAGTCACCCCCACATATCCCTTATTTATCACACTCCATTTATATCCACCCTATTGCATAAATATATATATATTTATTAGAGGAGCACAGGAGCACGGTAGTGACCCTATAGTCTACAGGGTGCAGCAGAGGTCGGCAGGAGTTTGCGAGCAACAGGATTGTCTGGTCAGACTTTGGTCAACTGGACATCATGGATATTCAGACTTTGCCTGCCAACCAGCTGCAGTTTGGACCCGGGCCCAACACGTCTCCTTGTGGGGGCACGTTGAGGAAATTGGACCGGTCCTTTCTGAGATAGTCTGGAAGTCACTGGAGACGGGAGTCTTTCCAGATTTTCAGATCCTCTGAAGGAGGCAGTTTTATGACTACTCCTGAAAAAACCCTCCCTTGACCTGGACTGTCTCACCAATGACAGACTTGTCTCTAACCTGCCCTTTGTGGGTAATGTTATTGAGAAGGTAGTTGCGCTGCAGCTGGACAATCAGTTATCCACCCACAGTGTCTATGACACTCTCCAGTCTGGATTTAGGAAGAGGCATAGCACTGAGACAGCCCTTGTTCGTCTGTTAAATGATCTCCTAATAGCAAGAGACAGGAGGGCCCATTCTATCTTGGTCCTCCTTATATTATACTCTAGGGTGGCAAGATATGACCTGCCCTGCAATTTCAGAACTCATCACTGTATTTTGTTAACCAAGCTAGACTGGCTACCCCTTGATTTAGATTATAAGAAAAACTGGTCAATTTACATCTATAAATACAGGACAATTCACTTAAATCACAACATTTCTAAACTATTGGCAGACAAGGATTCTGCCCTTAGGAAGCATTCAATCAGGCCAATATATCAAAATAGAATTGATCCAGATAGGTGAAAAAATAGGTTTGGGGATAGAACACTGGTGTCACAAGCATCAGTATGTTGGAATATACTCCCTCTCCTACTGCGAGCTGAGAAAACTACTATGTCTATACATGTGTATGTGTATAATAGTGATCCTTTGTTAGCTGCCCTTTCTTTTATATAATGTAAGCAATCTAGTTGTTAAGTATAGTGTATAAATACTACGGGATGGATCTTTCGTGTATTTATTTCTAGTACCTAAATGTTTGTGGTTGTCTTGATATTATGTGAAACTTAGAGAGCGTGTACAGGACTGTCTTGAAAACTGGATTGTATTATCCAAATGACTTGTTTTTATTCCTGTATAAAAATACATTTTTTACTACTACTACTCCTTGATCTCTCAGCAGCATTTGACAGTGTGGACCATGGTGTGTTATTGGAGTGACTGCCATTCATCTGTGGACTGTCAGGTGTGGTCCTCGGATGGTTTCAGTCTTTCCTCAAGGGTAGAACACAGACAGTGGTCTCAGGAATTTATTCCTCTGATTCTCTCCTCCTATCCTGCGGGGTACCGCAGAGCTCCATTTTGGTGCCCATGTTGTTAGCTGTGTACATGCTGCCATTAGGAGACACTATTAGGTGGTACGGTCTGAGTTTTCACTGCTATGCAGATGATACTAAGCTGTACATGTCCTTTGTACCCGGGCAAGGAGACACTCTCTTTGTGTTTAACAACTGCCTATCCGAGATCCAGGACTGGATGAGTGCTAATTGGCTGAGGTTGAACCCAGATAAAACTGAGGCATTGGTGGTGGACCCAGATTGTCGGGAGGTGGGTGTTTTGGCAGAAAAACCCTCTGATCTTTGGCTTGGGGTGTCCAGCTCACCACCTCATACAGGGTGTGAAACCTGGGAGTTATTTTTGACTAAGGTTTGACCCTAAAATCACAGGTGTCAGCCATTTTCAAGACCTCTTTTTACCATCTGAGGAATATCACCTGGGTGAAACACCTGGTCTCTCCTGAGGATATTCCAATACTGATTCATGCCTTCGTGACCTCTCACCTTAACTACTGCAATGTCCTGTACCCAGGATTCCAGGGGGTTGATATCCGTTGCTTGCAGCTGGTGAAGAATGTGGCTGCCAGGCTTTTGACCAGTACATTTAGGACCAGTCATATTACACCTGTGCTCTGCTGACTGCACTGGCTACCGGTGCGATGGTGTAACACCTTCAAGGTTGATTTGCTGACATATAAAGCCCTATATGATCAGGGACCCAGCTATCTTCAAGATCTCCTTTCTTCCTTCTGCCCTGTCCAACCACTCTGATCCACCAATGAGGGATTGTTAGAGCTTGCCAGGGTGCAACTTCAAACATCTGGGACCCATTCTTTTGCATTTGTGGCCCTTACCCTGTGAAATTCTCTACCTCGTTGGATAAGGGAGTGCTTGACCATCCAAAGTTTAAAAACATAACTGAAAACTTACCCCTTTAGCCTAGCATTTCCAGAGGAAGATTAATTTTGGTTGGACTGTCATCTTGTTATGACCTGCTGATTGTGTATATTTTAATATGCTGATGGTTTTATATTTTAATTAATTTATGTATTTTGTTGATTTTATGTACAGGTGCCTTGATCATTGGAAAGGCACCTTTTTACAAATAAAGTCAGATGTAATTTGATTTAATTTCACTGGGTTGAGTAGGGTGTTTAATGTTAAACCCCAAACTGTGTACCTTGGTAGCTTCCCCTTTCAACAGAATTGCATGAAGTCTATCTGTCTGTCTGTCTATCTATCTGTCGCTCTATTTCTCTATCTCTCTATCTACCTATCTGTCTACTCTTATCTGCCTAACTGTCTATCTTTTTCTTTTTCTGAAGCAGACTAGGGTGCCCACCCCAGTGTTGCTTTTTTCTCCCCCCCCTTCAGGTCAGGTTTTTTAAGTAGTAAGCAGACCACCACCAATACTGCTTCTCTTGACCCCCTTCCCTCTAGGTTACCTGCCCCCTACATTTAATATACATGGTGGCAGCAGCATGTCCACCCCGAGTGCCACCAAAGATCATCTCAACACTGGGGTGCCCACTCCTCAGTAACAACCTCTGTCCCCCTACAATAAAGAAAACAGTCCCTTGTCAATCTTTTTTTCTGTAAACCAAAAAGAAAGAAAACCGTCTGTCTGTGATCTGATTCCCCACAGCCCCACTCACCCTACCCCAACCTCCCACTCAGCACCCACCACACTACACACCCCCACACACCTTCACTCACGTTAACATGTCCCATGATGTATTCACCTGTATTCTCAGTATGAGAGCAGTGTGACTTTCTTGAAATGTGAAGCCACAGCAGGGAGCAGGAGCTGTGCCCAGGGACTGAGCCTTGTTGTACACTGCGTGTTACCTACTTAACATCAGGGCACTCTGCATGCTGAGGAAGCACAAAAATATTTCAATGTTCACTCATAACTTGGTCATTATATGATCTTTTACACCAAATTTTTAAAATATCCTTCTTATAACCCCAGCACATGAACCCAGTAGGTGAACATTTCCAAATCCCAACTGAAACATCATTACAGCTTTATATCAGTGCTACTGCATTTTTCATCTGGAAACAGTTGTATGTTTTTTGTCTTATCTGATGATGGCTGTCTATGGTTGCTTGTGTGGACTTGTCCTTTTGCTGCTTGAGAGGGTGGAGAGTTAGGGTTGGAAACTCAAACGCCATATTTCTATACTTTTTTTGTTTTTAGTTGAACCCTATCTACTGCATTAACACTGTGTTTTTGCAATGAATATATTATATATACAGCATATTGCAACAAACTGCACTAATGCATCTACTGTATTAGGTTTGAACCACAAAGTGAACAAAGTAGGGAACTGAATAAGTATATGGTGAATCAGTAGTATGGGGGTCCTCAGGGATTGACAATCATAGAAACAAGAATGTGAAAGCAGAAAAAGGACTATTGGCCCATCCAGTCTACCAATCTCTATGCATTACTCATAGTATGGCCTTAGTTATCACCTTCTTACCTTTACCCCTCCCCCTTTACTCCTCACCTGCCCTTCTCAGACCCTTGTGCCGGTCCTACCCGTGGCTGAACTCAATCTTTAGCACAGATCACCTCATCTCGCAGTCCATTCCACTTGCCCATCACTATTTCTGTGAAAATATGCTTGCAGTAGGGCTGGGCAAGACTAGCAAATTCTGATTTTGAGGAATTTTGACAGAATTCCACAAAAGTTTGTGAATCTGTGGAGAACTGTACTCATAACTTTGTTAGTGTTATAGCTAGAGAGCTGCAATTTGGAGTGCATGTTGTTTGAAAGAGGCCATACATATATTCCAAGTTTCATAATATTTAGATGTGATGTGGGAATGTTATTGGGGCTCAAAGTCTGGCAATTTATTATTCATGTGGAAATTTCAGAATATAGCAAGGTATACTGCACTGCCACTAGAGGGATACATTCTTTATCTAAAGCGATCCCTGCCTGTTCATATTGATACCTTCCTAAACTACAGCTACCCTCTCCATCTGACCAGCCTCCCCTTCGCACTCCCTGCTTACAAATTCCTCCTGTTTCTAAATTAATTGTTCACTAATTTCTCTGCCTTTAGGAACAATGCACCCCCTACTCTCCTCTCTCCCCCTTGTTCTGCTCATCTCCCTTTCTTTACCAGCTCCACTTGATCACTACTCATCTTTTTCTAATAACTCTCCCAACCTCATCAGTTACTATCTCCAATCCCCTACCCACATCCATGTTATCACTCCCCCCCATTTGAAATATGGTCTCACTCTGCCACTATTCCTCATACAGCTTTGATAATGATGTCCACTTTCACTGTGGTTCTCCACCTTCTTCTTCCTCACTCACCCACTTCCTTCTCCTCACATCTCCCAACCTCCTCACCAGCCCCTTCAAACTCCCATAAGCTCCACTTTCTCACACTCACACTCCTCTTGCTCTCTGCTAGGGATCTCCACCCTAACCCAGGCCCTAATGCCCCAAGTTCCTCTGGTGCTTCCTCCTGTACTACCTGCCCCGCTCTTTTATCTCAGCTCTCCCAAAGGGCTTAAAGATCCTACATCTAAACACCCACAGCTTGTTGCAAAACATAAACCAGATTCAGACCATGGTGTGCACTCTAAAACCAGACATTCTAATCATCTTAGAAACATGGCAAAGAGCACTATCCCTGACCACTCGGTCTCCATTCCTGGCTACTCACTGCTAAGGCAAGACCGTGCTGGCAGAGGTGGCAGTGTGGCCATCTATGACCTAGCCTCCATCCAATATTCCATTATCTACTCATACTCAAATCCTGAGACCCATGATGCCCTATCTGTCCATGTGACCCTCCCCTTCACTCTCCCAATTTTCGCAGCATTTACTGCCTCCCAAATGTCCATCCTTCGGTCGCACTAGACCTCCTAAACTCCATCACTTCCCTTGCTCACTCTGGGGAATTATTCATCCTAGGCGACTTTAATATAAATTGGTTGTCACCTAAAACTACCAAAACTAAAAATGAAATTGGAGCCCTAAACCTCTCCCAACTGATCTCTGAACCCACCCGCCCAAACCACAAGACACAACAACACACCCTACTCAACTAGGCCCTTACCTCCCACCCTACTGCGTCATCACCTGTGACATCCTCCCTGATGCTCTCAGTGACCATAACCCAATATTCCTAGTTAGGAAAGTCCACAGAACTAAATCACCAACCAAAACCATACATCTATGCTCTTTCATGTCTCTTGACCTTGAACCTCTCCTGAGTAACCTTACTACTTCTGACTGGTCCCCCCAAACCTCCTTCCCCTCAGTTGATAAGGCCCTTACATACTTCAAAGAAATCTTTCTTGTAAACTGGAACGTCTTTGCCCGACTCAAACAAACCAGAGTCACAGGTGACCACTTACCTTGGATAACCTCTGAACTCCTGGCCTGCCTCAGGGCTAGAGATTGAGTCTGGAAGCATCATAAAGCTACCCAGCATCCTAATGTCCTCGTGAACTACTGCATGCTCCAAAATGCTTGAACTAAGGCTACAAGTTTAGTCAAGTTTGAATATTTCAAATCTGCCTTCATCACCAATATAAATTCCCCTTCAAAGTTATGGAAGGTGGTCCATGCCCTATTCCCCCCTCATTCCCCCCAGTACTTAAAGTAAATAGTTTGCTAGTGTCAGACCCACCAGCTGTAGCTGCAGAATTTAGCTCCTATTTTAACTATACCTCCTGTACCACTGAGCTACTGAAATCCCTTCCCTCCTACCCATCACCCTCCCCAACCTCTACCGGTGTGTCCCCTCCCACCTCCCCTTCTTTTTCACTATTGTAACCCCAAACGATGCCCTAAGTGCCCTCCTTATCATTAACCCTTCTAATGGTGCCTCCCCAGATGGCCTCGACCCAAAACTACTCTCCCTCTCTGCTTCGGCCATTGCCTACCCCCTCTCAATAATCCTAGATCTCTCATTCTCTACTTGCTTGGTCCCCTCTTCATGGAAACATGCAGTGGCTCTCCCTCTACCCAAAGAGGGTGACCTGTCATCATCTGGCAACAATTGCCTCATTTCTCTCCTCCCTACCCTTGCCAAGTTTCAAGGACACATTGTCCTCTCCCAACTCACCTCTTTTCTATCTGATGCTTCCTTTTTCACCCTTTTCCAGTCTGGTTTCAGGAAAAAACACTGAACCACCACCTCTCTCCTATTGCTCACAGACTCCATCCTAACCAGGATGGATAATGGCCAAATTACCTCTGCCATTTTTGTTGACCTGGCCAAGGCCTTCAACACCGTCTCTCACTCCCTTCTTCTTGACTCACTTCCAGCAGCTGGCCTATCTACCTCCTCCACAAACTGGTTCAAGGCCTACCTTATTGGCAGAACCCAATCAGTTAAGATCTTAGATGCCACTTTCCCTCCCCTCCTGGTTAGCACTGGCATCTCCCAGCGCTCTGTATTAGGGCGCCTCCTATTTTCCATCTTCTTTAATGACCTTCCCTCTGTCTTCTCCCCCTTCCCTGCTATACATATGTATGCCAATGATACAGTTCTGTATGCATCTGGCTCCTGTCCTGCTGAGGTTACAACCAGCCTACAGCAAGACTTCAACAAGGTTCAGCTCTGATTTGCTAACCATCAACTTTTCCTCAACGCCAAGAAGACTGTCTCCATGACCTTTGGCAATAGGCAGAGACTCTCTAGGCTTCCCTTCCTACCTACTTTCCACACCCTTGATGGGACTATACTTGAGGACTCATCCTCCTTCAGGTACTTAGGTATTTGGTTGGACCAACACCCAAACTTCTCTGGACATATTGACGCCATCCAGAAAAAACTGCGCCCTAAGCTTGGTGCCCTGTTCAGGAACTGTATTTGAATCCCTCCTACGGCTTGGTGTGAACTTGTTCAGAAGATAATACTGCCCATTTTTGACTACTGTGATGTAGTCTATAGTGCTGCCCCTAAGTTCTCCCTGGCCAGACTGGACACCCTCTTCAATTCCTCCTGCTTTTTTGCCCTGGATGCCCCACCCCGCACCCACCACTGTGATCTTTATCATGCCCTATCCTGCCCCTCTCTTACAAACAGAAGACTCACCCACTGTGCTAAATTCACCTCCAAGCACTGGTTGGATGAGCTCCTTTCCTACCTCACCTTCTCCTTTATAACAACCTCCCCCATCTTCCCATTCCCTTAGATCAACAGATTCCCACACCCAGGTAGTCCCCCACAGATTCACCCTAATTGGCCAATCCAGTTTCTCTCACCACCTCCCAAAAATGTGGAATTCCCTCCCCCCTCAATTCCGGCACTCATTCTCCACCTCCTCCATCAGCTCTGCCCTCAATCATTAATTACCTTGCACCGAGCTGCTCCTGCCATGTCCCTCCCTAATTCCCTCCTCTATGCCCTGGATAAACCCTACCCCTCTACCGTCACCTTCATTTTATCCTGTACACCCACACCCCCAAATTTCTAGCTCTCCTCCCTTTCTCACAAATTGCTCCCCCCTTACTGGCCTCCCTTGATCTCTCACAGAATATAAGGGACCCCAAATGCTCCCCATGGGTCCATGCATCCTGATGGACTATTGATTAGGCCCCATCCCCTCCAAAGATGCAAATTCTCTCCCCCTCAAGGGTTCAGTTCTCATTGTCTTCCTCCCTCTCTTATCACTCTCTTAATCCCTATCTACTGACCTTCCTCAACCCTCTGACAGGGTACCCCACATCCTGAAGGGTCCTCTCTTGGGTTAGGTCCTATTCCCCCTATTAGCATTTAATTCACACCTCCTTCTTCACTTTCTCCTCCCTCTTTAAATCCCTACAGCCTTATACCCCTTTCTGTCTAGCCCCATAGCCCCCTTACAGGGTTCCCCATATCCTGAAGAGGTCTCTCTGGGACACTGCCTATCCCCTTCTCTCTAGTCCCCCCAGTCTCCTTGCAGGGTTCCTTGCATCATGAAGGGGTCTCCAGGGACATGACTCATCCCCCTTCCCCATCACCCTTTCCTCTCCTTTTTCACTTTTTTCTTTAATGTAAGCACTTGTTTACTTATTAACCATGCACTTATTAATGTCCACTCTTTCTACATATTATGAATAACACTGTTTTAACACTGTTTATAACACCTTCCTTACAACCGTATGTTAATGTTGATCTTGTAGCTTGAATGTAACATAAACATGAATCTTCACCCTCCCCCAACTTCACCCTTTCCTCTCATTTCTCTGTTTTCTTTCACATAAGCACTTGTTTACTTATTAACCCAGCACTTATTATTGTCCACTCTTTCTACCTATTATGTGCAACACTGTTGTAACACTGCTTGTAACACCTGCCTTACAACTGTATGTTAATGTTGATTTTGTAACTTGAATGTTTAATGTCTCACTCCTATTGTATGCCTTCCCCCCCAGGTCGCACCGTGAGAAGTGCAACTTGTCGCTCAGTGTGCCTTCCTGGTGAAACATTTCAATAATAAATATTTCTGTGTTTACAACGTAGCCACCTTTGGAGCAAGATCATTTAAAATTTGAAGGTATACTTTCTTGGGAGAGGCATAGAAACGAATAAATAGTGATGTAATTGGTTATGTAAGTTGTAAGGTACAGGACTTTAACATTTCACAATTTTTACTTGTTATACTATTTGTAAATTTTCAAAATATGTGGATGTTTATAGCTTCACTGCTATTGGATGTGTAACAGATCCAAAGAATGCAGCACTCGGAGGCAAATTATGCACAGTATCAAAAGTTTTCAAAATAGAGTGCAAATGCAATTTATTAGAACAGTGCCTTTCTTGAGCTGCAAGCCTAAACCCCAGTGCTTTGGCTACACAGCCTTTGAAAAGGGGTGCCCCCCGATGAAGCCTGTGTAGCCGAAGCACTAGGGCTTAGGTTTGTGGCTCGAGCAGGGCACTGTTCTAATAAATTGTATTTGCACTCCTTTTTGAAAACTTTTGATTCTGTGCATAATTTGCCTCTGAGTAATGTATTCTTTTCAATCCTTTATATGTTTGGGGCTGGGAGCCCTCTATACAGTACTGACCCTGCACCATTTGATTTGCAGCGGCTACTCCAGTGACTGTTCCAGGTACACACTCAAGATTTGGTATGCATACTAAAGTAAATATATCCTGGAATCTAATTAAGTTGGATAAACATAGTTCAGTAGTTTAAAATGTATTGTGAATACTTTAGAAATTACTAATTGGACAATTTGCTTACAAATTCGTGGACACAAGTGGCAAGAATTTGAGATGAATCTCCTGATATTGAATGCACTATATCCGCTGGCTAGCTCATTGCTATCAGCTGTATTATCTGTAAATGGCCCCAATCCTGCCTCACTGTTCATGTCAAGCGAAATTCTATTCCAGTCTATGTTTTTGGTCTCTCACCCACGAAATGTATTACTTGAGATGCCTATTTACTCCTACTCACCTGAGAGTGTGGCAGATCCTATTTGTAAATCCTGTATTTGACTGCTGTTCCACCCTCACACTGAAAGCATATGTCTGTTGTCCAAGCCTGTACCATGCTGTTTCTGACTCTTCTTGTAATGTTTATTGCCTGATGTTGTTGTCTGTACCTTGTAATCTTCCGGGTCACACCTGAAAATAGGCACTTGGCTGTCTAGTGTGCTTACCTGGTTAACAAAAACAAACAAATAAATAAATTGTACAGAACAAATGTTGCATGCGCATGTGCTTCCACAAGTCATTAAGTTAGTGAGCTCTAGTGGTTATTTAGCATATTGCAAGAATTCAGGCTAGTGCACAGTGATGTCCATGACTATTCTTCGTGGTTTGTCACTCAAGATAGTGACCTGAAGCTTGGCACCACTCTACTTTTACTATGGAGCCTTCTATGATCATTACCTTATTGCCACTTTACCTAGCCTTTACTTTCCTCTACAGTGGCAACCAAAGTGTATGGCTGGGCAACATGTATGGACATGGTTTTTTACAAAAGTATCACAACATTTCACAATTTCACAAAAGCTCATGAAATTCAACTTCAATTACAGATGTTATTTTGGAATCTTTGGCTGCTTATAATATGGCCAGTCACTGAGCAAGCGACTAGAGAATTGACACACAGCCTCTTTTTCCACATTGTTTTTTTCTCCTGGCTGTCAGCTTGTCTCTCAGGAGTATACCCTGTTCACAGTCATATAATCTGATCAGGCTGAACAAAGCCATTACTAAGCTGGTGAACAGGTTTTACTCCAGCAATTTTTCCCTCCCATCTCCCCTGGTGGGGGTGGTACATCTGTCAGCCTCACACAGCCGCAGCTTCCCCTGTAGCAGGAGAAGGCTCCATGGCACAGCTGTAGTGGTTGCTGTATTAGTAGTGGAACCCACTGCCAGCCATCCCCTACTGAAATGTACTGCTGAGTGCCAGCTGTCTCAGCCATGGCCTGTCTCCTGACATGACTTCACGGGCCTACTTCTGAACCTGGGTTATCAGCATCGCAGTGTAACACTATGCTGATGGGCCATGGTGTTGGCCTTAAAGCCTAATATTTAGGGTCAAGTAACCTAACAATACTGGCGATACTCCATTCTCTAGCTTTAAAGTTATAGGAGCTTAAAATTCTGCAGTTTACATAATTGTGAAATATAATTTTAAAATGTTCAAATGTTTAGAGGCTTATAACTCAGTCATCTTAGGAGATAGAAATCAGAACCTTAAAGAGCTGCTGACGCCTCAAAGATAACTTTGAAAAACACAATAATTAGGTACAATTCAGCTTGCATTCCACATATATTCTACAGATTTCTCCTCCCATTTATTTATCACTGAGGGAATTTGCATGAATACATGATCTTTATCCCTTAGATTTCATCTGCCTCTATTGCTAACTCCCTGCTTCAAGTCATAATCCTCTGTTGTGACATCACAATATGTTGCCATGGGAGTAACGGTGATGTCACAAGCAGTGCATTATGACCTCAGGTAGGTAGAAAGCAACTGGAATAGATGAACCTTTAGGAGCAAAGCTTCTGTTTTCATGCAAATGTCCTCAATAATAAATAATGGGGAGGGGGCATACCTAACTAATGTGAAATACAATCTGAACTGCATGTAAACATGTTTTGTGAAAGTTCTGTTGAAGTCATTGGCTGCTCTTTAATACATTTCTGTATAGGCCTTAGTGTATTCATCATGCCAAATTATTTGCAATTGTAACACACATGTTTGAAATTAGATGGAAAAAACTGAAATTACAATTTTGGCTGCATGTTTCAAAAAAATGTGTGAAATTTTTGGGAAGTGAAATCAGCATTTCACCAACATTTCACTGGCAGAGGATAAAAAGTTGCCTGGCCCTAACTTGCAGGCATTCTTCCTGAATCTTCCCAAATCAAGTTTTAGTGGATTCTCCCTTGTGTTTGCAATTATACTTTGTGGGAACAATTAATTACATTTTACCTAGTTAATTGAGTGGAGGAAATTGTTTCCTTCATGTCCTTGTACCTCTTTTTGTCTCCAGAGTGTAAATGCTAAGGTACCTCAATCTTTCTTAATATGCTTGCTTCCCCAGCTCCTGGATAATCTTTGTAACAATACTCTCACAACCGTTACCCTATCACAGTCCTTCTGCAGGTGTGGGTTCCAGTACCTTGCCTAATACTACAGGGGAGGATGCTCAACAGAGACCTATAGAGGGGAAGGATCATGTCTCTGCTTCTACTATTTATCCTATGTCCTATGCACAGCAGCATCCTGTATGTCCTCCATACACAGACGAAGTGAGCATGAAGTGAAATGCTGAAGCATTCAGCAGGTGCATGTCAGAAGGGTTGCTAGTCCTAACAGACAACCAGAGCAAAACAGAAGTGCACTTCTGTTGTGCTCTGGTCCTTGGTGTCCTCCACACTGCCATGTTGCACTGTGCTGTAGATTTCAAGCTTTTCAATATTATCACCCTTGGTCCCTTCTCTTAGTTGGGTTCATCAATACCACTTCCCCTTTCAGGTTTTGCATTTTTAGGTTCTTGTTTCTCATGTGCATTATCTTACAATTCATGGCATATATTTAATATGCCATTCAGCTGCCATATCTTGGACCACTTTTCAAGCATATCAGATCCATTCTCATTGCTCTGAACCCATCCATGCTGTTCACCTTCCTACAGATCTTAGTGTCATCTGTAAAGAGGCAAATAATTCTCTGAACTCCTGCCCCATGTCACAGATTAGTATGTTAAAGATGAAGGGCCCAGGAACTGAGCCTTGTTGTATACTGCTTGTTATCTACCTAATGTCAGGGTGCTCCCCATTCATAATCACCCTCAGTACCCACTCCATTATCCAGTTTTCCACACATTTTGTTACCCTGTCCTCAATTCCTAGATCCCTCACTTTCTTGACTAGTCGCCTGTGGGGGACCTAGTCAAAGTTTACTTAAGTCCAGATACAATATATCTACTGCCTGTCCTCTCAAGTTTCCCAGTTAATGAATCTGATCAAGTTCATCTGGCAAGAGCTCCCCATGTGAACCCATGTAGCCTACTGTCTTGTAGATGGTTTACCTTGAAAAAGTCTACAAGCCTTTCTCTTAATATAGTCTCCAGTAATTTCTACTGTAGATGTCAGGTTGACATGTCTACAGTTACCTGGATTGTTCTTAATGACACTTTTATTATTAGGTATAACATTAGAAACATAGAAACATAGACTTTGATGGCAGATAAGGACCACTTGGCCCACCCAGTCTGCAAATTTCCCTACCTACTGGATAAGCTGCAGATCCTAGTTAACTCACTCAGCCTCATGGCACGTATGTGCATCATCAGGAAAATTCCTCTAGTCCCCATAGTGAATATGTGCATCAGGTATTCACTTTATCTCATCCCCAGAGCGCATATGTGCATCCTGCACTTCTTATGCACTTTCTAGATCAACCAATCAGGGATAAGGTTAGTGGAAAGTGCAGGTCTTTGAGAAACATTCCTACATACCAGAATACCGATTTTATATTGGACACATTTGCTACCTTTCAGATTTTTTTTAGACTTTAATTTGGGTTAAAAAGTGAATAAAATGCTATTTTTCTCCATGGCAGTAAGGTTAAAAAAAATTGTAAATGTTAGAAACATGTGATCCCTGATCTGAAAGCTCTTTTCATTGTGAAAAATGAGCATGCTGGTGTCTAGGAGGTGTACTTTTTAGTTTTTAGAGATACAAAAAAGTGTAAAAATGTGATTTTCCTCTGTTTTAGGTACTGTAAAAAAAAATCTAAATGCCAGAAACATGTGTGACCCATCATTTGAAAGGTCTCTTTAATGTGGACAACTGTCTGGGGTCTAGGGGCTGTACTTTTTATGATGTAGGTTTTTATTTGGGAATACAATGTAAAAAAAATGCTCTTTTTTATCATTTCAGGAACTGTAAAAAGTATCTGCAAATGCCACTAACATGAGCGACCCATAATTTTAAAGCTTTTGTTATTGTGAACATTTTCCGTGCAGGTGTTTAGGGGCTAGGAGGTATACTTTTTCAATTATCATGGTTTGTGCATCATGTGGGCTGTTTTTCCGAATTCAGTCGGTTTACTGGAGTTATGTGTTGGCACATGCCTTAGTTTATGGTCTGTTTTATTATGTAAAACAGCTCAGAAATACTCTAAACTGTGGCAGTGTAATGCACAGATGTTGCTGTGATGGAAAACCATCATACAACAGACATTTTGCCACTTCTAAGATGTTTTTTTTTTAAAAGAAAAAAATGTAAATTTTCATCATTACATGCTCTGTAAAACAAATGTTAATGTTACTAACATGTGTGACCCCTCATTTTAAAGATTTTTTTAGTGTGAGCAAACTTTGTGCTGTAAGTTTTGTGATAGGAGTTCTACTTTTTTAGTTATTTATACTCCAAGTCAGAGTGTTACCATTTTAGTTCTGAACATTCTAACTGCTCAGGAAAACAGCCATTTTACACAGGAATACAGCACTCACTCAAGATTCCATCCTAGAGCTGACTGAGTTAACCAACAGCCTACTTCTTCCTACCCACCAGCAGAATTGCCTTATGTCTGTCCCATGCATTCTTGAATTTCCCCACTGTTTTTGACACCATGACCTCCTCAGGAAGGCCATTCTGTGCATGCACCACTCTCTTCATGAAAGAATAGTTCCTCATGTTGCCTCTGAGCTGTCCCCCTCTATCTTCAAATTGTGCCCCCTTGTTCTTGCACATCTCTTTTTCTAAAAGATGATACCCTCCTGGACTTTGTTGATTCCCTTGAGGTACTTGAAAGTGTCTATTATTTTCCCCCCTTCCTCCTTTTCTCAAGGGTATACATATTAAGCTCCTCAAGTCTCTCTTCATATGGCTTCTGGTGCAGACCCTGCACAATTTTAATTGCCCTCTTCTGCACTGCCTCCATCCTGTCTAATGTCCTTGTGAGATGGGGTCTCCAGAACTGCATGAAGTACTCCAGATGAGGCCTCACCAACTGTCTGTACAGAGGGATAACAACTTCCTGTTTTCTACTGGTGATGCCTCTCCCTATACATCCCAGTATCCTCCAGCCCTCCTTACTGCCTTCTCACATTGCTTGGTTACCTTTAGGTCATTTGATATGACTACCCTAGGCCCCTTTCCATTTTTGTTGTTGTTAGTACCCCCAATTGTGTACTCTTCCCCTGGGTTTTTGTTTCCCAGGTGCATTACTTTGCACTTCTTTGCATTGAACCTAAGCTGCCATACTTTTGACCATTCCTCCAACCTTGCCAAGTCCCTGCTCATCCTTTCCACTGCCCCTTGTGTATCAACCCTGTTGCAGATCTTTGTGTCATCTGCAAAGAGGCATACTTTTCCTTCCAGTCCCTCTGCAAGGTCACTGATAAACACATTAAAAAAGACCAGACTCAGTAGTGAGCCCTGCGGGACCCCAGTAGTAACCCCCCTTTCTTCAGAGTGGATTCTGGAGTGGACAACATTGGTTGTCCTCCAGTCCATGGGGACCATTCCAGTGTTCAATGAGAAGTTGAATATATCTACTAGAGGTGTTGAAAGCACCTGTGCCATGTCTCATAGTATTCATGAATGTAGTGCATCTTGATACATTTCAACATACAACACTGTGTTGACTTAAATGTAAAATTGGCACCATTTGTACAAGCATTGCTATCACATTTACTTTGTCTGATAAGCAAGTTTTGATATTCTGGGTAACACCATCCCAGTGTTAGATGACTATTTACACCCTGAGAAACACCACACTACTGATTTACCAAGGTTCTAGGGACTTTTGACCCTATTTTTAAATGTTCCTACTTTGTACCCTTTGTGCTTCAGTCCTAATAGAGGCATTAACATATATAATCGCAGTTAATTTCCTTACTAACATTAGATTGTGCCACTTCTAAATCTCATGATGCATAGTGATGCTGATGGTACCAGATGTGTAGCTTGATTTGTGAGAGGCACAGCAGGCCACTCACAGAACTGTTGCATATTGATACGTTCTGCACTTGAACTGTAACTTAAGCAGTAGCATAGTGACAATCACCACACCAGACCTGCAAATTGCTTCACGAATGGCCCAGAGTGCCACTCATGAAGCAGCTGAATAATCACACACATTGTTCCAGATGTTTACTTACTTACTGCTTGCCAGCAGAAACAGACCACATGGTCTATCAGGTCTGCTTGATTGTGCAGCTAGCACCTCAATTTCTGCAGCTGCCCCTCCCCCTCTGCCCTTCCCCAATTACCCCCCTCACAGATGAATGCAGACTGACCTTTTAACCAGATTAAACTGTTGGTGGTATTTTTAGTGAATAGGGGGAATTTGGCCAGGACACAGGGGAAATTACCCTACTTTTGGCTGCCTTGGTGGAGATGGAGGAGCAAATGGATGTCCTGGAGGCTGAGGAGAAGGTCTCCTCTTCTGCCTCACCTTTGCATGAAACCGATCTTTTATATGGTACTTCAGAGAATACTGATAAAAATGTATCTTTGGGAGAAATGAGAAAGCAGATACCTTTAACTGTCACAAACGATGATTTTAATCCAAGACCTGGGACACTGACTGATGGACAGCAACATGGTATACTCTCTAAGGATCAACCACAAGCTTTGCTGAATGAAGAAGAAAAGCATTTGCACTTAGGTGCCAGGAGCTTGCACTTGCAATGTCTGCAGCAAGATCAAATGCTACAGCGACCATGCCCAACTCAGTAAAGCAGCTGCCTACAGTTGTACCAGCATCAGGAACAGCCACTGATGGCTGGGTAGCTATGCAAAACAGTGTTGTACACACTAGCCAAATGGAAAAAGAAAGTGCACTTCTGAAACAAACTAACATGTTTAAAGAGGCTATCTCTGCAACTGAACTTGTCGGGGAAACGCTGGGAACTGCATGTGCAGACAATTTGTCTGGCTGAAGATGCTCCCCAACCTCCATGGATACAGCACCAAGTAAAGATAAATGGAATGTGGACTCTGCATTAAGAGGAGCTTGTTGGGTGCAAATTGAGTCGGGTAAGTGGATCATTGGTCCAAAACCAATTGTTACATCTCCCATAAGACAGCCTGTAATCACTGAAAGATCTGTAGTGCTTAATGCAGAACCTGGTTTACAACCTTCACATACTTTGAATGTTACTGCCTGTATCACTGAGTCTCCTTTAAGTTTACCAAGAGAACATTAGCTGACAGTTAACCCAGTGTTTCCCTTTACTACAGAAGAACCTGCACAAAATATGCCTAGTGAGAAAACAAATATTTCTGCACCCACACGCACACCTACTTCGACTGAACCAATGTAAACAGCTGCAACAGTGGGGCCCCCAGACACATCTCTTAATAGAATTAATAGAATTCTTCTAGACCATATGCCTCTTTGTTCCATTATCCCATCTACCCAGTGAAGAGACACAATGCTGTCAGACTTTTGCACAAAGGAGGAATGGACACACTCCCTGACCGAGATTTTGTGGCAAAAACTTTATTAAATGACTCTATGAAGTTTTTTGCCAAATAAAGTTCATGCATTGCTCCATGTATCAGGTGAAACAACCTTTGATGTCAGTTTTAAGCTTAATGCAGGGATCCAAAGATTTGGGGCACAGTTTTAAACTGTAAAGCAATCTCCCTTGTGGTCACCCTTTGATGCTATCCCTTTAATGAAAACAGCCAATAAAGTGATAACTGTGTTATTCAGAAGTGAAGGGGATGGTGTCACTGAAGTAATCTACTGCTTAAAACAGAGGTGTACAGTGTTAGGTGCCCCGAGTCTATTTTTGACACTGAGCATATTTGGATGGGGGGATGGAGGGTAAAAATCATGATACATTCTTCTGATACAGGTTTATGTCACCTACCTAACTTTTTTTTTCTTGGCAGAGACAGAGATGTTTTGTTTTATGCAGACCAACCCAAGGCCTGCAATAAATGTGAATCAATGGTGCACTTAAGCAGTATTTGTGATCAAATTAAGTGTACATTGTGTAAGGAACTCGGGCATGCCAATGGTCATTGTCTTAATGAACCAAAATGTAACTTCTGTGACAGTTTAGGCCACAAATACCAAAGTTGCTCCTGGGCAGCCCATAATCAAGCAGACCCTTCTGATGATACTGAACAGCATCTGCCCATTGCTATTGCACAAAGAGCAACCTTTCCTAGAGCCCATTCAGTGGTTTCTGTGGAAGCTCCCCCTCCTCCCCCAGAACAGAACCAACAACCAGTGATTAACACTCTTCCAGAACAGACTGCATCAGCTTCCCAAAATAACGTAGTGAATATAGAACAAGACCCCCCACTTAGAGAATCCACCTCAACTGAACCCACAGCTATGCCAGCCCCTCCTCAGCAGATTGCAACCAAAGTAAAAGGATTACCAGGCATAGCCAGACTCAGCACCAGCCTGCTTCAAAAATCCTGAAAACTATTGAACCGCCTCTGTCCAACTGGTTTGAAGCCTTTCAGAACACCACTGAGGTTTCTGATGCTGACTCTGAGGACTCTTCACTTTGGTCCTCTCGACCAACCAACCAGACCTCCTCTCTGACCAAGAGTGAGTTCTCAGACTCCCCAAAAATCTGTGAAAAAGCAAAGCAAGCCAAGAAAAAGTAAACAAAAAGCCTCCCTGAGGGAACAAGTCAGTTTAGTAATGTTTCTTTTCACTCAAACCTCCTGTGGCACAAACATCTCTGGCTTTATGTACTATTAATGTTAATAGTATAAAGAGCTGTAAGAAAAAAAAATAGTAGTGTCTTATGTGCTCTCTAGCTCCTTTGACGTTTTGTTTCTGCAAGATACCAGACTTCACACTATGGAAGAAATAAGAACAGGGCTCAAAGCATGGTATGCAGGCCCATCCTACTGGTCCATAGGGGCAGATACTTGTTCAAGGATGGATATCCTTTTCAGGATACAATTACAAGTTCACTTAGTCAAATTGGTGGATTTTCTGCCCAGAAGGGCTTTAGTTTTAGACACAAAAATTAATAATAAATACTACAGATTCATAAATACATATGCACCACAGACAAAGGCTAATAGAATTACTTTATATCACACAATTCAGCCATACTTGTTATCTTCCCATTATGTAATCCTAATGGGAGATTTTAACTGTGGGTTGGATATCCGGGACAGGGGAAAGAGTACCATAACTAGGAAAATATTCTGTGATATGTCTACCCTAAAAAATATTATTGCAGACTCAAATTTAATAGATGCCTATATGGTTTAGAACACTACGCCTAAACCCACATTCCAAAAGGGAATACTAGCTACAAGGACAGATTTTCTTTTCATATCACCATCACTACACATATCTTCCACTTCTGCGGAAGAGGTAGATTTCTCTGATTATAAAATCCTCACATTAGAGATAGGCCCATCCCCGACCCACACACATGGCCCAGATTCTTGGAAATTGAACTCCTCTTTGTTGACTAGACCAGAGGTGTTACAAAGCATAATGTATTTTCTAACTACAAAGAAATCAGTAGTCAACATGTACGACAATCATGTTATCTGGTGGGAAGATACAAAAAAGATTTGAGACAATTGTTCCAGTGTTTGAGTACAAATAATGATTAATTAAAATACAGGTATTTATGTAACAGGCAACAGTTGCAAAAACTGCAAGCTTTGGCCAGAACCACCACTCATGACTTCACTACTTAGATTTAGTTACTGAAACATGACATGCAGATATTTCACTTACTGTGCGTCAACAAGAGAGCTTACAGAAACAACAGGACTTTGGCACCTAAGGAAGGGCAGAAGTGATTTGTCCTTTCTTACACTGTAAGAATAGAGTTAAGAATAAATCTATGACACATTTATTAGATCAGGATGGACTGATTTACTTGGATAAAGACAATTTATTATGAATAGTAACACAGCATACTACCACATTGTTTAAGAAAACAGAGACCATCATTAACACATTCCCAGAATTGTTATCTGCTTCTCCTATACCTACATGCCCTAGCCATATACTAGAAGACTTAAGTAGGAATATTTCTCACTTTGTAGTAGGAATGGCTAATAAACCTTTGCACAATAATAGGGCACCCAGCATAAATGGACTAAATCCAGAATTATTGGTAAGGAAATCTCCAAAGAATTAGCATATGCCTTTAATTTTATGTTGCAAAACAACTCCGTCTCTTTGGACATGTCAAAGAGCATGCTGATACATCTTTTTAAAAAGGGAAATAAACAACATATTACAAATTGGAGGCCTATAAGCCTATTAAATACAGATTTTAAAGTACTGACCAAAATTCCTAATACTAGATTGTTACAGGCAGCTATTCACCTAATCTCACTCACCCAGTCTTGTTCCATACCAGAAAGTAAAATGATAGATCACCTCATTCTTTTAAGATGAATCATAGAGAGAGACAACAGGATAGGTTCAGAAAGTTTCATCCTTTCCCTAGATCAAAAACAAGCTTTCGATTCACTCAACCACCAATACTTATGGGCACTTTTATACCATTATGGCATCCCTGAAAGGTTTATTAACTGGCTCCAAACTCTTTATCATACAGCCACAGTTACCCCACAAATGAATGGCTAGCAAGGGCCCTTGATACACATTCAAAGGAGGGGATTAGACAAGGGTGCCCTCTCAGCCCATTACTCTATGTATTAGCTATAGATACATTGTTTAGAGTGTTGAATTCTTCACCTCAAATAAAACATAAACAAATGAACTTATACGCTATTCCACACAATGCAGTAGCTTATGCAGATGACATAACCATCATGACAAGAGACACAACATCAGTAGTTAGGGCCACAGATATGTGTGAACAGTTTAGCACAATGTCAGGAGTAACATTGAATTTACAAAAATACATAGGTAGGCAGCTTGGAAAACCAGACAATACTCTGCCTGAAATATCAGGTATAAAACTTACATGTGATCCCACCACTATTCTAGGAATACTGTTTAATTCAGGAGATCTTGAATTACTTAACTGGGTCCCTAAGACAGAGCAGGGCAGTAGGATGGTACAGAACTGGAACAAGTGTAAAATGAGTAAAAACAAAAGGATACATTTGATCAAGATTTTTGTGTTATCTATATTTCTATCAATCAGTTACTTATCCCCCACTCCTAAAACTCTGGAAACAACAATTTATAGCATATTTTTCTAGGCAATTTGGATGAGAAGGTTGAACCTCCTAAAACATAATATTTTATATCTCCCATTGAAACAAGGAGGTTTGAACATGGTGAATCCACTTGCATTTTTGTATAGCACATATGTGTATATTGTAGCTAATTTAAGGCCACTTTTATTACACACCAGGAAGGCTTGGCTCCCATTATATAGTGCATCCTGCAAAACCTGGCTCACACAATGGAGTAATGCCTCCCTATGAATAGTCAAACACTCACAATTGGCCCCTATGTATCTTCAATAAGTCTTTGTGAAACTTAAAAGCTGGAAGATTACTGGTCAAATGGTTTCTACCATGATCAGAAAACTTCTTAATTAACACATAATCAGGAATAGCTTTCTTGAACCAGTGGTCTTCCCCAAATGTCCTGCACTCTCTTTCTCCCATCACTTCTGGAGTTACTTAATAATCCAAGTATACCAGAAAAAATGTGTGATGTGCGCTGGCCTATGTTGCCACAACAAACTCAATGTTAAAGCAAATCAGAAGCACAAACAGATGCAAGAACATATTTGCTCTAGACCATTATGTCAACAACAACAAGAAACCATTGAACACTTATTCTTTACATGTAGTTTGGAAATTTATGGCCCACCAGTGGAAGGTCAAATGTTTTGGAAAGCTCAATAGTGACATAATCTTATATGGGCAATGTGATGGCTCTTGGAAACAATGAGATCAAAATACTCTGAATCTGTTATTTGTAGTTATAAAATGGTTCATTTGGAATGCTAGATGTTTGCACACTCTGCAACAAAAAGATATTTCACATATAGAACTTTTACAAAAAATCACATTAGACCTGAAATTTGTATTTCTGTCGGAAACCATAAACAACACCCAGGCTTATTTAATGCAGATGTAGAAAAATTTAACCTGGATTGCTGATTCAGATTATCCTATTACTTGGACAGAAACACACAGAATAAACATATGGTTTCACTCATGACATGAATGGATATTAGTTGAAATGAAATTTATTTTTTTTCATAATAGTAATTACCTGAAAGAGATTTATTTTTATGTTTTTGAGTATTTGTGCAAATTCAACAGACCTCAAAAAAGTTGCATCATGATGTATTTCCTTTATATCTATGTGTATTATGAACTCCTTAATTAATTTTATTGTTTATTTTTTGTTAAAAATCTATATCTATCTATCTATCTATCTATCTATCTATCTATGTATGACATGTTATCTATTGCATGATTTCAATAAAATAAAATACCCCTACTCTTGGGGGAAAGTGGAAACATAGCAAACAAAAATAGTTTACTTGGTCAAAACATTTCTAGTACCAATTTTCTTGTACATTAGTCATATTTTTCCACCAACAAAACAGTTAAAGACTACTATTTTGGGTATTTTTTCAGTGTATATGGGGGAGCAGGCTGAATCCCATTAAATGGAATTTGACTTACTTGTCAATCAAGCAGGGAGGTTTGGGGATGATCAATCCAATTTTCTTTTTCTTCAGTACTTATACACATATCAGGCCACTCCTGGTGAATGCCGGACAAGAATGGCCCCCTTTCCTAATAGTAACTTGCTCACAATGACTATCACAATGGAAGCAAGGATGCCTGAGAGTTTTAAAAATATCCTCATTTACCCCATACTATATTAGAGAGGCATTTATAAAACTTAAGCATTGGCAAATTACTAGTTTAATGTTAATTACCAAAATGAGGAAGGATATATACATATGGGTGCAAAGGAATTGTTTTCAGGAACCAATAACATTTCCTAATTGTTCCCAAGCTTATATCTCATCCTTATCCCTCCTAATTAAAGAACCTAGAATCCCAAGCAAAATGTGGGATTTGTGCTAGCTAAGCTGGCACGCGAAGATCAACGTTAAATCAAACCATAAGCATAAGCAGCTGGAGGAAAGGTTCTGTAGTAGACCACAGTGTGCACAGGAGATAGAAATGATTCAGCATTTGTATTTTAATTGTTCATATATTCAAGGGTTTGGGGTTTTATTATCTACAGAATGGAATGTACCCTGGTTCAAGTCTATAACATACGAGGCCCTGATGTATGGGCATTACAGTAATCAAGCTTTAAGATAGAACAAAAGCACTATGCACATTGTATTGATGGTCATAAAATGGTTTATTTGGAATGCCAGATCTTTATTTACTTTACAGCAGAAACTGACTGACCACATTCAATCTATTCATAAGATTCAGTTTGAATGTCATGCTATATACCAGAAAGAAGTGAGTATAACCCCGCAAAACATGTTAAGGGTACACTGGAGGAATATGCCATGGATCACTGATTCTGATACCCCAGTGACTTGAATCAGTACAATCAACTAGTTAGTTTATTAATGTACATAAGTTTCAGAATGGCAAGGTATTTGATTTTCTTTAGAATTATGATAGGGATGACTGATGTAAGTGTTTATAGATGTTATTATTTGGTTTTGTGTATTCTCTTTTTCCTTTTTTGGACATTATTGACCTTTTTTCTTGTAAAAATTGATTATGTATTGATATTTCTGTAATGTACAGTTTGTTTGATTTTTTTCCTTTAATAAACACCCCTACTCATAGGAGGGGGTGCTGTTGGCCCTTTTTCCAAGATGGTGAATCTGGATGCAGCAGAGGAGAGAGTGCTACAGCAGGCTAAGGAGCTATCCTCTCCCCCAGTTGTGGCTTGCGGGGAGGATGATGAAGAATCTGTGGAAGAAAGTGATGATTCTATGGAAGAGGATGAGGATGAATCTAAGTTTGCTAGCTACACCTAATTTGGTGGATGAATTAGATGGTGCTTCAGAAAACACTGATATTGCAGCTGCTGCTGCTGCTCAGCTAGAGAAAGAAGTTGAGGATAGAAGGACGGTAATACTGAACATTCTGGCTGATAATGAAGAGCACTATGAAAAATGGAAAACAGCATTAAAAATACAGAGCAAGAACTATGGCTTCTATAGTTCCTGCTACTGATACTGCTGTGACCAGGTCAGACAATTCCATTTTATGTTCTTCTATTACCGGTATTAACTCTCCTGCTAACATTACTGCTAGACAGAATATTGCAAAACAGTTTGAACTTCCACACATACCTGTACAAAGTGACACTTGGTCCCTGGACAGAGCACTCAGTGAGGCAGGCTGGAAACTGGCTGATGATGGGACATGGATCCTGGACCCTGAATGAGATGCCTCACAAATGACACCAGAGATAGCAGGGATGGGAAATGTTGAGGGGGCAGAGATTTCTCCGAGTCAGGCAGCATTGGGTGGAACCCATGATGAGGGATCCACGGATCAATCTGTGGCTGCAGATTCTACTTAGCTACCGCATAATTTCATTTATCAGCAAGTGACCACTGCCCCAAAAGGAAAGGATGGTACTACTGAACAGTTACAGTACAAGTCCCGAGATGAATAGAACTGTTGATGGGGGACCTGAATATGCCAGCTGTTAACTGGGCAACATGGACTGCAGCCACATCCAAGAGCAGAGTCATTCTCGATGCCCTACAGGGAGCATGCCTTAGACAGCTAGTGGTGGAACCCACTCGGGAGGGAGCAATATTAGACCTGGTACTCTCAAATGGAGAGAGGATCACAAACTTAGAAGTCAGTAGACACCTGGGAACAAGTGACCACTGCACAGTGTGCTTTACAATAAACACAACCATGTAGACAAGCCATACAAATACAAGGATACTGGACTTTAGAAGGGCTGACTTTGGCATAATGGGTGAATACCTGAGGAATGCATTAGCAAATGGCCAGAAAGGAGGGGTGGAAGAACAATGGAGAAAAATCAAAACTGCCATCATGGAGGCAACAAGTCTTTGTGTGAAACAAATAAAGAAAACAAAGCGGAATAAAAAACACTATGGCTCTCAAAAGTAGTGTCAGGGAAGGTTAAGGAGAAAAAGGCTGCATTCAAAAAGTATAAGGAATCACAGACAGAGCACGACAGGGAACTGTATCAATTAAAGCAGAAAGAAGTGGGGAAGGCAGTCAGAAAAGCAAAGGCCCAAACTGAGGAAAGGATAGCCAACTCAGTTAAGAAGGGGGATAAAACCTTTATAGGTACATTAGGAACATAGAAAGGTTAAGGAGGATAGAGAAGATTAATAAAGGAGAGGAGAGGTGGGCAGATGGAGACAGTGAAAAGGCAGAGATACTGAATGAATACTTTGCTCAGTATTCACAAAAGAAGAAGAGGAGGAGTTACCTAAACCAAACAGTAGAAGCACTCTGGATAGTGGGGTTGATACCAGTCCATTTAAAGAAGAAAGAGTACTGAAAGAACTCTAAAACTCAAGGTGGACAAAGCAATGAGGCCTGAAGGATTCACCCTAGAATCCTAAAAGAGCTAAGGGAGGACCTAGTGACACCACTAACCACACTTTTAACAAATCATGGGAAGATGGGGTGGTACCTGAGGACTGGAGGAGGGCAGATGTGATTCCCCTCACAAAAGTGGAGCAAGGCAGAAGCAGGAAACTACAGACCTGTTAGTTTGACCTCAGTGGTGGGGAAAATTATGGAATCGCCTGAAAGAAAGAATTGTTGAGTACCTAGAGGCCAGCGGGGCACTGGACCCAAAGCAGCATGGATTCACAGCAAGAAGGTCATGTCAGACAAATCTAATCAATTTCTTTGACTGGGTGACCAAAGTAATAGACCAGGGAGGGGCTGTGGATATGGCCTATCTAGACTTTAGCAAGGCATTTGACACAGTCTTGCACAAAAGATTAATAATCAAGTTAGCCAGCCTGGGAGTGGGTCCCAGGGTGTAGCCTGGGTAGAAAACTGGCTGCACAACAGGACACAGAAGGTAATAGTGAATGGAACACATCCTGAAGAAAGGGGGGTTACTAGTGGAGTACCTCAGGGCTCAGTACTGGGTCCAGTCCTCTTTAACGTCTTTATAGGTGACATTGCAGAGGGTCTGAAGGAAAGGTTGCCCTCTTTGTGGATGACACAAAGATCTGTAATAGAGTTGATACACAAGGGGGGGTAGAAAGGATGAGAAGGGACTTGGCAAGGTTGGAGGAATGGTCAGACATATGGCAACTTAGATTCAATGCAAAGAAGTGCAAAGTAATGCACCTAGGAAATAAAAATCCAGGAGAAGAGTACACAATAGCAGGGGAGGTACTAACAACAATAGTAATGGAAAGGGATCTGGGTGTAGTCATATCAGATGACCTAATGGTGGGTATGCAATGTGAGAAGTCAGTAGGGAAAGCCAGGGGGATACTGGGATGCATAGGGAGGGGCATCACAAGTAGAAAAGGGGAAGTGGTTATCCCTTTATACAGACAGTTGATGAGACCCCATCTGGAGTATTGTATGCAGTTTTGGAGACCTCATCTACGCAAGGACATAGACAGGATGGAAGCAGTCCAGAGGAGGGCAACTAAAATGGTGCAGGGTCTACATCAGAAACCATATGAAGAGAGACTGAGAGAGCTTAATATGTATACCCTTGATGAAAGGAGGGACAGGGGGACATGATAGAAACTTTTAAGTACCTCAAGGGAATCAACAAAGTCCAGGAGGGTAGCATCTTTCAGAAAAAGAGATGTGTAAGAACAAGGGGGCACAATTTAAAGTTAGAGGGGGATGGCTCAGGGGTAATGTGAGGAAATTCTTTTTCACGGAGAGAGTGGTGGACGCTTGGAACCGCCTTCCTGGAGAGGTTGTGGGGTCTAAAACAGTGGAGGAATTCAAACATGCATGGGACAGACATAAGGCAATTATAGTAGGGGGTTGCAGGAAATAGGCTGTTGGTTAACTAGAATCTGCAGCTTATCCAGTAGGTAGGGAAATGGGCAGACTGGGTGGGCCAAGTGGTCCTTATCTGCCATCAAAGTCTATGTTTCTATGTTTCTATATTTCTATGTGTGAGTCTGATGTGTTAGATAAATCTGGAAGGCCACAAACATATCCCCAGACTGTACCTGGCATGCAGGATACCTCCATTTCTATGGACCCGCTGACTGACCAGAATCTGAATAATACACATGATAGTGAGTTACTGACTCCTACAAATGAAGGGCATAAGGTTGACTCTCCTGTTGTAAACACTGACACAGTACATGTACTGGTGCAGGAAAAAGATACATGGTCAGTCCCAAAACTGAACTCAAATCTATCAGCACCAGTATTTTCAGCTCCCAGCAGGAGCAACTCTGCAGTTTCTGATCCCTTTGAGGTCCCTGATGAACTGAGAATGGACCCTATTGATAATGTATCACAATCTCACCGGAACGCACAGAGAAATGGCCAAGTGCCCCCAGGAGGGTGAAATACTGACTCTCTCCCCGTCCACGATTCCCTGACTTATTCAATAGATCAGAACCTTCTCCTTGAAGGAATGCAGTTAGGCTAGGATACAAAGGGGGTCTTGAAGTGTATCCTGATAGGATATATTTTGGGAAAAAACCTTTAAAGTAATCTTTGAGGTTCCCAGCCCAATACATGTATGCCTTGATGCATGTGTCCAGAGAGGACAATTCTGATATTAGTTACAGGACACCTGCAGGTCTGGAGAGGTTTTGGATGGTCTACAATAAAGTTAGATTTGTCCCTTTATGGACTCCTTTTTTGCCATCCCCCTTACAAAACCTCTGGTTAAAATGGTCACAATTATGTTCCAAAATGAACACATACATGTATGTGATATTCATCACTGGCTTCAGCAACGATGTGAAGTACTAAGTGCAACAGAGGCTATCCTGGACTCAGAGGCCTTTTGGATGGTGGGAGTTGGCATTTCAGGGTAAAACTCAGACAAACAGAAGAAAGGATCTCCCATATTCCAAACAGTTTTTTCTTAGGCAAATATTGAGGAGTATGTTTCTACTCAGGCCAGCCTAAGGCTTGTTATAAATGTGGGGCCAGGACACACTTATCCAATGTTTGTGATAAACCACACTGTGGTATTTGTGGTGAATTCAATCATATCAGTTCTCAGTGCATTAACCACTCTAAATGTAACTTATGCGAGGAACATGGACACCTTTTTCAGGACTGTCCTTGGACTGCCCATAACAAAATTTGCATGGTAAATCCTGATAATTTAACCAGGAATGCCCCAAAATAGTATTTTTCAGCAGAGACTGATAGCACTACACCCAGAACACACTCCGAGGGGCCTATGGAACAACCCCCTTCCCCTCCAGACCCAGATATTACTGACAGGACTCCAGAGGAAGAAGATAATTCAAGCCCCCCCCCCTCCCCACCACAATGACCTGAAGAAATAAGATCTGAGAAGACAGCAGTCCCATCATCAGAGACAGAACCACATGACCCTCTTACAATGGGGGAAAGCTCAGCATCTACTATGCCCCCCCAGATACCTGCTCCAAACTGGGTACTAGAAGACGCAGTTCAAGATTATCAAAAGTGATGAAAGATGGGGGAGAAACTATAACTGAAAATTAATATGATGTTTTATCTTCTAAAAGTTGGGGAGAATCTGAACAAGAATATTTGGTGCCTGATGCCTCATCAAAATCAGGGATCATGGTTATTGACCAGCAAACAATTGAGAAAATAGAAAAAAAGCAATAAAAAGAAAAGGAAAAAACCCTATTAAGATTGAAAAATGGCTGGATGTTACTGCATAAAGTTTTGCCATGTCTTTCTTTTCAGTTGCTTCTTTAAATGTTCATAGCATATGGAATACCAGGAAATAATCTACAGTTTTCTCATTATTGCATGACCTAAATATTGCAGTTTCCTTTTTTACAGGAAATTTGGTTGGCTTCCTATACTAATATGCAATGTGTTAAAAACAACTGGATATGGGGACCATCATATTGGTCCTTTGGGATGGATCAGACCAATGGTGTGAGCATTTTATTCTCAGGGTATAGGATTAAATCAAATAAACTGGTGGATATCATCACTGGAATGGCTCTGTTAGTGGATGGCAGTTGGTATGATACCCCTTGCCGATTTATCTCTGTATATGCACCACAGAAAAAAAGCTGATAAGAGTATTATTGTTTGAACAACTGCAACCTTTTTTGTCCACCTCTAAAGCAGTTTTCTTGGGGGGGGGAGAGTTTAATTGCACCTTCGATACCAAGAAAAGGCAAGTAGGGGTAAAAAAGTTTACTGTGACTCTGTTGTCTTCAAAAACTTAGTGGACACTTCTAATCTTACTGACTGTACATTAAATGCATCTCCTAAAATTACTCATACTTTGTCAAGAACACATTAGCTTCCAAGATAAATTATATTTTGGTTTCAAAACAATTATCAATAAGAGTAACATCTACTATGCCAATAGAATTTTTGGACCATCTATTGCTTAAAACCGGCATTACAGTGAATAAAACAGCTTCACCTTTAACCACTTGATGGAGAATGAACACTTCCATTCTTACTGAACCAGTGGTTAGGTTGCATGTCATATCTATTATCATAGCAAGAATATCAGTTTTAGGTTTATATAATGACCTGGGGCTTTGGTGGGAAGATACAAAACAAGATCTGACAGAGTGGTTCCAAATACATGGGAAACAAACATCAAACTTAAAGTTTTTGGAATACATAAAATTAAGAACACAATTACTTAAATTACAATTTTTAACTTATAGTACAAATCAAGAATATTCTAAACAAATCACTGTTTTGAAATAACATATGGCAAAATTACAGTATGATAGGTCAATTTCATTAAAAGCAGAAATGACTTTTGGGACTCATAAAACTCCTTATAAGGATTCCTGTGAGGCATGTAAAGAAAATAGGATCAATTCTAGCTTTTCAGAATTAGTGACACCACAAGGGCATATATTACAATCAATGACTGATGTAAGACGAGAAGTGGAAAACTATCTAATAACCCTTAATCAGCCCGTCATGGTATCTAATGAAGATATACAAATATACCTGGAGGGTATCACCATCCCAGACTTGAAGGATAATGACAAAGGTATGTTAACTAGGGCTGTGCATGGGCCGAATAGTATTTTCCGAATACCACAAATAGTAGGCTTCCCTAATATTCGGATGCATTTTCCGAATAGTTCACTATTCGGCCACTATTAGGGAACTACTATTCGGTGAGATCTCCAAGTCTCTCAGAGCTTTGTTAGCCAATCAAAAAGTGTTTCTTGAGCTCAAAGGCAAGCACACCATATAACTTCCTCACTCTGAGCTGGTAGAAGATTGGAGACAGTGGTTTCTGAGAGCTGCTCTGCAGTACTTTTGAGACCTTAAACTTGCTAAAAAAGAAATTGATTTTTGCTTCACAGGCTTTTTTGGGTCAGTATAGTTTTTCCGATCAGTGTCAGAAAAGCTATGCTTGGCTTTCTGAAAGGTATTTTGTCCTTATTGCTGTACTCAGTTACAGGGACTAGGAGGGCTGTCTGCTAACACCCCTTCTCTGCTGCTGTCTGACATAGCTCCAGTGTGATTTGTTTTGGGTGGAGCACATTTTATTTTTGTGTTTAGTTTTTTTTGCTGTTGTCTGGTTCCAGGCTTGGTTCCCTGCATGACTGATGAGGGTGTCTGCTAACTCCCCCTCCTGCAGGTCACTGCTTATAATTTGCTGTATATGTGCAAAATATTCGATTTTGTGAGGCTTCACCCTACATGTGCATGCTTAATATATTTTTTCATGAGGCAGGGCCACACGTGTGCACAGCTGTGTGCACACAGATTTTGAAATAAACTTCTTCAGTTCTAAGCCAGTCAGGCTTGACTCACTTAATTAGTATTGTTAGTCTCCTCTGGTTCTGGGGATAGATCCCTGTACACTTGAGAAGAAGAAGAATCAGCATTTATATAGCGCTTTTCATACACAGTGTATCCCAAAGCACTTTACAAGCAATGCTAGACTGGTAGTGAAGTGACTGAATGTGGTGTGGTGGCCATATCACACATCATCACCCATACACAGTCTGGATAATTGCATAAACCAGTTTGTGGGAAAGGGGAATGTTGGCCAGGACACTAGGAATGTTTCCTACTCTTTGTGAAGCGTGCCCTGGGTTCTTTTACTTCCACCTGGACACCAACCAGGACAACACCAGGATGGGCAGAAGGTTTAACATCTCATCCAAAGGATGGCACACACCAGCAGTACAACACCCCCCAATACTGCATTCGGATGCCAGCGATTTTTAGGTGCAAGTCCAATCCCAGTATGGGACGAGAACCCATGACCTTCTGATCCAGAGGCGGATGTGCTACCAACTGAGCCACGCTGACACGGTGGCTGACTCCCCTCCCCCCCCCACTTCTACAGCCCACTGCACACAATTAAGCTGTGCTTGTGAAATATATTCCCCTGCGAGTCTGTGCCATGTATGTGTGCACAGTTGTGCACATGCATTTTTTCTTGTTTGTTTATTGTTGTTTTGTTAATTAAACCATTGCACTTTTAGCTGTATGTCATCTGTCTGTTCCTTGCTTGGTTCCATGTTTGACTAAATAGGTTGCCCTTTTCTTCCCCTTCTTAGTAGCAGTGTTTTTCTTTACTGCTACTTTTTTGTGGTGCAGTATAACTGGAAAGGTTGTATTACTGTAGTTCCACAAGCACTAAGTAAAGCATCACACACACAGGTACTACCTAGTAATAGTTTGTGTTTTACCCAGTAACCAGTAGTGACCTGATCCATCATGTCTTTAGCAATCTTGCAAACATGCTTGGTCCAGCCCCAGCAAAGCATCTGTACCGCTGGCCCCAAGTGGCGAGGGACAGGATGACTGACCACAAACATACTGCACATCCACATAATTACTGCTAGTGCTGTCCCTGGGCTGTCAAACCTCCAAACAATCTATGTAGAACAAAGGAAGCACTCAGCGGGGGGGGGTTGCAGTAACAAAATACAGTTAAGAGCAGTGCAGCATAAAGTTGCCAATACATTTGTTTGTGCTAAGGCTGGAGGATGCCAATATAGCCCTGGTGCTTTGACCAGAACCTGGTCTTTGTCAGGATGTATGTCAGGAACGTACAAACATGCTATGAATATACAACCCTTAAAGAAACACACACTATAAATAAGTGAAGTTAAAATGAATGAGACTAAGATGTCCTTGTAACAAAACAATCCACAACTAACATACCCAAGGATGAAACACTGCATCAAGAATATAGAACATAGTTCATACTGTGATGCCAGACAGTACGCAATGCAGTATCTTGCAAAATTGCTGTAAAATGCTGCAGTATGCTGCAAGGAGCAGTGTAATTTAATGGCAATTAAGCCCTCCAGTCATCCAATATTTTGTGGCATGTCATTTACTGCAGAGTACTGAATTGCATCTTGTCTTGCTCCACTGTAAATTATTGATACATAATATAATTCCAGAGAAGGTGGTGAGATAGACTACATAGACAATGACATACAGGTGTCTCTCTTTATTCGATGGGCTCAAATATTGTTCTCCCCAAGCGAGCCTTTTAGTTCTTATAGCATTGGTAATAGTACTACTACCACTAATACCACTAGCAGTACTACTACTGCTAGTGTCACCACCTGTCCATCTGTACATTCACTGTCACATCCTGTTGTGTAGTAGTAGGGGGGAATTAGAGCATACATGCTTTGTGCAGCAAGCAGCAGACACCACCACCAGTGTCCCCACTGCTACCATTATGGCTGCTACATTCACAGCCTGTGTGCTTCCCACCACCACCAGTATCATTCTTGCAGCAGCCACCCTTTCAGCTGTCACCACTACTGCAGCCACTGCTACCACTATTCTTATGCCCATGGCTGAAGCACCTTCTACCCCGTGTCTGAGACCATGAATACCCTCTAGTGCTGACCCAATGCAATGCTTGATATTGTTTTCAGAGTGCTATGTGTATGTTGTGGTGGATCGAGTGTGCCACATGAAGCATGTGTTGCATTAGTGAGAGCTCAATGTTGGTGGCTGAAGTGTCATTGAGGTGTGTATGGTATACCAGGTTCAATGGGTGATTAATGGTGTTGCTGAAGTGCTTTTTTAAAGTTTCCTTAAAAAAAACACCTTTTCTGGCCGAATACCGAATAACAAATACTGAATACCTGGGAATCGAACACCGAATATTCAGCCGAATATTCGGGAAAAGGTATTCGCACAGCCCTAATGTTAACCAGTCAAATCACCCCTCAAGAAATATTGGACATTATTCACTCCTTAAAGGATGGAACCTCCACTGGTAGGGGTTGGATTCCAAATTCCTTTTATAAGACTTATGGAGATTTTATAGCTCCTTGCTTAGCTAAGGTATATAACCATTTTTTTTCTCAGAATATTGTACACCCAACCTTTTCTAAAGGACTGATTGTTTTTTTTTTATAAAAAAAGGGGACATGAGGAATCTGGATAAGTGGAGACCAATTTGCCTTTTAAATTCGGCTTTTAAAATTCTTACTACTTTATTACAAAAGAAGTTAAGACAGGTTGCACAGCACATGATCCATTCAGTTCAGACTTGCTCACTTCCTGATAGGAACAGCAAAGAGAATCTATTATTAGAGATGTGATTGAATACAGTAACGGAGCAGGTTAGACGGGATATGTGCTGTCATTGGATGTGCACAAGGTCTTCGATAAGATCAGTCATGGTTTTCTGTTTCAGGTTTTACAATTCTATGGTATTTCATTTGATTTTATACATTGGTTAAAGCTGATATACAGGCATGCTGAAATAACTCCCCTTATATCAGGCAAAGAGGGACAATGGATCTCAGTACAACTTGGTGTTAGGCAGAGGTGTCCTTTGAGTCTGCTGCTGTATATTTGTGTTTAGGACCCTTTGATATGACATATTTTAAATATTTCTGAGATACATGGAATTAGAGGTATGCATGAGCACCAGGAGATAAAACTTGTTGCATATGCTGATGACTTATGTCTCTTTTTAAACAAGCATTTGTCAATGCTGAATGCTGCTTGCTTATATGTGGTGTTTAAGTATTTGGAAGGGAAAGTACCATGCCTAAGAACTCTCAGCAGGGGTTGGAAGCTCATGCTGCCTGACTATAGCCCATTTTCTGCTTTTATCCCCTTTGCAGAGTGCAGGCGAGCAATGACACTTAGGCATAGCATGCCAATGTCTGCCACACTCCACCAGGGGCCATTACCGAATGGTGGGTCCCTGGATCCCACCCTGGGATAGTAGAAGAGTCCTCCAGATGCTCAATCCTATCCCTCCCCTGCTGACTCCTCACAGCCTAGGCTCGCATCCGAACCCGGGTCACCAGCATGGCGCGAGGTGTGGCATCCAGCACCTCAACCCTCAGCGCCAGTAGGCCAGCAGTAATGCTGCCTTTAATACTCCCCTTCCCTTCCTGCTCCAGTCTACCCTGTCCCCCACATACAAGTCACTATTCCCCCCAGACCCTACCCCAGTTAGTCACTAACCCATAATGTTTGGTGTGGCACCAATCCCTCAGCCACTCATTGAACTCCTCAAGCCTACCCTTCCTCCCCATGCTTGCACATGGTACCGGCAGTACCTCCAGGAATGCCACCAACTTTCCCACCCCCTCACACTGCCTGCCCAACTACTTGAAGCTCACCCTCACTACTTCCACAGTGTCCTCCGTCAAGTCGTTTGTATGCACATGCAACAGTAAATGAGGTTTCGTCCTCCCCCTTGCTGCATGCTTGAGCAGTGCCTGCCCTGCCCCTCCTGCAGTCAACCTGGGGACAGCTTCAACCTAAATATGGCTGTGCCTGTCCCCCTTTCCACCCCATCTCACCCACTTCAGTATAGAAGCCCCCAGGATAAGTACCTCCCCATCCCTTACCCCCATTCCCTTCTAATGCCCCTTCTACCACACCAATATTCGTTCTTCCCTGCCCCTTACCCCCACCAGCTGCACCCTCTGTGTCTTCTGTATCAGTACCCCCTACTTCTGCCTCACCCCTTTTCTCTGCCTTATTCCTCACATTCCCTTTGAACCCCTTCCCAGCCTGACTAATTCCTACTGGGCTTCCCATGTCGACCTTTCCTCCTCCCCTGCTGATTTCCAACCCCCTCCTATCCCCATTGTTGTCGATTTAGAGCCTTCATTCCCTTCTACCCCAATAGTGATGCCCCTTCCATCATTCCCCTTCCTGTAGCCTTGTCTCCTTCAGTCACCACCCCATCCTTCCTTACTAGCCCCCTTCTACCCTTTCATCCTCGCTATCTCTTTCCCTACCTGTTACAATCCTTCTCATGCCCCGCTTGTCCTACCCCTTCAGTATGTTCCTGCACCCCCTCTCTTTCCCATAGAAGAGGTTTGAATCTATTCCTAGTCTATACTCCTCCTACATTTCTTCCTTATCAGTTCCCCCCTCCTACTTGTTCCCCTCTGTGCCATCCCTGGTCCCTCCCTACCCGCAGCCACCTGCTCTCTCCCCTGGTACTCCTTGTAGTCTCTTCCTCCCCCATCAGGAGGCCCCCCCTCGCCTCGGGCACCCTTCTCTTCTCCTGTCTTTTCTGTTAGTTCCTCTGGTACTGGGGTCAGTTTCAGCCCCTAGTTTTTCTTCCTGCGCTCCCCTTTGCCATCCCCTAATCCCCCCCAGATGCCTACCATACTCATCTGCCCTGCCACTTAGACTCCTCCCTAACCTCCACAATTCCTCCCTCAAACTAGCCAGTCATCTACAGACCATACACCCTTCCCCCATCCTCCAAGCCCAGTCCAGGATCATGGTGGACCCACACCCTATACAGCCCACTACCCTTCCAAAGATGCCCACCCTATGTGGCACTTGCTCCATTTTGGCCCCCATCTTATGTTACAGGCTTTTACTCCTAGGTGGTTCTGTACCCTACTACAACTGTTAGGCCCCTATTTACTCAAATTTTTGATCCCCCTCACATTAGTCCCCCTACTGCCCCCTTGCCGACTGGGTTAATTCAGTATCAAATCTCATCCATTAGGTACCGTATTACTGTAGCAATCCTAAAGCCTCCTTGTCCATTTTCCACCCCCAGCTACCATATTTTTCGTTCTCAGCTCTCATATAGTTTCACTTAGCCCAGTGAGAAATCCTGTTGCAGTTCAAGTATTACTCAGCTCAGTTAGAGAAATAAACAACAAATAAATATGTATTATTACAGCAATCGTAACAGTATAGCTCAGTACTTAGCTCAGTTAGAGAAATAAACAGAACAACTAAATCTGTATTATTACAGCAATCCTAAAAGTATCCAATCATTGCTTTGTCTCCACTTGAGAGACTCTGCTGTAATATAGGACCACAGAAGACTTGAGGTGGGAGGGTGGGCAACTCTAAAGTCCTGGCAGAGCTCTATTGAGCTTGCTCACTCTCCCTCTCTCACTCACTCATTCTACTTCTCCCGACTCTGCAGGCTGTCCTTTTGTATTGGGCTCCTGCTTGCGTTGTCACCTTTTTCTGCCCACAAAGAAATCTGCAGCAGTCCCAATAGAGCTCAGTTAAGCTGGCTCACTCCCCCTCTCTCACTCTCACTCCTTCTATTTCTCCCAGCACTGCAGGCTGCCCTTTTGTACCCAGCTCCTGCCTGCTTTGGTGCCTTTTTCTGCCCACAAAGAAATCCACAGCAGTTCCGACAGAGCTCCATTGAGCTCGCTCACTCCCCCTCTCTCACTTGCTCATTCTGTTTCTCCCAGTGCTGCTGGCTGACCTTTTGTACTGGGCTCCTGCCTGTGCTGATGCCTTTTTCTGCCAACAAAGAAATCCGCAACAGTCCTGACAGAGCTCCGCTGAGCTTGTTCACTCATCCTCCCTCACTTACTCATTCTGTTTCTCCCAGCGCTGCAGGCTGCCCTTTTGTACTGGACTCCTGCCTGCATTGGTGCCTTTTTCTGCCCACAAAGAAATCTGCAGCAGTCCTGACAGAGCTCCATTGAGCTTGCTCACTCCCCCTCTCTCACTCGCTCATTCAGTTTCTCCCGGTGCTGCAGTCTGCCCTTTTGTACTGGGCTCCTGGCTGCATTGGAGCCTTTTTCTGCCCACAAAGAAATCTGCAGCAGTCCTGACAGAGTTCAGTTGAGCTCAATCACTCCTCCTTTCTAACTCGCTCGATCTTAATCTGTCCCAAACACTGATTTCCCACAGTGACTGCCCGATTCTGTGCCAGAAATGTAAAAACATATTTTGGCCAGGGTGTGAAAAATGACAGCTGTACTGTTCATAAGGAGGTGTGAAAAATTGCCAGTGTTAAAAATCTGGTGTGAAAATATTACAAATTTGCGAAGTTACAAGGGTGCGTGGAAACAGAGCAATGCACGCCTGTAACACAGTCATTTTATGGACTTCCATCACCAAATTTTCAATATAGACATTTTAGGACCTCTACTCATGAACAGTGTCACTGTCATTTTCTTAATCTGTCCCAAACACTGATTTCCCACAGTGACTGCACTATTCTGCGTCGCAAGTGCGAAAACACATTTCAGCCAGGATATGAAAACTGACAGCTGTACTGTTCATAAGGAGGTGTGAAAAATGGCAGTGTTGAAAATCTGGCTTGAAAATATTACAAATTCACAAAGTTACAAACGTGCATGGAAACTGCGCAACACACACGCATAAAACAGTCATTTTTTTGGATTTTTTTCACCAAATTTGTAACATAGGCCTTTTGAAAGCCCACCTCATGAACTGTGGCACTGTCATCTCATTAATCAGTCCCGAAAGGTGATTCCACACAGTGACCGTGAAATCACCTTTCAGGACCGAATAACACCATGACAGTGACTGAATTATTGAGGATGGTCCCAAGAACCCCATGTTGAAAATTTGGTGCCAAAATTCCCAAAAATGCCCGAGATATGCACCAAAGTTGAAAAAAACCTATTTATGCCATTATACAGCTTACCGGCATTTCTTCAGTTCGCGGTTGGCTTTGAAGAGTGCAGACGTGTTCCCAGTCCACCAAAGATCATCACACTGGGTTCCGGAGGTATGTATGGGGTGAGGGGGGTGTGGGGAGGTGGGGTGTGCAGAGGGTGGGTGCAGGTTGGAGAAGGGGCTGCTGAACTCTACGAGAGACTGTTTTCTTACTTTACAGGTGTTGGAAAAAAAAATCACAGGACTGTTTTTTTCAGGGACTTTGGCAGACTGGGGTGGGCTCCCAGCATGCCACCTGAGTGTTTTGGGGGTTGTAGCCAATGGGGGATTGGGCACCCCCATCGGCACATACCAGTTGGGGGGGAGAGCTGAGGGGGATTGGGCACCCCCCTCGGCAGACAAAAAATTGGGGGAGAGACATTATGCTGACAGGGAATGGGCTCCCCCCATTGGCAAATTCAACTGGGAAGGGGGGACTGAAGCTGACAGAGATTTTGCACCCCATCAGCAAAGATAGCAGGAGGGCATGATGCCGAGGGGGATTGGGCACCCCCTCAGCACACAGCAGAATCTTGGGTCTGGGGACATTATGTCAACAGGGACTAGGCTCCCCATCAGCAAACTGGGTTGGGGGCATGCAAGTTACTGCCCTGCAATGACAGGTCGCTCCCTCATTGCAGTGGAATGGCTGATGCTGCAATGATGAGGGGGCCCCTGATTGCAGTGGCTAAAAAATTTCAAGGTGGTGGCATGCTGGCTGAACTAGTGTCAGCAACAGCATGCCACCCATTGAGGAAAGTGGGCCAAGCCTCAAAAGGCAGTGGGAGCATTGGCCAAAACAGTGTCACACCTCCACAACCTACTTCTGCAGCAAGCTGCCACAACATGTTTCTTGCGCATGCACGTAAGCAACATAAAAATAAGGACAGCACAGTCTCCACCTTGAAGGACATGGAGGAATATACTAAAATATCTGGTGCAGGTTTAAATATAAATAAATGTATAGGTATAAGGGCTGGAACAATGAACATGAGGCCCCCACAAATAGCTGGTATCACAATGTCAAAAGACCCCATTAAAATACTAGGAATATATTTTGGGTAGGGGGACATGGCACGCAAAAATTGGAAAGATAGTTTAAATATCTGTGAGGGGAAAGAGAAAAAATGGAAAAATTTGAATTTTTCCAAAATGAAACAGATTTTTTTCATATAAAACAGTTTCTGATGCCATGCTTATTATATGTAAGTTCTGTATTCCCACTACCTTTTAAATGTGAAACAAAAATTTTAGGATTATTTTTTCAGATGTTATGGGGATTATGGCTAAATCCAGTAAAACAGGAAGTGGCATATTTGCCTAAACATAAAGGTGGTTTAAACATACTCAATCCTATAGTCTTTTTTCATACAATATTTTGGTCTGGATCTCTCCAACTGGCTGTTAAAAATACAAATTATTTAGCAAAGACCTGGCTTTTCAATAATTTAGTTCCTTTTTTTTTTTCAGCATCAACTGAAATACAGTTGAAACTTCACCCCAAATGGGAGATTCTGATTTGTAGAAAACCATCTTTACAAAAGTTGTATAAATGGGGGTTACATAAGTCTCATATTGCTGGTAAATTGAGGAAAATATTATATAACCACATTTTAGATACCGTTGGGCCCTCTATACCAGAATTTAAAGATTACAAAATGACTAAAGTGGATTAAGTGATTAATCAACTAAAGAATAAAATGATTTCATTCAGAATGAGGGATACTGTGTGGTTATGCTTGCATGGTAGATTGGGAGTCAAGGGTAATAGTAAGCATAAAGTAATAGAAGAAAGGAACTGCCCTTATCCAGAATGTATTAACCAGACCGAGACGATGAAGCATTTTCTGTTATTATGCCCTTATTCTAAACAATTATGGATATATCTAGCGTAGAAATGGAGATTGTCATAGCTAAACTCTATTGCATATGAACATTTTGCCATAGGAGATTACTCAGACCTTATGTACATCAGTCTGGATACAACCATAAATGTTTTTTTTTTTTTAATCTTAAAGTTTTGTATTTGTCAAGCAAGAAGCCAGTTTATTTTTCAGCAAAAGAGGATGTCTTATGTTTCCTTTAGTAACTTATGTGAAACTGCATTTAAGGAAGTGTATGATAAAGATATAAAATTACATTCTAGGGCTAAAGTACAAGCATGGTGGAGAAATGTTCTCTTTTTTCAAAAATACGGATGACCTAAAAACCAGGATGTGATTATGGGTTCAGGGGTTTGGGGGTTTAAATAGAAGATCAAAGATCATACCTGAATAATTTTTGAATAGTTTTTCTTTTTTATTTCCCTTTTAGTCTCTTTAATTTCAAGGTTAAGGAATCTGTTTGAGTACAAGAGATGATTTCTGTTTTTTTTTTTGTTTTTTTTACGATATATGATTTATTGTTGGGCCAGTCAGGGGAAATACATTGGAATTTCACAGGTATACATAAGACAAATTGTTGGAATATATGTTACTCATGTTTCTATTTTTGGATTTCATTTTCCTATATTTTTTGTTTATGATTTTCACTTGCCTAGAATGTACTGTATTATGATGTGTTTTTGTTTTGCTAATAAAAAATTCCCTTACTCTTTTCGGTAAGTGCCATGGGATCTTCAACATCCACCTGAACTACCACCAGAACAAGCAGATGGGACCTCGGTTTAACATCTCATCTGAAAGACAGCACCTCAAAAGTGCAGCACCCCCCATACTGTTTCAGTACTGGGATATTAACCCAAGTGCCAGGTGTGAGAAATGAACCCACAGCCCTCTGACTACCCAAGTGTCAGGTGTGAGAACATAGCAGAATTCCTTCACCCACTAGTACCCATTCTATCCACATCTCCCCATACATGTAAAACATACCCTTCCCCTCTGACACCTACTTTTTTTAAAACTAATCCAGGAGTGCATGACAGGCACAGCCCTCCCACCACCTCAGCTGTCCATCTCACTGCAGGCCACTCTTTAGGTTTGCAACACTGGGTCCCCAATCCTACTTGTCAGTCACTAAAAAAATAAACAGAAAACCTCCTCACTCACTAGCACCTACATCACCCTCCTCCTCCCCAAACAAGTAAATAAAATGCCCCTATTCTCAGAGCCAGTTTGCTACCCTTATCCACCCTCCTTCCCCAAATCACCCCTCTTTTCAAAATGTTATCCAGCCCTGGATGACCAATACAGCCCTTCCTCCATCTCAGTTGGCTACCATACGCAAAAGAGAAGACATCCTGCAAAACGTTCTGCTCTCAGCTGTTTCTGCACTGTCAGTGAGAAAACATGTCTTAGAAACCATACTGTCATGCATTTTCAAACTTCTAAAACTTTTAAACAACTAACTGAATGGACCTTTACCAATTTACAATATCCAGAGATCCTGGCACCAGCTAAAGACATATCAAACATTGGATTATTCTGTCCAGTGACAGCCATGTTATAAAGGTTTAAAAACTGTGGTCTAATGCAGCAGTGCCTACTCAACCCTAATAATAGTGGTGCTACTATAATTCATTGCAAGCAATTATGTTAATGCTTAAGTTAGGGTTACTGTTTAAATAAGTGACAAAACTAAGAAAATGTGATGTTAGGAGTTTTTGAGACCTAACTCTGCCCACTCCCATGTGCCTACCCCTTTGAACTTTGCTGAACTGAATGCCAAAGCTCAGTCCAGATTTCAAACATATGTTTTAGCATCATACATATATAACATAGTTTAAGAAATATATTACACCCCATGATGAACACTAAATTGATTGCTGCAGTCTAATACAGATCTAGAGTAGCTTTTGTGACCATGTAACTGCTTCCGTCCAATAAAGGTTTGTCATACTGTAGTTTGGTTGAGGAGGCAGGTGCTATTCCACTGCAAGCACACCCTGAGGGAGAAAAAAAGTGATCCAGAGCCAAATTCAGTTGGGCTTCGAATGTAGGCCTGAAAATTAAGTTCAGTTTCATCAATTTGGCTAAGCCACTTTGGCTCTAAATACAGTGGTTTGCATTTAGGTAAAACAGACTACAAATGGGGGTTGGGGGTGGCGGCTAGGGAGCCTTGAGGTTAGCATTGCATATAAATTATTGTAGCTTACTTTTGGCAGGTTCAGTTGGCATGCATCTGTTTTTGATTACTGTGTGCGGTATTGTGAAAGAGTCTGCAAAACCCACTAAAACTGCTTCAGGCTACTGTGAGCAACAGTAATAGTTTCTATTCACAACTGACCTCAAGACATAGACCCTCTGCAGTATGTAACTTTTTGCTTTGCCTCATGCCAGTTATTACAGTCTCCCTTGCAGTGCCATTGATTTTACAGTGATATTTTTATATTGATTGTTTTTATATTATTATTGCTTCTATTATTTTTATGTTATGTGTTTTATAAGTTAAACATTAATATGATAGTAATATAAAAATACATTTTTATTAACTTTTATGTAATTTTTTATTTATTTGACAAGACATGATTTGTGAAAATGAATAGTTTGTGTTTAGAAGAACTAGTTGTTTTAATGTAATTTTATTCTTATTTATTTTTTTATTGCTATACCAAGAAAACTAGCTGTATGAAAGTATACTAGTACCCTTCACTGGGTTGCTACAGAAAATTGTGAGTAATGGTGTGTGTGGCATTCAAGTGACTCACCAGGGGAAGGACCATGGTAAGAGTTACTTATAGTGGTGGTGATGGCAGAAGATCACAGTGGAGTGTGACCCCATGATGTGAGTTATATGACAATAAATTTGTTGGAGTGGATGATATTTACATTTACATGACAAGAAAACATGATTTCTGGATGAGCACACAATGAATCATGAAGATGATAAAAAGCACCATCTATATTGCCACAAGCAGACAGCCAATTGTCAGCACCCACAATGCACAGGTGGTTGTGGTGGCACTGGCCATTTGTATTGTACCATAGGTATGTAGTGTTCAAGCATAGAAAAAGGCAGTGTAACACACATTATACAGTGAAGAGGTAAATGTGAGCCATGATGGAGGAGGAGAAGTTATTGAAGAAAATGTGCTGTTTTCTGAAGCCAGAGTCTTTCTTTTGTTTTTGTTTTTATGTAATTATAGCTATTACATATTATTGTTAACTTGGACATTATTTATAAGCTGAACAAATGTGATTTCAGTGGATTCCTGGTGTCAACTGTGTAGTACTCCCATGCTGCAGAGGATCCATTGGTTCATAAACAAACCTTTAATAAACATTGATTGGCCAAGTATGGCATCCTGCATTCTTGTGTCTCACAACATATGAGTGTAATGTTCATTATGGGGTATAACTGTACTCCTTATACTGTTATTAATTTATGATGTCTAAAAATATGTTTGAAATCTGAATTGTTCTGTGGCAATCAGTTTGTTGGGTTCACTGGTATGGTACATGGGGTAGATGGTGTTAATCTCAAAAATCCTAATATGCAGTGTATATATATATATATATATATATATATATATATATATATATATATATATATGTAATAGATAATCCACTACAGTGTGTGCAGTCATGCTCTGATATACACGTGCCTTGATGTGCATCATGATGCATGAAGCTGCAGAAAGTTCTGAGGGATGAAAAGAAGTGCAGGCATGTGGTCATTGAGGGATAATGTATGGTCATGATGTGCATCTCATCCAATCAGTAGACTGGATGTTCTGATATGTTTCTTACCTATTTTATAAATGGATATATGTATATACTGTATATAGGATATGCCATGGTCCTAATGAACATATCACTGATATCTGTAATATTTTCTTTAGGGCCATGACATATTTGATTTATGATATGCTTTTTATTATACAATGGCAAGAAAAACATCGTAGTCCTAGTTGGTCAGGAGCTACCTTTAACAGTAATGTAATCCCAGCATAACATCACTGTATGAAGGTGAATGGCATTCTGAACCTCCATTGCCATTCTAGACCTAGAGTGAGAATATTGGACCTAGAGTGATAATTTCACTGATATTCTAAATCTAGGTCCATGGTGACAAAAAATACCATTAATATTTGCCACATTTTAGCTTCACATTTATAAATATATTACATTCATTGCAAAAAACTACATTAATGCAGACATTTGGGTTGAAGAATGCAAGACATACAAAGCAGTGAAATCAAAAATCATTAGGGTTTGAGGTCTTAGGAGCATTGGAGAATCAGTGGTGAGGTGTTCTTTGGGGCTGTCAATCCTAGTGCCCACCTTCTCCCCCCAGCCTGTAGCCTCCTGTCTAAAGTTCAAGGTACAACTCCAGGCCAGTGCCTCATAGTGATACACTCTTTGGATGTAGAGAAATATGCCTCACCACATGTTGCTAACAAAATCAGTTGTAGCTTCCTTCATGCAGCAAGGCCCTTCATGCCTTGCATAAGGAAAAGAGATAAAATCTGACCTTGTTTGTCTGGGAAGGGGGTGGACATTAGGGTTGACATCTGCAAGGAACACCCTACCACTAATTTGCTAAGACTCCAGAGAACCACCCAAAAACCTAAGACTTTTTCATTTCCCAACTTTGAGCACTTCGCATTCTTCCACTCTAATGTTTGCATTAATGTCATTTTTTTTGCAATGAATTCCCCCTTCATTTTGTGATAGTAAAATTGTATCCTCATTCAGGATATGTGCCAAATGAAATAAACAGGTTAATGGATATATGTGTAGCCCTGCCTCACCAACCAACTAAAAAGTGAAAGTGTATACTATAGTAGCTTACATAAAGTACTAATAAATATTTCTTAGCTGGGTCCTGGGGATTGTGGGGTGGGTCTTGGTCTGTATAAGGGAACATCCTGTTGTACATGCAAAATAAGAATAGTAATGGGTCCACAAAGGATCTGCAGCTCTTTAGTAACTAACTGGGACACACAAAGTACTTTAAATATAAAACAGTGCTTATCTGATACACATGACCAGTGTCCTCCAACACCTGGGCTGGCATTTTGTTGCTCTGTCCTCTTTATTCCATCAGACCTGTAGATATGAAGTGGAAAATAAGTGACTATGATTAATAAAAATACTGATCAACTGTGTCAGGTGGAAAGAGATTGTATTTTTGTTTCAAGGGAGGGAGCTTAAAGTGGGTTGATAGGGAGAATATCTTTGGTAACATGGAAGTATCGGACCTTGGTTTGGAAATGGAACTGGGTCACTCATGGAGGCCATTATGGGGGATATGGACATGATTTAGTGTCCCTGAGCCCACTTTTCTTTTGGGGAACAAACTGCTCTGCTCATTGACTGCCACCAGGGCAAGATGAAGCCACCACCTTTTGCACACCCTGCAACAATGACAGGGCAATGCACTGACAAGATGGCTAAAAATTAAGGGGGAGTGGACATCCATCAACTTCCTATCCCTGTCATGGGGGAACCTGTAGGGGGGCACCAAAGATACAAGTTAAATTCCTGAGAAGGAGGGTGACAGGGTTGGGTGGATGACAGCAGAAGGGGGCCTGTGTGGCCTGTGGTAACCCAACCTCCATCCTACCAGGTAGACTTTCCCACATTTTGCTAACCACCTTACTTGTCTAGATGCAGTGAATGGGTCCATCAGGCTTCCACATGCACATCAATCCCTTGTGAGAGAAGGCTCCCCAGGCCATCAAAAGGTGTTGTGTGTGCACCAGAACACTGCTCCATCCCTCCCCAGGCAGGGGCCAGTGGCAAACACTCCAACACCTTTCACCCAGCTTTGACTCATTCAGCCAGCTCACTGAGCTCCAATTCAAACTCTGGTCACTAGCATGAGAAAGCAACATGGTCTCCAGTGGGCCAGCAGATGTCCCTGAAAATTAAGTTACTTTATCATTCTTTTTGTGACATTCTGACCTCAAAATGTCAACATGTTATTTTCATGACTCCTCATTCTGAACAGGTAAGGGTGTCATTTATAAAATACTGTCAGAAACGTTTTGAGCCACATTTGCTGAATCACATTTGATACAGGATTTGAAAAATGACAGCTGTTGGGTTCATGAGGTTGTGTGAAAAAATAGCTAATTTGAAAATCTGGGATCAAAATATTGAAAATTACCAAAGTTAAGAATGAGCATTGAAGAATGTCAATGTACATCAATATCTCTGTCATTTTTTTAATATTTTGAACCAAACTTTCAAAATTGTCTTCTTATGACAACTCCTTACAAACCTGGTGGTTGAAAATGTTCAATTCCCCATTGAGATGTCATTGTGTGCCACAGATGTGAAAAAACATTTCAGACAGGATTTCAAAAGAATGACAACTGGAACATTCATGAGGTGGTGTAAAAAAATTCCTTCATAGAACGGTTGGGGTCAAAATAATTACAATTACCAAAGCGATGAGTGAGTATAAGAACATTTCAATGTATACTCCTAACTTGGTTATTTTTTTTACATCTTTTGCCCAGATTTGCAGCATGGATTTTATGGGTCGCCACCTCATGAAAATGGACAGTGAAATTATTCAGATATGGTCCAAAACATGATTCTGCACAGTGACCAAAAAAATCACCCCTTGGGCTGGATTTAAATAGTTTTACCACCATTGTTCATCGGGTGGGGTCACAAAAAGGACACACTGAAAATGTGGGTAAAATGTATTAAAACATGACCTAGTTAGGAAGAAAAGTTCAAAATGCATTGAAATACATTATAAGACATTTACCTGTTACTCACAGTCCCTGGTCCAGCATTGAAGAGTGAAGACATATCTCTGATCCAGCGGGGATTACAGCATTACACCTCAGCTGGGTAAGTATAGGGTAAGGGGGTGTGGAGTGATGGGTGTTGAGTTCCGGGGGTCATTTGGGTGGTGGAAGATGAGGATGGCAGCAGACAATGAGGGATTTTCTTTATTTCAGTATCAAAAAAGACATTATGTGATGGTTTTCTTTATTTAAGGTACTTCTGACTGGGTACTCTAGTGTCAGCATGATACTTGGGGGCATCAGGGGTGGGCACCCTGCTGTCTCAGACTGTTTGTTCAGGAGGATGGAGGTTGCCTATGACAACACTGGGAATTGGGCACCTTGGTGTCAACAAGTTGAAATTATGGGTTTTGTTGGGAGGGACCATACAGGGGGATGAATCGGCACCATGGGTGGGCATCCCGGTGTCAAAGTATATTCTTAATTATTAAATAGGCACAGGTTATCGTGCACCCTGGTATCCAGTTCAAATAAATAAAGCTGCTCATTCAGCCAATGGAGAACACTCTGCTTATGAAAAAAAGACACACACATGCACAGCACGCTCATCATGGGTGGGGCTACACATTGACACATAGCCCCATCACTGCTGAACAAAAACAGCAAAACAGCATATGCAGACAAGGATCCAGCCCTGTCAGCTGATAAATAAGCATATTTCTGTGATATGATCACGTGACTCCATGGGGTTGTAAAAATTCAGTTGTCCTTTGAACACTGATTTTTTTTAAACTATGCATGCTCTGAAATATAACTTTTTTTCTTAAATATTTTAAAAACTACTTTTTTTGTGAAAATTGAGTACCTTATGACAAACTTTATCAAAAGTTCAATTTCAAGATTCAAATTACCCTAGCTTTTTAGTTATAGGGAGCAAAAAAGGTCTTAATTGATGTATTTTTTTTGCCCCTCTTTATATTTGCTGCCTGTGAAGTGACTGCCAAAAAAATGTCAAGGATCCAGAAATCCTGGTACAACCTCTGTGCATTCCAAATTTTAAGTAAATTGGTTGAATGGGGACAAAGTTATTAGGGTGCAAACACTGTGTTTTAACATTGAAGTGCTTAACCAACCCTAACATAGAGTCACTGGCACACTTGTATAATACTATGTTCAAGTGTAAGTAGGCAAGACCATAACTTACAAGTGGCAGTGTCATGAGTGAATTATTACAGTCCTGCCCATTCACAAGTGATGACAAATTGCTTACTTTTAGTCTGGCTTTTGTATATGTTATATACACAACATTAATTTACAAGTTGTATCTTGTAAATCTGAAGCTTTTTTGAAGATTTCACTATTTTAAATTGATTTTAATAGCTAGCTTCAGTTCCGTACTAGGAATTGTCATGCCATCTTTAAAAAAAACAGTGCCATTTAATGTCTACTGTACCAGTAGAGGGACTACTTTACAAAAATATATGGTTTCATTTTTTCTTTTTTTATTATTATTTGTTATTCATTTTCTACACACACACACACACACACACAGACACACACATACGCTCATGTTCATGGCACGAGCGCGTACTTGTGGCTATCCCAGCACTGGATGTCATCCCTCCAGTGCTTAATCTGTTTAATGCTGCACTCTGGCTGCTTTCCATCCTCAGAGATCTTCAGTGCGATTGCAGTCCAGATTTTTTCCATTGAGGTGAGGTCAATCATCTTCTCCTCGAAGTCATCAGTGGCATTTTTGGTCCCTCAATGACCAGGATATTTGTCTCCTCTGGGGAAAATGATGATGACAGTACTCTGGCTTTGCTTGTGGTGGTGGTGGTGGTGGCATTTAATCACTTACCATGACTGATGAAGTGCTAAGTTCAGCTTGCTACAAATCTAAAACACTCTCCTCTTCAGGGAAAATGCTGATGTGACAGAACCATGGAATTTAATCCCACGGATGACACTTTCAGTTACACTGCTTACACTGAACACAGTTTAAGGACCATGCAATTGTATTCCAGTGCATTAAAAACATCAGCAACAATGTGCTGCAGAATAATATTCTGTGGTTCCAATCAGCTAGAGAATACAATTCTGCTTAACTAAATGGGGAAATACTATTTGATTCCAATTCATCTTCCATCTTTCAAGACAGCTTTATGAACCCCTGGTAGATGGGTCCAATCCATTAAGAGTCAAGTGGTTGCATTTGCATTTTAAGTTGAATTTACTCACTTGATTCCATGGATATTACATGTAAAGGTAGCTGATCAATTATTGGCAGGGTAATGTTGTTCCAGAGAATTCAGTGCAGATGGCACTATAGCCTAGAGGTTACAGTAACATAATTTGAATGAGCTTGACAAAATGGTAATATTAAATGCATATTGAAAATTGAAAATCGAGTTAAAAACTGATGTTTCAACCTTTGTTCTTCAGGAAATATCTAAAAGAGAAAAAAGCAAAGTTATTGTAGATGGGAGGTAAAATAAGGATATATATGTGGGGAAAGAAAAAGGGGGAAGGCTCTGCGAGAAGAGGTGATAAATGGCAAGATAAAGAGAGAATCTGGAAAACAAAAAGGTAACGATGGGAATGACAAAGCATAATAGCAGTGAATGAGCTTGAGAAGTCCCCAGGTAGGGATTAATTAGCAGGGCCTAGAAAGAAGGCTGAAAGTTGACAAATGTGGGGGAAGGAGACAGAGATGGAGACATCTGGTGAAAAAGAAAATAGAAGTGTACGGATACAAACAGACTTTAGGGAAAACAAGGGGTGGCTGAAAGATGTTGGTAGAAAATAAGTCTATCATTTAAACTGGAGGGCTGCTGGGAGCCAAGGTGGATGATCAGCTTGGTTTAGACATTTTTTCTATGGTCAGAATCCCAGAAGCTCTGCTGCAGGACATAAACAGAAATATCATTGACACTGTGGTCCCTTGAGATAAAGCGGGATACAATGGGTTTATCAGTGTCTCCATTCATGACTGCCCTGTAATGTTCCCTAAAATGGTCAACAAGGTGTCTACTAGTCTCTCGGATGTAAATAGCTGCACACTTCCTGCAAAGAATACAATATACCACATTAGTCGAGGTGCATGAGAACTCCTTGGTGATGTGAAAAACACCAGTGGGACCCTGAATTTCAGTCACACTAGAAATAAATTTGCAGGTGTAGCAATGAGTTCTGTTGAAAATTTGGTACCTGGTAGGGAGGAACTGTTAGTAGTAGGCAGGTTGTTTCTTACCAGGAGATTCTACAGATTGGGTGGCCAGTAGTACGAGGCAATAGGTGGTTTCAAAAAAGGAAGCACCAATGTTGGGGTCAGTTTGCAAAATAGGAAAGTTACTGGTGATAATCCTGTGAAGAGAAGATGTACTCTGATGGAATAGAGGCACTAGTGGAATTCGTCATTGTTCTTGTGTGACAGTATCCTTCCTATGGGGGTCAAGGTTATGCGGCATGCTGCTGACCCGGGAGAGTGCTCTGTCCACTGTGCTTTTAGGATATCCCCAGTTAATAAAAAAAAAATATGCACCACCTTTGTCTATGTGTTTTACAGAAGTTCCTAGCCCTTTGAGGTTTTGGCCACATTTTATGCACAGAGCAAAGTAATAATGTAACTGAAATATAATGTACAAGAACTGAGACAGTATGAAATATGCTTGGTATGATGCATCGGTTCTGTCTGTGGGTGTTTAATAATGTGCTGCACTACTTGAAACATCAAACCTCATGTGGGTATGTGCCCTAGTTTGTTGCAATCATTGTGACTATGTTACAGTTTTTTCTCAAGGGGCATCTACCTTGTGTCCAGCATATAGGGCCAAATCATCCAACTGGAGGCGTAGAAAATACAGTGCACAAATGAGGTGAGGAAAGTGATTTAAACTGAAGTGTTGAAATATTGAAGTGCCTCCTTTGGACATCAATATTGAGAAGGACTGTTGTGCAGTAAAACCTCTGTCCTGAACTAGGAAGCATGAAATGCATGAGTACCACTAAGTCAGCCACATGTTGAGGTGTTGCAGTAATGCCTTGGTTGTTTAGGACTGGTCACAGAGAGGCAAACATGCATGCAGGGACTAAGAACTATAGGTGTACAGTGTGTGACTTTAACAGTGCTGAGATATACAATGCCAAAGAACAGTGTGTGCCTCCAGGAAAATAAATCACAGCCAAGATACTGGTTGAAATTAGACAATCATTTTGTCAGAAAGGTGAGTCCACCACCCATAGAGACTGTTCAGGATGAGTTTTCCAAGTCATAGGATCTGGGTGTTGTGACCACTGAGAGGGTCACAGCAAATCAAGAGTGGAGCTGCTGAGTTGGACTGTGAGGATTTGGGTGTCAAAACAGCTGTGCAGCAGGGTGTCATTCCAGAGGAGTCACGGCTGTTCTTTTTTCCAGAGAGACTGCTTGACTTTGTGAACTATGTACTATCCACCATATTCATAAAGAGACCCTGTGCCTTCCTCTTTGGGGGAGTACTGAATTCTGTCTGCTCACAGTAAGGAGTAAAGGCCTATAAAGTAGAAGAATTTTATTGTTGTTTACTATAAAAATAACATTTAAAAAATACATAGCTGTCCAAGAAAATGCCTGTCATCTGTGTCTAACTGCATCAATAATTACAAGAATCATTCATTTTCTCTAGCCTCTCAAACCGTTTCTGACACATGAAAGATATGGCATGTTGTACCTGTGTTCAAGAAGGGTAATAGTAAAAATATTTAAGCAATAAGCCATGACAGGGTGTGTGTTATTGTGTAATAACATCATGCCTTGGTGGTTGAAGCACTAGGCCACAGGCTGAGTGCATTCAACACCCAAGAAGGGACGCTATTACACAATAACACACATCTCTGGAGTGCCTTATTGTAGTATACAATGGCTCATTTTTTAATTTAAAAAGATCAAGGAAATAAATAAATCTTTATGCATATTTTCTTTGATATTTGTGAGTGTAGGTGTACCTTTTAAAAAAAAAGTCCAGTATATTTCTTCCACCACACGGTGGCGCTGCTGCATGAATGCCATTGCCTGCTGAGTCCTGCAAGATTTCTCTTATTTTGCTGGTCATGTCAGCCTCCCCTCTGCCATTCCCGGCCTTTGGTTTCTACATAGTAGTGGTCACTGCCACTGAACTCAATGGTTGGTGCTTGAAGGGGACTGTTTGGTATTTTCTTGTTTTATTTTAAATTAGTATTTTTTTTTCCCTGTGGCTGACAAGCAATTCAGTAGTTGTACAGCGTGACTCCAAAGTGCACGCGCTGACATACGGTCACAATCTCAGCACCCAGTGGGAGAAGGAAGAGCCATTTCTCCAGTGTATTTTTATTATAAATGTTATTTTTTTTTAAACTTAAATGTGGATGTTTGGCAAATGGGCAGATGAGTGCGAGTGTCCCTCAAGTGGATTATGCCAAGGATGGAGCTGCATGGAGAAGTACTTGCCAGGTACATGTTGTAGGGTTAAAAGTCACAGACAGTACTGTTTTAGGAAAAAGTGTTGCTTTTGCCAGAGCGAAGTTGGGCTTATACAATACAGTGTCCTGACAGGAGGTAGGAATCAGGGCGGGGGCAGGGAGATTGGGGATGTACAAGAGAGCCATGTCTGCTTCGGCCTTCGAGGGCAGTCCAGCATGGAGGGATAAAGTTTAACATACTGTGGTCATCCTTGTACCTGCCCTAAATACAGTGATGTTATTGTCTAATAACATCACTGTGTCTAGGGGTCATCAGCCAATCAGGTTGCTAGCATTTTACTTGCCATTGTGTAATTAAGCAATAATGCCCAACAGGATGTGTGTTGTGCTGGGATAATGTCATGCCTCAGGTGGTTGGGCACGAGGCCGCAGGCCTAGTGAGTCCAATACCTGAGGAGTAACATTATCCCAGCACAACACACACCCTGGAGGGCATTATTGCTATTATACAATGGCTTGTTGTAATACAAATAAAAAAAATTATTTAAAAGAATAATTTTGTTTCTAAAGAGAAGATGCAAAAAAAGAGTAAGTAATGGTCATCATGGTTCTCCAAATGGGTTCACATTGCTGAGACTAGACCCGTGATGTTGTGCTGGGATAACATCACGGGTCCAGTCCCAGACTGACCCATCAGAAACCAGGATTCTTTCTTGCGATTGTATAATACAAACTTTAGCCCATTGCTATCCTTCCTGTACTCAGTAAGCTTCTGGAAAAGATAGTTGCTACTCAACTCATTAAATATTTTACCACCCATAATCTCCTTTCTCCTGCTCAATGAAGCTTCTGACAAAAACATAGCACTACCACTACCCTCTTGCCATTTACTGCAAGCATTGCCACCACAACAAATAGCAGTGAGCTAACAGGTTCAGTTTTCATTGACCTCACCAAGGCCCTTAATCTCGTAGACCACTCCCTGCTATGTGAGAAACTTAATAACCTGTACAATTCATCCACGGTGCCCCCCTCATTTAACAGCTACCCGACTAACAAACACCAGTGTGCTAGGTTTGTCCCTTCACTGGCATAGCAAGCCCTTACCACAGATGGGGTCCCTCAAAGATCAATACTTGGCATCTCCATTTGTCCCTTTATATTAATTCCATTTGCCAATGTCTTTCACATAGCAGAGATGCAACAACATTAAATTTCATCTGCAAAATTGCCTCAAAGTTGAGAAACTTCAAATTCATTAAGCTTCATGAAGTTCCTACTGTCATCATCAACTTCGATTTTGCAGACTTCATAACATTTCTTCAGGCACAGTCACACTTTTTTCCGCAAAGTGTCAATTTGCAAGTGAAGTTTGGTCACTTTGTGGGAAAAAGTGCTCATTTGCCTGGCAAAAAAAAAATGTTGCAAAGTCAGCCCTTCCAACTTTGCGAAGTTGGACAACTTTCCAAAGTTCTGTTAAAGTGAAGTTTTCTCAGCTTTGCACATCTCTTTTGAATAGTATGCTCATCATCTATGCAGCCAACCTGATCCTCTTCATGTGCGCCCATGGTATTGTTGACATCTATAGAGATCTGTATTCTAATCTCCACCTATCCAAAAGTAGTTAATTTCTAATGAGTTTCTCCTGAACACCAGAAAGTCACAGACCATGCTTTTTGGCTCACACTCCAGGATAGAGAACTCTCCAACCCCACTGTCCTTTGCTTGTGATAATGGAGCATCCTTGGCCTCAGTCCCATCATTTAACTACCTAGGTGTCATACTTGACCCATCATTGGACTTCTCACTTCGTGTGAACTCTATCTGTAAGGCAGTGAATTCTAGACTGGGGATCTCATTCAAAGTTAGGCACTGCCTCACCCCCAAAGCCTGTATTGCCATAGACCAAGTCATCCACTCCCAACACATCTCTATTGGATATATGTCTTCTTTTCAGCTTCAAAAGCTTCTAAATGTATTCTACAATAATGGAACATGGCATATAACAACATCTGCCACATAGCCCTAGCCTCTAAATGACACACCCACCACAATACGTTGTGCTTAAAACTTGGAATGCTCCCCTCATCTGCCCTACATAGCCTTACCATGGGAGGTGTCATCTATGGGTAATTCCATGGAATGGGACTACCAATGTGCCAAACACTTTATACATTGATTTAAAAAAAAACATCAGCCACTGCAGTCATGATAAGTGAATTTTAAAGGTAGCCACAAGTACAGATATTCTACATTTCATAGTTTGAGAAACCCAGGTACACCCAGTTTAATTTTGTTCAACGTCCAGTTTCAGAATGTTGCAGATTTTTCCAAGTAAAACCACAGTACATTCCATTGCTTCTGTGCAGATTTTATTTTAGTTGTACTTCAGTAAAGTTATGTTGGAAACTGCCTCTGGTGTTGTCTTTTGTTAATTAAGATATTTTCACCCCAATTTTTCAATGCATACAAAATGTCTGGTTAACTCAAAATTTTGCATGACCCATGCATTGTTGGTGTCCAAGCAAACTGCATTTTTTGCATGTTCCCCAACATTTCAACAAAAGCATCCAGCTTCTTTTGAGTAGTGATTTTCTTTTGGGATGGGGTCTTAAAAGTGCTGCAGGACTTTCATGAGAGAGGGGTGGAGGTAATGCTTTTCTTAATTTAAACAGTAGTGTGGTGTCCACTGTTGCATGTGCAACTTTGGTGTCCGCCATTGCACGCGCAAAACTAAAGGTGTTTTTTTCTTAAGTCAGATATGGAGTTATCCCACAACATAGTCCCTTTTTTCACTCTTGGGTCACAGTGTCTTGAAATGCTTAATAAAATAAAGTAAAGAAAAGTAAAGTGTTGTTTTTTTCCAAGTTAAAGACCTGTTGTGTCCACCATTGCACGCGCAATGTTTGGTGTCTAGCATTGCACACACAACACTGAAGGTGATTTTTCTCAAATCTCTGCTGAGGAGTTATCTCACAATCTAGTCCCTTTTTCACTCTTGGGTCACAGTGCCTTGACAAGCTTATTAAAACTGATTGTGGATTTGAAAAATTGACTCTCATGTCACACTTTGATAACCCTTTTTCATGGACTTACCCCTATGTACTGTGCATAATCAGTTGCCCTTGCTTCTTTCTTTGCTTCTCCTGCCTGGTAGTCTCATATCCTTTAAGAGTTTCAGATTTTGATCTCCTGCCATACTCAAGACAAGAACTAAGGGAGATTGCTTTCTCCCGCACTGCTTCCAAGCTCTGAAATTCCACTCTGGTTATGATTCAACAATGTCCATCTAGCCTGTCCATCAGAAGCTTCTGATAGACAGGCTAGATGGACAATGTGTAGTTTGGGTCACCAGTCCCCCAGCCCATGTTTTATAATGATAACGTGGCCTCCTGTTTATCATGTATCACTCCAGTCACTAAGCACATCGGTGTAGCTCTCCAAGATTGTGAAGCTTTACCATTAAACCTTTGGGCAGATTGCCCTAGATTTGGTGCAGTTTAGCTACAGAGTTTGGAATGACATGGGGACTACACTTAGGGAAGTTGCTTGTAGCACCTAAGCACTAAGGATGCACCAAGGAAAATATAAAAGCAGCACTACTTTTACCCAACAGGCAACCCCACAGTGTAACTATAACAATGAAAATAAAGCAGTGATGCTCAAATAATATAATGCAAAACTGGGATAAGGTTTATTAGCAGAAATAGGAACAAGGTTCTAGTGATGGAAACATATGTAAGTGTTAATCAGACAAAGTAATATATTCAGCAGTCCTATGCAGACCTTCCCCCAGCAATTCCACAAAAGTCCTGTTCTAGTTGATGCACCAGTGTAAAATCTCACAGTCCCTTGTGAGCTCCTGTTAATGTGGTACCGCCATATCCAGTTATCAATGTTGTAGTCCCAATGCTGGGTAGGCAGTGTTAACAAGTAGAGTCACCAAAACTAAGAAAAGAACAAACAAACAAAAAACAGTATTTTAATCTATTTCTAATCTTAGGACAAATGACATAAACCAAGCATGATCCTGTCTGTCTGCATACCTGCTATCTGTCTATCTGCCTGCTGTCTATCTGTCTGTCTGTCTGTCTGTCTGTCTGTCTCTCTCTCTCTCTCTCTCTCACATTTCAGGACCAAGGACCTGGTAGTTACCAATTTTTCTGTTGTTTCTTAGGTCCTATAGGAAATGACAAAGATCTCCGCTCTGTATTCTGGATACTACTAGTGTGTAGGAGCCAGATGTATGTGGCACCATAGTCAATGCAGCACTTCCAGTGGCATGCTAGTGTGAGCCATGGGACAGAAACCTCAGCCTCTTTGCACTTCATCCCACATGGGAATTTTGATCTTCACCATTTAGAAAAGGACTTTTCCTTCTCTTCTATTCCACTTCTTCACTAATGAGCTTGTGGGTGTAGGGTCCTGGCACTCACTCACTCACTTACTCTACCTATGTGCACACTCTACTTGGGCTCCAGTTTTGAACACACTCCATTCAAATGGTTGCCTGGCTGAACTCAATCTTTGACAGAAGAGATTACTGTCCTGTGCAGGGAAAATTTCAGATGGTGGTTGCTCAGGTTCAGACAGATGGATTCTCTGGGCTTTCTGCTGCAATGCTTAGCATGTGATGCTTCTCTTTCACTCTCCGAGGCAGATATCGTCAAATGCAGCATCAGCTATAGTTTGCAAGAGGGCAGCACCAGCCCTCTATTCACTCAAACCATCAGAGGATGGATTGACATATACCTCTCCAGCTGTCCAAATGATTCATTGACAAATCCCATGCCCTATCACCCATAATGCAGCTTCTTGTGTCACTGCTTGTTTTTTCATGTGCAATACTGTATGAGTAACTGCCCATTTCACATGGTAGCTGTCATTTGACCTTGACCCCTCTCTCAGCAGTCCTGTGCACCAAGGGGGACAAAATAACATGATAGTGACCATATTTGTTAACTTTGATTTTGATCCTGTGGATATGGGTTTTGCTGCTTACTAATATGAACATGAACAGTACAGTGTGATTCTGGTTTCTCATCATGAGTAGAGGCCAACATCATGTCTCCAGTGGTGGAGTGTGATTGTGATAACATCATACACCAGTACAATACAAAGAAAATGAGCTTGCTCCTGCTTCCCAGTCCCCTTGTGGAAGTTCAGGATGGGGACTGGGTTAAGATGATGACAGTGGGCAGCCATTGTAAGAGCAGTGAGACAGATGAAAGCTCCATGGAGCTTAAAGGTTAGTCGCCATTCAGGAGTGGCATTATACAAGCACCATCATAAAGGAGTGGTAGCAAAAAAGTCCACCTGTCAGCAAGGGCTGAGGGCATAACCATGGTTGGATGGCTATATGGGTAAAAGAGCTGTCATGGGTCCCCCTCTAGTGTCTGAGAAGAGCTATGTAGGAGTTTAGTTTGTCCTAGTAAAGGACCTACCAGAACTCATTTTGTCTGTGTCGTTTCTTTTTCTTTTCCAATTGTTTAACCAGGAGTAGCACACTAAACTCCAAGCTTGTTTAAAGGAGCAACCTGGGAGCACAGGGAAGTTAAGTGACTTGCTCAGGGTCACACAGTATGAAAGTGGGGGCTGTGGGATTCAAACCCAGGTATCCAGATTTGCAGCTCAGAGCCATAAACCACTGCGCTATACTGCCTCCCCTGTATTCTGGAAGAGATAAATCTGGTGTGACTCTGGCCTCAAATTAATACTCAAACAAACAGGCTAAAAATGGACTGTCTTGAGAATTGAGACAGTATGACATATGTGTTGTATGGTGCATCTATTCTGTCAGTGTGTACTTCATAAAAGTGCTGTTCTGTGTGAACTATCAAACCTGAAGTGTGTGTCTAATTTGTTCCAAGGGACTTTATAACTGTGTTACTGTTTATTCCCGGTAGACATCACCCTTGTGTCCCAAGTACAGGAAGAAGGTGACTTGAGTGGCGGCACCATGTACTGAGAAAAAAGAACTGGAGGATAATACCAAACCTGTATTCATTTGCTGAATAGCAAAAGGTAAAGCCACAATATTTTATCAATGGCTGTGCCACACCTTGTAGATCCAGGGCTTACATGGTGTATTGATAATATCACTAGCAATACACAATGCTTGACAACTATTCCCAACTCAATTGCAAAAGTGATGTTCAATGAGACTAATTTCCTCAGTAAATGGTTTTGGGCATTGTGAGTTATAGTTGGAAATGTGTTTCACCATCATGATATTGGTTATCCACCGTAAGTCTCAACCCCAGTCCATACATTAATTTCAGATGAGCTAGGCAGATATACAGATACAGTGGATGATCAAATCCAATCTTCTCTTTATATACTTTTTAATATAGCCCATCAAGAAGAATCACACTTTAATATATTTGTAAATCAATGGTCACAATATGCAAAATAATTGTCATAGATACATTGCCTAGTCACACCACACAAGTCAATGAGAACTGTTTATAGCTACAGAATATAGGTCCTGTATCAGGAGGTATTTTTCACAAACAGCTTGTGATGTTAAGACTTTAAGAACTCAACCACATGTTTTTCTTTTGATGACAAAGTAGCAACAGCAGGAATACAAACAAGTGGAAATAATCAGCTGGCTGTCAGACCACACATCTGGTAGGATAAAAATGTATGTCAATTCTGATTTCTTTTGTAAACTATGTTTCAGTGTTTGCTTTGGCTGAGATTTTTTTGCCCGCATTTAGTCTTCTAATCTACACATTTTAAATGGGCTGAAACTAGTTTTATGGTCTGTATTAAAGGAGAACAGTCAGCACTAAGAGCCCTACACCAAAATGTGAAGCTGGTCCTAATTTACATTTTGTGTGCATACATTTATTTTTTATTTAATGTTTACTGTAATATAATAGATTTTGTTAGACTAATTTTGATTACTTGTAGGCTGGCATTTTCTGTAACTACAAATCCGCTGCAGCTATGGAAAATTCAGTAACATACAGTGCATGTTAGAGCTTTTATAAGATCTGATCTTTTGTTTGTCAGTCTTGCTGTCCTCCATGAGTAAGTACAGTTACACAGGATTGTACTTTGTCCTGGAAGAACTGCAGAACCTGAGAACATCTGATCAGAGCTTATAAAATCTTCAACATGCACTGCAGGCTATTGAATCTCCCACTGCTGCAGGCCCTTTTCTGACATCAGCTGCAAAAATGTCAGCCTGCATTTAAACAAAATTAGTGTAATATAATTACTGTACTACAGTAAACAGTAAGTAAAAAAAATGTTTGTTTTTCTTTCTGCACACAGAGTGCAAATTGGGACCAGCCCCACACTTGGGTGTGGTGTTCATAGTACTGTATGTTTCCCTTTAAATATTGTTATAATCCAGTACATAGATAGGCTTTAATCTGACCCTCTGTTACAATCTGATTAGGCAGATTGGGGGGGGGGGTCTATAGGACTGTGAGGACATGAGATGGCCTGGATTGAAATGGAGATTTGGGAGAAGCCAGACTTGCCTCATACCCATACCTAGCGAACCCACCAAACTAAGTGGGCAGGAAGCTAATGGGTCAGCTGCCACTACTCATTCTCTTTGTGTGGTGCTATGCAATGTTAGATCAATGAGAAATAAGATTAGTATCGTAGCAGATTTTATATCTAAGTCCTTGGCTGATCTGGCATGGTTCACAGAGGCCTGACTTGGTGATGATGCTAGTCTGATTTAGGAGGCATCCATCACAGCTGGGTTCTCAATCGTACACTGCTCGAGGAAGGATCACCCGGGGGGGGGGCACCTGTTTTAGATCTGAAATGAACCTGGTGGTACACACAGTGGGGAATACCTTGATGTATGAATGCATGCCTGTGTGTGTGTGTGGGGGGGGCAGATACAGGTTCCAGGATCCTCCTCATTTATGAACCTCCATGATGGCAGGGAGATTTTCTGCAGGACCTTGTCACAGGAAGGGTGATGGAATCATCAAGATGGCTTATTCTGAGTGACTTCAATGCCTGGGTCAATGATGAACTCTCACATTTTGGACAGGATTTCATCTGTGGAATGGAATCCCTGGGCCTTGCACAAGCTGTTGCTTCTATAATCCACCATCATGGGCATGCCTTGGACTTTGTATTCTCACTGGGGCTTGAAGTGGAAAACCTTAGTATTGAGCTGATCTGTAGGTCAGATCACTGCATCATCAGGTTCGGTTTCAGGGACCCCCTCTGTAGTCCAGTCCCCCTGTAGAGATGGTCCAGTATCACCCTTTATGAAGACTTAGACCAGATGGAGTTATGAAGGCACTGAACACCTCACTTATACAGGTGGCATGCACTGAGGATTGGAGGAGGCAGTGGTGACTTACAATAGAGCTGTCAGTGCAGCCTTTGACCTTGTAGTGCCAGTTCATGTACACCCATTGGTTTTGCACCTCGGCTTGCCATGGTATGATGTCAGGCTAAGGGAGATGAAAGCAAATGGACAGGCTGGAGCATTGTTAGAGGAGATTTGGGGCCCATGAGGACAAACTGTCTTTGAATATTCACTATGATGAATACCAAAGAGCAATTTCCCGTTATAAGGGAGAATTCCTGTCCAGGGAGATTGTTGCTGAAAGGTACCAACCAGCTCAGCTTTTCAGATGGTGAACAGACTTCTCCATCCTATCTCTTTGGAGCTCATGAAGGCTACTTCATCCGCTAAATGCGAGGAGTTTGCAATGTTCTTGTTAGACAGAATGTCCTCTATTTGGGCCAGGATCTCAGCAAGTGGGCAATTAGATCAATCAGGATCAGTGGCAAGAATTAAGGTTGAAACAAAATGGGTAGACTGAATGAGCCAATCAGCCCTTATCTGCCATCAGATTATATGTTTCTATTACAGACCAACATTGTTGAGCCAGATGGATGCAACAGCATTCGGTGGTCCTGGGGAGTGTTTTTGCCAGTGATGATGGATATGGTTGGTGACTTGATCTTGGACTTGCAGTCAACATTTTGTAAACTGGATCAAGGCCCAACCTGGCCTCTATTGAGGCGTGTCAGGCAGCTGAGCTCAGTGTTTCCTGAGATTGTCCAGTGCTCCCTGTCAAAGGGGATTTTCCCAGCAACATTAAAAAATGCACTGGTGAAGCCCCTCTTGAAGAAGACATCATTGGACCCAGACATCTTGATGAATTACCACCCTGTCTCTAATCTGCCTTTTTTAAGCAAGGTTATTGAGAAGGTGGTTGTGCTGCAACTTGAGGCAAACCTCATGTCTTTGACATCTATGAGCTTCTCCAGTTTGGCTTTAGATCAAGACATAGCACAGAGTCTGCATTAGTCAGAGTGCATAATGACCTGCTCAGGTTGAGAGATAGAGGATAGCGATTAATTCTTGTCCTCCTCAATCTCTCTTTGACTTTTGCACTGGGGACCATGGGCTTCTATTAGATTGACTCAGGGAGTGCATAAGACTCACTGGCAAAGTCATCTGCTGATTTGAATCTTTCTCTGTGGATGCAGAGGGTAGTTATGGTAAAGGTTTCCTTGCTTCTGATGGACCTGCACATTGCAGCATACCTCAGAAGGAGGTCCTTTCACCCATATTGTTTGCAGTGAACATTCTGCCCCTGGGTAGGATCATTAAACAGTATGGAGTTGGGTTTCACTGCAATGCAGATGATACTCAGCTCTGTCTGTCTTTTACACCTAAAACATCTGGCAAGGTGGATGTGCTGAATAAGTGCTTGACTGAGATCCAAGACTGGATGTCATCGAGCTACCATAGACTTACTCTGAATAAAACTGAAGTTCTGGTGATTGAGCAGGATCAATTGGACGGAGTGGCATCTGCTGAGAGTGAGACAGGTCTTTGGCTCAGCAGCCCTATCCTTGTAGTTGCTGCAAAGGTGAGAATTCTGGAAGTCATTCTGGATGGGGGGCTGACATTTGAGGCTCAGGTATCAACAGTAGTCCAGAATGGCTTTCACCATTTCAGCAACATAAGCAAGATTAGAGCTCTCATCCGCATGGATGACTTGCCCTCACTGGTACATTTGCTTGTGACCTTGTGGCTGGACTGCTGTAATACCTTGAAGTCAGTGGAGGTATGTTGCTAAAATCTGCAGCTGGTGCAGAATGCAGGTACTAGGTTGTTGATTGACTTCTCGAGGTCAAGACATTTCTCCCTGGCACTGTATGAACTGCACTAGCTGCAGATAAGTGGCGTATCTCCTACAAAATTGTGTTGCTAACTTATAAGGTCCTAGATGGGCTGGGCCTAGGTTACCTGAGTGATTCTGTGCAGCATTACATGCCCTTTCACCACCTCTGCTGCATTGAGAAAGGCCTTCTAGTTGTTCCTAGGGCCAAACTGAGCTGCCTTGCTGATTGGTGCACCTTTCCCTTCAGCTTTCTGGATTGTGGCTTGAGAGCGCAGCACCTTTTTTCAGCCGTTTCAAACCTGATCCGAATGATCTTAGCTGCCTTTGCCTTTTTACTATGTAGGGTTTTCTCCCGCCCCCCCCTCCCAGGCCTCCATTAAATATGCTGTAATTCCTCCCTCTCGGTCCCCCCCCTTCTCATTGGCTTTCTTACTAATCTGGCCCAATCTGAAATTAAACTCAGAGGTGGAAAGTGACCCCAAGCTTCTATTTTGCACTACCCTTTCTGGCCTGATCAAATTACTTCTTGCCTAAGCTCCCAGTATTACCTAGACTGCTTGCTCTGCTGTTTTCCTTCCACAATTGTTTTCTTTCTGTCTTTATTCCTGATGGCCTAGTGTGACTGACATCTCGCCTGCTACTCTGCATGATCCCCCACTACCTATCTGCATCTTTGGTGAATCACTCTTTGTGAAGTTTGGCCAGTCCCCCTACTAAGTATACCATTTTGGGCAGCCTCAACCTCATTGGGATCTTGAGCTGTTAGTCACAGCCCCACAATAATATTATTAAAAATGACCCCTACTGATGTTACTGTATCTTATGAACACACTACCACTACTCCTCTTGTCCATGCCTATGGTACTCCAAAATAAAGCAACCCCCCCACTTTGCATACCAGGATTACTACTACTCTAATCTCCTGATACTTCCTGCCCCCTGCTTTGACCCCTCCCCAGTGCTACTAAATAGGATCTGGATACACTTGGTTGCCCATGTACATAAGAAATGCCACCTGCACCTACATGCCCATGGTTCTTTCATGCGCCGCAAGCTCTGGTACTTTTTCCTACTTGCTATCCTGCTCTCATGCGATGTTCAATTAAATCCAGGACCAACCAATGTTCTACCTGACACTATTAGCAATGTTAAAGGTCTAATCATAGCACATCACAATATCAGGAGCCTTGCTCACAATCTTACTGAGCTTGAATCTTGGACCACCCTCTACAAGCCTGATATTATATGCCTAACTGAGACATGGCTAAAACTGTCCATATCTGATTCTCTATGTCCCCTTCCCCATTATAACCTTCTGAGACTTGACAGGGCTGCACCCAAAAGGGGGGGTGGAACAGCTGTCTACTTTAGAGGTCACCTTGATGTCTATGCAGTAAAGACATCTGCCCTATGCCATTGTGAGGCACTTCATGCCCTGCTCACTATTGGTACTAAAAAACTTCACATTGTGTTAGTCTACAATCCCCCAACAAATGGGCAAGTAGGGCTAGATGAGTTACTGGAACAAATCACATGCCTTGTTGGAAGAAACGAGATCCTTATACTTGGGGACCTAAACATAAATTGGCTGGACAGTAACCAAACAACAATAATGACCAAGTTGCAGAGTTATAACCTGCACCAGCTTATAGGTGAACCTACCAAAAATGCCCTTTGCTCCAATACGCTACTAGACTGGATAATGACCAATCACCCTGAAAATGTAATTGCCTCTGGAGTACTACCAGATGCCATCACTGATCACTCCCCAACATACTGTATCTGAGGAAAAAGCAGGCCTAACCAGATGGACCTCGCTTCATTACCTTCAGCAACTATGGAAATTTTGACTCTCAGCTTTTCTTGAATGACATTGCCTCTACTGATTGGTCCCCATACTCTTATCCAATGATGCTCAGACCACCCTGGACTTGTTCTTGAAACACTTCCTAGGGGTCCAGGATAAGCACTGCAAACTCATAACCCGTAGGGTAAAAAATAGGCAAACCCGATGGTTGAAAGCTGACCTACTAGCTAAACTTAAGCTAAGGGACAAAAGCTCGCTCCGTTATAAAAACTCAAGGCTAGCCTCTGACCTCAATAACTACAGGGCTATGAGAAATGGCTGCAAATAATGACATAAAAAAGCCAGGAGCTTGTACTGCAAAGACCTACTTAACAACTCCAATGGTGACCCCAAAAAGTTTTGGTCACATATTAAATTCATTCTTGGCTCTAATCTAGCATTCACCCCTAACAACATGTCACTTGATGGGGTGCACTGTAATAATTCCAGAACCATTGCTAACTTTTTCAACTATAAATTCTCGGACTTAACCAACTACACCTCCTCTTTCCCTGCCCAACCAATATATCTACCCGACCTATTGCTAAAAGTCCTAAATTATTTTTCAAAGCAGCCACAAAATGTGAAGTGCTTAGATTGCTAAACTGTATCTTGGACTGCACAGCAGCCAGCTCAGACAATCTAGAGCCCAGGCTCCTTAAAATTGCAGCTCCTTTCATCACTGCTCCCCTAGCCAGGATTTTCACGCTCTCCCTATGCCACAGCTACATTCCTGACATATGGAAAACAGCTAGGAATCCTCCAGTCTTTAAAAAAGGAGATCAGAAAGACCCCTCAAACTGTAGACCCATTGCCATCCTGTCTGTCCTAAATAAAATTATTGAGAAACTTGTAGCTGCCCAGACAATTGACTTCTTACAGAAGCATGATCTACTCACCACTGCCCAACATGGTTTTCTCAAAGGCCACAGCACCACTACTGCCCTCCTCAAATTCACGTCAGATACTCAAGTGGCTATGGACTCCAGCCTCCTCACCGGTGCAGTTTTCATTGACATTACTAAGGCTTTTGACCTAGTTGATCACTCCAACCTTCTAGCCACCCTGGGATCACTAGGTTTCTCAACTAAGATCGTTAGATGGTTCTGGAATTACCTAGTTGATAGGTCTCAAATTGTGAAATACAAAACCACCATAAATATCTGGGTGCCACAAGGTTCCATCCTTGGGCCCTTACTTTTCTCTCTTTTCATAACTAACATCTCCACTGACCTCCACAGGACAGCCTCCCTGCTATATGCTGATGACATTGTGCTGTATGCTAGTGCTAAAAGCATTGATGACATAAACAACTCTCTCTTGGCTTCAAGCTAATACAAAAGTGGCTGTTTACTTACAAACTTGTACTAAACAAGTCTAAATCCGAAGCTATGCTCTTTGGATCAATTGCAAAGCTCAAGCATGCCCATCTGAAATTCAAAGTCACCTCCTTAAATAGCTCAGTAGTTGGGGTAGTAACCTCGTTTAAATATCTGGGTGTCACCCTTCATCCATCACTAAATTTCAACTTACACATCAATCTGACTTGCAAACTAGTACATGCCAAACTTGGAATAGCCTACTGAACCAGCTATATGCTCACTCCCCCAGCAAGGCTTGCCATTGCCAGTGGCATAGTCCTTCCTTCACTTACCTATGATTCTGCAACATATATCTCTGCTTGCAAATCAATCCTTAGGAAATGGGATGTTACATGTAACAACATCTGTCACTATGCCTCCTCCTCACATTGGCTGAAACACCCCTGTCTCCTCTATTCTGACCTGGGATGGCTTCCTCCCACTGAACTAAGGCTACATGCTTATGGCTCTATCATTGACAATGTGGTCTGTCTACAAATCCCTAAATCCCTGGCAGGCCTTTTCCAAAACCTGACTCCGTGCTATGGATTGTGTTCCACTGACCAGGCCCCTGTTTTCATCCCCAGACACTGCACCATTAAAGGTGCTAGTGCTTTCGCCTGCCATGCCCCCAAATACTGGAACTCCCTTTTACTAACCTTGTGCCAATCAACATCCCATGCATCTTTCAAAAAAGGACTATGTACTTATCTTTAAAGTTCCCACAAATGCTCCTGTTTCAAATCCCCTTATCTCTTTTCATCCCAGCCTTACCTCTCCTTTCTCATCTGCCCCTATACGCAATGCACTTCTCCTTTACCTCCCCCTTCCGAGTCTCCTACTTCTGTCACTTACTAATATCCCTCCGCTAAGTTAACTTTTCAGTCCCTTATCAGTACTGAAAATGTTATTATGCCATGTTTTTTCTTCCTCAAAGCAAACTGTGGTGTAATTTAGTTATTGTACAGCTCCATGTTTTTTTCCTTTTTCTATTTTTCCACACTGTTACTGTAACCTCCTTGTTTTTAGTTAATTTCTTGCAACCTGCTTGTAAACTATTGTAATGATTTTTGTTGTACTTGTATTGGAATTTCATCCCTGTATTGTTGTTTTGTATCCTCCCGGGCCTTGCCTGAAAATAGCCATTGCTATGGCTAGTGCACTCCCGGTTCACAACAACTAAATAAAAAATAACTTAAAACCTTGGGGGACCAGACCTTTGGAGTTGCAAGTCAGGTCCTTTGGAAGTCTCTCCCAAGGGCTCTGAGGGAGACTTCCTGGGTGGAGGCCTTCAAAAGGGGTCTTAAGACCCATCTTTTCTCATAGGCTTATAGGGAGTGGCAATCTCTGAATGCCATCCCAGTATGACTTTAGATAGCTGCTGAAATGTTAACCTTTCTTATGCTGAGGTTTTATTTAGCTTCCTTATTTAATTTGGATGTAGTGTTTTATCAGTTTTATATTTGCTGCTATCTCTATTTTTTATAATGGGGCCCTGAGCCTCTGTGGAAGGATGCCATAAAGAAACAAAATCTGCTACTACTACTACTACAAATAGCACTCCTAGCATACTGTAGGCCTGAATGGCAGGTTCAGCTTGCTGCAGTGAGAGCTAGCATGCAGAAGTTTGGGTGGGGGGCATTTATCAGCCAGGAAAATTATCTTTACTGTTCTACACTACCATGGATCTATTCAAGGGTCGGGACAATTTTTACTTTATGCCCCTTTGGGAATATGGAGACAGGTTAAGAATGGGAAAGAGGAACAGACAGTGTTGGAGCAGTGGAGGACACCAGTACTATTTTATTATGGGGGTAGGAGAACTATTGAGTAGCTGAGAAAATGTTCCTATTATTGCCCAACCATGGATAGATCTGTGGTACAACATCCTTTATTATATAGCTCTTTCAGGATGGAGGGGGAGTCAAACTAGGTGAGTAGGGAAAAAGATTCGGTCAGTGTGAGACAGCATGCTGGCACTGCCAAAAAGGGCAGAATTGTCTTATGTATGGGAGATGACTAGTGTGCAGCATAGGATTGTTATGAGACAAGCAATGACTACCTCAGGCTCATGCCTGAAAATAAGCAGAATTTGACTAGTGCTCTTACCTGGTCAACAAAAACTAAATAAATAAACAGGATTTTTTTATATTTATTTTATATATATATATATATATATATATATTTTTTGCCAGTTTTGACTAAATAACAAATTATGAATACCTAATATCCAGTGGACTGAATATGAATACTTGTCAAAAACAATGCCTGACAGGAGTTTTAGTCAGGGTGCAGGGTTATTCTTAGTTATTAATTTGTTTATTTTAAGTATTTGGTCAGGAGGATGCTCTGAGCAGTAGATAGATCAGTTTCAGGTGCTTCCTGGGGGAAGACAAATCTGATACATAATGAACAAAGAAAGCATAATAGGTGAAACACCATATAAATATGGAAGACATACAAAAAAAAAAACACATAGTCTTCTTACTAAGGGGAGGAAAGGCATGACCCAGTAGTTTAGAATGTCCCTTACAAATATAGGCATTGATCTGAAGTAACCTTGAACAATGGTGGATGTGAGTTCAGACAAGGAGCCTCAAGACGGAAAAGAGAGGAGGAGTGACAGAAGGAAAAGAAAGTTAGGGCATTTCAGCAGCGAAGTAGGGGAGGTAATCTGGGGCATATAGGGGGATGAGAAAGAATTGGGAGAAAGAGGGTTTGGCCCTGTCCACACTACCCCTCTGTAATGTTACAGACTGCCTAAACCATTACCGCAATGGTTTGCATTTCCACCTGTAACGTTACAGAAGGTGTTTTCGTAACCGTTGTTGAAACCACATATGAGGTGGTTTCAACAACGGTTATGAAACTAGTTACGCCTCGGTAACATTACCAGGCATAGTGTGGATCTATGGCACCAGTCCCCTAGCACAGTGTGAGCTGCACTGTGGGATTGAGTGCCACAGTAACGGTCACCCGGCTCCCAAAGTGTGGACAGGTGGTGCCGGTCCCGTAATGGACACCGCAGCAGTGTGGACACACTGCACCGCTCCCAGTTGTAATGGCTTCTATCCATTACAGGGTCTGAGTGGTGCAGTGTGGATTGGGCCTTAGAATTAGGTGCACATGTGAGTGGTGTATTCATGGAGGAGAAGCTTCAGTGCTGTAGGGAAGAAGTCAAGGGAGGTAAAAGGCTAGGCAAGAGTCAAGGAAACTTATAAGAGAAGACAGTCTTTCAGCAGAGTTCTTGGCCAGGGGGTGAGTAAAAGAGCAGTAGTCAGAGTTTCTCAAAGAGTAGGAGGAAGGAAAAGGGTAGCTGAAAGGAGGCCAGGGGGCGAGTAAAAGATCAGTAGTCAGAGTTTCTCAGAGTATGAGGAAGGAAGAGGATAGTTGAAAGGAGTGAAGTAACAGTTAAGGCATCCAACCCAAAACCTGAAAATGAGGGAGGTGCACTAGAAGAGAGGTTGATCAACAATTGACATAGGAAGAGGAAGGAGTGGCAGGAAAAGTGATATGATTGAGGGAGGTAGGTTAGAGTAAAATGGCAGAAAATGGAAGAGGTTATGTATTCTGGCCAGGGTGGATTTAAAGGCAGCACTATATACCACCAACTTGAGCTGCTATATGAATAGAAATAGAATTAGTTGGCAGAAAAAGGCTGTCTGACCTATCCAGTTTGCCCAGATCATCCCTGCCTATTCTGTCACAGCATATCTTAACTGGTCTCCAGTGACCCTCACTCCACCCAGCCTAATTACTTACATTTATGTCTATTCCATGTATGCCTGAAGCCCTCTACTGTTTTTTCCCCACCACTTCTGAAGGCAGTCTGTTTCAGGTGTCTACCACTATTTCAGTGAGGTGGTACTTCCTCACATCCCTCTTAACACCCCCATCCCTTCCAGTTTCATCACATGCCCGGGGTGCTAGTACTCTTTCTCATTCAAAAGAAACCTCCCTCCTGCACCCTGTTCACCACAGTGAGGTACTTGTAGTTCTCTATCATGTCCCATCTTGCTCTCCTGTCTTCTAGTGTATACATGTTGAGACCCCACAGTCTCACCTTACAGGTCTTTTGATTTCTATCCTGCACCATTTTAGTTAACCTCTTCTGCATTCTCTCCACCCTGTTTATGTCCTTTCTGAGATAGGCCTCCAGAACTGGACACAAAACTTTAGGTGGGGTCTCACAAGCAGGTAATAGAGTTGTGACACCACCTCCCTACTCCTACTGAATATACCTCACCCTATGCATCTCAGTATCCCCCTGGTCCTACCCACTGCCTTGCCACATGGCCCTGCCACGTTGAGATCATCAGATATTATAACCCATTCCTGCTTATTGACTGCCAGTACCTTCCCCTCCATCCTATACTAAACTCCTGGATTTGTATGCCCTAGGTGCATGACTTTACACTTTTTGGCTTTGAACTGCAACTGCCATGCTCTTGACCACTCCTCACATTTCCCAGTGACCCTACAATTCTCCCCACCCACTTCTGACTGTCCAACGTATTAGATTTTGGTGTCATCTGCAAAAATGCATACCTTCAATTCCAGTTCTTATGCAATGTCATTTATAAAGACCCTGAAGAGGACTGGTCCCAGCACTGAGCCCTGTGCCACCTTGCTGGTCACTGTCCCCTCATTATAATGAGTGCCATTCACCACCTCTCTCTGTCACCTATCCCTTAACCAATTCCTTACCCTGTTCACTACTTTGGATTCCACAGCTACATTACTCAATTATTTTATCAGTCTCCTGTGTGACATAGTGTTGATGGCATTGCTGAAATCCAGATAGTCTATGTCCACTTCCTTCCCCTGACCCACTTCCCTGGTAATCCCACTTGAATAAATCAGATTTATCTGACATGACTGTCTCCCTACAAATCCATGCCATCTTTCATCTTGCAGCACATTGGATTCAAGATACTCTACCAACCTTTACTTTAAAAGGGATTTCATTAATATCCCCACCACCAATGTGAGACTGACCACCAGCCTATAGTTGCTAGCTTTCTCCCCGCTCCTGCTCTTATGGAGAGGGACCACATCTGCTCTCCTCCAGTCCTTCAGAACCACACCTGTTTCAATGGAACTATTGGATAAGGCAGTCAGTTGGGCAGCTAGCACCTCCCTGAGTCCCTTTAGTACCATTGGGTGTATCCTGTATGATCCCATAGCCTTGTTCACTTTAAGAGCTGCAAGTCCCTTCAGGACTCTTTTCACTGAAAATGGACTTGTTTTCACCTCCTCCCACTTTTGTTCGTTCTGCTCCCTTGTGGTCTGTTCCTCCCTCCACTGTGAAGACTGAGCAGATGTACCTGTTCAGGATGTCTGATTTTTCTTGATTCTCTTCTAAGCAGTCTCCCCTGATCGCCTTCCTCATCCTTACTATCCCTCTCCTTGTTTTTCACTTCTTTACCTGAAGGAAGTCATATCCTCTTTAGCTGCCCCTTTACCTATCCTTTTCTCTCTCTGCATCTTTGCTCCCCTCACTGCTTTTCCTGCTTCCCTCTGTTTTACTTGGTATTCATGCCTGTCTTCCTCTCTCTGCATTTCCTTATACCTCCTGAATGCCACCTTTTTTCACTCACCACCTTTGCCAGTTGCCACTTCCCTTCAGAAAATAAACTGTCTCTTTTTCCTTCTACTTTTACTGACTTTCTTCATCCAGAAGTTGGTTTCATAATTATGCACTCCTTATTTTTCCCCACTGGGCCTCTGCTCCTTCCTGGCAAGCCCCCGCCCATGAGGCAGTTTCTCTGAGGAGTTTCCATTTCTTTATAATCCACCCTTTTATATCCAGGTCCCTTATCTTCATGTAGTCTGCCTTGGTTCCCATCTTAATGTTAAATTCCACTGTACAGTAATCACTGGTACCTAGAGGTCTGCCCACTATGACATCTACAATGCTGTTCCAGTATGTAAGCAGCATGTCCACAGGTGTCCCATCCCAAGTGGGTTTGTTGACTAGCTGCTTGAGAAAAGCCCCTTGTAGAGAGTCAAGAATGGCCCTGCTTCTTGCCAAAACTGCAGTTGAAAAACTCCAATCCATGTCTGGCAGATTAAAGTCTGCAACTAGCAGCACCTCCACCTTATTTGCCATCCTGATGATGGCTTTCCCAAGTGCCTTATCCAACTCTATTCCCTGTCATGGAGGTCTGTATAGCACCCCTCTCTGGACAGTAGCCCCAGTATCAGTCTCCAGGATGTCCCACAGCACCTCTAGCCTTTCTTTTTCCTCAATGTGACCCTCTAGCATACAGTATCTCTCCTTGCTGCAAATGTTACACTGACTGGCAGTGAAGTGGTGCATCACCTTCAAGATAGGTTTATTGGTGAACAAAGCCCTACATGATCTTTGGCCTGGTTACATAAAAGTGCTCCTCTATCTTTATGCTCATGTCTGCCCTCTCTAGTCATCTGAGGCTGGCCTCCTGTTGAGCCCCAGGTCCTGTTTAAAGTTGTCTGGGAACCGGGCATTTGCGATTGTAGTGCTTATTTTATGGAACTCATTGTTCTAGTACATCAGGGAAGACCCCTCAGCTGAGATTTTCAAGAGTTTTATATTTATTATTTTATATTTATAACTGTAAATTGCAGGCTGACCTGCTGGTGCAGTAGTAGTGCTACTGTCTGTGATTCCGATGAGCCAGGTTTGGGAGCAAGCCCAGGCTGTCAGAGAGTTGGCAAGGGTGTGGGGGAGGCTGTGCTTCAAGGGAACTGCTTGTCTTCTCCGGGGAGGGAGGGGATTTGGTGACCAGCACCTTCTGACCTCTAGTGTTGGTTGGGAGGGTATGGCAGTCCTAAACCATTCAATGGTCTGTCAGGCAGTAGCCAGTGGACCTCTGCACATCGGGGATGGGAACATGCCTGACATGAGATGTGGTCATAGCATGAGGTTGCGGGGATCACACATGGGGGGGTAAAAGCACCTTGGCATGAGGCCTGTGATGCCTGGAATCCTAGCATGAGTCAGGACCCAAACCAAAATGCAGAGGGGGGGGGTCTCCTTCTCCGGCCACTGACCAAGGATATAAAAAGGCTCATAAAGCCTGTAAATTGTACTTTTAGTGGTCCCACATACAGTAGTAGTGCCGAATTTGTCAAGCAATTTTATGAGATTCCCTATTTATCCTTCACAAAATTAAAGGAAAAAAAATCCTCTAAAATGTTTTTTGTCATACCTACAGAAAGAGGCCAGTTCCTATTACAGTACTTAAGTGCCACCTGGTAGATTTTCAACTACACTATCCAATGAGACAACCCTCTCTGGGTAGCAGTGAACACACTAATAAGCAAAACAAAATCCCTAACTAAAGGTTTCACAATTCTCTATAAGGATTTTTAAAAATCCGTAAAAATCCATTGACTAATTCGGAACTACTGCTGTATGTGCTGCTATATTTATGAATTGTGTAAGGGGCCCTGAATCTGTGATGGAGGTATGTATACCACCAATGTATGGCTACCCACAGTACCTCCAACCTTTCTTTTTCCTCGAGGTGCCCCTCTAGCATATCTCTCCTTGCTGTAAATGTTACCCTGACTGCCAATGAGGTGTTGCATCACCTTCTAGATAGGTTTATTAATGTACAAAGCCCTATATGATCTTGGTCAAAGCTACTTAAAAGAGCTCCTCTATCCTTATGCTCATGGCTATCCTCTCTGGTCTTCTGTGGTTGGCCTAATGATGGACCCCAGTTCCTATTTAAAGTTGTCTGGGAACCTAGCATTTGCAATGGCAGTGTCTCTTTTACGGAACTCATTGCCCCAGTACATCAGGGAAGACTCTTAGTCTGACATTTTCAAGAGTGGGCTTAAGTGTTATTTTTTTCTTGGACTTTCTTGACTAATCCCCTTGTTACTTATGCTGTGTTGACAACGATGCTTAGGGTATTTAAATTCTTTGGGTTTTTATAATATGTATTTTATATTTATAACTGTATATTGTAATTTTAGTGATCCAACATGTGTGGTCCTGTATTTATGTATTGTGTAAGGGGCCCTGAACCTATGGGATAGGGCCCCTAATAAATAAACAGACCACTACACCACAACTACCACTACTCAACAATCTACCATTGTGCAGGGAAGGTGAGACATGATTCATTCTGAAATACTGCCCCAAGTTTCAGGAGAAACTTTCTTCCAGTCAGGTGACTAGGTGTTAAGGATAGGACAACCTGCAAGACTGTGCCATTGATTGTCATACAATGTTAGTGCCTCAGTAGGTTTCATGCTCACCTCAGGGGACAGAAGATCAGAAGGTTGTGGGTTCTAGCCTCACTCCAGGAACCTGGGGTAATTCCCATAGCTGACATTGTTGTGTACTATAAGGGGTTGCTGCACTGAAGTGCCTTCCCATCAGATGAGATGTTAAACTGAGGTCCTTCTGGTCACTATCCAGGTGGAAGTAGAAGATTCCAGGGCACTTATCCCAGTGGAATAGGGAAATGTTTTATTGAAATAACAAAAATATGCAAGAATAATATACCACCCAAATCAGGCAGAAACACCTAGAGGAGTAGGTGACTTTTTATTTAGGATAGATCATATTACATAGAAAAGCAAACAAAATTCATCATATCAAAATACAATCAAGAAATTAACCAAACTACCATACTCTGTGCCTTACTGTAAACCCACTCTAAGTAGAGCCATATTGCAATAAGCCCCAAACTGTCTGCATGGAAGAACACCAAACTTATGCAAAAACTCAGTCGAACCATGTTTCTAATGATTTCTAATAAAGTCTCTTGAGTAATCTTTTTCTGTTGTAGTACCAGTTGGCATCTAGCCTGCTGAACCTCAAAAAGAGTTTGAAAAGAACTATTTCAATGACAGTCTGGTAGAATCGCAAGAGTATAGGAATTTAGTAAGAAGCATTTGTCAATACCGAATGTTTGCTTGCTGATATAACCATTGGACGTGCAGGAATTATATAGATGCAGAATAGGAATTTCACCAAATTTTCAACATAGGCATTTAGTGACCTCTGCTCATGAACACTGTCACTATGATTTTCTTAATCTGTCCTGAATGTTGATTTCCCACAGCAATTACGCCATTCTGTGCCAGATGTGTGAAAACACATTTTGGGCAGGATTTGAAAAATGAGAGCTGTACTATTCATAAGGAGGTGTGCAAAAATGGCAATGTTGAAAATGTTGAGGGAAAATACTACACATTCTCAAAGTTATGAGTGTGCATGGAAACTGCACAACGAACGCTCGTAACATAAGCATTTTATGGACATTTGTCACCAAATTTTCAGCATGGGCATTTTATGACCTCTGCTCATGAACAGTGTCACTGTGGTTTTCTTAATCTGACCCAAACATGGATTTCCAACAGCGACTGTGCTATTCTGCACCAGAAGTGCGAAACATATTTTGGCCAGGATGTGAAAATTACAATTGTACTGTTCATAGGGAGGTGTGAAAAAATAGCAATGTAGAAAATTTGGAGTGAAAATATTACAAATTTGCAAAGTTTCAAGTGTGCATGGAAACTGCACAATGCATGCTCATAACACAGTCATTTTTTTGAATTGTTTCACCAAATTTGCAATGTAAGCTTTTTGGGAGCCCACCTCATGAACAGTGACACTGTTGTTTCATTAATCGGTCCAAATAGGTGATTCTGTGCAGTAAGCGTGAAATCGCTTTTCGGGTCTGAATAACCAGATGACAGTCACTGAATTCATGAGATGGGGTCCCAAGAACCCCATGTTGAAAATATGGTGCCAAAATGCATGAAAATTGCAGAGATATCCACATAAGTTGGAAAAAAAAACATTTATGCCATTATAAAGCTTACCGGCATTTCTTCAGTTCACAGTCGGCTTTGAAGAGTGCAGATGTGTTCCCGGTCCACCGAAGATCTTCGTGCCAGGCTCCGGAGGAAAGTATGGGGTGAAGGGGTGTGTGGAGGTGAGGTGTGCAGAGGGTGGGTGCAGGCTGGGGGAAGGAGACCAAACTCAGTGAAGTACATTTTTTTTCTTTTTACAGGGGTAAAAAAACAACAAAATGGGAAGGTTTTCTTGTTTCACAGGTGGTTTGGTATGCTGGGGTAGGCTCCCAGTGTGCCACCTGGGTGTTTGTTGTGGGGGGGGCTGTAGCCAATAGGGATTGGGCACCCCATTGGCACAAAGTGTGGGGGGCTGCATGAGCCGAGGGGGATTGGGCACCCCCCCTCAGTACCCAACAAATGGGGGGGCATTATGCTGACAGGGATTGGGATCTCCCATCAGCAAATTAACTTCAGAGGGGCATGCCGATAGGGGATTGGGCACCCCTGTCAGCTTTCATGGACTGTGAGAGGCGGACAGCAATAGCCGCCACCATATTAATGTAAAACGACTGCAGGGAGATTATGCCGATGGGATTAGGCTATCCCATCAGCAAATAGACTGGGGATCAGGCATGTCAACTGGGGGATTAGGCACCCCCATCAACTTTCATAGGGACTGAGAGGCAGCCGGCAATTGCCACTTTGATGTCAAGATGCAAACTGCATACACGTTACCACCGCTGATTGCAGCAGTGTTTTTCTTTCAACTGCATGCCACTGCATCTGAACTGCTGCCATAGACAGCTTGGCCATTCATTGGTACAGTGTGGTCACACCAGCATAATATGTCTGGGCATTGGCAGAACAGGCAGCACACCTCCAAAAAGTTGTATGGTGACATTGTGTTTCTTGTGCTTGCGTGCAAGTAAACATAAAAAGAAAACATACAATGACAAACTAAGAGTAGTAGAGTTTCCCTGGTGTCATGGCCAACACTCTCTCCATCGATAAAACAGGTCCAAGCAACCCAACCCCCAGGACACATCTGTAAACACGCTATCATAGCTAGGTTTTCCTTTCTGGGAAAAAAATAATAATTACAAAACAAAATTATAAATAAAATCAAGAGCCTCAAAGATCAGGAGGGGACTTGAGTTTGACCAGCCCATGCCAGTACAAAGGTCATGTAGACCATTTTTTGGTATTTAAGGAGAGTTGGTTAGCACAAGATTGCATAGTACGTTGGAAAAATAGCTCTAGAGCTGTGCTACCAGCTTAGGGGCTAAGGAGCAACTGGCTTAGAGTGATGTCTTGTCCACATACTTATGTACTGTATGTTTGAAGAGATTAAGGTTTTTGGGAAGATTATTTAGTAAAACTAATAACAAGAATGTCCCAGGATTGAACCATAGGGAACACAACTTGATAGGGAGGGGATGGGAACGTGAATCCCCTATTAAAACCAGCTGTGACCTGCATGCCAGGTGAGATTCATGTAAGATTCAAACCACCTGATTGTGAATTTAGAGTTGTCAGCTTTAGTGAGCTTCCAAGTAGGCGTAGGTGGGCAACAATGTTGCCCTTCCCCCCACTGAAGCATCACTAAGGACACAAAACATTGAGTAGTCCCACCTTGCTCTTATTCAGCTTAGCAACAGCATAGTGCTATTTATTTTATTTAGGATTTGTGCACTCCAGGATAGCCTCAGGTAGGTAATGCATCTAGTTTCCAAGAGGGTAGGTGGGGGGCAGTACAGCAAGTTGAATAGTTACATTACGCACAAGCTTAAAGTTTTAGGTACAAGGTTACATTCGCAATAAATATACATTTACGATATGTACAAAAGTTAGAATTTTAACATGCTCAAATGCAGTTGCTGCTACAATCACATCAAAGCTTCAACTATTTAGCTGTGCTGAGGATACAGTACATGTGCAAACTAGTGAAGTGGTGTAGAGTGGGGGTTGGATCGGAGAATAAATAGGAAAGGGACAGAAGAGATGCAAGAGTAGTTGGTCAGAAACATGAGCAGGATGTTTTGAGATAACTTAAATGTATCTATCGAAGTTCAGATGTTCCTGGATTTCTTATTGCTGTCTCGGATCAGATTTCAGAATGTCGGAGCAGCTGCAAAAGCCTTTTTGCTAATCAATTTGTGGATACTAGGGACAAGACATGCATCCTTGACTCGAGCGTTTAGCTAGGAAGCAGGGGGTTCTGCTCAGCAGGTTACTGAGATATAAAAAGCACTTTCTGATCACATATCTGTTGAACAAGGCAGACCTTCTGTGTACGCTCCTTGAATCTTGTAAAAGAAATGCTTTGGTGACATAAACTTAGTTTGCATTATGCTTATTTTGCATATCTCAGAGTAAAACATTCAGAGTAAATTCACTTGGGAGACACGAGGACAGTTCATAAAACAGGAATGTTTGGATAATAGGGGTTCATTAGACCAAGAGTGTGCTGTATTAACTTTCTGCCTGTTTTCCATATCAGTGAATAAATATGCTTATTTGAGCTCATGCATTAAAAGCGTTCTGCTCATTTTTGTCAGAGTGTGTGTATGTGTGTGTGTGTGTGACATTTTGCATGCTTTGTCTGTTTTTCTTCTTCTGCCCGTTATTCAGTAAACCACAGCAGATTCTATCTGTGAATACTTCTTGTGTCTATTTTGCTAAAAAGGTTGAAAGCCTGGGCAGCGCTGACAGTGATGGCAGTAGCAGTCATACCCTGATATATCCTCTTTAAAGAAGTACTACAGTCAAAATTTGCAAAAACATATGCAGGCAGGATTCACAAAGCAGATGTTCTGGGTGCAAATGAGATGTGCTGGCACAAACCAAAAATGCACCATGGAGCAATTCACAGACAGCAGGGTTGCCCTGGCTCAACCCAGATACATTGCCCCAAACAGGATGTGCTGTGGACACATGTAAATGATATGCAGTACAAATCGAGAGGGGTATACACATGCATACACAGCACAGAGCAATTTACAGTGCAAAATGAAGGCACAACTATGGAGCATTCACAGCACATGTACCAAATGCACCATGGAAAGATAAGTAAAAAAGAAGTAGACTTAAGAGCAAGCCCCCGGCAGGCAGGGGTGTAGCCAGGCATTTCAGATTTGTACACCAACCTGTCACACTGCTACCCCCCATTGTTGTTCATGCCTGACCCCCAATGACTTGAGTCCAAGGTTCCTGGCTCCAGTCAGATGATTCCAACACTAGACCTGCTGTCTGTCTGCATTGCTAGTGTGGTGCTTGCTGCCTGCTGGTAAACACCACCGACTGCATCACGAGTCCAAGACCATGGCAGAAATTTCTTTTCTTTCCCCCGCTGGTAGGCTGATTCACACCACTTGCCACTCAACATGAAGTATTCATTCTTTTAGCTGGCTCTGAGTCTGTTCTTCTGTCTGCTGCACTTCAGTTCTTCTACTGCTTCTCTCACTCCCAGTACAATTGAGCTAATCATATGACTTGTAACTTTGCAGGGGCATTTAAACTCACTGCCCCAGAATTACCACGCTCCCTACCAGATGCCGCAGCTAATCACTATGTAGGTGGACCATGGAGACCTAATTGAGACCTTTGGCTTCAAAGTCTGTGGTCCACTCTGCCACCCCCCAAAACAAAACTGAAAGAGAAAAGAAAAACCCTGTGAAGCCAAACAAAGGAATTTAAATGCGATAGACTAGAGAGGGCACTGCAATGCTGGCCAGCTTGTTTGCTACCCTCTGCTACTAAACCTGGTATGCCATGGCTTACCTGGAGTATCAGTAGCTACACTCTTGCCAGAAGGCCAGTAGCAGGATTGCAGGAGCCAGCTGGACGTGACAGGCAGCTGAAAGGCTAAAATGGATGGAGCACCATTCCTGATGGTGGGCATGTAAATAAGGATGAGGAGACAAGTGGACCAGCAATGTGGAGGAAGAAGGCACCGTAGGTGGCCAGCCCCATGGCAGTATCGTGCCAGGCTGACATTCAAACAGTTCACTGATACAGAAACAGTAGTCCGATAACACCTGAATGGGGCCATTCTGAGGCAGCTCTGTGAGCTGTGCCATGATGAAATGCAGGCACCCACTGGTAGAGGTCATGCCATAGATGTGGAGACCAAGGTGATAACAGTAATGTGGTTCCTCACCACGGAAAACTTCCAGAGGCCAGCTGGGGACACCACTGGCATCTCCCAGGCATACACCTCCTGTATCCTCACACAGTTCCTTACTGCACTGCTCCCACATGCTTCAGAGTGCATCCACTTCCCAAGCACACAGGCAGAGTTGACAGAAGCCATGCAGCAGTTCCGCATGGTGGCATGCATGGCAGGCATCATAGAGGCCAATGACTGCACCCATGAGGTAATCCGCGCACCACCTGGTGATAATGCAGTGACATACATCAACCGCAAGAACTACCATTCCATAACCTGCCAGGTGGTGTGCAATGCCACAGGGTGCATCAGCAATGTCTGTACCATGCACTCTGGGAGCACACATGATGCCTTCATTTGGCATCAGCCAGCCCTCTGCCAAAGATTTGAGGCAAGGAAGGTACCAAGTGGACATCTAATAGGTGTGTGGGACATGCTGACCTGCAGAACAACAGGACACCATGGCATGGGATGGGGGGCTGGTGTGCAGGCAGCACAATGCAGAAACGCGGAGGGGCAGGACAAGTGGGACAGTGCTGCATGTGTGCACACAGTGGGATGGTTTGGCGCAAGCACAATGCAAGGAAGGTGAGGCAGTGCCATGGGAGGCATGTGGAGTAGGACACAGTGCACCACAGACACACTGGCAGGTGCAGCTGCTGTGCACACTGGGGTAGACAATGGGGAACACAGCACATGTGAAATGCATTGGACTTGGCAGCCAGGGCCACACAGCAGCAACAGGGCCAGAACAAAGCAATTTGGAGGGTGTGGCAGGATGGCATGGATAGTCAGAACATGGCTAGTGATGTACCCATACCATACAGAGCAGAGGGCCATGGTTCAGGGGGAGGTCATGATACACATGTGAGCAGTGGACTAACAGCAGCCCTTGCACCCCACAGGTGATGCAGCATACCCACTCCAAACTTGGCTACTCACCCCCATCTGAAGACCCAGATCAGGGGCGGAAGAGAGATACAATGAGGCACACACCACCACATGTGTCAACATCGAGTGCACCTTTGACATGCTGAAGATGCACTTCTGGTGCCTGGATAGGTTGGGTGGAGCCCTACAGTACAGCCCTGAGAAAGCCTGTGTCATGTTCCTGGCCTGTTGTATTCTACACAACATGGCCATGGACCATGGAATAGCAGTCCAGGCTGTTGAGGCCAACAGTTCGGATGAGGATGCAGTCACACAAGGGCATTGGGCCAGACCACCACTGGTGTGGTGCAACCCACGCCTGGCAGTGAGGTCCCATCAGTACAGGGACACAATTGTGGGGGAGCACTTTGGAGACTGCATGTGAATAACACAGGTATGTATTACATGGAAGGCACAAGAGACCCCACATACAGCACCACACAGCCACATGCACACACACACACAACACTAGCCAAGCAGCACCGGTAATGCTGCAGTGGAACATGGCCATGCCATTGTCCATGCAGCACACACACTCACAGGCCATAGCCTTCATAGCCGGGTGGCACCATGTATGTGCCAGGGGAGGCATGGATCAGTGTACTGCTGCTAGCACATGTGCGCAGCAGACATGGACCATACTCATCACATCCATGCCACATGGCATGATAATGGTGCACACAGACATGCAGGTGGCACTGCACAGGTTCACGTGATGGAAATGCACTCGGGCAGGTGCAGGACAGCCACACCACCCAAGGCAGTGTCAGCCAGGTGTGTGGGACACATGGGAGCAGACACAGTGGCCATTGAAACGGTGCCCTGACAATCACAGGGAGGCACCATGGCCACCACAGACATGTGGGTGGCCCTGCCCATGACTGGTGGTTGCTGCCTCAGCAACGTCAGCCACAAGGGGTGTAGCCATCACCCCTGAAAGGGTACTGTAGTGAGACCTTGAATGGGTGCTCACTGGGGTGGTGATCCAGTGAGCCATGTCAGGTCCAAGAACGCTGGGCAAGTTGAGGTGCGGCAATGGCGTCAGCAGCAATTGGTCCACCTGAAGCCACTGCCTGGGCATGCATGAGGCCCTCCTAGGTTTCTGGCTGGAGGTCCAGTGGCCATGTTGTGTGCTGGATTCATACTTGGCCTCAGCTGCAGTTGCAATCCTCTCCAGAGCCATGGTCATGCCCACCCACAGAAGGCATGCCTCTGCCAACATCTGGGCTTGCCACACAATGACTGACTCATGCTCAAGAGCCAGCAGCATCTGAAGGCCCCTGAATTCCACCCTTAGGGCTGCTTGCCCCTCCACGGTGTCACATAGGAGGCGTACATAGCCCTCAATCTTGTCAATGGGTGAAGGTTCTCGGTGACATCACCAACAGATGGGTGGCGTACCGGCCTGCTGTTGTGCATCCACAGTCCGTGGCTGCACCCCAGCAGGCTGGGAAATGGGAGGGGACTGGGCATGCACAACCCCTGTACACCCAGGTAAGGTGAAGTCTTGGTCCAACACTGCCTGCATGTGACCCAGGACACCTGGCCACGATGTGCTGGCTGACCCTGCTGCCACAGCTGGACCACGTGCACTGGAGTATGGCCTCCACCACTGTGGCTGGCTGCATGGGCCATGTGGGAGTGGCTTAGGAAGCAGGTCCACCAGTGCCATCCAGTGCCACCTGTGCATGCACCTGTGTGTTGCGTGCACCACTGTCGACCATGTGCCCCATGATCTGTGTGGCTTCTGGACTGACTGGGTCATCGCTGTATGCTTCCTGAGAGCTACTGGCCAACACCAGCAAGGCATCAGCGATGTCCACTGCATCCTCTGGGTCATCATCAGCAAGACCCAGGAATCCCTCCAGCCAGGTGGTGTCATGCCCTACAGCAGTGCCACCACCAGCTGTTGGGATTGAGGGGCCCACCACCATTGGTGATGCCACTGGGGACACTGCTATGTTGGATGGGCCAGGGATGGCACTGTCGTCCATAGTGCCTGCAGCCCTGTGGGACAGGCCCTCATCATCGCCCACTATGGCATCCTGTGTGGCCATGGACATGGCTGCACCTGCAAGACATGATGGAACTGCAAAAGAAAACAGAGAGACATGGTCACATACACTGGAAACAACAGTGGCAGACAATCAAGTACAGTGTGCAAAGTTGTGTGCCATGTATGCACCAGACAGTCCCTGACAGTGACAGGCAATACCCATTCCACCACAGCAGTCAAGCACCTGCAATGACTGAAGTGGCCCAGTCCATGTCCACACCCACAGGGCACCATGTGGGACAGTGCAGTACCACATCCATCCAACAGTGGCTCAGCACCGCTAGTGTGATGGGCATCGCAATAACACATGGCTCCCCAGTCATGGCCTGGCTGACACAGACATGCACAGCAGGGGCCATGGATTGGCCCAGGCCCTTCAGGGCAGTGCCCAATGGCACACGGGTGGTCTGACACACACAGGTGGACTGTCATGGCAACCATGATGCACACATGTGGGCAGATATGAGTCAGGGCAAGGTATACTCACAGTGCTGCGATGTGCTTCCACCCATCTGGAACCCCCAATGAGGCACACCCAGCACAGCAGTATGGCTAATGCTGGCCATGAGGAGTTCCTCATTCAGGGTGAGGCACACCTCTGACTGTGGACCTCCCCCTGTCCTGCTCAGTGACACTTCAATGTGGGCCTGCATGTCTTTGGTCCTCCTCTTCCTGTCGTTCAGATGTTTGCGGCATTCCGGGGGGTCTGGTTGTACTTTCTAATAGCATTTACATGCCATGCCACTGCCTCCCAGCCCTCATTCTGCAGGGCTCAGCTGCCACCCCTGTTGGACAACACATCCCTGCAGTGGTTGTACGCCTCTATTAGGGCTCTCTCCTCATCCCCAGTAAAGTTTGGTTGCCTGCGACCCACAGCGCTATCACCTCTAGACATTGCTACTGTGGGATAGAAGACAGATACATTAAACATGCATTTACAGGGCCAGAGTGGCATGTACCACCATACAGTTGCCGCTGAGCAACAGCACACTGCCTGCAAAACATTGATCAGCATGCACAACATGTCAGGGACAGTGTCACTGTCTGTCAGGGATGTCAGAGCTGTGTGTACCCTATCTAAGTGCAGTGCTACAGATGGATTCATGTCCCTGGACATGCCACGGGTGATGCATGGCATGTAGAACAGGTGGGTGGATTGGATAGAACCACACACTGCAGCCATCTATGTATGTGCAGTTACAGCACCCTTCAGTCAACTCCCCCACCTTGCCTAGGGTGGGCTGTTGGACTGTGTGTTACATACACTGAGCTGTGTTAGATGTGCCTGCACAATTCTGGATGTCACCAGTCAGTCCGTAGCCCATACTGTGCAATGCAGCAGCTACACAGTCACAGGAAATGTAAACAAAATCTACCTTCAAGGCTTACAATCCTCTCAGTCTCCTCTACTCATTATTTGCTGAGTAAGGAGCATTTTTGGCTCAGGGCATGCATATGTGGCTTTAGGCAGTGATAATGTAATTCTAAACAGGTGAGATGCCTCTGAATTTGGTAATGAGCTGATTTGGGTGCAATGCCTGTGAATTGCATAATTGCCCTCAGCTCATCCCAATCAGCATGGTGTATCTTCTGCATTGGGTGCATCTCCAGAGGGTGTATTATCCATGCATGTGTGGTGTGTTGGGACATGTCCCTGAATCAAGTGCAAGTCTGTGGGTACATTATTTGTGCATGCGCAGTGTGTTCAGGGCATGTCCCAGAGGCTGGCTCATCATCCTAGGCATTAGTGAGGATGTGCAGTCAGACTGACAGTTGCATCACCAACATCTGGCATGTGCATGGTGCATGGCACCATCTGTACACTCATGCACGTCCATGTGTGTGATGTCTGCTGTTCATCCGGCACGTATTTGTGCCCTGATGGTGCAGTGACCACCATTGCTCACCTGTGGGCTACTGTGCATCACTGTTGCCCTGCATTATGCTGCATGACACACACAACATGGCAGTCTTGCATGGTTTGTGCATGTGTGACCCTTCCACAACCCCTGACCCTGCTTTCCCACCATATCATTGCACAATGCGCATGTACATGTCCCGCCAATCACGCTTCAGCGCGCTGTGCATGGTGCTGTACACGTGGCCTGGTGGCGTATGTGGTGCAATTAGGCCATGCAATAGCACAGGTCCCACAGATAGCACTGGCTGTGTACAAAGCACTGCAAACATGCCACATGCAAGGGGAGCAGGACCAAGGGCCATGAACTGGTCAGAGTTAGAGCTCCTCCACTTTGTAGCTCTAGTGATGTAGGTGGAGGACAGGCTGTTTGGCCAGGTGGTCCAGCATAAGCCCAGGTCAGCAGTCTGGAACAGGGTTGCTGGCCATCTGGTGCACTGCACAGGTATTCCCCACACAGGGAGCAGTGCGGGCACAAGTTCGGTGACCTGCAACACAAGGACAGAGTGCAGCTGGAGCGCTTGAGGGTGTGTGTACATAGGGGTGCATTGCCCAGACCAGGTATGTCACAGTTGTACATTTGCAGGTCATGTGCATGGTGTTTCAGGCCACTGCAACTCACAAAAGCACAGTCACTGTGGCACACACAGACACATGCATGGCTACATTGGCACTATGGTGCCTTGTACTGCATGCCAAATGGGTGGGTCCTAACCACTGTGGTGCTGGGGTGGGGCAGAGACACTGTGTCCAGCCTGATGTTAGATCGCTGTTTGCTTTGCATGTCTGCAGATACACACTTGGGGGTCAGAGGCCTGGTTGCTGTGTGCTGCTGGACAACGAGGGGCCATTCAACAGTGGGGCACTGTTCATTGACACCTTCATTGCATACCTATGACAGTGTTGGGGGAGGCTGTCCACCATTGCATCTTCTCACATCATTTTCTGCTTTTGTGTTTCCTGCAGGGCTGGAGGCCAGGCAGGGGGCAGCAGAGGCCATTGAACTGAGGGAGCGGAGGGCCACCGGACATGCACCGGGTGGTGGCCATACTGGTGCAGGTAGGTGTTCTTTTTGCACATCCATTGTCTGCCAGGAGAGGTGGGTATCTGACTGGGTGGGTGTTTCTGGCACACTGTGCCTGCATGTGTATCACCTGTTGTGCAGGCCCATTGCTGGTATTGGTGCAGTTTGTGCCTGTGTCATGATGCACATTGTCCCTGCGTTAGTGGCTTCCATGTCTGCTTGCTGTATGCACTGTGGCTGCACAGTGGCACCACATTTCTGTCCCATCATGTCCTACAAGCATGTGCAGGCCACTGTCTTGTGCACATCTTGCATGCCGCCTGCCCTTCTGCACCTTGCACAAGCCTATGTCTGTACATGTGGATCATGTGCCCACCTGGTTCCTGTGCATGGTTGGTGTGGCACCCAGTGCCTGGTGCATTGTGCCTGGCTGGCTCTGGCCCAGTCCTGAGCTGGCTGCCTCTGGACTACACACAGGGGGTTGGGGTGGTATGTGTGTGACATGGCACTTGGTATCTGTTCTCTGTGTTCCCAATCTAGATACCCAGGATGTGCATGCTGGTGCTTGTTGCCATGGGGGTCATCAGCAGGACAGTCTTGTGGACATGGGGGGACAAGTGAGGTGCACCATACAGGATGCTGTGCAGCCACTGTTCCAGTGGCAGGAATGCCTGCTGAGGGCATTGACCAGTGTCCTCCATCGCCTACGCACACCTGGACAGAGGTGTGTGCACAGTTACCGTGCATGCTCTGTGGCATGAATTGGACTTTGTTTGCTGTTGGAGACCTCCCTTTGTTGTTGCACAGCCCTCTACATCCCCTGCCCACTCCCACTGCCACTTTTCTCCCCTGCTTTTCCCAGTTACAACTTTGTATATAGTCCCACGCCCACTTCCTTCTGTTCTTTTTGATGGTACATAGTTGTTCCTGTTGTTTTTGTTGTTGTTCATACATTAAATTGTTGTTTCTCTGACTCATTGCCTGTGGTCTTTCAGTTTTCTATGTTTGTGGGTTTGGTAGTTGTCTGCAGCTCTCCACTGTCCCCTTGCTGCCATACTCCAGTGTGCCCATGTGTTTGTACAGGCAGCTACCTCTGGCCACCTGCCATGTCCAGCCCATTGTATGCCCTCCCTGTTGCCTGTGGCTTGTGGGTGAGCCTACTGTCCTGCTGTGCATGTCTGTGTTGCTGGTCTATGTGTATTACCTGTGGCATGCATCCATTGCACTGTTGCACTATCTGTCTTTGGACCTGCGTAGTCACCTGTGGTTGGGGGTTTGGCATGCCTGTGTGGCACAGTAGTGTCACTGTGTGCCACCCAGCCTATGCACTGGTGTGACACTGTGTTGCTTCATACATAACCATGTCTCTGGGCACCTGTGGCAGTGGCCTGGTCCTTTGCACTATACCATGCTGCATGGTGTCCCCCGCAGGTATGTGGCACCTTGCTGGTGATGGTGAGACTGACTTGTGTGCCTGCCATGGTCATGTGTAGGCTGTGTCATGTGGTGCCAGGTGTTGTTCTGTATGCTCTGTCTCTGCAGTTCATCTGCTGTGGCCACTGTTGGGCCCTTGGCCACGCTGGCTTATCCCTTTGGGCATGTGCCACTCTCTCTCCTTTAACCCATAGCATTTCCCCTGTTGCTCCCTCAGTCCCTGCTGGGTTGCTTCTTATACATTGTTCTTCTTTCCTGGGTGGTTTTGCACATTACAGATATGCTAGGGCATCTCCCTTTGCGCCATTCCCATCATGCGCGATTTATAGTGGGGTTGCACGTGGGGGATCCCGTGGTGCATCCTTTTGTGAATCGCTCAGCTTTTGGTGGGGTGCATCCTGTTTGCAATGGTGCATCTCATTTGTGCTCAGTGCATCTGCTTTTGTGAATCCTGCCCATGATGTGCAAAGTGTTTTGATTTGTGTTTAGTCCTGGTTTGTCCGTTCCATTGTTTACTATTAAGTTTTTTTCTGAATTTGCCTACCTGAATCTCCATGTTACCATGGTTTATTGTTCTTTTTCCTATAATACCTCCTGTCCCATGTGACAGTTATTCATCAAGGACCATGGAGTCATCAAGTACTGGTTTACAGTCAATTTCTAAAGCAATACAGTTGTTATTTTAAGTTAGTTTCCTTATCTAGTAGGCATGACATGATACATTTACAGCTTAGCAATCACTTAAGGTCTAATTAAGAGGGTATACTGTAAGAAAACCACTAGAATCTTTACTAATTATAGCACTGATGACCTATGGTGATTTGTGTGCTTTTTATGGCTGGATATACTTTGACAAACTTAAAAGGTTTAAAAGCAGAATATTTACTCCTACTGACTACACCAAGACAAACATTTAGAATACAGAAATACTGAATTGGAGTTATTTTGCTGAGACCAGAACATCAGACTTCTATCTTCAGATTACTGCTGTAGTATTTTCATCACTGAGTCAGTGGTCCCAGTTGCATTGCTGTCATGTGAGACAGGAGGCATTGTAGGACAAAGAAGTGCAATAAATCATTCTAACATGGGCCATAAAACTAATATGCGAATTTAGAAAAAACTCATAATGGCAGACAAAGGGAATGACATTCCATGACTGAACACACAAACTAAAACACTCTGCACAACATACGTTTTTGCAAATTTGACAGTAGTACTACTTTAAGATGGTATCAGTCAGCCTGAGAAGAGAGGTAACTGCAGCATGTACCTTCCTAAAACCAGACTGGAAAGGGCTGAGGAAGGAAGATGAGTGAAAGAAAGGGAAGTGTTGGGAAAGCACAAACACCTTCCGAATTTGTGCCAGGCAGGTTTAAAGGAGATTATCAATCTACAGAGGACACTGAAGAAATTCTGATGCTACTTTGAACTACAGTAAGTGACTCAACTACCAGAAAATTGCATGCAAAGAAAATTCAGCCTACCAAAGAGTTAATTACATCTTAAATACCGTCGGACTAATTAATTTTGCACCCCTTTAATTTGCATGAAGAGAATTGCTGGCTTATTTATGCAAATTAAATTTGGTGCTTTCCTTCACTCCTCTCAACAGCAACAGAGTAATTTTTATGGCTGCGTGGAAGGAGCACCATAGACATTATGCAATCATCATCTCTTTAGAAGAGCACTGTGGAAGCACGTGACCAGACCGCTGTCCGGTGTGCTTCCACAGTGCACTGGCACAGTTTCTAGTGGTTGTGATTAGGTGTCCCTTCCCCTCTGTTGGATGCATAAACACTGCCACTTCATGGGGTAACTTCTTTTTCTTACGCAACTGCAGAAATGATGGCCACCATACACAAGATGGCTGCCAAGTCAGACTGCACATGTGTATCGTGCATGCACAGTTCTGTCATTGCTGCCATCTTGTGCACAACATATTCAGGTGCTCGTCAAAGCACTGTGCAGCCATATTAGCTATGACTAGAGTTTGTTTAAATAAAGCTGTGACTAAAACTATGCCTCAGATCGGTAAGTCACCACATATATATGGGAGGGTAAGAAATGATACCCTAGCACTAGTTAGGGACAGTAAGAGTGAGTTCTGGCTAATAAGACAGAAAGTCAAGTGAGTGAAAATGATAGAGAAAGGAGGTCAATTGTTTTGTGTTTGGGGGATGCAGCAGCACTTAACATCAAAGAGCTTTGAGAACAATCTACAGAAATGATTTTGTGCAGACAGCAGTTCAATGTGCAGTTCAGTGTCCAGGTACAGTCAGGATGTGCTGGTTGGGGTGAATTATGGATGGTGAATGTCAGGGAGACTAACAAATGAGCATGAGAGAACTACATACAGGTTTTAAGAATACCTTACATACAGGACTAACTAATCAGCATGAGAGAACAAAAATGCATAGTATAATAATGATTGGCATGACAAAATTTACAAAAAGCGTTTAGATATATTATTATGAGCAGGATAACCAAGGCAATAATGAGGGAGGGAAACACAGTAGGAGGGTCAGAAGAGATAGTGCTGGGACAAAGGGGGGTGGAGGAAGAGCTGCTGTAAATACGTTTTCTGTTGAGGGTAGGTTGGAAATGGTAAATGGAAGGGAAACAGATCAGAGAGGCTAATCAACATGTGGAATCAGTACCATGTGTTTTCAGCTTTTGAGGTTCAGTGCCTTGGAACCACTAATAAAAAAAGAACCCCAGCAGCTCAGTTAGTTCAGCTACTTATGTTGTGTTGTGATGGTAATGGTGGGTTAGAGAATGTGTTGCTGTCCTTTTTTCATTGTCCATTTTTAAAGTGTAGCAATGTCAACCACTTGTCAGCCAATCATATGCTAAAAAGAAAAACGTCATCATTCATTCATGAATTTGGGACATAGAAGAGAACATGATTGCTCCACTGTAGGCCCATATTTCTGTTTCTAAGTGCTGTGCATCTTTAATTTGGAGGCAAGGGAGTGAGGGTGGGTACTAGAGGGGAGAAGGTGAGGTTCGTCGCTTGAATTCAGAGTTCAGGGTATTTTACAGGGTATGGGAGGTGACTGCTCTTGATTTGGTGCAGGTGAAGAGGAATTGTCTATTTTACTTGTGACTCATTATAAGAATTTTTTCTGTGACTGTGAAGGGTGGAAGGATGGAGGTGGGTGCTAGAGGGTGGCAGGGTGGGGAAAATTATTTTTAAAGTTCTGTGTGGTCAGGGGGATTATACAGAAATCCAGTGGGTGGGATGATGTAAATGTTTAAACATGTTTCTTAAAAAAAAATCACTGCTTGAAGTAGGTAGTGAAAAGGAAACTTGCAACAGCTTTGCTGGCAAAGTTTTAATTCACAACACTCCTAAGTAGAAAGTGTTTTTGAAGAGAAAAACTGTACTGACTCACCCTGAAAATAGCTCTTAATTTGCTGACCTGCATACAGTCCACTACAGCATTACTCTATAAAACCACTTTGAATATTAGGGAGTGTTTTCCAAAGGTATTGGTCTCACGTTGCAGTTTGTGTGCAAATGTAAACGTTTCACATACTGTTTAATGAAATACAGTATGATGTACATACTGTTGAATGAAATACAGTATGATGTATCAGGCTGATTCTGCTGACTCACAAGCGGTTATTTGCTGTAACCAGAAATCTCAAAATTCCCTGTAAATGATGTCAGATCAGGGCTGCAGCACTAGGAGGTTCAATAACCTTACAACTTTTATAAGTACAGATCAGATGTTTGCCAATCTTGCTATTCTCGCAGGTCTAAGTACAATCCCCTGTGACTGTACTTAGACCTAGAAGGATGGGGGATGGCCAGCAAACAAAATATCAGAGCTCACAAAAACTTTAACATGCACAGCAGACTACTGAATCTCCCAGTGTACAGACCTGCTCTGATATTGGCTGCAGGGGATTCTGGGACTTCTGGTTACAACAAATGTCAGCTTCCTAGTCAGAAGAAATGGCCTGATGCAATCTACAATACTACAGTAAATAGTTAAAAAAAATGTTTTTGCACACAAACTGCAAATTTAGAACAGCCCCACACTTGGGGTTGGGGCTCTTAGTGGTGGCTGTTGCCCTTTAAGCATATATTCATGTGCTGTAGTAGCTTATTGCTTATTTAGATGTCATTTTCCTAGTTCAGATTGAGTCACAACCATTGTGAGGGGGGTAGAACTTTAGCTCTCTTCCAAGCACCTGGCAGGGTACCAGTATTGAAAGAAAGGTTGAGCAGATCAGAGATTGTGGTAGACACAGCAGCAGCAAATAAGTAAGGGAGTACAAGGTCACACCCATCTGAGCAGTTACTCTTGATAGGGTTAAGGGAAAACAACACAGACAGAGTAGCATTAAGTGTGGTGGGGAAAAAGAGAAGGGGGTATAGCAGGTGGAGTGGAAGGGTGGAAAGGGAAAAGGCAAGCAAAAGGAATCAAGGAAGGAGCACATGGGAGAGAGACGTGAAGGGGCAAGTAGAGAAAAAAATCATTAGAGGAGGAGGCAATCTCTGTGGGGTCAGAAATGATAGAAGTAACTAGATGGAGGACTGGTATTGTTAATCATAGTGGGATTTAAATAGGGAGTGGATAAACTGCCTGAACTAAGATTAGTATTTGATGATAATCAGGAGGTTGGAAGCATAGTATTAAGACTTGTCCAGCCTGGTTGCTTTGGAATAGGCATTCAGAAGCTATTTTTTTTACTTGCTAAGTCCACCTGAGAACCAGGGGAGGCATGAAGATACCACAAATAGTCCTGAACTTTATAAAAGTAACACAAACCATGTTTTCATTTTTTATTCTAATTTTAAATTTGGGCACATGTGAAGTCTGTATAGTAACCCTCAATATCTCGTTGTGTATTTGTTTTGAAATAGCCCATTGTTTTCCTTGTTTTAGACTCATAATAATGCAGCATTTTTCCCACAAAATATTTATTTTTTAATTACTGTCAGTTCAAGAACTTAGTGACATCCTTTGAGCTGAAAACTAAAATGAATGGAGTCCAGCTCATCGGATGTCACTGGATCTGGCTTCATTGTAGTCTTCTGGTCAATTGATGTCACTGGGTTCAAGAGCTGTTAAAAGAAATGGGCACATGCCTCCTGCACTCCTGCTTCAGAATATGGACCACTGAGTATCACGCTGGTATACATACCTCCAGTACAGAGCCAGAGTTATCCACTAATCTGGTCTCAGTGCTGATGTCAGGTAGGCTGGACGCTCCATAACATAACCCTCTAGCACTGCAGTTTATTTTCTCAGTGATCTAGGATTACACAAAACTGCCTGAAGGGGAGGAACAGGGTCAACTTCACCCCCCCCCCACCTGCTTGCCAGAGATAGCCATAGCCCTTCAGACTGGACAAAGCAGGGATCACCCTGTCTTGGTTCCAATCTTTACCAGGGCATCTCCTCATCCACACATCAACTTTCTGACCCTCCCAACTTTTCCTCCAGACCTAACAGTTGCTTTTGGCTGCAGATTCTCAGGATTCCCAGTCCCTTACAGCAAAACAGAACCAATTCTAATGTGGCAAAAGGGAAGCCTGTAAAAGGGTATAGCTGCTGAAGCTGGTCTGGAGAGCAGATGTGCTTGATGTAAAGTTATAAAAAGTACATAATGCTATAGTATGACAAAACAAATACAACTCAAATTTCTCAAAACCCCCACCCAACCCTTCAAAATAATCAGGAACAAAATTATACACTGGTAAATCTCAGGAGATCTGGCATAAAGTACTCTCGTAATTTCCTTCAAATGAGCTTATCTACTTGATTGCTTTGGTCTGGGATCAATGCAGCCCCTAAATATTTCTGATCCTTTTCTGCACAGATGTGCTCAGTTTGGTTTGATCTATCACCACCAGGTCTTTGATTCCAAGGAAGTCTGGTCCCTTTCAGATCTGCAGGCTTCTTGCGGCATACCTAATTAAAATCATTATCGCAATTTACAACTATGGGCATATCTTCATACTTCGATTCCTGGCAGCAGATGCCTCCTGGTCTCTCTGTCAGTGGTAATGGCTTTAATGCTAACCTATCAAAGAGGCGACCTCCATGCACTCATTATTTATACTATTTACTCCATCTTTCGTTCTTTGTTGATGGATTCTACTCTTCCCATTGTCGATCACAGGCTGTCTGATGTGTGCATATCATGCAATTTCCTTGGATGGGAGTAATATTCTTTGATTACTTATAAGTTGATGATATCTCTTTATAAAGACTTTGTCTGGAAATGCCAGAAATGCATGTTTAGGACTCTTGTGGGCTCTGCTCAGTTTCGAGATCCTCAGGTTAGTGCTTGCTGGAGGGAATTTGGAGCCACCACAGTGAATCATGCTCATATTTTTTGGCTCTGTTCTCTTTTGTTGACCTACTGGGAGGCAGTTTCACAGGTCGTCACCTCTCTGTTGGACATCTCACCCCTTTATCTCCACTGCTAATCCTCTTGCACACACACCCTGTTGATTTGCCTCTACTAGGGAACAGGGGTCAACCATAACTTTTTTTGCACTAATCAGCTGGGCTAATGAATCAGAGATTGCACTAGCCCACAGAAGTTTGCAGTAGCCTGCTGTCAGTATGGTTAACAGTGATTTGTTAAATGAAAGGCAAATAAAATCGCATTTGTCCTGCCAACAGTCTGGACACCTACCAACTGATTTTGCACTGTGCCTTTAACTGCAAATTGCACATATGCTATCTCAGCTTCTGTGACTGAAGAGTCAGTGGTTCTGTCACTGATGACTGAAATGAACTCTGTTCCCATAATTTTTTCTCGTACCACCATGTGTTCAACCTCAGCTACATAGTGAATAAAGTTGCAGACATATTTGTCATTCTGATATGCTGAACTGATATCTCGCCATATCATATCATCAAGGCTGCACCTCCATACAAAGTCTGAAAGGACATCCTTTCTTAGCAATTCATGTTCTCCAGCATTCCCTCCATATTACTTGTCCTTGGAGTAGCAGTGCTGGCATCCTCCTTTTCCTTTTCCCTAGCATGAGCTTCATTGATATTATGGGATGAGACAGAATCAAGCTGGAAGTTATCTTTACTGAAATGAAAATTATTGTTATTGCCCGCCTTACCCAACTGTATTTCATGTTTGATACACAAATAACAGAACATCAGATCTTTTGCACCATCATACTCCAACCAGTCATATTTTTCTAGCCAACATTGCTGGAACCAATGACTTTGCTTTGTCTTTTCGTACTCACAATCTTTTATTTGTTTGTCTTCATCAGTGTGCTTTCTATTAATGTCAGCTGGGTTACTGACTTCTTTAATATATTTCCAGATTTTCAGATTTGTAGTTAATAAAGTTGTGTCGTGAAAAGTGTGTGTGTCTTTTTCTTCCCTTTTTCCTTCCTGTTCCCACCCTGGCCACAGATCCCAGAAATGCTTGATTGTCCCAGTTCTATTAAAAAATGTTCACCAAAAAAAACGGTAAGGATAAATTCAACAGCTTCTACCCATAGTGTTGTTTATTTATTTTTATTCTTTGGCAGCCAGGTAACTCTCATTGGACACAAGACCCATTTACAGGGTGGTTAAATGACTTGCTCAGGGTCACACAGTGTGCAAGTGGAGGCTGTGGGAATTTAAACCCCAGTCTGCTGGATGTACAAAGACCATTCACAACCTGTTGCTTTCTGTTAAACACTCTCCAGTTTTCCTTTCCATGACAGCCATGTATTCTGATATGCTTTGATCACCTTTTTAATAATTGAACTATCAGTACTTGTGGTATCCACAATACTACATTGTGTCCGCTTTACCTCAACAGCTACTGCTGTTTCTTTTCAAATGTTTAAGACATTACATTCCACAATTTCAGACACACCATTCCATGCTATGTATTCCAATGGCATGTAAAGGTGTAGCTAATGTCTTAGAATGTTCAGGTTGGTAATATAAACAAGAATTTGTCAATACTGAATGTTCGCTTGCAGGTATTTGCAGTGGTGTTTGGCATGTATGGTGCTTTACACTAATGCCCTGTGCGATTGCTGGTATTTGCGCAATAAATTGTCAGCATGACCTTTTTGTTACCCCCATTGTGCGCTACATAGGCGGAAACACATTTTGGGCAGGATGTGAAAAATGACAGCTGTACTGCTCATAAGGAAGTGTGGTAAAATGGCAATGTTGAAAATCTGGACTGGAAATATTGAAAATTCGCAAACCTATGAGCATGCTTAGGAACTGTACAGCATACGCTCATAAAGAGTCATTTTAGGAATATTTTCACCAAATTTTCAACATTGCCATTTTAAAACCTCTGCTAATGAACAGTGTCACTGTGATTTTCTTACTGTGTCCCATACATTGATTTCGCACACCGACTGCGCCATTGTGCAGTACATAGGCGGAAAGACGTTTTGGGCAGGATGTGAAAAATGACAGCTGTACTGCTCATAAGGAGGTGTGGTAAAATGGCAATGTTGAAAATCTGGAGTGAAAATATTGGAAATTCGCAAACTTAGATAACGTGGAACTGCCTAGCCTTGCGTTCTTAAACAGTTATTTGTAGGAATTTTTAGCCAAATTTTCAACATAGCCATTTTAGCTCTCTGCTCATGAACAGTGACACTGTGATTTTCTTAATGTTTCCCATACAGTGATTTCACCGACTGTGCCATTGTGTGCTACATGGCGGAAACATGTTTTAGGGCAAGATGTAAAATGACAGCTGCAGTGCTCATAAGGAGGTGTGGTAAAATGGCAATGTTGAAAATCTGGAGTGAAAATATTGAAAATTCGCAAACTTTACGAGCGCGAGGAACTGCATACAACGACCGTAAAAACAGTCATTTAGGAATTTTTTCACCAAATTTCAGCACAGCCATTTAAGACCCCTGCTCATGATCAGTGTCACTGTGATTTTCTTAATGTGTCCCATACATTGAGTTTGCACACCGACTGCGCCATTATGCGCTACATGGGCAGAAACACATTTGGGCAGGATTTGAAAATGACAGCTGTACAACTCATAAGAAGGTGTGATAAAATGGAAATGTTGAAAATCTGGAGTGAAAATATTGAAAATTCACAAACTTACGAGCCTGCATAGGAACTATAGCGCTTGGCTAAGTAAAACAGTCATTTTGGAAATTTTGCACCAAATTTTCAACATGGGGTTTAGGACACCTTCTCATGAATGATGTCACTGTCATGGTGTTATTCAAGGCTGAAGGGTGATTTCACGCAGTGACTGCACAGTGCCTGTGAAATCACCCTTCGGGCCTGAATACCACCATGACAGTGACATCATTCATGAGAAGGGGTCCCAAAAACTCCATGCTGAAAATTTGGTGCAAAAATTCCAAAAAATGACTGAGATATGCAATAAAGTTTAAACTTCCCTATCTAGACCATTATACAGCTTACCGGCATTTCCTCAGTTCGCGATCGCCTTTGAAGAGTGCAGACGTGTTCCCGGTCCACCGAAGATCGCCGAGCCAGAGTCTGGAGGAAAGTATGAGTGTGGGAGGCTGGATGCGCAGTGGGTGGGTGCGGGTTATAGGGGGCTGGGAGGCGGCGCGGGGACCGTTTTGTTTTACAGGTTTAACAAAAAAGACAACGTGGGACATTTGCCACACTGGGGTGGGCTCCCAGTGTGGCAGAAGATCTGTGGGGGCTGAGGAGTCAACGGGTGATTGGGCACAACCATTTGGCAAACTATGCGGGGGACGAGGGCCGACGGGGAGATTGCTACCCGTCGGCAACAGAAACGAGCGTTGCCATGCTGGGTGGGCTCCCAGCATGGCAGGATGGTTTGGGGGACCGTGGAGCCATTGGGGGATTGGGCACCTCACTGGCAACAACACGTTTGCCACACTGGGTGGCTCCCAGTGTGGCACCAAAGCTTTGGGGGCAGCGGACGCGCCGGGGCCAGCGCGCACATGCTGGGATGGCATGATGGTGCTCAGTATGGCAGCGGTGCTTTCCTTTGAAGCAGAGGAAAACTGCTGCATACTGAGCTCCTGCACCCATTGGTGCAGGACTGCCACGCCTGCTCAAAGGAGCAGTGCATTGGATAGGAGAGGCACACCTCCAAGTGTGCTACTCTCCCAAAACGTTCCTTGCACATGCTCGCAAGCAAACTTAAAAATGAGAGCAGCAGCTGCTAAGGACTTGGGAGAGAAATAATCAACACAGTGACAAAGGCAATAAAAATGTGAAAACTAATTTGAAAAAGTGGATCTAAAACATATGAGAATATAGGGAAAACAAAAAGGAATCCATTGCAGCATATAAAGGTGAAAAATGGTTTCCTATCATGGCAGTAAATGACCACACTTAAAATTCAGAGCTGAAAAGATTAGGTCGATTTACTGCTAATAGTCTTAATGGCCATACTTGACATCTTCTAGACAGACTGTTTTTACCAACAAAGGCCTGTGACTAGTGACATCAGAACTTTTTTTGTAACCTGGACATGCATGCAACAGTGAATGATTTGATGCAATCAGTTTTAATACTAGCTGAGCACTCAAAATGACCCAAAAACTGGACTACATTTAATCAAAACTGGATAACCAGATAAGGACCCTGAAAACCGGATTATCTGGTCTACAACTGGACAGGTGGCAACCCTAGAACTCAGTCACAGATCTGCCTGCCAAGAATACTGAGCTAAATAAGGAAAAGAAAAAGAGAAAGGATCTTTACCAACAAAAAATAAAAGCAATAGTTAGTATAAAATGAAACAGTTTGTAAAGGCACTACACACAGACATCTATTTTTTTTGTCTCACTAATGTTAAGGCAGCACATAGTTAAACATCCATGAAAAAGACCTTGCTTTAAATTAAATAACAGTTATAGGTATATATTTGTTTGTTTATTTATTTAACACCTGGGTTGAGCATGGAACTGCAGCTTTCCACAGGAGGAATTGCACTAGCCTAGCCAGGCATATAATTGAGATTCTGCAGTAGCCTGTGGCAATCTGCCCTAGTAGCCGGGCTTGTAAATGAATGTTAAGGTCAGCCCCTGCTAGGGCAACAGTTTAAGTTGTTGCTGATTATTTTGGTCCATGCCCAGAAAGCTATTATTAAGTTATGGATGGTTGACTCCCTATGTCCAGCAACTTTCAAATTAAATAAAGTTGGTTCACTCCATTTACCATTATGAGAAATGCAATTATAGCTATTTAAACTATTTATCAACTTTTCAAGATATATGTCGGCAGGTCTTATATAAACTACAGTCTGACCCTGATTTTGTTCACTGATTTGCTGTAGCTGTTCCTCTGATGGGACTAGGTGTACTGATGTCATCCTATCCCATTTTAGTTTTTAGTACTGGCATATTATTGGCCCTTTTTTGTATATGGGTACCCTGCCAAGCCTCAGAACCTTTAGTATTATGACTTTTTTTTTGTGCTCGTTGTTCAGATTAGTTGTTTTTTTTCTAAATTTATGTTGTACAGAGAATGTAGCCTTAACTCTAGCTTTTAATGATGCTTTTGGTATTACAATACCAGCTGGTTAGTTTTTTTTTTTCTTTTATGGTTTTATATTTGTCTAATCCAGCTCTCTTTCATCCTATCTTATGATAGACTATTTTTCCTTAATGATCGACTTGCAGTTTGTCTATGTATTGTTGGTGTTCTTATATTTTTTCAATAAAGATGTTACTAGGAACAAAACCACTGCCCCCACAATCACAGTCCACTCAGTCCTCTTTAAATTATAGACAATAGCACTAAACAGATGCACAGTTCTGACTCAACCAAGTTGAGTGCAGATTTTATTTATCTAGCATAGTTGAGAAACATTGCAATAACCAATTATATAATGAGTAAAGGAATAACTAAGGTAACATTAAATGCATGTTGTTGCAACAAGGTATTCAGCTGAAACATTCAAACAAAGATTAAACAATTTAATGTGCATCAAAGGGATACATTTGGTTACAGTAACTAATGTTTGCAGCTCTGGAGATCTTTGTAGTGAAGGCCACGAATGAGCTATTCAAAGCTTGAATGAGGAGCAACTAACCATGGAGAGGAATTTAGATTCAGTGAGAAACACCAAACTGGCAGGACAAAAGTCAGTGTTGAGTGGATTTAAATGTAATGATCTGAGTTAGGAAACGGAGCTTTATTTTAATAAGGTCTTCAGGCTGGATCAGTCCTGGAAAGGCAAAAGTCCCAGAAGCAGTTTTAATATGGAAAAAATGTGGGTTATACATTGATGAATAAAACAAGACTTAAGAATTCACCAATAGGCAATTATAAAAGTTGTGCTACCATAGTTCAATTAGCAGAAATAAATGGAAATTTGACCAGCTATCAAAGGGCTACATGCACTAAGGCAGGCTGGGCACGAGCAACATGCACATACCCAGCCTGTGGACAAGCACTCAGTTGCCAGTGTAATAAAATGTAGAGGCCGGTAAGCTTAGTTTGAAGCACTTTACTAAATATTGCCAGTTTAACACATTTTCATGCATTTAGTGTCAGGTTTAATGTTAATCTGGTGGGTTACAGCTTGTCAAGCCTTATTTATATAGACATTCAAAAGTGGTAACATCACAATGAGCATGCATCACTAATATGCATGAACTGAATTAACATGCTTATCTTCACATCTCCCCCTTAGTACGATCTTTCAGAACAACAGCAATTTTATAACTTTAAATATAATAAATTTTACTTTACAGTTCTTTAGTCCATAATGCCCAGAGCCCCTTCTATGTCCTGTATCTTGCAGGCTTTATTATTGGGCGGCCACTCATTTGGCTCACCCAGGTAAGGCTTTCTGTCTGGCCATGCATGCTCCATGGGGTGGCTGACATCACTGCTGATGTTGTTGTTGCTGAGTCTTGGCTTGAGTCCTGTTGCTGCTGCACCACCATGGCTACTGCATCTCTTCTTTCAGACATCCCTCTCTCCATCAACGACGTGGCCTCTCTGTCTTCTCTCTCTGTGGGATGAAATGTCTTGTTCTCTCCATGATAAACTGGACTGTGGCTCAGGAGGTCCCAATATGTCCCTTTGGTTGCATCAGTACTGCTTCCCATTAGCTTCAATGACATATGATCAAGGGATTTGGGCTGGTGAGAGGACTACTAAAGGGGTCCATTCATTCTCAGTGGTACACAAATGCACTGATTGTCCTGGAGTTAAAGCATGCAAGGAGTGAACATTTTGATGGTAATAATACTGTTGTTTTCTCTGGGTTTTCACTAAGGCAGCTTACACATCAATCTCTTATTAATGTTGACTTTAACAGTTCATGTGGTGTTGGAATTAAAGTTTTTGTTCGATGTCCCATAAACAGTTGGGCTGGTGACCCCAGGCCTTCAATAGGCATGTTTCTCATATCTAGCAATGCCAGGTAGGGATCATTATGGTCCTGCTTAGCTTATTTCGGCAAATTCTTGATTCTTTGTACTGCTTGTTCCACCATTCTATTGCTCTGAGGATGTCTGAGTGGTGAAGTGACATGTTTGAACTCATACTTCTTTGCAAAAGTGTCAGACTCAACACCAGCAAACTGAGGTCCATTATCAGTAATGAGAATTTCAGGTATTCCATGCCTTGCACATTATTACACTGCCGCTGCCTGAAACCAGCAGACTGAACACTTTGCTCTGTAAGGTATGGCAAAGCCGCAACTTTTTTACCCATCCCCTTCCCCACCTCCTGCCTTTTATTAAATAGACCTTCTTCCTGCCCCTTTCTTAACTACATGCCCATTGATAGCACACTAGCCTATGACATTTTAACTTCTGGTCATCAAATCATCCTGCAATCTCTACCTAAGGTGGTTTCACTGCCAGGCTGTCAGACCACTCATAGCCACCATAATCTTTCAGATCTACGGTATCTAGCTTCACTAACAGAGTATCTCCCTATCTTTTTTCACCCAGGTTTCCCTGATGGTACACTTTAGTTAAGGATCCTTTCCTTACTATTGACTACATTTGCTTTCTTTCGTGTACATGTCAGGAACTGTCATAGTTCATTCTAGTAAGGCTATCCTCAATGTCACAACTTAGTTAAGGATACCTTCCTGTAATAACACTACACTTACTTTCCTTGTGTACCTGTCAGATACACTCCAAGTCCATTCCAGTGAGCTCTGAGTCCATTCCCTCTTCCATGAGGATAACCATGGGGGCAAAGCTGTGGCTACTCCTCTTGTCACTCCTCTACCTGGAACCATGCAGACAATATCATCAACCACATGATGCCTTGTGAGGTGACTGTATATTGACACTGCCCTGCTGTGGGTTCACTATAGCATCAGAAGACTATGTATGTGCTTATAACCTCCCCCTACTCCAGCCACACTACTGGCTAATGTATGATGGTGGGACTCAAGTGGAGTTGATCAAGTGGGACACAGAGTCTCCTTCTCCCAGTGTAGTACCCTCACTACTCCTCTCAGTCAGAGTATTAGTTATAACTGTACTAGGATGACAAAACATTAGAACTGGGAACTCCAGAATACCGACTGAGAACCTGAGAACATGTGCGAAAGCAAGAATCTATAAATTACCCCTTACTGCAATAAGAAAGTTTCTGCTCCTGTTACTACTATGCTTGGGCAATATAGAACTCAATCCTGGGCCTTCAGAGGCTATTGCATTGCCATCAGACCTAGCCAGGCTCAAGGGATTGAGCTTCCTTCACGTCAACATGTGCAGCCTACTAAAAAGGATTACTATGATCCAAGCATGAGTTAGCCATACCTTACCAGATATGTTGGTGATCTCCAAAACTTGGCTTAGACCTGCCACAACTGAAAAGGTTATCAGCTTACCTAATTACCTACTATTCAGAGCTAATAGACAGTCTAAAGGTGGAGGGGTAGCCATCTATGTTAAGAACAACTTCTCTATAACCTGCCTTGACTCAACATCTGTGGTGAACGAATTTGAATGCCTATCTCTCTCGCTGGTGGTCTCGCACACCACATCACTGCATGTAATAGGATGTTATAGACCTCTGTCTGCTGGTCTCCAACTATTAACGCATCTAGGTGACACCATCAGGAAAGGGTCCCTAGAAACTATTATATTAGGGGATCTTAATCAAGATTGGCTTTCTAAGGCTGCTATACCTCTCTTGTCCTTCTGTGACACACATGGTTTAGCACAACTCATCAATGAACCAACCAGAATTAATAAAAAGAACCCAAGAAATAGTACACTACTGGATGTTACTCAGATGTTACTCGGAGGCACTGCCTGTGTATGGCATGGGTGAGGCTAGGGTGCTCCACATCATCTGATTCAATCAGTGGTTGAAAAACTGGTGCAGAGCTCAGGGATTTGGCTTCATTGGGGACTGGGGGTCCACCTGGACTGATGCAGGCATATACCAGGATCCTAGGTGACAGGTTTAAATGCTTCTTTGGCAAGCATTTAAACTAGCTAAGGGGGGAGGCACTGGAGAGGAGCAGGAAAATCCTATTCCCCCCAAAAATCAGGGTACTAAGTGAGATAAACACCAAGATAGAGCTGTCAATAGGGAGAAAGGCAGGGGTAAATGGAGAAAATGACAAAGGCAATAAGGACAGGGATGGGGCAAAAAGGGGTAAGGCCATCAAGAAATGGAGGGTAATGAATACCAACACCCATAGTCTGGGCAACAAGCTCCCTGAACTGGTGGCCTTGATGGAAGAGGGATGCCTAGATATTGTAGCTGTCACAGAAACATGGTACACAGAGAACCATGACTGGGATGTTAACATACCAGGGTGCACAACCTACAGGAGAGACAGGGAAGGGAGAAGAGGGGGCAGAGTAGCTCTCTATGTTAGGGAAGGGATAAAAGCAACTGAACAAAAGAGTAAATAGGGAGGAGAGGAGGCACTGTGGGCCACCTTAGAGACTGGAAATGGCACCACAATCCACACAGGGGTTGTATACAGACCCCCATGTCAGGGAGAGTGAATGGACAAGGATGTGACAGAAGACATCCTTAGAATGGCAGAGAAAGGGGAGATACTGTTGATGGGGGACCTTAATATGCCAGATGTTAACTGGAGCACCTTTGCTGCAGCCACATCCAAAAGCAGGGCCATCCTCGATGCCCTTCAAGTGGCATGCCACAGACGGCTAGTTTTGGAACCCACTCATGAGGGAGCCATCTTAGATCTTGTACTCTCAAATGGGGATAGTGAGAGGATCTTAGATCTAGAAGTGGGTAGCCATCTGGGAACTAGTGACCACCAAACAGTGTGGTTCATGATAAACTCAGCTACAGAGTCAAGCCATACAAAAGTGAGGGAACTGGACTTCAGGAGGGCTGACTTTGGCAAGATGGGAGAGTGCCTTAGAAAAGCACTAGCAAACAGGCTAGAAGGAGAGGTGGAGCAACAATTGGGAAACATCAAAACTGCCATCACAGAGGCAACAAGCCTTTGTGTGAAGCAAATAAACAAATCAAAATGAAAGAAAAAGCCACTATGGTTCTCAAAAGATGTGGCGGTGAAGGTTAGGGAGAAAAAGATAGCATTTAGGAAGTACAGTATAAGGAAACACAGAAGGAGCAGGACAGAGAACTGTACCAGTTAAGGCAGAAGGAAGCAGGGAGGGTAGTCCAAATAGCAAAAGGCCCAAACTGAGGAAAAGATAGCCAACTTGGTTAAGAAGGGGGATAAAACCTTTTATGGGTATATCAAGGCATGTACAAAGACAAAGGGAGGGATAGTGAGGCTGAATAGAATGGACCGTGGGTGGGCAGAGAGGGATAGTGAAAAAGCAGGGATACTGAATGAATACTTCTGCTCAGTATTCACAAAAGAGGAGGCGGGGGAGGTGCCTAATCCAATTAACAGAAACACTCTGGGTAGGGGGCTGATCCTAGTCCTTTCACAGAAAAAAGGGTTCTGAAAGAACTCCTAAAACTGAAGGTGGACAAAGCAATGGGGCCTGATGGAATTCACCCCAGAATTCTAAAAGAATCAAGGAGAGAACTAGTGACACCACTGACTACCCTTTTTAACAAATCATGGGAGGACGGTGTGGTACCTGAGGACTGGAGGAAGGCAGATGTGATTCCCCTTCACAAAACTGGGAGCAAGACAGAGGCAGAAAACTACAGACCTGTCAGTTTGACCTCTGTGGTAGAGAAAGTGATGGAATCACTTCTGAAGGAAAGAATTGTTGAGTTTCTAGAGGCCAGTAGGGCACAATACCAAAGGCAGCATGGGTTCACAGCAGGAAGGTCATGTCAGACGAATCTAATTGATTTCCTTGACTGGGCGACCAAAGTAGTAGACCAGGAAAGGGCTGTGGACATGGCCTATCTAGATTTTAGCAAGGCATTTGACACAGTCCCACACAAAAGATTAATAGTCAAATTAACCAGCCTGGGAGTGGGTCCCAGGGTGGCAGCCTGGGTAAAACACTGGCTGGACAACAGGATGCAGAAGGTAATTGTAAATGGAGTCCACTCTGAAGAAAGAAGAGTTACTAGTTGGATACCGCAGGGTTCAGTACTGGGTTCATTCCTTTTTAATGTCTTTATAAGTGACATTGCAGAGGGGCTAGAAGGAAAAGTATGCCTCTTTGCAGATGACACAAAGATCTGTGACAGGGTTGATACACAAGGAGAAAGGATGAGAAGGGACTTGGCAAGGTTAGTGGAATGGTCAGAAATATGGCAGCTTGGATTCAATGCAAAGAAGTGCAAAATAATGCACCTGGGAAACAAAAATCCAGGGGAAGATTACACAATGGGGGGCGAGGTAGTAACAACAACAAAAATGGAAAGGGACCTGGAGGTAATCATATCAGATGACCTCAAGGTTAGTAAGCAATGTGAAAAGGCAGTACGGAGGGCTGGAGGGATACTGGGATGTATAGCGAGTGGAATCACCAGCAGAAAACAGGAAGTTGTTATCCCTCTGTACAGACAGTTGGTGAGACCCCATCTGGAGTACTGTGTCCAGTTCTGGAGACCCCATCTCCGCAAGGACATAGACAGGATGGAGGCAGTCCAGAGGAGGGCAACTAAAATGGTGCAGGGTCTGCAAGAGAAGCCATACAAGAAGAGACTAAAGGAGCTTAATATGTATACCCTTGAGCAAAAGAGGGAGATGGGGCACATGATAGAAACTTTTAAGTACCCTCAGTGGAATCAACGAAGTCCAAGAGGGTAGCATCTTTCAGAAAAAGAGATGTGCAAGAACAAGGGGACACAATTTGAAGATAGAAGGGGGACAGTTCAGGGGTAATGTGAGAAATTATTTTTTCACAGAGAGGTTGGTGGACACATGGAACAGCCTTCCTGAGGAGGTTGTGGGGTCTAAAACTGTGGAAGAATTCAAGAATGCGTGGGACAGACATAAGGCAATTTTTAAGGGGGTAGGAACAAATGGGCTGTTGGTTAAATAGGATCTGCAGCTTATCCTGTAGGTAGGGAAATGGGCAGACTAGGTAGGCCAGGCGGTCCTTATCTGCCATCAAAGTCTATGTTTCTGTGTTTCTATGTTAGCCATGTGAGGAAACCACATCTATTCTCCCATGCCGGTGTTCTCTTCAGTGATATCAGTGACCACTGTTTCACTGCCAGTGTAAGAGCAACCAATAAACCTCTATCCCTGTCAAAGTTCTTAGTTAGAATATCAAGGCAACATTTTGACCCTCATGCATACCTGGATGATCTGAAGTACTCCGCATACTGGCAAGACTTCTACCTGTCAAAAACAGTATACTCCACTTACAAAGTCCTTAACAAAATAATATTAGGAGCCTTAAACAAATATGACCCATTACTTAAAGTATATGTAAGAAACAAACTATGTTGATGGTTCACCCCAGATCTCAAATGTGCACTCTTAGAGAGGGACAATCTGTGGAAAAAAGCACGTAAAACAAAGACACCATCAGACTGGTGTCAATTTAAAAGGGCTAGGAACATATGTACCGGGAAGATTAGAGATGCAAAAGCTGCTTACTATCGTACTGAGTTGGACTCTTCTATCCAGAACCCAGCTAAATTTTGCAACACCATCAATGACCTATCTGGCCGCACACCAGGCAATTCGCTCCCAGCCAAGATCGTTTCTGGAAACTATATTATTAACCACAGATTGGAGGTCCTAGAGTCATTCAACAATCACTTCACAACTGCATGTCTAGCATATGACAACTCTCCTCCAAACTCGATACGCTCCCAGTTGGGCACTCAACATACTGAAACCCTTGCGACAGATTCAATATTCTCAGTGCAACCAGCTAAGCTGAAACAGGTGGAAGAATTGCTATGCCAACTGGACACAAAGAAAAGTGCTAGTGTGGACTCCCTCGTCCCCTACTTCCTGAAGATTGCCTATCATCTACTAGTGGTACCAATAACACACTTATTCAACCTTTCATTGTCCCAAGGAACAATCCCTTCAATTTGGAAAACATCGCAAGTCATTCCTCTATTTAAATCAGGGGACCCTTGTGACCTTAACAACTATAGGCTGATTTCCATTCTTCCTGTACTATTTAAACTGCTAGAAAAAATTGTAAGTATACAATTGAGATCTTATCTTGAATCTATGAATATTCTAAACCCTGCACAATCCGGCTTCAGAGCCAAACATAGCACCATTACGGCCCTGGCAAAAGTACCCAATGATTGGCAGACAGAATTGCATAACAGGAATTTTATCCGTGCTGTGTTTTTGGAGTTAAGTAAGGCATTCAACACAGTCAATCATGATTTGCTCTTCTCATCCCTGAAATATATAGGGCTGGATTCACTCTCCCTGCAGTGGTTCACCAACTACTTGACTGTACGGCTCCAACAGGTTAAGGCCGAAGGCGAACTATCATCCCTTAAACCACTGCTAAGAGGCGACCCCAGGGATCCATTCTTGGTCCTGTTCTCTTCACCATCTATATCAACAACGTCAATGATAATATAACCAAGGCTACTGTACATCTATTTGCTGATGATATGGTGCTTTATGCTAGCCACCCATCACCAGAAGCAGCTTGTAGTGACCTACAAACAGAATTCAATCTACTCCAGGGCCAGGGAGCGGCTGTGGATATGGCCTACCTAGACTTTAGCAAGGCATTTGACACAGTCCCGCAAAAAAGATTAATAATCAAGTTAGCCAGCCTGGGAGTGGGTCCCAGGGTGGTAGTCTGGGTAGCAAACTGGCTGCACAACAGGACACAGAAGGTAATAGTGAATGGAACACATTTCGAAGAAATGGGGGTTACTAGTGGAGTACTTCAGGGCTCAGTACTGGGTCCAGTCCTCTTTAACATCTTTATAGATGACATTACAGAGGGTCTGGAGGGAAAGGTAGGCCTCTTTGCAGATGACACAAAGATCTGTAACAGAGTTGATACGCAAGAGGGTATAGAAAAGATGAGAAGGGACTTGGCAAGGTTGGAGGAATAGTCAGACATATGGCAACTTAGACTCAATGCAAAGAAGTGCAAAGTAATGCACCTGGGAAACAGAAACCCAGGAGAAGAGTACACAATAACAGGGGAGGTACTAACAACAAAAAAAATGAAATGGACCTGGGGGTAGTCATATCAGATGACCTAAAGGTGGGTAAGCAATGTGAGAAGTCAGTAAGGAGAGTCAGGGGGATACTGGAATGCATAGGAAGGGGCATCACAAGTAGAAAAAGGAAAGTGGTTATCCCTCTATACAGACAGTTGGTGAGACCCCATCTGGAGTACTGTGTGCAGTTTTGGAGACCCCATCTATGCAAGGACATAGACAGGATGGAAGCAGTCCAGAGGAGGGCAACTAAAATGGTGCAGGGTCTGCAGCAGAAACCATATGAAGAGAGACTGAGAGAGCTTAATATGTATACCCTTGATGAAAGGAGGGACAGGGGGGACATGATAGAAACTTTCAAGTACCTCAAGGGAATCAACAAAGTCCAGGAAGGTAGCATCTTTCAGAAAAAGAGATGTGTAAGAACAAGGGGGCACAATTTAAAGATAGATGGGGGACGGCTCAGGGTTAATGTGAGGAAATTTTTTTTCACGGAGAGAGTGGTGGATACATGGAACCGCCTTCCTGGGGAGGTCGTTGGGTCTAAAACAGTAGGGAAATTCAAACATGCATGGGACAGACATAAGGCAATTATAGTGGGGGGTTGCAGGAAGTAGGCTGTTGGTTAACTAGAATCTGCAGCTTATCCAGTAGGTAGGGAAATGGGCAGACTGGGTGGGCCAAGTGGTCCTTATCTGCCATCTAAGTCTATGTTTCTATGTTTCCAACATCAGCTCCTGAACAAAAAACGTCTGCTTAAAGCAAAGAAAACAAAAGCAATGTTTTTCTTTCCCTTCATGCATGCGGTATATCTGGCTAGCTCAGGAGCATTTCCACATATATCCACAATCCTAGGAGAAAACCTTGAATTTGTCACAAAATTCAAGTACCTAGGAGTTTGGATTGACAACAGGATTTCCTTCATAGAACAGATGGAAGAATTGCTAAAAAAACTAGGTCAGAGGCTTGGTCTTTACTTTAGGATCAAACACTTTCTCATAAGTAATGCTAAGTTAAGGTTGGTCCAGGCAATGTTTCTTTCTGTAACTGACTATGCGGATTTCCTATACAGTCGCTGCCCCACCTCCTACCTCGCAAAATTGGATACGCTCTACCATAAAGCATTGAGGTTTATTACAGGACTTCTGTTCTCCACTTATCATTGCTCCCTATATGCAGCAGTGGAATGGACATTGCTTCAGTTTAGGAGGGACAGAAATGGTGTTCTATGGACATTCAGAGCCATATCCAAGCAATTACCACAATGTGTCTCAGACTGTCTCCATCAAAATACAATGAGCAAGTATGCCCTAAGAAGCTACTCTTCCATCCTGTTGAAAGTGCCCAAAGTCAAATCTCACTTTGGAAGGACAGCCATTAGCTTTACACTGCCCTCCTTATGGAACAAACTGCAGAAAACAATAAAACATTAAAACTGAGTATACCTATATCCATTACTTCTTTTAAATCCCTTTACTCAAGTCTTATCAAGGAACAGTGCAAATCCTTTCGACATCATTAGTCTGAATATATTTCCTCTGCATCACCTCCACACCTGTCTCATTACTTATAATCCAGCTCGAATAGTTATAAGGTTGCCCTAGCTGCTGCTAACTTCTCACAAATGGTCAAATCACCTACTAGAGTAAACTACAGAACAGAGACCTGTACACTTCTGGACTGGGTGCTAACAAATCGTCCAGAGCATATCTCTGAAGCTACAGTGCTCCCAGACTCCTTAAGTGATCATTCCCCTATCTTGTGTATCTGGACCAACAAATACACCAAACTCCCCCCAAAACTATTAACAGGAGGATGCTGACCCTCGGTCATCTTGAGTCACTTAAAACACTCCTTCATGAACATGACTGGTCACCAATTGATATAGGCCCCGACGTAGACACAGCACTTGAATACTTTACCACCTGTTTCAACTCAGCCTGCGATATTCATGCTCCGTTCAAGAAGTGTAAGATCAAGGGTTTCAATAACCCATCGATGATACTAAGCCTCCTTACATAAATGAAATCTCGAGACCAGCTCTGGTATCATGCTAAGGCTACTGGCACCCAGACTGACATCAAGGCCTACAAAACAGTGAGGAATACATGCACCAGAGCAATCTGCCATGAGAAGGCTAACTATTACAGGAATGCCTTAGCCAGCACCTGGAATGATGGGAGTAAATTCTGGCATAACATTGCTGACGTAACTGGAAAGAATCCCAAAACAACACCCACAATGTTGAACATAGACGGTACCATCACTCTTCATCATGTAATCATTGCCAATGCATTTAACACCACTTTTGCTGACCTTAGTCATGTGCTACCCCCTAACTTTTTTGATCCCACCACAGTCAACTCAGCTCCTGTTAGTTCAGGTTTGCCACCATGGCACCCTCCTTTCCATTTCAAAGCAATCCCGGAAAGCCTAGCTAAAAAACACATTCTTAAAGTGCTTGAAAAGTCTAGGGTCAGTGGTGATTCACTGGATATGAAACTTCTCACCCTCACCATTAATGAAGTCCTGCTCCCACTAACCAAAATCCTCAACCATTCCCTCATGCTCTCCCAGTTCCCCCAAAAGTGGAAACTGGCAGTGGTGACTCCAATCCATAAAAGCCATTACAAGACTCTCAGGAACAACTACTGGCCTATATCCATCCTCCCCCCTCTATCCAAAGCATTGGAATGGATAGTGTCTGATCAGCTCATGGAGTACCTTGTAAAATACAGCCTGCAATGTTCCCAGCAGCATGGCTTCCACAAAGGGCACAGCACTACCACAGCACTCCTCGAATTCACCACACATATCCATCATGCACTTGATCAGGGCCATTTGGTCAGTGCCTCTTTTATTGACCTGACTAAGGCATTTTACACTGTCAATCACTCCATTCTCCTCGAACAATTATCCCTCCTTGGTCTTTCAAGTGAAACTACCCTCTGGTTTCAAAGCTACCTCAGTAACCGGACCCAACAGGTCAGGATTGGTGAATTCCTCTTGTCATCCCTACCAGTCTACTCTGGAGTACCCCAAGGTTCTATCCTGGGTCCCTTGTTATTCAGCATATTCCTGAACAATCTCCCTGCCTCCTGCCATGACAGAATGTTACTGTATACAGATGATGCAGTAATTTTCACTTGCCACATTGACCCCATCTCCCTTCAGTCTCAACTGCAGAAAAGTTTCACAGAAGTGGAAGACTGGTTTTGCTCACATAAACTCATCCTTAACCACAAAAAAACAAAACAATGTTGTTCCATGGAGCCCACAAGTACAAGGACCATGAGCTCATAATTAACAACCATGAAGGTGTCGCCCTTGAGCAGGTGGGTATGTTTAAATATCTAGGCCTGACTCTTGACTGCTCCCTCTCGTGTACCAAACACATTGACAATATCGCTCAAACTGTGAACTCCTGCATAGGGGTACTGTACAAGCATCAACATTGCCTAACAGCTGAAGCCTTGAACCTCACTATCCAGAGGTCTGTTATCTCAACTATTGACTACGGTCTCATTATCTATGGATCCGCTACTGATACTGCACTCTGGCGCATATCTGTAGCCCTTAATAAGGCATGTAGACTCCTTATTTCAGCTGCCCACCTTTCTCACACATGTGACATTTATAAGCAGGCAAACTGGCTCCAGTTATCTGGCAGGTTAAAGTACCAGACCTGCATCCCAGCTAAGAAGACATCACTGGGCCTTATGCCCCATGGAGTGCAATCAATATTGATCCCACAGTATATCCGCCTCCTAACTAGAAGATCGGACAGTCTAACCTTTACAATACCTCACTGCCAGATCTTTCAAGCTCAGCATTCTTACCTTGTGAGAGCCTCCACCTGGTTCAACTTGCTACCTACAGAAATTGCCAACATTGCCATGATTGGTGCTTTCAAGTGTAAAATAGGTCAACATCTCATGGCTAGTGCCTTCTGTGATTGCTTCTTATAATCCCCTCCAGGCATACTACCCTCAAGCATCCCTCCTTACTGCCTCAGTTCCTCCTTCTCTCCTACCCCCCACTACTGGGCACAGGATGGATCTGTCTCCTCTTCCTTTTCATCCCCCCCATTCCCCCTCCCTTGATATTTCCCATCTACAACATACCCAACACAATGCCCTCCCTATTTCTCCCCAGTCCCTCCCCTCCCCTCTCTCTGTCCCATACCACCCCCCTCAACACCACTTTTCTATCTCTTTTCCCACTAACCCACTCCTAACAAAGCTTCACTGAGCCACCTATGACATGTACTGTATGATTAACTCACAACACAATGCTTTGACAATGCATTTGGCTGCTATTATTGTAACTTTACTGTCTTTTTTTTTGGTAAGTTCCATTGTAATGATCATGTTATGTTTTGTACCTTATTGTCCTTATTGCCTTGATGTGGAACCTTTGTAAAAGAGCCCTCAGCTCAAAGGTGTCATCCGAAATATAAATACATAAATAAAATATGGCTCTGTAACTCTCTTTCCACTATTCTTTTTCCTTCTTCATGAAACTTTCTATATGTTCTGCAATCTTACTCTTAATATTACAGGTTATTTTATTTTTTCCTTACCCTGATACAGTAGTTAGCAATATGCCCATCGCCCCTTTCCTATGCTACTCACATAGCACTCACTAATTCACCCTCCTGTCCCCTCAATCCTATTCCTCCCTCCCTTACTGTAGTCCCCTCTTTTTCAAAGCTCTCCCATCCATTACCTGCCACACCCATTCGCCATCCCCTCCCATCCCCTACTGACAAATATCATGGACTACACTTGTGTAGTTAATCCACTACCTACCACATTATTTATTCTCCACACCCGAAGTTATAATCCCACTATTATTGCTATGTACATATGAATATATGAAATCTTGTAAATGTATTAGGCCTATCCTCACTTATGTTATGTCATGGTATCTTTAATGATTTTGTATTACCTCAACCATTTCTGTGTATTCCTTGTATTGTTCATTGCTTATGTAAATGACCTTATCTTAACTAGGTCCATCTTGCAAATGAGCACTGCTCAATGATGTTCGCCTGGATAATTATTCTGATTGATTGATTGATTGATTGATTGTAATTTAATATGGTTAATCACAGTTTCACTTGTTGAATTTTGCAGTCTAGAAATCTAAATAAATTTTGAAAAGTAGTCTACCATAGCAAGATAGTTTCCTCTATTGAATTCAAGTAAATCAGCTCCAACCTTTTGCCAAGGCCTCTCAGGAATTTTGTGGGGTTTCATGGGTTCTTTTAGCTGAGCTTATCTGTAGCTAGTGCAGATGCCACAACTGGCTGCCAAATCACTGATCTGGCTATTCATTCCAGGTCAAAACAGAACATATCTTGCTCTCCTCCTGTACATTTCTATTCCTAACTGACTACCATGTATTTTCATGAGCACTTTTTTTCTGAGTGAAGCAGGCACAATCATCATCTCACCCTTTGAGTAATCCACTTTCAGTGGTAATTTTGTCTCAGAATAACCAGTACTGTCTGATGTTTGGATATACTTGGGATCACTAAGAGGGACAACCTTATAACACAGTCTCTAATTTCTGCACATCTGGGTCTGTTTGCATTTCTTCTTGAAACTCTCTTAATTTCTCATCAGTGATTGGGTTTTGGCAATTGTGTGAACTTCCTATTTATTGATGCTATTTTCACATGGCAACATTTTTTGGACTACCTTGCTGAGAGTGTCTGCTATGTGATGTTCTCGTCCCACTTTGTATAACACATGCAATTCATATTTTTGTAAGTTAAGAATCATTCTCTGAATCTGAAGAGGGGCAGTATGCAGTGGTTTCTTGAACAAGCTCTCAAATGGTTTGTGATCAGTTTCCACTAACACTTTTGACCTCCCGTATGTATATTGATGAAACTTAGTGCACCCATTGACAACAGCTAACATCTCTTTCTCAGTTTGGGCATAATTTTTCTTTGCTTGCTCAGTGATCATGAGGTGAAGGCAACAGGTTTATTTGCTTGCAGCAGACAAACTCCTAGCTCTTCAGAAGAGGCATCAACAGACATAATTACTGGCTTGTGCAAGTCATAGTAGGCTAGCACCGGGGGATGTGAGATGACTATCTTAAGTTCATTAAACACATGGTCATGTCTGCCTTCATAATGCCATTCAGTTTCCTTTTCCAGCAATTCTCTCAAGGGTTTTCTTATGGAACAAAGGTGAAATATAAACTTGGCTATGTAATTGACTGAACCTCTGTACTTCTGTTACACACTTTGGTGTGGGCTTTTCTCTGGATCAGCTACTAGGCCTTCCTGACTTAACTTATGCCCAATATAGGGGAATTTTTTTCTGTCTGATTTTGGATCTTTTCACATTCAAAGTAACATGGCACTCTTGTGCCCTCTGTAGTGTAATACTCTTTTCAGTCTCTCATTATGCTCTTGCAAATCTGAGCCCCATATCAGTATGTCATCCATGTAAGCCTCAACACCATTTAAAACATTAAAGATTTGTGATATCTTTCTTTGAAAAACTTCTGGGGCTGATCAAATTCCAAATGGCATACAATTAAACTTATAATGCCCAAACAGTGTGTTAAAGGTCATTAATTCTGAGCTGGGTTCATCAAGCTGGAGTTGCCAAAAGGCATGAGCAGAATCTAGCACAGAGAAGATGTTAGTGCCAGTAATCCTGTCAGCTACTTCTTCTTTGGTTTTCATTGGGCAATGCTCTCTCTTAACTGCTTTGTTCAGATCACTGGGATCAAAACATCTCTCTAGATGAGGCCCCTTATGTTAATGCTCCACTGGAGATCATTATAGAGACATTTACTTCCACACTAGGCAAGCACGGTCTCATACACACATGTAGGGTTAAACCTAAGAAATATTTTTGGCTCACCAGTAACATCTTTACCCTTATGTGTAAAAGAGATGCAATCTGGAACAAATTTAAGTAGTCCCCACTTGCCTCTGACTGGCACAACTACAGGACCCTGAGAAAGGAGTGCAAGAAGAAAATTCTTAAGGCAAAATTCACATACCTAAAAAACAGCAGCTATCCAATTTAGACAATTCTAGAACATTTTGGCATTCAATAAACTCCCTAATCAAAGACTGCTCCCAACCCCCTTCCCTCAACATTGACATGGATGGCAGTAATCACACTGATCCCATCAAAATAGGCACTGTTTGTAATGACTTCTTCTGTGACCTAAGTATAGACCCCAGGTGTCTCTAGTTTGCAATCCCAGTTACACTGAAAGCATACAGCACCAACCCCACTTCTATATAAAAAGGGTCTCATTCCAAGAAGTCCACAAACTTCTTGCTGCACTCAAGGTGGACAAACCCGCTGGCCTGGATGGTCTGATACCCAAATTTCTTAAACTTGCTGCTCCAAAAATTGCTTTTCCCTTTGCAAAACTACTCAACTTATTCTTCTCAACTGGGACAGTGCCTGTCCATTGGAAATCCTCAATCATTATCCCACTCCACAAAAAGGGGAAAAAAGACATCTCTTGATAAATATCATCCTATCTCACTCCTCTCCACTCCTGAAAAGCTCCAAGAAAACATTGTTCACAGACAGCTGGTTGATTACATGCAGCAGTATGGCATTGTCTTCCCTGAACAGAATAGTTTTGCAAAGGGCACAGCACCAACACTGTTTTGATCGAGTTCAGATGTCATCTATCATGCCATGGATAAGGGCCTTGTAGCAGTCTCTGTCTTTGTAGACTCAAACAAAGCATTTGAATTGGTCAACAATGGGCTAGTATTAAATAGGCTTCACATCCACAGTCTTGGGACACCTGCACTTGCCTAGTTCACAGACTACTTATCTGACAGAATGCAGGCTGTAAGTTTATACAAGGACCTTAGAGAGGGGGTTTTGGAAGCCACAACATCAGTATTAACTGAATGGAATAAAGACCTTGATTTAGAAATTTTGTGGGAATCCTGGTCAGAAGCAAATTTAATAACAGTTAAGATTACTTCATCCCCTATGTGGCGGGAGTTCACGTGGAAGTGCAGAATACTGTATTTCCATTTTCCCAGATTCTCAGCAAATATTTACCAGCGAGATATGGCAGGTGTTGGCGGGACTGTGGCTGTAACTGCACCTCACTGGGTCATATCTTCTGGACTTGCCCATACTTAATGCCATTTTGGTTAACATTACAAACTGAACTCTTGAAATGTCTATCTGAAACTATTGAACTAACAGTGGAAAAGCTCATCCTGGATGTCTACCTTGATCACTCTCCACCCTGGAAACATACTCTCATCCTGGTATTTTACTTAGCCGCTAAGAAAGCTATCACGAGGGGTTGGATGACTAATGTAATGCCAACTATTATAGACTGGAGACAAATCATGAAACAAACATGTTACACGGAAACAATGAACTCCAGGATCCAATGTAGGAGACCAAACTATATGAGAAAATGGCAAATTTAGGTACTATACCAGGCCTCAGTCGATTTGGATATTTCTCCTTAAATTTAAGGAAGGCCCTTTAAAAATAAAAAAAACACTGGATGTGAAGGGAGGAGGGGATGGAAATTCATCCACCACCCCACCCTCCCCACTACTGAGGTGAGTGGGGTGGCAGGCAGGGGAGGTCAAAATAAACATCTGGAAAATAACAGTACAAGAAGACCTCTGTGACATAGGATATATGGAGTTGAGGACAATCAAATAGTAGATGCAAGAGTTAATAACCTGATCGACTATGGAAAAACCCTTATTTATTTTAACTGGGATGGGGTATAGGTATTGAAATCAAATAAAGTTATTCTCCTGTAATGTAATGCTTGTACTGTAAGGATAAGCAATTTTCTGTCTGGAGTCAACAACATCACCAACAGAGTACCACAAGACTCTATTTTAGGCCCCCTACTTTTCATCATCTTCATAAATAACTTGTCCACAGTCTGTAAACCAATCCATACTCCTCTTTATGTGGACGACACCATCCTCTTCACTTATTGCAATGACATGGATGTCATTAACCAGTCACTCAGTTCCAGACTCACCAGGCTCCTAGATTAGTTTGTGAGTGAGAAAACGGTCCTTAGCCTTCCCAAAATGCAGTCCATGCTTTTTGGGATTAGAGATAAACTAAACAAGCTATCCTCCAGTTTCTGTGTCCTTACCAAAAAACTGCTCCCCCTGTCTATGATTATATCTTTCAAGTACCTTGGTGTTTATCTAGATCCCATGCTATTCTTCAAACTTCATCTCCAGTATACCACCTCTCTCCTTCACCAGAAGTTGGGTGCTCTCTTTAGAGTTTGTAATTTCCTAACACATGCGGCTGGAACCTGTATAGCTATGGCAAATCTGGTTCCAGCATTAGACTATGGATCAACTGTCATAGACACCACTTGTAAATCTATACTACAAAAAAAAAATACACCTTATACTATACTTATACTATAAAATCTGCAAATTTGCTGCTGGCTGCAGGAGCAATGTTCACCACTGCATGGCCCTTAAATCCCTTAACTGGTTTTCTCCTGAATCCAAAGCCAATCAGACATTTGCCATACTCATCAAGAAAACCATGCAAACTGGGACCCCGGCTTACCTCAGAAACCAAATCTTGATTGTTGACCTCCCCTCTTCCCACTCTGCATCCACTAACAACTTAGTGGTTTCCTTGTTTCACACCAATATGGACCAGAGCTCTTTTGGTTACCATGCTGCTTCAATCTGAAACTCCCTACCTCCATCTATTAAGACATTGACCTCCCACTCAGCCTTTGCTAAGCTCTTAAGATCACACTATTCCTCAATTCAGGCCTGGAATTGTATCCTCTAATCCCTCACCACTCATGTTCTTCACTTTATATCCACTCAGTACTTACCAGGTTTCTCCCCCTATTTCTCCCGCACCCCCTCCCTTCCCCCTCCTATTTCCTATGACCCCTATGTCCCTTTGCTTTGTTATTGTTTCCCACTCACTGCTTCTCTCTATTCAGCATTTATATTCTGCATATTATCTTCAAAAGGTACTCATTTTAAAAATGTCATTGAATAACCACCTGTAGCCTTGTATCATTTATTTTGTTTATTTTTTGTACATTTCTGCACCCGGGTCATGCCTGAAAAAGCTATTCTATGCCAATGCACTTACCCGATCAATAAAGTTAAATAAATAAATAAATAAATAGTCTTACCGTGTCAACTTCTCTATTACTATCATTGTATTAACCCAACTTGTGGGCCACTCTGCTTTTCCAGTAACACCCAACTTCATGTTATCAAGTTCAGCTTTTACCTTGTTTTTAAAGGGAAATGGAATTTTTGTGGGCAAGTGAATTACAGGGCTCACAGAAGTGTATATTTTGGTGTGGTGTTCTCCCTCTAAACACCCCAACTCCTGAAATACATCTGTAAAACTGGACAGTATCTCTTCAGTTGTGTCCCTTACTAAAAACATTTTCTTTACCAGTCTCATATTTAAACAAGTAGGCAGTCTTAACACTGGCGTTACACTGGCATCCACCACTTGAAACATTACAACATAGTACTAATTTTTGAATCCAACAGCCAGTGCAACCTTCCCATGCATGTTCAGCTGGTGGTCTGAGTATCAGACCAGTCTTGCTTTTGATTTCTGGTTAGTCTCTCCAGACACAGCTTGATACAAGCTCAAAGGCATGACAGTTCACTAAGCTCCAGTGTCCAGCTTAAGAGCCACAAATTTCCCATTTATGTTCAAATTCACTTTCCGGTCAGTGTCCAAAACATTATCAGTAAGTGCCTTAACAGTAAAGGTATGCTTACTTTCACTTCTGGGCTCTTCACTAACAATGTGCACTCTCACACCTTGCTCAGCTTTGCAAATTCTGGCAAAATGATTTGTCTATTGCATAATCTACAGCTTTGTCGATATGCTGGGCATCTATTTGGACCAAGCTCTTGACCACATTTCCCACATCTGTACATTCTTGGCTCTCTTGATGGCAAACTCCCTCTCACTTAGTGCAGAGTCTCTCATTCTCTCCCTCTTTTGAGAACTGTCATATTGACTGCAGTTTCCACCCCAGGGGGCTCACTCATACTTTTAATTTGCCTCTCATGAAATTCAGCCATTCTACAGATATCAGTAGTTTTAGCAAGTGTCAAATCTGCTTCTCGGAGCAGATGACATCACACATCATCATTTACAATCCCACAGATAATTCTGTCTCTAATCAGTGACTCACTCAGTTTGCCAATCTCACAAGACTTAGCTCTCAGGTGCAACTCAGGTGCAGGTACAATGTGCAAAGTCTCCTTGCCAACGTACAACATGCAAAACCTCCTTGCCAAGAAAAGCCTCCTTGCCAAAAAGAATGCCTTCCAGGCATGGGCCAAAGCCAATAATTTTGACATTATTGCACTCTCTAAGACCTGGCTCATGAATAAAACTTCCTGCGGGGAAGTCAAGCTTGATGGCTTCTTCTCTCTTAGGAAAGACAGGCCTGGGAGGAAAGGTGGGGACTGCATGATCTATGTGGATAAAAAGTTTTCTTTTTTTTATAATTGAATAAGCGTTATTTCAAGTTTCAAAGTTTCATACATAGAATGTACAGGCATCAAAATGACCTTGTTATAGTAGCCTCAGGTACAATATATATAAAAGTAATAAAAGCAGTAGTCATTAGCATGGCAGAGAATGGGGTTAGAAGACAACACAGAGAACCGATGTCTTTACCTCACCCACCCTTACCTCCACCCACCCACTGCCACAGGGATATGAAATAGGGAGGCTACAAAGTATATAAAACTGGAACCTCCTATCAAGGAGATTTGAAGAAAGGTCTTTAGTTTAGAGAGTTGCCAGGATTAGAGTGGACCTGTAAGAGGGTAAAAAGTGGGTCCCAGACTTGTCTGTATATAGTAAGGTTGTTGGAGGCACTAGCAATGATGCGTTCAGCTTGAAGAGCAAACATAATCTCTTGAAACCATTCAGTATAACTTGGAGTAGTTGAGTATAACCAGTGCCTGAGAATTACTTTTTGACACAAGTGGAGATTAAGGCCATGTGTGCTCTTTGGGTACACCCTCTGAGGTCTGAATAGTTCCCTAAGATACATATCTCAGGAGTGAATTTTACAGACAAGTTTATCAGAGGATCTATGCGAGATCAAATAAGGGACCAGAATGGAGACATTTTATCACAAATCCATAACATATTGAGTAGATCTCCTGGAGCTTGAAGACATCTTATATATTGATTAGACACCCGGGATCCCATTTGATAAAGTTTAACAGAGGTATAGTACAGGTTATGGATTATTTGGAATTCCATGTATCTGTATCTATCCCATTTAATGTATCTATATAGGTGTTTCCAGATTGTTGGCCAGGGCCTGTGAGATGTAGTAGACACTAAAGTCTGGTCCAACTAGTAGCATCTTTGGCCCTTCAAGTTAGTGCACATACTGTATTTTGTAGGAACTTATATGCATACATTATTAAATGGGATGTCAGGATGGAACTGATATAAGGGGAGAGAGAGTTTGAGAGCGAGTTGGACCATGTGCCTGTGCCAAAGTGTTTCATCAACATGTGAGAAACCCGGAAGTACTTGAAAACATAAGTGTGAGGCCACCAGATTTGAGAACTGGCTTCCCGGAATGTTTTCAGTTTATGGTTGGTGACCAAATCCGCTACCTTTCAAACCCTCATATTAGGCCAGAAAAGGTTAGATTTTAGGACCTTACTTGAAACTAGAAGACTGGGGTTTTGGAAGAGGGTTTGGTCTATGTCTCTGTATCCATCGGTTTTAAGGAAAGTGTTGATTTGGTGCTGTTTTTGAAGCATGGAGCTTAACAGAGTCTTTCAGATTCTTATGAAGATTTTTATTAAGTATAAATGGGAGATCTTTGGGATCTATGCTATGTGAGGAGCAAAGGAATTGTTCTATTCTGACCCACAAGGGACAGTAGGGAGAGTCGGAGATGATATTAGGTACAAGTAACCAGAATCGAAGCCTCATAAGATGTATAGCTAAGTAGTATAGATAGAAATTTGGTGCCTCTACACCACATCCTCTTTAGGGCAAGTAAGTTTAATATAACTCCATATTGATTTTTTCTCAAGCCATAAAAAGGAACTACTGATTTTGTGTGTGGCTCAAAACCATGATAAGGGGACAGCCAACTGAACATTTGCACGGGGTATAATATGCAGGGTAGAATACTCATTTTAAGTATACTCATATGACCCCATAAGAAGAGGGGCAAGTGGGCCCACTGTTTAATATCTTCTTTTAAAGTGTTTATAATGGAGTCAAGATTTATTTTCTTCATGATTTGGGGAGAAGAATGAAGGTTAATGCCTAGGTATTTTAATTTTTCTGTACGCCATTGAAGGCCCAGATGCTCCACTTCAGCTCTAAGGGTACATTTATTAAGAGGGAAGATTTCTGTTTTACTGAAGTTTAATTTATAATTGGAAATACTACCAAAATGAGAGATCATCTGGAAGGCAGCTGGGAGGGATTACACAGGGGAGGTGATGTGTAATAGAACATCATCTGCATAAGCAGAAATTTTGTATTCAGTATCTCCTATGGCAATACCTTTTATGAGAGGAGACATATTCGATTTTCTAATAAGGGGTTCCAAAAAAAGGTTAAATAAGTAGGGAGAAAGGGGACAGCCCTGGCACGTTCCTTGGTGCAGTGTAAAGGGTGCGGAGAGTATACCATTACATTGAACTCATGCCGAGGGAGATGAGTAGAGAATCTTAACCCAGTTTACAAACTCCTGGGGAATACGGTACCTGGGAAGCAACATGAAGAGATAATTCCAAGAAACCCTATCAAAGGCCTTGTCAGCACCTATGGAAACCAGGGCAATGGGTACAGAGGACTCCCTAGATGCCGAAAAGAGGTAAGCAATTTTCCTAAGATGATCAGAAGAGAGGCGACCTTTGATGAAACCCACTTGTTCTTCACTTATTAGGACATCCCAGACCCTTCCTAGTCTGAAGGCCAATATTTTAGCTAGAATTTTGAAGTCCACATTAATTAGGGAAATGGGTATATAATTAAGGATAAGAAGGGGGTCTTTACCTGGTTTGGGAAGCACCGCTATCATGGCTTGAGTTACAGAAGAGTCAGAAATACCTTCTTTGAAAAAATAATTAAAGGTATTTAGGAGTATGTGCACTATTTCATCCCTAAAGACTTTGTAAAAGTTAGAAGAGAAGCCATCGGGATCGGGTGCTTTATCCAGTGGAAGGCCATTGATAGCTTCCATCACTTCTGTGAGAGTAATAGGGGCCTTTAATGTGTCAACCTGGTGGTCAGACAGTACTGGGAGATTAATGTCACTAATGTAGGCATCCAGCATTTGTGGCGGAGTTGTCGGAGCAGAGGAATTGTATAGGTAAGAGTAGTAATCTTTGAATGCCTTGACAATATCACTTGGAGAAGTAAGAGGGGAGCCTGAGAATGAGAGGACTGAGGTAACAATTCTGTTCATAGCTTGGGTATGCAGTCGAAGGGTTAAGAGCTTCCCAGCTCTTTCACCTTGGTCAAATTAGGAAATTTTGGAACGCAGCATGAGAAACTCCATCTTTTCAGTGAGCAACTGGTTATACTGAGCATGAAAGGACTCAGCTCTTTCCCACTCATCAACAGAGGACATTGGGGATAACTTCACTTCTGCTTCTGTGATTTGATTAAATAGGGAAGAAAGACCCCTTTCTCTTTGATTTTTTCACTTAGAGGCCAGATGAATTAATTCACATAGTAGGGCACATTTCAGTGTGCTCCATAGGAATGTCCAATTTATGCATAGAGGGGGAGTTATATTCCATGAAATTAGTGATGAAAGTTTGTATATGCTGAACATGTTCTTCAGATTTTAGGATTTGATTATTGAGCGTCCATGTTCTAGCTTTTTGGAAGCTGGGAGAGAGAGATCTATATGCAGGTGAACAGTATTATGGTTGGAAAAAATTTTGGAACAATAAAAAGCTAAGGAGATACCTGAGAGATGATCTACACTCATTTGGAAATAGTCAATACGAGAAAAGGAATTATGAGGAATAGAATGGAAAGAATATTCTTTTTTGGCAGGGTTTAGAAGTCTCCAGGGATCTGCAAGTCCTAGGATATGCATTATCTCATGCAGTGCTTTCTGTCCCATAGAGGGAGATTGTCTTGGTTGGCCCAACCTATCAAGGTGATTAGATACGACAAGATTCCAATCACCCACAAGTATAATTGGAAGTGAGGTGAATGGTGCTGTATGGTCATCAGGTTTGTGTAGAAAGCTGGGTCATCTGAATTGGACCCATAGATGGAACCTAAAACAACTTCAGTATGACCCAAGTGCTTTTAAGGTCATTGTGGTTTGAAATCACAGAAAGAGCAGAACTAAACCACATATCCTGGATTTTAGGGGGGCAGACTTTGGGAAAATGGGGAGATACTTGAAAGAGGCATTAAGGGGAATGGGACAGGAATCAGGGGTTGAGGAACAGAGGGCAGTATTTAAAATGGGGATTACAAGAACAACAGAATTATGCATTAAGCAGGTTAGCAAGAGGAAAAGGAAGAGGAGACCATTATGCTTTTCCAAAGGGTAGCAAAGAAAGTAGAAAGCCAAAAGATTGCATTCAGGCAATACAAAAGACACAGGCAGAAGGGGATAGGGAGAAGTACCAGGAGGAGCAAAGGGATGCAGGGAGGTCAGTAAGGGAAGCCAAAGCTCAGACAGAAGAACACATTGCAAAATCAGTTGGTAGAGGGGACAAAACCTTTCACAGGTACATAAGTGAAAAAAGAAAGGCAAAAGGAGGGATAGTGAGACTGAAGGGGGAGGATGGGGGCCGCGTGGAGGATGACAACAGTAAAGCTGACATATTGAACAGGTATTTCTGCTCAGTCTTTACTGAGGAAGAGGAGGGTAATGGGTCTGAAGGGAGTACAGGGTGAGAATGGTGTAGAAATGGACACAAGTCCCTTTACACGAGAAAGGGTCCTGAAGGAACTGGAAGTAATAAGAGTTGATAAAGCAATGGGGCCAGGTGGGTGCACCCCAGGGTCCTTAAAGAACTAAGAGAGGTGGTGGCTGAACCTCTGGCTATCCTGTTTAGCCGATCACTGGAAACAGGGGAGGTACCCAAAGACTGGAGGACAGCAGATGTAGTCCCCTTATACAAAAGTGAGAACAAAGAGGAAGCAGGGAACTACAGACCAGTCAGCCTCACCTCGGTAGTGGGGAAGATCATGGAAGCACTACTGAAGGAGAGATTGGTGGAACATCTGGTTGTCAATGGACTACAGGACCCAAGGCAGCATGGTTTCACCAGGGGGAGGTCATGTCAGATCAACCTGGTTGAATTTTTTGACTGGGTGACTAGAGAGGTGGATCAGGGGAGGGCAGTGGACATGGCCTATCTGGACTTCAGCAAGGCCTTTGATACTGTGCCACATAGAAGACTATTACACAAACTGGGGAATATGGGTGTGGGCAGGACAGTAGTGTGGTGGGTAGGTAACTGGCTGGGTGGCAGGATACAGAGGGTGGTGGTAAATGGCTGTCACTCCACAGAGGGAAGAGTGACCAGTGGGTTACCACAGGGATCAGTGCTGGGACCGGTCCTATTCAACATCTTCATCAGTGACATTGCGCAGAACCTAGAAGGCAAAATTTCACTGTTCGCTGATGACACAAAGCTCTGTAACAGAGTAGACACACCAGAGGGTGTAGACAGAATGAGAAGGGACCTGCAGAAACTTGAAGAATGGTCAGGGGTTTGGCAGTTGAAATTCAATGCAAAGAAGTGCAAGATAATGCATATGGGGCACAAAAACCCTGGCACAATATATCAGTTGGGGGGTGAGGATATAGCATGCACCAAGCAGGAAAGGATCTTGGGGTTATCATCTCTAATGACCTCAAGGTAGGGAAACAGTGTGACAAGGCAGCAGGTAAAGCAAATAGGATGCTGGGATGTATAGGCAGGGGCATCACCAGCAGGAAAAGGGAGGTCATAATTCCGCTATACAAGACACTAGTGAGGCCCCACCTGGAGTACAGTGTAAAGTTCTGGAGGCCATACCTACTTAAGGACATAGACAGGTAGAGAAGGTTCAGAGGAGGGCAACAAAGATGGTGCATGGATTGCATCACAAGTCCTATGAAGACAGGTTGAAGGAACTGAACATGTACTCCCTGGAGGACAGGAGGGAGAGAGGGGATATGATAGAGACATACAAGTATCTTACAGGGAGGAACAGGGTGCAGGAATACACTATTTTTAAGCGAAAAGATGTTCCAGGACTAGAGGGCATGGGATGAAGTTGGAGGGAGGACGATTCAGACAAAACACGAGGACGAATTTCTTCACAGAACTGGTGGTGGACAAGTGGAACACCCTGCCAGAGGAAGTGGTGGGGGCTGAAACAATCATGAGATTTAAGAATGCATGGGATAGACATAAAGGAATTCTGGAGGTCAGGGGTAAGGGGCAACAGATTTCTAGGAAAACGTAAACTGAACTTACGAGCTCAAATGAGCAGACTGGGTGGTCCATAGGCCCTTATCTGCCGACACTGTCTATGTATCTATGTATAAAACAACCTTCTGGGTCTGTGGATTCTTGCAAAAGATGAAACTGTATCCTACGTGCTATGAGGATAGCGGTTCCCCTCTCAGTCCAGAGCCAAAAACCTGGCCCACCCAGTTTCTACGCAGATAGTGAGTTTGATTGGGTAAAAGGTACATGTCTTTTAAAAAAGCAATGTCTGTCTGGATGGTATAAAGATGCAGTGGTACCTTTAATCTTTTGGCAGGAGTTTGGGCCCCTTTAATGTTCCATGAGCACCTGTTGAACTTAGCCATATTAAAGTGTTAGCAGGGTGTATAAGACCTTTACGTTAACAGCACGCCTCTCTACCTGCACTAACTGAGTTATCAAAAGCTCCCATTCATGTATGGCAGTCCTTCCCCATCTTCCCCTCCTTGCAAAGCAACCCTTTTAGAACACAAATCAATCAATCAATCAAGTCTTTATTTATCCAGGTGAACATCATTGAGCAGGTTCATTTACAAGATGGACCTGGTTAAGTCCAGATTACAGTACAAACAGCTATATTTACACTGTGGATAAAACATAGTAGGAGTGCAAATCAAGACATACAGATGTACATATCATAACAGTTAGTTCAGGATCATTAATAATGCACAGTGAACAATATCAAATAGTGGGAACAGGCTAGACTACAGAGATTCAGAGATTGTTATTATCGCAGGAATTTTCCTAAAGAAAAAACAAGCGAGACCTTGGTATCGCTATCATAACAGTCAGACAAAATAAGTGATAACAACTTTTCTCTTGACACAGTTCACAGAAAGGAATAAAACAGGTATGGTTAGGTCAGAATGGGAGCAAATAGCCTGCCAGGCACTATCAACTGCAGCCTCAGGGAGTGCTTACATTAGGACTGGGAGGCGGCAGTACCACGACTTGCTGATAAAAGGTGTGAGCAAGGTACTGAGGCAACGGATGGGACAGCTCCTACTACACATATTTTCCAAATCTAGGTGCTAGCACTGGCTGTCTGAGTCCAGCAGACCATCGGGCTCCAGGGAGGTTGCAAAGCAGGAAAGGTAATGAATATGCTTGGCGCCTAGGGCCAATCTCAGGCAGCAGGTCACAAAAGGAGCATAATCACTTACGATCCCAAGGATTGCACTCTAAGCCTTAAGGAAGAGGATTCCATCAGTCAGAGAAAGAGGTAGTTACAGCTATTTTAACAAAAGACATACAGACCATTCAATTTTGCCGGAATTGGAAGAATCACCGAAGTAAACTGCAGAAGCCAATCGGGAGCAAGGGCCAGAAGGTGCTCACAATCCGACTGGTTGGCAGCTTTAGCAGTGCTTTGCTAGAGATGATTCCAAGTGAATGGTTTCGGATGGCAGCTTGTGAAGGTGCTGCCACCCGGGAGCTAGAGATTTTATGCTTTAGGTATAGATGCCCCCCTTTAAGACTTACCTATGTCTAGCAAGAGGGGTATATAGACTGAAAAGTAATAAGTACATAAGGATTAGAAAAAACATGCACTAATAAATCTGGGGTAAAATGGCTAAGGCTAATCTCAGGGGAGCAAACAGTGATTAGCATTTAGGTGCCAGGGAAACAGTTGCATGGCTCACACACACCTCGAGTATATAATGACTTGAAAGCATTAATAAGTCCCTTCCCATTATCCCCACCACTAATATCCCTACAATCCCCCTTATGAACCCCACATTCTACCAAACTCCTATTATAGAATAAGAAAAACCATACTAAGCACTTAACAACAGGGGTTCCCAACCAAAAAACAAATACGTGAGTGTTTCCTATGTAGCAACACCACCCAGTGGCCCTCCCACCCCCTTACCTTACCAAGGAATCAAACAGTATTGGTTAATAAAGCAATGATAACAGCTAAAACTTCATATTAAAAAACTTAACAACCAACATATGACTATCCAATACATAACAGCTCATGGGAAATAGTCTACCAGGGTAATAAGGCCAATCCAAAGTCTAGAAAAAGGATGGTTTCGTTAATAGAGCAATATGGTAAGCAGAGCAAGACCTGGTCTGATGATCAGACTTATGAGACTGAGTGTATCGCATCCATCCAGAACACCTGTGGAAAGACAGAAAAAAAAGTGGGGGCAGACCCCCCCCACCTTTGAAGAAAGAGGAGAGCCCTTAAATCCCCAGATATGGTAGTAGAATAAAGTGATCTAAGTTAAGCAATGCGAGTTTAGTGGTTAGCTATGAGTCAGGGCACAGCGAGCCCGATTTATGTTGGTGAGTACAAAAGACAGGCACAGATCTAGAGTAAGTAGGAAATCAAGAGAAAAGAAGAAAAAATAAATACCCCTGAATTCATTGGATTTGAATTTAGTTTGGAAGATTGGCTGTCTAACATGTTTCAGGATGCTGCATGTCCAGTTTATGTTAGAAAGGGGTTAGAGTAAGTGGAAATAAGAAAAGGAAAGGAAGGACCTAAAAACATCTGTTGTGTACTGTAACCTACAGTAAATAAGAGTTGGTGAAAGAAAGTTTAAATTAATTGTAGTTAGTGAAGGGGAATGCACTGTTAATGGGTCAGGACACAGCATGCCTGTTTTTTGCTTGCAGACAAAAGTGTGAACAAAGAAAGAGAAAGAAAGAAAAAAGTGAAGTTTCAGTCCACAAAAAACAGCAGACTTAACCTCAAGGGAGCCAAGGCTGGTAAATCCACATGTGTCCAGTCTTCGGCAGCAAGTGAAAGTCCTTGTTTCAGTCTGGATCTTGAACCGAGAAGGACTTCAGCACATTGCGCACTAAGCGATCCTCTTTGACTTCTCAATCACTCGTAGGATCATGATGGGACTGTGCGAATGTGTGCATGATGGAGGAGGCTGGACTGGCAAGCGAGCGGTCAGTAAGGCACAGAGTGAGGAGCAGAATAAAAGGAAGCTGTTCAGGACCCCTGTTCTTTGATGTACAAACCAGGACAGTCCAGAACCAACTACGTAGCAGGTCCAACATTCCAAAATATAAAAGTGGCCCCTCTCAATTGTGGGATGGCCCCAGTGAGATTCCCAAAACAGTCAGGCTGAGGAATGGACAGCAGATAAAATCAAAAGGATCAGAAACAGCTCACCAAACCATAAGCGTAAATCAGCCAGTATTAAAGCGGGGTTTCCTCAACGGTGGGAAAATAGATCAGTAAAGAGGGAGGGAAGCTCACTATGAGCAGCTTCGGCATTTTCAAAAGCCTTCCACAAGCCTTGATGCAGGACCAAAAGGTGAGCTGGGTGTAACATTCTAAATCTAATGCTCGCAGCTATGAGCTTAGAGATGGGTGCATGGTATTCAGCTCTCTTTTGTCGGACAGTGGAGGGAAGGTTCTGGGAAATCTTAATGGCATGATCTTCCATTTTATTTCTTGAAGTTCCTTCATCTTACTCATAATGTGTTGCCCATCAAGGTAACTTAGCAGGTGCAATATGAAGGGATGAGGCTTTGCTCCCTGTGGGGGCCTAGGCCACAGGAACCTATGCTCCCTTTCTACAATGTAGGAGGGGGCCCCTCTATCTTTGCTAGGAGTTTTTGAGCAAACTGAAACAGCGGCACTCCTTCAGCATCTTCAGGGAGGCCAAAGATGATTAAGTTGTTTCGAAAACTTCTCCCTTCAAGGTCTTCCATCTTGGTATCTATGAGGGCGAGTTTTTGCCACAGGAAAATAATCTTAGGGTTAGTTTTGGCACACCTGGTCTCTACTGAAGCAGTGCAGTCTGAAATGTCTGTTATCTTTTTGTTTGTATCCTTTAATTTCTCTCTCAGTGATTTAAGCTCAGAGGTGAAGTTGGACAGTACAGATTTTAAAGGAGCAAGCTCTAGCAAAAATTTCTCTTCTGAGAGCGGTTTTGATGTGGTGGCTGGTGAGGTAGTCTTCCCGGGAAAAGCAGGATTATTTTTTGGCCCTTTTGAACTTTTGTCCAGCATCTGTGGTGGAGTGTGCGCCGGAGGGGCTTGCCTCATTTCAGCCTCCAGTCTGTTCGCTGTATTGGAAGATCTAGTGGTTGTGCAAGCTCCAGAAAGTTGGTACTGGTTTCCTTTAGCTGTTAGCACAAGGTAGATCTAAAATGTATAGCTTTTATCCAGTGAAATACTGATAATTTTATAAAGCAGAGCTGGAGCAGGAGAAGCGTGCATCCTTCACAGGCAAAGCATCATGTGATCTATTGGCTAAAAAGTTTTCTTTCATGGAATCCTGTCCCAACATTAACTCCTCTAAGCTTGAGTCCCTCTCCATACACCTTCTGTTAGGTGTAATAAGAGTCTTACTATTACCACTACCTGGAACACCCTCTGCCAAACTCAGTTCCCTTCTTAGCATCAAAAATATCCTTCCCCTTAACAGAGAATGGATTCTACTTGGGGACTATAACATAAACTAGTCCCCTTGTCACTCTGATCATGCCAAATCTGTCATCTATGACCTTGAGCTAAACCAAATGATATCCTCCCCTACTAGGACTACCGGTAACTACAAAACTGGCTCCCAGTCAGTGATTGACTGGATCATTGTCTCTAACCCTGCCAGAATCCTTGTTTCTTGGACATTACCTGACTGCCTTAGAGACCACTGCACCACTTATTGGCATTGGTCAGCACATTACCCCAAACCCCCCCCTCCCAACTTCATCTACTTGAGATGCTTAATAGATAGTGCTCTAGCTGAAATTACTAAGGCTTTTTAATTTTATTTACTTATTTAAAATTGGTGGCCAGGAAAAGCACACTGAGCCAAGGCTTGTTTCCAGGTGCAACCTGGGGAAGGGGTAACAACACACACAATTGGTTTCAAAAGCACACCAGCAGATATAAAAACAAATACAGGGTAAAAAATAAATATAAGCATAACAAATAATATAAATAATTAAGTTTGGTTGCAGGTCAAATATAAAAGGTAGAGCGAGGAATAGAAACACATGTCAGAGTGGCTAGCAAGATAACAGAGTAAGGATGAAGGGAGGCAGAGGAGCAAAACAGGGACTTTTGGTCATGAGAGTATACTGAGGCCCACAGAAACTGTTACTGAGGCTGGGATAGGGGGATACTAGGCGAAGGACTGGCAGGAGAGAGGTGACTGTAGGGGGGAGGATATTTTTAGGGCAGATGATATGACAGGAGGAGAAAAAGGTGTAAACCAGGGACCATAGTTCAGAGGAGAGAGAGAGGAAAGCAGAGATTAAGAAAAGAAATGGTAGGGGAAAGGCTGAGCTATGATGGAGGATAGATAGTGCACAAGGAGCGGAAAGAAGAGTGGGATAGAAATAGCAGTCCCAGAGAAATGGAGATGAGCAATAACAGCCTAAAGAGGTAGCAACATGTAAACTTTGGGGTCGGTGACACATGGGGAGATGAGACTGGAGATGGGAGCGATCGAGGCCCAGGGAAGGAACAAATTACAACAGCATGTGCAGGCTGGGGCGGGGAGGGGATCACTCTCAGTAACAGGGTGGGTAGATGGGCTGTGGATGCCAGTGTGAAGGAGAGGACTTGCTGGGCACTGGAAAAACTCAGTCGGAGTCTCCAAAAATGGGAGAGCAGAAAGTGGAAAACCTACCGAAACCATTGAACCAACCCCGGCCATGGCAACTCCTGTAGGCTGTTACATACATCACCCACCCCGCCCGCCAGGACCGAGTCAATTTATTTGGTGGAAACCATAGAATGGAAAACAACCACTTCAATTTCTGAAAAAAAAAATTCACAAATAATAGTACTAACCTAATACAGGCATGCATGGGATGATTCTTCTTCAAGAATCTGCACTTCAGCCCTGGTCAGTCTGTCTTGTTTCTCTGGACTCGAGTGGAGCGTTAATCAGGTAGGCAGGCCTGGCTTGTAGGTCTTGGGATGTGGTCTCCTCTAGTGCACACTTCTCCTCATCTGTCCCAATCTCTCTCATTACACATGAAGCATGCAGTTCCCAGTCCTTCCTCTATTGATGCATGCCTACATTACACCTGGTGAATAGGGATAGGGTAGATTTTCATACCAGTGCAGAGCGCACAAATTACAATGGATATGAAAAAAAAATTATGACAGGGCACCAGATCAGTCATCCGCTGGCTGCTAGGGGGATCTTTCCAACAGCACAGTCTGTAGTGTCTGCATGTAAAAATACACACATGTCTGCATTCACAAAACTCGGGCAGGCTTCTTTACATGCAGGTGCATCTCCTGCTCACATAGATGAATGTGAATCTTAATTTCTTTATGTGATTCACGTACATCGATGCATGAATGGGAACACTACTTCCAATGCTGTTAACTGGGTTGGGAGATATTTCACATGTAGATCCCAGATAACCAACATTGACAAGCACGCCACCTCAGAATGCCCAATTAAATACGGTATACCCCAGGGCTCCACCTTCGGCCCCCTCTTCTTCACACGCTTCATTAACAAACTTCCTGAAGTATACTGTAGCACCAAAATGGGCCTCTATGCTGATGATGCAGCACTGTATTGAAGCAATAAAATCCCTAAAGTTATGCTCTCATGCCTACAAAAAGAATTCCTTAAGCGTCACACCTGGTTTTCCAACAAAGGCACGGTCCTTAACTCCAACAAAACTAAATACATGGTTTTCTCTGGCCTCAGGAAAACATTCAACACCCATCTTAACCTCTCAAACAACCGTGGGGAATAGCATTGAACTGGTATCAGAATTTAAATACCTAGGTATCCTTCTCAACCTCCCCATCTGTCCTTCAGCCTTCAAGCTGCTAATGTGATCGGCAAGATCCACTCAAGGTTAGGGCTTCTCCACAGGATCAGCGGCAAGTTCCTAATACCCGAATCAAGACTCAGACTTGCTAACTCCCTTCTCCTACCCCTTTTGACTTATGGTTCCATCATCTATGCCCCACCCATTCATTCTCAACTCTTTTGCAAACTCAGATCCAGCTACAATAATATAATCCACTTCATCAATGTTCTCCGCTAGAAAACGCACCACTGCAATCTATACAACCCATTTGACTGGCTCCCCATTGCGGAGCATTTCAAGCAAAAATGTTTGTCCTTCTTCCACAAAATTCTGCTGGACAAACTTCCACCCAGCGTGACCGTTATGTTCCCCAAATCTGCTCTTGCCTGCCCAACCAGAGGTCCCTCCAGCAACATATTTCAAATCCTTTCTTCCACACCTGTCTTGCTCAATATTTCCTCATCTATAAGGGCACAAAGCTCTATAACCAGCTCCCTCCCACACTTCTTGCCTGCAACTCTACCCACTCTTTTCAAAGATCCCTTATGAGTCATCTCCTTACAAAGCTCTCTTGCACTTGTGCCACCTCCCCTGTGATAACTAACTTTTGATCTCTTCCGACCCCCCATTTACCCTCCTTAACCCTGTTCACTATCTATTCTTGGAACTGCAAATAATTACTATACCCTGCTGCTCTGATCCCATTGTCCACTGTGTAATTCCTGTATATCTCATTCTATCAATGACTGCTTGCACTCATATATGCATTTAGGTAACTTTTTTTTTGTAATCTTCTGCTCATGACTTGTTGCCTATTCCATTATTATGTTGGCTTGCACGCATGCGCAAGAAACATCTTGCCACGGTGCGAGTCTTGGGGGCATGGCTGCTGTTGGGCGAATGCAGGGCATGCATCAGTAGGTGCGTCCCTCATTCCCCAATCAGCCTGCATGGCACCGCCACACCATGCATACATAATGGGGTGAGCACATCGAAGCAAAGGTCCACTGCAATCATCATACGCAGCGGTCATTTGCTTGACGTGCTCGCCGCCATTATGGCCATGGTCGGCAAGCGGGCAGCTGCCTCACCTATTTCAATGTCGGGGGTGCCCAATCCCCCTGTCGGCAACCCCCCCCATGTTTGTGTGACAACGGGGGAGCCCACTGCCCGTCGGCATCTCCCCCCGCAAATGTGGAATGCCAAGGGGGTGCCCAATCCACCTCTGCTCGCGCCCTCCCACTTGCATTGCACGCCGATGGGGGAGCCCACTCCCTGTCGGAATCACCCGCCCAACTGTTGAATGCCGAGGGTGCCCAATCCCCACAACTGGCTCCACCCGATTTTGTGTGCGGCAGGGGTGCCCAATCCCGTCGGCTACTGACCCAAAACCACTTAGGTGGCATGCTGGGAGCCCACCCCAGTGTGCCACATGCCCTGCAGTTCCAAAATTGTCCCATGACGTGTTCCTTTTTATTTTACCTAGAAAGCGAAAACCGTCCCTCGTAGTCTAGATCCCCTTCCCCCACCTGCCCACCCACCGCGCACCTGCCTCCCTCACCCCCACCCCATGCTTACCTCCAGACTCTGGCCGACGATCTTCAGTGGACTGGGAACACGTCTGCACTCTTCAAAGCCCGACCGCAAACTGAGGAAATGCCGGTAAGCTGTATAATGCAATGAATAGGGTTTTTTCAACTTTGTTGCATATCTCAGGCATTTCTTGGAATTTTGGCACCAAATTTTCAACATGGGGTTTTTGGGGCCCCTCCTCATGAATTATGTCACTGTCATGGCGTTAGTCTGCCTTGGAAGGTGATTTCGCAGTCACTGTGCGAAATCACCTTTTGGGACCCATTAACGAAATGACAGCACCAGTGTTCATGAGGTGGCCTCTCAAAAAGCCTATGTTCCAAATTTGGTGGAAAAAATCCAAGAAATGCCTGTTTTACGAGTGTGCGTTACGCAGTTGCTATGCAGGCTCGTAACTTCATGCATTCGCAATATTTTAATGCAGTATTTTCAGCATTGGCATTTTTCTGCACCTCCTTGTGAACAGTGCAGCTGTCATTTCCCATATCCTGCCCAAAATGTGTTTCCGCACTTCCGGCACACAATTGTGCAGTCGCTGTGGGAAATCAGTGTTTGGGCCAGATTATGAAAATGACAGTGACACAGTTCATGAGCAGAGCTCCTAGAATGCCTATGTTGAAAATTTGGAGCTGATACTCCATAAAATGACTGTGTTACGAGCGTGCATTGGCAGATTGCACGCATGCTCATACCGTCGTGCATTTCTGATATTTTCACTCTGGATTTCCATTGCCATTTTTACACACCTCTTGATGAACAGTACAGCTGTCACTTCACATATCCTGCCCAAAATGTGTTTCTGCACTTCTGGCGCAGAATAGCGTGGTCGCTGTGCGAAATCACTTCTTGGGACACTTTGAGGAAATGACAGTGACACCGTACATGAGCAGAGGTGCTAAAATGCCTATGTTTAAAATTTGGTGCCAAACACCCACAAACTGCCAGTGCTGCAAGCGTGCCTTGCATATTTGCCACGCACCCCTTGCAACTCCGCAACTTTCGTATATTTGTATGCCACATTTTCAGCACTGCCATTTAATTACACCTCCTTATAAACTGTGCAGCTGTCATTTTTCACATCCTGCCCAGCATGTTTTCCCGCACTGCACTACCAAACACCCACAGGGACACCCTAATGCCTCTCACTCTCTGTAGGGTGGGGGTGGGTTGACATCAGTCCACTACTTGACTGCCACTCCTATGCTGTATCTCTCTAACTCCTGCACTGCCAATGGCAGCAAGACAAGATTCAGCATTGACAAATGCTTGTATATTTTGATATTCACTACTTGTATATACTATGTACTATGCATATTGTTTATTTTTGTATCTTTTGTATCTTAGTACCGATTTTTGAAGCTGGACATTTGTGAAAATGGGCATTTTTTGCTCACATACCTTTTCCAGGATTAAAATAAACTTAAACTTGAAACTTGCAACTTTGTAACATAGGCATTAGTAGATTCACAAGGATTTTGATTCCAAGGCCCAGATATTCAATAGGGTTGTGCCATGCTCAATAGGGTTGCGCCAGCGCAAGTCCAAAAATGCACCTTTCTGTGATATTCAGCTGGAGGCAGTTACGCCCCCCAAATCACGCTGAGCAATAATGCAATGATAATGAATGTATGCACAACTGAAGGGGGAGGAACCATGCATAAATGGCGCCATGCGCAATAAGGGAGCAAGCAGAAGTTGCGTAATAGCAGAAATGAGCCAAAATAAAAAGGAACAAGGGAGAGGCGCAAGAACGCTACAGGGAAGGCACATGTTGCTGAACTATAGCCAGCCACACAGGCAACACACACACACACACACAGGGCAGAACAGAGAAAGGGCACCTGGAACCCACAGGCTCAGGGAAAGTGTGGGGAGCCACAGCCACGGTGCAGAAGGGGGAAGTGCCACACAGCACTGAAGCCAGCACAGTTAGGTGTTCCTGGTGCAGGGAAAGTGGCAGCCAGGACAGCAGGGAGCACAGAAACAGATGCCGGGGGGTTAACACAATTCAGGGACATGGCCAGTGCCACCATCCAGATAGAGGCAGTAATGAGGGGGGGTGAGAAGGCGGGCAACGGGGGGGCGAGGCCGTGGAAGGGCCCATCGGTGGTATGCCCCCAACAGGCAGTACCAAGCCTGCACCAGCTTTGAGCTGTACAGTGATACTGAGATCATGGGCCGGTACCACCTGAATCGGGCAATTCTGAGGCGACTCTGTGAGCTGTGCATTGATGTGATGCAGGCACTCACACGACGGAGCCATGCTCTGTCAGTGGACACTAAAGTGACAGCTTGCATGTGCGTGCTCACCACGGGTACCTTCCAGAGACCAACAGAGGACACCACAGGCATAACCCAGTCAGCCGAGTCACGCCACCTCACCCAATTCCTCAGCGCACTGCTGCCACATGAAGCAGAGTACATCCATTTCCCCAGCACACAGGCGGAGTGCATAGCAAACATACAGGAGTTCCACAGGGTAGCACATATGCCTGACATGCTAGGGGCAATAGACTGCACCCATGTGGCCATCCGCACACCACCTGGCCCCGAGGGGACCACATACATTAATCGCAAGGGCTATGCTAGCATCAACTGCCAGGTGGTGTGCGATGCCAGGGGGTGCATAATCAATGTCTGTGCCACGCACCCTGGGGGAGCACATGATGCCTTCATCTGGCACCAGTCAGCACTGTGCCACAGATTCGAGAGTGGGGACATCCCCACTGGCCACTTAGTGGGTGAGTATGCAAACCACACGGACAAACATAGGGCTTGGGAGGGGCATGGTCAGAGGTGACATGGGTAGTGGCCTACATGGCCCGGGGCAGGGCGATGCTGATCACCAAACTAACCTCCACCCTCTACACACAGGTGACAGTGGATACCCACTCCATCCCTGGCTGCTCACACCATACCGGCGGCCAGTGACCCCATCGCAGCAATGCTAAAATGAAGCACATGCCACCACATGTAATGTCATCGAGCGGGTGTTCGGAATGCTGAAGGCACATTTCTGTTGCCTGGACACCTCCGGCAGTGCCCTACAGTACAGCCCCTAAAAGGCCTGTGGGCTATTCCTGGCCTGTTGCATCCTGCACAACATGGCCAACGAATGTGGGATAGCCATACAGGTCGAAGAGGGGGACAGCGATGGGGACAATGAGGACGCCGGTGACAATGGTGATGGGCAGCCCCCCCCTTGGGTGACGGGACCCCTGACTGCTCCGGCTGGCACAGCTGCACCGGGACACCATCACGGAAGAGCACTTCAACCAACCCAGGTAAGTCATGGGGCCATGTGCAACCACCAGTGGCAAAGGCACTACCCACAAACACGCATGGACACGCACCACAGGTGCATGCCGGCAAGGGAAGTGGCCGGGCATGGAACCACACACACCACCAGGGATGGGTGAGGTCTAACATGGCACGTGGACAGACACACACACACAACTCACCAGACATGCACAAAGGGTAGGAGGCACACCGACCCAGAACGCCACCCATAGCCACACACATGTCCACAGACCACCATGCCCACTGCCTGTCATTGTGCGTGTGTCAGATGCTGGGCACCATTGCACATTGGCATACAGCGCAATGCAGGCATCATCATGCACATGCAACTGCGGACAGCAGCTGGGAGGGTGTGCAGATGGACCGTGTGTGTGCGTGCAGGGCCGGGTACCCACCCGTGCATTGCCTGCTGAATGACACAATGTACACAGGGCAACATCAAACAGTAGCTGCACTGGGAGACAAGTCAGTCACGTGCCACAATGCCACGGCCACCACGGATGCATGGGCAGCCCCGCCGAGACCCGCCAGCAGTGACAGGCTGACCACTGGCCTCATGGGGCGGCACCGATGGTCCTCCAGGGGTTCCACTGCATGAACGTGACCATGCTTGTGCAGGGGTCTGCAGCACACCAAACATGCCTCCACCAGGCATGCTCGGGATGCCCACAGCTGAACCCGGTGTCGACAAGGATGGTGTCACATGGCGCCGGGAACAGGGGGTGGACATTGCACTGTGCAGTGTCTGCAACGCATGGGCAAATAACTGTGTGTCCCCTGTGGCCATGGCAGCTGTGATTGTATGCATCAGCCTGTCAATGGCAGCGGTCACATCCTCCCGCATCCAGTCCATCCCTGCTAGGAGCAGAGCAGTTTCTCTGCTGCGATGCTCCTTTGCCCACTGCATAGCCGCACTCGGTGCATCCACCGCCGTTACAAGCCGCATCTGCTGATTGACTGATGCTTGCAGTATGCAGGTGTGCTCATCCAAGAGGTCATCTGCCTGATTGGCATGCTGTCCCTCAGGGTGTTCATGGCCCTGATGCTCATCACCCCTTGAGGGTGGGCACTGCACATCAGTGCCAGGCCTGGGCATGTCCACAGGTGGTGCACTGACCCCGCCCCCTGACACTGTACCCCAAGCCCATTGGCCGACTGCTGATGCTGCCCCTCCAGCTGCCACTCCCCAGGGCTCAATGGTGCCACCACAGTGGCCGCAACAGTCCCACTGTCCTGTACACATACCAGTGCTGCCCCAACGGTGCTGGCAGGCACAGGCTGGGACTGTGATGACACGCAGGCCTCCACAGCGGCACCACCCACAGCCATGGCTGCGATGTTACCTGCTGTGTGGCCATCCTGTGGCACACACGTGTCACTGTCCATGACATTAGTAACATCAAATCATCGGTGATGGACCCAGCACCAGCCTGAGTCCCCCCATGCTGGCATCCATGGAAGTTGGCACACTGGGACATGGGCAGGGCCTCCTCTGCACCTGCTCCAACAACATCAGTCTGGATGTCCAGGCGGGCCCACTGTCACCCTGAGCTGCGTATTCCTGTGGAGGTGGTAGGCCCTCCTCCATCTCCATCTGACCAGCCTCAGTGGAGAAGCCCACCACCGCTGACCCATGCAGATGCTCAGGAGCTGTAAGGGAAAACAACGTCGCGTTACTGCACATGACCTACCCTGCCCCCCAATAGACAGACCATGACCCACCATGCAGTGACGGGCTACCATCCATCTGGAATCCACCATCCAGAACACCCTCAATGGCGCAACGCTGCATGCTGCCAGCAACCCTCTCCTCCTGTGGGGTCAGGCATAGCACCTCCGGCTGTCCCCCACCTGTCGCAGACCCTGCTGCCCTGATGGCAGCCACCTTCTCCTTAATCCTCCTCCTGTCTGTGCCCATCTCCTTCTTGCACTCCTGCATGGAGTGCTGGTGGCTGCCATGCAAGTTTACAGCATGCACCACCTCCTCCCATACAGCAGCACGGGCCTGTGGTGTTCCCTGCTGTCCGCTGAGAAGCAGCTCCTGGTCTAGGTAGGCCTCGAACAGGGCATCCATCTCAGCCTTCATGAAATTTGGCCTCCTCCTCCTCCTCCTCCCACAACTCTGTTCCTCTTCCTCCACAACTCACTCGGTCATGATTCAGCCTGTGAGAATGACAGGTGTTAAATGTGACTGTGCAGTCCCATGCATATCCCAAAATCCACAGTCCATACTCCCAAACAGCATGCAACTCACCAATAGACTGCAGTAACCGACTATGGCCAGTGCAGCCCAATGTCACACTTTTATAGCGCAACCCATGCAAATGAGGTGAGGCGCATCTTTTAAGTGGATGCAAATGCAGTGACTGAACCATTGAATGGCTGATTAACTGATTTGCATATGACGGCTGAATATTGCACTGTTGCGCTTTGCGCAATTGTATTGAATGTGCTGAGCCAAGGGCGCAGTTCTGTGACATGCACAGTGCACACCTAACTGCGCATGCCCGGGGTTGATGACGCAGGCGCCTGCTGTGCTGCTGACGTGCTGTGCACGGGATGCAATGCAGGGCACGGCCACCATTGTGCCAGTGGCACTACAGCACTGTTCACCTATATGGCGCTGTGGCACTGGGGCATCATAGGTGCACTGGGGAAACAGCGCGGTAGGCCACTACAGGAGGTGGCACACAGGCATCCAATCGAGCTAGATGCATTGGGTTCCAATCGCGCTGTGGCTGTCCATGCGCCAGAGACCCTTGACCCTGTGCCCGACCTTTGTCCCCTAAGCGCCATGCGTCAGGCATGGGTGCACCACTATCGCGCTATTTGGTGACAGCACGATAGGGAATGGCAGTGCTGTACTGCGCAGCATCTGCACGTGGTGGAACCACCATTTTGACTTAACTGAGCAGTAGAGATGGCATGGAAGAGAGCTGTACAGTGGAACCAGGGGGAGCTGGCAAACTTAGTTGCCATTGTGGAGCCATATATTGGCCCACTATTTGGTGAGGCACCCCTGGACAGGGCCAGGAGTCAGGTGTGGCAGGAGGTGGCCAACGCCCTGGAGGAGGCCACCGGTATGGGGCGGATGGCGGAGCAATGCCTCCACAGATATGGGGACCTGAGGCAGAGGGACCCAGACCTGCTTGCCTGCCTGCAGGCACATGCCAGGAGGGGCACAGTACCACGGCCAGGTAGGTGCAACATCCATACACTTTTATCTTCTATATGGGTATCACAGTTGCATGTGACCGGCACATGGGGGGGGCGACCGGTGTTGGCCGTGGTGGTGTTATCAGGATGTGGGTGGGATTGCACACACATGGGGGCGGGGGGACTTTGCTACAGGATTGTACTGATGTTCCTCTCTCTCCATGTTTGCACCTTAGGCCCAGACGAGCACAGGCTGACGAGGGAGAGGAGACGCCAGCAGGAGGACCATCAGTCCAGGAGGGGTGAAGGTCCGCAGAGGTACAGGGACCAGCCTGATGATGGTGAGTGTCTTACATCCATGATTACTATTGCATGCTGTGTAACAGGGCGGGCAGCGGGGCATGGCCACAATCCATTGACACCACTGCCATGCACGCAACTTGTTACAGTCAGCACTGTCCAGTGGCACTGCATGTCTGGGAGTGCATCAGTGGTGGTCCATGCGTGCACCAGGCACATGGCTGTGCCACTGCCTTCACACCGCATAGCCAAGTCACTGTACGGCCACAGTAGTGTTGTGCGGGACATGGGCGGTGGGTGTGTGCAGTGGTTCACATGGCTGTGGCTGCCTGGGTAGGCAGGTCTTGTGGACACGGTCACTGTGGGTGGTTGCACACCATCACAGGGGCATGGCACATAGATGTATGCCATGCACAATGGGTTTGCTGCAGGGGACTGGACAGTCACACGTATTGACTCTGCTCCCTTGTCCTAGGTGGACAATGCTGGATGGCCCTGGAACGGGCAATACAGGAAATCCTGCAGCTGGCATGGGCATCCCTGGCAGCCTTGGAGAGGTTGGAGAGACATGGGGTCTGGAGGAGGAGAACCCAGAGGCACCACAGGAGTGCAGAGCAGGGCAGGGAATAGGCCCTCCATGACCCCCTGACAACCATACTCCCTGGACCCACCCTCATGCCCGCCCCCACCTGGTTTGTGGCCCTTCCCCCCCTTGTGTATATTTGCAAATATGTTACATAGTTGTTATATTTTAATACATACATTTTGTTATAACAACTGTGGTGGCCTCTGATTTGCAGCGGGCTACAGGTGCTCAGCTGCAGTGGTGTGCATGGTTTCAGGGGTGGTGCACGCATGGGCATGTGTGAGTGTGTGTGCAGAGGTGAACCGCCTATGGTGTGGGCAGGGGAATCAGTCATTGTCTGTGGTTTGTGTGTTGTACTCTGTGCACTGGATGCCTGTGTTCAGTGGTCCATGGGGCCTGCACTGTGTGCATGGCACCCCTGTTAGACCGTCCATGGCCTGTGCAGCTGACACCCTTGCATGTCTGTGATATGCACAGTCTGCTGGCGTGTCAGTGGTGGCTGCTGTGGCCAGTGCTGGGATGGGATGTGTCCTTGGGAGGGTGTGCAGGGTGCTGTACTGCTGGAGGTGGGGTCCGGGGCATGCCCTGTCACATGTGGGGTACCTCGTGTGCTGACATATAGTCAGTCTCTCAGCTATACCTCGGGGGAGATGTGTAGGGCGGCACTGTGTATGCATCTGTTGCATCACTGTCTGCTGCCGCCCGCTGCAGGGTGTCCATGGTGGGGCTGCCTTGCATGGCTCCATGGTGCACAGGGTTGCATTGTCACAGTGGGGGTGGTGGCATGCATGGGGTGTCCTGCACTGTTGTGTGCTACTCCTGGGCAGGGTGTATGGGGATCATGGTGCAGGGTGTGCTCTGCATTTGTGGGATGGTGTGGTACGGGGTGGTTGGCCATCCTTGTGTGCCGGTCACAGCTTGCCAGGGGGTGTGATGGGGCACCATGGCCTGGCTCTGGGTCGGTTGCTGGTCTCCAGGGGCCAGTAGTTATTCCAGCCCTCCCCCAGTTGTGCAGTGCATGGGGTGTGGGGGGAACGATGTCTGCTCTGCTGTGTGTTCCTCTGCCCATCTGTGGCACGGGTGGTGGGCCCCTGCATCCCTGGTTGTGCTGTTGCATTGCTGCCCTGCTGCTGGGGGGCATCCCTGGTTGTGCTATGGCGCATCTGGACTGCTCAGCTGAACATCCCTTGTTGCGCTATGGCGCATCAGATATGCTCAGCTTCACCTCCCTAGTTGCGCTATGGCGCAGGTGGTGCGATATTTAGTCGTTGGCCATAGGCGCATCTTGGCCTGAGCAGTTTTTGAATATCACACTTCTTGCACATGGGCACAATGGACTTGTGCTTGCTCCTGCTGTTGCGCACTTTTTTGGGCGCAGTTTGAATACCTGGGCCCAAATGTTAAACAAATGCCTCTCATATGTCAAGTTGTTGCATGGGTTGCAGTACTTCCCAAATTGCTCCATCACTTTGGACAAGTTTTCCTTGTCTACTTCCCTTGCCCAGTCAAAAATGTTATACACCTCCAGGGCCACAGGCCAGCAGCATGTAAGAACATCATAGACTGCATCATCTGGGACTTCTCAGAAACACCTACAGCCACAAAGAAAATGTTGACTTGCTGCTTGAAATGATGCCACTTTCATTCGGATTGCCAGTGAGATCAAGTACAGGTGGTGGTGACAGCTGCTCCATCTTCCAATATCATGTAATAATAAGCAAAGACAGGTAAGCTTAGTTTGAAGGACTTTACTAGCCAATGTCATCTTAAATGAGATAGGGAATTATTTCTACATAGTTAATTGCCCTTCCATCTTCCATTCAATGTAAGTTATATATTCCGATATGGTTTGATGATTTTTTTCATTAAAAATAATCTAGCTCTGGGGGTGCCTCAGATCTACATTGAGTTCCACTCTCCTTACAAACTACTGCACTTGATTTTCATATTTCTAAGACATTCTAGGACATCAGTAACTGCCATTCCATGCTAATCATTTGAATGGCCTGGAATCGTAGGTTCCTATTACCTATATACAGATGCATCTAGTGTCAAGTTTAACATTAATCTGGTGAGTTATGGTCTGCCAAGCCTTATGTATACAGAGATTCAAAATTGGTGACATCAAGCAGAGTGTGCATCATTAATATGCATGAGCCCCACTAATATGCAAATCCTCACAGCTGGCATTCACTAACTCCAGCCACCTCTCCATGCCACACCCACCCTCTGGTGTGCAGCTGCATGGGGAAGGACCATGGGACACATGCGGGCATTCAGTTGGATACCCATCCTGGGTCCTGTAGTGGATCCCCTGCTCCACATGAGCAGGGGATCCTGGGCAGGTGTGGGTTCGGGTAATTTTAAATGTATGAGTAAGTGCCTGAATGGTTGCCCCTGCCCTACCATGCAGCTAGGTGAACTGGGGCATCACAATGGGAGAATTCCATGCCCCATCAGAGCTGATAGGTGTCATTGTTGGAGACATACACTGGTTATGGCAGGATCCTCCCTGCCATGTTTGCTCCCTCCCCTTGTCCAGCACTCCAAGTCTTAGTGAATGGTGCAGAGTATGGGCACTGCCATGACACTCCCCCCAGATCACCCTTGGCATTTGGCTGTGTAGGTGGCTGGGCGATCGAGTGCACAAGGGGCTCATGCATCTGCTGTGAATGCCACTGGGGGTCCACTGTACTCCCACTGCATGGCATTCTAACATAGGGTTGTGTACGTGCCCTGCATACATGGCATATAGATAACCTGCACTCAGTGCATACAGCCCTTAAAGTGAGTAAAGAATCCAAATATAAGCAGTAGTCTGAGTACTAGCCAGATCCCTGGGGAATCCCCACCTGCAGTTCTGGAATTCACAACCAAATAAATTCAGGGACCACCACCTGGAATCTCTCCAGATGAGGGCCACATAAATGATACAGGAACAGCAGGGGAAATTGTATGGGACTGGCAGGCCACAACATGTGCATAATGGTGCTCAGAAGGAAAAGGGGGGATATGAAGGAGACTTACTAGTACTTGCGGGATACCGATTCAGTGGGCTGCAGTGAACTGTTCAGGAGGAATGAGAGCACTTTGATGAGATATCATGAGTGGAAAGGTTCAAGAATGATGCAATGAAGTTCACTTTTATGGAAAGGGTGGTGGAAGAGTGGAATAAATTGCCCAATGAAGTGAGCCTCCTAAATTTTGGGACTGGGTTGATACACAGGTGGGGCAGACACGTGAATAGTTCAAACTATGGGAAAAGGAGACAGGAGGTATTCTGGGGGAGTGCTGAAAATCCACAAGGGCTATTGGTTAATAGCTACAGGTAGGAGTAGGCTGCGCATGGCTTCAAGTGGACATATTAGGCTATTGGGTTTCTTTCTACCATCTAATTTTATAAAAGTCTATGTATTTATGCCTTAGTTGTCTAGTGTGGAAATGGGCTATAGATATTTAGGTGAGCAGTCCTTAGTCCATAGTCCACTGGCAGGGGGAAGGAGGAGGAGATGGCTATCATGGTTGAGCTGAACATCACCAGACAGCATGAACAGTAGGATGATGGGGAGAAGGAGTAAGCTTACCTGCTTGCTGCAAGGTGACAAATGAAGGTGCAGGGTGGGTAGGGATGGAGAAAATGGCTTCTGAGGCATTTCATATTGAAGACGTGGAACAGGAAGTGGGTAGTCATTAATAAACCAGCTGTTGGCAAAGGATAGAAGATGGAAAATGGGTGAATGGAATAGCAGACAGGAAATGTAAGAAGGTAACAGGACAAAAAATGGAATGCTCTGCAAAAGGAACACGGGGGGGGTAATAAGGAGTAGGGGTGAAAAACATCATAGTACTGGGAGTCAGTACAGTACATACAGGTGACTACAGTGCAGAAGAAAGAGGAGCATTAGGTCTGCAGCTAGGGAAAGGGAGGGAGAATGAATGGAATTAGCACAAGATGGACATGGTGATAATCAAAAAAAATCATTGAGGTAGAAAGGGTCCAGTCCATTCAGGACCTTATAGGTTGACAGTAACACCTTAAAAATCAATCTGCCACTGTACTAAGAACCAGTGCAAACAAAGCTTATAAGTCCAGGATGATATACTTCATCCTGATAGTAGGTGTTAATAGATAAGAAGCCATGTTTTTCACTAGCTGAAGGTGGCAGATCTAATTTTTAGGTAGGCTCTGGTAGTGTATGTTCCAAAAATCTAGTTGAGATGTGACAAAAGTGTGCACAATTGTTTTCAGGTTGCCATAGTCGAAGTAAGGGGGCTTAACAAGGCAAAGTTTTTTCAAATTCTAGAAGACACTCTGGATTTCCTTTAACACCTGATGATTCTGGACCAGCTGATCATTTAAAGTGACTACTAGATTAAGAACCACTGGCCTAGCCACCAGTCAAACTCCATCAAATGTGGGCAAGCTAAAGCTCTCTGAAAAGGCAAACCTGTGGCAAGCATGACAGCAACAACTCCATTTTATTTGGGTTAAGCATCAGCCCACTAAGGGATATCCAAGTTTTGATCTTGGCTAGGTATATCTCTCACACAGCTATCCATCGTACTGTCTGGGCACAAACTTTTTTCCTGTTTTATTATATATACATTGTAGAAAAGATGGGTCTTTGACTTTCATTATCAGTCTCTGATGCCTGGTTGATGAGCCAGAAAATTGCAAATCTTTTAAGATTAAAATCTCAGTTTCTCATTTCAAAACATTGATTTGTCATTTACTGTATAAAATCTGTGACTGCGATAAATGAAACACATTTTATATGCTATACTTTTTATTTATTTAACTTGTGTATTTATATGCCTAGGTGCTTAGCCTTCTGCTAAGGCACCTTGGGCAGACTTGATGGGCCAGGCAGCCCTTTTCTGCCAACATGTTCCTCTTTAATATCTTCATTAGTGACATTGCAGATGGACTAGAGGGTAAGGCTTGTCTGTTTGCAGATGACACATCTGCAACGGAGGCAGATGATACAGATGGGGTGGACAGAATAAGAAGAGATCTGGATAAACTAGCAAAATGGTCAGAAGAATGGCAACTGGAATTTATTGCAAAGAAGTGCAAGATCATGCACATAGGGAAGAGAAACCCTGAAGCCACCTATAGGCTGGGAGGGGAGTTGCTGGCAGTCACAATGGAAGAAAGAGACCTGGGCATCATCATCACTGATTACCTGAAATTATCCAAGCAGACCTCTAAAGCAGTAGGTAAGGCTAGGGGGATGTTAGGGTGTATTAGTAGGGGTATCACAAGTCGTAAGAGGGAGGTAATAATCCCTCTTTACATGACACTGGTTAGGCCCCATTTGGAGTACTGTGTGCAGTACTGGAGGCCACACCTTCACAAGGACATTAACCAAATTGAGGCAGTCCAGAGAAGGGCAGCAAAATGATGCAGGGACTGCATCAGAAGACATCTGAGGACAGATTAACAGAGCTCAATATGTATACCCTTCAGCAAAGGAGGGAGAGAGGTAATATGATCGAAACATTCAGACACCTTAAGGGCATTAACAGGGTGAAGAGTCTAACATGTTTAACTATAAGAAAAATAGCAGGACAAGAGGACACAGCATGAGATTAGAGGGAGGCTGATTAAGGGGGAATGTGAGGAAATTCTTTTTCACAGAAAGAGTGGTGGATGCATGGAACGGCCTACCTCAGGAAGTGGTGGCTATGAATACAGTGCAGGGCTTCAAACAGGCATGGGATATGCATAAGGGAGCAATACAGATGAGTATGAATACATAGTCCACTGACAGAGCAAAGGCTGATGGCACATTTATAAGGTAGAAAAAGAAATGGGAAGAATGGATGGGCCTTGCGGTCCTTATCTGCCATCAACCTCTATGTTTCTATGTTTCTATGTAATGAATAGTGGTCTTGTGTCTTATACTTTTGTATGTTTGCATTTTATTAGATAATTCCTATTTTTGTAGTAGTATGATTGTAATTGTAAAAGAGGGGTTCCACTCAATTTGCTTAAAAATACATTTTGGTTTTGAATAAAAAAGTACATGTGGGTGTATCAATGACAGCCATGAAACCTCAAACCATTGCTTAACATAACTAATAATTATTAAACGTCTATATTATTTTTTTCAAATCAGGATCTATTTTAAATTGGCTGGTTAAAAATATGGTGTTGCAGAGATGATCACGCCTATATAGATAACTGGGGAGCTTTCATGATGCAGGGCTGTTGGCACAGAATGGGCTTCATTTGAATAGACAGGGAAAGCAAATGTTCTCACATTCACTGAGGCTGAAAATTGAAAATTTTTTAAACTACCAAATAGGGGGATGGTGGAAGCCCTCCACAGGCAACATTAAAACCAGGCCCAGTACCCTTGGAAAATTGGAAATGCTTATTGATTAATGCAAGAAGCTTAACTAACAAATTCGATGAACTTATGTTTATCTTACAAGAGACCAATACCAATTTATGTGCCATCACTGAGACATGGTGGGGCCAAGAGGACACATGGGACAAACAAATTCCAGGCTATGTCCTTTATAACAAGGGTAGATCACAGTCTAGGGGTGGTGGTGTTGCCTTATATATAGCAGAAAACTTCATGTCTGAAAGTGTGGATACTTCACTGTGTGATCCAGCAGAAATGTTATGGGTTCAAATTACCCCCCCCACCCACACACACACATAAACCTAAAATAAATGTTGGGTTAGTATCTAGACCACCATCTAACTCACATTCGGAAGATCTACTTCTCTTGGAGTTTATAAATGAAATAGCTTCTGTAGGAAACCTTATTCTAGTGGGCGATTTTAATTTCCCAGGGATAAGTTGGGATATCCTGAAAGCTGCAACATCTGGTGAACAAAGCTTCCTGGAGGCCTTTATGTTGGCTTATCTGGACCAACATGTAAAGAAATACACCAGGGGCTGGTCCTCAGCAACATGGAAAGTAATATCCAGGATTGCCAAGTTCTGCATCCCCTTAGCTCTAGTGATCATAACATGGGGTTTTGTTTCAAAGGGAATATGGTTAAATCAGTTGGTAGTACAGTATTATGAACTGAGGATCGTAAATAGAGGAATCTGATTGGCCGAGAGCTCTTTGAAGACATGATGATATCAGGCTACATCATCACAGCTTCAAAAAAGTTCTGGTGCCACCAGCCTCCTTGCTCTCTACTGCCTGAGAACTATTTTTTCAAAATGTACTCCTACACCACCCAAAAATCATTCATAAAATGTTTTAAAACCTGTTTCTTTTATTTTTTTTATTTATAAAACTTGAAACTCAGGTCATAATAGCAATAAGTCACTCTAGGGTGTAGTATATCATGGAATATCATACTTCTTGGGTGGTTGGACGCACTTGGCCTGTAGCCTCATGCCCAACCACCTGAGGCGTGATGATATCCCATGATACATCATGCCCTGTCGTGCCTTATTACTTAAGTATACAATTATGGCAGAGCTGACTTTAACAGTATGCAGAGACATCTTGCAACATGGGAGTGGCATGCAGATTTTATTAGGCAACCCTTACAACACATGTGGGGGGTGTTGTGTAGTAAAATTATAGAACTGGTGCATAAGTTTACACCCAGCTCTAGGAAATATAAAGATTCCCCAAAACAAAATCCACCTTGGTTGACACCAGCAGCTAGGAAGGTTATCAAATGTAAAAATAAGACATATCATAGGGCCAGGAAATGTGGACTTCATACTAGCTGGGCAGCCTATAAATCAGCACTTAAATTGTGCAAAAATAGCATCTATAAGGCCAAAGCAGAGTATGAAAAGAAGCTAGCAGTCAAAGTAAAAGACAATTACAAGTCCTTCTTTTCTTAAATAAATAACAAGAAGGGCAGTAATAATGCAATTGGATCTGAGGGATTCTAATGGGAAACTATTGGCTGAAAATAGCTCAATGGCTGAATACTATAATACATGTAGCTACTTTGCCTCAGTGTATAATGCCAGAACCCGAGCAACCGTGAAGCATCATGAACATGATGATAACCAGACATTTAAAATCAACATTAATGATGTTAGAGATAGGCTGAAAACATTGAATCAAAATAAAGCCCAGGGACCCAATAATCTCAACCTAGGGTATTGAAGGAATTGGCTGAAGTACTGGCAGCACCAGTAACTTTTTATTTTATGACTCAGTAGATTGTGGAGTGGTGCTGGATGAGCGGAGACAGGTGGAGGTGATTCCCTCATATAAAAGGATCTAGGCTGAAGGTATACAATTATAGACCAATAAGCCTGACATCAATACTGGGAAAAATCCTTGAGGGCATTATTAAACACACATTACTTACGTACTGACCTTGTCAGGGATACAGACAAGTATCCACATGTCTTTAAAAGGGCAGGTCCTGTCAGACAAATCTGTTGGAATTTTATGGCAAGGTTAGCCAGGCCCTTGTTTCTAGGAATGCAGTGGACATCATGCTCTTAGATTATTCAAAGGCCTTTGACAAGGTTCCACACAGCCAACTAGTTGATGCCCTAATTCAATGTGATATACACGGGACTATTACCCATTGGATAGAGAGGTGGCTGACAAACAGGAGGCAGAGGGTTTGTGTGAATTGCTCTAAGTCAGGATGGGTGCAAGTGACTAGTGGAGTTCCCCAGGGCTCAGTGCTGGGCCACTGTCTTTTTAACTTGTACATTGCTTCTATGAAAACTATTACATCTGTTTGGCTATTCAGATTTGCAGATGATTGAAGGATAGGGTCTATAATAAATTCCCAGAATGATGTCACAATCCTTCAATCAGCCTTGAGTGAACTAGAGCAGTGGGCAATAATGAAGAAATCTACCTTTAATACTGATAAGTGTATGGTAATGCATATGGGAAAAAACAACAGTCACCATAAGTATGGACTAAATGGAGTGGAGCTACATTCAGTTCAAGATGAGAGGAATTTGGGCATACTAATTAGCAATGACCTTAGGTTTATGTCTCACTGTAATCAAGCTATTAAGAAATCTAGCAGTTTAATGCATTGTATTAATAAACATATTAAGTGTCGAGATAGGGCAGGTTATGATACCCCTTTACACAGCACTAGTGAGCCACACATGAAACTCTGGTCACCAGGGGTAAAACTGAAATCAGAGCACTGGAGCGAGTGTAGAGGAGAGCAACTAAGTGTATTAGTGGACTAAATGTGCTGAGTTATCAGCAGAGACTTCAGTCATTGGGTCTTTATTCTTTGGAGTATAGTAGACCTAGGGGTGATATGTGCCTGGTTTACAGAGCATTGTCTGATGATGAACTGTGGGCTCAGCTGGGACTAGAGTTGAGAACACAGGCATACGATACAAGAGTGCACCCCTGTACAAATAAAAGGCAACACTTATCAGACAGAAAAAAGAAAATATTGGTTCAGTATCCAGGGTTACAAAAATATGAAATGAGCTCCCACTCGAAGTAGTGGCTAGCAAGACTATGTCAGAATTTAAAAGCTGACTAGATGACTATTTAGTAGCAACTAGTATCTCAGTTTATAATTTATATTTTTGGCAAGCTGTTATGGACCTATAAGTCTTATTAGCTCTGTAACTACCTATAAGACCTATTTTATCATTGTTTGTTTTTATGTCGATTTATTGAGGTATGTTGTTTTTCCTACCTACCTGTACAGCGCCCCAAAGCCACTGGGATAGGGTGCTAAACAAATGTTTTTTGCTTACTTACTTACTTGAACTACATGTAGCTCTATTTTAGTATGTGTAGAATTATTTTATTTTTATGTTGCTTGTGTTTTACAGGTCCATCAGTTTAAGATGTATGCCTACTAGGGCTGGGCAAAATTTATCTTCCACCAGTGAAATTCTGGTGATATACTGGTTTCACTTCTGTGAAAGTTTAACAATATTTCACCAAAATTGTGATTTCAGTTATTTCCATCTAATTTTAAAGTATTGGTCCTAATTGCACCTAGTTTGGTAAGCTGCATTTACCAAAGCCCATACAGATGTGTGCCAACTTTCAGATATCTGTCTTTAAAGGTGACTGAGTTTTAGGCCTTCAGACTTTTGAAAATCTTTACATTACATTTTGCAATAATATAAACTGCAGAATTTCAAACTTACTAGTCCACATTGCAACACATTTGTTATGCTGACTTTCCCAGGGCCCAAATACAGTAGGTGTGTATCAAGTTTCAAATCTGTATCTTTAAAGGTGGCTGAGTTATAAGCCTTCAAACATTCAATTTGCAAATTTTAAAAGTATGTTTCACAATTATGTAAACTGCAGAATTTTTAGTCCCTATAACTTTAAAACTAGAGAACAAAATATCACCATTTGTTTGTATGTTCATTGACCCTAAATATTAGGCTTTTAGGCAACCCCCATGTCCCAGCAGCACAGTGTTACTCTGCCATGCTGATGAGCTGGATACAGAAGCAAGCCCAGGAATTCACATCAGGAGGCAAGCCCTGGATGATGCATGTCAGTCTGGGAGTGTTGGCAGTGGGTTCCACCAACACAGCAATCCCTGCAGCTCTGTCAAGGAGGCTGCTCCTGCCACAGAGGAAGCTGTGGCTCTGTGAGGGTAACAGAGGAACTGTTCCTACCTGGGGAGGTAGGAGGGGGGAAAATGTTGAAAAACCAGCAGCCAGATAAATGATAGCTGAGTTCAGCCTGATCAGGCTACATCCCTGTGAACAGGGTACATCCCTGAGAGATGAGCTGCCAGCCGGGAGAAAAAACAATATGGAAAAATAAAAGAGGATGTGTATGTCAAGTCTCTAAGCAGCCAAAGATTCCAAAATAACATCAGTAATTAAAGTTGACTATTATGAGCATTTGTGAAACATGGAATGTTGTGATGCTTTTGTCAGAACCATGTTCATACACTTTGCTCAGTCATACGCTTCTTGAGTTGTTGTGTAGAGGAAAGTAAAGGGTGAGCAAAGTGACATTAAGGTAGCATTCACAGGAGGCTCTATAGTAAAAATATAGTGATGCCAAGTGTTAGGTTACTATCTTGAGTGATGAACCATAAAGAAAAGTCATTGATCGTTCTTGTTTTGTGTAACGTTGCAGCACGGCTTTTGTCTGGATCATCTCGATTCAGTCATATGTCGCCTGTGCTGCGTGAACTGCACTGGCTGCCAGTTCAGTGGCAGATAATTTCCAAGGTCAGCTTGCTGACCTATAAAGACCTACATGGACAGTGACTGAGCTACCTGCAAGATCTCTGCATCCTTACTGCCCCTCCAGCATTCGGCGTGACTGGTGTGGGATTATGGAGATTGCCAGGGTACAACTAAAACATCTGTTCTAAGGGCATTTTCGTTTGTGGCTCTACCCTGTGGAATTCTCTGCATCATCAGGTACATGAGTGCCTGACAGTGGAGAGCTTTAAGACTGCCTTTAAGACCCACTTAGTTCAACTGGCATTTTGCTCTGTCTTGTAACTGACTATTTTAGGAGTAATGGGGTTTATGTAACTATGGAGTAATATTTCAATGTTTTATGTTTTTAAGTATTGTTTTTGTGTACAGCACTCTGATACATCATAAAGAGTGTTATATAAAGTTATTAATATTATTAGTATTATTTACTTATTATACTGTACATCTATTTTACTGCAAATTGTACTTGGACCTGTACCCGCTGTTTTCACCTATTGTTGTACTATACAAACTGTTTGTTGTCATAATACTCCTTGTACCTTCCTGAGTTGTGCCTGAAAATAGGCATTGCTATGCCTAGTGCACCTACCCAGTTACCAAAATCAAATAAATTAATAAATATCACTGTGCACTACTGTGAATTCTTGCAATATGCCAGATAACCACTAAAGCTCACTGACATAATGACTTGTGGAAGCACATGCACGTGCAGCATTGTTTCTGTACAACACCACTTGCTGATTCTTTAACAAACCTCTAGACAACAATGTATATTTAAACTATTTGAAAATAGTGGCACCAAGTGACACCAAGACTCACAGCTAATTAATACTTAGGCCATTGTGACAAGAGTATCTGGATATCTTTAGCCATGATGGAGCATGATGTTGGACATCACTGTTGTAGGAGTGTTGGAGGGTATTGCATGGCCACGGTGCTAGTGCAGGTATGGTTATTGAGCCTGTGATGAGGGCGACCGCTATTGACTTTACTCAAAGGGTGGCTCAATAACAGCTCCATCTGCACAGGGCTACTGGACAGGGAGGGTGACTAGACAGGGGCAGCGAATATAGCAATAGGATGTCGCTATATGTACATGCACGGAGGGGGAGCAAGCACTCAGTGCGACAGGTGGAAGGGGAGGGAGGGTTTGTGAGGTATACTGCTGCAGTGGGCTGCTGAGCTGACCCTGTGGAGTGGTGGGTTGGTGGCAGGCTAGGGTTGTGAGGTTATCGGGTCCAGTTCCGTGCGCACGTTTGTTTTGTTGCACCAGGCTGTTAAATTAGCTTTTCAGCTTTTGTACCCTCCCAAACATGCACCCCCTAGAGTTGGGAATCACTTAGTAGGGGGGTGTGGGGTGAAGCAGCCGGGGGGTACAGCCCCCACATAAAAAACAGAAGTCTCCAGAGCCATTTTGCTGAGCACCATGAGGGTTACATTGCCAAAATTGATTTTCGGAATGTACACTAGCCCTAACGGAGATCACCTTTCCGCGATTGCCGCTATGACATAGAACCAGTTGTTCAGTGGTTATAAGTGCTTAGTGAAAGTTAAATTCCACAAGTGGAATTCTAATGGCATTACTTATTATGCGTCAATGAATTTTTCAGCAAATCTTGCTCATTAAATTCTAAAGTATCAACAGTAAATTTTAACAAACTAAACCATATTTATGCAGCTCAATTAGATTTAAGGATATATTTACTGTGGTATGTATGCCAAATCTTGAGTGTATAGCTGCAATAGCAATAGAACTATAAAACATCCAGATATTTTGACAATTTTCACACAATTTAAAAAATAAATTGTGAAATTCTGAATGCCTGTAGCTACCATTTACATAACCAATTAGCTCTCTATTTAACACTTTCTATGACTCGTCCAAGAAAGTATGCATGCACATTTTCAGTTATCTAGCTCCAAGGCTGGATAAGTATTAACATAGAAATATTATCCAGAACATTCACATGAATAATAAATCACATAAGTTTGAACCTCTATAACTTCCACTCCTTTATGAAAATGTCATGAACTTGGTACCCTTTTAGAGACTCTTCCAAACAGTGCACATGCCAAATTTAAAATCTCTAGCTATAATACTGTCCGAGTTATGACCAATTAAACATTTTAGAAAATTACTCCCCAAATTTGAGAAACTTCATGGAATTTCACAAACATGCCACAAAATCTGAATTTGCTAATTTTACCCAGCCCAAGAGCCAAAAGAAAATTTGTGAAAATGAAACATTGGTGTGACTTTGTAAAATCACTGATTTCACTTACAAGTCCATAGGCCCTTTCATGATCTGAGCTCATATACACATGTACTACTGTTGGTTCATGCATGTACAAATGGATTTCTTTTGTACCTTCCAGACAAGTAACCACATCTCAGAAATTAGATTTAGCCTGGCAAGCAGTTATCTTTCTCCCCTCTCCTTCCTCCACTTTGTCCTGCCACCAACATATGATTTAAAAATAATTTCATAAAAAGAAAAATACATTTAATTTGCCTTGTAAGTCCCATAGATACATAAGACAGCATGACTATTAGATGCCAATTACATTGCCCTCTTAATGGCAAATGCAATTTTTTGAAATGCAGAATTTAAATTTTGGAGCTTGTGCCAGTGTATGCTCATAGCTGCTTCTGATATAAGACAATTTATTTTGTGTCTACACTGTTATTTGGCTACACTGTCCCTGAGCCTGAGCAAATTGGGACACTTAAGATCTGACTTTGAATGCTGAGCTCACACACGTCTCTCTATCTACTTCCAAAGCAGTCTGTAAGTCAACAGAGTAGTGTAACTAATACCAAGTAGTTTTCACTATACAAGGAAATCATCTGATTAATCATACTAACTATTGAAGTTCTCATAAATATTATTCACTCAATGGTAATTTAATTTGCTATTTTTTTTTCATTTACTTTTTATCTCCTTGTTTCTAATGCTGCCCAATTTCTGGACAACCTACTAATTAAATCCTTCACCTTTTCTGGCATTTATTCATAGTTACAAACAGTGATTGCCTCTCACAAAGGGACCCCTTCATGCCAATGAAGAACCCTTAATAGGCAGCACCTGTCAGTGAGATACTCATTGATTGGAGGGTAGTCATCATGGTGTAACCTAAGTGTGCCACGCATCATCTTGCAACCTGTTTGGGGTTTTCCTTTTGCTGCACCCAGCTGTCAGGATGCCAGTATTCAATGGACTCCAAGCTTCTATATGCCAAGCATATCAAGCATGTTGATGCTGAGCCCAGCTGGTGTCCTTCTTCTCCAGGTGCCTCCACTGCACTGCCCCCTGTGGTCACTCGAGTGGTAGTGCTTTAGCTGAGGCACTGATCTGTCCTCCTCAAAGGAAGGGAGTGTCCTCTGAGAAGCTTGATTCTCCTTCCACTTGACGGTATTCCAGCAGCATGGTGGCTCATTGCCAAATCTAGGTTATTGGCATCATGAGTAGACACATTGTCACTGCACTGATTATCTGGTCTACTTTGAGTTTATTTATTGCAATGAATGATTCAAACTGCCATGTTTAATTTTTTTTGCTAAATCACTTAACGGTTTTGTAATATATTTTTCATGAAAGATGCTATATAATATATTATTGTATTTTATTCTATTGTATTAAGTCACTATAAGATTTATGGATTAACAATGACATTTCATGAGGTCTGAGATAGCAGATTAACTGAGCATGTAATTTGCCTGCAGACAGAAACAAACCCTCCCCAGCAAGTGGTTGCTAAAACTATAACAAAACACTGTATTACTAACACAGTAACTAAGCATAATACAAAGAAGTCAACTCCCTTTTGTGTTGGCCACTGTATCACTCAAGCACATCAATGAAGAACAAAGGCTTTCAGAACACAAACTAATACAAGCTATAACAATTAAGCAGAACTCCACCTAGATTCCGTAATGGCATGTCAGGCACAACAGGGCTATCCAAACTGTACCTGTTTTATGAAGGTGATATTATAGGATCTGTCACAGCTCCAGAAATGTTTTAGAACCTATATCAAGAAATAAATAATGCTCTTGTTTACTGGATACAGGACATCTGCAATTGTCAACGTTATCCCTAGTAAGTTTGTATGATTCATTATCATCATCATCATCAATCTTTAAGAGATGACAGTCTTGGCAAAGACTACCAAGACTACCTTATGCTATATAAATGCAAAGGCATATAAAGAAAAGATCATGGGAGTGCTGCAGTACAATGGCTGGGGGGGGGGCACAGCCTTTCAAGACACCTTCTGGTGACTGAGGTGCTGCTCCATTTGTACTCACCTTTCTGGGCTGTGGAAGAGGTTGCTGAACTACAGGCATGGGTACAGAGGAAAGACTATTACCACTCCCCCAGAGGATGCTTAGGAAGAGGCAGAGCAGATGGACCTTGGTGGGCTCAAGAGGGTGAGTGTGATGGGCAGGAAGGAAGCATACTCCTTCACCTATACCACTGCTGAATTCCATCTTTGTAATGGTGAGACAGGGCAGTAAGGAGGAATCACCTGTTGCTGTGGGAAGGAGGGGAGATGGGGGTCCTCAGAAGTGAAGACTGCAAGAAGGGAGGAAGAGACCCCAAGCCTAAGAGAAGGCAGCTGTTGGTGGGAACTCTATTGTCAATGGATAGATTTTGGGAGTGGGTCTGGGAAGGAGAGGGAAGTGGAGTGCCTGCGTGGTACTTTGGCTAGGAGGGATGGAGAGCATACCTAGAAGATTGCTATGGCAGAAGAATCCAGGACTGAGCTGGTCATCATTGTCCATCTGGGGATGAACAATCTGGCACAGGATAATGTAGGAGTAGTGCATGGTAACATCAGAGATTTGTGAAGGGCCTAAAGCATGTAACATATGTGGTGGCTTTATCCAAGGTGTTACCTGTGTATGTCTGGGGAGATAGAAGGGTGCTCTACACCAAGACATTTACCAACTGGTTAAAGGCATGGTGCATGGACAAGGGCTTTGGCTACATTGAGGACTGGGGTCCAGCCTGGGAGAATATTGGTCTCTATAAGGGAGATGCCCTGCATCTTTGCAGGAAATGAACTGCAGTCCTTGGTGGGAGGGTTTAAATAGTACTTGAATGAGAATTTATACAAGCTGTGGGAGGCAGTAAAACAAAGAAAGGCAATAATTGCTGTCCGCCAAGATGATGATGCAGCAGTTAGGGAGGACCCTGGGGGTGTGTGAAAACTCCCTGTGGGATGGGAGGGGCACAAAGGCAGGAGGAGTGTCACCAGAGACCAGTTAGGATCTGCAGAATGAGATTAGGCAGAAACATCTGTAAGACTGGATGAGTCAAAAAGTCATTTTCTGCCAAAAAATTATATGTTTCTATGTTTCCATAAACTGAGGCATAAAAACAACACAGCATTTAAAATATAGACAACAACCCAGTAAATGTTTGCGCAAACAAAACAAGTGTTTGACTGAAAAAGACAGCTAGAGAAAACATATCCAACATATATGGGAAGGACATTCACACTTTCAGGATCTTGTGAAATAAGCATTTGTCAATGCTGAATGTTTTATTGCATGGTGTATGTAGCAGGTGTGTACTGTTTTTGTTGGAGTAAAGAGAGAGAGAAGCATTGTCAATATTGGCAAATGTCAGGATTTAGAGTGCATAGCAAGTTCAGAGTGCCTAGAGGGAGCGTAAGAGCATGGTACTACAGAAATGGTCAAAATGCAAATAAAGATGGCCAAGGCAAATACATTGGTAAATATCCCCCTCCACAGCAACTCACCCAAAGTCGGTGCCCATAGTACCTTACCAACAGGAGCCAGTGCCACCCCAAGCCATAGACTGCCACTATCCTAAGCCTGCAGGTCCTATTGTCAAAAATGCTGCTGAAGTATGCCTTGTTCTCCCAGTGCCACATACCCTCTGTAGTACCAAACAACCCAGACACCTAGGGCCACAAGCCAACCTCAAGAATCAAAGATGGCATGGCACTAAAGCCTCAGGTGACATTCCTGCAGTGGGGAGCCATGCTAACCTGACCCAAGTCCTGCAGCCACTCACATGACAGGGAACCTCATGTGCATGCCTCCTTGTTGCTATCCAGCTCCCTATGCACCCAACATATAAGCTGGTGATGCCTGTATGGAAATCCCTACTCCATAGGTCAACATAGGCCACTGATCCACCCCTTCACCCATGACCATTACACGGGCTTAGAGTTCCATGGGGGGGCATTCCTCAGCCCCACCATGGGATCTGGGGTACTAGGCTAACCACCCTGCTACAGGAACTCTCCCCCATGTACAGTAACTTCCGCCACTGTCTCTTCCATTCACCCAGGGATCACAAAGGTCCCCCCTGATGTGTACAGAGCCTTTGCCCAACATCCAGTGTTCCAAGATTGACCTCCAAACTGTTAATGATGGTCACTAACCCATGGACCTGCAATTCCCTCGAAACAGTGCTTTGAATCAGAACCCTGACAAAGACCTCTAATGACATGGCTTAAATTTCAGGTGGGGAGTTGCGCAGATTACACTATTTTTAGCCCATGCCACCTGCAAATTCTGCCCCCATGCTGGACAATCCCACTCATACATTCTCACAAAGATCAGAGAAAAGGTGATTGAAATGAATAGGCCTATTCATTTCAATGTTTTTTTTCTTATTGTCATAACTTTTCTACCTTTTTATAATTTTGCTCTTTGTTGTCGAGGCCTTACTTAGGTCTCCCTCACTAACACAGGTGTTGTCATTTTTCACATCAGCCTATATATGGGTGTTTGCGGACTGCAGCCCACAAACACCCATTTATAGGGTGATGTGAAAAATGACAACAGCTGTGTTTGTGAGAGGGAACCTAAATTAGACCTTGACAGCAAAAAGCAGAAAAAAATTTAAAGGTAAGAAAGTTATGAACATGAGAACACACCATCTTCAAATGAATATCACAGGATTTAAGTTCGATATTTCCATACCCCATCATTTACAGCTCACTTTGGCAGAGGTGAGTCAGACCAATATTGGTGGGGGTTCGATGGTCAAGGTGACCACTTCCACATTTTCTGGGGATGCCCCTACATCCAGGATAACTGGTAGCATATGCACAACAAGCTGGAAGGGACATGACAACAACCAATCCCATGATTTTAAAACACTGTTTTTTTTCCACTGCAGCCGAAGGTACACCATGACATGCTCCATTTGCTGGACCATTCTCATCCCTCCCATCCATTCTTCCGCCATGAGGATGTCTACTTGTAGCCAGTGTGATGCAATGCCTTTCAAAACTGTAAGGCACATTGAGTGAAATAAATCTTGTTGTTACAGTAGCTATAAGTAGACCCCACAGTGAAGAAATGAAGGGGAAAGATGGCAGTGGTTCAAAAGATACAGTGCACCATGGCAGATCTATGCCTGCAGTGGGAAACACTCCTGGAGAAAAGGGGAATTGGCATCAAATAACAATACAAACAGAGAGTACAGCAGTTGGTGGATGGGAGGAGAACTCACACCAATGGGGGGGTGCTAGGATTAGCTTTTATCAATCTTCTTATGGGGTACCCCCCTCATTTGTGCCCCCCCAGCTTAGGCCTTATTAAATGCTGTATATTGGGGATATAGGACACAACTGACTGGTTACGACCACTGGAAATAAGCAAACACAAACAGCTAATAATTCTTCTTGTTCTTTCTATTCCAAAAGGGATGGGCTGATACCCCTAAGTTTTATTATTTATTATTCATCCTGTGCTGGAAAAAAGTCAGAATAGTAACATGTGTCTGTCCTAGAACAGAAATACACCAAAATTGTTTTGTTGGAAACAAGCATATCACAATGAAATTATATATCTGTACATTCTCTTGCTTAATTTCCAATAGACTGAAATTTCAAGAATTAGGAGGCAAAGGGCTATTTAAAGGAAACTCCAATACTGGCCTTAAGTGCAGTAGCTGCTGCAGAAGTGCCTATTTAGCACTTTTAGCATACGTTTTCTTTGTCTACTGCCTAGCGATTTTAATTAGAAAGATCCACTCCATCTATAATGGCTGCAAAGCCCGGGTAGACATCTCATGCACTACGGGCAGTTTCTGATGTGAAGGTTATGCTAATGAGGGGCAAACAACAAATGGCAGAGTTAGTAGCCCTCATTAGTATAACCTTCATGGTGGAAGTTGCCCGGGTGCTGGTTGACCATGATGTCAGGATTCCTATTTAGTAGTGTGCGTAACTATTGACAGTGCATCCTGACATCCTGGTACACTGTCACCACTCATGAACACCATCATTCAGGCATCCTGATCTCAAGAACAATAGGAACCACTGTTGCCACCCCATCATGCATGCTGGTATCACTGTACACTGCCACCATTCATGCACATCTGATTGGGGGGTAGGAGCCTTCAGTGGCACCAGTGGACCTGAATGGCAGCATGCCCGATCGGTTATTTGTGTGGCTGACGACAGCATGCCAGGATGCATTATACCTAGTTGTGGAGTGGGAAAAAAGTGGAGTTGTGCCAGTCAACCATGATGCCAGGATGCAAATAGGCATCCTGACAACATGGTTGACCAAAAACACTCCTGCCCTCCTCCCCAGTGCATATCATCTGTCACACTGGCATGACACAACTGGCAGTCTTCCATACCTGCATTGCTGTGCATGGGATAGTCATGTACACATTGAGGCAGGTGTACCCCAGTGTGTGATCCCAATCCAAAACCCTTCTGGAGTTGTCTGCTGGGCAGACAGCAGTCCTCCTCCCATCGCAGTTTTCCCTAACTTCACATTATGCAAGTCGGACACAAACACTATTGATGCAATCTACTGTTCACCCTAAAATCTCCACAACTGGAGCTCTTCAGATTGGAGGCTATGGGCTGAGGGGAGAAGAGGTAAGTATCAGGTTTGACAACCCCAGCACTCCTACAACAAACAGCCTGAGCCACTCCCCAGATGGCAGACATTCCTCTAGACTAATATATTGGAAAATTACAAATACACTCCCTACCACTTCCCACCATGTGTGGACAGTCGCAGTCTCCAAAACTGACATCACAGACCCAGACCTTATGCCAGATGACACCACCTTTCCTGGCCCCAAAGATCATATCCTTGATCCCTGACAAACATCCTTACAAATCAGTACTGTCAACATGCATAGGCATAATCAGGCATCCTGAATTCGAGGTCAGCCATTATGTCAGGATGCCTGCTTCGTATGCTTGAGTGGTAACAGTGTATTGGAATCTTGGCATGCCTGATTGGGATGGCGGGGATTGAGTGGTGATAACTGACTGTGATGTTTGTCAGGATGCCTATTTTTGGTGGTGACTGGCTGGTGCTGAGCATCAAGACAACATGGTACACTTTAAACACTCACACACATCACCAACCAGATATCCTGACATCACAAGTCATGCATACCACCAATAACAGTGTTGTGCATGAATAGTGATAGTGCATTGAGAAATTACATGACTGTCACCACCCAAGCACACCACAACCAGGCATCCTGACATGACAGTCCATCAGCACTCTTATGGCCTTGTCACCCCATCAGAATCATGCATGCCGACATCCGTATACTGGTACTGCTGACCACGCCTGCATTGGGGAGGGCCCTGAGTAGTGCTGGCAGACCATCATGTCAGGATGCATGATTGGTGCTGTGCATGAGTGTTAAAGTGTACCAGGATGTCCTGATGCGCTGGTATGCTGGATGTTTGATGGGGAGTATCGCTCATGGTACACTGTCAAACACAGACACACACAGCACCACCAGCACCACCAATATAAGGTATCCTTACAGCAGAATCGATGGCACCACCATGAGTGAAGATGAGTCTGCTTTCACTTTCAGTATTCACCTGAGACAATCACCTCCCTACAATTCTAAATCAAATCTGCTGTTTCTTGCAGATGGAACAGTCAGCTGTCTAAAACAACAATGAATTCTACTACACTAAATTTGACAAGTGCACTTACTACATTATAAGAAGCAAATTGTGAACCTGACAGGCAAGTCATTCATCCCATATTTGTTTACTAAAATACAGACCACACCTTTGATGACTGGGGAGTGGGGAATAAAAGATGTGGTAGACATTAAAATATGGGGGAACCCATTTCCCTATTCTTTTCTGGGTCTTCTTTTTGGAAAATGAGATCTGGATCAACTTAACTGGGAAGCTGACATTGGCAATATCAAAAAAAGCAGACTGGCCATTTGCAAGACATGATAAACATAAAAAAAAGAAATCATTTTTGATTAAATTCTTTTTAGTTCCCATTTTCCAATACAGTGCATAACTTGCGATTTGCTGCCTCTGCTACCCCCCCACATACACACATCTTTACTGGCTGGCGACTTCAATTAGTGTACACTTCATACGCTGTCTTTAACCCTTGGATTCCATTTCCATGTTACTGTTCTATGTCCCATCAGAAGTGCTGTATGTACAGATTCTTGTCTCTTACACCCACCTTGCCATGCTGCCACACACCCGGTTTGTGTCCCATCACCGATTCAATGTTACAGGTCACCCGTTGCCTTGATACTAGCACCACCTCATCGCATTGCTGCCATGCATTCATTCTGTAGCCCAGCTTCTATTTGATTCCTTACACTGCACCCTCTGCTACTGCCCCCCCCATATCCTGTGGTCCAGCTTCTGTTTGATTCCATACATTAGGCTCTGCTGTCCTGCCTCTGCTACTGCCACCCCCTTTTTTTTGCTGGCTGGCTGGCTGACCTTAGGGCAATCTTGATCCGCTGCCTTCGGCATCCTGTTGCCATATTGTTGTGTCCCATCGCAGGTGCTGGGTATGAATTCTCTTACTGAATCTGACCCACAGCCAGTCTCTTACACCCGCCTTGCCCGGCCGGCCGCCACATACCCATTTGTGTACCCTCACGATTTCAGCTGTGCACTGCTTAATGTTACAGGTGACCCATTGCTCTGTACTAGCACCACCTCATTGCACTGTTCACATGCATGATGTCTCCAGCACAATGAGGCGGTACTGGTACTGAGGCAATGGGTTACCTGTAACGACAAGCAGTACTGTAATCTATGATGGGATGCAAAATGGGTGTGTCTTGACGAGAAAAATGCAAGATTGACTATGGGTCAGATTCAAGAGGGACATGGTTCGAGGCAGTAGATCAATCTCACTACTCTACTTAAGTCAGTCAGTCAGCCAGCAAAGGGGGACAGTAGCAGAGATAGGTAGAATACCTACAATCACTCCAGCCAGCAAAGGGGGCAGTAGCAACTGTATTTTGGGAAACAAGGAGTGGCGACAAGCAACTGTAAGACCATTAGCATATTGTAATGGTGGGGAATAAAAAAAAAACAAATGCAAGTTTAAAAATACTGCTCAGCATTTGTTTTCTGTTAGGGATTTGCTCAACAAATAAGCAAGTTCAACTGTTAACCCAACTAAAAAGAGTCACCAGCAGCTGAAGGATGGACAGAGTTTAACACTAACAGCACGAGGCACTGCCTCAGAGCATCTCACATTACACTAACACACAGTGGTTGTTCACTATGTCACCCCATACCCGGAGATCCATGAGGCAGGTGTGTGGGGACCTGTGTAGAGGTGCGGGAAAAGGGCAACACTTAATCACAATACTGCCGAGTGGGGAGACACTGTCACAGGTCACAGTGCTGCTCACTGTGTTGCTGTTTCAATGATCCGTGGTCAGACTGTGTGAGTTTTACTGTGCTGATGCTCAGGACTTTGGCACAGGACATAAAAAGCACTTTTCAGGTTTTCCTTGCTTGCCAATGGGTTTGCAATGTTCTGCGGCCCCATGGATAGGTTTCAGTGGACCGCTCACTAACAGTGGCAAACAAATGGCTGTTTTCACATTCACTCTGTTGGAGAAAAAAGGCAGGGCTGGTATGTAAATGAAAGAACCACTTTGGTTCTCAAAAACAGTAGCAGAAAAGATCAGAGCCAAAAGGCTAGCCTTCTGGAAATATAAGGAAACATAGTGGGAGGAAGATAGGGAGGCATACCAAGCTTCCATAAGGGAAGTAGGGAAGGCAGTAAGGCAGGCAAAGGCCCAAATCGAAGAAACACTAGCACGAACAGTAAAAGAAGGGCACAAGACCTTCTATAGATAAATTAGTGAAAGGAGAAAGTCCAGAGGGGTATTGCTAAGATCAAAGGGGATTAGGGTGAGTGAGAGGAGGAGGAGCAAAGAAAAGCATCTGTCTATATAGATACTTCTGCTCAGTATTTACTGAGGAGAAGGTGGGGGCAGGACCCACAGCTCAACAACATGGACATGGGGGAGGTGTGCACTAGTTCCTTCACAAAGAAAGGGGTCTACAAGTGCTGTCTTTCACTCTTGAAGAGGTTTTGGCTCATTAACAAGTATTTTAAACCTCTCTCTCTCTCTCTGCCTCAGTCAGTTTCCTGACAAATGAAAATCTGCTACTTTTACTGTAACTCTGGTCCATGAAAGTGATGATAAAGCCATTCACGGGAACTATCGGCCTATCTCCATATTGCGCACCCAAGGACCTTGAGCATATAGTTGCAGACCAGCTTACTGACTTACTGGACAAATACAATATTTTGTGTATGCAGCAACATGGGTTCAGAAAAGGACATAGCACCTCATCTGCCCTTCCAAATTCACTGGAGTCCTACACACACGTTGGACAATGGTCATCTAACTGGATCAGTATTCATCAATTTGACCAAGGCGTTCGATACTGTCCACCATTGTCTTCTGACTGAACAGCTACTGAATGCTGGGCTCTCTCCTGACTGCCTGGTTTAAAAGTTACTTGGATAATCAATCACAAAGAGTAAAAATTGCTGATGTTCTCTCTGATGCTAGATCTGTCCACTCAGGTGTTCCCCAGGGATCCATACTGTGCCCTCTACTGTTCAGACTTTTCCTGAATACCCTTCTGCAATCTTGCTCTGAACAAATCATCCTCTATGCTGAAGACGCTGTAATTCTCACTTCCCACAAGGACCCAAAACCCTTACACACAATCTGCAACTAGGCTTCACTTCTGTTGAAAACTGGTTTACTAAGCATAAGTTGGTCCTAAACTACAAAAAAAAAAAGTCAATGCTTTTTAGCAGCTCACAACAAGCACAGAGCTACTCCCCTTACCATTACTACCAGCCTTGGAAATACCCTTGAACAGGTGCAATCATTTAAATACCTTGGGATCTTGCTTGACCCTAATCTATCTTATGGGGCCCACATTGATAGTGTCTCCAAAGCTATGAATACTCTTCTAGGCCTAATTTTCTGGCACAGGCAACATCTTACCCCAGAAACCTTGAAGGTCGCTGTACAGAGCTCAGTGGTCTCCATCATTGACTACGGCCTCATCATCTACGGTTCGGCCTCTGCAACTACCGTCAGACGCATGTCAACATCCCTCAGCAAGGCCTGTAGGCTCACCACTGGAGCCCGCCATCTCACCCATTCATGTGACCTTTACACTCAGTCTGGATGGCTTCAACTCTCCAACTGTATTAAGTATCTAACCTGCACTATGGTGAAAAAAATAATCATGGTTCCTCTCCTCCTGGAGTCCAAGCTCTCCTGCACCCGAGCATAAATCCACGCAACACCAGGAGATCCAAACCTCAGCTTTGGCAGGTTCCCCACTATTGCACCACTGAGGGTCAAAGATCTTTTACTCATAGGGTTCCTAGATGGCTGAATGGTCTTAGCACAGACATCTCCTCCATTTCCAAGCTAGGCACGTTCAAATCCAGGCTCCACCTTCATCTCACTGCCTATAGCTCCTGTGACTGCCTCATCTAATCAGCCCTACTGATCACTACCTCAGCCTCTTCCATGCTCTTCCTATATAGCACTTATTTCTTATCTATCCTTATTCTCAACTACCCCTCCCTCCCATCCCTGCTCCCTCTCCCCCTTCCTACCACCAGCACTTCTCCATGTTATGTTGACAAAGCCACTGGCTATGCCTATATTCCTGTTTGCCCTCTCTCCATTATTCCCCCTTTCTCTCCTCTCCTCTTTCTGTTGACTCTGTTCTGGTTTTCTCTTATGTGTTCACACTGAATTACATATTATCTGACTATTGCACTGTTTACTTGCTATGTTGTTATTTTGTTGTATTACCTGTATTGTACTGCACTGACATGGAACATTTGTAAAAGAGCCTTGGCTCAAAGGTACTTGTAATTCTAGACCTAAATAAAAAAAAATTAAAAATTAAGAAAAGAGCTCACTAAGCTCAGGGTGGACAAGGCAATGGGACCTGATGGCATACATCCTAGGGTACTAAAGGATCTAAGGGTGGAACCAGCAGAGCCCTTATCGAACTGTTTAGTGAGTCTCTGAGCACAGGAAAGGTCCCAGAAGACTGGAGAAGGGCTCATGTGATCCCGCTCCACAAGAGTGGTAGTGGGAGGAGGCAGGGAACTACAGACCAGTCAGTCTTACCTCAGTAGTGAGGCAAGATTATGGAGGCACTTCTTAAGGAAAGGATAGTGCAACACCTGGAGTCCATAAGAGCACAGGATCGCAGAACAGCATGGGTTTACAACAAGAAGGTCCCGTCAAACTAATCTCATAGATTTTCTTTGACTCGGCAACCAGAGTGGTGGACCAAGGGGAAGTAGTTGATGTTGCTACCTTGACTTCAGCAAAGCTTTCGATACTGTTCCACATATAAGATTGATTAATAAGCTGGGTAGGATTAGGGTGGGTCAGATGTTGGTCAACTGTGTGGCAAACCGGTTGATGGGCAGAAAATAGAGAATGGTGGTAAATGGTATACAGTCAGAAGAGATGCAAGTCACAAGTGGGGTACCCCAGGGATCAGTCCTGGGGCCAGTCCTCTTCAATATCTTCATCAGCGACATTGCAGATGGACTGGAGGGTAAGGTTTGTCTGTTTGCAGATGTCACCAAGATTGGCAACAGAGTAGATGATCCAGATGGGGTGGGCAGAATGAGAAGAGATCTGGATAAACTGGCAAAATGGTCAGAAGAGTGGCAAAAGAGGTTTAATGCAAAAAAGTGCAAGATCATGCACAGAAGGAAGAGAAACCCTGAAGCCACCTATAGGTTGGGAGGGGAGTTGCTGGCAATCACAAGGGAAGGAAGAGACCTGGATATCATCATCACAGATGACCAGAAATCATCCAGACAGACCACTAAGGCAGTAGGTAAGGCTAGAGGGAAGTTGGGGTGTATTACTAGGGGTATCACAAGTCGTAAGAGGGAGGTAATAATCCCTCTTTACAAGACACTGGTAGGCCCCATCTGGAGTACTGCGTGCAGTACTGGAGGCCGCACCTGCACAAGGACATTAACAAAATGGAGGCAGTCCAGAGAAGGGCAACCAAAATGGTGCAGGAACTGCCTCAGAAAACATATGAGGACAGATTAACTGAGCTCAATATGTATACCCTAGAGCAAAGGAGGGAGAGAGGTGATATGATTGAAACATTCAAACATCTTAAGGGCATTTACAAGGCAAAAGGGTCTAACATTTAAATATAAGAAAAATACCAGGACAAGAGGACACAGCATGAGATTAGAGGGAGGCTGATTAAGGGGGAATGTGAGGAAGCTCTTTTTCACAGAAAGGGTGGTGGATGCATGGAACAGCCTACCTCAGGAAGTGGTAGATATGAATGCAGTGCAGGGTTTCAAACAGGCATGAGACAGGCATAAGGAAGCAACAAAGGTAAGTATGAGTAGATAGGCATTGACAGAGTACAGACCTGTGGCACATTCATAAGGTAGAAAAAATGGGCAGACTGGATGGGCCTTGCTATCCTTATCTGCTGTCAACTTCTATGTTTCTATGTGAAATGAAGTGCTCTCATTGTAGCGCTTCATTTCTTTCAACTAAGTAGCTTCCAGCTGTGAAACTCTGACTAGTATCACAGTCTTTTGCATTCTCATTGGTCTACCAGGGATGAGCCCACTGTAGAGTGCTCTGCATTGGACTCGTTCCTGACACACCTCTCAAATTTCTTTCTTCTGCAAAATGTTTCTTGCACATGCCCAATGAAACATAAAAGGCATTTTCTCAGCAGGTGTTAGTTAATTGTCAAGAAACCTAGGGAAAAAGGACGCCCTGGGAAGATGGAAGTCCCTCTCTGCTCATATGTAAGTCTCCATGCAGAACCTGCAACAATTGCAACTCGGGGATGTAGTCCTGACCCCATCTGTTCATCGGTGTTAATAATTAGAGTCTGTCAAGGCGTGCCCAGCCAAGGCAACTATCTTCAGCATGAGATATGTGCTGCAGTGGCCTCAGAAGGACATACAGACTATGACAGAGTCCCCTGCTGTAAGACTTATATATCCATAACTCGTCCTTTTGTCCTCAGTTGGCACCCACTTCACATGGCACCAACTCTCCCAAAAAAACATGAAGGACTGGCATGAAGAAAATCCAAACTTTTTCTTTTGTTTTAAATAAAAATGTTTAGTGCAAATTGATATGGCAGTCTTCAGAGAATGGCCATATCCCACAGTCTCATATGAACATATAACAAGGCCAGCAGATACAGGCAGAATGGTCTATCAAGTCTGCTCAAGTTTTCAGCCAGCAGTCCATTACACTGCAGCTGCCCCACCTCCTCCCTCTTGTGTATCAATTTTCATGCTAGTGTTTGCTGCTTCCCTCCCCCCAGTGACCCCTGGATAATGACTTTCCCCTTGATCCTGTCCCACTCCTCTTAAAACTGCCCACCTGCCCTCAAGGATGCCACCTCCTCAGGCAGTGAGTTGCACCTTGCCGCCACTCTTTCCATGAAACAGTGCTTTCTCATCCCCTCCTAAGTCTACCCCCTCAATTTTAGACTGTGCCCCCTAGTGTCTCTCCCTTCCTTTAATCTAAAGATGCCCCTCTCCCAGCTTTACTTATGCCATTCATATACAGTATTTGAAGTTTTATCATGTCTTCTCTATCCCTCCTTTCCTCCAGGGGTACCTGTTGAGATCCCTCAGTCTCTCCTCATAGGACTTGTCATCCATCCTGAGGATCATCTTGGTTGCTGTGTGCTGAACACCTTCCAGAAATTTTACATCTTTCTTTAAGTAGGGGCACCAGAACTGCACGCAGTACTCCAGGTGTGGCCTCACCAATGACTTGTACAGTGGCAGGAAGACAACCCCTCTCCATGAGGTGATACCTTAGGTGATACACTCCAGCATCTTATTAGCTTTAGGTGCCGCCTTCCTGCACTGTGATGAATGGTTCATTTGCCCTGTTATTAGCACCCCAAGGTACTTCTCTACAGTGGATAGCTGTACCACTCCAACTGGTAGCAGTCCCTTAGGTTTCTGGCTCCCAAGTGCATGACTTTGCACTTTTTGCAGTGAACCCCAGCTGCCATGTGTCTGACCAGTGCTCAAGTTTAGTCAGATCAGCCTATAATCCCTGCCCCTGCCAAGTCAAAATGTTGCATGCTCTACAGCGCATGACATTGACCACAAGGTAGGAACAGCATGGTTGCGAAGAGCGAGAGGGTGCAAAATCATGAAGGGAAGTATGGAAAAAAAAGAATTATGTGTTTGCAATATATCACACTGTATTGGCAGCATGGTATATTTCATTGGCATAATGTCTTGTGACATTATAACCTGGTGCCATCCCTGCCATCCCTCTTTGTCATCCACCACTGCAACAATTTTCATGTCATCTGCAGAAAGACTGAACTTGTTCTGAATTCCATCTGAGATGTCAGTAATAGAAATGCCAAACAACACTGGACCCAGTACTGAGCCCTGTGGTACTCTGCTATTTACAGCTCTTGGAGTTGAGAGTTCCCCTATTACAACTACTGTCTGTTGCCTGTCCTGTGGTCAGTTCTTGACCCACTCCACTGCTTTTCCCCTACTCCCTGGCATCTCAGTTTGTTAATCAGCCTCAATGTGGCACTGAATAGATAGCCTTACTGAAATCCAGATACAGGACATCAGCTGCTTGGCCTCTGTCTAGTGCCCTGGTCACCCAGTCATAATGATCAACCAGGTTGGACTATCAGGATCTGCCAGAGACAAATCCATGTTGCCTGCTGTCCTGGAGACCATGCGCCTCTAGAAAGGTTACCAACCTTTCCTTGAGGATAGTCTCCATTAGCTTCCCACAATGAAGGAAAGGCTGACCTGTCTATATTTCCATGGATTCATCCTTGGATCCGCTTTGTGTGTGTGGGGGGCACTGATTGCACCATCCTCTGTCCTGGGGCATGCACTCAGTTGCCAGAGATGCTAAACAGGTCTGCTAGTGATTCTGATAGGACCTCTGCTAACTCCTTCAGAACTCTGGGGTGTATGCCTTCTGAGCCTCATGCCCTATCCACCCACAAAGTCTTAAACCTTCAACACCACTGCTCACCTGGATTTCCCCCATCTATTTACCCCGCCCCCAGTCTCACCTCCTTTCCCTGTGGCACTGGCCCATGTTTCTCTCTGGTGAACACAAAACAGAAGTAGTCAATTAGTGCTTCAGCCTGCTCCACCCCCTTTTCTGCCCACCCTTCATCTTTCCTGACCATAATAATTTGATCTTTCCAGTTCCTTCTCTCCCTTATGTACTTGAAGAAATATTTTTCCCCTTTTCTGACACACTGTTCCAGTTTAGCTTTCTTAATGCCTTGGCTGTCCTTACTGCTCTAGTCACTTCCTTTGATTTCTTCTTGTGCTCCTCCTTACTCTCCCTCTCCTTGAACCTCATAAATCTTTTGAATGCTGCTTTTTTCTCCCTCACCTTTTTTAACACCTCCCTGCTGAACTAGGGTTACCAGACTTTGCGACATCAAAAAGAAGACACTGTCTATGGACTAAGCAATCTTTTATTTATTTTATATAGCACCCTTTCTTTCCACTAGGGTTTAGAGAAGAGCACAACACTTCACTTCACAAATCAAACATAGAAAAAATGTGATTGACAAGAATAAACTCAATAAAAATACATAATAAATATAAATACAATAAATATTTAAAACACTAAAACTGTCTTTTGGAGTCAGTCCGACAGCTTGGCCACCACACCGGCCGGGTTTTAATGGTAACTGGGACAGGTCATGGCTGGGCTGGGCTGGCACAGGGTCTCAAGGGATCGAGCGAGTCATCTCAGACTCAATGACTCACTCACTTATTACTACTATCTTGGGATGGGATCGAGATGGTAATGGGTGGGACAACATCACAGGCTCCTCAGTCAGAGTTGTTCAGCAGGCAGCTGTAAAAAAAAAACTAGGAGTTAATAGTAATACTTTACTTACAGTGTGGACTTCACAGTCTGCAGATTGACTCCCAACCATGCCAGGTAGGTGGCTTAGTTTGTTCCCACCTCCTCCTCCGCTAGACTCGGCTCCACACACAAACTGCAGCCACTAATCACCATTCTGGATGACTGAATCAGCAATATATTAGGGCAGCGCACAGATGACAACACAGACAGTTTGCCTGGGAATGGGATGGGTTGACCCGTCGGACTTGTCAGGTCCTGGGTGTGAGAGGGTCTCGTCTCCTCATTCCTCATCTCTCACTTACTCACTTATCCCAGACAGTGACAGTCACTTCAGAGATCACAGACAGGTGTGAGAGACAGTGAGACAACACTTCAGATCAGCAGATCGAGATAGCGATAGGTCAAAGAAGTGGATGAAATCTATGAATGAATTATGCTGCCAATAAATGGACAGCAAATAAAAGTAACACCCCATGACATGTTTCTTTGTGTTCTGCTCCAAACATACCTCCTCAGCAGCACAGACTCAAATCCTACATGTGGGTGACCAGACTGTCATGCACAGAATAATTCAGGCTGGACCGTGCATGACAGAATTCAGTTTTAATTTTTTCACCTGCAGGCCATGGCGAACTTGGTTGCCATGGCAACAAAAACCAATGACTCTCTGTGAGTTCCAATCTTCCAAGAAGCCCAAAACCCAGACAAATGAGCTCTGCAAAGAAAATCCACCCGGACAAAAATTCTCAAGTGTAAATGAGGACATGTCCTGGTAAAAGAGGACATCTGGTAACCCCAACTTGGCTTCCTGGACCTGGCCGTTTTGTTTAGGATCTTAGTGCATGAGATAGTGACCTCTGCTAGCCCAAGCTTAATTATTTCCCACTTCTGGTTTGCACCCATGGGTGATCAGATGCTGGCTAGGTGCTCCCCAACTATGTCCCTCATCCTGGCAAAGTCTGCTTGCCTGAAGTCCAACACCTTTGTCTTGGTTCTGGCAGCCTCTTTACCCACACTGAATGAGAATCACGCTGTGTTGTGATCACTCCCTGCCTGTTGGTCCTCAGCCCCTAGTTCTCTGACAAGCTTCCCATTTGATAGCACAAGGTCCAGAATATTACCTTCTCTAGCTGGCTCCTTTACCATCTGAATCAGGAAGCTGCCAGGAGGACCTTTTCCCTGGCACTGGGGTGGTTCATGTTCCATTCAGAATAGAGGATCTACTAGATAGATAGATAGATAGATAGATAGATAGATAGATAGATAGATAGATAATTTTATTTATAAAAGCGCCCATTTCCAGATACTCTGGGTGCAGTACAAAACAACGACAGTACAATTAGTTAAAATCGTACACAATATACATATATAAAAATCTAACTGGGAACATACAATCAATCTCTCTATCCCATTAAAGTTACTCTATTAATCAATAAACACTTACTGGAACAAATAACTGACCCAGACATCCAGATGGATGTTTCTGGCCTTGCTCTGTCCCTGGAATGCCCCAGCCCCAACTCACTCCTCCAAACTCATGTATTTGGGGTGCCTGCAGGAGGTTGAGGATTTTACAATGACTAAAATCCCATCTGGATACTAAATTCCATAGGCTAGAATTATGGAAACTGCATATATGCTATCTGGATTGGCCCTTAAATGTACAAGGCAGGTAATAGATCCTGTCCTATAGAGAAAGATAAGAAAATCTTTGTGATTTTGCTCTACAGAAGTTACTGAACAGCCAAGTGTGTGGGCCAGATGTGGTATAAGAAAACATTTTTGCACATCTGGAAGTATTATGCTATTAATCAGCCTACTGTAAACCTGCTCGTTAATTCTCTTTATAGTTTACCATGACTATTATTACACAAAATGTGGGTGTTCTTCCAAGATTCAATAATGCCTCCTTTTTGCTACATACTGTGTTGTAAAACATTATTTCTTCTTTTACTGGAAAAGGAAAGCATTGCAGTATTCCAATTCATATTTGCTTCTCTCCTCTTCTTTTTCTGTATGTGTCTATTTTTAGGTTTCCTGTCTTCCTGGTCTTTAGAATCAGCTTTATATGTAGCCTCGTCTTTGCACCATTTTAGGTTCTCCAACCAGTGGTACATGATTCATTTCAATAAGTCAGTGGCTCTTGTTGCTGATACCACTATTGCACAGACTGCTACTGTACATTAGTGAAAACTGAGCACATTGATGAACTGCTGCTCCATTACTTCAAAGTACAGTAGCAGACCCTTGCAAATAGCAGTACCAACATTAGGAACTACTAACCAATTGTAGTTGATTATATCACAGGTTGGGGTACCCCAAGGACTGAGTAGGGGGAAGCACATACAAAACTTGCTTTAAAGACCAGGGAGGTAAATGTATAAGTAGACAGGAACTGGTACTGCTGCAATTTTACCTTTCACCTATAATGGTACTTCAGTTTATATTTAAAGAATGTTTTGTTATTCCTTTTGTAGCCACCCCCACCCATGAGGTGTAAGACTAAACCTGTCTGATGTTACCTGGGCAAATTCTATAATGCCGTCAGGTGAATGGCACCTGAGCTTGGTTGGCTTGGAGGTAAATGTAAAGTGGTGCAGTACATCCACCTATTCAGATCCTTTGACAGGTTGCTGTCAAGGTGCTGCCCCACAGAAAATGAATGTAACTCCCACCCTCAGTTGCAGGGAACCTCTAATCATATACAAAAGTCACTTATACTATATTCTAGGCATTCAAAATAAGCAGACACAGTGACATGCAAGAACACAATACAATTCAGATCAAAACCAAGGGATATTTATTCAGAGAACAGGAACAAGCTACGCAATGGGGGAAAGGAATGGGTTAAATGCAATAAAACTACAATTCACAGATCTCCCCCTACAAGTCCCATGGCCCTCAGGCAAGTCACAGTTTTTATTGTTTTCCACTTCTGGTGCACCGGTACCCCAAAGAAACCTGGCAACTCCCTAAGCAGTCTATACTTCGGGGTCAGTAGAGGTAACCTCCACTGACTGCAGCTGGTGCAAAGTGCTGCAGCCAGATTGCTGATGGGCCTTCTGAGATCTGCTCACATAATCCCAGTTTTGTGTGAACTGCACTGGCTGCTGGTCAGGTGGAGGATTGCTTTCAAGGTCGGCTTGTTCATCTATAAGGCCCTGTATGGCTTGGGTCCTGGCTACCTGTCTGACCTCCAGACACCTGTCTGCCTGGTGCGATCACTCCATTCCTCTGCAAAGGGCCTCCTTGTGGTCCCTAGGGTGTGGTTGAAGACCTTGGGGGCCGCGCATTTGAAGTTGTGGTACCAGTACTATTGAACTCCCTGCCGAGATCTTTTAGGAGGCATTCGATATCCATTAATTTTAACTAAAGCTGAAGATGTTTTAAGAATAATTTACTGTTTTTATTTTTATTTATTACATGTTATATGATTGACTGACCCTGATTTTAAAATGCTGAATTGTGTATGTAACTTGTTTCTTGTTTTGCCTCTATGTAAAACACCCACAACCTCTGGGAATGGGTGCTAAAGAAAGAAAAGTGACTTGACTTGGCTTAACTTGACTTGTGTGTTTACAGTGGGCAGTTGCAGGCCTGATGCTAGACCACAGTGTCATACTGATTAAAGCATGGGGGCTGGGAATACAAAACCAAACATTAAGCACAGATGCCAGTTGCTTCTAGCTGTTGCAGTTCTAAAATGGGATTTAATGACAGTTGCACAGGAATACCCAGTAACTAGCTAACTGGCCCTAGGTAACAGAAGAATCAGTGAGATCAGTAAGGTATTGACCTAGTACTGACAACCTCTAGCAGACTCTCTGGTTGCTGGCTGTCAGAACATCTGTTTTCCAGTTGGCAGATGCATGCAGCATTACCAGTGTAGCTGAACAAACACTTTTGTCTTTAAGATGGCAAGGGGTGTGGGCTGTGCTGATCTCAGATGTCTTCTGGTGTCCTCTTCATTGCAGAGGGGGATTTCCCTTCAACCATCCAGAGGGTCAGGCAGTCACTCAGTGATTTAGGTAGCACGCAATTCACTATGCAGGTGCTTGTTTTTCCAGATCAGAACAGAAAAATCTTTTTAGAAAGACGTTTAAACAGAGTTTCTCAAACTAGTGGCTAAATTTTTAAATTTACATGTTTCATTCATTCTCCCTCCAAAACAAGTTGGAAGCTTTCACACCTAGAAACATAGACATAGAAATTGATGTAAGAAAGGGCCCTTTGCCCAATTTGCCTGCCTAACCCACCTATAGAATGATGTTAATGCCCTAGAGGTTACATGTTCTTCCTTCTGTCTCCACTAGGAGCAATTCTCATTGCTGGCATCTCAAACATTTATTTAGTTAGTTTGTTAGGCAGTCATTCTGAAAAAAAATATTTAAGCACAAGTGCTCATTTACAAATGTAACCCCCCTATTACCCGAGGTTACTAGAACCCTAGTAAGACCTAGTGGTAGGCAGGAAAGACAGCTTGTAAAACTCCAGTTACATGGATCTCACACTGTCTCACTCTGTTCTCAGTCTCAGCTGAGACTGAGGGATGATATTACTTTAGAACTGTCACAGCTGCATAAGCCACACTGGAATGTTGCAGTTGGAGGTTACAGTAGAACGTTGGGGAATTTGAAGTCAGTCTGTGAGAGTCTGTTGCAGTCTGTAGTAGAGGAAGGAGGTGCTCTGCTGTAAGCAGGCCCTCAGAGCTCTAAGCTCTGTAAAAGAGCTATTTTTTTGTGTAGGTGTGTGTTCTCACCTGAAGAGGAACACAAGAAGAGCCCAGTGAAGTGGTAGAGACTGCTTTCAGTGGTTCAGGGTCCCATCCCTGCAGGGGATGGGGAAGAAATCTCCTGCTTCCAGGGGCAACACCCTAGTCTGGCTAGGGAAAAAGCTGCCTGAGTTAAGTTCGTGCTGAGGCACCAGAAGTTCTGGACGAGATTTCTTTGAGAAGAAAATGCCTGTGGGCACCTGTGACCAAGAGGTGAGTTCACTCTAAAGGGCCAATGTGTTTTCACCTGAAACAAGATGAAACTAACATGGCTGTTATTGTGGGGTCAGAAAAGACAGCCAAGTACAGTTTGGAAAATGTGGGATTGGACTGCTTAACTCCTTGGGGAGTCTAGAGTAATGGACACAGCCACCTATTAAGTATGTTCAAGTTCAGCACAAAAGGGATGTAAAGACAGTAGATTGAATGTGAATACATTTAAAGAAGAATCTACACAGAAAAGTGTTTTCAAGGATGAGGTGTTACATTCCAGAGAAATGGCGGGTATGAATTATGGGAGCGAGAGGTGGGAGACCCCACCCATCAGTAGTAACCAAATTCACCTCTACAGGTTTGCTTTGGGACACCTGTTGCTTCTCTCAGGTACTTGGCCAGTGTCCGAGGAAAGTATACAGACATGGGATTGATGAGGAAGATTCCGTATGGAGTCAGAAGTGATCATAGGTGGTTTAGGGAGCTACCAGTAAATGTTTCCATGCTATATAGAAAGTGTCCAAAGGGCTGGCAAGGGAGCCGAGCTAGGGAAAACCCAGAGCAGCAAGTTCGGGCTGTGTGCCCAGTGTGTTTCAGAGCCTGAGGCTAAAGTGAATGAGGATGTGTTCTGATCTCCATAAATCTGCATTACAGGAGTGTAGCCCCGTGGGGGTCCATCTACTGTATGCTTTGTTTATTCTGTTGGAAGTGAATAAAAGCCACACTCTAGAATCCCACTTCTGGTATTGGACATTACAGTTATTGCTTCCTGTGTCTGGAGTTACTTGGTGCCCTATTTGCCGGGTAACCAAACCTAGCCAATGTGCCCAGTGACATATTTCTCCCCAAACAGCCCACCAGGTAATGCATCAAGATGGAAATGACATACCTGAGGGGTTACAAAAATGGAGGTGCCGCTGAGGATTTGGGTTTGGAATTTATGGAGGAATGTAAGAAAGGTCGCTTGGACAATTGCTGGCATTTTGGTTATCTGGCAGTGGGTAGCCCAAAACAACTGAAGCAACATTTAACTAATGTGCCACTGTGTGCTGTTATCCATGTGCTGCTATTAAAATGCCTACTGTTTACCAAGGAGCAGTAAAGCCTGAGTGAATGCCCGTGTCTTGCATCAAATTACAGCATTTGCCAGCTTTTAAAAGTGTTTGTGACAAAGAAACAGTGTGGAAAACTGCGGGTAGCAAAAGAAAAATTGTGCCCTAGATGTTGGAAATGCTCTCTGTGTGAACTGAGAGACTTGTTGTGCTTAATAGGCATGAAAAATGGTTGAAATGGGCTCCATGAGAAAGCTTCAGTTAAAAAAAAAAGTGTGGTTTGCAGTTTAAATTTGCCTGCTCGACAATTGCCCTGAGAAGAAGAGCACGAGAGGAAAGAGGCTCATTTGCATGGAGTCGAGTGATTGGTGAGACTGCAATCAGTCCTGCCCCCAAGCCAGCTCTAGAGCGATTGCACAGCATTTGAGAGAGGGAGAGTGAGTGGAGTGTGTGAACTGGCTTACCAGGAGGAGCGTCGCAGTGATTGAAAGTGCTGTAAAAAGTTTAAAAACAAACTTTTCTGTTTAAATTCGGGGTCAACCTGCATCTCGATCGACTGGACTGTGAGTGTGATGTTCAGAGGGATGATCGGCAGGACTGTCAACTCGCTTCCTTCCAGAGGTCTCCAAGACTGGCTGCAGGCCATTTTTCTAGCGCAGCAAACAGCTACTGATAACAGTGAGTACCAACAGAAATAGTTGCTCAAACTGTGTGATTTCACCAAAAGCCAGCTGAATTTGTGTGTAGCAGTGTAATCGGTTTGCAAAGAAGGATTGTGTTGTTTTACCAGCAAAAGCAAGGATTCTAAGCAATCGACTGTGAGCATAATTATAGGTTCAGCGTCAGTATGATTTTCAAAGCCATGTGAGAGACTGTGAGTTGTATCAGATATGCAGCAAGAAATACAGGCACTCCTGTGCTATGAAATACTGAGGCTTTAAGGGACTGTAAGCTAGAGCAATGTCTTCAGTGAGTGAAAAGTCTGTGGTAAATCATACAAATGTGCTAGGAAAAAGAACAGTGCAAGTTTGTGCAGTTTGAGCAAAGTTATCAGTAGAGTGTAAATCGGATGCGCAGTGGCTTGACCCAATTACAGAATGTGTTGCGTAGAAGTGCTGCAACCGCCATTACAGGGTGGGGTAGTAATGTAAACACAGCAACAGAGAAGCTATTTTGAAAGAGAAAGAACGTTTTCAGTGATGTGGGACTTAAAATAACAGTGAACATTGTTTGTTTTTTCTCTGCAGTCATGGCTTCAGGACCAGCCCACTACCCAGATCGTGCCCAGGCTGTGATAGCAGTAAAAGTTAACAAGTTAAGGGACATTAAGAGATGTTACTATGGAGGATGACTGCCTCCTCGTGTGGCGATTCCTGGATATCCAGTGCGAGTGTGTGTGATGTGCTTAAATGCTGAAAGGGACGTCTTCATGGTACCTCACTGTTCTGGGTGCCTAGAGAAATATGGTTTGTTTAAAGCACCCAAGATTCATTTGGCTCCCACATGGACAAAAGTTCAAGAATCTGCAGTTGGCAGCACACAGCACCAGGCGGAGCCTGGTGGAGAAAGCCCCTCAGAGTGTGGCACAAAGCAAGAGGGTGCAGATTTACAGACAGAACAATGTGCTGATGTTTCAGAGTCTGAGTCACAGAGAGACATTTCAGGAAGAGCATCAGTAGACCCTTGGAGAGAGGGGCCTAGCCCAAGTCTCATAGGTGAAGATGAGATGAGGGAGGCCTTTGAATGGGAGGTTTCGACCTCTGTGCCCAGCGAAGAGTGGACAGTCTCAGGAGTGAGGACGACTGCTCATTCCTGGGCACAGATTCTCAGTGAGGAAGAAGAAGAGAGGGAACCTATGTGGCCTTGTGAAAAAGGAACTGGTACACAGCCTCAAGCTCTTGCCTCAGAGGAACGCATGGAAGAGAGTGGTGATTCCACTGCCCTGTCTGTGCTAGAAGAAGCCAGGGATCCATTTTTGTGTCATTAAGAACTGTAGCTGGCAGAACCAGGACTGGCCACCCCAAGCCAGGCCAGAGGTCTCAAGTTGACCAAAGCTAGTAAAGAGGAAAGACTGGTTCGTAGGAAAGCAAATTAAATCTATGAGATGTCTTTTCCTACCTTGCCTCAGAGAGTCTGGGAGTAGATTGAAAAAAGCAGGAAATCCTGGATTTGGGAAGAAGCAATGAAATATGTGCATCCTGGTGCAAACAAGCATGTCAAGAACAGAATGTTTCAAGAAAAATACAGCCAGTGGAAAAGATGCAGGACACTGTTTATGGACGCTGTTTGAATTGTGGATGGAGAGGGATATGAAACCTTTTACAGTGTGAATTATGAGCACCCAGATGGGGTAATAATTCCAACACCTGACCCATTGTGCTATTGGCCACAATGCAAAGACCTTCCTGCAAATGTGCCCATGCCTACCAAATGGAAAGCAGAGCAGTGGTAGCCAGTGCTGCCACTCCAGCAGTTGCCGTACCTGTGTTGTTCCACCAGTCTGGACATTCAGGACTCAGGTGCCCCACATTCATCAGTTCTACAGTGTACTGGCTTTCCAGAATCCATCGACTGGCCCACCAGATGACTTCAGATCCAGAGAGGACACCAGCCCAGCTGTATCCTGATTCATCACCTGGGTATTGGATGACTTCAGACCAGCTGTTTTCCTTTTTGTTCCTGTTCCAAGGTTTCATCTCCAGAGATGACACCAGTCCAGAAGTTTCCAGATGTGCCCATCTGTCATTTCCTGGAAGATGTCCTTCCAGCTGTATTGGAAGAATGCTGCCAGGTAGAGTCTTCAGCTGAGGACCAGGTGTGGCATCGTGTTGTTCTACAAGGGACTGGTAAGTCCAGACTTTTCTAGTCTTATGACATTGCAGTACACACCCTACACTAGCAGACTCCAGATGTTTGAACTGTCCTCAAAGACTCTCTCCTTCGGGACTTTGGCCTGCTAGAACTGTGCTTCACCGGGCTCCGGCCCAGGAGAGACTCTTTAATGGACTTGCCTTCGGGCACTGTGGTCACTAGATGGGACTTTTAGGGCACTCCATCCCCCAAATATTGTGTATTGTAAATAATGTCATTGTTTTCTAATGTTTATACTTTATTTTCTACTTTTCTAAAAAAAAAGTCTTTTTTGGGATTCTCCAGTGTTTAGATGGTAGGGGTTTAGATAGACTGTGTATGCAGATTAGGAGTGTGTGTGGTCTTTCTTTTCTTGCAGGTGTTCCTGAAGAAGATAGAAAGAAGACAAGAAGAGGAGAAGAGACTCAGCGGAGTTCCTCAGTAGTACTTTAGAGTGTAGTGTTTTAAGTACTGTTGTTGTTGTTGTTACTGTCTGTAACCTTTTCTTCCACAGGTATGGTTGTGGGGAGTGGGAGTAATGCATAGTGTATGGTATTAGCTCTAGTGTGTGGCTGCATGGTTGCCCAGGGTTGGGGAGGTCCCTGTTTGTTTTATTTTGTGAATTTTAAGTTACAGGCAGACAGGTTTCCCAAGAGGGCTAGGTGGATAGACAGACTGTGGTCCTGAACGGCCATAGGGGCTGCAGTACTGATCTAGTAGGGCTATGCTCTGCACAGTTCTTCCAGAGCCACTGGGTACCCATAGTCAGTGTGTACAGTAGAGGCTGATGCATTAGCCGACGGCCTCTGGGCCCTTAGGTGCCTGCCTGTACCTAGCACATGGTAGGAGGGGACCTGATCACCACTCTCCGTAGGTAGCACATAGGGTAGGATGGCTTAGGTCGGGTAGCTAACGACTGCGGACAGTCATTTTCCTGGCCCAGGGTGAGTGTAATCCCCCCCATTACCTGGGGTTACTAGAACCCTAGAAAGACCTAGTGGTAGGCAGGGAAGGCAGCTTGTGAAACTCCAGTTAAATGGATTTCACACTGTCTCACTCTGTTCTCAGTCTCAGCTGAGACTGAGGGATGACATCATTTTAGAACTGTCGCAGCTACATAAGCCACACTGGAGTGTTGCAGTTGGAGGTTAGAGTAGAACGTTGGGGAATTTGAAGTCAATCTGAGAGTCTGTTGCAGTCTGTAGTCGAGGAGGAGGTGCTCTGCTGTAAGCAGGCCTCAGAGCTCTAAGCTCTGTAAAAGAGCTATTTTTTGTATAGTTGTGTGTTCTCACCTGAAGAGGAACAAGAAGAGCCCAGTGAAGTGGTAGAGACCACTTTCAGTGGTTCAGGGCCCCATTCCTGCGGGGATGGGGGGAGGAATCAGCCTGCTTTCAGGGGCAACCCCCCCAGTCTGGCTAGGGAAAAAAGAAGCTGCCTTAGTTAAGTTCATGCTGAGGCACCAGAAGTTCTGGATGAGATTTCTTTGAGGAGAAAATGCCTGTGGGGCAACTGCAACCAAGGGGTGAGTTCACTCTGCTAAAGGGCCAATGGGTTTTCACCTGAAAGAAGATGAAACTAAAGTGACTGTTACTGTGGGGTCAGGAAAAGACAGTCAAGTACAGTTTGGAAGATGTGGGGATTGGACTGCTTAACTCTGTGGGGGGTCTAGAGTAATGGACACAGCCACTTATTAAGTATGTTCAAGTTCAGCACAAATAGGATGTAAAGACAGTAAACTGAATGTGAATACATTTAAAGAGAATCTACACAGAAAAGTGTTTTCAAGGATGAGGTGTTACAGTCTAGAGAAATGGCCAGGTATGAATTATGGGAGCGAGAGGTGGGAGACACCCCATTAGTAGTAACCAAATTCACCTCTATGGGTTTGCTTTGGGATACCTGTTGCTTTCTCTCAGGTACTTGGCCAGTGCCTGAGGAAAGTACCCAGATGTGGGATTGATGAGGAAGATTCCTGTATGGAGCCAGAAGTGCTCATAGGTGGTTTAGGGAGCCACCAGTAAATGTTTCCATGCTATATGGAAAGTGTCCAAAGGGCTGGCAAGGGAGCTGAGCTGGGGAAAACCCAGAGCAGCATACAAGTTCGGGCTGTGTGCCCAGTGTGTTTCATAGCCTGAGGACTAAAGTGAATGAGGATGTGTTCTGATCTCCATAAATCTGCATTACCAGAAGTGTAGTCCCATGGGGGTCCATCTATGCTTTGTTTATTCTGTTGGATGTGAATAAAAGCCACACTTTAGAATCCCACTTCTGGTATTGGACATTACAGTTATTGCTTCCTGTGTCCGGAGTTACTTGGGTGCCCCTGTTGCAGAGTAGCCAAACCTAGCCAATGTGCCGAGTGACATATTTCTCCCCAAACCCAGCCCACCAGGTAGTGCTGTCAAGACTGAAATGGCATACCTAGGTGGGGTTACAAATGGTTCATGCCTGTAGACAAGACAAGGATACACATTACCAGGGTCACTGAAAACTGGGGAAAATGTTACCCAAAATGTGAAGACTTTTGCAGAAATCGTGGGGTTCACAATATATGCCAAGTGCTCCTTAATAAATCTTCTATTGTTTGCTGCATCATGTTTAAATCACATAAATTGTTAGATGAATATATTCTATTTGTATGTACTTTCAAAGGGTCCTATTCACAAAATGCCTACATGTCCAAGTATGCGGGTGTAGGCATGCCTATGACAGAATGCCACACAGTGGATTCCAGTGGACCCCTAAAGCATTGATGAGAGGCATGCTAGTGCCTTCTGCACCAGCTCTCTTGGCCACCCACACAGCTATGTGCTATGGGCAGTCCAGGGGCATGCCAGGTGGTGTGCCCACACTCCACGCCATTTACTAAGGTGCAGAGTGCCAGCCAGGGCATGCACAAGTTAAGCAATGGAGACCCAGACATAACTTCTACATGTTCCCCCACAGACACCTTCCAGCAGCAGCACAGGGGCCCATGCAACACTGCTGCCCAAGCCCACCAGGCTGCTGGGGAGGGATGGGGGTGGCCATTTGTGCAGTTGCCCATCAGACCCTGATTCCTGCTACCTTCCCAGAATCCCCTGCATGCATGTAGCAGGGGATCCACTATGTGACCCAGGCTGGGCATCCCATTGGATGCCGCCTGCACCCATGGATGCCGCCTGCACCCGTGATCCATCCCCATGCAGCTATGATCGACTCTTGCTCAGCAGCACACTGGGGGAGGGGCCTTGGATTCATGCCCGCAAGTGCTCATGGTTGTGAATACTACACACCCTGCACCTGTCTTGGGCTGTGTAGCTACATGGGCACTTTATGGGCATTTGAGCATAAAACCCATGCTTTTGTGAATAGGGCCCACTATGAAGTAAGGTCTGTGATTTTAAAATGAATTGCAAATTTATCATTATGTAGCTTATCTTCTAAAAACTAAAGACTTCAACCTCATGCAGTGCTAACTAGACTTTATTTAGCAATTCACCGTCAGTCAATATTAAATAAATCCTGAGACATATTTGCCAGTTTCTAGATGTAAAATAATGAAACCTGTTCAACAACTACTTACTTTTGTGCAAGAAAAAAATAAGCAGATAACCAGGGTGCCTAATCAAATTCTATTTAAACAAGCATTTGTCAATGCCGAATGTTTGCTTGCTGGTATTAGCTTTGGAAATGCAGGAGTTAGACAAATGCAGAATAGGAATGGCAGTGAAGTATTGAACTTCACGCCAACCCCACCTCCATCCTGTGGAGACAGACAGGCATTGGGATAAGTGTTTGGGTAGTCATCTATGAGGTTTATGCTATGTCACCTCACCCTATTCTGCAGACACCGACATGTGTTGAGGTGTGCCTTGGGGTGTTTGGCTTTACAGTCACCCCATTCCATAAGGACATACACTGAAATGGGTGCAGCATAGGAGAATGGGGTGAACTCTGGGGCAGAAAAGTTCGAGGTACACTTCGATGCCTGTCACTGGCTGGGAGGTGGGGGTGGGACGGCATGAGCAGTACAGTCAGCAATCCAAAGGCACCCCCCGATGCCTGTCAGTCTGTACAGGGTGGGACTTTATAGTTAGAAATCCTAACACCTTGGGCGTTTGTTGGTACTTGCATTACAAGTTTTCAACAAGGTCTTTTTGTGACCCCACCTCATGAAAGCATTTGGGACCTCTTCTCATGAAGAGTGGCAGTGTGATTCTGTCAATGTGTCCCAAAGTTTGAGTTCCAACAGTGACCGTGCCACTCTGCACCACTTGTATGAAAACACAGATCGGGCAGGATGTGAAGAATGACAGTTGTACCATCCATAGGGAGATGTGAGGAGATGACAATGTTGAAAATCTGTAGTGGGAATATTAAAAATGCTCGCACTTCCAAGCATACGTGGAAACTGTGCAACACATGCACATAACACAGTCATTTTATGGACTTTTGTCACCACATTTTCAATATAGGAATTTTAGGACCTCTGCTCATGAACAGTGTCACTGTGATTTTCTTAACTGGTTTCCCACAGCAACCACGCTATTCTGTGCCTGAAGTGCGAAAACACATTTCGGCCAGGATGTGAAAAATGACAGCTGTACTGTTCATAAGAAGATGCAGAAAAATGGTGATGCTGAAAATCTGGAGTAAAAATATTGCAAATTTGCAAAGTTATGAGCGTGCATAGCAACTGCGCAATGCACACTTGTAAAATAGTAATTTCTTGGATTATTTCCACCAGATTTGCAAAATAGACTATTTGAGAGGTCACCTCATGAACACTGGCACTGTCGTTTCGTTAATCAGTCCCAAAAGGTGATTCCATGCAGTGACCGAGAAATCACCTTTCTGGACTGAATAACGCCATGACAGTGACTGAATTCATGAGGAGAGGTCCCAATAACCCAAGTAGAAAATTTGGTGTCAAGATTCCCAAAAATGCCTGAGATATGCACCAAAGTTGAAAAAACCCTATTTATGCCATTATACAGCTTACCGGCATTTCTTGACTTCACGGTCGGTGTTGAAGAGTGCAGACATGCTCCCGGTCCACCGAAGATCATCACGCTGGGCTCCGGAGGTAAGTATGGGGTGAGGGGTGTGTGGGGAGGCAGGGTGCACAGAGGGTGGGTGCGGGTTAGGAGAGGGGCCACTGGACTCAACGAGGGACTGTTTTCTGTTTTACAGGTTAAAAAAAAATGTGCAGGATTTTTTTAAGAGGATATATGAGCACACTGGGGTGGGCTCCCAGCTGCCACCCTAGTGTTTTTTTGGCGGGGTCTGTAGCCGACAGGGGATTGGGCACCCCCTTCGGCACATACCAAGGGTGGTTCATAAGCCGAGGGGGATTAGGCACCCTTCCTCGGTACAAAACAAATGTTTTTTTGGTGGGAGAAATTATGATGATGGGGAGTGAGCTTCCTGTCAGCAAATTAAACTGGTAAGGGGGGTACTGAAGCCAACGGGAATTGGGCACCCCTTTGGCAAACAAAGACTGTTTTTTGGGGGGGCGCATGATGCTGAGGGGGACTGGGCACCCCCTTGGCACTGGGGGCTGTGTAATATTATCTGTAAACATGGCAGCAGCTTGCCGCCACATTCACAAACAATATTACACAAGGCAAGGCACTGCCTTGCAATGACGGGTCACTCCCTCATTGCAGCAGAATGCCTGATGCTGCAATGATGAGGCAGCCCCTGATTGCTGCAGCAAAAATGTTACAACTTGGTGGCACTTTTGGAAGCCAATGTCAGCAGCACACTGTGTCTCCATTGGTCCACCAGTGCCAAACCCCCAAATGCAATGCCTCCGTTGGCTGCCACAGTGCTACGCCTCCACCACCTGCTTCTCTCCTAAGCTGCTAGATAATGTTTCTTGTGCATGCATGCAAGTGAACATAAAAATGGTATATTCTGTTAAAATAATTATTGTTCTTAATCAGTACTGTAAGCAGAAAAAATTGTAAAATCACGAAGTAATAAATCACACCAATAGCTTTTCATTACATCATACAATCATTTGTAATACATGGCATTTTTGCTTTGCTTGGGATACAATGATTGTCTGTTTGGAGATAACAGTTTAAATATGCTTTGACAGTTTTATCGGTGTATTTTCATAAACATTAGTCAAGCTTCTTTTTTGAAGGCTTTGTATGTGATAATGTTGGTGAAGCAGATTATCAAGTAAGGGATCATGTAAGTAATTCTCTCAGAAGAACATTCATGTATAATCCGGACCATTCAAACTCTTCAGATATTTACCTACCATTCAAGAGCAAGATTTGTACTTCATGCTCAATTTAGGTGACTAGGGCAATCTGCACCTTTTCTCCCACTAACTGTTTCAGTCTCTGTGGCAGCAAAAAGTTTTCTGATGGTCTGCTTCAACACACATTTTTATGTTTGCTTGCACGCATGTGCAAGAAACATAGTGCCATCATCCGAGTTTTCCAAAGGTGTGTCAGCCTCTTCCAATTCAGTCAGTGTATTTCCAGGCGCGGTCGCAGAGCACCAATCACTGCTCCAGCTGTCTATGACAGCAGGAAAATGCAGTGGCATACAGTTGAAAGGGAGAGCTCCACTTGAGTGAGCAGAGCTCCCCCCTACACACACACACACACACATGCGCACACTTACGCACACTGCATGCTCCATCGCCTTCTCCCTCCCTCCATATTACTGCCGACGGGTGCCCAACTCGCCGGCTCCACACCCCTCCCAAAGCATCCAGGTGTCATGCTGGGAGCCCACCCCAGTCTGGCAAATAGGATAATGGCCGACGGGGTGCCCAACTCCGTCGGCTCCACTGTATCTCCCCACCCCCATGTTGTCGCCAATGGGGAGTGCCCAATCCCTGTCAGCTCCACACCCTCGACATCCTTCTGCCACGCTGGGAGCCCACCCCAGTGTGGCAAACGCCCCGCATCATCTTTTTAAAAACCCTGTAAAGAAAAAACTGTCCTCGCAGTCTCCATGCATTCCCCCACAACCCGCACCCACCCACTGCGCACCCTGCCTCCCCACACACCCCCACCCCATACTTACCTCTGGAGTCCGGCGCGACGATCTTCGGTGGACCGGGAACACGTCTGCACTCTTCAAAGCCGACCGCGAACTGAGGAAATGCCGGTTAGCTGTATAATGAGATAGATAGGGTTTCTCAACTTTGCTGCATATCTCAGGCATTTTTTTGAATTTTTGCACCAAATTTTCAACATGAGGTTTTTGGGACCCCTCCTCATGAATTCTTGCACTGTCATGGCGTTACTAGGGCCCAAAGGGTGATTTTGCAGCCACTGTGCAAAATCACCTTTCCGGAACGATTAATGAAACAATACTGCCTGTGTTCATAAGGTGAGCTCTCAAAAAGCCTATTTTGAAAATTTGGTGGAAAAATTCCTAAAAATAACTGTTTTACGAGCATGCGTTGCACAGTTCCTACATACGCTCGTAAGTTTGCTAAATTTCAATATTTTCACTCCTGATTTTCAACATTGCCATTTTACCACACCTCCTTATAAGCAGTACAGCTGTCATTTTTCACATCTCACCCAAAATGTGTTTCCGCCCATGTAGTGCACAATGGTGCAGTCGGTGTGCGAAATCAGTGTATGGGACACATTAAGAAAATCACAGTGACACTGTTCATGAGCAGAGGTCTTAAAATGGCTATGTTGAAAATTTGGTGAAAAAATTCCTAAAATAACTGTTTTACGTAGCATCGCTGCACAGTTCCTACATACTCAGTAAGTTTGCTAAATTTCAATATTTTCACTCCTGATTTTCAACATTGCCATTTTAACACACCTCCTTATGAGCAGTACAGCTGTCATTTTTCACATCTCACCCAAAATGTTTCCGCCATGTAGTGTACAATGGCGCAGTCGGTGAGAGAAATCAATGTACGGGACACATTAAGAAAATTACAGTGATACTGTTCATGAGCAGAGGTCTTAAAATGGCTATTTTGAAAATTTGGTGAAAAATTTCCTAAAAATGACTGTTTTACGAGCGTGCGTTGCAGAGTTCCTATGCACACTCGTAAGTTTGCAAATTTTCAATATTTTCACTCCAGATTTTCAACATTGCCATTTTACCACACCTCCTTATGAGCAGTACAGTTGTCATTTTTTACATCTCACCCACAATGTGTTTCTGCCCATATAGCGCACAATGGAGCAGTCGGTGTGCGAAATCAATGTATGGGACATGTTAAGTAAATCACAGTGACACTGGTCATGAGCAGAGGTGTTAAAATGGCTATGTTGAAAATTTGGTGAAAAAATTCCCAAAAATGACTGTTTTAAGAGTGCACGTTGCGCAGTTCCTACGCACGCTGGCAAGTTTATAATTTTTTCCAGTAATATTATTTGGTACACCAGATTTTCAACAGTGCCATTTACCGCGACTTCCTTATGAGCAGTGCAGCTACCATTTTTCACATCTCACCCAGAATGTGTTTCCGCACATGTAGCACACAATGGTACAGTCGGTTTGCGAAAACAATGTTTGAGACAGATTAAGAAAATCACAGTGACACTGGTCATGAGCAGAGGTCTTGAAATGGCTATGTTGAAAATCTGGTGATAAAACTCCATAAAATGACTGTGTTACGAGTGAGCATTGCGCAGTTTCCATGCACCCTCGTAAGTTCATGAATTTGTAATATTTTCAGTCCAGATTTTCACCAGTGGCATTTTTCCACACCTCCTTATGAGCAGTACAGCTGTCATTTTACACAACATGACTGAAATGTGTTTTCACACTTTCAGTGCAGAGATGCGTGGTCGCTGTGGGAAATCATTGTTCGGGACAGATAAAGAAAATCACACTGACACTGTTCACGATCGGAGGTCCCAAAATGCCTGTGTTAACAATCTACTGTAAAAAAAAACTAGTTACATTACGGGTGTGCGTTGCACAGTTTCTATGCACGCTCGTGACTTCACCAGTTTTTAAGATTTACATCAGATTTTCAACATTGCCATTTTTTACACCTCCCCATGAACAGTACCGCTGTCATTTTTCACATCCTGTTCGAATGTGTTTTTACACCTGTGGTGTCAAATGCCATAGTCGCTAGCAAAAGAAGTTTTCGCCAACAAACTGATACTGCCACTGTTCATGAGGTGGGGGTCACAAAAACCATGTTGAAAATTTGGAGTGAAAATACAACGAATGCCTGAGGCGTTAGGGTTTGACCATAACGCCCCACCCTGTAGAGTATGACAGGCATCAGAGGTGACTTGGGATTCTTGCCTGTCATGCTCATACCATTCCACCCCACCCACACCCTACAGCCAGTGAGAGGATCAGGGTGTGCCTCGGACTTTGGGCCCAAACTTCACCCCATTCCCTCCCATACCGCATCCATCTCACCCATTTCCTGATGGAATGGGTGCGATAAGGGTCAAAGACCCCAAGGCACACCTGACACTTGTCAGTGTCTGCAGGGTAGGTGTGGTGAAATGGCGTGGTCGTTATGCCCGACGACCCGAAAGGCACACCCCAATGCCTGCCACTCTCTGCAGGGTGGTGGTGGGGTTGGCTTCAGTTCAATACTTTGCTGCCATTCCTATTATGCAGCTCTGTAACTTCTACACTACCAATGTCAGTGCCAGCAAGCAAACATTCGGCATTGACAAATGCTTGTTAAGGGTGGCAGAAGTAGCTATCCTGAATAAAGGCCTTTCATTCCTACCAACAAACAATATGAAGGAGTTCAACACAATAGTAGATCTGAGCCATTATGCACATAACATGAATTTAAAAATATTTTATCACAATGAATCTCATGAGATTACTGACACCACACAGGATGAGACTGATCCAGAGGAGACTAATCTGCCAAATGAACACACATGGAAGAAAAGATTCAGTTTCACACAATCATGAATCCCACAGTGAATGTTTTTTTTCAATGTAAAGTTTATTAATACATTTTCCACAATAAAAGGCAGTTTAAGTGACAGTGACAATGACATTCTGATACAATGTAAAGGAATACTGACTAACCCACCTACCCTCCCTTACTGCAGTAACCCAACCTAGTACCCGTCAATGCCAAGCTCTTACCTTAAGGTCTTACATAATCTATATAGTCTGAGATATACTCAGACTTGACCCAGAGAAATTAGAGAGTGAAGGGGATCTCAGATTTTAGTATATGCTGCCATTCTATTGTAGAGACTAGCAATCGCTTTTTCTGTGCGCAGATTAGACAAAATTTATTTTACCCATTCCTGGACCTATCTTTCCAATGACGAAGAATAAGCTTCTTAGCCGATAAGGCAATCATAGAAATGTGGAACTTTTGTGCCTTAACTCTAATAGACGAAAAGTCCCCTAACAGGCAGATCTCGGGAGTGAAGTATTCATGAAGGCCCAGCAGGGGGTCCAGGAAAGATTTAATTGAATCCCATAAGGAGGAGATTTTAGCGAATGTTTTTTTAAAAGGCTGTGAACAGGATATAGCAAAGCTAAATGAAGAGTTACAAGCTCCAATGTATTATAATTGTTTCTTACAAGGAAAGCTGGTGATAAAACAACTGCAAGAAAACTCAACCATCACCATTAAGCCTCCGATACAGGCGGAACCATTGCAGTGATGGATAAAGCTAAGTATGATACAGCAATGTTTGATCACTTGGGGAATACCAATCTTTATTGTGCTATTTCTAGTGATCCCACTGAGAGATACAAAAAGCAGATTGATGTAATGATGTGGTTATGGCAGGACTGATATCAGAATAGACCCGTACATTTTTGACAGTTCAAAACCCTGTGAAACCAATAATATACAGCCTGCCAAAGATTCACAAATGTATGGAAGACCCACCTATGAGACCTGTTGTCTCCAGTATAGACTCAATGACAGAGCCACTCACTCAGTTTGTTGACACTGATGTTAAAGGGGTAGCAATGAATTTTATTTATTTATTTATTTATTTAGTTTTTGTTAACCGGGTAGGTGCACTAGCCAACAGGTGACTATTTTCAGGACGACCGGGAGACACAATTACAGTACAAAATAGGACAGTTTAGTTAACATAATACAGGCAAAGGTACAATGGCACAAGTACAGACATACGATTTTCAAAGGCAGGCATTCGGTTTCAATAGGCAGAGGGTACTGGCGGAGATCACATTTGGGGGAGAGAGGAAAGGGAAGGTAAGGGGATTTTAGGACGACAAGGGAGGTGTGAAACTGATGAGAGGTGGAGGGCAATGATCGAAAGGACGGAAGATAGCAGTATGAGTTTATGTGTGCTGGGCAGGGATACACAGCCCTGCCCAGCACCGCAATTCTAGAGCCTCTTTTTTTTTCAAATTTACTATACTTTATTTCATTTTTCAGTTATGTACACACACATATATTATGTCATAACATGGGACTACAGATAGCTGTACAAAGTAGTAGTCACACACTTCAACAGGTATAAACTGTAACAGAGACATTTGTGCTCATGAAAAACAGGAACAACAAAAGGATGCAACTATCAGTAGTCAATATCACTTTACACTTCCACCCCCATCCCTCCCATCCTCCCCCATCCTATGCTAACACCTCCCTCCCCCTTCCTGGCACGCAAAGCCCATATCACATGGTATAAACAATACAAACTAGGCATGTAAAGTTCTACACTCCTTCAAATACCTTAGAGTCACCCTGGATGACACCTTATCTTACGCTCAACATATCGACCAGGTGGTCAAAACAGTCAGTACCAAGCTTGGTGTGCATTACAATCACAGAAAACACCTTACCACAGCAGCCATCTGCCTATCAGTCACAAACTCCATCCTCTCCACCATTGACTATGGCCTGGTTGTCTACAGTGCAGCATCAGACTCAGTGCCCAAGAGGGTGCACGTAGCTCTCAACCAGGCCTGCAGGCTCATCTTGAACAGCAATCAAATGACCCACATCTGTTCCCTCTGTGAACAGACACACCTTCTGTCTCTCGGGTGCAGGATTACATTCCTCACATGCCTCCTAGGCAAAAAATCATTACCTGGGACCCCCCCTCCATACGTAGCAGGCATCCTCTCCCTCCTAGACTTAGAATATATAACCAGAAACAGAACCCAGGGGGCTCTTGTGGTGCCATTCCAATGCACAGTTCTAGGACAGCATGCCTTCTCCTACAGAACCCCCCTCTGGCTTAATGAGGTACCCAAGTCCATTCAGAACTCCACTAGCCTGTCCTGCTTCAAATCAGACCTTAAGCATTACCTGAAATTCTGCTCTGTATGGACCTGCTTCTCCAACAGCTGATAGACTCTGGATGACAAGGCCTGGATCTGCTAATAGCAACTATTCTCAGCACAAGAGAGAAGCCACCTCCCACAAGCTCCTTGATAATGCCTCTGAATCACTCTAAGGGGCTGCTCCTGTATACCCTTCCCCTTCCCATCTCCATGCTAGGATGGTTTCTATGCCTCCCAGGCCTCAGCCCTGCTTCCTGAGCTCTTTACTAGACCCCTCCCTACCACAATCCTGTCCTTTCTGACCTCTGCCCTACCTAACCAAATCGCTAGTACCTCTGCACCTTACCTGCACTTATAATCAACTAAAGTTGATGTATATATGCTGTATAGTGTTTCAAACAACTAAGAAACTCTGTAACCTTTTCCTGATTGTTGTGCTTTTCAGTGTCTCAAATGTCCTAAAACTCTGTAATCTTCTTGATTGAATGTCTGTACTCTGTTCACATGACGTGGAACCTTTGTAAAAGAGCCTTGGCTCAAAGGTTATTTTCCAAATACCAAATAAATAAAAATAAACAAATATTAACACAATTGCAAAGTATCCTATATTGTAACAGTACTCTTTTTTTTATTCTCATATGGTCAGTAAGGTGTGTAAGGGGGCCCACACCTTTTCATAGTAGTTCATTCTCCCAGACATCTGAGCTACAAGGTTCTCTGCTTACAGAGCAAAAGGACCTCATTCAACCATTCTGTTAGAGATGGGACTTCCTGGTCTAGTGGTGAAGAATCAATTTTTATCACAAACTGACACAACAGCCATATGTTTTCATTGATTGCCAATTAGGGATCCCCTATAATCCCCAGGATACAGATTTCTGGACTAAATGCATCTGACAGACCGAGTAATGGGCCCAGTTTAGAGCTGATAAGCGTCCAAAATGAACCACTTTGTCACATTCCCAGAGAATATGCAATAAATTGCCAGGGTATGTCTTACATACTCACAGCAAAGATTAGAAGGAAGTTTGCATTTTACATAATTTCACCGGTTTATTATATAAATCATGAATTATGTAGAACTGTAGGCAGGTATCTATCCCATTTTATGCCTTGGTACAAGTGGGACAATATGTTAGGCCAGGAGTCAACTGTTTTGGGGCACAATGGGAAATATCTGGTCCCATATATAGTGCAGTTGGCTCCCAGCTCCTTCCTCCATGTCCCATAGGAGGCGATAGAAGAAGGAGATGAGATGTGGGAGATATAGACATAACAGATAATATAACTCCAGTTAACTTCTGATCCCAATAGCCTTCGCCAAAATGTTGAAAAAGCATATGTGAGAGTTGGATGCATTTAAAACAGTAGGAGACAGGTAAATTGTATTTAAGACAGGCCTCATGAAATGTCAATAACTTCTGATCCTCAACTAGAATTTGGGAGTAAATGGCCAGAAAGTTTCATTTGAGGCTTGCCTCCAACCTAAAAGATTAGGATTCCTAAGTAAACATAGAAACATAGAAACATAGACTTTGACAGCAGATGAGGACTGCTTGGCCCACCTAGTCTGCCCATTTCCCTACCTACAGGATAAGCTACAGATCCTAGTTTACCAACAGCCTATTTCTTCTTACCCCCACAAGAATTGCCTTGTGTCTGTCCCATGTATTCTTGAATTCTTCCACAGTTTTAAACCCCACAATCTCCTCAGGAAGGTTGTTCCATGCATCCACCACCCTCTCTGTGAAAAAATACTTCCTCACACTGCTCCTGAACCACTCCTCCCATCTTTAAATTGTGTCCCCTTGTTCTTGCACATCTCTTTTTCTGAAAGATGCTACCCTCTTGGACTTTGTTGATTCCACTGAGGTACTTAAAAGATTCTATCATGTCCCCCCTCTCCCTCCTTTCCTTAAGGGTATACATATTAAGCTCCTTTGGTCTCTCCTGGTATGGCTTCTCTTGCAGACCCTGCATCATTTTAGTTGCCCTCCTCTGGACTGCCTCTATCCTGTCTATGTCCTTGTGGAGATGCGGTCTCCAGAACTGGACACAGTACTCCAGATGGGGTCTCACCAACTGTCTGTACAGAGGGATAACAATTTCCTTTTTTCTGCTGGTGATGCCTCTTCCTATACATCCCAGTATACCCCCAGCCCTCCCTACTACTTTCTCACATTGCTTGCTAACCTTAAGGTCATCTGATATGATTACCCCCAGGTCCCTTTCCATTTTTGTTGTTGTTACTACTACCCCACCATTGTGTAATCTTACCTGGGTTTTTATTTCCCAGGTGCATTATTTTGCACTTCTTTGCATGGAATCCAAGCTGCCATACTTCTGACCATTCCACCAACCTTACCAAGTCCCTTCTCATCCTTTCCATGCCTCCTTGTGTATCAAACCGTTGCAGATCTTTGTGTCATCTGCAAAGTGCAAAGAGGCATACTTTTCCTTCCAGTCCCTCTGCAATGTCACTTATAAAAACATTAAAAAGGACTGGACCCAGTACTGAACCCTGCGGTACCCCACTAGTAACCCCTCTTTCTTCAGAGTGGAACCCATTTACAATTACCTTCTGTGTCCTGTTGTCCAACCAATGTTTTGCTCAGGCTACCACCCTGGGACCCACTCTCAGGCTGGTTAATTTGACAATTAATCTTTTGTGTGGGACTGTGTCAAATGCCTTGCTAAAGTCTAGGTAGACCATGTCCACAGCCCTTCCCTGGTCTACTACTCTGGTCACCCAGTCAAAGAAATCAATTAGATTCGTCTGACATGACCTTCCCACTGTGAACCCATGCTGCCTTGGGTCCTGTGGCCCACTGGCCTCTAGGTACTCAACATGTTTTTCCTTCAGAAGTGATTTCATCACTTTCCCTACCACAGAGGTCAAACTGACAGGTCTGTAGTTTCCTGCCTCTGTCTTGGTCTCACTTTGTGAGAGAATCACATCCACCTTCCTTCAGTCCTCAGGTACCACACCATCCTCCCATGATTTGTTAAAAGGGTAGTCAGTGGTTTCACTAGTTTTCACTTAATTCTTTAGAATTGTGGGTGAATTCCATCAGGCCCCATTGCTTTGTCCACCTTCAATTTTAGGAGTTCTTTCAGAACCCTTCTTCTGTGAAAGGACTGGGATAGACCCCCCCTAAGAAGAGTTCTTCTGTTAATTGGATTATGCACTTCCCCCTCCTCCTCTTTTGTGAATACTAAGCAGAAATATTCGTTCAGTATCCATGCTTTTTCATGGTCCCTCTCTGCCCACCCACTGTCCATTCTATTCAGCCTCACTATCCCTCCCTTTGTCTTTCTACGCTTCCTAATGTACCTATTAAAGGTTTTATCCCCCTTCTTAAATGAGTTGGCTATCTTTTCCTCAGTTTGGACCTTTGCTATTCTGACTTCCCTCCCTGCTTCCTTCTGCCTTAACTGGTACAGCTCTCTGTCCTGCTCCTTCTATGTTTCCTTATACTTCCTAAATGATATATTTTTCTCCATGACTTTCACTGCCACCTCTTTTGAGAACCATAGTGGCTTTTTCTTTCATTTTGGCTTGTTGCCTCTGTGATGGCAGTTTGATGTTTCCCCATTGTTGCTCCACCCCTCCTTCTAGCCTGTTTGCTGGTGCTTTTCTAAGGCACTCTCCCATCTTGCCAAATTAGCCTCCTGAAGTCCAGTACCCTCATTTTGGATAGCTTGCACTCTGTAGCTGAGTTGTCATAGAACCACACTGTTTGATGGTCACATGTTTCCCAGATGGCAACCCACTTCTAGATCTGGATCCTCTCATTGTCCCCATTTGAGAGTATGAGGTCTGAGATTGCTCCCTCATGAGTGGGTTCTGAAACTAGCTGTCTGAGGCATGCCACCTGTATGTCATCGAGAATGGCCCTGTTCTTGGATGTGGCTGCAGCAAATGTGCTCCAGTTAACATCTGTCATATTCAGTATCTCCCCTTTCACTGCCATCCTAAGAATGCCTTCTATCATGTCTGTGTCCATTCCCTCCTCCTGACATGGGGGTCTGTATACAACCCCTGTTCAGATTGTGGTGCAATTTCCAGTCTCTAAGGTGAAACATAGTGCCTCCTCTCCTCCATTTACTCTTTTGTTCAGTTGCTTTTATCCCTTCCTTTACATAGAGAGCTACTCCTCCCCCTCTTCTCCCCTCCCTGTCTCTCCTGTAGGTTATGTACTCTGGTATGTTAACATCCCAGTCATGGTTCTCTGTGTACCATGTTTCTGTGACTGCTACGATATCCAAGCATCTCTCTTCCATCAAGGCCACCAGTTCAGGAGCTTGTTGCCCAGACTACGGCATTGGTACTCACTCCCTCCATTTCCTAATGGCTTTACTCCTTTTGCCCCATATCTGTCCTTATTGCCTTTGTCACTTTCTCCATTTACCCCAGCCCTTCTCCCTATCGACATCTCTATCTTGGTGTTTACCTCACTTATTACCCCAACTTTTTTGGGGGGGCTAGGATTTACCTGCTCCTTTCCAGTGCCTCCTCCCCCCTTGGCTAGTTTAAATGCTTGCCAATGAACCATTTAAACCTCTAACCTAGGATCCTAGTTCCCCTCCTGAACAGATGCAGCCCATCAAGCCAGTATAGGTCTGTAGCACTCCAGGTGGACCCCCAGTCCCCAGTGAAGCCAAATCCCTGAGCTCTGCACCAGTTTTTCAACCACTGATTGAATCCCATGGTGTGGAGTACCCTAGCCTCACCTACGCCATAGACAGACAGCACCTCTGAGAAGGTTACCGGGCATGCTACTTGTCTAAGGCCCCTCCCCAACTCCACAAACTCTTCCTGCACTGCTCTGATCCCTTTCTTAGCCAGGTCATTTGTCCCTAGGTGGACAATGACATCCAGCTCCCTCCCATGTGCAGCTCCTCCAGTGATCCTAAGGATCTGCTCCCTGTCCCTCCAAGCCATGGTGCCAGGCAAGCACCTTACCTCCCTCTCCCCTTGTCCCCCAGTTCTACCTTCCTAACAATGGAGTCCCCCACCAGGAGTTGTTGCCTTCCCTTTTGGTTAGGACACATCTCTTGTAATGGAGCTTTGGTTTGTGGCACATAGTTGGGCATGCACTTGAAGAATGACCCTAATAGGTGTGTTCAATTAACCCTTAGGATACTTTTAAGGGTGGCATTTATAAGCCCACTGAGATCAAGGGCCTTGAGAAGAACAAAGATTTCATCTCAATTTGTAGCCAAAGGAGGAAATATAATGACGGATCACCTGGTGATGGGTCTTTCATCCACTGTAGAAGAACTTAGCAGGAGGTCAAGAAGTAATTAAGAAGAAAATTTGGCAACTGCAGACCTCCTCTATCTTTTCTTTGCTGCAACTTGAGAAGGCACTTCGTGCTTTGCCCTTCCAAATGATGTTGGACAGAATTCTTGTAATTGCACAAAACCAGGATTTCAGGAGGAAAGATTAGTCATTTGCAGGGGGTACAGTAAACTGGGGAGAACATTCATTTTGATGACATTTATACATCCCCAGAGTGAAAGAGGGAGTAAGAACCACCGGTTTAGATCTATTTTAATTTGCACAAGAATGTTATCAAGCTTGTATTGCTTCATATGGGAACCCGAGACAGAGAGAAAAATCCCCAGGTGTTTCAATTTGTCCTTAACCCACTGGAGACCCAGGTGAGATACATCAGAAGAGAAGGTATGAACATTAAGGGGCATTATCTCTGTTTTAGAAACATTAAGTTTATAATTTGAAAATCTGCCAAATTTTTCAATAATAGCCAATGTGTCAGCAATCGATGTAGCAGGATGAGACATGCAAGAGTATATCATCAGCGTAAACTGATATTTTGTACTGATGGGTCCCAACCGAATCCCTAAGACCTGCAGGAGGCATTAATATGACAGATGAGTGGCTCTAAATATAAGTCAAATAAAAGCAGGGAGGGGCAACCTTGCCTTGTGCCTTGCTGGAGAGGAAGGATATGATAAAGACTGTTACAAGTACTCAAGCGTGGGTGCATGTACAAGGTCTTAGTCCAGTTAATAAATTGAGAAGGAAATTGATACTTGGGCAACAGATAGAAAAATAGTCCCAGGAGACCCAATCAAAAGTTTTCTCTGCATCCATGGAAACCAAGGCAGAAGGAATTGAGGAATCCCTGGATGCAGAGATAAGGTGTCAGTTACGATGTAATCTGAGGAGCACCTACTGCTACAAAACCAACCTGCTCTGGGCTTACAAGACACTGCAGACCTTGGCATGGCTATTGCCAGATTTTAGCTAGTATCTGAACTTCAACATTAATTAGAGAAATAGACAGCAGTTGGAGACCAGCAAGGGTCCCTCCCAGGTTTGGTAAAACCACTATCGTGGCTTCTGCTAGAGACCAATCAGACATGCCATGCTTGTAAATATAATTGTATTTATGTAATGAAATGGGGCAGTTGTTTTTAAAATGTTATAGAACTCTGCAGTGTAACTGTCTCGGACCTAGTGTGTGTTAATTGATAGGGCATCTATAGCAGCACATATTTCAGGTACAAACAAAGGCGCTTTTATTTATTTAGTTTTTATTGACCGGTAAGTGCACTAGACAAATCCTGCCTATTTTCAGGCATGACCCGGGAGGGGATACAGATGAATGCCAACTGACCTTGAACCAGATTAATCTGTTGGTAGTATTTTTGGTGAATGAGGAAATTTGGCCAGGACACTGGAAATTTCTACTCTGAGGAGGCAGAGGGTGCTGTGTGGCTGAGTGGATGCTCTGCTCAGTGGTGTTTGGAGCTTTGCACTAGGATGATGTGAGGGGGCTGAGGAGCCGGTCTCCTCCTTGGCTCCCTTTACAACGGAATTATGCAGAGATCTGGTGAAGGAATAGTGGAAACGGAGCAGCTGGTGGCTCTCAATATGGAAACAGGAGCACAGTTCTTACCGGAGGACGAGGTTCCCCAGGTTTTATCACAGAAATCAAGTTTGGAATTGGAGGAGGTTGAATCGTTGGAGGTGCTGCATCAACAGGCTGTAGAAGCGGAACATTATCGGGCAGCAAGGTTACGCTTTTGGTGGCGAAGGTGGTAGGACGGAATTGGAGGCTGCACAGGAAGAGGAACAACGAAAGGAAGAAGGAGCAATGGAGGGCACAAGTCATCGCAGAGGAACAGAGGAGAAGGTGAATCAGCAGGTCCCAGTAGATGGTGTGAATACTACTACCAAGAAGAGTTTCACGCTATGAGTGCACAGGGATTTGAAGAAATGCGAATGGACTCATCTGGGGGAGGAGATGGGAGATCAACTCAGTCAGTTCCAGGTAAAAACTTAACTGCCATACAACAGAGTGGAGTATCTTCTGAGACAGTTTTGTGTGGGTCTGCTTTAAAAGACTCTCCTGTCTCTTTAGTGGGAGGAGAGAAATGTAGTGAGGAAAAGGACCTTCCACTAAATGACTCTTCAAAGGCTCTAGACAGTGTAATTGTGGGGAAAGAACCGAAGGACTGGGTGGCGACGGCCTTGCAAGTGCTGCAGGTTAGGTGAAGAACCCTCTGGGAAGGGGTAGGATGCAAATTTTGAAAGATGGTGTTGCTACTTCTCCTACTATGTTGCAGATACCCCCAGATGGCTCCCCACTATTAAATAGTATGGCTACTCCTTTTATACCCCCAGGACAGCCCCCCTGAATCTACTGTAGAATTGTCCTTCAGGAAGATACTCATCCCTTGTTTACAAGTCATTAGAGACCAGGAAAAGAAAGTACACTGGAGCAAGATTCGGTACAAGATAAGGCTGATAAAGTATGGCATGGAAAAGTGACTGAACATTTATTTCGAATACTGCTGGGCCTTTGCTGGAGCCTGCAGAAAGAAGGAATGCAGTTAGGTTAAAATTTAGGGTAGTACTGAAGAAATTCGGACAGAAGATTTGTGGGTCGTGTACTATTAAAAAATAGCATGAAGTTCTTTGCTTATGAAATTTACGCTTTGATACATGTTCCGGGATGTGATTTGTGATGTTAGTTTACACATCCTGGAGGTTTAGAACGTTTTGGAAGCAGTACCGTCTGTTAAAGCTCTCTCCTTGTGGAAGCCTTTTTAGCAATACCACTTACTAAACCATTGACTAAAAAATTACAGTTCTTTTCGAAATGAGGGGTAAATGTTGCAGATATTACGTACTGGTTGCGGCAACATTGTACTGTTAAAGGTTTGCCTGAACCCATACTGGATGAAGAGCAATTATGGACAGGGGATAGACTTATCTTGTGGTATTACACCTAGTAAATGGTCAAACTAGTCATCTACCAAACTGTTTCTTTGGGTAGAGATGGGGGATGTTTTACCCAGGTCAGCCAAGAGCTTGTTTCAAATATGGTGATGTGGGGCATTTGAGTAATGTCTGTGATAAACAAAATGTGGTTTATGGGGAATTGGGGCATGTGGGGGCTCATTGTCGGCAACCTTTGAGGTGTAATTTATGTGAGGAACAGGGGCACTCTTTTCGGACCTGCTCCTGGGCCTCACATAACAATGTGGATTGCTCAGTTAGAGCAGAACAGGATCATTTCGTAGCTGCTGCTCAAAAGGAGCAATTAAAAGTGGTGGCTTTATTATCACAAGGGCCGGCTACTACTCATTCATCAAACAAAGTGTCAGGGTTACCGAGTGAGGCTGTCAATACTGTAGTAATGAATGCTCAGGTTGTAGTGAGTGATGGTGAAACAGTGGTGCGGGTCAGTGATGGGGCAATAGTCACGAGGAGGAGGGGCTATGGTTCTGTAGGGAAAAGACGGCCTTGGGTGACGGTCGAGCCCATGCTCCCCCTACAGTACATTAAGAGCTAGGCTTCCAAAGAGTGACTAGATCAAAGGCGGGGAAAATACTTTCAGCTGCCTTGATCCAGACGGAAAAATTGGGGGAGGTAGTAGTACAGAACTCATATGCTCCTTTGCTTGAGGATGATATGGAGGAGGATGGGTGTGAGTCGGACCTTTCCTCGGTGGCATCCTCTCAGGCTGAGGGTGTTGCTGAGCCTGGCCCTTCTGAGAAAGTGAAATCGAGGAAAAGGAAAAGAAAGATGATTGCAGGTGTTTCTGTGTTCATTTTGTTGATGGCTATTTCCTTTTGTACTGTTAATTTAATAGTATAAAAGCATATGGAAGAGGCACAATACCTTTTGAGCCTCAGTATTGGAGGTGGGAGTGTGTTTTTACAAGATACTCAGTTGAACTCTCTAGCTGAGGTGACAACTGCACAGAAGGAATGGAGGTGGGTGTCTCATATTGGTCAGTCGGTGAAGAGCAGTGCTCTGGTGTGGGCATTTTGTTTAAGAGTCAGGTTAAGGTGTTGCATGTTTATGATTTAGTACCGGGAGGGTTATGATTCTGGATGTATTATTGCAAAATGAGGTTTTCGTTGATAAATATATATGCTCCTCAACTGAAAGCTGATAGGTCTATTTTGTTTAGGTATGTGGAGCCTTATTTACATCGTCCAAGATAGTTCTATGGAGGATTTAATTGTGGTCTTTCCCATAGGGATTGGGGAAGAGCTACAAAAAGTCTTCTGTGATACCAATGCCCTCTTGGCTATTATGGGCGTAATGATATACAGGATGTTTATAATATTTTACAAGCGGGAACGTTCCATACCTTCCATAAGGGCATTTGTCTACTAGAATTGATTTTGGCTAGTATCAGAAAGAATTACATGTCAGTCAGTGGATGTAGTACCTTTGAAACCTCAGACCATCTGATGGTGGTTTTGCAGTTGGGAAATCGGCAGAATTTGTTAGTTGGGAGGGTTATTGGAAAATGAATACTTCAAAGTTACAGGAAACAGTTGTAGAACATACTATAAGGAAATTGATCTTTGCCCATAGATGATTTGTTATTTGTATGAGAGTCCGATAGAATGGTGGGAAGATATAAAGAGGGATGTGCAAGAATGGTATGGTGCATACACAAAGAGACAGGCTAGGGAAAAGTATATTGCTTATTTAGGCTTACGAGCAAAATATTTGCAAATGTTATCACAAAGTGAGATGGGGGACCTTAAGGTAAAAAGGTTGCAGGAAATAAAATCTCAAATGAAGAAATATTTGCAAGACTCTGTGCGAGTAATGGCTATACGACAAAAATATAAGACTCAAGGTACAAAGAAGAGGTAAACCCTTTGAGAAGGAAGACAAGGGTGTCAAAAGGTGTTAATGACAGGTCTGAGAGATGGACAGGGTAAGGTAAAAGAGAACATCCAAGATATCTTGTTTTGGTTCAGCAATATATGGTAGATAAGTTTCAGACTGTTAGGAAGGAAAGTAAGTTTCCTTTTACTGGCCTAGATATTCCAGGACTGAACAGGGAAGAGAAGGACAGGTTGGTTGCCCTATTTCAGGAATGGAAATTACTGACGCCATCCTCAATTGACCTCTAAACCACGCCTGGAAGGGATGGATTGCGAATGATTTTATAAACAATTTGTTGAATTTTTGGTTCCTTGTTTAGAAATATTGTACAATGCTATTTGGGAAGAGAGAAGGCTTGCCCCCTCGATGCAATTGGGATTAATGTTTTTCTTTATAAGAAAGGAGATCAGTATGATATTAAAAATTGGAGCCTTTAACGTTGCTTAATTCAGATTATAAGATTCTTGCTAAAATATTAAATCAAAGACTGGCAGTTGTAGCAAGTAAGCTGATTATTCAGGAGCAACCTTGTGCAGTCCCAGGAAGGAAGGTAATACAGAATCTGACTTTCATTAGAGAAATTATAGAGCAGGGGTTAGGGAAGGGTTTAAGTGGATATTTAATAGCGTAGATCAGGAAACTGCATTTGATTCTATTCAACAGAATTATCTTTGGAGTGTATTACAACATTATGGAATTCCGCAAGAATTTATAGAACTTGGGAAAGTGTTGTACACGGAAGCACAAGCAGTGCCCTTGGTGAATGGTTTTTTGGGGACACCAATTTTTTTAAAAAGTGGGGTCAAGCAGGGTTGCCCAATGAGCCCCTTGTTATATGTCTTTGGTTTAGACCCTTTGTTAAGGAAGATTGAGCAGGCCAGAGACATTAAGGCAATAGAATCTGTGGCTGGATTTGCTTTTCAAAAGTTTCAGCTTATGCAGGGACGATTGTATTTTACTGTGGCAGATGTTAGATCAGGGGCTCAAGTTTTGTCAGTATTGCATGAGGCCTATACCACAACTGGTATTAGGATAAATAGAGTAAAAGTGTTGTTTTACCTTTAGGGATAGCAAAATTATTGATGATTTTCCGATTCTGATGACAACAGACCAAGTAAAGATTTTGGGCCTATTTTTGGTAATAAAGAGTCTGAGATACGTAATTGGAATGATGTTTATGATAAAAGCAAAGCTTAACAGACGTGGTTAACTTGGAAAATGTCCAGGAAAAGAAAGTGTATCTCATAAGAGCATATATTGCTCCTATGTTTTATATATGTCTCATATTTTCCTCTACCGTTTAGTATGCATACCAAACTTTTGGGTTTATTTTTTCAGTTTTATGGGGCAGTAGGTTGAATCCAGTAAGAGGATTCATACATACAGAAGCCGGAAAGAAGGGGTTTGAATATATTTGCATCCTATAGTGTATTTATTTGGTAATTTCTTTTTTAGCTCTATCATTCCCTTATTTTCGCAAACTATGGGAATAAGGCAAATTAACATGCAGCTTTGGGAGGATCTTTTTAGAAGCATGGGAGAGGGAGATGGCATCCTGTAGAAGATTTACTTCGAGGTTATGTACAAACCACTCTTGATACATTAGAACTTGGGAAGATAGAACAGCGTGGTGTAGAAGGATAAAGGAAGAAAATGTTTTACAAAATCATAGTGGATAAATGGTATAAGAGAGGACCCGGTGTTTATGGTACCTCCTTTTATTAAGATTTCTTGTTTTTGGAAGGTATGACTACCCTCGAATACCTTTAAAGATGCAAGATTTTTGCTTGGCTTTGTGGTCATCAGAAATTGCAAGTAAAGAGCAATCAGAAACATAAGCAAATAACAGAAGAGGGTGTGGAGAGCCTATGTGCAGGGATTGTGGAGACAATGCAGCATCTTTTCTTTGATTGTTCCCATATGCAGGCTTTTGGAAACGGTTATCGATTTTATGGGGAGCAGTTATTGGTATTAATAAATTATGATGTTTTGATTTTAGGGCAAACCCAGCCACCTGGGCAAAATGGACTAACAGTACAATCCAGATTATTTTGGTATGTATAAAATGGTCTATTTGGCAAGCAAGATGTCTTAGATTTCTGAAAGGTAAGGTAGTTCAACAACAGGATGTTTTCTTCCAAATACAGAAAGAATTGGATGCTGTTTATGAATATGAAAAGCGTTCTTTAGGACAAGACTTATCAGTAAAGCTCTGGAGGAATGTTGATTGGGTGGGATAGAGGGATGTCTGTTACAATTGTATAGGATTTATTCTTTGTTATGGGACACTGTATGTTTATTTTTTCTTTGTGTTTCGAATATTGTTTTTTGTGACTTTCTGTATTGAATGAAGATATTGTTTATTTAATCTGGATTTTGTTTTTGAATATTGAATAAAAATTTCCCCTACTCTTTTCGATAAGTGCCATGGGATCTTTAACATCCACCTGAACTACCACCAATCCAGGCAGATGGGACCTCTTTTTAACGTCTCATCCGAAAGACGGCACCTCAGAAGTGCAGCACCCCTCTCATGCTGCACTACAGTGTCAGTACTGGGATATTAACCCAAGTGCCAGATGTGGGAACTGAACCCGCAGCCCTCTGATCTCCCAGCCTCAGAAGCAAGTGTGCTACCTACTGAGCCACTGACACTGATAATATGGCTGTCTGATGGTCTTCTAGTTGTGGGAACTGAAGATTGTTTATAAATTGCTCTACCTGTTCAGGAAGAAAAGGAGTATTAGGGCAGGAGTATAGGGCCTGGTAATAGATTTGGAAACAGGTTGTTATTTCCCAATGAGAAGTAACGAGGAGTCCTGCAGAATTACAAATAGAGGGAATTATTCTATTCGCTACTTGGGCCCTAAGCCGCAGAGCCAATAATTTACCTACTTTGTCTCCTTGATCAAGTATCAAATTTTAGATCACAGAAGAAGGTGTTCAGCCTTCTCTGTTAATAGATTATAATGGTCTCTGAGAATTTCCAAAGTACTGAAGTCCTCAGGAGATGGGTGCATGGGAAGGGATAGTTCTACTCATCTTATTTCTTGGAACAAGCTGGATGTAACTTGTGAAGCAATCTTCTTCCTTATAGTGGCCAGCAGGATAAGCTCGCCCCTTAGGTTACATTTCAGGGCTCCCCAAAGCACATCCAACCTGGGCTTGGTAGGAGAATTAGTGTCAATGATTTTGGTGAGGAAAATGCTAAAGTGGGAAATAAGGCTATCAGATCTAATTAACTGGTTATTAAATCTCCACACTTTGTCTTGAGGAGTTGGGGGACCCGGGTTCCAGTGCAGTATGGTGGGATGATGATCTGAGATGACCTTGTTAAGATAATTACAAGGCAATACTGAGGAGAGGTGCCCAGTATCCAGCCAAAAATATTCTGTCCTGGCGAATGAATTGTTGAGAATGGAATGGAAGGAAAATTCCTTCCGGGAAGGGAAGAGTGCCCTTCAAGTATCAACTAGACACAGCATCCATCATTTCTCTAATGACCAATTGTGTGAGAGAGAGAGAGAAACTAATGGATCTAAAAATGGTCCAATACATTACAGTATGCTAAATACCAGTTGCCCCCCCAGCAACAGAGGGCTAGAGGACCATGGGATCAGTTGAGCCATAACGGAGGTGCAAAATTGAGGATCATCTACTGTTGGTCCATAAATGAACCCAAGCATAACTTCAAAGTGACCTAACAGGGCCTTAATTAGAATAAATTGATCCTGACCATCTGTGATGGTGTCCAGCAGTCAAAAGGGTAGTCTATGTGCTACTAAGATGGCAATTACGCCCCTGCAAGTGTTGGGACCCATTCCCAATGCCTGCCCAACCCAGGACCTTCTTAACTGGAGAATCTTGGATGGCGGCAGATGGGTTTCTTGGAGAAAAGTAATGTTAATATCCAGCTTGCGAAGATGTAGCAGTACTTTGGGATGCTACTTGGGATTGGACACCCTTCACATTCCAGGAATAAATTTTATAGCTGTGCCATTATGATGAACATCAGACATAATCTCCTCTGTTTTGAAACATTTCAGCTAATTAACCTGTCCTTCAGTGCCTAATAACTTGCCATTAAGAGCAATCGTATCCTTACTGTAAACTCCCTCCCTCCCGAGGTTGTCAGAGTTCTATGTAGAACAGGTCCTAAAGAATAGAAACTATAGTAAACCAAAGGACCAGGGCTCAGTACATTGCATTGAGCAGTGTGTACTCCCTGTCCCCTTATAATCAATATCCCCACCCCACCCCACCCCCGTCCCAACAGTCCTCCATCTGCTACCAAGCTTACAATGCCCAAACCGGGCTGAAGTAATGCTAGGCTGACCTAAATTTGCAGCCCTATAATGTAAATAAGAGAAAAATATTATCATATAACACGCACATGTGTCGGCAGTGGAAACCCCCTACTATCTTGCATAGCGCCTGTTGCACCCGCAATTAAACCCCTCAGACCTCCTCCCACCCCAACTCACCATATATCGAGGTAGAAACAAACCATTTACCCAAGGTAAACCAATATGTATTCTATTTAACAGGTCAATTAATAGCACTAGAAATAGTAACGTCCAGGAAACAGTTACTCATGAACTTGAGATGCTGGTCAAAAGTCTAGAATAATAATGAACAAGGAAGAGCTACTATGGCCTAGCAATACTGGCCACAAAGTCAGGATCTCTTAATAAGGACTGGTCCCAGTTCCTTCAGGCAGGTAAGGCTAAAGGGTGTCCCTTATTTAGAAGAGGTCAAACCCTTTCCAATCCTGGGTGTCAAAAGAAACTCCAAAATCCTGCAATCAGTTCCCAAAATGAAGAGCTGAACAAAGCCTTGAAGCAGGAGGAAGCCCTGAAGCATACGATCCTCTCAAACACAAACTGAGGGCAATATTACCACAGTGAAGAAAATGGGAACCAAAAGAAAAGCGTTTTTCGTCAATGCTAATGTTGATTATGTGCTGGTCTGTTGAGAGTACGCTCACTGGCCTCTGTCAGTTGCTCAGTTTGTGTCTTCCGGTGCTGCAGGCTGTTTCTTTGTACTGGGCTCCTGCCTGCATTGGTACCTTGTTCTTCCCAGTAAGAAATCTGCAGCTGCCCAGACAGAGCTCCGTGGAGGTGGCTCACTCCCTCTCACTCACTCATTCTGTTTCTCCTGGCACTGCAGACTGCCCTTTTGTACTAGGCTCCTGCCTCTGTTGGTGGCTTTTTCTGCCCACAAAGAAATCTGCAGCAGTCCTGACACAGGTCTGTTGAGCCTGCTGATTCCCCCTCTCTCACTCACTCATTCCATTTCTGCTTGGCGCTGCAGGCTGGCTTTTGTGCAGGGTCCTGCCTGCATTGCCACCTTTTTCTGCCAACAAAGAAATCTGCAGCAGTCACGATAGAGCTCCATTGAGCCTCCTCCCCCCTCTCTCACTCGCATTGTGTTTCTCCGGCGCTGCAGGCTGCCCTTTGTACTGGCTCCTACCAGTGTTGGCACCTTTTTCTGCCCACAGAGAAATCCACAGCTGTCACGACAGAGGTCCGTTGAGGTTGCTCACTCCCCCTTTGTCACTCACTCATTCTGTTTCTCCTGGCACTGCAGGCTGCCCTTTTGTACTGGGCTCCTGCCTATGTTGGCACCTTTGTCTGGCCACAAAGAAATCTGCAGCAGTCCCAACAAAGCTCCATTGAGCTCGCTCACTCCCCTTCTCTCACTCGCTCATTCCGTTTCTGCCGGCGCTGCAGGCTGCCCCTTTCTACTGGGCTTCTGCCTGCATTGCCACCTTCTTCTGCTCACAATCAGATTTGCAGCAGTTACAATACAGCTCCGTTGAGCTCACTCACTCCCCCTCTCTCACTCGCTCATTCTGGTTTCCCCACCACTGCAGGCTGCCCATTTGCACTGGGCCCCTGCATGCATTGCTGGCTTTTTCTGCCCACAAACAAATCTGCAGCTGCCCCAACAGAGCTCCGTTGAGCTCATTCACTCCCCCTCCCTCACTCACTTGTTCTGTGTCTCCTGCCGCTGCAGGCTACCCTGTACTGGGCTCCTGCCTGCACTGGTGGCTTGTTCTGGCCAGAAAGAAATCTGAAGCAGTCCCAACACAGCTCCATTGAGCTCTCTCACTCACTCATTCCATTTTGGCCGGCGCTGCAAGCTGGCCTTTTGTACTAGGCTCCTGCCTGTGTTGCTGCATTTTCTGTCCATAAAGAAATCTGCAGCAGTCGCAATAGAGCTCCGTTGAGCTCGCTCACACCGCTCTGTCACTCCGATCATTCTGTTTCTCTTGGCACTGCAGGCTGTGCTTGTGTACAGGGCTCCTGGCTGTGTTGACACCTTTGTCTGTCCACAGAAAAATCCACAGCTGTCCTGACAGAGCTCCGTTGAGGTCGCTCAGTCTCCCTCTCTCACGCACTCATTCTGTTTGTCCTTGTGCTGCAAGCGGCCCTTTTGTATGGGGCTCCTGCCTGCATTGGCACCTTTTTCTGCCCACAAAGAAATCCACAGCAGTCCTGATAGAGCTCTGTTGAGCTCACTCAGTCCCCTTGTCTCACTCACTCGTACTGTTTCTCCCACAGCTGCAGGCTGGCCTTTTGTACTGGGCCCCTGCCTGCATTGATGCCTTTTTCTGCCCACAAAGAAATCTGCAGCAGTCCTGACAGCGCTCTGGTGAGTTCGCTCACTCCCCCTCTGTCACTTGCTCTCTTGTTCTGTTTCTCCCAGTGCTGCAGCCTGCCCTTTTCTACTGGACTCTTGTGTTGGGGCCTTTTTCTGCCCACAAACAAATCTGCAGCAGTTCCAACAGAGCTCAGTTGAGCTCGGACACTCCCCCCCTCAGTTGTTCGATCTTAATCTGTCCCAAACAGTGATTTCCCACAGCGACCATGCTATTCTCTGGCAGGAGTGCAAAAACATATTTTAGCCAGGATGTGAAAAATGGCAGCTGTACTGTTCATAAGGATGTGTGGAAAAATGCCACTGTTGAAAATGTGGTGTGAAAATATTACAAAATTGTGAAGTTACAAGGGTGCATGGAAACAACTCAACACACGCTTGTAACACAGTCATGTTATGGAGTTTCATCACCAAATTTTCAATATAGGCATATTAGGACTTTTGCTCATGAACAGTGCCACTGTCATTTTCTTAATCTGTCCCGAACAGTGATTTCCAACAGCGACTGTGTTATTCTGCGCTGGAACTGTGAAAACACATTTCGGTCAGGATGTGAAAATGACAGCTGTACTGCTCATAGGAGATGTGGAAAAATGCCACTGCTGAAAATCTGGCGTGATAATATTACAAATTTCAGCGTTACAAGGGTGCTGGAAAGTGTGAAATACACACTTGTAACACAGTCATTTGATGAGCTATCATCACCAAATTGTCAACACAGGCATTTTGGACCTCTGCTCATGAACAGTATCACTCTCATTTTCTTAATCTGTCCCGGACAGTGATTTCCCAGATGACCGCTCTATTCTAAGCCGAAGTGAGAAAACACATTTCAGCCAGGATGGGAAAAATGACAGCTGTACTGTTCATAAGTAGGTGTGGGAAAATGGCCATGTTGAAAATCTGGAGTGAAAATATTATAAATTCATGAACTTGAAATGGCATGTAAACCGCATAACACACGCCGCTATACACAGTCATTTTAAGGGAGCATCGCTACTAAAATTTCAACATAGGCATTTTAGGACCTCTAATCATTAACAGTGTCACTGTCATTTTCTTAATCTTTCCCAATCACTGATTTCCTACAGCGACCTTGCTATTCGGTACCGGAACCACGAAAACACATTTCTGTCAGGATGTGAACAATGACAGCTGTACTGTTCACAAGGAGGTGCGAAAAGATGTCAATGTTGAAAATCTGGTGTGAAAATATTGCAAATTCGTGAATTTATGAGCGTGCGTAGCAACTGCGCAATGCACACTCATAAAACAGTCTTTTTTTAAAATTTTTTCCACCAAATTTGCAACATAGACTTTTGAAACCCACCTCATGAACACTGGCACTGTTGTTTGTTACCAAGGCACGAAAGGTGATTTCATGCAGTGACCATGAAATCACCTTTTGGAGCTATTAACGCCATGACAGTTCAAGAATTCATGAGGAGGGGTTCCAAAAACTCCATGTTGAAAATTTGGTGCCAAAATTCCAAAAAATGACTGAGATATGCATTAAAGTTGAAAAACCCCTATTTCTATCATTATACAGCTTACCGGCATTTCCTCAGTTCGCGGTCGACTTTGAAGAGTGCAGACGTGTTCCCGGTCCACCGAAGATCATCATGCTGGACTCCGGAGTAAGTATGGGGTAAGGGGTGTGGGGAGGCAGGGTGCATAGTGGATGGGTGCGGGTGGTGGGAGGAGGCCAGCAAGACCGCGAGGACAGTTTTCTGATTTCACAGATTTAATAACAACAACAAAAACATTGTGGGACAGTTTTTTCTTCACAGGTGCATTAGGCACGCTGGGTGGGCTCCCAGCATGCCACCTGACTGCTTTTGGGGGCCAGTAGCGATGGGGATTGGGCACCCTGTCGGCTGTCTAAAAAGGGGATGTTTCACATAATGCCGACGGGAGTGGGCTCCCCCGTCGGCACAATCAACACTGATTTGGGCCATTGAAGCTGACGGAGATTGGGGCCCCCATTGGCAACTAAACATGGTGGGGGAGTTATATTGTTTGTGCACAAGGCAGCAAGCCACCGCCATGTTCACAACCAATATCAGGGGGTTTACATCCCGCCCTGCAATGACTAGTCGCTCCCTCATTGCAGCGGATGGCTGACGCTGCAATGACGAGGCGGCCCCTGATTGCAGCGGCTACTTTTTTAGAAGGTTGTGACACGCTAGCTGAACTAGTGTCAGCAGCAGCATGCCACAGCATTGGGGGAAGCGGGACAAACCTTTGCAGGCTGTGGGGGCATTGGCCACAACAGTGTCGTGCCTCCACAACCTGCTTGTGGAAAAAGCTGCCACAACATGTTTCTTGTGCATACACTCAATCAGTATAAAAAGTCAGGATTTTTCCTGCGCTGCAACTATTGAGCAGCTCCCATAAAGCAAATGTGCTGCCCTCTAGTGGTGAATCAACAAAACATCAAACATTCGCACAGAAACATACGCACATTTGTGCGGTTTAGTGCCTGTAGAAACCAAAAGGCACTTCTAATAGGAAAACTTCAGCAGACACCAAATAAGTACAGGAACGTGGTCTGCAATGTCGGGAGAGCCTGCTGAGCTGTATCGTAGGTGTGCCAGGTTCCAGCATGGTGCACAGCCAGGCGGGATGGATACTGGACCTTGTATTTCTTGCCAACAGCTATAAGCTTTGTTATAATTGGGTGGTATTCTGATCTAATTTGCCAGACACTGGCTGGTAAATCTTGAGCAAACCTCAATTGCTGACCCTCCCACAGGACCTGCTGTAGCTCTCTAACCTTGCCCAAGACATGGGTCTTATCAGGTAATTTAAAAATTTTATTATGAGAGGCCTGGATGGTTTTCCTGTTACCGGCTTTGGTCACAGTGAATGGTGGGACCTCTCTATGATGTAATTGGTGTTATTGGGAGAGGACCCAGCAATCTTTGTCAGCATTTTCTGTGTAAAAAGAATGGGAGCCGATCCTTCTGATTCCTCTGGAAGGCCAAAGATAATGTTGTTATTCCTATGACTTTGGCCTTCCAAGTCCTCTAATTTAGCTTCCATTTTGGGCAGTCTTTGTCATAGGGTAGTAAGTTCTGGATCCATATGGTCTTTCCAGACTTTCAGAGACGTTGTCCTTGCTGCAAGATCCGAGACAGCTTGGTTGATATCCGACAGTTCATCATGTACTGATTTCAGTTCAGTCATGATTTCTTGTAGTGCCATTTTAAATGGTAAAAGTTCCTCCATAAATGTTTTATTGGTCAAAAGAATCAGGGCTTGAATCACTGCCGAGACCTCAGACAACTTTGAAGAAGCCCCCCAACTGATGCTTAGATCTTTACAAACCCTTCTCAGGGGTCTGCGGTGAGGTGTGAGCCAGAGGAGCCTGGCGCATTTCGGCCTCCATCTCAGAGACAGGCCGCATGCTGGAGCAATGCTGTCCCAGGGCTTTTTGCAGCAGATCTGCTTCCACACTTCACCTCAGATGGAAAAGGAGGCAATCAGAAGTGAGTTGAACCATGCAGAACTAAGGTACCGAGCAGTTAAATTAAAATATTAGTCAATTATAGTAAGTCGGAGCAGGAGTCAGGTAGTAGGAGCTGCAAGCTTCACAATGGCATCACGTGATCCCTTCTACAGCCTATCTGAGAGACACTGCACATGTATTACATCTTACTGAAAATACAGAAGTGAAAAAGGGGTGGATGTTGGTGATGCTTGACATACAGTCATTGCACACCAACATTCCACATGAGAGTTTGTCACAGGCTATGTATCAGTCTCTTTGTGATAACACTACTTACAGCAATGAATTTGCACTGTTTAATCTGGAATTGTTGGAAATGGTTTTCACTAGGAATGAGTTTCTGTACAAGTCCCAGATATACCAACAAGTAAAAGGGATGGTAATGGGGGGGCACTATGACCACCAACTATGCTAACATTTATCTTTAAGAATGGGAGAAGAGTTGTGTGTATGATGAAGTAAAAAATCCATTCTATGACTAACTTGATTTTTACAGGTGCTTTCTTGATATTTTATTGATTTGGAAGGGCAATATGTAGGAACTGAGAATTTTTTTAAAATATTTGGAAGATTGTCGTCCAAATTTGAGATTTACAATGGTGGCCAGTTGGGAGAGGGTAGCATTTCTGGACCTTTTGATCTATAAAAATGGAGAGAGTGGATTATCAACTAGTATTTATAGGAAGGGGACAGATATAAATGCAATTTTAAATTTTAAGAGTTGCCACCCTAAACACATAGCCAGGAACATCCCTGTGGGGCAATACATGTGTATAAAATGCAGCTGTAGCACAGAGAAGGAATACAAAAGGGTGCAGAAATTCTAACAGAGAGTTCAACAGAGGGGTACAGTAATGGATGCTAGCAAGTGCAGTGGTAAAAGTGGATAACATCAGTAGATCAGATCTGCTTGTAAATTGAAATGTATATAAAAAGAATAAAGTAGGTGCTGTACAATCCCTACTTTAATCACTGTTTGTAGTATGCAGACACCCCATTTTGAAGCTATTGTGAAGAAACACTGGCACATATTGAATATGGAACCCAACTTGCAGGAACTGGTACAACAAGGTTCAAGATTCACCTATCATAGGGGAAACAACTTGACTGATTTACTTGTGCACAATTCTGACATTTCTACCACCACTGTACAGATCAAAGGATCCAAACTACCAAATGGGAATTTCAAATGTGGTAATTACTCAGTATGCAGCCACATACAGGTGGGACCTTCTTTTCTTATTCCAAATACTGATGAAGTGCACAAGATGAAATCTTTTATTTCCTGCACAATAGAAGTGGGAATCTTTGTGGCCACTTACACTTGCAATAGATATTGTATGGGCATGACAGGCAGGAAATTTAAACAAAGAATCTTCAAACACCTGGGTTGCATCAAGGCGAATAAAATTGAGAATGCATTAGCTCAACATGTGAAGCAAGCTGGTCCTAAACATTATTTTTTAATTTCAAGGGCTTGAACATAAGAACATTGGTCCAAGAGGAGGAGGAGACCTGGATAATAAACTTATCTGCCGATAAACTTTTTGGCAATATACACTTAAGGCAGGAGTTTTTCAAGGTCTAAATGAATCTTTCCAGCTTGCATCATAGCTCAAAAAATGCTGATAAATTGCTTTTCTAACATTGTTCATCAATGTAATGAGTTGCTAGTTATCAATTAATGTAGTTCTCTTAGGATTGGTTTCAAAGTGTGTCAGCATTATTAATAGTATTATGAGTATGTAAAATAGTAGATTCTTTACATTTAAAATTTAGTAATTTAGGCACTGCAATGTATTGTTGTTATTTATATATATATATATATATATATATATATATATATATTAGAAGAGCAAAAACTCCGTTTAATGCATTAGTTAGGTTGTTCCACAGCGACAAAAGTGAAATTAAGCTGTTAGGGTTGAAAACCCCTTGGACTACCACCCCCACCAACCGGCATTGGAGTGCATTGGGATCGTCAGCCCTAACTCTCACCCCATGACATGTGTAAAGCAGCAGAAGTATGGAGAATGGGGTGAGAGTTGGGACCCACGGTCCCAATGCGCCTGAAAGTGGCGGTCAAGGAACTGTCATTTAACAACTAATCGTCAGGAGTTTTATAATTCCTTCTTTTGAGAATGATAACAGAAATAGTGAATGTAATGCAGCGGCGGAGCCGAGGCCGGCGTTAGCAGGGCAGCGAGGCCCGTGTTGTGGCATACTAACAGGGACAGCAGCAAACAGAAATGCTAACAGTGGCACACATGGTAACACAAGCACGAATGAGAACAGAAGGGTAGCATACATGGTGGACGTGACGGAATGGTCTGCCACGTGATGTGTTGTCACATAGTAACATGGTGCCTGCAAACAGAAATGTCAATGGGCATGGTGATGTAAAGTGAAACAGTAAGATAAACAGTACTGTAGACAGAAATGGCAAAAATAACAGAAAGCATAGCGCAAATGAAAGCACAAAGGATAACGCACATGGTGGCGCAGACGTCAATGGTAAGTGAAACGGGTACGGATCCGCAAGCGGAAAGGGCAACAGTAACAGTAATGTAAGCGCACAGGCTGGTTTTCACCAAAACCTGCATTGAGAAAGACAGTGAGTACGAATAATGTATGCAAAATAATGAGTATCGGCGCAGAAAATGAGATCTTGGAATACTAAATACATTATATCTCAGGAACCATACGACGTAGAAAAAAAATTTAAAAGTCATATTATTTACAACTGTCCTGGTTAAATTTCAGGAAAAAAGACCAAACCGTTATTTTGCAGCAGGGTGCCAAAGGATTCCTGTAATGCTTTGGGCGCCGTAATGTTATCCTATGGGAAAAACTGTCAACTTTGGAGTGCCATAACTTTGCCGCCATGTAATATTTTTCAATACAATACAGAACGGCATATCTGTAAGATGTCAGCTCGTTCCTCAAATTTCAGCCAAAACTCCCAGCAGTTATTTTGCAGTGCAGTGCCAAGAATTGCTGTCATTTTCCACAGACTAGAAAATTACTGTATGCAATTTGCAAAAGCTTCATAAAATTTCGACACTTTCGTGACACGAAAGTAATTTGTGAAGTACTTTTTCCAGAAATTTGAAAACATATTTCTGGGTGTTTTACACAAAATAAAGACATGGCAAGCATCCTCAGGGGCCCGACTAGGTGAATACAAAAAAATTAGGTTGCTAGAGGTTCCCAAATTTAAATGCCAACCATTTTTCTGATCACCAACTGAAAACAAAATGGCCGATTTGAGAAAGTAACAGGCCCATTTGCGAAAGTAAAATGCATTTGCGAAAGTGTTGAACTTTTGTTAACTTTTCCCATTGACTTATAATGGGAAACTGTTTTTGAATAACTTTGAACATTTAATATTTTCACGAAATCTTTGAAAGGCATCAGGGACCCTAGCTGCGTTCCTGAAGATTTTGGGCTGATCCGCAAAACCCATTACAACATGTAGCGCGACCACAGAATTCCAGAAAAGCGTAAATGCGCGCACAGATCACACTTAATAACTCCACAGCTATATATCCAACCAATACGAAACTTGGCAGATACCAAGGTCTGTGGTTCTTGATCACAAATTCCAAATTTCAGGCAAATCCATCAAACAGTTGCAAAGTTATTAAGGTGCAAAGTTTTGGGGTTTAACATAGAAATGGCTCCTCAACCCTAACTATGGTAGCACTACCGTGCTACCATAATATATATATCAGGCAAAAAACTTCATTTAATGCATTAATTAGGATTGTTTCACAGCGACAAAAGTGAGGAAATTTGGTGTTAGGGTTGAAATCCCCCCTTGGACCCCCTGCCCACACCCCCAGCTGGCATCGTGGTGCACGTTGGGGTTGCGGGCCCTAACTCTCACCCCATCAGATGTGTGAAGAAGCAGAGGTATAGGAGAATGGGGTGATAGTTAGGACCGACAACCCCAATGCTCACCCCGATGCCGGGTTGGGGTGTGGGCGGTGGGGTCCAAGGGGGGGCTTTGAACCCTAACACTGAATTTCCTCACCTTTGTCGCTGTGGAACAACCCTAACTAATGCATTGAACGGAGTTTGTGCCTCTAATTTCCTTCTTTGAGAATGATAATGAGAAACAGTGAATGTAATGCGTGGCGGGGCTGAGCCTGGCCACGTGATGTCTTGTCACTAGTAACATGGTGCCCGCAAATGCAAATGGTAATGCACATGGTGATGCAAAGTGAAACACAAAGATAAACAGTACTGTAGACACAAATGGTTAAAATAATGCAAATGCAAGCGCAAATGAAAACACAAAGGGTAACGAACATGGTGCCGTAGACGGGAACAGTAAGTGAAACCGGTACAGAACCGCAAGCAGAAGTGGTATGGGTAATAGTAATGTAAGCGTACAGGCTGGTTTTCCTCAAAAGCTGCATAGAGAAAGACAGTGAGTACAAAGAATGTATGCATAATAATGGGTGTCAGAGCAGAAAATGAGAAGTTGGAGTACTAAATTGTTTATATCTCAGGAACCGTACGACATAGAAAAAAAATGTAAAAGTCATAGGATTTATGACTTTCCTGGTTAGTTTTGTACTTTTCTGACGAAAGTCAGTATCTCACACCATTTCTGAGATATGGGCCCGAAAGGCGGGTGAATGCTGTATTGTTATCCTATGGAAAAAAGAGAAGTTCGGAGGACATCATTTTGGCTCCCTGTACCATTTTTTCACCAAACCACTAAAAGGCATATCTGTGGGATGTTGATTTTCTTCCTCCAAATTGCAGCCCAAAAGACCAAACCATTATTTTGCAGCAGGGCAGAAAAGGATTCCTGTAATGTGGTGGGCGCCATAATGTTATCCTAAGGAAAAATCATCAATTTTGGAGTGCCGTAACTTTGCCGCCCTGTAATATTTTTTCACTGAAACACTTAAAGGCACATCTGATCGATGTTGGCTGCAGTCCCTCCAAATTTCAGCCCAAAAGACCAAACCGTTCTTTTGCAGCAGGGTGGCAAAAAATTGCTGTCATTTTTCCACAGCTTGGAAAAGTACTGTCGAACTTTGCGAAAGCTTTCACAAATTCATGCAACAGTGTCGCAAATGCGAAAGTACTTTTTCCAGAAATTTGAAAAACATATTTCTGGGGTGTTTTACCCCAGAATAAAGACATGCCTAGCATCCTCAGGGTCTGACTAGGTGAATACAAAAAGAATTAGGTTGCTAGAGGGTCACAAATTTAAATGCCAAGCATTTTTCTGATGACCAACTGAAAATAAAATGACAGATTTGCGACAGTAAAAGGGCCATTTGCAAAAGTAAAAACTGCATTTGCGACACTGTCGAACTTTTTAACTTTTCCCATTGACTTATAATGGGAAATTGTTTTTTGAATAACTTTGAACCGCTTAATATTTTTTCATGAAATCTTCAAAAGGCACATCGGGATCCTGGCACAATGTTCCTGAAGATTTTGAACTAGTTACATAAACCGTCGACCTGCAGAGACAAGCAAAGAATTTAAAAAGTGTAAGCGTCTGTAGATCACGCTTAATAACTCTGCAACCGTATATCGCAACAGTAATGTAAAGTTGGCAGATCCTCAGATGTATGGTTCTTGATCATATATTCCAAATTTCAGGCAAATCTGTTGAACAGTTGCAAAGTTATTAAGGTGCAACATTTTAGGTTTAACGTGTAAATGGCTCTTCAACCCTAACTATGGTAGCACTACCATGCTACCATAATATAAATATATATAGTTATAGTAAAAAAATGCAGTATGCAGAACACAATAGGTTGAATTGGGTTCAGGCTATAGTTAATTTGCCTAATGTTTTGATTATTTGATTACTTAATTAATTGTTATATTGCCACTGAGGGTTATAAAAGTTTGGTCATTTCGAGCTGCTGAATTCTTGATAACGTATAGAGTAAGATTCTAATGGGAAACTATTGGCTGAAAATAGCTCAATGGCTGAATACTATAATACATGTAGCTACTTTGCCTCAGTGTATAATGCCAGAACCCGAGCAACCGTGAAGCATCATGAACATGATGATAACCAGACATTTAAAATCAACATTAATGATGTTAGAGATAGGCTGAAAACATTGAATCAAAATAAAGCCCAGGGACCCAATAATCTCCAACCTAGGGTATTGAAGGAATTGGCTGAAGTACTGGCAGCACCAGTAACTTTTTTATTTTATGACTCAGTAGATTGTGGAGTGGTGCTGGATGAACGGAGACAGGTGGAGGTGATTCCCCTACATATAAAAGGATCTAGGCTGAAGGTATACAATTATAGACCAATAAGCCTGACATCAATACTGGGAAAAATCCTTGAGGGCATTATTAAAACACACATTACTTACGTACTGACCTTGTCAGGGATACAGACAAGTATCCACATGTCTTTAAAAAGGGCAGGTCCTGTCAGACAAATCTGTTGGAATTTTATGGCAAGGTTAGCCAGGCCCTTGTTTCTAGGAATGCAGTGGACATCATGCTCTTAGATTATTCAAAGGCCTTTGACAAGGTTCCACACAGCCAACTAGTTGATGCCCTAATTCAATGTGATATACACGGGACTATTACCCATTGGATAGAGAGGTGGCTGACAAACAGGAGGCAGAGGGTTTGTGTGAATTGCTCTAAGTCAGGATGGGTGCAAGTGACTAGTGGAGTTCCCCAGGGCTCAGTGCTGGGCCACTGTCTTTTTAACTTGTACATTGCTTCTATGAAAACTATTACATCTGTTTGGCTATTCAGATTTGCAGATGATTGAAGGATAGGGTCTATAATAAATTCCCAGAATGATGTCACAATCCTTCAATCAGCCTTGAAGTGAACTAGAGCAGTGGGCAATAATGAAGAAATCTACCTTTAATACTGATAAGTGTATGGTAATGCATATGGAAAAACAACAGTCACCATAAGTATGGACTAAATGGGTGGAGCTACATTCAGTTCAAGATGAGAGGAATTTGGGCATACTAATTAGCAATGACCTTAGGTTTATGTCTCACTGTAATCAAGCTATTAAGAAATCTAGCAGTTTAATGCATTGTATTAATAAACATATTAAGTGTCGAGATAGGGCAGGTTATGATACCCCTTTACACAGCACTAGTGAGCCCACACATGGAGTACTGTGCCCAACTCTGGTCACCAGGGGGTAAAACTGAAATCAGAGCACTGGAGCGAGTGTAGAGGAGAGCAACTAAGTGTATTAGTGGACTAAATGTGCTGAGTTATCAGCAGAGACTTCAGTCATTGGGTCTTTATTCTTTGGAGTATAGTAGACCTAGGGGTGATATGTGCCTGGTTTACAGAGCATTGTCTGATGATGAACTGTGGGCTCAGCTGGGACTAGAGTTGGAACACAGGCACACGATACAAGAGTGCACCCTGTACAAATAAAGGCAACACTTATCAGACAGAAAAAGAAAATATTGGTTCAGTATCCAGGGTTACAAAATATGAAATGAGCTCCCACTCAAGTAGTGGCTAGCAAGACTATGTCAGAATTTAAAAGCTGACTAGATGACTATTTAGTAGCAACTAGTATCTCAGTTTATAATTTATATTTTTGGCAAGCTGTTATGGACCTATAAGTCTTATTAGCTCTGTAACTACCTATAAGACCTATTTTATCATTGTTTGTTTTTATGTCGATTTATTGAGGTATGTTGTTTTTCCTACCTACCTGTACAGCGCCCCAAAGCCACTGGGATAGGGTGCTAAACAAATGTTTTTTGCTTACTTACTTACTTGAACTACATGTAGCTCTATTTTAGTATGTGTAGAATTATTTTATTTTTATGTTGCTTGTGTTTTACAGGTCCATCAGTTTAAGATGTATGCCTACTAGGGCTGGGCAAAATTTATCTTCCACCAGTGAAATTCTGGTGATATACTGGTTTCACTTCTGTGAAAGTTTAACAATATTTCACCAAAATTGTGATTTCAGTTATTTCCATCTAATTTTAAAGTATTGGTCCTAATTGCACCTAGTTTGGTAAGCTGCATTTACCAAAGCCCATACAGATGTGTGCCAACTTTCAGATATCTGTCTTTAAAGGTGACTGAGTTTTAGGCCTTCAGACTTTTGAAAATCTTTACATTACATTTTGCAATAATATAAACTGCAGAATTTCAAACTTACTAGTCCACATTGCAACACATTTGTTATGCTGACTTTCCCAGGGCCCAAATACAGTAGGTGTGTATCAAGTTTCAAATCTGTATCTTTAAAGGTGGCTGAGTTATAAGCCTTCAAACATTCAATTTGCAAATTTTAAAAGTATGTTTCACAATTATGTAAACTGCAGAATTTTTAGTCCCTATAACTTTAAAACTAGAGAACAAAATATCACCATTTGTTTGTATGTTCATTGACCCTAAATATTAGGCTTTTAGGCAACCCCCATGTCCCAGCAGCACAGTGTTACTCTGCCATGCTGATGAGCTGGATACAGAAGCAAGCCCAGAATTCACATCAGGAGGCAAGCCCTGGATGATGCATGTCAGTCTGGGAGTGTTGGCAGTGGGTTCCACCAACACAGCAATCCCTGCAGCTCTGTCAAGGAGGCTGCTCCTGCCACAGAGGAAGCTGTGGCTCTGTGAGGGTAACAGAGGAACTGTTCCTACCTGGGGAGGTAGGAGGGGGGAAAATGTTGAAAAACCAGCAGCCAGATAAATGATAGCTGAGTTCAGCCTGATCAGGCTACATCCCTGTGAACAGGGTACATCCCTGAGAGATGAGCTGCCAGCCGGGAGAAAAAACAATATGGAAAAATAAAAGAGGATGTGTATGTCAAGTCTCTAAGCAGCCAAAGATTCCAAAATAACATCAGTAATTAAAGTTGACTATTATGAGCATTTGTGAAACATGGAATGTTGTGATGCTTTTGTCAGAGCCATGTTCATACACTTTGCTCAGTCATACGCTTCTTGAGTTGTTATTGTAGAGGAAAGTAAAGGGTGAGCAAAGTGACATTAAGGTAGCATTCACAGGAGGCTCTATAGTAAAAATATAGTGATGCCAAGTGTTAGGTTACTATCTTGAGTGATGAACCATAAAGAAAAGTCATTGATCTTTCTTGTTTTGTGTAACGTTGCAGCACGGCTTTTGTCTGGATCATCTCGATTCAGTCATATGTCGCCTGTGCTGCGTGAACTGCACTGGCTGCCAGTTCAGTGGCAGATAATTTCCAAGGTCAGCTTGCTGACCTATAAAAGCCTACATGGACAGTGACTGAGCTACCTGCAAGATCTCCTGCATCCTTACTGCCCCCTCCAGTCATTCGGCGTGACTGGTGTGGGATTGCTGGAGATTGCCAGGGTACAACTAAAAACATCTGGTTCAAGGGCATTTTCGTTTGTGGCCTCTACCCTGTGGAATTCTCTGCATCATCAGGTACATGAGTGCCTGACAGTGGAGAGCTTTAAGACTGCCTTTAAGACCCACTTAGTTCAACTGGCATTTTGCTCTGTCTTGTAACTGACTATTTTAGGAGTAATGGGGTTTATGTAACTATGGAGTAATATTTCAATGTTTTATGTTTTTAAGTATTGTTTTTGTGTACAGCACTCTGATACATCATAAAGAGTGTTATATAAAGTTATTAATATTATTAGTATTATTTACTTATTATACTGTACATCTATTTTACTGCAAATTGTACTTGGACCTGTACCGCTGTTTTCACCTATTGTTGTACTATACAAACTGTTTGTTGTCATAATACTCCTTGTACCTTCCTGAGTTGTGCCTGAAAATAGGCATTGCTATGCCTAGTGCACCTACCAGTTACCAAAATCAAATAAATTAATAAATATCACTGTGCACTACTGTGAATTCTTGCAATATGCCAGATAACCACTAAAGCTCACTGACATAATGACTTGTGGAAGCACATGCACGTGCAGCATTGTTTCTGTACAACACCACTTGCTGATTCTTTAACAAACCTCTAGACAACAATGTATATTTAAACTATTTGAAAATAGTGGCACCAAGTGACACCAAGACTCACAGCTAATTAATACTTAGGCCATTGTGACAAGAGTATCTGGATATCTTTAGCCATGATGGAGCATGATGTTGGACATCACTGTTGTAGGAGTGTTGGAGGGGTATTGCATGGCCACGGTGCTAGTGCAGGTATGGTTATTCGGTAGCCTGTGATGAGGGCGACCGCTATTGAGCACTTTCAAAAAGGGTGGCTCAATAACAGCTCCATCTGCACAGGGCTACTGGACAGGGAGGGTGACTAGACAGGGGGCAGCGAATATAGCAATAGGATGTCGCTATATGTACATGCCCGGAGGGGGAGCAAGCACTCAGTGCGACAGGTGGAAGGGGAGGGAGGGTTTGTGAGGTATACTGCTGCAGTGGGCTGCTGAGCTGACCCTGTGGAGTGGTGGGTTGGTGGCAGGCTAGGGTTGTGAGGTTATCGGGTCCAGTTCCGTGCGCACGTTTGTTTTGTTGCACCAGGCTGTTAAATTAGCTTTTCAGCTTTTGTACCCTCCCAAACATACACCCCCTAGGTTAGGAATCACTTAGTAAGTGTGGAGGTCAAGCAGCCAGAGTGCACACCCCACATAAAAAAAAACAGAAGTCTCCAGAGCCATTTTGCTGAGCACCATGAGGTGTTACATTGCCAAAATTGATTTTCGGAAATGTACACTAGCCCTAACGGAGATCACCTTTCCCGATTGCCGCTATGACATAGAACCAGTTGTTCAGTGGTTATAAGTGCTTAGTGAAAGTTAAATTCCACAAGTGGAATTCTAATGGCATTACTTATTATCGTCAATGAATTTTTCAGCAAATCTTGCTCATTAAATTCTAAAGTATCAACAGTAAATTTTAACAAACTAAACCATATTTATGCAGCTCAATTAGATTTAAGGATATATTTACTGTGGTATGTATGCCAAATCTTGAGTGTATAGCTGCAATAGCAATAGAACTATAAAACATCCAGATATTTTGACAATTTTCACACAATTTAAAAAATAAATTGTGAAATTCTGAATGCCTGTAGCTTACCATTTACATAACCAATTAGCTCTCTATTTAACACTTTCTATGACTCGTCCAAGAAAGTATGCATGCACATTTTCAGTTATCTAGCTCCAAGGCTGGATAAGTATTAAGCATAGAAATATTATCCAGAACATTCACATGAATAATAAATCACATAAGTTTGAACCTCTATAACTTCCACTCCTTTATGAAAATGTCATGAACTTGGTACCCTTTTAGAGACTCTTCCAAACAGTGCACATGCCAAATTTAAAATCTCTAGCTATAATACTGTCCGAGTTATGACCAATTAAACATTTTAGAAAATTACTCCCAAATTTGAGAAACTTCATGGAATTTCACAAACATGCCACAAAATCTGAATTTGCTAATTTTACCCAGCCCAAGAGCCAAAAGAAAATTTGTGAAAATGAAACATTGGTGTGACTTTGTAAAATCACTGATTTCACTTACAAGTCCATAGGCCCTTTCATGATCTGAGCTCATATACACATGTACTACTGTTGGTTCATGCATGTACAAATGGATTTCTTTTGTACCTTCCAGACAAGTAACCACATCTCAGAAATTAGATTTAGCCTGGCAAGCAGTTATTTTTCTCCCCTCTCCTTCCTCCACTTTGTCCTGCCACCAACATATGATTTAAAAATAATTTCATAAAAAGAAAAATACATTTAATTTGCCTTGTAAGTCCCATAGATACATAAGACAGCATGACTATTAGATGCCAATTACATTGCCCTCTTAATGGCAAATGCAATTTTTTTGAAATGCAGAATTTAAATTTTTGGAGCTTGGTGCCAGTGTATGCTCATAGCTGCTTCTGATATAAGACAATTTATTTTGTGTCTACACTGTTATTTGGCTACACTGTCCCTGAGCCTGAGCAAATTGGGACACTTAAGATCTGACTTTGAATGCTGAGCTCACACACGTCTCTCTATCTACTTCCAAAGCAGTCTGTAAGTCAACAGAGTAGTGTAACTAATACCAAGTAGTTTTCACTATACAAGGAAATCATCTGATTAATCATACTAACTATTGAAGTTCTCATAAATATTATTCACTCAATGGTAATTTAATTTGCTATTTTTTTTTCATTTACTTTTTATCTCCTTGTTTCTAATGCTGCCCAATTTCTGGACAACCTACTAATTAAATCCTTCACCTTTTCTGGCATTTATTCATAGTTACAAACAGTGATTGCCTCTCACAAAGGGACCCCTTCATGCCAATGAAGAACCCTTAATAGGCAGCACCTGTCAGTGTGAGATACTCATTGATTGGAGGGTAGTCATCATGGTGTAACCTAAGTGTGCCACGCATCATCTTGCAACCTGTTTGGGGTTTTCTTTTTGCTGCACCCAGCTGTCAGGATGCCAGTATTCAATGGACTCCAAGCTTCTATATGCCAAGCATATCAAGCATGTTGATGCTGAGCCCAGCTGGTGTCCTTCTTCTCCAGGTGCCTCCACTGCACTGCCCCTGTGGTCACTCAGTGGTAGTGCTTTAGCTGAGGCACTGATCTGTCCTCCTCAAAGGAAGGGAGTGTCCTCTGAGAAGCTTGATTCTCCTTCCACTTGACGGTATTCCAGCAGCATGGTGGCTCATTGCCAAATCTAGGTTATTGGCATCATGAGTAGACACATTGTCACTGCACTGATTATCTGGTCTACTTTGAGTTTATTTATTGCAATGAATGATTCAAACTGCCATGTTTAATTTTTTTTGCTAAATCACTTAACGGTTTTGCAATATATTTTTCATGAAAGATGCTATATAATATATTATTGTATTTTATTCTATTGTATTAAGTCACTATAAGATTTATGGATTAACAATGACATTTCATGAGGTCTGAGATAGCAGATTAACTGAGCATGTAATTTGCCTGCAGACAGAAACAAACCCTCCCCAGCAAGTGGTTGCTAAAACTATAACAAAACACTGTATTACTAACACAGTAACTAAGCATAATACAAAGAAGTCAACTCCCTTTTGTGTTGGCCACTGTATCACTCAAGCACATCAATGAAGAACAAAGGCTTTCAGAACACAAACTAATACAAGCTATAACAATTAAGCAGAACTCCACCTAGATTCCGTAATGGCATGTCAGGCACAACAGGGCTATCAAAACTGTACCTGTTTTATGAAGGTGATATTATAGGATCTGTCACAGCTCCAGAAATGTTTTAGAACCTATATCAAGAAATAAATAATGCTCTTGTTTACTGGATACAGGACATCTGCAATTGTCAACGTTATCCCTAGTAAGTTTGTATGATTCATTATCATCATCATCATCAATCTTTAAGAGATGACAGTCTTGGCAAAGACTACCAAGACTACCTTATGCTATATAAATGCAAAGGCATATAAAGAAAGATCATGGGAGTGCTGCAGTACAATGGCTGGGGGCACAGCCTTCAAGACACCTTCTGGTGACTGAGGTGCTGCTCCATTTGTACTCACCTTTCTGGGCTGTGGAAGGGTTGCTGAACTACAGGCATGGGTACAGAGGAAAGACTATTACCACTCCCCAGAGGATGCTTAGGAAGAGGCAGAGCAGATGGACCTTGGTGGGCTCAAGAGGGTGAGTGTGATGGGCAGGAAGGAAGCATACTCCTTCACCTATACCACTGCTGAATTCCATCTTTGTAATGGTGAGACAGGGCAGTAAGGAGGAATCACCTGTTGCTGTGGGAAGGAGGGAGATGGGGTCCTCAGAGTGAAGACTGCAAGAAGGAGGAAGAGACCCCAAGCCTAAGAGAAGGCAGCTGTTGGTGGGAACTCTATTGTCAATGGATAGATTTTGGGAGTGGGTCTGGGAAGGAGAGGAAGTGGAGTGCCTGCGTGGTACTTTGGCTAGGAGGGATGGAGAGCATACCTGAAAGATTGCTATGGCAGAAGAATCCAGGACTGAGCTGGTCATCATTGTCCATCTGGGGATGAACAATCTGGCACAGGATAATGTAGGAGTAGTGCATGGTAACATCAGAGATTTGTGAAGGGCCTAAAGCATGTAACATATGTGGTGGCTTTATCCAAGGTGTTACCTGTGTATGTCTGGGGAGATAGAAGGGTGCTCTACACCAAGACATTTACCAACTGGTTAAAGGCATGGTGCATGGACAAGGGCTTTGGCTACATTGAGGACTGGGGTCCAGCCTGGGAGAATATTGGTCTCTATAAGGGAGATGCCCTGCATCTTTGCAGGAAATGAACTGCAGTCCTTGGTGGGAGGTTTAAATAGTACTTGAATGAGAATTTATACAAGCTGTGGGAGGCAGTAAAACAAAGAAAGGCAATAATTGCTGTCCGCCAAGATGATGATGCAGCAGTTAGGGAGGACCCTGGGGGTGTGTGAAAACTCCCTGTGGGATGGGAGGGCCAAAAAGGCAGGAGGAGTGTCACCAGAGACCAGTTAGGATCTGCAGAATGAGATTAGGCAGAAACATCTGTAAGACTGGATGAGTCAAAAGTCATTTTCTGCCAAAAAATTATATGTTTCTATGTTTCCATAAACTGAGGCATAAAAACAACACAGCATTTAAAATATAGACAACAACCCAGTAAATGTCTGTGCAAACAAAACAAGTGTTTGACTGAAAAAGACAGCTAGAGAAAACATATCCAACATATATGGGAAGGACATTCACACTTTCAGGATCTTGTGAAATAAGCATTTGTCAATGCTGAATGTTTTATTGCATGGTGTATGTAGCAGGTGTGTACTGTTTTTGTTGGAGTAAAGAGAGAGAGAAGCATTGTCAATATTGGCAAATGTCAGGATTTAGAGTGCATAGCAAGTTCAGAGTGCCTAGAGGGAGCGTAAGAGCATGGTACTACAGAAATGGTCAAAATGCAAATAAAGATGGCCAAGGCAAATACATTGGTAAATATCCCCCCCCCTCCACAGCAACCTACCCAAAGTCGGTGCCCATAGTACCTTACCAACAGGAGCCAGTGCCACCCCAAGCCATAGACTGCCACTATCCTAAGCCTGCAGGTCCTATTGTCAAAAATGCTGCTGAAGTATGCCTTGTTCTCCCAGTGCCACATACCCTCTGTAGTACCAAACAACCCAGACACCTAGGGCCTGAAGCCAACCTCAAGAATCAAAGATGGCATGGCACTAAAGCCTCAGGTGACATTCCTGCAGTGGGGAGCCATGCTAACCTGACCAAGTCCTGCAGCCACCACATGACAGGGAACCTCATGTGCATGCCTCTTGTTGCTATCCAGCTCCCTATGCACCCAACATATAAGCTGGTGATGCCTGTATGGAAATCCCTACTCCATAGGTCAACATAGGCCACTGATCCACCCCTTCACCCATGACCATTACACGGGCTTAGAGTTCCATGGGGGCATTCCTCAGCCCCACCATGGGATCTGGGGTACTAGGCTAACCACCCTGCTACAGGAACTCTCCCCATGTACAGTAACTGCCACTGTCTCTTCCATTCACCCAGGGATCACAAAGGTCCCCCTGATGTACAGAGCCTTTACCCAACATCCAGTGTTCCAAGATTGACCTCCAAACTGTTAATGATGGTCACTAACCCATGGACCTGCAATTCCCTCGAAACAGTGCTTTGAATCAGAACCCTGACAAAGACCTCTAATGACATGGCTTAAATTTCAGGGTGGGGGAGTTGCGCAGATTACACTATTTTTAGCCCATGCCACCTGCAAATTCTGCCCCCCCATGCTGGACAATCCCACTCATACATTCTCACAAAGATCAGAGAAAAAAAGGTGATTGAAATGAATAGGCCTATTCATTTCAATGTTTTTTTTCTTATTGTCATAACTTTTCTACCTTTTTATAATTTTGCTCTTTGTTGTCGAGGCCTTACTTAGGTCTCCCTCACTAACACAGGTGTTGTCATTTTCACATCAGCCTATATATGGGTGTTTGGGACTGCAGCCACAAACACCCATTTATTAAGGTGATGTGATAAGGACAACTAGCTGTTGTGAGGGAACCTAAATTAGACCTTGACAGCAAAAAGCAGAAAAAAATTAAAAGGTAAGAAAGTTATGAACATGAGAACACACCATCTTCAAATGAATATCACAGGATTTAAGTTCGATATTTCCATACCCCATCATTTACAGCTCACTTTGGCAGAGGTGAGTCAGACCAATATTGGTGGGGGTTCGATGGTCAAGGTGACCACTTCCACATTTTCTGGGGATGCCCCTACATCCAGGATAACTGGTAGCATATGCACAACAAGCTGGAAGGGACATGACAACAACCAATCCCATGATTTTAAAACACTGTTTTTTTTCCACTGCAGCCGCAGGTACACCATGACATGCTCCATTTGCTGGACCATTCTCATCCCTCCCATCCATTCTTCCGCCATGAGGATGTCTACTTGTAGCCAGTGTGATGCAATGCCTTTCAAAACTGTAAGGCACATTGAGTGAAATAAATCTTGTTGTTACAGTAGCTATAAGTAGACCCCACAGTGAAGAAATGAAGGGGAAAGATGGCAGTGGTTCAAAAGATACAGTGCACCATGGCAGATCTATGCCTGCAGTGGGAAACACTCCTGGAGAAAAGGGGGAATTGGCATCAAATAACAATACAAACAGAGAGTACAGCAGTTGGTGGATGGGGAGGAGAACTCACACCAATGGGGGGGTGCTAGGATTAGCTTTTATCAATCTTCTTATGGGGTACCCCCCTCATTTGTGCCCCCCCAGCTTAGGCCTTATTAAATGCTGTATATTGGGGATATAGGACACAACTGACTGGTTACGACCACTGGAAATAAGCAAACACAAACAGCTAATAATTCTTCTTGTTCTTTCTATTCCAAAAGGGATGGGCTGATACCCCTAAGTTTTATTATTTATTATTCATCCTGTGCTGGAAAAAAGTCAGAATAGTAACATGTGTCTGTCCTAGAACAGAAATACACCAAAATTGTTTTGTTGGAAACAAGCATATCACAATGAAATTATATATCTGTACATTCTCTTGCTTAATTTTACCAATAGACTGAAATTTCAAGAATTAGGAGGCAAAGGGCTATTTAAAGGGAAACTCCAATACTGGCCTTAAGTGCAGTAGCTGCTGCAGAAGTGCCTATTTAGCACTTTTAGCATACGTTTTCTTTGTCTACTGCCTAGCGATTTTAATTAGAAAGATCCACTCCATCTATAATGGCTGCAAAGCCCCGGGTAGACATCTCATGCACTGCGGGCAGTTTCTGATGTGAAGGTTATGCTAATGAGGGCAAACAACAAATGGCAGAGTTAGTAGCCCTCATTAGTATAACCTTCATGGTGGAAGTTGCCCGGGTGCTGGTTGACCATGATGTCAGGATTCCTATTTAGTAGTGTGCGTAACTATTGACAGTGCATCCTGACATCCTGGTACACTGTCACCACTCATGAACACCATCATTCAGGCATCCTGATCTCAAGAACAATAGGAACCACTGTTGCCACCCCATCATGCATGCTGGTATCACTGTACACTGCCACCATTCATTGCACATCTGATTGGGGGTAGGAGCCTCAGTGGCACCAGTGGACCTGAATGGCAGCATGCCCGATCGGTTATTTGTGTGGCTGACGACAGCATGCCAGGATGCATTATACCTAGTTGTGGGTGGGAAAAAGTGGAGTTATGCTAGTCAATTATGATGCCAGGATGCAAATAGGCATCCTGACAACATGGTTGACCAAAAACACTCCTGCCCTCCTCCCCAGTGCATATCATCTGTCACACTGGCATGACACAACTGGCAGTCTTCCATACCTGCATTGCTGTGCATGGGATAGTCATGTACACATTGAGGCAGGTGTACCCCAGTGTGTGATCCCAATCCAAAACCCTTCTGGAGTTGTCTGCTGGGCAGACAGCAGTCCTCCTCCCATCGCAGTTTTCCCTAACTTCACATTATGCAAGTCGGACACAAACACTATTGATGCAATCTACTGTTCACCCTAAAATCTCCACAACTGGAGCTCTTCAGATTGGAGGCTATGGGCTGAGGGGAGAAGAGGTAAGTATCAGGTTTGACAACCCCAGCACTCCTACAACAAACAGCCTGAGCCACTCCCCAGATGGCAGACATTCCTCTAGACTAATATATTGGAAAATTACAAATACACTCCCTACCACTTCCCACCATGTGTGGACAGTCGAGTCTCCAAACTGACATCACAGACCCAGACCTTATGCCAGATGACACCACCTTCCTGGCCCCAAAGATCATATCCTTGATCCCTGACAAACATCCTTACAAATCAGTACTGTCAACATGCATAGGCATAATCAGGCATCCTGAATTCGAGGTCAGCCATTATGTCAGGATGCCTGCTTCGTATGCTTGAGTGGTAACAGTGTATTGGAATCTTGGCATGCCTGATTGGGATGGCGGGGATTGAGTGGTGATAACTGACTGTGATGTTTGTCAGGATGCCTATTTTTTGGTGGTGACTGGCTGGTGCTAGAGCATCAAGACAACATGGTACACTTTAAACACTCACACACATCACCAACCAGATATCCTGACATCACAAGTCATGCATACCACCAATAACAGTGTTGTGCATGAATAGTGATAGTGCATTGAGAAATTACATGACTGTCACCACCCAAGCACACCACAAATCAGGCATCCTGACATGACAGTCCATCAGCACCTCTTATGGCCCTTGTCACCCCATCAGAATCATGCATGCCGACATCCCCGTATACTGGTACTGCTGACCCACGCCTGCATTGGGGGAGGGCCCTGAGTAGTGCTGGCAGACCATCATGTCAGGATGCATGATTGGTGCTGTGCATGAGTGTTAAAGTGTACCAGGATGTCCTGATGCGCTGGTATGCTGGATGTTTGATGGGGGAGTATCGCTCATGGTACACTGTCAAACACAGACACACACACAGCACCACCAGCACCACCAATATAAGGTATCCTTACAGCAGAATCGATGGCACCACCCATGAGTGAAGATGAGTCTGCTTTCACTTTCAGTATTCACCTGAGACAATCACCTCCCTACGAATTCTAAATCAAATCTGCTGTTTCTTGCAGATGGAACAGTCAGCTGTCTAAAACAACAATGAATTCTACTACACTAAATTTGACAAGTGCACTTACTACATTATAAGAAGCAAATTGTGAACCTGACAGGCAAGTCATTCATCCCATATTTGTTTACTAAAATACAGACCACACCTTTGACTGGGGGAGTGGGGGAATAAAAGATGTGGTAGACATTAAAATATGGGGGAACCCATTTCCCTATTCTTTTCTGGGTCTTCTTTTTGGAAAATGAGATCTGGATCAACTTAACTGGGAAGCTGACATTGGCAATATCAAAAAAAGCAGACTGGCCATTTGCAAGACATGATAAACATAAAAAAAAGAAATCATTTTGATTAAATTCTTTTTAGTTCCCATTTTCCAATACAGTGCATAACTTGCGATTTGCTGCTCTGCTACCCCCACATACACACATCTTTACTGGCTGGCGACTTCAATTAGTGTACACTTCATACGCTGTCTTTAACCCTTGGATTCCATTTCCATGTTACTGTTCTATGTCCCATCAGAGTGCTGTATGTACAGATTCTTGTCTCTTACACCCACCTTGCCAGTTGCCACACACCCGGTTTGTGTCCCATCACCGATTCAATGTTACAGGTCACCCGTTGCCTTGATACTAGCACCACCATCGCATTGCTGCCATGCATTCATTCTGTAGCCCAGCTTCTATTTGATTCCTTACACTGCACCCTCTGCTACGGCCCCCCCCATATCCTGTGGTCCAGCTTCTGTTTGATTCCATACATTAGGCTCTGCTGTCCTGCCTCTGCTACTGCCACCCCCTTTTTTTTGCTGGCTGGCTGGCTGACCTTAGGGCAATCTTGATCCGCTGCCTTCGGCATCCTGTTGCCATATTGTTGTGTCCCATCGCAGGTGCTGGGTATGAATTCTCTTACTGAATCTGACCCACAGCCAGTCTCTTACACCCGCCTTGCCCGGCCGGCCGCCACATACCCATTTTGTGTACCCTCACCGATTTCAGCTGTGCACTGCTTAATGTTACAGGTGACCCATTGCTCTGTACTAGCACCACCTCATTGCACTGTTCACATGCATGATGTCTCCAGCACAATGAGGCGGTACTGGTACTGAGGCAATGGGTCTACCTCAGCAAGCAATGCAAACAATATATGGGATGCAAAATGGGTGTGTCTTGACTAAAATAGTGCAAGATTGGCTATGGGTCAGATTCAAGAGGGACAGTGGTTCGAGGCAGTAGATCAATCTCACTACTCTACTTAAGTCAGTCAGTCAGCCAGCAAAGGGGGACAGTAGCAGAGATAGGTAGAATACCTACAATCACTCAGCCAGCAAAGGGGGGGGCAGTAGCAACTGTATTTTTGGGAAACAAGGAGTGGCGACAAGCAACTGTAAGACCATTAGCATATTGTAATGGTGGGGGAATAAAAAAAAAAACAAATGCAAGTTTAAAAATACTGCTCAGCATTTGTTTTCTGTTAGGGATTTGCTCAACAAATAAGCAAGTTCAACTGTTAACCCAACTAAAAAGAGTCACCAGCAGCTGAAGGATGGACAGAGTTTAACACTAACAGCACGAGGCACTGCCTCAGAGCATCTCACATTACACTAACACACAGTGGTTGTTCACTATGTCACCCCATACCCGGAGATCCATGAGGCAGGTGTGTGGGGACCTGTGTAGAGGTGCGGGAAAAGGAGCAACACTTAATCACAATACTGCCGAGTGAGGGAGACACTGTCACAGGTCACAGTGCTGCTCACTGTGTTGCTGTTTTCCAATGATCCGTGGTCAGACTGTGTGAGTTTTACTGTGCTGATGCTCAGGACTTTGGCACAGGACATAAAAAGCACTTTTCAGGTTTTCCTTGCTTGCCAATGGGTTTGCAATGTTCTGCGGCCCCATGGATAGGTTTCAGTGGACCGCTCACTAACAGTGGCAAACAAATGGCTGTTTTCACATTCACTCTGTTGGAGAAAAAAGGCAGGGCTGGTATGTAAATGAAAGAACCACTTTGGTTCTCAAAAACAGTAGCAGAAAAGATCAGAGCCAAAAGGCTAGCCTTCTGGAAATATAAGGAAACATAGTGGGAGGAAGATAGGGAGGCATACCAAGCTTCCATAAGGGAAGTAGGGAAGGCAGTAAGGCAGGCAAAGGCCCAAATCGAAGAAACACTAGCACGAACAGTAAAAGAAGGGCACAAGACCTTCTATAGATAAATTAGTGAAAGGAGAAAGTCCAGAGGGGGTATTGCTAAGATCAAAGGGGATTAGGGGTAGTGAGAGGAGGAGGAGCAAAGAAAAGCATCTGTCCTATATAGATACTTCTGCTCAGTATTTACTGAGGAGAAGGTGGGGCAGGGCCCACAGCTCAGCAACATGGACATGGGGGGGGGAGGTGTGCACTAGTTCCTTCACAAAAGAAAGGGGTCTACAAGAGCTGCTGTCTTTCACTCTTGAAGAGGTTTTTGGCTCATTAACAAGTATTTTAAACCTCTCTCTCTCTCTCTGCCTCAGTCAGTTTCCTGACAAATGAAAATCTGCTACTTTTACTGTAACTCTGGTCCATGAAAGTGATGATAAAGCCATTCACGGGAACTATCGGCCTATCTCCATATTGCGCACCCAAGGACCTTGAGCATATAGTTGCAGACCAGCTTACTGACTTACTGGACAAATACAATATTTTGTGTATGCAGCAACATGGGTTCAGAAAAGGACATAGCACCTCATCTGCCCTTCTGGAATTCACTGGAGTCCTACACAGCACGTTGGACAATGGTCATCTAACTGGATCAGTATTCATCAATTTGACCAAGGCGTTCGATACTGTCCACCATTGTCTTCTGACTGAACAGCTACTGAATGCTGGGCTCTCTCCTGACTGCCTGGTTTAAAAGTTACTTGGATAATCAATCACAAAGAGTAAAAATTGCTGATGTTCTCTCTGATGCTAGATCTGTCCACTCAGGTGTTCCTCAGGGATCCATACTGTGCCCTCTACTGTTCAGACTTTTCCTGAATACCCTTCTGCAATCTTGCTCTGAACAAATCATCCTCTATGCTGACGACGCTGTAATTCTCACTTCCCACAAGGACCCAAAACCCTTACACACAATCTGCAACTAGGCTTCACTTCTGTTGAAAACTGGTTTACTAAGCATAAGTTGGTCCTAAACTACAAAAAAACAAGTCAATGCTTTTTAGCAGCTCCCACAACAAGCACAGGCTACTCCCCCTTACCATTACTACCAGCCTTGGAAATACCCTTGAACAGGTGCAATCATTTAAATACCTTGGGATCTTGCTTGACCCTAATCTATCTTATGGGGCCCACATTGATAGTGTCTCCAAAGCTATGAATACTCTTCTAGGCCTAATTTTCTGGCACAGGCAACATCTTACCCCAGAAACCTTGAAGGTCGCTGTACAGAGCTCAGTGGTCTCCATCATTGACTACGGCCTCATCATCTACGGTTCTGGCCTCTGCAACTACCGTCAGACGATGTCAACATCCCTCAGCAAGGCCTGTCGGCTCACCACTGGAGCCCGCCATCTCACCCATTCATGTGACCTTTACACTCAGTCTGGATGGCTTCAACTCCAACTGTATTAAGTATCTAACCTGCACTATGGTGAAAAAAATAATCATGGTTCCTCTCCTCCTGAGTCAAGCTCTCCTGCACCGAGCATAAATCCACGCAACACCAGGAGATCCAAACCTCAGCTTTGGCAGGTTCCCCACTATTGCACCACTGAGGGTCAAAGATCTTTTACTCATAGGGTTCCTAGATGGCTGAATGGTCTTAGCACAGACATCTCCTCCATTTCCAAGCTAGGCACGTTCAAATCCAGGCTCCACCTTCATCTCACTGCCTATAGCTCCTGTGACTGCCTCATCTAATCAGCCCTACTGATCACTACCTCAGCCTCTTCCATGCTCTTCCTATATAGCACTTATTTCTTATCTATCCTTATTCTCCAACTACCCCTCCCCTCCCATCCCTGCTCCCTCTCCCCCCTTCCTACCACCAGCACTTCTCCATGTTATGTTGACAAAGCCACTGGCTATGCCTATATTCCTGTTTGCCCTCTCTCCATTATTCCCCCTTTCTCTCCTCTCCTCTTTCTGTTGACTCTGTTCTGGTTTTCTCTTATGTGTTCACACTGAATTACATATTATCTGACTATTGCACTGTTTACTTGCTATGTTGTTATTTTGTTGTATTACCTGTATTGTACTGCACTGACATGGAACATTTGTAAAAGAGCCTTGGCTCAAAGGTACTTGTAATTCTAGACCTAAATAAAAAAAAATTAAAAATTAAGAAAAGAGCTCACTAAGCTCAGGGTGGACAAGGCAATGGGACCTGATGGCATACATCCTAGGGTACTAAAGGATCTAAGGGTGGAACCAGCAGAGCCCTTATCGGAACTGTTTAGTGAGTCTCTGAGCACAGGAAAGGTCCCAGAAGACTGGAGAAGGGCTCATGTGATCCCGCTCCACAAGAGTGGTAGTGGGGAGGAGGCAGGGAACTACAGACCAGTCAGTCTTACCTCAGTAGTGGGCAAGATTATGGAGGCACTTCTTAAGGAAAGGATAGTGCAACACCTGGAGTCCATAAGAGCACAGGATCGCAGACAGCATGGGTTTACAACAAGAAGGTCCCGTCAAACTAATCTCATAGATTTTCTTTGACTCGGCAACCAGAGTGGTGGACCAAGGGGAAGTAGTTGATGTTGCTACCTTGACTTCAGCAAAGCTTTCGATACTGTTCCACATATAAGATTGATTAATAAGCTGGGTAGGATTAGGGTGGGTCAGATGTTGGTCAACTGTGTGGCAAACCGGTTGATGGGCAGAAAATAGAGAATGGTGGTAAATGGTATACAGTCAGAAGAGATGCAAGTCACAAGTGGGGTACCCCAGGGATCAGTCCTGGGGCAGTCCTCTTCAATATCTTCATCAGCGACATTGCAGATGGACTGGAGGGTAAGGTTTGTCTGTTTGCAGATGTCACCAAGATTGGCAACAGAGTAGATGATCCAGATGGGGTGGGCAGAATGAGAAGAGATCTGGATAAACTGGCAAAATGGTCGGAAGAGTGGCAAAAGAGGTTTAATGCAAAAAAGTGCAAGATCATGCACAGAAGGAAGAGAAACCCTGAAGCCACCTATAGGTTGGGAGGGGAGTTGCTGGCAATCACAAGGGAAGGAAGAGACCTGGATATCATCATCACAGATGACCAGAAATCATCCAGACAGACCACTAAGGCAGTAGATGAGCTAGAGGGAAGTTGGGGTGTATTACTAGGGGTATCACAAGTCGTAAGAGGGAGGTAATAATCCCTCTACAAGACACTAGTAGGCCCCATCTGGAGTACTAGTGCAGTACTGGAGGCCACACCTGCACAGGACATTAACAAAATGGAGGCAGTCCAGAGAAGGGCAACCAAAATGGTGCAGGAACTGCCTCAGAAAACATATGAGGACAGATTAACTGAGCTCAATATGTATACCCTAGAGCAAAGGAGGGAGAGAGGTGATATGATTGAAACATTCAAACATCTTAAGGGCATTTACAAGGCAAAAGGGTCTAACATTTAAATATAAGAAAAATACCAGGACAAGAGGACACAGCATGAGATTAGAGGGAGGCTGATTAAGGGGGAATGTGAGGAAGCTCTTTTTCACAGAAAGGGTGGTGGATGCATGGAACAGCCTACCTCAGGAAGTGGTAGATATGAATGCAGTGCAGGGTTTCAAACAGGCATGAGACAGGCATAAGGAAGCAACAAAGGTAAGTATGAGTAGATAGGCATTGACAGAGTACAGACCTGTGGCACATTCATAAGGTAGAAAAAATGGGCAGACTGGATGGGCCTTGCTATCCTTATCTGCTGTCAACTTCTATGTTTCTATGTAGAAATGAAGTGCTCTCATTGTAGCGCTTCATTTCTTTCAACTATAGAGTAGCTTCCAGCTGTGAAACTCTGACTAGTATCACAGTCTTTTTGCATTCTCATTGGTCTACCAGGGATGAGCCCACTGTAGAGTGCTCTGCATTGGACTCGTTCCTGACACACCTCTCAAATTTCTTTCTTCTGCAAAATGTTTCTTGCACATGCCCAATGAAACATAAAAAGGCATTTTTCTCAGCAGGTGTTAGTTTAATTGTCAAGAAACCTAGGGAAAAAAGGACGCCCTGGGAAGATGGAAGTCCCTCTCTGCTCATATGTAAGTCTCCATGCAGAACCTGCAACAATTGCAACTCCGGGGATGTAGTCCTGACCCCATCTGTTCATCGGTGTTAATAATTAGAGTCTGTCAAAGGGGCGTGCCCAGCCAAGGCAACTATCTTCAGCATGAGATATGTGCTGCAGTGGCCTCCAGAAGGACATACAGACTATGACAGAGTCCCCCTGCTGTAAGACTTATATATCCATAACTCGTCCTTTTGTCCTCAGTTGGCACCCACTTCATGGCACCAACTCTCCCAAAAAACATGAAGGACTGGCATGAAGAAAATCCAAACTTTTTCTTTTGTTTTAAATAAAATGTTTAGTGCAAATTGATATGGCAGTCTTCAGAGAATGGCCATATCCTAGTCCATATGAACATATAACAAGGCCAGCAGATACAGGCAGAATGGTCTATCAAGTCTGCTCAAGTTTTCAGCCAGCAGTCCATTACACTGCAGCTGCCCCACCTCCTCCCTCTTGTGTATCAATTTTCATGCTAGTGTTTGCTGCTTCCTTCCCCCCAGTGACCCCTGGATAATGACTTTCCCCTTGATCCTGTCCCACCTCTTAAAACTGCCCACCTGCCCTCAAGGATGCCACCTCCTCAGGCAGTGAGTTGCACCTTGCCGCCACTCTTTCCATGAAACAGTGCTTTCTCATCCCCTCCTAAGTCTACCCCCCTCCAATTTTAGACTGTGCCCCCTAGTGTCTCTCCCTTCCTTTAATCTAAAGATGCCCTCTCTCCCAGCTTTACTTATGCCATTCATATACAGTATTTGAAGTTTTTATCATGTCTTCTCTATCCCTCCTTTCCTCCAGGGAGTACCTGTTGAGATCCCTCAGTCTCTCCTCATAGGACTTGTCATCCATCCTGAGGATCATCTTGGTTGCTGTGTGCTGAACACCTTCCAGAAATTTTACATCTTTCTTTAAGTAGGGGCACCAGAACTGCACGCAGTACTCCAGGTGTGGCCTCACCAATGACTTGTACAGTGGCAGGAAGACAACCCCTCTCCATGAGGTGATACCTTAGGTGATACACTCCAGCATCTTATTAGCTTTAGGTGCCGCCTTCCTGCACTGTGATGAATGGTTCATTTGCCCTGTTATTAGCACCCCAAGGTACTTCTCTACAGTGGATAGCTGTACCACTCCAACTGGTAGCAGTCCCATGGGTTTCTGGCTCCCAAGTGCATGACTTTGCACTTTTTTGCATTGAACCCCAGCTGCCATGTGTCTGACCAGTGCTCAAGTTTAGTCAGATCAGCCTATAATCCCTGCCCCTGCCAAGTCAAAATGTTGCATGCTCTACAGCGCATGACATTGACCACAAGGTAGGAACAGCATGGTTGCGAAGAGCGAGAGGGTGCAAAATCATGAAGGGAAGTATGGAAAAAAAAGAATTATGTGTTTGCAATATATCACACTGTATTGGCAGCATGGTATATTTCATTGGCATAATGTCTTGTGACATTATAACCTGGTGCCATCCTGCCATCCCTCTTTGTCATCCACCACTGCAACAATTTTCATGTCATCTGCAGAAAGACTGAACTTGTTCTGAATTCCATCTGAGATGTCAGTAATAGAAATGCCAAACAACACTGGACCCAGTACTGAGCCCTGTGGTACTCTGCTATTTACAGCTCTTGGAGTTGAGAGTTCCCCTATTACAACTACTGTCTGTTGCCTGTCCTGTGGTCAGTTCTTGACCCACTCCACTGCTTTTTCCCCTACTCCCTGGCATCTCAGTTTGTTAATCAGCCTCCAATGTGGCACTGAATAGATAGCCTTACTGAAATCCAGATACAGGACATCAGCTGCTTGGCCTCTGTCTAGTGCCCTGGTCACCCAGTCATAATGATCAACCAGGTTGGACTATCAGGATCTGCCAGAGACAAATCCATGTTGCCTGCTGTCCTGGAGACCATGCGCCTCTAGAAAGGTTACCAACCTTTCCTTGAGGATAGTCTCCATTAGCTTCCCCACAATGAAGGAAAGGCTGACCTGTCTATATTTCCATGGTTCATCCTTGGATCCGCTTTTGTGTGTGTGGGGGGCACTGATTGCACCATCCTCCTGTCCTGGGGCATGCACTCAGTTGCCAGAGAGATGCTAAACAGGTCTGCTAGTGATTCTGATAGGACCTCTGCTAACTCCTTCAGAACTCTGGGGTGTATGCCTTCTGAGCCTCATGCCCTATCCACCCACAAAGTCCTTAAACCTTCCAACACCCTGCTCACCTGGATTTCCCCCATCTGTTACCCCGCCCCCAGTCTCACCTCCCTTCCCTGTGGCACTGGCCCATGTTTCTTCTGGTGAACACAAAACAGAAGTAGTCAATTAGTGCTTCAGCCTGCTCCACCCCTTTCTGCCCACCCTTCATCTTTCCTGACCATAATAATTTGATCTTTCCAGTTCCTTCTCTCCCTTATGTACTTGAAGAAATATTTTTCCCCTTTTCTGACACACTGTTCCAGTTTAGCTTTCTTAATGCCTTGGCTGTCCTTACTGCTCTAGTCACTTCCTTTGATTTCTTCTTGTGCTCCTCCTTACTCTCCCTCTCCTTGAACCTCATAAATCTTTTGAATGCTGCTTTTTTCTCCCTCACCTTTTTTAACACCTCCCTGCTGAACTAGGGTTACCAGACTTTGCGACATCAAAAAGAAGACACTGTCTATGGACTAAGCAATCTTTTATTTATTTTTATATAGCACCCTTTCTTTCCACTAGGGTTTAGAGAAGAGCACAACACTTCACTTCACAAATCAAACATAGAAAAAATGTGATTGACAAGAATAAACTCAATAAAAATACATAATAAATATAAATACAATAAATATTTAAAACACTAAAACTGTCTTTTGGAGTCAGTCCGACAGCTTGGCCACCACACCGGCCGGGTTTTAATGGTAACTGGGACAGGTCATGGCTGGGCTGGGCTGGCACAGGGTCTCAAGGATCGAGCGAGTCATCTCAGACTCAATGACTCACCTCACTTATTACTACTATCTTGGGATGGGATCGAGATGGTAATGGGTGGGACAACATCACAGGCTCCTCAGTCAGAGTTGTTCAGCAGGCAGCTGTAAAAAAAAAACTAGGAGTTAATAGTAATACTTTACTTACAGTGTGGACTTCACAGTCTGCAGATTGACTCCCAACCATGCCAGGTAGGTGGCTTAGTTTGTTCCCACCTCCTCCTCCGCTAGACTCGGCTCCACACACAAACTGCAGCCACTAATCACCATTCTGGATGACTGAATCAGCAATATATTGGGGCAGCGCACAGATGACAGCACAGACAGTTTGCCTGGGAATGGGATGGGTTGACCCGTCGGACTTGTCAGGTCCTGGGTGGCGGGGGGTCTCTCGTCTCCTCATTCCTCATCTCTCACTTACTCACTTATCCCAGACAGTGACAGTCACTTCAGAGATCACAGACAGGTGTGAGAGACAGTGAGACAACACTTCAGATCAGCAGATCGAGATAGCGATAGGTCAAAGAAGTGGATGAAATCTATGAATGAATTATGCTGCCAATAAATGGACAGCAATAAAAGTACACCCCATGACATGTTTCTTTGTGTTCTGCTCCAACATACCTCCTCAGCAGCACAGACTCCAAATCCTACATGTGGGTGACCAGACTGTCATGCACAGAATAATTCAGGCTGGACCTGCATGACAGAATTCAGTTTTATTTTTCACCTGCAGGCTATGATAACCTGGTTGCCATGGCAACAAAAACCAATGACCTGTGAGTTCCAATCTTCCAAGAAGCCCAAAACCCAGACAAATGAGCTCTGCAGAAAAATCCACCCGGACAAAAATTCTCAAGTGTAAATGAGGACATGTCCTGGTAAAAGAGGACATCTGGTAACCCCAACTTGGCTTCCTGGACCTGGCCGTTTTGCTTAGGATCTTAGTGCATGAGATAGTGACCTCTGCTAGCCCAAGCTTAATTATTTCCCACTTCTGGTTTGCACCCATGGGTGATCAGATGCTGGCTAGGTGCTCCCCAACTATGTCCCTCATCCTGGCAAAGTCTGCTTGCCTGAAGTCCAACACCTTTGTCTTGGTTCTGGCAGCCTCTTTACCCACACTGAATGAGAATCACGCTGTGTTGTGATCACTCCCTGCCTGTTGGTCCTCAGCCCCTAGTTCTCTGACAAGCTTCCCATTTGATAGCACAAGGTCCAGAATATTACCTTCTCTAGCTGGCTCCTTTACCATCTGAATCAGGAAGCTGCCAGGAGGACCTTTTCCTGGCACTTGGGTGGTTCATGTTCCATTCAGAATAGAGGATCTACTAGATAGATAGATAGATAGATAGATAGATAGATAGATAGATAGATAGATAGATAATTTATTTATAAAGCGCCTATTTCAGATACTCTGGGTGCAGTACAAAACAACGACAGTACAATTAGTTAAAATCGTACACAATATACATATATAAAAATCTAACTGGGAACATACAATCAATCTCTATCCCATTAAAGTTACTCTATTAATCAATAAACACTTACTGGAACAAATACTGACCCAGACATCCAGATGGATGTTTCTGGCCTTGCTCTGTCCCTGGAATGCCCCAGCCCCAACTCACCCTCCAAACTCATGTATTTGGGGTGCTCAGAGGAGGTTGAGGATTTTACAATGACTAAAATCCCATCTGGATACTAAATTCCATAGGCTAGAATTATGGAAACTGCATATATGCTATCTGGATTGGCCCTTAAATGTACAAGGCAGGTAATAGATCCTGTCCTATAGAGAAAGATAAGAAAATCTTTGTGATTTTGCTCTACAGAAGTTACTGAACAGCCAAGTGTGTGGGCCAGATGTGGTATAAGAAAACATTTTTGCACATCTGGAAGTATTATGCTATTAATCAGCCTACTGTAAACCTGCTCGTTAATTCTCTTTATAGTTTACCATGACTATTATTACACAAAATGTGGGTGTTCTTCCAAGATTCAATAATGCCTCCTTTTGCTACATACTGTGTTGTAAAACATTATTTCTTCTTTTACTGGAAAAGGAAAGCATTGCAGTATTCCAATTCATATTTGCTTCTCTCTCTTCTTTTTCTGTATGTGTCTATTTTAGGTTTCCTGTCTTCCTGGTCTTTAGAATCAGCTTTATATGTAGCCTCGTCTTTGCACCATTTTAGGTTCTCCAACCAGTGGTACATGATTCATTTCAATAAGTCAGTGGTTTGTTGCTGATACCACTATTGCACAGACTGCTACTGTACATTAGTGAAAACTGAGCACATTGATGAACTGCTGCTCCATTACTTCAAAGTACAGTAGCAGACCTTGCAAATAGCAGTACCAACATTAGAACTACTAACCAATTGTAGTTGATTATATCACAGGTTGGGGTACCCCAAGGACTGAGTAGGGGAAGCACATACAAAACTTGCTTTAAAGACCAGGGAGTAAATGTATAAGTAGACAGGAACTGGTACTGCTGCAATTTTACCTTTCACCTATAATGGTACTTCAGTTTATATTTAAAGAATGTTTTGTTATTCCTTTTGTAGCCACCCCACCCATGAGGTGTAAGACTAAACCTGTCTGATGTTACCTGGGCAAATTCTATAATGCCGTCAGGTGAATGGCACCTGAGCTTGGTTGGCTTGGAGGTAAATGTAAAGTGGTGCAGTACATCCACCTATTCAGATCCTTTGACAGGTTGCTGTCAAGGTGCTGCCCCACAGAAAATGAATGTAACTCCCACCCTCAGTTGCAGGGAACCTCTAATCATATACAAAAGTCACTTATACTATATTCTAGGCATTCAAAATAAGCAGACACAGTGACATGCAAGAACACAATACAATTCAGATCAAAACCAAGGGATATTTATTCAGAGAACAGGAACAAGCTACGCAATGGGGGAAAGGAATGGGTTAAATGCAATAAAACTACAATTCACAGATCTCCCCCTACAAGTCCCATGGCCCTCAGGCAAGTCACAGTTTTTATTGTTTTCCACTTCTGGTGCTGGTACCCCAAAGAAACCTGGCAACTCCTAAGCAGTCTATACTTGGTCAGTAGAGGTAACCTCCACTGACTGCAGCTGGTGCAAGTGCTGCAGCCAGATTGCTGATGGGCCTTCTGAGATCTGCTCACATAATCCCAGTTTTTGTGAACTGCACTGGCTGCTGGTCAGGTGGAGGATTGCTTTCAAGGTCGGCTTGTTCATCTATAAGGCCCTGTATGGCTTGGGTCCTGGCTACCTGTCTGACCTCCAGACACCTGTCTGCCTGGTGCGATCACTCCATTCCTCTGCAAAGGGCCTCCTTGTGGTCCCTAGGGTGTGGTTGAAGACCTTGGGGGCCGCGCATTTGAAGTTGTGGTACCAGTACTATTGAACTCCCTGCCGAGATCTTTAAGGGAGGCATTCGATATCCATTAATTTTAACTAAAGCTGAAGATGTTTTAAGAATAATTTTACTGTTTTTTATTTTTATTTATTACATGTTATATGATTGACTGACCCTGATTTTAAAATGCTGAATTGTGTATGTAACTTGTTTCTTGTTTTGCCTCTATGTAAAACACCCACAACCTCTGGGAATGGGTGCTAAAGAAAGAAAAGTGACTTGACTTGGCTTAACTTGACTTGTGTGTTTACAGTGGGCAGTTGCAGGCCTGATGCTAGACCACAGTGTCATACTGATTAAAGCATGGGGGCTGGGAATACAAAACCAAACATTAAGCACAGATGCCAGTTGCTTCTAGCTGTTGCAGTTCTAAAATGGGATTTAATGACAGTTGCACAGGAATACCCAGTAACTAGCTAACTGGCCCTAGGTAACCAGAGAATCAGTGAGATCAGTAAGGTATTGACCTAGTACTGACAACCTCTAGCAGACTCTCTGGTTGCTGGCTGTCAGAACATCTGTTTTCCAGTTGGCAGATGCATGCAGCGTTACCAGTGTAGCTGAACAAACACTTTTGTCTTTAAGATGGCAAGGGGTGTGGGCTGTGCTGATCTCAGATGTCTTCTGGTGTCCTCTTCATTGCAGAGGGGGATTTCCCTTCAACCATCCAGAGGGTCAGGCAGTCACTCAGTGATTTAGGTAGCACGCAATTCCACTATGCAGGTGCTTGTTTTCCAGATCAGAACAGAAAATCTTTTAGAAAGACGTTTAAACAGAGTTTCTCAAACTAGTGGCTAAATTTTTAAATTTACATGTTTCATTCATTCTCCCTCCAAAACAAGTTGGAAGCTTTCACACCTAGAAACATAGACATAGAAATTGATGTAAGAAAGGGCCCTTTGCCCAATTTGCCTGCCTAACCCACCTATAGAATGATGTTAATGCCCTAGAGGTTACATGTTCTTCCTTCTGTCTCCACTAGGAGCAATTCTCATTGCTGGCATCTCAAACATTTATTTAGTTAGTTTGTTAGGCAGTCATTCTGAAAAAATATTTAAGCACAAGTGCTCATTTACAAATGTAACCCCCTATTACCGAGGTTACTAGAACCCTAGTAAGACCTAGTGGTAGGCAGGAAAGACAGCTTGTAAAACTCCAGTTACATGGATCTCACACTGTCTCACTCTGTTCTCAGTCTCAGCTGAGACTGAGGATGATATTACTTTAGAACTGTCACAGCTGCATAAGCCACACTGGAATGTTGCAGTTGGAGGTTACAGTAGAACGTTGGGGAATTTGAAGTCAGTCTGTGAGAGTCTGTTGCAGTCTGTAGTAGAGGAAGGAGGTGCTCTGCTGTAAGCAGGCCCTCAGAGCTCTAAGCTCTGTAAAAGAGCTATTTTTTTGTGTAGGTGTGTGTTCTCACCTGAAGAGGAACACAAGAAGAGCCCAGTGAAGTGGTAGAGACTGCTTTCAGTGGTTCAGGGTCCCATCCCTGCGGGGATGGGGGGAAGAAATCTCCTGCTTCCAGGGGCAACACCCTAGTCTGGCTAGGGAAAAAAGAAGCTGCCTGAGTTAAGTTCGTGCTGAGGCACCAGAAGTTCTGGACGAGATTTCTTTGAGAAGAAAATGCCTGTGGGGCACCTGTGACCAAGAGGTGAGTTCACTCTGCTATAAAGGGCCAATGTGTTTTCACCTGAAACAAGATGAAACTAACATGGCTGTTATTGTGGGGTCAGGGAAAAGACAGCCAAGTACAGTTTGGAAAATGTGGGGATTGGACTGCTTAACTCCTTGGGGAGTCTAGAGTAATGGACACAGCCACCTATTAAGTATGTTCAAGTTCAGCACAAAAGGGATGTAAAGACAGTAGATTGAATGTGAATACATTTAAAGAGAATCTACACAGAAAAGTGTTTTCAAGGATGAGGTGTTACATTCCAGAGAAATGGCCGGGTATGAATTATGGGAGCGAGAGGTGGGAGACCCCACCCATCAGTAGTAACCAAATTCACCTCTACAGGTTTGCTTTGGGACACCTGTTGCTTTCTCTCAGGTACTTGGCCAGTGTCCGAGGAAAGTATACAGACATGGGATTGATGAGGAAGATTCCCCGTATGGAGTCAGAAGTGATCATAGGTGGTTTAGGGAGCTACCAGTAAATGTTTCCATGCTATATAGAAAGTGTCCAAAGGGCTGGCAAGGGAGCCGAGCTGGGGAAAACCCAGAGCAGCGTACAAGTTCGGGCTGTGTGCCCAGTGTGTTTCAGAGCCTGAGGGCTAAAGTGAATGAGGATGTGTTCTGATCTCCATAAATCTGCATTACAGGAGTGTAGCCCCGTGGGGGTCCATCTACTGTATGCTTTGTTTATTCTGTTGGAAGTGAATAAAAGCCACACTCTAGAATCCCACTTCTGGTATTGGACATTACAGTTATTGCTTCCTGTGTCTGGAGTTACTTGGGGTGCCCCTGTTGCAGGGTAGCCAAACCTAGCCAATGTGCCGAGTGACATATTTCTCCCCAAACCCAGCCCACCAGGTAATGCTGTCAAGATGGAAATGACATACCTGAGGGGGTTACAAAAATGGAGGTGCCGCTGAGGATTTGGGTTTGGAATTTATGGAGGAATGTAAGAAAGGTCGCTTGGACAATTGCTGGCATTTTGGTTATCTGGCAGTGGGTAGCCCAAAACAACTGAAGCAACATTTAACTAATGTGCCACTGTGTGCTGTTATCCATGTGCTGCTATTAAAATGCCTACTGTTTACCAAGGAGCAGTAAAGCCTGAGAGTGAATGCCCGTGTCTTGCATCAAATTACAGCATTTGCCAGCTTTTAAAAGTGTTTGTGACAAAGAAACGTGTGGAAAACTGCGGGTAGCAAAAGAAAAATTGTGCCCTAGATGTTGGAAATGCTCTCTGTGTGAACTGAGAGACTTGTTGTGCTTAATGGGCATGAAAAATGGTTGAAATGGGCTCCCGCCGAGAAGCTTCAGTTAAAAAAAAAAGTGTGGTTTGCAGTTTAAATTTGCCTGCTCGACAATTGCCCTGAGAAGAAGAGCACGAGAGGAAAGAGGCTCATTTGCATGGAGTCGAGTGATTGGTGAGACTGCAATCAGTCCTGCCCCCAAGCCAGCTCTAGAGCGATTGCACAGCATTTGAGAGAGGGAGAGTGAGTGGAGTGTGTGAACTGGCTTACCAGGAGGAGCGTCGCAGTGATTGAAAGTGCTGTAAAAAGTTTAAAAACAAACTTTTCTGTTTAAATTCGGGGTCAACCTGCATCTCGATCGACTGGACTGTGAGTGTGATGTTCAGAGGGATGATCGGCAGGACTGTCAACTCGCTTCCTTCCAGAGGTCTCCAAGACTGGCTGCAGGCCATTTTTCTAGCGCAGCAAACAGCTACTGATAACAGTGAGTACCAACAGAAATAGTTGCTCAAACTGTGTGATTTCACCAAAAGCCAGCTGAATTTGTGTGTAGCAGTGTAATCGGTTTGCAAAGAAGGATTGTGTTGTTTTACCAGCAAAAGCAAGGATTCTAAGCAATCGACTGTGAGCATAATTATAGGTTCAGCGTCAGTATGATTTTCAAAGCCATGTGAGAGACTGTGAGTTGTATCAGATATGCAGCAAGAAATACAGGCACTCCTGTGCTATGAAATACTGAGGCTTTAAGGGACTGTAAGCTAGAGCAATGTCTTCAGTGAGTGAAAAGTCTGTGGTAAATCATACAAATGTGCTAGGAAAAAGAACAGTGCAAGTTTGTGCAGTTTGAGCAAAGTTATCAGTAGAGTGTGTAAATCGGATGCGCAGTGGCTTGACCCAATTACAGAATGTTGTTGCGTAGAAGTGCTGCAACCGCCATTACAGGGTGGGGTAGTAATGTAAACACAGCAACAGAGAAGCTATTTTGAAAGAGAAAGAACGTTTTCAGTGATGTGGGACTTAAAATAACAGTGAACGTTGTTTGTTTTTTCTCTGCAGTCATGGCTTCAGGACCAGCCCACTACCCAGATCGTGCCCAGGCTGTGATAGCAGTAAAAGTTAACAAGTTAAGGGACATTAAGAGATGTTACTATGGAGGATGACTGCCTCCTCGTGTGGCGATTCCTGGATATCCAGTGCGAGTGTGTGTGATGTGCTTAAATGCTGAAAGGGACGTCTTCATGGTACCTCACTGTTCTGGGTGCCTAGAGAAATATGGTTTGTTTAAAGCACCCAAGATTCATTTGGCTCCCACATGGACAAAAGTTCAAGAATCTGCAGTTGGCAGCACACAGCACCAGGCGGAGCCTGGTGGAGAAGGCCCCTCAGAGTGTGGCACAAAGCAAGAGGGTGCAGATTTACAGACAGAACAATGTGCTGATGTTTCAGAGTCTGAGTTACAGAGAGACATTTCAGGAAGAGCATCAGTAGACCCTTGGAGAGAGGGGCCTAGCCCAAGTCTCATAGATGAAGATGATATGAGGGAGGCCTTTGAATGGGAGGTTTTGACCTCTGTGCCCAGCGAAGAGTGAACAGTCTCAGGAGTGAGGACAACTGCTCATTCCTGGGCACAGATTCTCAGTGAGGAAGAAGAAGAAGGGGAACCTATGTGGCCTTGTGAAAAAGGAACTGGTACACAGCCTCAAGCTCTTGCCTCAGAGGAACGCATGGAAGAGAGTGGTGATTCCACTGCCCTGTCTGTGCTAGAAGAAGCCAGGGATCCATTTTTTGTGTCATTAAGAACGTGTAGCTGGCAGAACCAGGACTGGCCACCCCCAAGCCAGGCCAGAGGTCTCAAGTTGACCAAAGCTAGTAAAGAGGAAAGACTGGTTCGTAGGAAAGCAAATTAAATCTATGAGATGTCTTTTCCTACCTTGCCTCAGAGAGTCTGGGAGTAGATTGAAAAAAGCAGGAAATCCTGGATTTGGGAAGAAGCAATGAAATATGTGCATCCTGGTGCAAACAAGCATGTCAAGAACAGAATGTTTCAAGAAAAATACAGCCAGTGGAAAGATGCAGGACACTGTTTATGGACGCTGTTTGAATTGTGGATGGAGAGGGATATGAAACCTTTTACAGTGTGAATTATGAGCACCCAGATGGGGTAATAATTCAAGCACCTGACCCGTTGTGCTATTGGCCACAATGCAAAGACCTTCCTGCAAATGTGCCCATGCCTACCAAATGGAAAGCAGAGCAGTGGTAGCCAGTGCTGCCACTCAGCAGTTGTCGTCTGTGTTGTTCCACCAGTCTGGACATTCAGGACTCAGGTGCCCCACATTCATCAGTTCTACAGTGTACTGGCTTTCCAGAATCCATCGACTGGCCCACCAGATGACTTCAGATCCAGAGAGGACACCAGCCCAGCTGTATCCTGATTCATCACCTGGGTATTGGATGACTTCAGACCAGCTGTTTTCCTTTTGTTCCTGTTCCAAGGTTTCATCTCCAGAGATGACACCAGTCCAGAAGTTTCCAGATGTGCCCATCTGTCATTTCCTGGAAGATGTCCTTCCAGCTGTATTGGAAGAATGCTGCCAGGTAGAGTCTTCAGCTGAGGACCAGGTGTGGCATCGTGTTGTTCTACAAGGGACTGGTAAGTCCAGACTTTTCTAGTCTTATGACATTGCAGTACACACCCTACACTAGCAGACTCCAGATGTTTGAACTGTCCTCAAAGACTCTCTCCTTCGGGACTTTGGCCTGCTAGAACTGTGCTTCACCGGGCTCCGGCCCAGGAGAGACTCTTTAATGGACTTGCCTTCGGGCACTGTGGTCACTAGATGGGACTTTTAGGGCACTCCATCCCCCAAATATTGTGTATTGTAAATAATGTCATTGTTTTCTAATGTTTATACTTTATTTTCTACTTTTCTAAAAAAAAGTCTTTTTTGGGATTCTCCAGTGTTTAGATGGTAGGGGTTTAGATAGACTGTGTATGCAGATTAGGAGTGTGTGTGGTCTTTCTTTTTCTTGCAGGTGTTCCTGAAGAAGATAGAAGAGAAGACAAGAAGAGGAGAAGAGACTCAGCGGAGTTCCTCAGTAGTACTTTAGAGTGTAGTGTTTTAAGTACTGTTGTTGTTGTTGTTACTGTCTGTAACCTTTTCTTCCACAGGTATGGTTGTGGGGGAGTGTGGGAGTAATGCATAGTGTATGGTATTAGCTCCTAGTGTGTGGCTGCATGGTGCCCAGGGTTGGGGGAGGTCCCCTGTTTGTTTTATTTTGTGAATTTTAAGTTACAGGCAGACAGGTTTCCCAAGAGGGCTAGGTGGATAGACAGACTGTGGTCCTGAACGGCCATAGGGGCTGCAGTACTGATCTAGTAGGGCTATGCTCTGCACAGTTCTTCCAGAGCCACTGGGTACCCATAGTCAGTGTGTACAGTAGAGGCTGATGCATTAGCCGACGGCCTCTGGGCCCTTAGGTGCCTGCCTGTACCTAGCACATGGTAGGAGGGGACCTGATCACCACTCTCCGTAGGTAGCACATAGGGTAGGATGGCTTAGGTCGGGTAGCTAACCCATCATGACAGTCATTTTCCTGGCCCAGGGTGAGTGTAATCCCCCATTACCTGGGGTTACTAGAACCCTAGAAAGACCTAGTGGTAGGCAGGGAAGGCAGCTTGTGAAACTCCAGTTAAATGGATTTCACACTGTCTCACTCTGTTCTCAGTCTCAGCTGAGACTGAGGGATGACATCATTTTAGAACTGTCGCAGCTACATAAGCCACACTGGAGTGTTGCAGTTGGAGGTTAGAGTAGAACGTTGGGGAATTTGAAGTCAATCTGTGAGAGTCTGTTGCAGTCTGTAGTCGAGGAAGGAGGTGCTCTGCTGTAAGCAGGCCCTCAGAGCTCTAAGCTCTGTAAAAGAGCTATTTTTTTTGTATAGTTGTGTGTTCTCACCTGAAGAGGAACACAAGAAGAGCCCAGTGAAGTGGTAGAGACCACTTTCAGTGGTTCAGGGCCCCATTCCTGCGGGGATGGGGGGAGGAATCAGCCTGCTTTCAGGGGCAACCCCCCCAGTCTGGCTAGGGAAAAAAGAAGCTGCCTTAGTTAAGTTCATGCTGAGGCACCAGAAGTTCTGGATGAGATTTCTTTGAGGAGAAAATGCCTGTGGGGCAACTGCAACCAAGGGGTGAGTTCACTCTGCTAAAGGGCCAATGGGTTTCACCTGAAAGAAGATGAAACTAAAGTGACTGTTACTGTGGGGTCAGGAAAAGACAGTCAGTACAGTTTGGAAGATGTGGGATTGGACGCTTAACTCTGTGGGGGTCTAGAGTAATGGACACAGCCACTTATTAAGTATGTTCAAGTTCAGCACAAATAGGATGTAAAGACAGTAAACTGAATGTGAATACATTTAAAGAGAATCTACACAGAAAAGTGTTTTCAAGGATGAGGTGTTACAGTCTAGAGAAATGGCCAGGTATGAATTATGGGAGCGAGAGGTGGGAGACACCCCATTAGTAGTAACCAAATTCACCTCTATGGGTTTGCTTTGGGATACCTGTTGCTTTCTCTCAGGTACTTGGCCAGTGCCTGAGGAAAGTACCCAGATGTGGGATTGATGAGGAAGATTCCTGTATGGAGCCAGAAGTGCTCATAGGTGGTTTAGGGAGCCACCAGTAAATGTTTCCATGCTATATGGAAAGTGTCCAAAGGGTTGGCAAGGGAGCTGGAGCTGGGGAAACCCAGAGCAGACATGTTCGGGCTGTGTGCCCAGTGTGTTTCATAGCCTGAGGACTAAAGTGAATGAGGATGTGTTCTGATCTCCATAAATCTGCATTACCAGAAGTGTAGTCCCATGGGGGTCCATCTATGCTTTGTTTATTCTGTTGGATGAATAAAAGCCACACTTTAGAATCCCACTTCTGGTATTGACATTACAGTTATTGCTTCCTGTGTCCGGAGTTACTTGGGTGCCCCTGTTGCAGAGTAGCCAAACCTAGCCAATGTGCCGAGTGACATATTTCTCCCCAAACCCAGCCCACCAGGTAGTGCTGTCAAGACTGAAATGGCATACCTAGGTGGGGGTTACAAAATGGTTCTGCGTCTGAGACAAGACAAGGGGATACACATTACCAGGGTCACTGAAAAACTGGGGAAAATGTTACCCAAAAATGTGAAGACTTTTTGCAGAAATCGTGGGGGTTCACAATATATGCCAAGTGCTCCTTAATAAATCTTCTATTGTTTGCTGCATCATGTTTAAATCACATAAATTGTTAGATGAATATATTGCCATTTGTATGTACTTTCAAAGGGTCCTATTCACAAAATGCCTACATGTCACGTATGTGCGGCGTGTAGGCATGCCTATGACAGAATGCCACACAGTGGATTCCAGTGGACCCCTAAAGCATTGATGAGAGGCATGCTAGTGCCTTCTGCACCAGCTCTCTTGGCCACCCACACAGCTATGTGCTATGGGCAGTCCAGGGGCATGCCAGGTGGTGTGCCCACACTCCACGCCATTTACTAAGGTGCAGAGTGCCAGCCAGGGCATGCACAAGTTAAGCAATGGAGACCCAGACATAACTTCTACATGTTCCCCACAGACACCTTCCAGCAGCAGCACAGGGCCCATGCACCACTGCTGCCCAAGCCCACCAGGCTGCTGGGGAGGGATGGGGGTGGCCATTTGTGCAGTTGCCCATCAGACCCTGATTCCTGCTACCTTCCCAGAATCCCCTGCATGCATGTAGCAGGGGATCCACTATGTGACCCAGGCTGGGCATCCCATTGGATGCCCGCCTGCACCCCATTGGATGCCCGCCTGCACCCCGTGATCCATCCCCATGCAGCTATGATCGACTCTTGCTCAGCAGCACACTGGGGGGAGGGGCCTTGGATTCATGCCCCGCAAGTGCTCATGGTTGTGAATACTACACACCCTGCACCTGTCTTGGGCTGTGTAGCTACATGGGCACTTTATGGGCATTTGAGCATAAAACCCATGCTTTTGTGAATAGGGCCCACTATGAAGTAAGGTCTGTGATTTTAAAATGAATTGCAAATTTATCATTATGTAGCTTATCTTCTAAAAACTAAAGACTTCAACCTCATGCAGTGCTAACTAGACTTTATTTAGCAATTCACCGTCAGTCAATATTAAATAAATCCTGAGACATATTTGCCAGTTTCTAGATGTAAAATAATGAAACCTGTTCAACAACTACTTACTTTTGTGCAAGAAAAAATAAGCAGATAACCAGGGTGCCTAATCAAATTTATTTAAACAAGCATTTGTCAATGCCGAATGTTTGCTTGCTGGTATTAGCTTTGGAAATGCAGGAGTTAGACAATGCAGAATAGGAATGGCAGTGAAGTATTGAACTTCACGCCAACCCCACCTCCATCCTGTGGAGACAGACAGGCATTGGGATAAGTGTTTGGGTAGTCATCTATGAGGTTTATGCTATGTCACCTCACCCTATTCTGCAGACACCGACATGTGTTGAGGTGTGCCTTGGGGTGTTTGGTTTACAGTCACCCCATTCCATAAGGACATACACTGAAATGGGTGCAGCATAGGAGAATGGGGTGAACTCTAAGTAAAAGTTCGAGGGTACACTTGATGCCTGTCACTGGCTGGGAGGTGGGGGTGGGACGGCATGAGCAGTACAGTCAGCAATCCAAAGGCACCCCCCGATGCCTGTCAGTCTGTACAGGGTGGGACTTTATAGTTAGAAATCCTAACACCTTGGGCGTTTGTTGGTACTTGCATTACAAGTTTTCAACAAGGTCTTTTTGTGACCCCACCTCATGAAAGCATTTGGGACCTCTTCTCATGAAGAGTGGCAGTGTGATTCTGTCAATGTGTCCCAAAGTTTGAGTTCCAACAGTGACCGTGCCACTCTGCACCACTTGTATGAAAACACAGATCGGGCAGGATGTGAAGAATGACAGTTGTACCATCCATAGGGAGATGTGAGGAGATGACAATGTTGAAAATCTGTAGTGGGAATATTAAAAATGCTCGCACTTCCAAGCATACGTGGAAACTGTGCAACACATGCACATAACACAGTCATTTTATGGACTTTTGTCACCACATTTTCAATATAGGAATTTTAGGACCTCTGCTCATGAACAGTGTCACTGTGATTTTCTTAACTGGTTTCCCACAGCAACCACGCTATTCTGTGCCTGAAGTGCGAAAACACATTTCGGCCAGGATGTGAAAAATGACAGCTGTACTGTTCATAAGAAGATGCAGAAAATGGTGATGCTGAAAATCTGAGTAAAAATATTGCAAATTTGCAAAGTTATGAGCGTGCATAGCAACTGCGCAATGCACACTTGTAAAATAGTAATTTCTTGGATTATTTCCACCAGATTTGCAAAATAGACTATTTGAGAGGTCACCATGAACACTGGCACTGTCGTTGCTAATCAGTCCCAAAAGGTGATTCCATGCAGTGACCGAGAAATCACCTTTCTGACTGAATAACGCCATGACAGTGACTGAATTCAGAGGAGAGGTCCCAATAACCCAAGTAGAAAATTTGGTGTCAAGATTCCCAAAAATGCCTGAGATATGCACCAAAGTTGAAAAACCCTATTTATGCCATTATACAGCTTACCGGCATTTCTTGACTTCACGGTCGGTGTTGAAGAGTGCAGACATGCTCCCGGTCCACCGAAGATCATCACGCTGGGCTCCGGAGGTAAGGCATGGGGTGAGGGGTGTGTGGGGAGGCAGGGTGCACAGAGGGTGGGTGCGGGTTAGGAGAGGGGCCACTGGACTCAACGAGGGACTGTTTTCTGTTTACAGGTTAAAAAAAATGTGCAGGATTTTTTAATGAGGATATATGGCACACTGGGGTGGGCTCCCAGCGCCACCCTAGTGTTTTTTGCGGGTCTGTAGCCGACAGGATTGGGCACCCCTTCGCACATACCAGGCAGGGGTTCATGTTTCAGGGGATTAGGCACCTCCCTCGGTACAAAACAAATGTTTTTGGTGGGAGAAATTATGATGATGGGGAGTGAGCTTCCTGTCAGCAAATTAAACTGGTAAGGGGGGTACTGAAGCCAACGGGAATTGGGCACCCCTTTGGCAAACAAAGACTGTTTTTTGGGGGGGCGCATGATGCTGAGGGGGACTGGGCACCCCCTAGGCACTGGGGGCTGTGTAATATTATCTGTAAACATGGCAGCAGCTTGCCGCCACATTCACAAACAATATTACACAAGGCAAGGCACTGCCTTGCAATGACGGGTCACTCCCTCATTGCAGCAGAATGCCTGATGCTGCAATGATGAGGCAGCCCCTGATTGCTGCAGCAAAAATGTTACAACTTGGTGGCACTTTTGGAAGCCAATGTCAGCAGCACACTGTGTCTCCATTGGTCCACCAGTGCCAAACCCCCAAATGCAATGCCTCCGTTGGCTGCCACAGTGCTACGCCCACCACCGCTTCTCTCCTAAGCTGCTAGATAATGTTTTGTGCATGCATGCAAGTGAACATAAAATGGTATATTCTGTTAAAATAATTATTGTTCTTAATCAGTACTGTAAGCAGAAAAAATTGTAAAATCACGAAGTAATAAATCACACCAATAGCTTTTCATTACATCATACAATCATTTGTAATACATGGCATTTTTGCTTTGCTTGGGATACAATGATTGTCTGTTTGGAGATAACAGTTTAAATATGCTTTGACAGTTTTATCGGTGTATTTTCATAAACATTAGTCAAGCTTCTTTTTTGAAGGCTTTGTATGTGATAATGTTGGTGAAGCAGATTATCAAGTAAGGGATCACTGTAAGTAATTCTCTCAGAAGAACATTCAAGTGTATAATCCGGACCATTCAAACTCTTCAGATATTTACCCTACCATTCAAGAGCAAGATTTGTACTTCATGCTCAATTTAGGTGACTAGGGCAATCTGCACCTTTTCTCCCACTAACTGTTTCAGTCTCTGTGGCAGCAAAAAGTTTTCTGATGGTCTGCTTCAACACACATTTTTATGTTTGCTTGCACGCATGTGCAAGAAACATAGTGCCATCATCCGAGTTTTCCAAAGGTGTGTCAGCCTCTTCCAGTTCAGTCAGTGTGTTTCCAGGGTCAGAAAGAGCACCACTGCTCCAGCTGTCTATGACAGCAGGAAATGCAGTGGCATACAGTTGAAAGGGAGAGCTCCACTTGAGTGAGCAGAGCCCCCCTACACACACACACACACATGCGCACATGACGCACACTGCATGCTCATCGCCTTCTCCCCTCCCTCCTCCATACTGCCGACGGGTGCCTAACTCGCCGGCTCCACACCCCTCCCAAAGCATCCAGGTGTCATGCTGGGAGCCCACCCCAGTCTGGCAAATGAGGAATGGCCGACGGGGTGCCCAATCCCCTGCCGGCTCCACTGTATCTCCCCACCCCCATGTTGTCGCCAATGGGAGTGCCCAATCCTCTGTCAGCTCCACACCCCCGGCCATCCTTCTGCCACGCTGGGAGCCCACCCCAGTGTGGCAAACGTCCCGCATCATCTTTTTTTTTAAAAAAACCCTGTAAAGAAAAAACTGTCCCTCGCAGTCTCCATGCATTCCCCCACAACCCGCACCCACCCACTGCGCACCCTGCCTCCCCACACACCCCCACCCCATACTTACCTCTGGAGTCCGGCGCGACGATCTTCGGTGGACCGGGAACACGTCTGCACTCTTCAAAGCCGACCGCGAACTGAGGAAATGCCGTTAAGCTGTATAATGAGATAGATAGGGTTTCTCAACTTTGCTGCATATCTCAGGCATTTTTGAATTTTGCACCAAATTTTCAACATGAGGTTTTTGGGACCCTCCTCATGAATTCTTGCACTGTCATGGCGTTATTAGGGTTCAAAGGGTGATTTTGCAGCCACTGTGCAAAATCACCTTTCCGGAACGATTAATGAAACAATACTGCCTGTGTTCATAAGGTGAGCTCTCAAAAGCCTATTTTGAAAATTTGGTGGAAAAATTCCTAAAATAACTTTTTTACGAGCATCTGCACAGTTCCTACATAATGCATAAGTTTGCTAAATTTCAATATTTCACTCCTGATTTTCAACATTGCCATTTTACCACACCTCCTTATAAGCAGTACAGCTGTCATTTTTCATATCTCACCTAAAATGTGTTTCCGCCATGTAGTGCACAATGGTGCAGTCGGTGTATGTAAATCAGTGTATGGGACATTAAGAAAATCACAGTGACACTGTTCATGAGCAGAGGTCTTAAAATGGCTATGTTGAAAATTTGGTGAAAAATTCCAAAATAACTGTTTTACGAAGCATGCTGCACAGTTCCTACATACGTCAGTAAGTTTGCTAAATTTCAATATTTTCACTCCTGATTTTCAACATTGCCATTTTAACACACCTCCTTATGAGCAGTACAGCTGTCATTTTTCACATCTCACCCAAAATGTGTTTCGCCATGTATGTACAATGGCGCTAGTCGGGAAAAGAAATCAATGTACGGGACACATTAAGAAAATTACAGTGATACTGTTCATGAGCAGAGGTCTTAAATGGCTATTTTGAAAATTTGGTGAAAAATTTCCTAAAATGACTGTTTTATGAAATGCATGCAGAGTTCCTATGCACTCGTAAGTTTGCAAAATTTTCAATATTTTCACTCCAGATTTTCAACATTGCCATTTTACCACACCTCCTTATGAGCAGTACAGTTGTCATTTTTACATCTCACCCACAATGTGTTTCTGCTCATATAGCTATTAAATGGAGCAGTCGTGCGAAATCAATGTATGGACATGTTAAGTAAATCACAGTGACACTGGTCATGAGCAGAGGTGTTAAAATGGCTATGTTGAAAATTTGGTGAAAAATTCCCAAAAATGACTGTTTTAAGAGTGCACGCTGCGCAGTTCTCACGCACGCTGGCAAGTTTATAATTTTTTCCAGTAATATTATTTGGTACACCAGATTTTCAACAGTGCCATTTACCGCGACTTCCTTATGAGCAGTGCAGCTACCATTTTCACATCTCACCCAGAATGTGTTTCGCACATGTAGCACACAATGGTACAGTCGGTTTGCGAAACAATGTTTGAGACAGATTAAGAAAATCACAGTGACACTGGTCATGAGCAGAGGTCTTGAAATGGCTATGTTGAAAATCTGGTGATAAAACCCATAAATGACTGTGTTACCAGTGAGCATTGCGCAGTTTCCATGCACCTGTAAGTTCATGAATTTGTAATATTTTCAGTCCAGATTTTCACCAGTGGCATTTTTCCACACCTCCTTATGAGCAGTACAGCTGTCATTTTACACAACATGACTGAAATGTGTTTTCACACTTTCAGTGCAGAGATGCGTGGTCGCTGTGGGAAATCATTGTTCGGGACAGATAAAGAAAATCACACTGACACTGTTCACGCATCGAGGTCCCAAAATGCCTGTGTTAACAATCTACTGTAAAAAAAACCAGTTACATTACGGGTGTGCGTTGCACAGTTTCTATGCACGCTAGACTTCACCAGTTTTTTAAGATTTTACACCAGATTTTCAACATTGCCATTTTTTACACCTCCCATGAACAGTACCATTGTCACTTTTTCACATCCTGTTCGAATGTGTTTTACACCTGTGGTGTCAAATGCCATAGTCGCTGTGCAAAAGAAGTTTTCGCCAACAAACTGATACTGCCACTGTTCATGAGGTGGGGGTCACAAAACCATGTTGAAAATTTGGAGTGAAAATACCAACGAATGCCTGAGGCGTTAGGGTTTCTGACCATAACGCCCACCCTGTAGAGTATGACAGGCATCAGGAGTGTGACTTGGGATTCTTGCCTGTCATGCTCATACCATTCCACCCCCACCCACACCCTACAGCCAGTGAGAGGCATCAGGGTGTGCCTCGGACTCTTTGGGCCCAAACTTCACCCCATTCTCCTATACCGCATCCATCTCACCGTATTTCCTGATGGAATGGGGTGCCCATAAGGGTCAAAGACCCCAAGGCACACCTTGACACTTGTCAGTGTCTGCAGGGTAGGGTGTGGTGAAATGGCGTGGTCGTTATGCCCGACGACCGAAAGGCACACCCCAATGCCTGCCACTCTCTGCAGGGTGGTGGTGGGGTTGGCTTCAGTTCAATACTTTGCTGCCATTCCTATTATGCAGCTCTGTAACTTCTACACTACCAATGTCAGTGCCAGCAAGCAAACATTCGGCATTGACAAATGCTTGTTAAGGGTGGCAGAAGTAGCTATCCTGAATAAAGGCCTTTCATTCCTACCAACAAACAATATGAAGGAGTTCAACACAATAGTAGATCTGAGCCATTATGCACATAACATGAATTTAAAAATATTTTATCACAATGAATCTCATGAGATTACTGACACCACACAGGATGAGACTGATCCAGAGGAGACTAATCTGCCAAATGAACACACATGGAAGAAAAGATTCAGTTTCACACAATCATGAATCCCACAGTGAATGTTTTTTTCAATGTAAAGTTTATTAATACATTTTCCACAATAAAAGGCAGTTTAAGTGACAGTGACAATGACATTCTGATACAATGTAAAGGAATACTGACTAACCCACCTACCCTCCCTTACTGCAGTAACCCAACCTAGTACCCGTCAATGCCAAGCTCCTTACTTAAGGTCTTACATAACTATATAGTCTGAGATATACTCAGACTTGACCCAGAGAAATTAGAGAGTGAAGGGGATCTCAGATTTTAGTATATGCTGCCATTCTATTGTAGAGACTAGCAATCGCTTTTTCTGTGCGCAGATTAGACAAAATTTATTTTACCCATTCCTGGACCTATCTTTCCAATGACGAAGAATAAGCTTCTTAGCCGATAAGGCAATCATAGAAATGTGGAACTTTTGTGCCTTAACTCTAATAGACGAAAAGTCCCCTAACAGGCAGATCTCGGAGTGAAGTATTCATGAAGGCCACAGGGGGTCCAGGAAAGATTTAATTGAATCCCATAAGGAGGAGATTTTAGCGAATGTTTTTTAAAAGGCTGTGAACAGGATATAGCAAAGCTAAATGAAGAGTTACAAGCTCAATGTATTATAATTGTTTCTTACAAGGAAAGCTGGTGATAAAACAACTGCAAGAAAACTCAACCATCACCATTAAGCCTCCGATACAGGCGGAACCATTGCAGTGATGGATAAAGCTAAGTATGATACAGCAATGTTTGATCACTTGGGAATACCAATCTTTATTGTGCTATTTCTAGTGATCCCACTGAGATACAAAAGCAGATTGATGTAATGATGTGGTTATGGCAGGACTGATATCAGAATAGACCCGTACATTTTTGACAGTTCAAACCCTGTGAAACCAATAATATACAGCCTGCCAAAGATTCACAAATGTATGGAAGACCCACCTATGAGACCTGTTGTCTCCAGTATAGACTCAATGACAGAGCCACTCACTCAGTTTGTTGACACTGATGTTAAAGGGTAGCAATGAATTTTATTTATTTATTTATTTATTTAGTTTTTGTTAACCGGTAGGTGCACTAGCCAACAGGTGACTATTTTCAGGCACGACCCGGGAGACACAATTACAGTACAAAATAGGACAGTTTAGTTAACATAATACAGGCAAAGGTACAATGGTACAAGTACAGACATACGATTTTCAAAGGCAGGCATTCGGTTTCAATAGGCAGAGGGTACTGGTGGGAGATCACATTTGGGGGAGAGAGAGAGGAAAGGGAAGGTAAGGGGGATTTTAGGACGACAAGGGAGGGTGTGAAACTGATGAGAGGTGGAGGGCAATGATCGAAAGGACGGAAGATAGCAGCTAATGGCCTTGCGGTGCTGGGCAGGGATACACAGCCCTGCCCAGCACCGCAATTCTAGAGCCTATCTTTTTTTTTCAAATTTACTATACTTTATTTCATTTTTCAGTTATGTACACACACATATATTATGTCATAACATGGGACTACAGATAGCTGTACAAAGTAGTAGTCACACACTTCAACAGGTATAAACTGTAACAGAGACATTTGTGCTCATGAAAAACAGGAACAACAAAAGGATGCAACTATCAGTAGTCAATATCACTTTACACTTCCACCCCCATCCCTCCTCCCTCCCCCATCCTATGCTAACACCTCCCTCCCTCCTGGCACAAAAGCCCATATCACATGGTATAAACAATACAAACTAGGCATGTAAAGTTCTACACTCCTTCAAATACCTTAGAGTCACCCTGGATGACACCTTATCTTCACGCTCAACATATCGACCAGGTGGTCAAAACAGTCAGTACCAAGCTTGGTGTGCATTACAATCACAGAAAACACCTTACCACAGCAGCCATCTGCCTATCAGTCACAAACTCCATCCTCTCCACCATTGACTATGGCCTGGTTGTCTACAGTGCAGCATCAGACTCAGTGCCCAAGAGGGTGCACGTAGCTCTCAACCAGGCCTGCAGGCTCATCTTGAACAGCAATCAAATGACCCACATCTGTTCCCTCTGTGAACAGACACACCTTCTGTCTCTCGGGTGCAGGATTACATTCCTCACATGCCTCCTAGGCAAAAAATCATTACCTGGGACCCCCCCTCCATACGTAGCAGGCATCCTCTCCCTCCTAGACTTAGAATATATAACCAGAAACAGAACCCAGGGGCTCTTGTGGTGCCATTCCACGCACAGTTCTAGGACAGCATGCCTCTCCTACAGAACCCCTCTGGCTTAATGAGGCACCCAAGTCCATTCAGAACTCCACTAGCCTGTCCTGCTTCAAATCAGACCTTAAGCATTACCTGAAATTCTGCTCTGTATGGACCTGCTTCTCCAACAGCTGATAGACTCTGGATGACAAGGCCTGGATCTGCTAATAGCAACTATTCTCAGCACAAGAGAGAAGCCACCCTCCCACAAGCTCCTTGATAATGCCTCTGAATCACTCTAAGGGGCTGCTCCTGTATACCCCTTCCCCCCCTTCCCATCTCCATGCTAGGATGGTTTCTATGCCTCCCAGGCCTCAGCCCTGCTTCCTTGAGCTCTTTTACTAGAGACCCCCCCTCCCCTACCACAATCCTGTCCTTTCTGACCCTCTGCCCTACCTAACCAAATCGCTAGTACCTCTGCACCTTACCTGCACTTATAATCAACTAAAGTTGATGTATATATGCTGTATAGTGTTTCAAACAACTAAGAAACTCTGTAACCTTTTCCTGATTGTTGTGCTTTTCAGTGTCTCAAATGTCCTAAAACTCTGTAATCTTCTTGATTGAATGTCTGTACTCTGTTCACATGACGTGGAACCTTTGTAAAAGAGCCTTGGCTCAAAGGTTATTTTCCAAATACCAAATAAATAAAAATAAACAAATATTAACACAATTGCAAAGTATCCTATATTGTAACAGTACTCTTTTTTTTATTCTCATATGGTCAGTAAGGTGTGTAAGGGGGCCCACACCTTTTCATAGTAGTTCATTCTCCCAGACATCTGAGCTACAAGGTTCTCTGCTTACAGAGCAAAAAGGACCTCATTCAACCATTCTGTTAGAGATGGGACTTCCTGGTCTAACCAGTGGTGAAGAATCAATTTTTTATCACAAACTGACACAACAGCCATATGTTTTCATTGATTGCCAATTAGGGATCCCCTATAATCCCCCAGGATACAGATTTCTGGACTAAATGCATCTGACAGACCGAGTAATGGGCCCAGTTTAGAGCTGATAGCGTTCCAAAAATGAACCACCTTGTCACATTCCCAGAGAATATGCAATAAATTGCCAGGGTATGTCTTACATCTACAGCAAAGATTAGAAGGAAGTTTGCATTTTACATAATTTCACCGGTGTATTATATAAATCATGAATTATGTAGAACTGTAGGAGACGGTATCTATCCCATTTTATGCCTTGGTACAAGTGGGACAATATGTTAGGCCAGGAGTCAACTGTTTTGGGGCACAATGGGAAATATCTGGTCCCATATATAGTGCAGTTGGCTCCCAGCTCCTTCCTCCATGTCCCATAGGAGGCGATAGAAGAAGGAGATGAGATGTGGGAGATATAGACATAACAGATAATATAACTCCAGTTAACTTCTGATCCCAATAGCCTTCGCCAAAATGTTGAAAAAGCATATGTGAGAGTTGGATGCATTTAAAACAGTAGGAGACAGGTAAATTGTATTTAAGACAGGCCTCATGAAATGTCAATAACTTCTGATCCTCAACTAGAATTTGGGAGTAAATGGCCAGAAAGTTTCATTTAGAGGCTTGCCTCCAATTTTAAAATTAGGATTCCTAAGTAAACATAGAAACATAGAAACATAGACTTTGACAGCAGATGAGGACTGCTTGGCCCACCTAGTCTGCCCATTTCCCTACCTACAGGATAAGCTACAGATCCTAGTTTACCAACAGCCTATTTCTTCTTACCCCCACAAGAATTGCCTTGTGTCTGTCCCATGTATTCTTGAATTCTTCCACAGTTTTAAACCCCACAATCTCCTCAGGAAGGTTGTTCCATGCATCCACCACCCTCTCTGTGAAAAAATACTTCCTCACACTGCTCCTGAACCACTCCCCCCATCTTTAAATTGTGTCCCCTTGTTCTTGCACATCTCTTTTTCTGAAAGATGCTACCCTCTTGGACTTTGTTGATTCCACTGAGGTACTTAAAAGATTCTATCATGTCCCCCCTCTCCCTCCTTTCCTTAAGGGTATACATATTAAGCTCCTTTGGTCTCTCCTGGTATGGCTTCTCTTGCAGACCCTGCATCATTTTAGTTGCCCTCCTCTGGACTGCCTCTATCCTGTCTATGTCCTTGTGGAGATGCGGTCTCCAGAACTGGACACAGTACTCCAGATGGGGTCTCACCAACTGTCTGTACAGAGGGATAACAATTTCCTTTTTTCTGCTGGTGATGCCTCTTCCTATACATCCCAGTATACCCCCAGCCCTCCTACTACTTTCTCACATTGCTTGCTAACCTTAAGGTCATCTGATATGATTACCCCCAGGTCCCTTTCCATTTTTGTTGTTGTTACTACTACCCCACCATTGTGTAATCTTACCTGGGTTTTATTTCCCAGGTGCATTATTTTGCACTTCTTTTGCATGGAATCCAAGCTGCCATACTTGAACCATTCCACCAACCTTACCAAGTCCCTTCATCCTTTCCATGCCTCCTTGTATCAAACCGTTGCAGATCTTTGTGTCATCTGCAAAGTGCAAAGAGCATACTTTTCCTTCCAGTCCCTCTGCAATGTCACTTATAAAAACATTAAAAGGACTGGACCCAGTACTGAACCCTCGGTACCCACTAGTAACCCCTCTTTCTTCAAGTGGAACCCATTTACAATTACCTTCTGTGTCCTGTTGTCCAACCAATGTTTTGCTCAGGCTACCACCTGGGACCCACTCTCAGGCTGGTTAATTTGACAATTAATCTTTTGTGTGGGACTGTGTCAAATGCCTTGCTAAAGTCTAGGTAGACCATGTCCACAGCCCTTCCCTGGTCTACTACTCTGGTCACCCAGTCAAGAAATCAATTAGATTCGTCTGACATGACCTTCCCACTGTGAACCCATGCTGCCTTGGGTCCTGTGGCCCACTGGCCTCTAGGTACTCAACATGTTTTCCCTTCAGAAGTGATTTCATCACTTTCCCTACCACAGAGGTCAAACTGACAGGTCTGTAGTTTCCTGCCTCTGTCTTGGTCTCACTTTTGTGAAGGGGAATCACATCCACCTTCCTTCAGTCCTCAGGTACCACACCATCCTCCCATGATTTGTTAAAAAGGGTAGTCAGTGGTTTCACTAGTTTTCCCCTTAATTCTTTTAGAATTGTGGGGTGAATTCCATCAGGCCCCATTGCTTTGTCCACCTTCAATTTTAGGAGTTCTTTCAGAACCCTTTCTTCTGTGAAAGGACTGGGATAGACCCCCCCTATGAAGAGTTCTTCTGTTAATTGGATTATGCACTTCCCCCTCCTCCTCTTTTGTGAATACTAAGCAGAAATATTCGTTCAGTATCCATGCTTTTTCATGGTCCCTCTCTGCCCACCCACTGTCCATTCTATTCAGCCTCACTATCCCTCCCTTTGTCTTTCTACGCTTCCTAATGTACCTATTAAAGGTTTTATCCCCCTTCTTAAATGAGTTGGCTATCTTTTCCTCAGTTTGGACCTTTGCTATTCTGACTTCCCTCCCTGCTTCCTTCTGCCTTAACTGGTACAGCTCTCTGTCCTGCTCCTTCTATGTTTCCTTATACTTCCTAAATGATATATTTTTCTCCATGACTTTCACTGCCACCTCTTTTGAGAACCATAGTGGCTTTTTCTTTCATTTTGGCTTGTTGCCTCTGTGATGGCAGTTTGATGTTTCCCCATTGTTGCTCCACCCCTCCTTCTAGCCTGTTTGCTAGTGCTTTTCTAAGGCACTCTCCCATCTTGCCAAATTCAGCCCTCCTGAAGTCCAGTACCCTCATTTTTGTATGGCTTGACTCTGTAGCTGAGTTTATCATGAACCACACTGTTTGATGGTCACTTGTTCCCAGATGGCAACCCACTTCTAGATCTGAGATCCTCTCATTGTCCCCATTTGAGAGTATGAGGTCTGAGATTGCTCCCTCATGAGTGGGTTCTGAAACTAGCTGTCTGAGGCATGCCACCTGTATGTCATCGAGAATGGCCCTGTTCTTGGATGTGGCTGCAGCAAATGTGCTCCAGTTAACATCTGTCATATTCAGTATCTCCCCCTTTCACTGCCATCCTAAGAATGCCTTCTATCATGTCTGTGTCCATTCCCTCCTCCTGACATGGGGGTCTGTATACAACCCCTGTTCAGATTGTGGTGCAATTTCCAGTCTCTAAGGTGAAACATAGTGCCTCCTCTCCTCCATTTACTCTTTTGTTCAGTTGCTTTTATCCCTTCCTTTACATAGAGAGCTACTCCTCCCCCTCTTCTCCCCTCCCTGTCTCTCCTGTAGGTTATGTACTCTGGTATGTTAACATCCCAGTCATGGTTCTCTGTGTACCATGTTTCTGTGACTGCACGATATCCAAGCATCTCTCTTCCATCAAGGCCACCAGTTCAGGGAGCTTGTTGCCCAGACTACGGGCATTGGTACTCACTACCCTCCATTTCCTAATGGCTTTACTCCTTTTTGCCCCATATCTGTCCTTATTGCCTTTGTCACTTTCTCCATTTACCCCAGCCCTTCTCCCTATCGACATCTCTATCTTGGTGTTTACCTCACTTATTACCCCAACTTTTTTGGGGGGGCTAGGATTTACCTGCTCCTTTCCAGTGCCTCCTCCCCCCTTGGCTAGTTTAAATGCTTGCCAATGAACCATTTAAACCTCTAACCTAGGATCCTAGTTCCCTCCTGAACAGATGCAGCCCATCAAGCCAGTATAGGTCTGTAGCACTCCAGGTGGACCCCCAGTCCCCAGTGAAGCCAAATCCCTGAGCTCTGCACCAGTTTTTCAACCACTGATTGAATCCCATGGTGTGGAGTACCCTAGCCTCACCTACGCCATAGACAGACAGCACCTCTGAGAAGGTTACCGGGCATGCTACTTGTCTAAGGCCCCTCCCCAACTCCACAAACTCTTCCTGCACTGCTCTGATCCCTTTCTTAGCCAGGTCATTTGTCCCTAGGTGGACAATGACATCCAGCTCCCTCCATGTGCAGCTCCTCCAGTGATCCTAAGGATCTGCTCCCTGTCCCTCAAAGCCATGGTGCCAGGCAAGCACCACCACTCCCCCTTGTCCCCAGTTCTACCTTCCTAACAATGGAGTCCCCCACCAGGAGTTGTTGCCTTCCCTTTTGGTTAGGACACATCTCTTGTAATGGAGCTTTGGTTTGTGGCACATAGTTGGGCATGCACTTGAAGAATGACCCTAATAGGTGTGTTCAATTAACCCTTAGGGATACTTTTAAGGGTGGCATTTATAAGCCCACTGAGATCAAGGCCTTGAGAAGAACAAAGATTTCATTCAATTTGTAGCCAAAGGAGGAAATATAATGACGGATCACCTGGTGATGGGTCTTTCATCCACTGTAGAAGAACTTAGCAGGAGGTCAAGAAGTAATTAAGAAGAAAATTTGGCAACTGCAGACCTCCTCTATCTTTTCTTTGCTGCAACTTGGAGAAGGCACTTCTCTGTGCTTTGCCCTTCCAAATGATGTTGGACAGAATTCTTTGTAATTGCACAAACCAGGATTTCAGGAGGAAAGATTAGTCATTTGCAGGGGGTACAGTAAACTGGGGAGAACATTCATTTTGATGACATTTATACATCCCCAGAGTGAAAGAGGGAGTAAGAACCACCGGTTTAGATCTATTTTAATTTGCACAAGAATGTTATCAAGCTTGTATTGCTTCATATGGGAACCCGAGACAGAGAGAAAAATCCCCAGGTGTTTCAATTTGTCCTTAACCCACTGGAGACCCAGGTGAGATACATCAGAAGAGAAGGTATGAACATTAAGGGGCATTATCTCTGTTTTAGAAACATTAAGTTTATAATTTGAAAATCTGCCAAATTTTTCAATAATAGCCAATGTGTCAGCAATCGATGTAGCAGGATGAGACACATGCAAGAGTATATCATCAGCGTAAACTGATATTTTGTACTGATGGGTCCCAACCGGAATCCCCAAGACCTGCAGGGAGGCATTAATATGACAGATGAGTGGCTCTAAATATAAGTCAAATAAAAGCAGGGAGGGGGCAACCTTGCCTTGTGCCTTGCTGGAGAGGGAAGGGATATGATAAAGACTGTTACAAAGTACTCAAGCAGTGGGGTGCATGTACAAGGTCTTAGTCCAGTTAATAAATTGAGAAGGAAATTGATACTTGGGCAACAGATAGAAAAAATAGTCCCAGGAGACCCAATCAAAAGTTTTCTCTGCATCCATGGAAACCAAGGCAGAAGGAATTGAGGAATCCCTGGATGCAGAGATAAGATGTGTCAGTTTACGCATGTAATCTGAGGAGCACCTACCTGCTACAAAACCAACCTGCTCTGGGCTTACAAGACACTGCCAGACCTTGGCATGGCTATTGGCCAGGATTTTAGCTAGTATCTGAACTTCAACATTAATTAGAGAAATAGGACAGCAGTTGGAGACCAGCAAGGGGTCCCTCCCAGGTTTGGTAAAAACCACTATCGTGGCTTCTGCTAGAGACCAATCAGACATGCCATGCTTGTAAATATAATTGTATTTATGTAATGAAATGGGGGGCAGTTGTTTTTTTAAAATGTTATAGAACTCTGCAGTGTAACTGTCTGGACCTAGTGTGTTGTTAATTGATAGGGCATCTATAGCAGCACATATTTCAGGTACAAACAAGGGCGCTTTTATTTATTTAGTTTTTATTGACCGGGTAAGTGCACTAGACAAATCCTGCCTATTTTCAGGCATGACCCGGGGAGGGGGATACAGATGAATGCCAACTGACCTTGAACCAGATTAATCTGTTGGTAGTATTTTTGGTGAATGAGGGAAATTTGGCCAGGACACCGGGGAAATTCCCCTACTCTGAGGAGGCAGAGGGTGCTGTGTGGCTGAGTGGATGCTCTGCTCAGTGGTGTTTGGAGCTTTGCACTAGGATGATGTGAGGGCTGAGGCGCGTCTCCTCCTTGGCTCCCTTTACAACGGAATTATGCAGAGATCTGGTGAAGGAATAGTGGAAACGGAGCAGCTGGTGGCTCTCAATATGGAAACAGGAGCACAGTTCTTACCGGAGGACGAGGTTCCCCAGGTTTTATCACAGAAATCAAGTTTGGAATTGGAGGAGGTTGAATCGTTGGAGGTGCTGCATCAACAGGCTGTAGAAGCGGAACAACATTATCGGGCAGCAAGGTTACGTTTTTTGGTGGCGCAAGGTGGTAGGACGGAATTGGAGGTTGCACAGGAAGAGGAACAACGAAAGGAAGAAGGAGCAATGGAGGGCACAAGTCATCGAGAGGAACAGAGGAGAAGGTGAATCAGCAGGTCCCAGTAGATGGTGTGAATACTACTACCGAAGAAGAGTTTCACGCTATGAGTGCACAGGGATTTGAAGAAATGCGAATGGACTCATCTGGGGGAGGAGATGGGAGATCAACTCAGTCAGTTCCAGGTAAAAACTTAACTGCCATACAACAGAGTGGAGTATCTTCTGAGACTGTTTTGTGTGGGTCTGCTTTAAAAGACTCTCCTGTCTCTTTAGTGGGAGGAGAGAAATGTAGTGAGGAAAAGGACCTTCCACTAAATGACTCTTCAAAGGTCTCTAGACAGTGTAATTGTGGGGAAAAGAACCGGAAGGACTGGGTGGCGACGACCTTGCAAGCTGCAGGTTGGGTGAAGAACCCCTCTGGGAAGGGGTAGGATGCAAATTTTGTAAAGATGGTGTTGCTACTTCTCCTACTATGTTGCAGATACCCCCAGATGGCTCCCCACTATTAAATAGTATGGCTACCCCTTTATACCCCCAGGACAGCCCTCCCTGAATCTACTGTAGAATTGTCCCTTCAGGAAGATACTCATCCCTTGTTACAAGTCATTAGAGACCAGGAAAAGAAAGTACACTGGAGCAAGATTCGGTACAAGATAAGGCTGATAAAGTATGGCATGGAAAGTGACTGACATTTATTTTCGAATACTGCTGGGCCTTTGCTGGAGCCTGCAGAAAGAAGGAATGCAGTTAGGTTAAAATTTAGGGTAGTACTGAAGAAATTCGGACAGAAGATTTGTGGGTCGTGTACTATTAAAAAATAGCATGAAGTTCTTTGTATATGAAATTTACGCTTTGATACATATTTCTGGGATGTGATTTGTGATGTTAGTTTTACACATCCTGAGGTTTAGAACGGTTTTGGAAGCAGTACCGTCTGTTAAAGCCTCTCCTTGTGGAAGCCTTTTTAGCAATACCACTTACTAAACCATTGACTAAAAAATTACAGTTCTTTTCGAAATGAGGGGTAAATGTTGCAGATATTACGTACTGGTTGCGGCAACATTGTACTGTTAAAGGTTTGCCTGAACCCATACTGGATGAAGAGCAATTATGGACAGGGGATAGACTTATCTTGTGGTATTACACCTAGTAAATGGTCAAACTAGTCATCTACCAAACTGTTTCTTTTGGGTAGAGATGGGGGTGTTTTTACCCAGGTCAGCCAAGAGCTTGTTTCAAATATGGTGATGTGGGGCATTTGAGTAATGTCTGTGATAAACAAAAATGTGGTTTATGTGGGGAATTGGGGCATGTGGGGGCTCATTGTCGGCAACCTTTGAGGTGTAATTTATGTGAGGAACAGGGGCACTCTTTTCGGACCTGCTCCTGGGCCTCACATAACAATGTGGATTGCTCAGTTAGAGCAGAACAGGATCATTTCGTAGCTGCTGCTCAAAAGGAGCAATTAAAAGTGGTGGCTTTATTATCACAAGGGCCGGCTACTACTCATTCATCAAACAAAGTGTCAGGGTTACCGAGTGAGGCTGTCAATACTGTAGTAATGAATGCTCAGGTTGTAGTGAGTGATGGTGAAACAGTGGTGCGGGTCAGTGATGGGGCAATAGTCACGAGGAGGAGGGGCTATGGTTCTGGTAGGGAAAAGACGGCCTTGGGTGACGGTCGAGTCCATGCTCCCCCTACAGTACATTCTGAGCTAGGCTTCCAAAGAGTGACTAGATCAAAGGTGGGGAAAATACTTTCAGCTGCCTTGATCCAGACGGAAACATTGGGGAGGTAGTAGTACAGAACTCATATGCTCCTTTGCTTGAGGATGATATGGAGGAGGATGGGTGTGAGTCGGACCTTTCCTCGGTGGCATCCTCTCAGGCTGAGGGTGTTGCTGAGCCTGGCCCTTCTGAGAAAGTGAAATCGAGGAAAAGGAAAAAGAAAAGATGATTGCAGGTGTTTCTGTGTTCATTTTGTTGATGGCTATTTCCTTTTGTACTGTTAATGTTAATAGTATAAAAGCATATGGGAAGAGGCACAATACCTTTTTGAGCCTCAGTATTGAGGTGGGAGTGTGTTTTACAAGATACTCAGTTGAACTCTCTAGCTGAGGTGACAACTGCACAGAAGGAATGGAGGTGGGTGTCTCATATTGGTCAGTCGGTGAAGAGCAGTGCTCTGGTGTGGGCATTTTGTTTAAGAGTCAGGTTAAGGTGTTGCATGTTTATGATTTAGTACCGGGAGGGTTATGATTCTGGATGTATTATTGCAAAATGAGGTTTTCGTTGATAAATATATATGCTCCTCAACTGAAAGCTGATAGGTCTATTTTGTTTAGGTATGTGGAGCCTTATTTACATCGTCCAAGATAGTTCTATGGAGTTTTAATTGTGGTCTTTCCCATAGGGATTGGGGAAGAACTACAAAAAGTCTTCTGTGATACCAATGCCCTCTTGGCTATTATGGGCGTAATGATATACAGGATGTTTATAATATTTTACAAGCGGGAACGTTCCATACCTTCCATAAGGGCATTTGTCTACTAGAATTGATTTTGGCTAGTATCAGAAAGAATTACATGTCAGTCAGTGGATGTAGTACCTTTGGAAACCTCAGACCATCTGATGGTGGTTTTGCAGTTGGAAATCGGCAGAATTTGTTAGTTGGGAGGGTTATTGGAAAATGAATACTTCAAAGTTACAGGAAACAGTTGTAGAACATACTATAAGGAAATTGATCTTTGCACCATAGATGATTTGTTATTTGTATGGAGAGTCCGATAGAATGGTGGGAAGATATAAAGAGGGATGTGCAAGAATGGTATGGTGCATACACAAAGAGACAGGCTAGGGAAAAGTATATTGCTTATTTAGGCTTACAGGCAAAATATTTGCAAATGTTATCACAAAGTGAGATGGGGACCTTAAGGTAAAAGGTTGCAGGAAATAAAATCTCAAATGAAGAAATATTTGCAAGACTCTGTGCGAGTAATGGCTATACGACAAAAATATAAGACTCAAGGTACAAAAGAAGAGGTAAACCCTTATGAGAAGGGAAGACAAGGGTGTCAAAAGGTGTTAATGACAGGTCTGAGAGATGGACAGGGTAAGGTAAAAGAGAACATCCAAGATATCTTGTTTTTGGTTCAGCAATATATGGTAGATAAGTTTCAGACTGTTAGGAAGGAAAGTAAGTTTCCTTTTACTGGCCTAGATATTCCAGGACTGAACAGGGAAGAGAAGGACAGGTTGGTTGCCCCTATTTCAGGAATGGAAATTCGTACGGCCATCCTCCAATTGACCTCTAAATCCACGCCTGGAAGGGATGGATTGCCGAATGATTTTTATAAACAATTTGTTGAATTTTGGTTCCTTGTTTAGAAATATTGTACAATGCTATTTGGGAAGAGAGAAGGCTTGCCCCTCGATGCAATTGGGATTAATTTTTTTCTTTATAAGAAAGGAGATCAGTATGATATTAAAAATTGGAGCCTTTAACGTTGCTTAATTCAGATTATAAGATTCTTGCTAAAATATTAAATCAAAGACTGGCAGTTGTAGCAAGTAAGCTGATTATTCAGGAGCAAACCTGTGCAGTCCCAGGAAGGAAGGTAATACAGAATCTGACTTTCATTAGAGAAATTATAGAGCAGGGTTAGGGAAGGGTTTAAGTGGATATTTAATAGCGGTAGATCAGGAAACTGCATTTGATTCTATTCAACAGAATTATCTTTGGAGTGTATTACAACATTATGGAATTCCTCAAGAATTTATAGAACTTGGGAAAGTGTTGTACACGGAAGCACAAGCAGTGCCCTTGGTGAATGGTTTTTTGGGACACCAATTTTTTTAAAAAGTGGGGTCAAGCAGGGTTGCCCAATGAGCCCCTTGTTATATGTCTTTGGTTTAGACCCTTTGTTAAGGAAGATTGAGCAGGCCAGAGACATTAAGGCAATAGAATCTGTGGCTGGATTTGCTTTTCAAAAAGTTTCAGCTTATGCGGACGATTGTATTTTTACTGTGGCAGATGTTAGATCAGGGGCTAAAGTTTTGTCAGTATTGCATGAGGCCTATACCACAACTGGTATTAGGATAAATATGAGTAAAAGTGTTGTTTTACCTTTAGGGATAGCAAAATTATTGATGATTTTCCGATTCTGATGACAACAGACCAAGTAAAGATTTTGGGCCTATTTTTGGTAATAAAGAGTCTGAGATACGTAATTGGAATGATGTTTATGATAAAAGCAAAGCTTAAGGTACAGACGTGGTTAACTTGGAAAATGTCCAGGAAAAGAAAGTGTATCTCATAAGAGCATATATTGCTCCTATGTTTTATATATGTCTCATATTTTCCTCTACCGTTTAGTATGCATACCAAACTTTTGGGTTTATTTTTTCAGTTTTATGGGGCAGTAGGTTGAATCCAGTAGAGAGATTCATACATACAGAAAGCGGAAAGAAGGGGTTTGAATATGTTGCATCCTATAGTGTATTTATTTGGTAATTTCTTTTTTAGCTCTATCATTCCCTTATTTTCGCAAACTATGGAATAGGCAAATTAACATGCAGCTTTGGGAGGATCTTTTTAGAAGCATGGGGAGAGGGAGATGGCATCCTGTAGAAGATTACTTCGAGGTTATGTACAAACCACTCTTGATACATTAGAACTTGGGAAGATAGAACTAAGCGTGGTGTAAAGGATAAAGGAAAAATGTTTTACAAAATCATAGTGGATAAATGGTATAAGAGAGGACCCGGTGTTTATGGTACCTCCTTTATTAAGATTTCTTGTTTTTAGGAAGGTATGACTAACCCTCGAATACCTTTCAAAGATACAAGATTTTTGCTTGGCTTTGTGGTCATCAGAAATTGCAAGTAAAGAGCAATCAGAAACATAAGCAAATAACAGAAAGGGGTGTGGAGAGCCTATGTGCAGGGATTGTGGAGACAATGCAGCATCTTTCTTTGATTGTTCCCATATGCAGGGCTTTTGGAAGCGTTATCGATTTTATGGGGAGCAGTTATTGGTATTAATAAATTATGATGTTTTGATTTTAGGGCAACCCAGCCACCTGGGCAAAATGGACTAACAGTACAATCCAGATTATTTTGGTATGTATAAAATGGTCTATTTGGCAAGCAAGATGTCTTAGATTTCTGAAAGGTAAGGTAGTTCAACAACAGGATGTTTTCTTCCAAATACAGAAAGAATTGGATGCTGTTTATGAATATGAAAAGCGTTCTTTAGGACAAGACTTATCAGTAAAGCTCTGGAGGAATGTTGATTGGGTGGGATAGAGGGATGTCTGTTACAATTGTATAGGATTTATTCTTTGTTATGGGACACTGTATGTTTATTTTTTCTTTGTGTTTCGAATATTGTTTTTTGTGACTTTCTGTATTGAATGAAGATATTGTTTATTTAATCTGGATTTTGTTTTTGAATATTGAATAAAAATTTCCCCTACTCTTTTCGATAAGTGCCATGGGATCTTTAACATCCACCTGAACTACCACCAATCCAGGCAGATGGGACCTCTTTTAACGTCTCATCCGAAGGCGGCACCTCAGAGTGCAGCACCCTCTCATGCTGCACTACAGTGTCAATACTGGGATATTAACCAAGTGCCAGATGTGAGAACTGAACCCACAGCCCTCTGATCTCCCAGCCTCAGAAGCAAGTGTGCTACCTACTGAGCCACTGACACTGATAATATGGCTGTCTGATGGTCTTCTAGTTGTGGGAACTGAAGATTGTTTATAAATTGCTCTACCTGTTCAGGAAGAAAAGGAGTATTAGGGCAGGAGTATAGGGCCTGGTAATAGATTTGGAAACAGGTTGTTATTTCCCAATGAGAAGTAACGAGGAGTCCTGCAGAATTACAAATAGAGGGAATTATTCTATTCGCTACTTGGGCCCTAAGCCTCAGAGCCAATAATTTACCTACTTTGTCTCCTTGATCAAGTATCAAATTTTAGATCACAGAAGAAGGTGTTCAGCCTTCTCTGTTAATAGATTATAATGGTCTCTGAGAATTTCCAAAGTACTAGAGTCCTCAGGAGATGGGTGCATAGGAAGGGATAGTTCTACTCATCTTATTTCTTGGAACAAGCTGGATGTAACTTGTGAAACAATCTTCTTCCTTATAGTGGCCAGCAGGATAAGCTCGCCTTAGGTTACATTTCAGGGCTCCCAAAGCACATCCAACCTGGGCTTGGTAGGAGAATTAGTGTCAATGATTTTGGTGAGGAAAATGCTAAAGTGGGAAATAAGGCTATCAGATCTAATTAACTGGTTATTAAATCCACACTTTGTCTTGAGGAGTTAGGGGACCGGGTTCCAGTGCAGTATGGTGGGATGATGATCTGAGATGACCTTGTTAAGATAATTACAAGGCAATACTGAGGAGAGTGCAGTATCCAGCCAAAAATATTCTGTCCTGGCGAATGAATTGTTGAGAATGGAATGGAAGGAAAATTCCTTCCGGGAAGGGAAGAGTGCCCTCCAAGTATCAACTAGACCCACAGCATCCATCATTTCTCTAATGACCAATTGTGTGGGGGAGAGAGAGAGAGAGAAACTAATGGATCTAAAAATGGTCCAATACATTACAGTATGCTAAATACCAGTTGCCCCCCCAGCAACAGAGGGCTAGAGGACCATGGGATCAGTTGAGCCATAACGGAGGTGCAAAATTGAGGATCATCTACTGTTGGTCCATAAATGAACCCAAGCATAACTTCAAAGTGACCTAACAGGGCCTTAATTAGAATAAATTGATCCTGACCATCTGTGATGGTGTCCAGCAGTCAAAAGGGTAGTCTATGTGCTACTAAGATGGCAATTACGCCCCTGCAAGTGTTGGGACCCATTCCCAATGCCTGCCCAACCCAGGACCTTCTTAACTGGAGAATCTTGGATGGCGGCAGATGGGTTTCTTGGAGAAAAGTAATGTTAATATCCAGCTTGCGAAGATGTAGCAGTACTTTGGGATGCTTACTTGGGGATTGGACACCCTTCACATTCCAGGAATAAATTTTATAGCTAGCCATTATGATGAACATCAGACATAATCTCCTCTGTTTTGAAACATTTCAGCTAATTAACCTGTCCTTCAGTGCCTAATAACTTGCCATTAAGAGCAATCGTATCCTTACTGTAAAACTCCCCTCCCTCCCCGAGGTTGTCAGAGTTCTATGTAGAACAGGTCCTAAAGAATAGAAACTATAGTAAACCAAAGGACCAGGGCTCAGTACATTGCATTGAGCAGTGTGTACTCCCTGTCCCCTTATAATCAATATCCCCACCCCACCCCACCCCCGTCCCAACAGTCCTCCATCTGCTACCAAACACACAATGCCCAAACCGGGCTGAAGTAATGCTAGGCTGACCTAAATTTGCAGCCCTATAATGTAAATAAAGAGAAAAATATTATCATATAACACGCACATGTGTCGGCAGTGGAAACCCCTACTATCTTGCATAGCGCCCTGTTGCACCCTAATTAAACCCCTCAGACCTCCCTCCCACCCCAACTCACCATATATCGAGGTAGAAACAAACCATTTACCCCAAGGTAAACCAATATGTATTCTATTTAACAGGTCAATTAATAGCACTAGAAATAGTAACGTCCAGGAAACAGTTACTCATGAACTTGAGATGCTGGTCAAAAAGTCTAGAATAATAATGAACAAGGAAGAGCTACTATGGCCTAGCAATACTGGCCACAAAGTCAGGATCTCTTAATAAGGACTGGTCCCAGTTCCTTCAGGCAGGTAAGGCTAAAGGAGTGTCCCTTATTTAGAAGAGGTCAAAACCCTTTCCAATCCTGGGTGTCAAAAGAAACTCCAAAATCCTGCAATCAGTTCCCAAAATGAAGAGCTGAACAAAGCCTTGAAGCAGGAGGAAGCCCTGAAGCATACGATCCTCTCAAACACAAACTGAGGGCAATATTACCACAGTGAAGAAAATGGGAACCAAAAAGAAAAAGCGTTTGTCAATGCCGAATGTTGATTGCGTTGGTCTGTTGAGCATGCTCACTGGCCCTCTGTCAGTTGCTCAGTTTGTGTCTTCCGGTGCTGCAGGTTGCTCTTTTGTACTGGGCTCCTGCCTGCATTGGTACCTTGTTCTTCCCAGTAAGAAATCTGCAGCTGCCCAGACAGAGCTCCGTGGAGGTGGCTCACTCCCTCTCACTCACTCATTCTGTTTCTCCTGGCACTGCAGACTGCCCTTTTGTACTAGGCTCCTGCCTCTGTTGGTGGCTTTTTCTGCCCACAAAGAAATCTGCAGCAGTCCTGACACAGGTCTGTTGAGCCTGCTGATTCCCCCTCTCTCACTCACTCATTCCATTTCTGCTGGCGCTGCAGGCTGGCTTTTTGTACCGGGGTCCTGCCTGCATTGCCACCTTTTTCTGCCAACAAAGAAATCTGCAGCAGTCACGATAGAGCTCCATTGAGCTCGCTCACTCCCCCTCTCTCACTCGCTCATTGTGTTTCTCCCGGCGCTGCAGGCTGCCCTTTTGTACTGGGCTCCTACCAGTGTTGGCACCTTTTTCTGCCCACAGAGAAATCCACAGCTGTCACGACAGAGGTCCGTTGAGGTTGCTCACTCCCCCTTTGTCACTCACTCATTCTGTTTCTCCTGGCACTGCAGGCTGCCCTTTTGTACTGGGCTCCTGCCTATGTTGGCACCTTTGTCTGGCCACAAAGAAATCTGCAGCAGTCCCAACAAAGCTCCATTGAGCTCGCTCACTCCCCTTCTCTCACTCGCTCATTCCGTTTCTGCCGGCGCTGCAGGCTGCCCTTTCTACTGGGCTTCTGCCTGCATTGCCACCTTCTTCTGCTCACAATCAGATTTGCAGCAGTTACAATACAGCTCCGTTGAGCTCACTCACTCCCCCTCTCTCACTCGCTCATTCTGGTTTCCCCACCACTGCAGGCTGCCCATTTGCACTGGGCCCCTGCATGCATTGCTGGCTTTTTCTGCCCACAAACAAATCTGCAGCTGCCCCAACAGAGCTCCGTTGAGCTCATTCACTCCCCCTCCCTCACTCACTTGTTCTGTGTCTCCTGCCGCTGCAGGCTACCCTGTACTGGGCTCCTGCCTGCACTGGTGGCTTGTTCTGGCCAGAAAGAAATCTGAAGCAGTCCCAACACAGCTCCATTGAGCTCTCTCACTCACTCATTCCATTTTGGCCGGCGCTACAAGCTGGCCTTTTGTACTGGGCTCCTGCCTGTGTTGCTGCATTTTCTGTCCATAAAGAAATCTGCAGCAGTCGCAATAGAGCTCCGTTGAGCTCGCTCACTACCGCTCTGTCACTCGATCATTCTGTTTCTCTTGGCACTGCAGGCTGTGCTTGTGTACAGGGCTCCTGGCTGTGTTGACACCTTTGTCTGTCCACAGAAAAATCCACAGCTGTCCTGACAGAGCTCCGTTGAGGTCGCTCAGTCTCCCTCTCTCACGCACTCATTCTGTTTGTCCTTGTGCTGCAAGCGGCCCTTTTGTATGGGGCTCCTGCCTGCATTGGCACCTTTTTCTGCCCACAAAGAAATCCACAGCAGTCCTGATAGAGCTCTGTTGAGCTCACTCAGTCCCTCTGTCTCACTCACTCGTACTGTTTCTCCCACAGCTGCAGGCTGGCCTTTTGTACTGGGCCCCTGCCTGCATTGATGCCTTTTTCTGCCCACAAAGAAATCTGCAGCAGTCCTGACAGCGCTCTGGTGAGTTCGCTCACTCCCCCTCTGTCACTTGCTCTCTTGTTCTGTTTCTCCCAGTGCTGCAGCCTGCCCTTTTCTACTGGACTCTTGTGTTGGGGCCTTTTTCTGCCCACAAACAAATCTGCAGCAGTTCCAACAGAGCTCAGTTGAGCTCGGACACTCCCCCCCTCAGTTGTTCGATCTTAATCTGTCCCAAACAGTGATTTCCCACAGCGACCATGCTATTCTCTGGCAGGAGTGCAAAAACATATTTTAGCCAGGATGTGAAAATGGCAGCTGTACTGTTCATAAGGATGTGTGGAAAAATGCCACTGTTGAAATGTGGTGTGAAAATATTACAAAATTGTGAAGTTACAAGGGTGCATGAAACAACTCAACACACGCTTGTAACACAGTCATGTTATGGAGTTTCATCACCAAATTTTCAACATAGGCATTTTAGGACCTCTGCTCATGAACAGTGCCACTGTCATTTTCTTAATCTGTCCCGAACAGTGATTTCCAACAGCGACTGTGTTATTCTGCGCTGGAACTGTGAAAACACATTTCGGTCAGGATGTGAAAAATGACAGCTGTACTGCTCATAAGGAGATGTGAAAAAATGCCACTGCTGAAAATCTGGCGTGATAATATTACAAATTTGCGAAGTTACAAGGGTGCTGGAAAGTGTGAAATACACACTTGTAACACAGTCATTTGATGAGCTATCATCACCAAATTGTCAACACAGGCATTTTTGGACCTCTGCTCATGAACAGTATCACTCTCATTTTCTTAATCTGTCCCGGACAGTGATTTCCCAGTGACCGCTCTATTCTGGGCCCGAAGTGAGAAAACACATTTCAGCCAGGATGGGAAAAATGACAGCTGTACTAGTTCATAAGTAGGTGTGGGAAAATGGCCATGTTGAAAATCTGGAGTGAAAATATTATAAATTCAGGAACTTACGAAATGGCATGTAAACCGCATAACACACGCCGCTATACACAGTCATTTTAAGGGAGCATCGCTACTAAAATTTCAACATAGGCATTTTAGGACTCTAATCATTAACAGTGTCACTGTCATTTTCTTAATCTTTCCCAATCACTGATTTCCTACAGCGATTGCTATTGATTGCGAACCACGAAACACATTTCTGTCAGGATGTGAACAATGACAGCTGTACTGTTCACAGGAGGTGCTGAAAAGATGTCAATGTTGAAAATCTGGTGTGAAAATATTGCAAATTCGTGAATTTATGAGCGTGCGTAGCAACTGCGCAATGCACACTCATAAAACAGTCTTTTTTTAAAATTTTTTCCACCAAATTTGCAACATAGACTTTTTGAGAGCCCACCTCATGAACACTGGCACTGTTGTTTTGTTACCAGGCACCGAAAGGTGATTTCATGCAGTGACCATGAAATCACCTTTTGAGGCCGATTAACGCCATGACAGTTCAAGAATTCATGAGGAGGGTTCCAAACTCCATGTTGAAAATTGGTGCCAAAATTCCAAAAATGACTGAGATCATTAAAGTTGAAAACCCTATTTCTATCATTATACAGCTTACCGGCATTTCCTCAGTTCGCGGTCGACTTTGAAGAGTGCAGACGTGTTCCCGGTCCACCGAAGATCATCATGCTGGACTCCGGAGGTAAGTATGGGGTAAGGGGGGTGTGGGGAGGCAGGGTGCATAGTGGATGGGTGCGGGTGGTGGGAGGGAGGCCAGCAAGACCGCGAGGGACAGTTTTCTGATTTCACAGATTTAATAACAACAACAAAAAAACATTGTGGGACAGTTTTTTTCTTCACAGGTGCATTAGGCACGCTGGGTGGGCTCCCAGCATGCCACCTGACTGCTTTTTTTGGGGGGGCCAGTAGCCGATGGGGGATTGGGCACCCCTGTCGGCATACAAGTAAAGGGGGGATGTTTCACATAATGCCGACGGGAGTGGGCTCTCAGTGGCACAATCAACACTGATTTGGGCCATTGAAGCTGACGGAGATTGGGGCCCCCATTGGCAACTAAACATGGTGGGGAGTTATATTGTTTGTGCACAAGGCAGCAAGCCACCGCCATGTTCACAACCAATATCAGGGTTTACATCCCGCCCTGCAATGACTAGTCGCTCCCTCATTGCAGCGGATGGCTGACGCGCAATGACGCAGGGCGGCTCTCGATTGCAGCGGCTACTTTTTTAGAAGGTTGTGACACGCTTAGCTGAACTAGTGTCAGCAGCAGCATGCCACAGCATTGGGGGAAGCGGGACAAACCTTTGCAGGCTGTGGGGGCATTGGCCACAACAGTGTCGTGCCTCCACAACCTGCTTGTGGAAAAAGCTGCCACAACATGTTTCTTGTGCATACACTCAATCAGTATAAAAAGTCAGGATTTTTCCTGCGCTGCAACTATTGAGCAGCTCCCATAAAGCAAATGTGCTGCCCTCTAGTGGTGAATCAACAAAACATCAAACATTCGCACAGAAACATACGCACATTTGTGCGGTTTAGTGCCTGTAGAAACCAAAGGCACTTCTAATAGGAAAACTTCAGCAGACACCAAATAAGTACAGGGCAGTGGTCTGCAATGTCGGGAGAGCCTGCTGAGCTGTATCGTAGGTGTGCCAGGTTCCAGCATGGTGCACAGCCAGGCGGGATGGATACTGGACCTTGTATTTCTTGCCAACAGCTATAAGCTTTGTTATAATTGGGTGGTATTCTGATCTAATTTGCCAGACACTGGCTGGTAAATCTTGAGCAAACCTCAATTGCTGACCCTCCCACAGGACCTGCTGTAGCTCTCTAACCTTGCCCAAGACATGGGTCTTATCCAGGTAATTTAAAAATTTTATTATGAGAGGCCTGGATGGTTTTCCTGTTACCGGCTTTGGTCACAGTGAATGGTGGGACCTCTCTATGATGTAATTGGTGTTATTGGGAGAGGACCCAGCAATCTTTGTCAGCATTTTCTGTGTAAAAAGAATGGGAGCCGATCCTTCTGATTCCTCTGGAAGGCCAAAGATAATGTTGTTATTCCTATGACTTTGGCCTTCCAAGTCCTCTAATTAGCTTCCATTTTGGGCAGTCTTTGTCATAGGGTAGTAAGTTCTGGATCCATATGGTCTTTCCAGACTTTCAGAGACGTTGTCCTTGCTGCAAGATCCGAGACAGCTTGGTTGATATCCGACAGTTCATCATGTACTGATTTCAGTTCAGTCATGATTTCTTGTAGTGCCATTTTAAATGGTAAAAGTTCCTCCATAAATGTTTTATTGGTCAAAAGAATCAGGGCTTGAATCACTGCCGAGACCTCAGACAACTTTGAAGAAGCCCCCCAACTGATGCTTAGATCTTTACAAACCCTTCTCAGGGGTCTGCGGTGAGGTGTGAGCCAGAGGAGCCTGGCGCATTTCGGCCTCCATCTCAGAGACAGGCCGCATGCTGGAGCAATGCTGTCCCAGGGCTTTTTGCAGCAGATCTGCTTCCACACTTCACCTCAGATGGAAAAGGAGGCAATCAGAAGTGAGTTGAACCATGCAGAACTAAGTACCGAGCAGTTAAATTAAAATATTAGTCAATTATAGTAAGTCGGAGCAGGAGTCAGGTAGTAGGGCTGCAAGCTTCAGATAGCATCCACGTGATCCCTTCTACAGCCTATCTGAGAGACACTGCACATGTATTACATCTTACTGAAAATACAGAAGTGAAAAGGTGGATGTTGGTGATGCTTGACATACAGTCATTGCACCAACATTCCACATGAAGTTTGTCACAGGCTATAGTATCTCTCTTTGTGATAACACTACTTACAGCAATGAATTTGCACTGTTTAATCTGGAATTGTTGGAAATGGTTTTCACTAGGAATGAGTTTCTGTACAAGTCCCAGATATACCAACAAGTAAAAGGGATGGTAATGGGGGGGCACTATGACCACCAACTATGCTAACATTTATCTTTAAGAATGGGAGAAGAGTTGTGTGTATGATGAAGTAAAAAATCCATTCTATGACTAACTTGATTTTTACAGGTGCTTTCTTGATATTTTATTGATTTGGAAGGGCAATATGTAGGAACTGAGAATTTTTTTAAAATATTTGGAAGATTGTCGTCCAAATTTGAGATTTACAATGGTGGCCAGTTGGGAGAGGGTAGCATTTCTGGACCTTTGATCTATAAAAATGGAGAGAGTGGATTATCAACTAGTATTTATAGGAAGGGGACAGATATAAATGCAATTTTAAATTTTAAGAGTTGCCACCCTAAACACATAGCCAGGAACATCCCTGTGGGGCAATACATGTGTATAAAATGCAGCTGTAGCACAGAGAAGGAATACAAAAGGGGTGCAGAAATTCTAACAGAGAGAGTTCAACAGAGGGGGTACAGTAATGGATGCTTAGCAAGTGCAGTGGTAAAAGTGGATAACATCAGTAGATCAGATCTGCTTGTAAATTGAAATGTATATAAAAAGAATAAAGTAGGTGCTGTACAATCCCTACTTTAATCACTGTTTGTAGTATGCAGACACCCCATTTTGAAGCTATTGTGAAGAAACACTGGCACATATTGAATATGGAACCCAACTTGCAGGAACTGGTACAACAAGGTTCAAGATTCACCTATCATAGGAAACAACTTGACTGATTTACTTGTCACAATTCTGACATTTCTACCACCACTGTACAGATCAAAGGATCCAAACTACCAAATGGGAATTTCAAATGTGGTAATTACTCAGTATGCAGCCACACACAGGTGGGACCTTCTTTTCTTATTCCAAATACTGATGAAGTGCACAAGATGAAATCTTTTATTTCCTGCACAATAGAAGTGGGAATCTTTGTGGCCACTTACACTTGCAATAGATATTGTATGGGCATGACAGGCGGGAAATTTAAACAAAGAATCTTCAAACACCATGGTTGCATCAAGGAATAAAATTGAGAATGCATTAGCTCAACATGTGAAGCAAGCTGGTCCTAAACATTATTTTTTAATTTCAAGGGCTTGAACATATCGAACATTGGTCCAAGAGGAGGAGGAGACCTGATAATAAACTTATCTGCCGATAAACTTTTTGGCAATATACACTTAAGGCAGGAGTTTTCCAAGGTCTAAATGAATCTTTCCAGCTTGCATCATAGCTCAAAAAATGCTGATAAATTGCTTTTTCTAACATTGTTCATCAATGTAATGAGTTGCTAGTTATCAATTAATGTGTAGTTCTCTTAGGATTGGTTTGCAAAGTGTGTCAGCATTATTAATAGTATTATGAGTATGTAAAATAGTAGATTCTTTACATTTAAAATTTAGTAATTTAGGCACTGCAATGTATTGTTGTTATTTTATATATGTATATATATATATATATATATATATATTAGAGAGCAAAAACTCCGTTTAATCATTAGTTAGGGTTGTTCCACAGCGACAAAAGTGAGAAATTAGCTGTTAGGGTTGAAAACCCCTTGGACTACCCGCCCCCCAACCGGCATTGAGTGCGCATTGGGATCGTCAGCCCTAACTCTCACCCCATGACATGTGTAAAGCAGCAGAAGTATAGGAGAATGGGGTGAGAGTTGGGACCCACGATCCCAATACCTCAATGCGGTTGGGGGTGGGCAGCGAACTTAAGTCATTCTAACCTAACTAATCGTAAATAGTTTTTATTCCTTCTTTTGAGAATGATAACGAAATAGTGAATGTAATGCCGGCCGGGCCCAGGCCACGTTGGCAGGAGCGGGGCCCGATGTTGTGGCATACTAACAGGGACAGCAACGCAAACAGAAATGCTAACAGTGGCACACATGGTAACACAGCAACGAATGAGAACAGAAAGGGTAATGTACATGGTGGCTGGACGGAATGGTCTGCCACGTGATGTGTTGTCACATAGTAACATGGTGCCTGCAAACAGAAATGTCAATGGGCATGGTGATGTAAAGTGAAACAGTAAGATAAACAGTACTGTAGACAGAAATGGCAAAAAATAACAGAAACGCAAGCGCAAATGAAAGCACAAAGGATAACGCACATGGTGGCGCAGACGTCAATGGTAAGTGAAACGGGTACGGATCCGCAAGCGGAAAGGGCAACAGTAACAGTAATGTAAGCGCACAGGCTGGTTTTCACCAAAACCTGCATTGAGAAAGACAGTGAGTACGAATAATGTATGCAAAATAATGAGTATCGGCGCAGAAAATGAGATCTTGGAATACTAAATACATTATATCTCAGGAACCATACTGACGTGAAAAAAATTTAAAAGTCATATTATTTACAACTGTCCTGGTTAAATTCTCAGGAAAAAGACCAAACCGTTATTTTGCAGCAGGGTGCCAAAGGATTCCTGTAATGCTTTGGGCGCCGTAATGTTATCCTATGGGAAAAACTGTCAACTTTGGAGTGCCATAACTTTGCCGCCATGTAATATTTTTTCAATACAATACAGAACGGCATATCTGTAAGATGTCGGCTGCGTTCCTTCCAAATTTCAGCCAAAAACTCCCAACGGTTATTTTGCAGTGCAGTGCCAAAGAATTGCTGTCATTTTCCCACAGACTAGAAAATTACTGTCGCAATTTGCAAAAGCTTTCGCAAAAATTTGCGACACTTTCGTGAGCACGAAAGTAATTTGTGAAAGTACTTTTTCCAGAAATTTGAAAAACATATTTCTGGGGTGTTTTACCACAAAATAAAGACATGGCAAGCATCCTCAGGGCCCGACTAGGTGAATACAAAAAAAATTAGGTTGCTAGAGGGTCCCAAATTTAAATGCCAACCATTTTTCTGATCACCAACTGAAAACAAAATGGCCGATTTGTGAAAGTAACAGGCCCATTTGCGAAAGTAAAATGCATTTATAAAGTGTTGAACTTTTGTTAACTTTTCCCATTGACTTATAATGGGAAACTGTTTTTGAATAACTTTGAACCGTTTAATATTTTTCACGAAATCTTTGAAAGGCATCAGGGACCCTGGCTGCACGTTCCCTGAAGATTTTGGGCTGGTCACGCAAACCGTACAACATGTAGGCGCGACCACAGAATTCCAGAAAAGCGTAAATGCGCGCACAGATCACACTTAATAACTCCACAGCTATATATCCAACCAATACGAAACTTGGCAGATACCAAGGTCTGTGGTTCTTGATCACAAATTCCAAATTTCAGGCAAATCCATCAAACAGTTGCAAAGTTATTAAGGTGCAAAGTTTTGGGGTTTAACATAGAAATGGCTCCTCAACCCTAACTATGGTAGCACTACCGTGCTACCATAATATATATATCAGGCAAAAAACTTCATTTAATGCATTAATTAGGATTGTTTCACAGCGACAAAAGTGAGGAAATTTGGTGTTAGGGTTGAAATCCCCCCTTGGACCCCCTGCCCACACCCCAGCTGGCATGTGGAGCACGTTAGGGGTTGCGGGCCCTAACTCTCACCCCATCAGATGTGTGAAGAAGCAGAGGTATAGGAGAATGGGGTGATAGTTAGGACCGACAACCCCAATGCTCACCCCGATGCCGGTTGGGGGTGTGGGCGGTGGGGTCCAAGGGGGGGCTTTGAACCCTAACACTGAATTTCCTCACCTTTGTCGCTGTGGAACAACCCTAACTAATGCATTGAACGGAGTTTTGTGCCTCTAATTTCCCTTCTTTTTGAGAATGATAATGAGAAACAGTGAATGTAATGCAGTGGCGGGAGCGCGGAGCCTGGCCACGTGATGTCTTGTCACATAGTAACATGGTGCCCGCAAATGCAAATGGTAATGCACATGGTGATGCAAAGTGAAACACAAAGATAAACAGTACTGTAGACACAAATGGTTAAAATAATGCAAATGCAAGCGCAAATGAAAACACAAAGGTAACGCACATGGTGCCGTAGACGGGAACAGTAAGTGAAACGGGTACAGAACCGCAAGCAGAAGTGGTAAGGGGTAATAGTAATGTGTTACACAGGCTGGTTTTCCTCAAAAGCTGCATAGAGAAAGACAGTGAGTACAAAGAATGTATGCATAATAATGGGTGTCAGAGCAGAAAATGAGAAGTTGGAGTACTAAATTGTTTATATCTCAGGAACCGTACGACATAGAAAAAAAATGTAAAAGTCATAGGATTTATGACTTTCCTGGCTAGTTTTGTACTTTTCTGACGAAAAGTCCGTATCTCACACCATTTCTGAGATATGGGCCCTGAAAGGCGGGGTGAATGCTGTATTGTTATCCTATGGGAAAAAAAGAGAAGTTCGGAGTGACATCATTTTGGCTCCCTGTACTATTTTTTCACCAAACCACTAAAAGGCATATCTGTGGGATGTTGATTTTCTTCCCTCCAAATTGCAGCCCAAAAGACCAAACCATTATTTTGCAGCAGGGCAGAAAAGGATTCCTGTAATGTGGTGGACGCCATAATGTTATCCTAAGGGAAAAATCATCAATTTTGGAGTGCCGTAACTTTGCCGCCCTGTAATATTTTTTCACTGAAACACTTAAAGGCACATCTGATCGATGTTGGCTGCAGTCCCTCCAAATTTCAGCCCAAAAGACCAAACCGTTCTTTTGCAGCAGGGTGGCAAAAAATTGCTGTCATTTTTCCACAGCTTGGAAAAGTACTGTCGAACTTTGCGAAAGCTTTCACAAATTCATGCAACAGTGTCGCAAATGAAAGTATTTTTCCAGAAATTTGAAAATATATTTCTGGGTGTTTTATCACCCAGAATAAAGACATGCCTAGCATCCTCAGGGTCTGACTAGGTGAATACAAAAGAATTAGGTTGCTAGAGGGTCACAAATTTAAATGCCAAGCATTTTCTGATGACCAACTGAAAATAAAATGACAGATTTGCGACAGTAAAAGGGCCATTTGCAAAAGTAAAAACTGCATTTGCGACACTGTCGAACTTTTTAACTTTTCCCATTGACTTATAATGGGAAATTGTTTTTTGAATAACTTTTGAACCGTTTAATATTTTTTCATGAAATCTTCAAAAGGCACATCGGGGATCCTGGCCGCATGTTCCCTGAAGATTTTGAACTGGTTGCATAAACCGTGCGACCTGCAGAGACAAGCAAAGAATTTAAAAAAAAGTGTAAACGCTCGCACAGATCACGCTTAATAACTCTGCAACCGTATATCGCAACAGTACGAAAGTTGGCAGATCCCCAGATGTATGGTTCTTGATCATATATTCCAAATTTCAGGCAAATCTGTTGAACAGTTGCAAAGTTATTAAGGTGCAACATTTTAGGTTTAACGTGTAAATGGCTCTTCAACCCTAACTATGGTAGCACTACCATGCTACCATAATATAAATATATATAGTTATAGTAAAAAAATGCAGTATGCAGAACACAATAGGTTGAATTGGGTTCAGGCTATAGTTAATTTGCCTAATGTTTTGATTATTTGATTACTTAATTAATTGTTATATTGCCACTGAGGGTTATAAAAGTTTGGTCATTTCGAGCTGCTGAATTCTTGATAACGTATAGAGTAAGACGTGAAATGCTGATGTGTGTTGGAGGGGGTGCTACCATTTATTGTACCTAGATATCTCATGTCTTTTTAACTGAGTTTTTATGAATAAAATCCAGTATTTATCATGTCCAAGGGGTGGACTATCATTTTCCTATAACCGTATGAGCTGTCTCTCTCACTTGCACCAATATTGATTTTTTGCTTTGGCCTGGTCAGTATTTTCTGAGCCGCCTCTGGCTTTAAGATTAACAGTATTATTGGCATTAGGAGAGAGTGATAGCTTGTCATCCAGGGTAACACCTAACTACTTAAAAGATTCAACCTTTTCCAGTTTATCTCCTTTGTCATTGATGATGGCTAGGGGAGGGACCATTTGTTTCAATTGTGGACCTGAGAACAGCATGGCCTTAGTATTTTTGTAGCTTAATACCAGTTTGTTGAGTGCAAACCATTTTTGCAAAGGCTCAGAGTTATTTTGGAGGTCAGTACAAGTTTCTCCAGGTGTGCACTGCTGGTGTAGATGACAGCATTGTCGGCTCAGAGGAGTACTTTGAATGTCTGACCAGCCTCTGGGAGGCTGTTTAAAAACAGACCACAAAGTAAGGGGTGAGTATTGAACCTTACGACACACCTATAGAGACGCTTTTAACATCTGAGACAGAGCCATCAATCTTTACCCACCGTGAGTGGTTTGTGAGGTAGTTACAAAAGCAGGCTACCATGTTCTGAGAGAAGTCAAGTGAGAGGAGCTTGCCAAGCAGCAGCTTGTGATTGACAAGGTCAAAGGCTTTAGCCAAATCAATGTAGATGGCTCCCACCAAGAGATCACCATCAAGAAGTTGGTGTACTCTAACAGGGCAGTGCTTTTGCTGTGAATCTTTCTAAAGCCATGCTGTTGAGCAAATTGCATAGTGTATTTACACAAGTAGTTGACTAGTTGGTCTGACACTATTTGTTCAAGAGCCTTGGACGGGAGGGGGGAGGGATTGATATAAGTCTGTAATTGGCCAGGTTGGAGTGGCTGCCACTTTGAAAAACTGGTGTGACCAGTGCAGTTTTCCACATTTCAGGGAACTGGGAATACTACAGAGAAAATTTGAATAGTTTAGATATGGGGAGGGCAATTTCCTAAAGGGCCTGGTCCAGTAGCATCATGTCTATAGTGTCGCCCCTTAGTTTTACCTAGGAGTCTTTTAACATATTTTAGGGTATCTGTTGTTGAAATGGACATGAAATAGAATTTGGGGAATTCCAGGTCTTGAGCAGACCTATCAGCTAGTCGTGTGCTGTCACTGTCATTTGTCCCTAGTACATTATAGAAAGGGAGGACAGAGGGATAGAGATGAGGTCAGTGAACACTGCTGGATTTGTTAGCTATCTCAGCTGGGCTCAAGGTAACAGCCCCATCTATAACGTAGATTCTTGGGGGCACTTGTTCATCTTTACCCAGGAGTTCTGTTATATTATCTTCCAATTTTTTCCCATTACTCCAGTTCCTAGTTTGCTGTTCTTTGCAGTGCATCACTTTAGCCTATCTTATCCAACTGGTGCATCTATTGAGAGCTTCCACCTACCTTTGTAGGTTAAACAATGAGTCTGTTTCTCTTTCTTGGTGTCACAGATAATCCTTGTTACACATGTGAGCTAAGAGCTCTGGGGTGACCCACCCAGCAGCAGTGCCTCAACCATGCACTTTTTAAGAGGGGAAAACTTGTAGTGGGCTGCTTTGAATTTGTTTATGAAGTAGTCAAGGCAGAGTCAATGTCAGGGGGTGATATCTAGGTAAATCCAGTCTATAAGAGCCATATACACCTTGAAATGTACAATCTTGTCTTTGCTTTGCGAAGGACTTTACTGATAGTAGTTCGGGGGAGGGTTGGGATTTTTAGCAATCCTTTCACATTGTAGTGGGGCGTGGTCACTCATAAGAGTCTGGTGGTGCAGAAGCATTGATTAACCTATCCAGGGGGGTAGCCAGGATCCAGTCAAGGTTTTGGATCATGTTTTCTAATTGGCCCTAGTGCATTACGTAACTACTTGGGTGAGTAACAAGCTGGCCAATAAGTCTCTATGGGCAGCACTTGATTTAGCTGCCCAATTAATATTAAAATCTCCAGTGACTATAGTTTCCAGTTATGACTAGTTTGTTTGAAGTGCCTAACAATTCGAGGCCCAATTGGTGTTTACATGGTGGTATGTATGCTGTCATGATAAGTAAGTGATTTTTTTGTCCCTTCCCCGGCAGGAGTTTAACTGCCAGAGATTCACAGTCTCTAATAAGGCTATCGATTTTCATTTTATAGCTCTGTGGAACAGCCCTTAGGTAGAGTAGACAGCCACCTCCCCGTTTATCCTGGTGGTCATCTCTAAATATATTAAAGCCAGCCACAGTGAGGGCAGCATCTGGGATTTTAGTAGTAAGCCAGGTGTCTGTTAGGGATATTACATCAGGTTGAACAAGTGCCACCCAAGTTTCCAGCCAAGTGAGTTTAGGGAGTAGGCCACCAATGTTGAAGGAGACAATATTTAGCTTCCCTTTACAGTTCAAGTCCAGCCCATTATTTCCAAGCAGGCTAAGGTTAGGGTGGATATTACCAGAGGAAAGGAGTAGCACAAATATAAGTTTTTCAAGATCCCTCAGGCCAGGGGTAGGCTTCAGTGATTTTTTTTGTGTAGGAGCAGCATTTAATGCTGGGACCTTGTAGCCAGGGGTGCCATGTTTAAGGAAGTAGCACCCATCAGGTGTTGCTAAGATATATTGCTGCACAGAACGGTCTGACATAGGTTGAGATCCTTAGGTATTAGTGGGTTGAACAGGGGTGCCTCTTGCCCCAGGGCACTGAATGAAGATATAAGAAGGGTTACCTGCATCTGTATGTTGTTTGTTACCTTCCCAGTGCTTTACAGTTGTAAGCTTACCCAGGAGTAGCATTGTGGCAAACAGCAATTCAAGTGGAGGGGAGTGGGGGGGTCTGTCCACATGGAGTGGTTCATGGCACCGATTACCAGTATTATGTTGTCTTACACAGATACCAGACTTGTAGAACCAATGAGACCTCTGGGGGTCACAACCTGCACTGGTATTCGAAAGAATAGCCAGATGGATTAACTCTAAAATGGTTTGCCACTTGAGTCACATTTACAATACTGGTAGGTGCCCAGGGTGATTACTAGGCTGGGGAGATGGACACACACCTCCTAGAATAGGATGGCCAAGTGGACTAGAGGGATATGGTGGGTTTAGTACACCTTGCACACAACCCAGTTAGTTATACTTAACAAAAGTGTTAGATCAGATTAGCAACTACAGTCACTTAAACTCAGTAAACAAAACTGAGCAGTATTAGAGGACAAGGTCTGAAATTATTAACACACTATGGAGCACTACTGCAGGGTTTAACAAGTGGAGGCACTCCCAAGTATAGCAGACAGCAACAACAGATGGTGTACTGAAAGTTGTGGCACAACAAAGTGAAACAGAGATGACCCTTTACAGAGTACAACTCCTAAGTTTACAATACAAACCCACTACTAGCAACCAAATTCATAATGGTAAGGTGAAGCCATAGAGAAACATAGAAATTGTCAGCAGATAAGGACTGTCAGGCCCATCTAGTCTGCCCATAAACCTTACACTTGTTTGTAGTCTCTGACCCTACCTGGTCAACAGCTTTTCAGCACTCCTTCTTACCTCTAAGGTTCCCTTTTGCCTGTCTGAGGCATGTTTAAATCCCTCTACTGTAGTTGCTCCCACAACCTCCTATGGCAGACTATTCCATGTGTCCACCACCCTCTCCAAACTGCCTAACATTTCCCCTTAACCTGCCACATTCCAATTTCATGTCATGCCCCCTCGTTCTTGAGCTCCTCCTATACTGAAAGATGTCACCCCCCCCCCGCACCTTGTTTATGCCTTTAAGGTACTTGAATGTTTCTGTCATATCACCACGATCCTGAGCTAGAACATAAAATATAGCACAGAGCAGATATAAAGATAATTTTCAGCAGATGCAGAGATAACAGTGAGATGCAAACACTTCTACCATGCAACCTTTTCTGTATATATATATATATATATATATATACGATCCTCCCAGTTCAGATAGCCTAATATGAAACAGCTTTTGCAATTACTAGCATATGCGTCTAGGTACTTATCAAGTTTCTTCTCTGTTGTGGGGACCTGTATTCCAGTAACTCTAGACAATAATTACAATTAATAAGCTTATATCATGCATCATGGACTCCAGTCGTGAATGATTTCAGTACCTTAGCTTGAGGTATTCAGGCAGTGTACCTCGCAGCTGGCAGCCTCCCTTGGCTGACTATCCCTGTTGGACACTCCCTGGCAGACTCTGTCATCATCCTTCGCACTGTGGTTGTTTGCGTGAGGACTGTAGCAGAGGGCCACTAAGACTGTCATAATTTTAAGGAGGAGGGGGTAGAGATTCAGTCCTGACCACTCGGATTGGGTCAGGGTACCATGGATGTCTGTCGGCTTCAGAGAGGAGGAGAGAGGGGTTCTGGCAGTGGAACAAAGCCTCCTGTCACCCAGTGCTGGCAGCTGTGCAGTTGAAAAAGTTGAAGAGCTCAGCCACACTTTGCAGCAAGTCTGATGGGTCCGAAACAAAGCAGATTCAATTCTGGTGCCTTGCAGCCTCAGTTTTATATTGGCTGCAGCACTGGGTAATTCATTATGCTAATCCCCTGCTTTCAGTGGTTGGCTGTTTTGCAAGGAAAGCAGGTACACAAAGTCCTCTATGATCTGATCAAGCTTGCAGCTCTACAGAGCTGAACTCAGGATTGGCAGTTTCTCCAATGCAGCATGTGCTGTCTTCAGACTGCTAAATAGCAGTCCTGGAGCCAAACATACAACAAACATGGCAGTCTCCATATTGTCTTTTATTTGTTATATATATAAATGTTATTTCTGTCCATCTATATAACTTCCTTCATGTCCCTGTTGCTATTCAGTGGAGTTCGGGGAGACTTGGTGGCAATTAAGTACTTGTGGGTGCTCCCAAATACTATGTTCCATGGAGGAGCAGTTGTGTGCGATGTGGCTGCTGTGTGGCTTTGGCACCACTGAAGAATAGTGCTGGCTCTTCCCTGACACAATTGCAGTCTACAGAGACCAGGCAAACATAATTCCTGTGTTGCTGGGACTGCAGGTGCCTGTGGTATGACTGAACTAAAGAAGAGAAGCTGCAGTCCAGCGTTGGCTCTCTGCACACATTACCACAGTCCATGAAGACCAGGAGAGTGACAAAGCACTGCAGATCACAAGCCATAGAGAGAAAGGTGCTGCCCCAATCCCAAAGCTGCAGTTTGAACTGGTACCAGGATGACGGATTGGTGCAGGGTGAGGCAGCATCAGTGCTCCAGAACTGAGCCAGATTGTAAGATCCCTATGGGTGGGGATTACATTCTTCCCCCAATGAACTCTCTCATATTATAATGAACATCTTACAGTATTATAAATATCTCATATCAATCCCTGCTCCTCATATTATTGTTTAGGTATTCACCGTTTATAGTGTTTGCTTGTTCTACAATTTACTGTTTGGCCATTTTATTCTTGAAGCATTTTCTTACAATTTGCTTGTATTGTTAAACTTAGTTCTGTATTATTTTGAACATTGTGCTTGTATTTGTTCTGTTCTTTACTCTTTCCCCTCCCCCCAAGACACATGTGGAAATTAGCTGTTACCAGCTCAGAATGATTTGCCTGTCAAAACTTTTGAAATCAATCAATCAGTCAACCAGCCAGTGAAATCTACTGCATTCTTGTCAAGGCCAGAAAAACAAGGAACAAACAATACACAGCATATCAGTTTGTGGTAGTGCCCCTATTGTGGAGTTCACTGTTCCCCTACTTAAGGGAGGCCCCATTGGCACCCTTGGTTGAGGATTTTAAGAGGGGACTTAAAGACCATCTTTTTACCCTGACTTATTCTGATTAGCTGTTTATGTTAGTGTTGTTTAGCTGATTGGAATTTAAAAGGTGTTTTTTTTAATATTTATTATGGTTCTAAGCATATTGAATTGTTTGTAGAGCTGTGTAAAATGTGGAACTCCACTAGTGAAATTTGTGCAGAATAGCAATTACACTCCTGAGTGCTTTTCAGAATTTCTTTTTCAATTCCACAGAATTCTGAATAGCATTTCTATATAAACTGTGGAATAATGGCCTGTAGTTTTCAGGAAAGGAATCTGTGGTATACATACTGTGACATATGATTCAGTGGTTAGCATTCCCCTTTTTGTAAGTTCTGAATTCTGCCTTAAGTGGAGTTGTGTGGAATTAGGCGTAATTTCCAAAATTTTGCAGAATTCTAACAGAAATAGACATTGAAAATTCTGCACAGCTCTATTCATGAGATATATGCTGCCATAATTCACTATATTTGTGTTTGCAAGATGCACTGAGCATTCAGTATAGGGTACCAAATAAATAAAATACTATTACTATCTAATACATCTGTGTCCTATCTAACAGATGGCATTACACATAGACTACAGAGCAGGCATTTGAAATTGCTGAATTCCCCAAGGGATATGGCCACAGTTTCCAAAAATGAACTGCTACAGCTTTAGGAGGGAAGTACTTGACAGGCAGCAAATGGGTACTTTTATAAACCACATTATGGAATGTTGATGGAGACACCAGGGGCTTCATAAGTGCGCTTCAGGGGCTGCTTGACTTCTTTTCCAGATTGATGAAGTCCTACTGGCTATTCTGCCCATTTAACAGGAGGGCAGATACCCCCAGGTCAGATTGGTAAAGGGCCTCTCCACTGAGGAAAAGTCCCAAATCATTGGCAGCAGTCCAGATTAAAAATATTACAACTATACTCTTTGAAGTACAGAATTTTAAGTGGTGATCTAAGTTACACTTATAAAGCATACCAAAATGATTACTTGTTAAATTCTATTGGATTAGAAAAAAACTTTACAAATAATTTTAGTAGATTACATAATTTGAAACTAAAATCAACCCTATGTAAAACTAACAAAAGGTTGACATTTTTCACTCAGAGAATTCCTCCGATTTGGAATACACTACGAGTACTCATTATAAATAGTGAAAATGTAGAACAGTTTAAAAAAAGACTTGATGAATACATGGGTAATAAGAAGTTTTACTTCCACCACTGATATCAGCAGGTAGCAAGTTCAGAAATGGGCATCTCACCTTTTGAACTTATACCAATCTATGAATCTATGAATCTATGAAGCAGTCACGGAATCCCATAAAATAACAGTAAGGCTTTTCACGTTGGTTTACCTTGGCCAGGTGGTGACTTGATATGGATCTGTGTTGATCCCTTTGTCTGAAATAATATGTCCAATACACTTCATGGCCATCGGGCAAAACTGGCACTTGTCCAATGATTGCTTCAGGCCATACTCAGCCAGTAAGCACAGAATCTTCATAAAGTAGGTCAGGCCTCATGCTCTCTAAGTGGCCTTCCAAACACTATGAGGTCATCAAGGTAAACCAACACCTTGAAGAGGTTCATAGCTCTGATCACCATTTCCACTAGGTGTTGGAAGATTGCAGGGGCACACCAGAGTCCCAGCAACATCCACTTAAACTAATAAAACTCAAGTGAGCAGATAAAGATTGTCTTTGTTTTATTCTCTTCTCCCATTGGTATCTGGTAATATCCACTGTGTGAATCCAGCATTGAGAACCATTTACTCACAGTTAGGCTGCCCAAGTCATCCTGCACCTGAAGAATGGAGTATTGATCAGGCACAGTCTTCTGATTCAATGCCCCATAATCTGTACCTTCTTACAGGGCATCATTCCTCATATGAACCACCACTATCAATAAAGAATAGGGGCTCTGAGATTCCTTGATAAGCCATTCATCCAGGAATTGCTGCAGGTGTTGCTTGATATCCTCACTGTCAGCTGCCACCAGTTTTATGGATCTCTCCATGAAAGGTCACTCACCATGTAATTGAATCAAGTGTTTCTCTCTCCAGACACATCCCATGACATGTCCTACTCATGGTGTGAGAAGATAGCGAGCTGAGCCACCAGCTGGTGCTGCACATGCTTCTTCCAGTGGAGGGATGCACAGTGGGAGATGATCCAAATTCAAGAGCATCCTCCTGCAGTTGAAGGGTTTTTATGGATGTCATGAGGCCACAACAGTATCTGTTGTGTACAAGTTGGTGAGCATGGTGCCAGGGTGAACAATCAATTCTTTATGCATCTCATCCTTTACTTTCAGTATAATTTTCCATACCAGTGCTTTGGTAACAGGCAACACACCACATTGTGCCACCAATCTCCCAGACAGGTTGCTTCCTGAGAACTCCATAATGATTATCTGCTTGGTCTTCATAGTTTCTTCCAGTACACATCTTGCAGGTAAAGGTACAAAAACAAGAACATTTTTCCTTCTCCCCAGACCCACAATTATAGAGTGTGCTATCCCTCCCTAAAATAAAAAAGCATTTGTCAATGCCGAATGTTTGCTTGCTGGCATTGGCATTGGTAGTGTAGGAGTTAGAGAGCTGCATAATAGGAATGGAAGTGAAGTATTGAACTGAAGCCAACCCCACCACCACCCTGTAGAGACTGACAGGCATTGAGGTGTGCCTTTGGGTCGTCAGGCATAATGGCCACACCATTTCACCACACCCTACCCTGCAGACACCGACAAATGTCACGGTGTGCCTTGGGGTCTTTGGCCCTTATGCTCACACCATTTCATCAGGAAATATGGTGAGATGGGTGCTGTATAGGAGAATGGGGTAAACTTTGGGGCTGAAGAGTCCAAGGCATACCTCAATGCCTCTCACTGGCTGCAGGGTGTGAAATGGTATGAGCATTACAGGCGAGAATCCCAAGTCACATCCCTGATGCCTGTCAGTCTCTACAGGTTGGGGCGTTATGGTCAGAAACCCTAATGTCTCAGATGTTCCTTGGCATTTTCACTCCAAATTTTCAGCTTGGGTTTTTTGTGACCTCCCCACCTTATGAACAATGGCAATATCAGTTTGTTAGCCAAAAGCTGATTTTGTGCAGCGACTATGCCATTTGGCACCACGGATGCGAAAACACATTTCGAACAGGATGTGAAAAATTACAGCTGTACTGTTCATGGGGAGGAGGCAAAAATGGCAATGTTGAAAATCTGCAGTGAAAATATTAAAAAAACTGGTGAAGTCATGAGCATGTGTAGAAACTGGACAATGCACACCCATAATGCAATTAGTTTGGTAATGTTTTACAGCAGATTGTCAACACAGGCATTTTGGAACCTCTGCTCATGACAGTGTCACTGTGATTTTCTTAATCTGTCCCGAACATTAATTTCCCACAGCGACCATGCATTTCTGTACTAGAAGTGCGAAAACACATTTCGGCCATGGTGTGAAAAATGACAGCTGTGCTGTTCATAAGGAAGTGTGGAAATATGCCAGTGGTGAAAATCTGGACTGAAAATATTAGAAATCCATGAACTTACGAGTGTGCGTGGAAACTTTGCAATGGTCGCTCATAACAGTCATTTTATGGACTTTTTTCACCAGATTTTTCACATAGCCATCGTAACACTTCTGCTCATGAACTGTGTCATTGTGATTTTCTTAATCTGTCCTGAACATTGATTTTGCACACCGACTGCACCATTCTGTACTACATGCGTGGAAACACATTTGGGGCGAGATGTGAAAAATGACATCTGTACTGCTCATAAGGAGGTATGGTAAAATGGCAATGTTGAAAATCTGGAGTGAAAATAGTGAAAATTCATGAATGTATGAGCATGTGTAGGAACAGCACAACGCATGCTCATAAAACAGTAATTCTTGGAAATTTTTCCACCAAATTTTTAACATACCCATTTTAACACTTCTGCTCATGACCAGTGCCTCTGTGATTTTCTGAATCTGTCCCAAACATTGATTTTGCACACTGATTGCGCCATTGTGAGCTACATGTGCGGAAACACATTTTGGGCAAAATGCAAAACATTACAGCTTTACTGTTTATAAGGAGGTGTGATAAAATGGAAATTTTGAAAATCTGGAGTGAAAATATTGAAAATTTGCGAACTTACGAGCGTGTGTAGGAACAGCGCAATGCATGCTCATAACAGTCATTTTATGGAGTATCGTCACCAAATTTTCAACATAGGCATTTTAGGACCTCTGCTCATGAACAGTGCCACTGTCAGTTTCTTAATCTGTGTGGAACACTGATTTCCCACACCGACCGCGCTATTGCATGCCTCAAGTGCGAAAACACATTTCATCCAGGGTGTGAAAAATGACAGCTGTACTGTTCACAAGGAGGTCTGAAAAATGCCAGTGTTAAAAATCTGGGGTAAAAACATTGCAAATTCACAAAGTTAGGAGCATGCATAGCAACTGCACAACGCATGCTCGTGAAACAGTCATTTTTCGAATTTTTTCCACCAAATTTGCAACATAGGCTTTTTGAGAGCCCACCTCATGAACACTGGCAGTGTCATTTTGTTACTTGGTCCTGAAAGGTGATTCTACCCAGTGACCACAAAATCACCTTTCTGGGCTGATTAACGCCATGATAGTGGTAGAATTCATGAGGAGGGGTCCCAAAACCCCAGTGTTGAAAATTTGGTGCCAAAGTTCCAAAAAATGCCTGAGATATGCAGCAAAGTTAAAAAAAACGTATTTATTCCATTATACAGCTTACCGGCATTTCCTCAGTTCGCGTTCAGCTTTGAAGAGTGCAGACGTGTTCCTGGTCCACCAAAGATCGTTGCACCAGACTCTGGAGGTAAGTATGGGTGAACTGGGGTGTGGGGAGGCAGGGTGCACAGGTGGGTGCTTCTTGTGGGAGGGAGCTAGGGAGCCGTGAGACCTTTTCCTTCATTACAGGTAAAAAAAAAAAAAGACATTGCAGGACAGTTTTTTATTTATAGGGCAATGTGGCACACTGGGGTGGGCTCCCAGCATGCCAACTGAGTCTTTTTTTTGGGGGGGTCCTCTGTAGCCGATGGTGGACTGGGCACCCCCATCGGCACACAACAAGGGGAGGGATACGTTATGCCGACTGGAATTGGGCACTCCCATCAGCACACAACAACAGGGAGGTTGATTATGCCAACGGGGATTGGGCACCCCATCAGCAGACAAGAAAAGTGGGGGGGGCATTGCATACTGCCGACGGGGAGTGGGCTCCCCCATTGGCAACATACATCTGGGTCAAGCAGCTGATAGGGATTGGGGCCCCTGTCAGCAAACAAACGTGTTGTGGGGGTACATGCTGCCAGGAGGATTGGACACCCCCTCGGCAGGGAAGGGGGTTAATGTTGCTTGTGAACATCCCGCCCTGTAATGACGGGTCACTCCCTCATTGCAGCAAATGGCTGGCGCTGCAATGACGAGGCGGCCCCTGATTACAGCAACTATTTTTTCACAAGTTGGTGGCAATGTTCCAAACTAGTGTCACCGGCTGTGTTTCCTACTATTGGTGGACATCACACATGCCCCAAAATGCTGTGCAGGTATTGGCCTCAACAGTGCCACACCTCCAGAACCTGCTTCGGCACCAAGCTGTTGCAATATGTTTCTTGCACTGTGCAAGCAAACATAAAAAGAAATATGTACTTATCCCAAGTGTTGGGGTTCAGTCGCCTGTGGATTCTAGCCCTCCCTAGGCATGTTTCATTTCACTACACCAGTATCCCTGTAGAAGAAGGGACCAGCCTTTGTTGTTTTCCCCAGCCACTGGGCTAATGTTGTGTCTGAGTCTGGGCCATCCATTATACACATTTCTGTTTTTTGTTTCTGTTTTTATCAACAAAAAATAAAAGTTGTCTTTTGCCTCCTGAGCCTGCCTTGTTCACGAGGATTGCACTCACAGTCCCCTCTCCTCCGCTGCATATACACAGCAACTATTCAGTGTTGGCATGACCCCAACTGGCCTAGGAGATGTGCCTGGTCTACTAGGCAATGGGGAATGCTGGCCGGAGAGAGAGAGAGAGAGAGAGAGAGAGAGAGGAGTGGAAAAAGGATGAGCTGCAGCTAGTGTTGTCAGAACACTGCAGTCTTTCTTTTGTTTATTTAAAAAGGGCTATTTGGGGCAGTTGTACCAGGTGGAGCTAGTAACAGGAGACTACAGGCATTAATCTGGGGCCAAGACCACCACTACTCCACCAAATGAGAGAATAAATGACAAAAAGAGAGAGAAAGACAGAGGGAGAAATATGGTGAGAGAGAAATCAGAGAAAGAGAGAGAGGTGGGAGACCAGTACAAAGAGACATAGAACGAAAGCCCCTGTGAGAGAGAATGAGTGATAGAGAGAGAGAGTACTATATTTTCTCTTAAAAAAAAAAGAGTGAAATTAAAGAGAGCAGCAAGGGGCGAAGGAGAGCCAGAGACAAAATAAAGAGAGACTGACAGTGGCAACTGGATACCAAAGAAAGAACCCAGCTGAGTTACTTGCACATTCTTGCTGCTAAGGCATCTCTCAGCTACAATGATCTGGAAGGACAGGCAGCAGAAGTGGTAGAGTAGAAAGGGATGGTTGAGGAGATGAAAGGTGAAGGAGGAGCTGGAGTAAGTACTGTTGACAGGTTCCAAAAATATATGTGTGTACTGGCAAGAGAGAGAGAGCCCAATGGCCCTAGGCACTCCCCATCATGAATTCTTTTAACCAGGCTAGACTGCTGCTTGTTAGCCCTGCAGTGGTCAGACAGGTTATAGCCTAAATGTGCTTGAGGCATAGTGATAGGGACAATCTGGGAAGCCTGACTGTGATCTGGGGTACCCAAGAGGAATTGTGGGATGTAGGATCTGAATACAGGGGGCACGAGGGGAGCCCAGTGGTCATTCAAGAAATCCAAGGTTATGTGGTGGTCAGAGGTTTCTTAGGGTGTACAGTTAGGGGCCAGAGCCTGCCAGCAGATTTAGCCTTCTAAGAGACTTTCCGCAAGAGTCTAGTGTCCACAACTCCAGCTGTGTTAAGCCAGCAGCTCCAACTGGTTTCCAGCTTCAGCAGCTCCAGTGATTTCCAGTGTCAGCAGTTCCAGTGGCATCCAGCTTCAGTGTTCCAGTGGTTTCCAGCTTCAGCAGTTCCAGTGGTTTCTAGTCTCAGCAGCTTCAGTGGCATCCATCTTCAGTGCCACAGTGGTTTCCAGCACACGCTTCAGTAGTGTCCAGCTTCACCAGCTCCAGAGGTGTTCAGCTCCAGCAAATCCACGCTGTGCTCATTGACTTAATTCCAGACTGACTTTGCAGTACCACAGACAACCTATAGAAAAGTACCCTCTCTTTTAGTTTAGAGTATAGTCGGGATGTTCGGGTATGAGTGGTGCCCCCTAGAATAAGCAGGTGAATAAGTCATTACCTTTCCCTCTAGTATCTCCCCCTCTAATTTCTGTCTACTCTCATGGGTATTACCCACAGACTGAAGTAGTAAGCATAGAGTTTAAGGGACCTTTTGCTTAAAACAAAAGTAACAATTTCTCTTAGCCGTTAGATTGCTTCAGTTTTCATTATTGCTACATAAAGAATATTGCTTAGAGTTATAAGTTTAAGGACCACTTGCTTAAAATTATAGTGACACTCTCTCTCTTTAACCATTACAGCAATTCAGTTTACATGCTTGTTAAGCTATAGAAATTTTGCTTAGAGTATAAGAATACTTTTACCCTTGCTAAAGTGTTCCTTTCAGCTTACCTTTGTTCCTCCATCCCTAAATAAATCTTTACAGTTATTTATTGCATTTTGGGAGTTAGCCACATTTTATGTTCTATTTTTTTGTATGGGTGGAGGGTGGCCATGACTACAGTAAGGGTAAATAATGCTCAGCTCCCCTATGCTAGCACTGCACTCCTTAGATTATGCCCCCATTACACTGTCCCCCTCAGGAACACTGCAAGGCTGGATGTCCTTCCTGATGTGGGGACTATACACTGCTGGACATGTAACTAGACAATGTCTTGTAAGAGTCAATGTCCAAGTACACTCTCTTATTGGGCTCCACTGTTGCTCCCACTTTCGGGTCACCAGCTGTTGGTTCTCTGGGACACTTCACTCTCTGGTGAAATGTCCATCCTCTCCACTGAGATAATAGAAAATGCTGTCTTGAGGCAGAGTCAAAGGGCAGGGCCAGAGCTGTGGGGCAGATAAAGGGAATGAGACACATCCAGTTCCAGGTGGCATAGATATAGCTTATGACTGAGGAGCCCACATCATCTGTAATACTCCCAAATTTACTCTCCATACACTCCATAGTGGTCACTTTGTGATCCCTTTACCAGGATGGTTTTTGCTGGGTTCATTTGTTCACTCCAGTACAAGTTGAGAAACTTGCTGCAATCTACCTAACAACTCCAAAAATGGGGGCATAGGTACCGACACAGTTCCTACACCAAGGTGTGCTGTTGCAAAACGTTCTAGAACAAATGCCAGTAGTGCCTCCAATATGATGCCACACTACCTACAAGGTGTTAGACTAAGCCTGTCTGATGTTACCCAGGCAAAATCTATAAGGCCTTCTGGTGAATGGTGCCTAAGCTCAGTTTGTTTGGAGGTAAATGTAAAGTGGCCGAATTCCTCAACATATGGGGATCCTTTTTGCAGGTGGCTGTCATGGTACTGCCACTTACAGAATGAATGCAGCCTCCACTCCCAGTGATAAGAGACCTCTATGTTTATACACACAGAACCCCCAACTTATACTCTGGGCATGCAAACAAGCAAGCACAATAACATGCAAGAACACAATTAACTGCAATTCAGAAAAAATAATTATTTATTAGGGGGACAGGAATAGACTCTGCAGTGGGGAAAGCAATGGATTAAATGTATCTAGATTCAATTCAGTTCTGTTCCATTCAAGATTAATACCATTCAGCAGAGCTCATTTACAGTGGTTTCCTGCCAAGGCAGGCTTCACTTAACAGACATTTATATTTCTGAAACTGGCAAAGCTATGTACAAGATACAGTGGTAGTACATAGATCATAGCGCAATGCTAAGAGCAGGTGTAGACATGATACAAAGAACATTCAACACAAGGTTGCAGTTTTAATTTTTATTTATTTAGCTTTTGTTGACCGGGTAAATGCACTAGACAAATCCTGCCTATTTTCAGGCACGACCCGGGGGAGGGGGAATACAGATGAATGCCAACTGACCTTGAACCAGATTAAGCTGTTGGTGGTATTTTTACTGAATGAGGGAAATTTAGCCAGGACACCGGGGAAATTCCCCTACTCTTTTCGATAAGTGCCATGGGATCTTTAACATCCACCTGAACTACCACCAATCCAGGCAGATGGGACCTCGGTTTAACATCTCATCCGAAAGACGGCGCCTCAGAAGTGTAGCACCCCTCTCATGCTGCACTACAGTGTCAGTACTGGGATATTAACCCAAGTGCCAGATGTGGGAACTGAACCCACAGCCCTCTGATCTCCCGGCCTCAGAGGTGAGTGTGCTACCTACTGAGCCACTGACACTGCAATTATCCATAGTATACCTTTTGATTGGTAATAGCATTGTCTTTACCCTGACAAAACTGAAATCTTTGTTCTTTTAATTGTTTGCCGGATTGCCTATAATGTGATCAGCTGATCATCCATGTGGAACAAACTAACATGCCGCGGGCCTTGATTGTAACTGCAGAATCAGTTAGAAACTTCTGGACTCATGTACAGCTCAGAAAGCCTGGACACTAGTATTCTGTGGTCTACCATGTTGAACGCCCTTGATAATTACGATAATCAACACTTTATAGATCTCCACCACCAAATCCCATCACCCTCGGCTGTGTCTCACAGAGTCTTTACTGTTTTCCCTTACTGGTGCACCAGTACCTCACACTCCCTTGGGAGGTCCCAAAACAATTTATCATCGTGTGCTCACAGAGGGTGGTTGCAGGTCTGATGTTGTACTATGGTGTAGTACAAACCAATGGCTGGTGGTTGGGGATTCCAAACAAAATATTTAACACAGATGCTAGTTGCTCCTTACTGTTACAGATCTAAAATAGGTTTTGAATACCATTCATGTAGGAATGTCTGGGAATTAGTTAACTGTCCCTAGCTAACCAAATAACTGCCTGTGTATTGACCCAGAATCACAACCTCTAGCTGACTCTATGGTTGCAGGTCCTGTTGGGTTGTCTTCCTCCAAGCTGGTATTACAAATGCGGTACGATATAACATTTTCAAAAGAAGGAAGCAGAGGGGAATTACAGCAGAAAATTTAAAGGATAACAAAGCTAGGAGAGGTGTTGCTAATGGTGGGACCTAAACATACCAGTTGTGAATGAGATTGTAAACATAGAATGTGACGGCAGATATGAACCGCTTGGCCCACCTAGTCTGCCCATTTTCCTACCTAACAGATAAGCTGCAGATCCTAATTAACCAACAGCTTACTTCCTCCTACCCCCCACTAGGACTGCCTTATGTCTGTCCCATGCATTCTTGAATTCCCCCACTGTTCTTGACTCCACGACATCCTCAGGGAGGCTGTTCCATGCATCCACAACCCTCTCTGTGAAAAAATACTTCCTCACATAACCTCTGAGTCATCCCCCCATTATCTTCAAATTGTGCCCTCTTGTTCTTGCACATCTTTTTTTCTGAAAGATGCCACCCTCTTGGACTTTGTTGATTCCCTTGAGGTACTTGAAAGTTTCTAATAAGTCCCCTCTCTCCCTCCTTTCCTCAAGGGTATACATATTAAGCTCCTTTAGTCTTTCTTCAGTATGTCTTCTGGTGCAGACCCTGCACCATTTTGTTGCCCTCCTCTGGACAGCCTCCACTCTGTCTATGTCTTTATGGAGATGAGGTCTCCAGAACTGCACACAGTACTCAGATGGGGTCTCACCAACTGTCTGTACAGAGGGATAACAACTTCTTGTTTTCTACTATTGATGCCTCTCTCTGTGCATCCCAGTATCCCCCCAGCCTTCCTTACTGCCTTCTCACATTGCTTGCCCACCTTAAGGTCATCTGATATAATTACCCCCAGGTCCCTTTCCATTTTTACTGTTGTCAGTATCTCATCCCCCATTGTGTACTCTTGCCCTGGGTTTTTGTTACCCTGGTACATTACCTTGCACTTCTTTGCATTGAATCTGAGCTGCCATACATTTGACCATTCCTCCAACCTTGCCAAGTCCCTTCTCATCCTTTCCACTCCATCTGGTGTATCAACCCTGTTGCAGATCTTTGTGTCATTTGCAAAGAGACATACTTTTCCTTCCAGTTCCTCTGCAATGTCACTTATAAAGACATTAAAAAGGACCGGTCCCAGTACTAAGCCCTGCAGTACCCCGCTAATAACCCTCCTTTCTTCACTGTGGACTCCATTTACTACTACCCTTTGCGTTCTGTTGTCTAGCCAATTTTTTATCCAGGCTACCACCTTGGGACCCACTCCAAGGCTGGCTAACTTGTGTATTAATCGTTTGTGTGGGACTGTATCAAATGCCTTGATAAAATCTAGGTAAGCCATGTCCACAGCCCCTCCCTGGTCTACTACTTTGGTCACCCAGTCAAAGAAATCTATTAGATTCATCTAACACGACCTTCCCATCGTGAATCCATGCTGCCTTGGGTCCTGTGCTCCACTGGCCTCTAGGTACTCAACAATTCTTTCCTTCAGAAGTGATTCCATCATTTTACCTACCACTGAGGTCAAACTAACTGGTCTGTAGTTTTCTACCTCTGTCCTACTCACACTTTTGTGAAGAGGAATCACATCCGCCCTCGTCCAGTCCTCAGGTACCACCCCATCCTCCCACAATTTGTTAAAAAGAGTAGTCAGCGGTGTCATTAGTTCTACCCTTAGTTCTTTTAGAATTCTTGGGTGAATCCCATCAGGCCCCATTGCTTTGTCCACCTTCAATTTTATTAGTTCTTTCAGAACCCTTTCTGCTGTAAATAGACTGGTATCGACCCCCGTCTTCACGGTGTTTCTCTTGTTTGGTTTAGGTACCTCCCCCTCCTCTTCCTTTGTGAATACTGAGCAGAAATATTCGTTCAGTATCCCTGCTTTTCATTGTCACCTCTACCCACATTCCCTCCCTTTTTAAGCCTCAGTATCCCTCCTTTGGTCTTTCTTCACTCTCTAATGTACCTATAAAAGGTCTTATCCCCCTTCTTAACAGAGTTGGCTATCCTTTCCTCGGTTTGGGCCTTTGCTATTCTGACTGCCTTCCCAGCCTCTTTCTGCTTTAACTGATAAAGTTCTCTGTCCTTCTCCTTCTGTGTTTCCTTATATTACCTGAATGCTATCCTTTTCTCCTTAACCTTCCCTGCCACCTCTTTTGAGAACCATAGCGTTTTTTTCTTTCATTGTGTTTTGTTGATTTGCTTTACACAAAGGCTTGTTGCCTCTGTGATGGCTGTTTTGATTACTCCCCATTTTTCCTCCACTCCTCCTTCTTGCCTGTTTGCTAGTGCTTTTCTGAGGCACTCTCTCGTTTTCCCAAAGTCAGCCTCCTAATGATCCCTGTGTAAGACGCTTTATGTTCTTAGAAGTCTTTCAGGATACATTCCCAATACAAAAAGTAGAGGAGCCTATTAGGCAAGCAGCCATCCTAGACTTAGTACTTACCAGTAGAGATAGGGTAGGGGAGGTCAGGGTGTTGGACCCACTGGGAACTAGTGACCATCAGACAGTTTGTTCAACATCAGACTGAAGGCAGAAATAAATCAGTCCCAGACTAGAACCCTGGACATCAGCATGACTAATTCTGGGGAGAATGAATGACTGTTTCAGGATAAACTAAAAGGGCAAGAATGACAGGGGGCAGAAGCTAAATGGGAATGGATAAACAACAGAATAAAAGGACACAAATCTCTGCATGGCTGTAAAATGTAAGAAGAAGAGGGATATAGAAGCACTATGGTTCTCAAGAGAAGTAGGGATAGTTGCGAGGGCAAAGAAAAAAAGCATTTAAGTACACAGCCAGGCAGTGGGGGACGGGGTTGAGAATAACAGTAGGGTGTAAGAAACCAATAGGGTTTTGAGGGAGGCTAAAGCTGAACTTGAGGATTGTGGAGGAATGAAGAAGGAATGCAAGTCCTTCTTTTTGTTATATAAGGGAGAAGAGGAAGACAACCTGTCAAGTTTTCATTGCATCAAGTGCTGCATAACTGTGCTAAGAGGAAGGCAAGGGATGGAATAGTCATACTAAATCTGTGAGAGGAATGGGAAATGAGGATAAATGTAAAGCATGCATCCTGAACAGATATTTCTGCTTGGTGTTCACAGTACAGGGAAAAAGTTCTCATCCCTGACTGTTCTATCAGGGCAAGGGCAAGGTTTAAGTTGATTCCTATTCCAGCAAAAAGGGTACTAGAGAGCTTAAGTGCATGGAAAGCAGATATGTCCATGGGCTCAGGTGGGCTACATCTCTGTATGCTTAAGGAGAAGGTGCAAGTCCTAGTTGAACTGCTGTTACCGAGCTACTCAACAGCTCACTAGAGACAGGGAGAATGCCTAAGAATGGGAGGATGGCAAATGCACTTCCTCGACACAGACGTGGGAGGAGAGATGAACCAAGATCCAATAAACTCTTCTCTTGTTATTTCTTATGTTAAAAATTATATATAAGCATTAGCAGAATCTATGTAGTCAGCTCACTGGATATGATTTTCATCCAGTAAGAGTCCACATTTTTAAACTGTTCTTGTAAATCATAAGTAAACTTAGTGTTGAGGTGCAGCGATTTAAGTGTTAGACAGGGTCTGTTAGTGAATTAGATTAGGAGGTAATTTTATTGTTTTTAGGAAAACTCCTATAGTGTACCGCAGAGGAGCTCACACTTCATTTTTCACTACGTTGTTAACTGCATCTTTAACTGGAGGGGAGCGATGACTTCACTAGGTGGCCTGTCTGCTGCTACTGAGGGGTGAGCTGTAACCAGAGGAGGCTCAGAGAGCAATTGGAGAATCTGTCATGACATTAGGAAGTTGAAGCTGACCAAGGAGTTGCTGAGATCAGAATTAGTCTGGGTGTCATGGTGAGGGCTGTATGCCTGAAGAGGCTTCGTAGGGGGTGAGGAACTATTGTTGGCGTTCCACTCTGAATCTGCCATGAAAAAGTTGGCTTCTTACTGTGAGTACAGCAGTGCTCTCGATTAGTGGGACTGTTAGAGATCTGCTGCTTTGGCAGAGTGGGAGGTGAGAGCCCCTTTCTGTGGAGAGAAAAGCTGTGTCTTGGCTGATGGATATGACTGTGTGCACTATAGTTGGCAAAGAGGCACCTGTTTGGGGTCTTAATTTGCAGAACTAAGTGGTGAGAGCAGCTGGCTCAGTTACCAAAAGTCTCCCTCTCTGTACTGCTGTTGGTGTATTCTACCACTCAGTTGTGTGAGTACTGCTGTGTTTGCCTTCTGTAGAACTAGACATTGCTCTCTAGTTTGTAGAGCTTTATACAGTATGCAACTTCCTCGTCTGCAATCCACTGTAGGATTTTTCTTTTAATAGCTAGTTTAATTATATTTTATCATTGGCAGCTTTGATTGTGGGGTTGTGGTTGAGATGGCTAGTGTTAATGTTTTAGATTAAAGGCTGAATGTTTGTTGTGTATGGCTATAGTCTGTGAGTGCATGTGTAGGAACTTAGGTTATATGGGGAATTCATTGACTAGGATTAATTTGGCTGTATTGTTGGGTTCAGGGTAATTTATGTGGGTATTTTAATAGTTGAGAAATAGCTGAAGGATGTTTTTGGGCCTCAGACCCCCTCATATCACCTATTCAGCATCTCTGCTGCATGACCTTTGCCCCTTTGCAGACCTCTGCTTACCAGCTGCAGTAGTAAGATGCTGCAAGGAGGTTGGCATCAATAGGGGGCAAGTGAGTTGGGGGCAGAGTGCTGGGAGTATAGCGGGGGTGAGCAGCATTGGGGTGGTGAGGTTCAGGAGACACTCTGGGATGAAATGGGGCCTTAAGACAGGCCACTCATGTTTAGTCACCATCCTCAGGGTTTTGACTAGACCAAGTAAGCAGGTAGCCAATGGGCCAGCAGCCTATACCGGTCCTTTTCTGGAGGTGCTGTGCAACACTTGATCAATGGGGGAATAAGACCATAATTATGGTGGACTTGATTTCCTCAGTCTATCTGGCTTGCATCACAGAGACCTGGTTTGGAGATGACACAGGCCCAGTTTTGGAGGCATCAGTCCAAGATGGGTATTCTGAACTACACTGCCTGAGGTGGGAATGCAGTGTTGGAGGTGTGGCCATCTGTTTTAGATCCAGCTTGGACTTCTCAGTGCACCCAGTAAGTTCTACCTCATTATTTGAATGTGTGGCTGTGCACTGGGGTCCAGGTGCAGGCTGCAGGATTCTACTAATGTACCATCCCCTAGGGCGTGAGGGAGAATGCCTGCAGGAAGCCATGGATGTCATCACTGACAGAGTGTTGGAGTCACCCAGATGGTTGATTCTAGGTGACATCAACACTTGGGTCGATGACAAACTCTCGCATTTTGGTCATGACTTATTCCAGACAATGACATCACTGGGACTCACACAAGCAGTTGTTTCTGTGCCTCACCTTCATGGCCACACTTTGGACTTTGTATTCTCACTGAGGTGTGAGATCACTAACCTCAGGATTGATCCTGTCTCTTGGTATGACCACTGCATGGTAGAGTTCTTGTTTGGGCCCCACTGATAGTTCCTCCCCTGTTGAGATAGTCCGCTATTGCCCTCTGAGGAAATTGTCCCAAGAGGGACTTATGGCAGTGATGGACATTTCTGATATAAGTGCTGCATGTGCAGCTGGTGTGGGTGAGGCAGTGGTGGCCTATAACAGCACCATCTCCAATGCACTCGATGCCATTGCACCGATCTGTATATGACCCCTGTCTTCTTGCTTAAGATCCCCATGGTTTGATTGGGGCTCTCAAGGAGATGAAGTCCAAAGGTCAGAAGTTAGAGAATTGCTGGCAGAGGACTCAGACCATGGAGGGCAAACTGATTTTGAGAGTTCACTAAGGTGAATATCCAAGGGCAATCAACCATAAGAAGGCAGAGTTCCTGTCCAGGGAGATTGCCTCAGGGAGGAACAGACCGGTTCTGGTCTTTCAAACTGTAGACAGGTTACTTCATCCTGCCTCTCTGCAGCTGAAAAGAGTACTTACAGTTGCTTTGTACAAGGAGTTCACTCAGTTCTTCTCTGACAGGGTGTCCTCCCTTCGGTCTGAGATCTCCCCAGTGGAGCATGTTCAGCTCTGCAGTGACAGGCCTTGTGTAGACAGAGGCACTCCTATTGTGTAGGGTGAGTTTTGGCTGGTGGGGGTGGCTGAGGTTATTAAGGCAATCTTGAAGCTGTGGCACACATTTTGTGAACTGAACCCAGGACCTACTCATCTCCTAGAAGGATGTGTCGAGCCCGTTGGCCCAGTGTTCACCGAGATTGTCTGGTGTTCACTCTCAGAAGTGTTCTTCCCTGGCACCTTGAAGGAGGCGCTGGTGGAGCCCCTTATGAAGAAACCACCACTCGGCCCTGACAGCTAGGTGAATTATCAACCTATCTCCAACTCCCATTCTTGGGGATGGTTGTTGAGAAAGTGGCGGCCTTGCAGCTCCAAGCACACCTCATGACCTATGACATCAATGGGCTATTTCAGACTGGGTTTAGGATGGGTCAGAACACCAAAACGGCATTGGTCAGGGTAAAAAATAACCTCCTCAGGGTGAGATATAATGGAGATCAGTCAATTCTCATTCTCTTTGATCTATTCTCTGCATTCGGAACAGTGGATCACATTGTGCTTCTGGATCACCTTAGAGAGTATTATGAACTCACCAGTACTGTCATCAACTGGTTCTAGTCCTTTCTCATGGGCAAGATGGAATGGATAGTAATGGAGACTTTCTCCTCCTGCCCTAAGACCCAGCCCTGTGGAGTTCCTCATGGTTTGATCTTTTTGTCAGTGTTGTTCATGGTGTACATGCTAATCCTAGGTGTGCTCATTAGACACTACATTATGGGTTTTCACTGTTATGCATATGATACCCTGCTGTATATGTCTTTTGCTCCAGGAGCAAGTAACACCATGGAAGTGCTAAATAAATACCTAGCTGAGATCTAAGACTGGATGTCCTCTAACTGACTCAGACTTAACCCCAACAAGATGGAGGTACTTGTGATCAAGGCTGATTGCCAGCATGATGTGGTTGCTACCAGGTCAGGAACAGGGTTGTTTCTGGGCCCTACTCTGCTGGTGGCATCCTCTAAGGTGAAAAATCCAGGCATCATCCTTGAAGACGGGTTGACCCTTGAAGCTCAGGTATCATCCATCCATCATCTGGAATGTCTTTTACCACTTAAGGAATGTTGCATGGATTAAATCCTTTATTCTGCCTGGTAACCTACCCATGCTGGTACATGCCTTTGTCACATCAAGGCTAGATTACTGTAACACTCTTTACTTAAGTGTCAGTGGAGTGAACCTCCATCGACTGCAGCTGGTGCAGAATACAGCGGCCAGGTGCTTTCTCCGTCTTAAGGGAGCTGAGGGCTTCCCTCACTCTCTCTGCTGTGATTTCCACTTCCGGTACCTCTTCTCCCTGCTTAGCCCTCCCCCCACCTGCCAGTGATGCCTCCCCCTCTCCCCAGACCTGCCGATCGGTAAGGGTCCCCCCCTCCTCAGTATCTCTGTCTCCTTCCATGTATGATGCAGCACCCCCATTTTCCCTGGTGAAAACTGAGGTGAAGTACTCATTTAGTACCTCAGCCTGCTCCCCTGGGTCTTGTGCCCATCTCTCCCCTGATTTAATCCTGCTAATCTGCCCCTTCACCCTTCGTCTTTCCCCAATGTATCTAAAGAACCCCTTGTTCCCTCTCCTAATTTCCCTGGCCAGGTTCTGCTCCTTCCTTGCCTTAGCTGCCCTCACCACTCTAATGGCCCTTCTAGCCATCAGCTCATACTCCCCTCGATCCCTTTCACTCCTTGAGCACTTGAATTGCTTATAGACTGCTTTCTTTCCCCACACCACCTCCTGGACCTCCCTGGTCCACCAACAGGGTTTTTGGGCCCTACCGCATTTTCGTCTTACTTTTGCACAGGTGCTGGTAGCATTCTGCACCCCTCTCCTGATGATTTCCCACCTACTATCAGCATCCATGTCTGACCCAATCCCATCCAAATGCTGTTTAAGGATCCTTCCCATTTCCTTAAAATCCGCCCCCCTGAACTCGGTTACTTCCGTCTTTGTGCAGCCTTCTACCCCTCCTAGGTCCAGGCAGAACCAGACCGTGGCATGGTCACTCCCCGCCAATGGGTCCCTTACCTCCAGGCCCCCAATCTGGTCACTGTCTGCCAGGACCACATCCAGTACCCGTGCCTCCCTGGTCGGTTCCCTCACCTGCTGAGTTAGGAACGCGTCTTGAAAGACATCCAACAACCTCTGTTCCCTGGTCACAGAGGATGTCATAGTCTCCCAGTCTGTTCCTGGCATGTTTAAGTCCCCCAACACCACCACCGTTCCTCTGCCCAGTCTGCAGTGTCTCCTAACATCTGCCACCAGACTCTTCTCCAGCTCCTCCGCCAGGGCAGGGAGGATGAGCCAGGCTAGTTTAGCAGATGGGGGAGAAGGACCAGTTGCGAGCAGTGAGGGGGGAATTAGCAAGGTACAGAAGGATACTCAGGAGGAGGAGAGGCATAGGACTGGAGGGGAGGAGGAGGCCATGGTAAATATGGAGGGGGTGGCATGTGGCACGGGTACTGGATGTGGTCCTGTCTCCATTTAGTCCCTCCTTGCTCGTCGTGCTCCCCTGGCCTAAACCCTCAGCTCCCTTTACTGAATCCTCCTTGTACTTCTGGTCTTTCTCCTTTACCTTTCCTCCCAACTGGTCCTTCTCCTTGCGCTTTCTTCCCTCTTCCCCCTGCCCCTCCTGCTCTGATTCACTGCTCCCCCCATTCTCCTGCATTCCAGGTCCCCCTGTTCCTCCTGCTATCTGGCCCCTGCCTCCTGCCTCCCACTCTCTTTCCATCTCTAACCACCTCTGTCGTGGCTACATCACCCCCCTCATCCTTGAGCAGAAGAAGAGAATTGAAGTGGTTACTGAGTATAAGGTCTGATCCACCTCCCCGCCTTGCTTCCTTCTGTCCAGTCCTGGCCATCTGCCTACTTCCCTGAGAATGTTGTCCCTCCGTCCCCACTTTGTGAGGGTCCCCAGTTACCTGCCTGCTTCCTTGGTAGTGTCCTTTTGGAACCCCTCTGCCAGGGTCCCTATGTGACCCCTGAGTATTCTCCTGCACTCCTTTCCCTATGCCCCCACCCCCAGTGCTTGGTGCAACCCTGTAGAGATTCCCAGCCCCCTTCCTCAACCATACCACACACTTCCCCAGCTTTCTCCTAATCCCCACAACCTCCTCCTAAGCTGTGCTAGCTGGTAGCACACTGGGCAACCACCGAACTTCCAAGCCCAGTCCAGTATCATGGCTGCTCCACCCTGTGCACCCCCACCACCCTCCCAAAGATGCCGCCCTAATGATGTGTGGTTCCATCCCCTTCCAAATAGGTTTCCTTGGGTGAGCCACCAGGTTCCCCTAGTCCAAGATACCTACTGCCTAATCAGGTCACCCACTAATCTTAGAGACAGTCCACTGTACACCAGTAACCCTGTTACTAGGTGCAGTACAACACATTAAACTTATAAGGGAAATGAACAACTCCCTAAGCTCCTCTCTCCCAGCCTTTAAATCCAACCCCCAGTGGCTAGAACTACATGAGCTGCACCTGCAGCCTTTTCCTCCAATTGCAGGGCAGGTGTTCCCCTATAAATTCGCAGACACCTGACTCGAGAGACAGTGTATCAGCCCTGTGTCTCCCCTCCAAGCCCAGCAGCCAAAGAACCAGGCCCAAGCAAATCCCACCAAATAGGTTTTAAATCAGAAGAAAATAGGCCTCTACCGGCGCAGCCTGTTACACAGTGAAACATCCACAAAATGAACCCCACTTACAGCCACCAAATCAGTTTACAAACATCCAGCAGCCCCCAAAACAATACCCTGCTAGCCCCTTAGAAGTAAGAAAGAAAAGAACTAACCTACCAAGTAAAATCCACAAGAACCCTGTGAAAACAACAGCAGCAGCTACTGTCCTGGAACACAACTGATCCTGTCCCCTTCCAGTTCTTTCTGAGAAGACAAAGCAGCTAACACCTCAACCTGATTCTTGTTGTTTTCTTTTTATGAACTTAGCCTTCAAGCTTCGGATTACAATTAGTGTGTGTGTTGCATGTTGTTTTCTTCCATCACAGAGCCCCAACCAGCTGCAATGTTCCTGGCTAGCCCATCATCTGGGTACCCAGAGTGTGTGACTATTTATGGATCCTGAAGTGCATGCGTAACTGTTTGATTGATTGAGCCTTTAAGCAAATTAACCTGATTACGCCCCTCACTTGTTCAAGCCCCTTAAATAAATCAGATCCAACTCTTTTTTGCATTTACCCTGACTGTGGTTCCAGTTTGTGCAAGAGTACTGTACTGCTGTTATTTGCTGTGCATAACCTTGTTTTACAGGGGGTCCCCAGGGCCGGGCCAGAGGAAAGCCCTGGCGGTAAGTGCAAACAGTGTGGGTACTTGTGTGGTGTATCAGGGGTATTGTGAAAGTGATTATTGCATATTGTTCTGGCCACTAGTAAGGAACGAGGGGGGTTACAGTGTCCCGGAGGGCTGTGCCCAGGTTAGCTTGACCACTACCAACGATGACCTCCAGGTGGAGGCACCCGTTTCAGAACTCAGGCCCCTTAACTTGCTACTAGCTAAACAGGGAGGGATAGTAGCCCTTAGGATAGTGCCACCTAGGGGTTACATATAGGGGGTGAGAGGTATAGTACAAGAAGGGGAGCCAACTGGCAGGGTTGAATAGGCATGATGTTTGCAGCGGAGGTGGTCCATGAGGGAAAGGAGATGGAGCAGTGTTTTGGTCAGAAACAAGAAGAGGAAAGGGGGGAGGGGGAATCAGGGGGTCAGGTGGGGGAGGAAGAGAAGAGCTACGAGGGATATATTCCAAAGGAAGATGTTGGGATCTGGGCTAAGGTTTGGGAGGGAGGAAGAAGGAGGTAGGGGAGGAAGGGTGGGGAGAAGGAAAGTTGCATCGAGGGGTGAATGCCATGGTGGCTCTAGTAAGTTGTGTCACAATCACACATACTGTAAGCATTCAGGTGCATTCACAGTTTGGATTTAAAGAGGGCCCAGTTTAGATTCCTTAATCAATTAAGTGCTAAGGGAATTTAACTCGAGGGGGGCCCTGTATTCATAAGATCTCTGTCCTTGCGAGGTACAGTGAAATGGGATCTGGAAGCAGGGTTTGCTGGATCACCTAATTAGTCTGGATTTGGAGAAATATCTGAGGAGTTTCTTCACTCCAGGGGGTACAAGGTCAAGTGTGGATTTTTTAGCTAGCAAACAGACCTGGTACTGGATTCTATTGTCCAAGGATAGCCAGCCAGTACTGGAATACAGCTCACATGTGTGAGTTAGGCGATCCACACCCAGAACAAGCCTGCAGGCTTTGTTTAAAGCAGTCTTAATCCTCTTAAGGGCAGTGTTGGTGCCTGCCCCAAGCACTCTCTGCGAGGCAGTGTCTATGCCAATAAAGTTGGCCTACTCTGGCACTGACAGCCTTGGTGACATGATCAATATGTTGGCTACATGAAAAAGAGCTATCCAGGATGACTCTGAGGTACTTGAAGTGGTTAACCATTTCAGGTAGCTCAAGTGTATTATTATGTATTTTAAGAGAATAGGACATGTAACGGTTTTGACTACATCCAGATTTTATTAATATTTATTACTCAAATTATTTATTGTTTATATATGTTGTGTTGACCCTGTATGTAATTTTATTATGTTTTCTTACACCTCTTTATAAAGCATCCAGAGCCTCTGGTATTGGGCGCTTAAGAAAATAAATAGACTTACTTACTTAACTAAGAAAGTACAGACCTGTTAGCCTGAAGTCTACTGTGGGTAAACTAATAAAGACCATTATATGGTAAAGGCCAATAAGTTTCCAGTAGGTGAATGAGCCACAGGACAAAAGAATACATGATATCATGGGAGGCTGACTGTGTCAGAAGAAACTGATAGATTTCTTCGGTTGGGAGACAAAGGCATTAGACAAGAGACAGGCAGTGTACATACTGTAACTTAAGTCAGTGCAAAGAGTTCAGCACCCACTACAACCTCTACTATAAATACAAGCATTTGTCAATGCCAAATGTTTGCTTGCTGGCATTGGCAGTGGCAGTGTAGAAGTTACAGAGCTGCATAATAGGAATGGCAGTGAAGTATTGAACTGAAGCCAACCCCACTACCACCCTGCAGAGAGTGACAGGCATTGGGGTGTGCCTTTGGGTCATCAGGCATAACGGCCACGACATTTCACCACACCCCACCCTGCAGACACTGACAAGTGTCACGGTATTCCTTAGGGTCTTTGGCCCTTATGTGCACCCATTCCATTAAATACGGTAGAATGGAGTGCGATATAGGAGAATAGGGTGAACTTTGGGGCCGAAGAGTCCAAGGCATACCTCGATGCCTCTCACTGGCTGCAGGGTGTGGAATGGTATGTGCATCACAGGCAAGAATCCCAAGACACACCCCTGAGGCCTGTCATTCTCTACAGGGTTGGGCGTTATGGTTGGAAACCCTAATACCTCAGGCATTCATTGGTATTTTCACTCCAAATGTTCAACATGTTTTTTTTGTAACCCCATCTCATGAACAGGGGGAGTATCAGTTTGTTAGCCAAAAGCTGCTTATGCACAGCGACTACGGCATTTAGCACCACAGGTGCAAAAACATTCCGAACAGGATGTAAAAAATGACAGCTGTACTGTTCATGGGGAGATGTAAAAAATGGCAATGTTGCAAATCTGCAGTAAAAATATTGAAAAAAATGGTGAAGTCACGAGCGTGCATAGAAACTGTGCAACACACACCCGTAATGTAATTAGGTTGGGGATTTTTTACAGCAGATTGTCAACTCAGGCATTTTGGTGCCTCCGATCATGAACAGTGTCACTGTGATTTTCTTTATCTGTCCCGAACAATGATTTCCCACAGCGACCACGCATCTCTGCACTGAAAGTGTGAAAACACACTTGGACCATGTTGTGAAAAATGACAGCTGTACTGTAAATAAGGAAGTGTGGAAAAATGCCACTGGTGAAAATCTGGACTTAAAATATTACAAAGTCATGAACTTATGAGGGTACGTGGAAGCTGCTCAATACTCACTCGTAACACAGTCATTTTATGGACTTTTGTCACCAAATTTTCAACATAGCCATTTTAAGACCTTTGCTCATGAACAGTGTAACTGTGATTTTCTTAATCTGTCCCAAACATTGCTTTCGCATACCAACAGCACCATTGTGCGCTACATATGTGCAAACACATTTTGAGCGGCATATGAAAAATTGCAGCTGTACAGTTCATAAGGAAGTGTGATAAAATGGCAATGTTGAAAATCTGGAGTGAAAATATTAAATTCGCAAACTTATGAGCATGCATAGGAACTGCGCAACGCATGCTCGTAAAACAGTCATTTTAAGGAATTTTTCACCAAATTTTCAACATAGCCATTTTAAGACCTCTGCTCATGAACAGTGTCACTGTGATTTTCTTAATGTGTCCCATACATTGATTTCGCACATCGACTGCGCCATTGTGCGCTACATGGGCGGAAACACATTTTGGGCAAGATGTGAAAAATGACAGCTGTACTGCTCATAAGGAGGTGTGGTAAAATGGCAATGTTGAAAATCTGGAGTGAAAATATTGAAAATTGGTGGAACTTCTGGCGTGCGTGAGTGCATAACGCACGTCACCAGAAACATTATTATTTTTAGGAATTTTTTCACCAAATTTTCAACATAGCCATTTTAAGACCTCTGCTCATGAACAGTGTCACTGTGATTTTCTTAATGTGTCCGTACATTGATTTACTTTTGACTACTGCGCCATTGGCAACTTCAAGCTACATGAGGCGGAGAAATACGTTTGGGTGAGATGTGAAAATGACAGCTGTACTGCTCACAAGAAGGTGTGGTAAAATGGCAATTTTGAAAATCTGGAGTGAAAATATTGAAAATTCGTGAACTTACCAAGCGTGCGTGGGAACTGCATAGCGCACACTCAAATAAACAGTCATTTTTAGAATTTTTCACCAAATTTTCAACATAGCCATTTTAAGACCTCTGCTCATGAACAGTGTCACTGTGGTTTTCTTAATTTGTCCCATACATTGGTTTCGCACACCGACTGCGCCATTGTGCGCCACATGGGCGGAAACACATTTTGGGTGAGATGTGAAAAATGACAGCTGTACTACTCATAAGAAGGTGTGGTAAAATGGCAATGTTGAAAATCTGGAGTGAAAATATTGAAAATTCGCGAACTTCGAATACGTAGGAACTGCGCCAATGCAAGCCTAAATAAAACAGTTAGTTTTTGGAATTTTTGCACCAAATTTTCAAAATAGGCTTCTTGAGAGCCCACCTTATGAACACTGGCAGTGCCATTTCATTAATCAGTCCCAAAAGGTGATTTCACACAGTGACTGCGAAATCACCCTTCGGGCCCAAATAACGCCATGACAGTGACAGCATTCATGAGAAGGGGTCCCAAAAACTCCATGTTGAAAAATTGGTGCAAAAATTCCAAAAATGCCTGAGAATACAGCAAAGTCAAAAACCGCTATCTAGCCCATAATACAGCTTACCCGGCATTTCCTCAGTTCGCGGTCGCTTTGAAAAGTGCAGACATGTTCCAGTCCACAAAGATCGTTCTAGATCAGAGGGAAGGAGGCGGAGCGGGGGCGGCGGAGGCAGGCGGGCGGCAGTGGATGGGTAGGTGTGCGGGAAGGGTGGCAAGGAGGAGTGCGGGTTGTGGGGAGGTGGTCAGGAAGACTGCGTGGGACCATTTTTTTTCAGGTATTTAAAATAAAAAAGATGCGCGGGGCGTTTGCCACACTGGGGTGGGCTCCCAGCGTGGAAGGGCGGCTGGGGGCGTGGAGCCGACGGGGTTGGGCACCCCATTGGCCATGGCATTGTTGCCACCCTGGGTGGGCTCCAAGTGTGGCACCCTGTACTCGGGAGACAGTGAAGCCGGCGGGGATTGGGCACCCTCGTCGGCTATACTGATTGAGTTGCCACGCTGGGGTGGGCACCCAGCGTGGCATTGGAAGGCTTGGGGAAGTGCAGCACAATGGTATCGGGGACCCCGTCAGCTATAGAGTGTGTGTTGGGGGGGAGCACGCTGCATGCGTGTGTGTGTGTGTGTGTGTGTTTGTGTAGGGGAGCTGCGAGGCAGGCAATATCTTATCACTGCTCACTGAAGCATAGCTCCCTCTTTCAACTGTATGCCACTGCATTTTGGAGCTTGTCATAGACAGCTCCAGCATGCATTGGCAGACAGGACCGCACCTGCCAACACAACTGACTGAATTGGAAGAGGTGGTGACATACCTCCGAAATCTCGGATGATGGCACTATGTTTCTTGCACATGCATGCAAGCAAACATAATAAATGCACTGTCACATATAAATTCACTTATAAATTTAATTTTATTTAGGTGGAAAAAGTGCAAAGTGTGATACATACATGGAAGCCATCACAGCAAAGGGCAATAAACTCTCAAACGCCACATGCAACATTTCGCAACTGGAGTCACTTTTTCAGAAGTGTTCATGGCATACAATCTGTCAGGCTTTCAAAGCATCACCAGTTAATTAAAGTGCTGCATAACAGTGCTAAGGCATGTACAAAGTGCCAGTAATAACCAAAAAAAGGAACACTGCAGGATTCCTGCTAGTAACCTATCTAATACAGCCAAATGCTAATCAAAACACCATATGATACTATAAAAAACTATAAAATATGTGTGTGTTTAACTTAGTGCTATTCAAAATATATTACTGAGAAGTTGTATCTTGATGGCAGGATCTGTCTGTTTGTTTAGCATGTAACCATGGCTTTAAACTAGCCCAAAGGGAACATTTCTGGATTTAATATATGGGAGCCCATAAATGGCCAAGGCTGAACAAGCAGCTGGAAACTTTTTTTAAACTTAAAATCTAAATTTATCTCTTTGTCGCTTCACCTGCAGATCACACATTGTGATGCTTTGATACTCTGCATACATGGGCACTGGTATGTGTATGTAAGTACTAGGTGTTTGGGGACTCAATATGGAGAATAGATTGTTTCCTGGTAACCTGTGTTTCTTACATCAGGAGTTTGAAGAGCAGCTCAGAGCAGCTGCCAGTTGCAATGTGCATCAGTTCCTGAAGGGTTGTTGGCAGGCTCTGATCCCACAGTAACCCCTGCTAAGGACCAAGAAACTGTGCCCCCATGCAGAGGCAAACTGTGCATGGACAATCCCTGCAGGCTGTTCCAAATCCAAGGGATGGAGATGGCTTCCAGTAGAAATCTGGGGATGTAAAAGTTGGGCTCCATCTGGATGATGGCTGCCAGCACTCATGGGCTCTATGCCGTGCGGTTAATTGCTCAGTACAAGATCCTGATTGGAGCTGGGAAGAGTATGGACCTTCCTCAGACCCTCTACCATGAAGGAGAAGCTGTGGGGGGGGCGGGGGCAACAGTGGCAGAATACTGTTTGATAGGGCTGGTGATGGCTGGTTACAGCCAAAGGGAAGCTGGATCTTGCCAGTAAAAAATGTAAACAAAAAAAATGTAAATTTTGAAGGCCTGACTTAGGATGGTGGTGATAACACATTGTATTACATATGGGAGACCCAAGTTGGCATCCTGAACACAACTCCCAAATTAGGGCCTGTGCAGTCTACATGTAATGCTGATGTACTGTGCTTGAATTCCAGCAGAAAGTTTGACTGCCTATCATATGAGCACTCCCTCTAACAGAGCTCTCGAAGGGCATTAACAAGGTGACCATGCACTGCAAACTCCCATTTTCAGATGGTCAGGGTACAGCTGGGTCGGGCTTAGAGACACTTGATAGGCTAGATTTCAGGGAGAGGAGAATCAAGAAGTTGTGTAGAATGGTGGTGGATGCAACTACCTACAGTATGCCAGCAAGCTTCAGAAGCCTCTGATTCCCCAATCATTGGTCACTGGACCCTGATTCTTGCATAGGCCCTGCTGAGAAAGGGAGCCCCACCAATTGACCAGGTTAGAAAGATACCTTAAGTTGGTTCATGGCAGGGTTATCAGAACTCACTGAAGTTGTAGGTTGTAGTCCTGGTTTAGAACTATTTAAATAGTTCTAAAGTTATTTTGTTTTAATTTTTTTTCACCTTCATCACCAGCCTGCTGTTTTAGCTGACCCACAACCCTGTCCCATCATGCACCTTCCCTGGATCTTACCTGCCTCATCCGTGTGTCCCCATGACTTGCTCCCACCCCACACTGGGACCCTTCACAGGGCTTGCCCCAGAGCATCTTGAGTCATCAAATGCCAGCATGTGGGAAACAGTGCCACAGTCAGTGGTGCAGGGCTCAGGGTGGGGCCAGTGTCATCTAACTGTGGATGTTTTTCACCTTGTTTTTCACCTCCTGAAGAACACCACCAGATTGGGACATTAGGGCTCAGATGTGTATGTGGATGTTCCATCCTTGCAGATGGTGGGCAGCATCAACTCCTCCATGAGGGCCCCTATACTGCACTGCCACCTGTTGTCACCCAAGTGACAGATGGCAGCATCACAGCAGGAGCTGGCAACCATCTCCCACCACCGCTATAAGAAGAGAGTATCTGTGGGATGTTTGGTTCTGCACCCCTGGCTGACCCTACTGCACAAGAATCTTTCCTGAACCAAGGTCACTGGCACTTCAAGTGGTATCTCAACTACTCCTCTTACCAGCCAGCTAGTCAAATGTTCTAATCTGCTTTAGAACGTAAACTCTTTTGTCTATTGGACCAGAGAGAAGGAACAGAAAGTGTGGGACTGACAGAAAAAAAATAAAAGACTTGCCCTCTCAGCCTAACAATAATCTTAATTATAAAATGGTTTAAAAAACTGTGAAACCTGATTGGCCAAGGGCCATCTTTACTTGTGCTGTTATCTCAGCATAGCAGCACTGGATAAAGATCCAGCAGCCTCATCACACTAAAATTAGTACTAATGACACATCCTTGCTTGCCATCACAGACATGGCTGTCACCTTTATTCTCTAAAAACCTTCATCTAAGCCATAAATATGAATTTGCCTTAAATTTAAGAAATCATAATTAAATGTTATTTGCCTTCATAATTCTCTTCTGACATACACATATACATAAATGTTAAAAAAATGAAGTACTACAGTACTTTCAATTTTAATTTCTGGTGATTCTTTGCTGACCATGAGAAATTCCCCTCCTCTCCTTATCTGCTTACCAGGGAAATCTCTGCAGTTTAAACTGCTACAGTTAAAACAAAAGCCCAGGTTCCATCTGAGACTTTTTGTTATGTGCTCGTGGTAGTAAACATTCTGCTAGTAGATCTGAGCAGAAATTTGAATTCTTCTATTCCATCCATTGTAAATATTCCATCTCTTGAATGTAGGAAAGATAGAAAAGAAGCCAGGTAGTGAAAAAGAGGGAATACTATAAAGAAGAATAAGGAAAGGTGAGGAAATGGGTAAATGTGGGTGGGTTGGGGAAAATAGAGGGTTTAAGTGCTAATTAAAAATACATGTATTTTGTTGTGCATAATATTTGAATCTGAAATGATATGCCAGTGCTGGGATGTGCTGGGAACTATTTTGTTAGGGTGGATGAACATTTTTTTTAAAGTCATAAAACATGTTTCTTATTTTTATTTGTGTGCATTTTTTTCATTCCCAGGCCCCAAAAAATCTTGCACCCATTTTATAATCACAATAAGACACTCTATCATGTGCTTTGAGGTGGGATAATGGCACTTCTTTTGTGGCTGAAGGCACTCAGCGATGTTTCGTGCCTCACAATACACCGAAGGTGTGCCATTATCCCGCCACAGTGCCCACCCTGTCATGTCATATTGCTTAAATTTCATAGCACATGCAGAAAAGAAAGAGAAACACAGTGTGCCATTTAAATTGCAAACTCACAAATCATGAGCTGTGGTTTGTCACAGCTGTATACACACGCATACTGTATGTGATCTTCACTCCTATGTGTGTCTCACTAAAACAGTTTAAAAAGTAATTTCCAATAATTAGTTTGTTTTCCAGACTGACATCTCTTGTTTTTGAAACCTCTGAACAGAAAAGGCACTTTATTTAGTATTTAGTATTTAGAATTCTTAGGATTTAGAACCCAAGGGTGTTCTAGTTCAAAATTAGAACTCAAATCTCTGGGTTCTATGAACATTGTAATATTTTTAGAACTACACCTGACAACCCTAGATTATGGGTCTAGTAGTGTCTAAGCAACAGTTCAACCAAAGCAGACCCTAGATGAGTAGTCGTTCTTTGGAGAAAAGAATGAATAAAATTAAAAAGCGTTTCAAAATTGTAAAAATAATTTGTGCATTCTGGTAAGACCTGGGTACCTATCAAACCTTTCTAGCCTTTAAAACTTTTTGCAGTTCTACAAGACCTACTAAGTAATTGGTTGTGCTCAGCTAATATTTGTAGCTGATGCTCTCATTTTTCAGTCTTGTATTACTTTTTTTCATATAGCATAAACATTTTAACATTTAAGTGCTACTGTGCTGGAAATAATTGGAGCAAAAATACCTAAACATACTCATAATGAGACTGAATGGTTGAGTAAATGGATGAATGATATACTTTCATCTCTGGAATTTAAGTTTAAATTTAGCACAGATTATAGTGGACAAAATGATTATAATCTGCGGCCTGTAAAGTTACAAGTGAAAAGAGTTCAGACCAAGTATTACTGACCACAAAACTACTCCAAATTAACTCTTAGTCCGCCTTCCAGCTCTGAGGTTCACCAAAATTGATTCCGTGGAGAATACAAATAATTTTCCCTGGTGCCAGAAGAGGTTGCTCCAACCAAAGTAAAAGTAAGTTATAGCCAACTAAGTCTACATTTGGGTTGGTATGAGACATTTGGGCAGTCTAATGTAGATTAGAGAACAGGAAATTGGCATTTCATTTCAAATTGCTATCCTTGTTGATTATGTTATGAGTCTCCAGAATCATACATCAGTGAAATGACTTTTAGAGACCCACTAATTTTTGTTGAAACTTACTTTTGCTTTCTCCTTATTATAGTTTATGGGGCACTCCTTTGTTTGTTTGTTTTTGTTTGTTTTGCTAAATCATTAGGACATGTATTTTATATTTTCAAATGTGAACAACTGAATTTAGAATGGCTAGAATATCTGTGTTGCAAGATTCTTCAGGAGGGTTACAGCAAGCTGGGCAGTTTTCTGATTCCTGGAACATTAGATTATTGATTGATTGACCGCAATCTTTGAACCCTATCCCCCAACCTGCCTCCAGGTCTTTCTTCCACCTGCTCAAGCTTTTCTGCACACTGCCAGGGCAGTCAGAAGAGTGGGTGAGTCTTTCTTCTGTAGTCTTGTGCCAGTCCTGCTCTGGATTGGTGAAGCTCCATCATTCACCATGCAAACAGGTGCATGCCAACTAACGGCTCCAAAGGGACCACTACCTTCCTTCCCATGACAGCCATCCTTGGCCACCAGGAAGCAGATATGCAGTGGAAATAATTAACCCCTCCCTGAAGCAAAAATTGTCCAAGACATATACCAGAACCATGTCTCACTGTCAGTATCAGATGTCCTTGGATAGGGTTGCAAACCAGGCCATCCAGATATCAAGCAGTAGGATTAATGCTGTGCTAGCCAGACCACCACAGAAATTCAGTGTAGACAAATGCAAGGTGCTACACATAGGGAGGAAAAACAGAGGTAAGACCTACATGCTGTGTGGGGTTCCTCCTGTTGCTGTCACAGAGGAAAAAGGCCCGGGCTTCATGATAGAAAATGCACAAAAGCATGGCAAGCAGGGTGTGGCCACTGTTAAAAGGGACAACAGAATGCTGGGGTACATTGAAAGTGGATGACCATTAGATCAGGGGATGTAATCCTGTCACTTTAAAAGACCCTGCTCAGGCCCCCATCTGCAGTAATTAGATGCAGTTTTAGCCTCATTACAAAAAAGAAAATTCAAGAAGCTGAGAGTGTATAACACAGAGCTACCAAAATGGTATGACTGAATAAAAGCTGTGAGGAGAAGCTGGAGGCCCTTAACATTTTCACTCTGGAGAAAAGGAAGATGAGAGGGGACATGATCTCCGTGCTGCACTTACTTAAAGAGCAGGTGCCTACTGTCCTTTATCCAGTCCCCACAAATATATATGATAACTGACCTGCTCCAGTGTTGAGGGGTATTAAAAATCCCATGCGATTCACTCCAGTAACAAAGTTACAGCACTCCTAAAATTTACTACAGGAAAAACAGAAACTTCCTGAATCTGCTGACACGCCCACAGACAGGCACCCACAGCCCCCTTCTGTGATGTCAGAAAATGAGGGCTGTGTGTGCTCCAGTGACTTGTATGAGTGCGATTTTTCTATGTCTTTAGTACTATTTAGAGTTGCGATATAAACAAATCAAAGTGACTGCTGGAGTAACAGTCCCTGTTACTCAAGCGGTGGTTTTGAGTTTTCTAAATCGCACCTCTAACTAGTACTAAAAGCTATAGAACAATTGCGCTCATACAAGTCACTGGAGCACACACAAAGCCCTCATTTTCTGATATCACAGAAGGGGGCTGTGGGTGCTTGTCTGTGAGCATGTCAGCAGATTCGGGAAGCTTCTCTGTTTTTCCTGTAGTAAATATTAGACGTGCTGTAACTTTGTTACTGGATTGAACTGCACGGAATTTTTAATACTCCTCAACAATGGAGCAGGTCAGCTATCATATGTGTTTGGGGGCTGGAAAAATGACAGTAGGCACCTGCTCTTTAAAGGTAGTGACAAAATCAAACAGAGATGTTTGTTCAGTTATCCTGCAAAGATGGAGCCCAGGGGCGTGCCTGAAGCTCAAGAGTGATAATTTCATGAGTAAGGCTAGGAGGCCCTTTTTATCATAGATAGTGGTGAACCAATTGAACACCTTCCAGTAGAGACAGTTGTTCTGAAGGCAGTAGAGTTCTCTATGGCAAGCCTGGAAAAATGTGTGCTTACGAAGGTAATCACTGAGTACCCTGGGTAGTAGAGTTGATAGGGGATCCACATAAATTAGTATGTGTTTGCAATGCAGATTTATTTCATTCCTGCTTATAAGTTTATAAAGCAGGGGTGGGTGAGGGGCACAAGAAGGACATAGATTTCCCTCTGACCTTAAACTTCTATGTTATTATGTACATTCTCATAATTGCCCATTCATTAGTAATATGGGAGGGAGGGGGGATGCAATTTTATTTTATTAGTTGTCTTCTATTACCTTGCAATATATAAAGGTCACTTTTTCCAACAGGGAAATAGTGGCATCCAAACCCTACACTATTGGAACGACATTATTCAGTTAATACTATCATTCAACTGTCACAGTGATAGAAAAACCAAACATCTGTAAAAGCCAGTTAGCCTAGTGTGAGTCAACTTTTACTGTTACAGTCGCATGCAGAAAAAGCTGACCAGCATACCTTGGCAGCAAAACAATTTCACGTAATATATGTTTAGCCTAAACTAGAAATGTGAGAAAAAAAATGGGTGCCCTACAAAATCCCATGTGTCTGCCCGACACACAAGATCCTGTCTCCATTTGCGCGACACACAACTGCCCAAGAAACGTAAAATCCCCTGTGTGAGACTGCTCGACAGTAGAAGTCTGAGCGCTGCGGAGGTGATTATGTTTTATTTATGGGGGATGCAGGGGGAAAAGCTGCTCGTATCTCATGTGGGGAATTTATGCTCGTCGGGTACTTGTGAGTTGGGCAAATGGAGTCGGGATGGTTGTGTGTCGGACAGACACACGTCAGGATTTTGTAGTGGGTTAAAAAAAAATTCCACTGCCAGAATTTGTGCAAAAGTCTGACTTTCACTTCCGTGAAAGTTCAGAAATCATTTTTGAAACTTTCACGGAAATTCCAACTTAAAATTGTGGAATAAATGTACAGACTGCGAGTTAATGTATTAAACTGTGGGAAAAAAATTCCACAGAACTGATCACTGTCAGTGGTCAGTTCTGCATAATTTTTTCTGCAGTTTAATACATTAATCTACTCCCCCTACAGATCTCCTTCCACTGTATATTAAAATTCCCTGGTGTCTATTGGTCCCCCCACCCACTGATCATGGGTCCAGTGTAAAAAAAAATCTTCCCTGGAGTCTAGTGGTCCCTCCACCCGCCAATCACGGGCCAATGTAAAAATCACTTAAAATTCCATGGTGTCTAGCAGACCCCCCTACCTATCCCTAATCCTCTTAATAATTAAAAAAATGTCAGTCCATTATTCCCTAGTGTCTAATGGACCCCACTCCCTATCCCCAATCCCCTGCAAAAAAAAAAAAAGGTATTCCCCATTCCCTGGTGTCTAGCAGACTCACCATCCTGGCAGGTAGTCCCCACCACTCCTCCCTCCACCCCAAACCTGCGAGGGCACACAGCACAGCCCTCCTCCTGTCCACTGTGGCCGACTGCCCACTGAGCTGTCAGTGAATGAGCACATACTTGTACAAGCACACACTCATTCATTGCCAGCTCCCACTCCTTGAGTGTGACAGCTCAGTGGGGTGGCATAGACAAGCATGAAGGGCTGTTCTGCTCACTGGATGGAGGACAGGGTGGGGGAAATGGTGTAGTGAACCCCTCCAGGGGACCAACATTCTGTTCTCCCAATCCTGACCCCCACCAGTGACCAAAACAGCCCTCCGCTCTTGTCTGCACCACCCCCACAGAGCTGTCACACTCAATGAGCAGGATCTGGAATGTCAGTGAATAAGCACGTGCTTTGCAAGCACACATCCTTCACTGACAGCTCAGTGGGTGGCTCACACAGTGGGGAGGGCTGTGTCAGCTATCCACTCTGGGTCAGGTTGGGGGGTAACAGGGTGATGGGGGACCACCTGCTGAGGTGGAGTCTGCTAGACACAAGGAATGGGGACTACTTATTTATTTTTTTAGGGGATTGGAATAGGGAGGGATCCACAACACACCAGGAATAAAGGACTGCCTTTAATTTATTTTTTTATTAAGGGGATCAAGGATGGTGGGGTCCACTAGACACCAGGGAATTACAATTTTTTTTTAACTCAGGCCCATGATCGGCGGGTGGCGGGGCGACTAGACACCAGGGAATTTTTCTTTACATTGGGTCCTCAATCAGCAGGTGGTGGGGGTAGACCACTAGACACCAGAGAATTTTTTTTTACATTGTTGGGCCCTCCATCAGTTGGGGGGAGAGACCACTAGACACTAGGGAATGTTATTCAGCAGAGGGCCTGTGATCGGTGGTGGGAGGGACCACTAGACAGCAGAGAGGGAATTATATTTTACATTGGCCAACAATCGGCAGGGGAGATGTCTAATTTTACATCAGGCCTGCTATCGGTGGGGTTGGGGGACCACTAGGCACCATCGAATTTTTTTCTACAGGGGCGGGTGATCGGTGGGGAGGGGTGTATTACAAATAATACATTAAACTGTGGATGGTATAAATTCCACGGTTTATATGAATTATTCCACAGTTCAGCCAAAAAGTGCATGGAACAGGGCAAAAATCTGCACATCACATTCAGAAGATGTTGATCTCACCAGTGGCAGAAGTTCAGAAAATTTAGCAAAATTTCACAAAAGTTCACTCATTCACAATTTCATCCACCTCTAGCCTAAACCTTTCAGTTCTTTGCCACATTGGTTTGGTGACTACACTTTTCAAACATGCAGCTATCTCTCTTCCTGTCCGTATAGCTTGCAACCACCTATAGGATTTGAAGATGTACAACATACAACATACAATCAAGAGATTCACTGGGTCGACAGGCAAAACAACTGAAACGCAGTAAGTACATTTTTTTTTTATCTTCAGCATTGAAAACCTCTCAAATTCATATATTACAAAAACAAAAAATAGAGAATTATGTTCTACTATGCTGTAATACTGCCTCAAGTTTTGTTCTCAAGTTTCTTATAGGTTTCTTACCTTTATGGGCACCCGCATCATTCAGTGTCAACTCACCATTGTGGTTTCCACTCAAGCTTCCTGTTTTAAACCATTTCTGACACTTTTTAAAACTCACAAGTGGGTAAGCTTGAGGAGACTAACACAACAACCAAAACGGAAATGAAACTGGGTTATTGGGGACAACTTTCTTAAGGTAAACAGCAGTAAAGTAGCATATGTAAGCAATAGAACTCAGCAGGGTGTGGGGTACTGGTGGACATCTGCATACCCAGAGGCATGATAAGGCTTGAACCCACAGGTGCAGGGCTTTACAGCCCCTAGAAGTGTGAGTATTTACCATTACCCCACATCCTGAAGGGTCTTATTGTGCTTAGAAAATTGATGGACAAAACTTTAAAAAGATAAACAAGTCACAAAATATATAATAAAATATTGCTAGAAAATGTTAAATAGTCACTCCACAGAGAGTTTCTGCTGTATATGTTAGTCATCTGTCTTTCTACTCATTAAATGGATGGTGTGTTTCTTTCCATGGAATATAAAATTACATGTTCTGCACTATAAAGGGTCTCAGAAATGCTGCAGTCTGCTTGGCTGCCAGCCTTCTGAGAGCCTTATAACAAGCAATAAGACCCGACAGGGTGGGCTGTGTTGGGCTATATCCACCCGCCGAGGGGCATAATGAGGCCTGATGCCACAGGCAGAGGGCCTTATAGCCCCTGGAAGGGTGGGTATAGGCCAATACTGCCCACCTTTGAGGGTATTATTGCATTTAGAAATTGGGCCACATATGGCATTTTTATATGAGATTTCAAAACATTAAAAAAAAAAGTGAGAAATGAAGTTTAAGACATTTACTGGTAAAGTAGTCCCTCTAATGGTATATGTGCCAGTAAAGGGCAGTGTAATCTTTGACAACTGCTTTTTTTATTATATCTAAGTGTAGCACTTTGTGGTCATGTATACCTGGTTTGTTATTAATAAACTTCACACATACAGACATCCATACCTGCTATTGAAATCCAGCAGCAGAGTGGGGTCTTCACCTACCACCGAATGAATGTTTTTATCTGTACAGTCCATTTTAGTATCCTCGCTATCACACCCGCTACGGGCAGTTACTGTGGCTTGCTGTTCCCGGTCCATTTCCGTGAAGTTGTGTGTGAAAGATTTTTTTTTGTTTTGTTTTAATAAACTGCCGAGAGTCTTGAATGTGGAGGAATGGCTCCAAACATGTGGGCGAGACACTTGCTTGAGCGCGAGGTGAGACTTTGATGTGCAGAGTTTTGGCTGTGCAGTGCAGGTGAAGAGAAAGACGACATCACGGTCGCAGAAAACAAAGGTGTGTTTTTTTAAATTTGACATGAAAGGCAGCAGGGGTTACTGATTAGATTTACAATTTTATGTGGAGAATGTATTGTGGACTGGTGTCGGTTGTCAGCTCCCGATAAGTGAGAGAAGAAAATGGCGGATATTTTGAATTATAAATGAAGGTTTTTAGCCAATTAGAGAGCTGGCTGGGCACAAATATTAGGGTGATGGGGCTGGCTGAGCTTGTACTTTTAATAGGCGGGCATCTGTTGTCTGATAGATGCCTAGCTAGAGGAGTCCCTCAGCCAATCAGAAGCCTCAAATAGCTTTACCCATTTTCCAAAATCCTTTAATGCACACCCTGGAGTGGCTTATTACTTATATATTCCTACCAAGATAAGTAGATTACAAAACATTTCTCATAACATGGCCAATGGACTAGCCCCTATACTTTGAGATGTCTTTACTAGCACTATCCTGTCAAATTGTCACAGTCTCAAGAATGTAATATTCCTGATGTTTAAAATGGGGAGGTATGTTATGCTGTTAATGAACTGATACCCAGTTTCCTTAAAACCTGACACAGAGATTTTGGCATAGGTGCTTGTAACCAGATTTGAAAGGTTATCCCTGGATTATTTGTCAGAACCAGACAAGGTTCATGGCATACATTCTCTACAAAAGTACGTATTTTGGAGAAGAAGACCATAGTCCATCAAGCTCCCCAAACACCAGCTCATTGGGAATATCCTGTCACTTCATTTTCTTCAAAGTACTTATTTACCACATGCTGTAGAAGTCAATGATACGAGTTATTTACACATTCTGTGAAGTAGGGTGTTTCACTTGAATCTTCCCCTAGCACGACATAGCTGTCTCCTTGTCATTTCATCAGGTGTATCTTGATATCTGCACTTGGTCTGATGGTGTTATCCTTTTAAATCCTCGATTTCTGTAGTCATGTTTCACCTGGGTCTTCTCTTTTCCATAACAGTCAGTCCCAGGGCTGCCATTTTGGTTCTCATAGCCTATGTTTCTCAAGCCATCAACCATACTGGCTGCACTCTTTCACACTTTCTCCATCATGTCATTTTCCTTCCTCAGATACAGGAACAAGGGTGTACGTGCAGAACAATGGACTATATTCGTAAATGGTCAGTGAATAGCATTTATTATGTAAAGTTGCATTCATTTGCGTGGCTGTTATGCTTCATGCTATGAAGTTTACAGAAAGGGTTTCAAATTTAGGGCTATGCCAGTAATTAGGTGGGGGAAGCGCTCCTTCTCACATCCAATTTATTCCAGCAGGCAGCGCAGTGCCCTGCTTAGAGCGAGTCACACTCGACGCTTGCTGCGTTGTTGCAGGTCCATGGCTGCACCCCTTTTTTCCTTGCTCCTGTCCCCCACCCCTCTGTGTTTCCTTCCCCATTTGCTCCCTTCCCTTGTGCCTGTCTCTGTCCCCTGTTTCCCCATGCCTTTCTCAGTGTGTTGCTTTTTTTTGGGGGGGTCTCTTCTTTCACTGCCTCACCTCCCAGGGCCGTCGCTTAAACTCTGTTCTGCTCTCACTGCTGCCACCCACTCTTGCTGGCTGTGTTTCCTGCAGCGTGGTGGTATCTGTCCCTTCCAGCAGCCGCAGCACTGTTTAATCGGCATTATATGTCCTCTTCATTTATTTTCTAGCGCCTTCTGGACTACTGTGATGTCCCTCAGAACAGACTATGACCATGCACTGGCTCCCATGCTGCTTGCTACCGTCTTGCTCCAGTTTCCACGTTTAGTGCTTCCTGGCTGCTTTTCTAGTTTCATCATTCCAGCTACCCCTACTCAGGCCTCACTATTCCTACAGCAGCGTGCTATCAATGGGGGAATCATTCAAGCTCTATAAATGCCCCCTAGGATCACCATAATAACACTGCACGCTATGGTCCATTTCAGCATGCTTGCACCAGGAATATGCCATTACTTGAGCCTTATATCACGACTTCCCTTAACAGCAGTTTACTGGACTTGCTATTCTAATCAGTTGTGTCGTGTGTACTTTACAATGGATAACAGGTACTGCATATACCCTACAATGCCATGCTGAATTGTGACTATAAAACTGTATGTGTATTGCTATTACTGATTACTGTCTCCACTTGTTCGTAGAAAGTGCTAGTGCCATAATTAGTAAACTTAGCTCAATCTCAGATATTGCTAAGTTCCTTACTTATGTTGCCTCGTGCTCACATCCATTTGTATTTCTTACTGTTTGCATTATGACTTATCAATCGGCCACATGTTTCTGCTTATCATGACAAGTTTGGCCTGCGTAGCCTTTCCAGAGACCTGGCAGTTCTACAGCTGGGACATGCCGTTTCTATTCTCACCCTGGATACCCTCCTGGCTGCCATATGCTGCTCTGCATTCTTCTCAAGCTGCACCCTGCCATTCCATGTTCAGTCAGCATTTAGCCAAGCAAACAGGATTCTCTTTATCTCCACTCTGATACAGTCGCCCTATGTCATATCTCCTCTTTTACAGTCTATGGAAGCACTCGGAAGCAATGCTTCCCTCCTTGTCACCATGTCCTGTCTGCATAGCATGCTTTAGCAACCCAATTCTTGTTCCTAAGTTATTCAAGCACTCCTGCTACTGTCCCTTCACTCCAGTTTTACAACTTTGGATTTTCTAGTGCTGCTAGCTACTAGCTTAGCTCCTCGAGCCAGCTTGTCCTAATGCTACTTTCAGATGAACATGGGACAGAACGACTTACAACTTCTTCCAACAAGTTTCCACCAGTGACTATAGTCTGGCTTCGGCAAGTCACTATAAGACTAGGCCTATCCTTGTATGTTCACCGCTAGTAGCTATTATTTTCTACATTTTACTGTACTGTACTGATGTGACCCTACTCACCTTAAAAGTGCTGCCTATTTATTATGTCTTCCTGACCTCGCATAGGTCCACATTTGCTTCTGCCATAATTGCTCATTACTTATGCAAGCAAGTGCTTTATGCTTACTGTCGCTTTCCATCGAATTCAACCTTTGGGATTCTGCTGCATTCAACTTTGTATTGACCTAGCAGAGGTCTGTATCGCTCAATGCTCAGTTTGATCTCAGCGCGTCATGCTCCTGCACCTCCCAGTTTCCAGTCTAATCCACTGCTCAATTCGGCCTCCTGCTACCGATTTACCTGCTTTTCAACCATGGCGCTATTACATTGGTCATTTCGCTAAGCACCATCAGTTTCAGACCATTCTACTGTATGTGGATCTGGTTACTCCTATCATACAGCTAGATCCTCTAGCTTAGTACATTTGCTTACTTGTTTTGTCCTTTCAGCTTCTGCCTGGGATGTCTGCTAATCTGGACTACCCTCTGTAGCGCCCCAGCCATCTACCCTATGTGAGGTCTAGCTTGGCTTACTCCTCCTTCACCTGGCCTATGTGGGGTCAGGCTCATTCACCGGCCACATGAGAGCTTAAGAGTGGCAACTGGGATTTAATGCAAAGAAGTGCAAGATCATGCACATAGGGAAGAGAAACCCTGAAGCCACCTATAGGCTGGGAGAGGAGTTGCTGGCAGTCACAAAGGAAGAAAGAGACTTAGGCATCATCATCACTGATGACCTGAAATCATCAAGCAGACCTCTAAAGCAGTAGGTAAGGCTAGGGGATGTTAGGGTGTATTAGTAGGGTGTCCAAGTCGTAAGAGGGAGGTAATGATTCCTCTTTCACAAGACACTGGTTAGGCCCCATCTGGAGTACTCGTGCAGTACTTAGGAGGCTACACCTTCACAAGGCGTACATCCAAATTGAGGCAGTCCAGAGAAGTGCAACCAAAATGGTGCAGGGACTGCCTTAGAAGACATACGAGGACAGATTAACGGAGCTCAATATGTATAACCTTGAGCAAAGGAGGAAGAGAGGTCATATGATCGAAACATTCAAACACCTTAAGGGCATTAACAAGGTGAAAGAGTCTAACATGTTTAAATATAAAAAAAATAGCAGGACAAGAGGACACAGCATGAGATTAGAGGGAGGCCGATTAAGGGGGAATGTGAGGAAATTCTTTTTCACAGAAAGAGTGGTGGATGCATGGAACGGCCTACCTCAGGAAGTGGTGGCTATGAATACAGTGCAGGGCTTCAAACAGGCATGGGATAGGCATAAGGGAGCAATACAGATGAGTATGAATTGATAGGCGACTGACAGAGCAAAGGCAGATGGCACATTTATAAGGTAAAAAAAGAAATGGTCAGACTGGATGGGCCTTGCGGTCCTTATCTGCCGTCAACCTCTATGTTTCTATGTTAGCATGGAGTCACTTTGCTGCTCCTTGCTATCCATAGAGATTTGTGTCAGTCAGCCTTAAGGAGCTCCTTCCAACCTGTGGACGTACATCTGGATTACTTAGACTTCTCCCTTGATTCCCTGGATGCTTTGGCCTTGTTGCTCAGTTACCGTATTTCCTACACCACTCACGCCAGAACTTAGTTGAACCCATCCTGAAGACCTTCTATATCATGCTGAGGGCCTCGACATTCCTCTTCATCAGTGCCCCTGCAACGCTACACAGAATTGGCTCAGCCATTTATGCAACTATTTACAATACCATTTGCAATTTACAATGCTCCTTACTTCTCCCACCAGTTCTGCATTGCCTGCAGTTCGACATTGCTGCTTTATCTATCACTGCTCTATAACCAGCCTCTCCTGCAGGACCAGAGGTTTAATGCATCATGCTACAAAAGAGCTGTACCCTATGAGCCTAGGTCCATGACCTGTGTTACTACGTAATCACCTGCTTCTCAAACCTGCCCCCCACTGGGCCAGGAAGCTTAACTACTTCTACCCTACACCTGCCTCGCCCAGCTCAGAGCCTGGAGATTGCATATTCTACTATGTCTACCCTGCTGCCGTGTCACAGCCCCTGGAGCCCCTAACCATGGACTCACATCTGGATTGTTCAGGCATTTGTCTTCTATATCTTGGATGCTTCTGCCCTGCCATTTCAGTCATATGAAATTACTACTGCACTCTTACCAGGACTTAACTGAGCTTATCCAGAAGACCTTCATGTCCTGATTTATGCTCTAAGACTTTTGGACCCTGTGTCGATGCTACTTCATTTGACTCAGCCTCTTCTATTATCACCATCTATAACTCATAAGCTCAACTATTCCAGATTCATCAGGCTATTCTTACCAAGTCAGTTTTAGCTAATGTACCATTCCGGCTTTGAAACACAACCATCTGGATCCAGACGAAGTTCACAGAGTCCCCTGCTATTACTATTCTTCATGCTTCTCTTGTATACCGCACAGAAGCTATACGATACTGCTTTCTTGCTACTACATCTGCATCATGCAACTTTACTTTCTACTACTAACCACCTCTGTACAGGTCCACTTTTTACCTTATTTGCTCATACTACCTGCTTCACCCTTGCAGGACCTAGAGATCATCATGACTAACTCCCCAATTTTAAAACCTACTTCGGCCTCTCATGAGCTGGGCATTCATCTGACTTATAGCTACTTATTCAGCACTATGATCCCTACCTACTATGTACTTGCTTCCCTCCAGATCAGAGGTGCCTACTGCCCATTCTCCCGATCATGCAGCATACACCAGTTCCTGTACTTCATCACCATAGTCTTCATTTGCCACGCTGCCAAGCGGAACATGACCAACAGTCCTCCGTCTCTGGACATAGATCCTGAGCCTTTGATTCCTGGATCTCCTCTGAGAAGTCATCTTCACTTGCTGGAGTGCTTTCACCACCTGCAACTCGTCATTTCAACTTCATATCAAACATGGATTCCACTCTACTTCATTCCGGCCTGTTCATGGCTTCTGGACTTGAGTTTACTAGCTGGATGCTTGCTCTGTTCACCTGACATGTCACGATTCAATATGTCTTCAGTTCTCCATTTCTTTGGATTGGGTTCTACAACTTTGGGGTTCAGATTAGCCTGATTAAAATATTTAGGATTACTCTGCTTTAGTATGCTCAGAAGGGCGGGCAGGTCAGTAGCCATGGGTCCTCAGAGGTTTTCCCCAAAGGGGATTTCCTCTCCTGTGTGCTACTGGTCACACTCTCCGGAGTTGGAGGAGGTGATCATACTGCTATTCATTTTCTTAGGGGTGTCATCTGACTCAACATCTTCAAACAGCCAGATACAGAACAATCATTGATATCATTATCTTTTTGGGGGTCTCATAATACTAGACTAAGCATCCTTCCTACGGTGGGATACAGAGAAAGGTCAAAACCTATCAAATTATAGCAGCGACTCATCTGTTCAAGCATCTAAGCACCTTGCATATATTATCCAGTTCATATGTACTATAATCATTGACTTGCTCATGCCTATGCAAAAGTACCTAAATATGAATCATTTCATAATACTAGTACTCTGCAAGCATTATCCTACTTACTGGTCTGGCCACTGTATCCAAGCACAACCTACAGCATCCAGCTACAGTATGTAACATAAGCACTGAGTTCTGAACCACAGTTAACTATATATAGGATAAAGTATGGGGTGCAGTGTGTTGCAGTTGCTTTTTACAAGTTGTTGGATGGCACATAAACCCCGGTGAAGCCCAGGGTTTATGCTAGCCATCAACAGCGAGTGGTGTGTAAGAATCAGTTAAAACTACTACACCTATACTATTTTATATAATTGAAGGCTTCCGTTTTTCTGGTAGTTCCGTTTTTTCTGGTAGAAAAGGTAAAAAGCGGACTTTTACCTTCTGTTGAGTAACTGGTGTAATTTTGAACAGAGAACAGGTTTAACAAGTTACTAAATATTTAAGAAGAAAATAAAAAAAAAAAACTGTCTTGATCCTTGTGTCCTTTCTGATGAAGGGAGTGTTTTCAAGTGCTGGTGTCATTTGACCTACAGGTGAAAGGTGAGGGTTGAAAGGGAGAGTGGTTAGGGAGCGTGTAAAAACTTCTGTGTTTCCGTTTAGTCCCCGATTTGAAATGTGCTGAAAATGTTTTTTTTTTTTTTTATATATATTGTTTGTTGAGATTTTATGGAGCGAATGGCAGTGAGAAGGTAAGTTATGTTGATTTGTGTTAAAAAACACAGAGTGAGGCTCTCGTTGAGTTTTACTTTTGTCTCGAGCGCATTAGCATTGGAAGAAGCCGTGTGAATGCCGTAACACCTACTCAGGTGTTACGGTATTTAACACACGTTTTTTTCCATTGTAAAAAACGGAAGCCATTAATTATAATATTAAAATTAACCACATCAGAGAAGAAAGATCACACTAAACAAATGTGTTGATCCTTCTGACTTCCAACCAATATCTACCACACACATTTTATAACTTTCTGGACCCTACAGTATTATTTTTCACAATCACCTCTATTTACATAAAAAAACATTTTTAAACTGAAAAATATAGTAAAAAGCAATTAGCTTTTGGGAACTCTTCTCAAACACAGCCACTCAGCTCAGAGTTCTAGAATCAGGGAGTTCTAGAAACGGGAAGATATGATATCTGTGAGAACCACGTTTGACAATGATCCCCCTGCTGTGAAAGAAGCTAGCTTTGACATGAGGCCTCTGCTAAACAGCCATAATCCAACTTAGAAAGTGAATATGAATTTAGGAGAACTGGCGGGGAGGGGAGGAGGTTGAAGGAGTTGTATGAGTAGCAGTTAAGCAAACAGTTGTCTGTGCAAATACCTATCTCTCAACTGGAATTTGGGGTAGCGAAAAGAGCTTCTAGTCTCAAATAATGAAGAAGAATGAACTGCTTCCCTGGGATCTTAGGCCATGGGTCTGTAAAAGAGTGAACAAAGAGATTACAGTTTCTTTTCTCTATCCAGCCCTAAAATATAAGACTGGGACCAGCTGTGTGACAGAAAAGATAAAAAGGCAAATTCTGTGTAAATTTTAGGCCGCGTGAAGGACTTCTACAATCTTTGGGTTAGACTTACTTAGAATGCTATTAATTTTAATGGGATATTCTATTCTGTGTTTTGTGTTTAAACCTGTTTATTTTTGTTATTTTTATTTTTAACTCTCTTTATGTACCACGTGGTGGGAACCTATCTGTTAACCACTCACCCAGAAGCTCTACCTCCTATCTGAAACACTCTCTACTCCTCAACCCCCTCTGACACGCAGACCCCCAGCTCTGAACCCCCCCCCCGAGGTAGGGCCACCCTATCTGCCCAGGGCGCTCTATCTAGAATCCAATTTGCTGGTCAAAAGGGGTCCCCTGTGTGAGGAGAGAGGTGCCCGGTACTGGAATGTGGCTCAATGGTCTGCGGTGCCATCACCTATCTCCACCAGTGGAGATTTTTCCTTAGTTAGTCCCTCCCCGGACAAGGGACATGCAGTGCCACCCTGCCCATTGCGTGAGCGCTCACTCTCAAGCCCAGAAGGCAGCCGCCCTACTTCTCCCCCTTGCTTTGGTTCCAACGGCAGTTATACACCCGGTCTCCACCAGGTGTCGAAAACTGCACGGAACACGTCCCCCCTCCCTCCCAGGAGAGGAGAGTAGTCCTCTGGATGCTCAATCCTTTCCTCCCCTGCTGACCGGGCTCATTCCTGAACACAGGTCGCTGGTGTGGCATGAGGTGGCATCCAGTGCCTCAACCTCAGCGCCACGGGCCAGCTCCCATAAACCTGTTTATTTTGAATCTCATACTGTGTATATGTGGTCCCCATTACTTTAGTACCGTATATCTTATGAAACTTATGTAGATGATAATAAATATTTTACATTTCATATATCTGTGACTGCAGTTTGTGTTAAGAGCAGGCACTCTATTTTCAATTTCTTTATTCAACTTTCAGAGATGACTACCATGTTAAAAGTAAACCTGAAACATAGAATTTGTCAGCAGAAAAGACTGTTTGGCCTACTCAGTCTGTCCAGATGGTCCCTGCCTGGTCTGTCTCCACAGACCTTAACTAGTCTCCAGTGACCCAACCTCCTCCTTCCTGTTACTAACATTCTCCTATGTCTATCCTATGCATGCTTGAAATCCCCTACTGTTTTCACCTCCACCACTTCCTCTTGCAGTCTGTTCCAGACACCCACCACTCTATCAGTGAACTTTAATCTGATACAGAGACGGGTATGATATAGCTGGAGTGACTAGCTGGATTCCATTGTCCAAGAGGCCTGTTACTGTGTGAACAAGAACCTGGCCTTGTCCTGCATTATGTCTGTGATATGTCTTAAAGCTAGCAGCCCTGAGTGAGTTGTGCCCAGGTTGATGGCAGCATGACTGAGTGTGCAGGCTGTGCCACAACTGATTAGGGCATCATTTTTATTTCATTTCATTTATTTATTTTGCAGGTAGGTACACTGGAATAAAATATTCCATTTTCAGGTACGACCCGAAGTCAAAAGTACATAGACAACAACATACAACTAATAAAATAATATTACATAAAGAAAGCATTAATTACAACTTACATGGATATATTAACATACTAAAATGCCAGCAGAATAGGCCTAATGGTCTTTCATGTCTGCTTATTTGGTCAGCCCCCACCTCTGGGAGCTGATCTTGCTGCCCCCCTCTCCCTCTCTGGCTTCTCCCTTCCCAGCCCTGGATATTCTCACTGCACTGGTTTTTGCTTCCAGAACCCTTCCCCTGTACCTGTCCCACCCCCACCTCTTGAACCCTCCACCATTTCTGCCTCCACCAGCCCCTGGGTAGCACATTCCATGGCTCCACCACCTCTCAATGAAGTAGCACCTCCTCCTTTCTCCCTGAATCCTCCCCTCCAGCTTCCACCCATGCTCTCTAGTGCCTCTTCCTTCGGAGCACCCTGACTGCTCCGCCTTTATTTATCCCCTCTTATGGACCTGAAGACCTCTATCATGTCCCCCGGGTCCCTTCTCTCTCCAATGTGTACATATTTAGCTCTTCTAGCCCTCCCCATAGGTCCTATCCCCAAGCCCCAAATCATTTGGTTGCCCTCCTCTGGACCCACTCCAGGAGTTCAATGTCCCTCTTTAAATGTGACCTCCAAAACTGCATGCAGTACTCGAGGTGCGGCCTCACCAAGCAGTTACAGTGGAGTATCACTTCCTCCTTCTGGAGGTGAGCCCTTAGTGATGCACCCAAACATCCTGTTGGCCTTTGTCGCTGCCCTCCTACAAGTCTCTGAGTTGTTCATCTTGACATCCCCGGTCATACATATACATATACATCTGAGATTTTAAAATGCTGAGTAACAGATGAAACAGATGGTTTAACAGATGGAAGGCGCTAAAGGTTGTTAGTAAGATGTTCCATAAAGATGCAGCGTAATATGCAAAAGTTGTTTTACCGGCATTTGTACAAACAATGGGATAACTAGCTGATGATTTTCTGCTAGAAACCAATATATAGAAGTATACTGATTTAATAAACCATGTAAGGAGACCGAATGCCAAAATTCATCACATTATATGTCAAGTGAACTAAAGATACTTTGTAATAGTTCAAAACTGAAAGCCAATTAGATCTATCCAAAATTATGAACATATGAACATACAAATTTCCCAGCAGATAAAGGCCTAGTGGTCTATCAAGTCTGTTCAAATGTGCAGCTACCACCCCTTATTCTGCAGCTGTGCTTCCCTCCATCCCTTGACCTTCCCCCTTGCCCTGTCCCAGCCCCTTTTGAAGCAGTCCACTGTTGTACTGGATACTATTTCTGCCAGTAACACATTCCACCCAGCTACCACCCTCTCCGTAAAAAAGTGTCTCTTCATCATCCTCCTGAACCTTCCTCCCTCCAGTCTCATATAATGGCCCTGGGTGTCCCTTCCCTTACTTTGAACAGCCCCTCTGTACCTGTCTTGTTTATTCCTTTCATGTACTTGAAGGTGCAATCATATCCCCATCCCTCCTCTCCTCCAGTAAGTACATCGTCAACTCCCTCAGCCTCCACTCATATGGTAAGTCCCGAGCCCTTAATCATCTTTGTGCCTCTTGCTTGCCCCCTCCAGTAACAAGTTAATGTCCTTTTCAGATACAGGCACCAGTACTGCACACAGTACTCCAGGTGCAGTCTAACTAATGATCTATACAGTGGTAGAATAATCTCTCCTCCTTGAGGATTTACCCTTGCAATGACATCCAGCATTTTGTTGGCCTTTGCAGCTGCCTTCCTACATTGTGGCAGTTGTTCATTTTCCTGTAATGTGCACCCCAGATTCTTTTCTTCTGTCTCGGCAAGCTGCACTCCCAAGCTGGTAACTTCTCCTTGGGTTTTTCACCCCAAAATGCAGCACCTTACACTTTCTGGCATTGAACCCCAGTTGCCATGTGTCCAACCAGGTTTCCAGCTTTGCCAGATCATCTTGCAACCCTGCCATCCCCTAGGTTGTCCAACACTGCTCCCATCTTTGTATCATCAGCAAACAGACTGATCTTACTCATTATGCCTAATGATACATCTGCAATGAATATCCCAAACAACACTGGTCCCAACACCGAGCCCTGCAGAACACCCTCGTCACTACCTCTGGGATGAGAGCTCCCCACCCACTACCATCCTCTGTTGCCTTCCCTGAAGCCAGTACCCTACCCACCTCACCAGCTTTGCACCTGCCCCTGTGCCTTCTAACTTACTTCCCAGCCTCCCATGCAGCACTGAGTCAAATGCCTTACTGAAGTCCAGGTACAGGACATCCACTGCATGGCCCCCATCCAGTTGCCTAGTTACCCAGTCATAGAACTCTACCAGGTTGGTTTGGCAGGATTTGTCATATATGAAGCCATGCTGTCTGCTGTTCTGTAGTCCTTTGGCCTCCAGGAGGGCCACCAGCCCCTCCTTCAGGATAGCCTCCTTCAGTTTACCCACGATGGATGTGAGGCTCACCGGTCTGTGGTTTCCCAGACCATCCTTTGGGCTGCTCTTGTTGAGGGGCACCACATGAGCCATTCTCCAGTCCTGAGGTACACACCCTGAGTGTAGTGAGGCTTTAAATAGGTCTGCCAAAGATCCCACCAGGACCTCTGCCAGATCCTTCAGTACCCTGGGGTGGATGCTATCTGGGCCTAGCACCTTGTTCACCATCAGTGCCCTCAAACCCTCCAGAACCCGGCCCTCCATGATTTCCCCATCCTTCACCCTTCCCCCTCTTTTTCTGCCCTCCTCCCCTTTGGTATCATCCCCCTTCCATTGCTCCTCCTGATAGTCCCATCCAACCTGCTTATATTCACCTAATTTGCTGAGCAAACTTCACTTCAGTGACTCCCACCACCACACACCAGATTGTTTCACACACTTCCTTACAGTTGATCAGGTCCAGTTACCTTAGTACACTGCAGTCGGTCTTTTCTGTCTGGAGTCCCTCTCAGCTGCTGGCAAGTAGACGTCCACATGTGCTTGTCTGCACTACTACCTAGTCTAATCTAACAGGAAGGAACATGCTTTACTGTGCTCCCACTGACATGCTTGCAGTTCAACACAGGCACAGGGTTTGAAGTTGCAAACTGCTATCCAGCCCAAGCAGCTCCACAGTGGTGCTAAAATAACTGTCACTTGCGGATTAGCAATCAGCAAAAAAAGGGACAAAACTGGGACAAGTAAGCAAAAACAGGACAAAGTGCCATTTTGCAAAATATGTGGGGACATTGGGACATGTTGCCTAAAATAGGGACTGTCCTGGGAAAATAGGGACTGTTGGTAGCTTTATATGTGGTCCTTACAGTTCCTTTTCTCCCTGATGTACCTGAAGAAGTCCTTCTCCCCTTCTGAATGCCCTGCATCAGCCTGAGCTCCATAGATGCTTTGGCTGCCCTAATGCCCTTGTCACCCCACCCCTTCAATTCCTTCAGGTACTCCTACCTGTCCTCCCCTCCCTGTTTTCTTGTACCTTCTAAAAGCAGCTCTTTTCCTCTTTACCTTTTCCATGACCTCCTTGCTCACCCAGCTGCTTTGCCCTGGCCTTCTTGCTGTGGGCTTGCTGCAGGTTCTGGTTGCCTCCACTGTCCACAGTTTTATGAGCTCCCACCTCTGGTTAGTGCCCATACTAGGTTGAATTCTGGCCAGGTACTCTTTTACCACTTCCCCATCCTCCAAAACTGGCCATCCTGAAGCCCAGCACCTTTGTGCTGGATTCTATTCTTCCTTACCCATATCCGACATGAACCATACAGAGTTGTGGTCACTCCTCACCAGTGGTTCTTCCACCCTAAGTTCCTCACAAACTCCCCATTTGTCAGCATGAGGTCAAGGGTATTACCTAACCTAGTTGGTTCACTGACCAGTTGCATCAAAAAGCTGTCCTGAAAGGCATCCAGCAGCAACTGCTCCCTTCTATTCCTGGTTGTTGGGGTACTCTAATCAACTCCTGGCATGTTGAAATTCCCCATAGTCACCACACTACCCTTCTCACAGGTCCTTCTGCTCTCCCACTAGTTCCCTATCTAACTCTTCTGTCTGAAAGGGCAGCCTGTACACCACTCGATTCTGAGAATCGTATTCTTGGAATCCTGGTTTGCATCCATAGTGACTCCATACTACCCTCCTCCCTTCCTCCCATACACACTTCAGTCCTTCCCTCACATATCATGCCACCCCGCTTCTTTCCCAGTCCTCTATCTCTACAAAATATCCTGTACCCTGGTATCGACAGGTCTCAGTCATTGTATTGGGTGGCCCTTGTTTTGTAATGGCTGCAAAGTACACCTCCCCTCTGCTATGAGAGTCTGTAGCTCTGAAGTTTTCTTCCCAAGGCTCCTAGCATTCAGAGTGACCACACCCACCCCTTCCCTTCTGTCCTCCTTTACTAACATCATAACTAGTGCTTTGCCCATTGTCACTGTTATTATGGGATAAGCTCATGACTTCCCAACCTGTGGTCTCTCCATGTCCCTTGCCCACTTGCCACCCCCACTCCTAGTTTAAATTTCAGCTTCCTCTATGTACTCTGCCATCCTCTGTTTCAACACTTTCTTTCCCTCCTCACTCAAGTGTAGTCTATCCTTGGCATAGAGACTACTGTCCTCCCAGGTCACTGCCCACCCCCACCACCCCATATCCATTAGCATGACACTGGGTTCTTAGCCATTCATTAAAGTATTCATTCTCAGCTTTCTTGCTGTGTTTGCCCTAGGCACTGGAAGTATGTCTGAGAAAGTTATAGATCTTCCTGCCCACTTACACAATTGTCCTAGTTCCTTAAACCTCCTATGGGCTATGTCCACCATCCTGTCAGCCAGGTCATTCGTCCCCAAATATATAATTAAATGAGGCTTCTCCCTACCCCTTCTTTCATATTTTAGAAGAGATTGTCCCACCCTTTCTGCTGTCATTCCCAGCATGGCCTCCACCCAAATGTGACTATGCCTCTCCCCTTTGCTACCCCATCTAACTCCTCTTAGTATTGAGTCCCCCAGCACTAAAACTCCACCCCCTTACTAACTGATTGCTTCCCTTCCTCCCCATCTCTCGTTCCTAGCTCCTCCTCTTCCTCCTGTACAGTAGTTTCCCCTTCTGCCCCTTTTGTAATTCCCCAGCAGAACTTCCCCCACTCCACTTTCATCTGGACTTCTATCAGTTTCTCCTCCAAGTTCAATACCTCCCTCTTCCTCCTTTCTCTCTAGTACTGCAAAAGCGATTTTGGATGACCCTTCTCCAATGCTCACTTCCTCTCTCTCCTCATAATAGCCCATTCCTTCTTCGACTCACAACTGTTGCCACTTCTCCTCCCCACCAGTCCCGTTCTCCTCCTTCCTGTTGTCTTCTGTCCCTTGACCTGATTTCCCTGACACCCGTTCTTCTTGGCATGGGCCCCCCAGGTGTGTGAGTCCTATGTGGTGCTAAAAGTGTAAATTTACTAATTTTTTCAAGTAATACTTCATTCCTTGAAAAAATATTAGAAGATGCAGAGTCCGTGAAGACAGAAGCATAGTTTAAGGTTGGTAAGAGATTTTGCTGAGCTATGGCAAGCCTAGTTTCCTGTGTTAAAAAATGTTTAATACTACATAATGTACACATTTTTGGGTGAATTTTTGCAGACTTTGTCAAGACACACATTGAAACTAAGTACTGGTCCAAAAAGATGTCCAGACATTTAAATTAACTTACATATTCAATAGGAGAACCATCAGGAGTGCATATCCTAAAATCACTAGAAGAGTGTTTCAGCTGAGGAATGGAACCAAATAGCACAGATTTTATTTTTGCTTTATTTAAAGTTAGATTGTTCCAATATAAACAATTTTGCATCTTGGCAAATTCACCATTCAATATATTACTGATTTCAACTACTTTTGGACTATAAGTCATTAACACTGCGTCATCTGCATATAAAAATAAATCACAATTACTAGTCACCCTGGTTATAGGGTCAAATAACTGTAAAAAGAGCAGAGGGCTCCAGTATGGAGCTCTGTGGGACTCCACACTGGACCCTGTTGTTTGATAAGAATATGATATGATATGATATGATATGATATGATATGATATATGATATGAAAATTTTGAGAATAATTGGAGGAGTTGTGACATTTGTTGGTAGTTTGCATGTGACTTAATTATATATGATAATGCAGGTGCTCTGTTTAAATGGAAATGTGTAGGACAAAACGCTAGCTCCAAGAGAAGCAGCATTAGTCTAATGCTGGCTTTTAATTCGTCTTTTTAGGCTAGATTATGCACAAGGTGTCTGCTGTCAACTCGTGGTACTGCAAGCATCAAGCAACTTGGTGGTGCGTAATTCTGTCATTATTGAAACATGATAAAGATAGGATGAAGATACTAAGTATGCTAGTATTCTGCTTGCTTTTAATCTATATAAGTCACACTCCATTTTGTTGAATGAATGGCTAATGCCATAACTACCTACATAGTGTGGAAGTATATCCCCATAAGGTAAAAAGTTTATAACGAGACCTGTCTTGTCATATATTCTCCTAGGACTTTGCAGTTTAATGCCTGAATTTATACTTTGCCACAATACTGAAATAGGAAATACATAGAGTGATTTTTAACATCAAAGTGTTATTCAAGGGGAGCAAAAGGGCACTGTAAAGTACATAAATTATTCATGCTAGATGATCATTTTATTTTTAAAAAACTTCAGCTTAAACATGTGATTATGGCTCACTTAGGTCTTGGCTCTTGATGAACACATAATAGTGACTTTGTGGGCTCAGCTGTAGACTTGGCCTCTCAATCCCATGTTGTTTCTCAGTTGTATAATTTTCTCCTTACTCATTTACTTCCTCACATAAACAGGATTTGTCATCATTGGGATAGGGAGTTCCCATCTAGGCATTTTAATTAGACCTGCATTTGGCAGGATATGCATACCTACATGGACAATAAACTTCACCTCACACAATTTAATATTCTACACAATTTATATTATACCCCTCAAAGATTGTTTAAGATTGGCTGTGCCAGTTCTCCAACTTGTATTAGATGTGGCACAGCCAAAGGCACCCTGTTTCATATTCTGAGGGATTGTTGTAAAGTTTATCCTTTACGGAAGGCCATTAAATCGAAGGCTGATCCCCTATTGGGCATATCATAGTTATTTACCCCTGAGGTGTGTATAGTAGGGGATTTCAATGGTATCCATATCAAAGAATGGAAGTATGCCATTGCCATGATCTCAATTTCAGCTAAAAGGGTTGTTTTCTGGCACAGGAGAGACCAAGTCACTATATCTTATCAGGAATAGTTACAGGAACTTCTTTTTAACCTTCATTTTGAGAAAATGATTGCTAGTTTTCATGACCAACTCCATCCTTATGACATCAAAATGGAGCAGACTGCACATGGTATATTCTGTTTAGTCAACTTGGAGTGGGCTCCCTCTTGTCTCACTTGTCCCCCTTGTATCATTTGCCTTCTTTGACATGTTCTGACTTGTTTGTATCGTCTAGTATTGGTTATAGTGTCATGCTGTAGTTGTATTGCTCTACTTTTCTTTCCTGTGTTTGTTCTCTTGTTATGTATGAGCAACTTACCTTCTAGGCCCAGATTCACATAGGGCATACTCCATTCCCTGATGGAGGGGAGATGGGGGGTATATGTGTTTGTTCTTGTTTTGGTTGTGATGTTATATTATTGTTGTGGTTTAATTAAACTATAAATAAAGTAAAATATTTTAAAAAGTATATAAGCTGAACACCTAAAGAAGTGGAGAAGTCACTAAAGGTGGCAACATACTGTAAACATGGCAATGGTGACAGATTGAAGGAATCTAAACATCCCGAACAAGCTAGGTAAAGAACTATCTTCCCACACCACTGGCAAGTATATTCAACAAGTCCATCAGAAATGCATATTTGCCTCATGACTGGAGAGTGGCCCATGTTGTGAGAATATTCAAAAGGGTTCAAGGGCAGACCCAGAAAACTATGGTATAGGCTAGTTTGATGTCAATACCAGGAAGCTGCTGAAGGCCATCATAATAAAGAAAACAGTTGAACACTTACAAGAAAACAAATTGGACTTGATGACCCAGTACAGACTTTATTGGGGGAAATACAGCCAAGCAAACTTATCACATTGTTTGCAAAATGCCACTGAAGAATTCATACACACCAAAGAACTAAATATGGGAAATTCTGTGGATGTTGTATCTCTGAACTAAAATAACTCACTGATACTCTAACCCTGTGTGGATAGTAAATAAATTAGAGACCCTAGAAATAACTGGGTGTGGAATGAAATGAGTCCAAAACTGGCTGCAGGATAGGAGACAGAGTCATAACATATGGTAACCAATTGTAGGAAACAAGTGACCAGTGGGTTATACAGCAGGCAGTCTGTTCTGGGACCTATAAGTTATAACAATATATTTATGCATGACCTGGAAGTGGGTGCCTGCTGGATCATCAAGTGTTCTGGCAACACCAAGACTGGAAGAGCTGCTGCAGCTCACTAGAAGACAGACGAAATGCAGAAAGACATTCACAGGTTTGGGAAACAGTTGGCAAAATGGCAGATTAATATTAATGTTGAAAATACAAGATGATGCCTGTAGGAAAAAGAGCACAAATCCAAACTGAAGCAGAATGGCATGGACTTTACCAAACCAAATAAGAAAAATATCTGCTGGTACTAATCAGCTTAATCTTTGAAAGGTACAGTGGTATGAGACAGAAGCTGTCCAGCGAGAAAAATTATGGCATGCATTAAGAGATTTTTTTTTTTTTATTTAAAACATGTTATTAAACTTGGTTGGGACAAGATACATAACATATGAAGGATACAAACATATATGTTCATTTTACATATCAAAATCCAGAGCAAAGGAGAGAAAAGTGTCCAATAATTTGGCAAGTTTCTCAACCAAGTTACAATTATACTATTACTATCTCCTCCCAAACCCCACCCTCACTATCCCATCCCCATCTCCGGAGTTCCAGGTATAACCAGTATCATATAGATGACAATAATTGTAATATAGCAAAAAAAAGTGCCACTGCATAACATAATATAATTCTGCTTAGACGCAAAGGTGTAAAATCATTAATGATAGAACTTAAATGGAAACCATGAATGTCCAGTAACAAATATACAACTAACCTTCACCTGAGATTCAATGATAGCAAAGTGTAAAGAGGGTCCCAAACCTGTTTGTATTTTTTATCTGAGTGTGACATACTAGCAATGGTACGTTCAGCTTGAAGTGCAAATAAGATTTCCCGGTACCATTCCTTGTAAGTAGGGATATCCTGGTTGCACCAATGCCGAATAATAACCTTTTTGGCACAAGCTATTATTAGGGCCATATGTGGTTTCTGGTTGCTTTCTGTATGTGCCTTTGGTGGTGTCTGATATTAAGAATCTAAGTGTCATTTGTGGGTATTCTGTGTTTTGGTGGGTACTTTATTTTCTCTGGTAAACAACTGAGTATGCCTATTGCCTAATACTTTACTATACATTATGGCCTAGATATTCAGAAATGCATCAGAACCCAGTGCAAGTCCAGTGCAGTGCAAGTCCAATGTGCTGGGTGCAGCAGGAATGATATTGAAGTCAGCATGCCGTAGTGCGCAAAAGCAGAACCCTGGCTGAATAGGCACAGTTGCACAATGGCATAACTGGCAATGCGCAATGGTGCAGGAATGGTGCACCATGGCACAAGAAGAGGTGTGCCATGGCGCAAGCACACACACACACACACACACACACACACACACACACACAGTTCGCCACAGCAGCAGAGCAACCGGGGAGTGGGGGCATGGCACAGAAGTGATCCACAAACAAAACCAGGGAGGGACAGTGACAGGCCACAGGAGGCCACCACCAGCAGGGCACAGCATGGTGTGAACAGGCACCCACACCCCCACCCCTGAGCACAACAGTGGCACCATAGTGAGGCAACAGGAGAAGCCAGTGGCCAACCGAGGGCCACCAAGGGAACCCCCGCAGGCTGCATGCCATGCCCCCCAGTACAGCCAGACCACAGCAGGACACACCAAGGACCATACAGCCAAGCACACACACCCACAACACATCCCTGACAAGTCACCCATGGGCACCCCCCGACACACTCACTGACCTGGGGGGGACACCACCATAGTGGGACACACTGACACACAGCAGGGATCCACAGCAGAACAACAGGCACCCTGACACATGCACACTACATGGACAGGTACTGGGCCACTGCAGCATGGTGCCACATGCCACCTGCAAAGCAGACACTGACACAGGTAGGTAGAGCATAACAATGTATTAAGTAACAGAACAGCCAACTATGTACAAATCAATGGGGAGGGAAGGCATATTACTGAGAGGGATTGGGACAGGGAAGAGTGACTCTATAGTGGGAAGGGGGACTGGTGGGGAGGAACAGCAGGGGACACAGGGGATGGTAGGGTGGACATCAGCGGCAGCCACGCCGTGCTGCCCCAAGTCATCCATGGCATCTGCCATCAAACACTCACCAGTGTATTTGGATCACCATATCCATCGTGGTCAATGTTATTAAAATTATCTGCTACAACAGCTGGCAATACAGGGACATCCTTCTCCGCCTCTGGACACCTAGGAGAAGGGACAGAACAGGTCATCAGTGCAGTGTCCCACAGAACCATGCCCAACCTCGTACATAGGGCAGTGGGAACACCCCCCAGAGGGCCTGCACAGGCCACCCACAGGGGGATGGACCTACATCTGCCAGAAACGTGGAACACCACTGCAGTACACAATGGTGGCACCTGCCACACAGTAGCCAGCCGACTGCACAATGCCAGTCATGTGGCACAGTGCCCATGCAGCACCACAGCACTGACATTGGCAGCCAGGTGCACACCCACCCCACCAACAGCTAGCACACATGTACAATGGATGTGCCACAGTGGCAGGCACCAAGCACAGTGCAACACACCCAGTCCCCATGGCACACAGCACAGGTGGCCATGTCCAGACCCATGCTCCTGCCAACTCCCAATAGAAGTGTGGAGGCCCATGCCAGTGCTTACCTGCTCTCCATGGCCCCACAGGTGCTGGGGCCACTCCAGTGACACCTCCGGGTCCTGCAGCAGCCTGTTGCCCTGCTGCAGTGGCCGCCACAGCTCTCCACTGATCTTCAGGCCTGGGAATGGAACAAGGTCAGGAACACATCAGTACACATCCACTGGAAAGGCCACCCCAGCACAGTGTGGTCCTCTGCCTCGCGTGGTCCACACAGCGAAAGCGCAACACAAGCAGTGGTGGGTGATGCATCCCTGTGATGTACATGATGACAGCCTACCACCGTGTGGGACATGCCAGGCAGCTCACAGTACACCACAGTACAGCACCAGGGCAAACATGCATGCTGTGCCTACTCATCTGGCTGTGGCACATACCCACACCTGACGTGTGCATCCAGGCATCAAAGGTGACCAGGATCACTCCACAGGATGTCCCCATTCTGGTGCCAACACTGTTCACCAGTCCTGGCCATCCCAGTATGCTACACTAGCACAGTAGCAATACCGTCCCAAACAGCGACACAGGGCTGCTGTAATGGGGCCTGACCATACAGCTGGGGTGCATGGGGCTGGACGCAGGCCATGAAGTTGGCCAGCTCCACATGCATCCAGTTGCTTGCATAAGTAGCCCTCTGCTGTGCCATAATGCTGCTGTGAGCCATGGTGCAAAATGGCGCCCATAGCTGCATGTGGTAACAGCATGAGCCAGATGCACGGGCCGAGAGAATATGCGCTGTGCCTGCCAATCGTGCAATGGTGTGGATGTGTGACATGGGCGTGACTGGGTGGGAGTGGGGCTAAGTGTGTGGGTTGGTCAGGGTCACAGGTCACTGCAGGGGTCAGGGCATGCCACGTGCACAGAGTGCCGACTGTGCAATAGCAGCCATGGTGCACATACTGTGTCATGAATGCTATTGTGCAGTCAGTGCATTGTGTGCAATAGGTGGTGGTGCACCACATGGAGAATGTGCACAGCACCACTGCGCACCGTGCATGCATGCCCAATGCACCACGCCATGCTCTGGCACATTCAACTGACTTGCTCTGGAGCACTCTCAATGCACATGGTGCAAATATGTGATATTCTGCCATCACAAGCTAATGAGCTCATCAGCCAATGCCCACCAATTGACCAGGTTAGAAAGATACCTTAAGTTGGTTCATGGCAGGGTTATCAGAACTCACTGAAGTTGTAGGTTGTAGTCCTGGTTTAGAACTATTTAAATAGTTCTAAAGTTATTTTGTTTTAATTTTTTCACCTTCATCACCAGCCTGCTGTTTTAGCTGACCCACAACCCTGTCCATCATGCACCTTCCCTGGATCTTACCTGCCTCATCCAGTGTGTCCCCATGACTTGCTCCCACCCCACACTGTGGGACCCTTCACCAGGGCTTGCCCCAGAGCATCTTGAGTCATCAAATGCCAGCATGTGGGAAACAGTGCCACAGTCAGTGGTGCAGGGCTCAGGGTGGGGGCCAGTGTCATCTAACTGTGGATGTTTTTCACCTTGTTTTTCACCTCCTGAAGACACCACCAGATTGGGACATTAGGGCTCAGATGTGTATGTGGATGTTCCATCCTTGCAGATGGTGGGCAGCATCTCGCTCCATGAGGGCCCCTATACTGCACTGCCACCTGTTGTCACCCAAGTGACAGATGGCAGCATCACAGCAGGAGCTGGCAACCATCTCCCACCACCGCTTATAAGAAGAGAGTATCTTGTGGGATGTTTGGTTCTGCACCCCTGGCTGACCCTACTGCACAAGAATCTTTCCTGAACCAAGGTCACTGGCACTTCAAGTGGTATCTCAACTACTCCTCTTACCAGCCAGCTAGTTCAAATGTTCTAATCTGCTTTAGAGCGTAAACTCTTTGTCTATTGGACCAGAGAGAAGGAACAGAAAGTGTGGGACTGACAGAAAAAATAAAAGACTTGCCCTCTCAGCCTAACAATAATCTTAATTATAAAATGGTTTAAAAACTGTGAAACCTGATTGGCCAAGGGCCATCTTTACTTGTGCTGTTATCTCAGCATAGCAGCACTGGATAAAGATCCAGCAGCCTCATCACACTAAAATTAGTACTAATGACACATCCTTGCTTGCCATCACAGACATGGCTGTCACCTTTATTCTCTAAAAACCTTATCAGCCATAAATATGAATTTGCCTTAAATTTAAGAAATCATAATTAAATGTTATTTGCCTTCATAATTCTCTTCTGACATACACATATACATAAATGTTAAAAAATGAAGTACTACAGTACTTTCAATTTTAATTTCTGGTGATTCTTTGCTGACCATGAGAAATTCCCTCTCCTTATCTGCTTACCAGGGAAATCTCTGCAGTTTAAACTGCTACAGTTAAAACAAAAGCCCAGGTTCCATCTGAGACTTTTGTTATGTGCTCGTAGTAAACATTCTGCTAGTAGATCTGAGCAGAAATTTGAATTCTTCTATTCCATCCATTGTAAATATTCCATCTCTTGAATGTAGGAAAGATAGAAAAGAAGCCAGGTAGTGAAAAGAGGGAATACTATAAAGAAGAATAAGGAAAGGTGAGGAAATGGGTAAATGTGGGTGGGTTGAGGAAAATAGAGGGTTTAAGTGCTAATTAAAAATACATGTATTTTGTTGTGCATAATATTTGAATCTGAAATGATATGCCAGTGCTGGGATGTGCTGGAACTATTTTGTTAGGGTGGATGAACATTTTTTAAAGTCATAAAACATGTTTCTTATTTTTATTTGTGTCATTTTTTCATTCCCAGGCCCCAAAAATCTTGCACCATTTTATAATCACAATAAGACACTCTATCTATGTGTGCTTTGAGGTGGGATAATGGCACTTCTTTTTGTGGCTGAAGGCACTCAGCGATGTTTTAGTGCCTCACAATACAATCAAGGTGTGCTATTATCCCGCCATACAGTGCCCACCCTGTCATGTCATATTGCTTAAATTTCCATAGCACATGCAGAAAAGAAAGAGAAACACAGTGTGCCATTTAAATTGCAAACTCACAAATCATGAGCTGTGGTTTGTCACAGCTGTATACACACGCATACTGTATGTGATCTTCACTCCTATGTGTGTCTCACTAAAACAGTTTAAAAGTAATTTCCAATAATTAGTTTGTTTTCCAGACTGACATCTCTTGTTTTGAAACCTCTGAACAGAAAAGGCACTTTATTTAGTATTTAGTATTTAGAATTCTTAGGATTTAGAACCCAAGGGTGTTCTAGTTCAAAATTAGAACTCAAATCTCTGGGTTCTATGAACATTGTAATATTTTAGAACTACACCTGACAACCCTAGATTATGGGTCTAGTAGTGTCTAAGCAACAGTTCAACCAAAGCAGACCCTAGATGAGTAGTCGTTCTTTGGAGAAAAGAATGAATAAAATTAAAAGCGTTTCAAATTGTAAAAATAATTTGTGCATTCTGGTAAGACCTGGGTACCTATCAAACCTTTCTAGCCTTTAAAACTTTTGCAGTTCTACAAGACCTACTAAGTAATTGGTTGTGCTCAGCTAATATTTGTAGCTGATGCTCTCATTTTCAGTCTTGTATTACTTTTTCATATAGCATAAACATTTTAACATTTAAGTGCTACTGTGCTGGAAATAATTGGAGCAAAAATACCTAAACATACTCATAATGAGACTGAATGGTTGAGTAAATGGATGAATGATATACTTTCATCTCTGGAATTTAAGTTTAAATTTAGCTTAGATTATAGTGGACAAAATGATTATAATCTGCGGCCTGTAAAGTTACAAGTGAAAAGAGTTCAGACCAAGTATTACTGACCACAAAACTACTCCAAATTAACTCTTAGTCCGCCTTCCAGCTCTGAGGTTCACCAAAATTGATTCCGTGGAGAATACAAATAATTTTCCTGGTGCCAGAAGAGGTTGCTCCAACCAAAGTAAAAGTAAGTTATAGCCAACTAAGTCTACATTTGGGTTGGTATGAGACATTTGGGCAGTCTAATGTAGATTAGAGAACAGGAAATTGGCATTTCATTTCAAATTGCTATCCTTGTTGATTATGTTATGAGTCTCCAGAATCATACATCAGTGAAATGACTTTTAGAGACCCACTAATTTTTGTTGAAACTTACTTTTGCTACTCCCTTATTATAGTTATGGGGCACTCCTTTGTTTGTTTGTTTTTGTTTGTTTTGCTAAATCATTAGGACATGTATTTTATATTTTCAAATGTGAACAACTGAATTTTAGAATGGCTAGAATATCTGTGTTGCAAGATTCTTCAGGAGGGTTACAGCAAGCTGGGCAGTTTTTCTGATTCCTGGAACATTAGATTATTGATTGATTGACCGCAATCTTTGAACCCTATCCCCCAACCTGCCTCCAGGTCTTTCTTCCACCTGCTCAAGCTTTTCTGCACACTGCCAGGGCAGTCAGAAGAGTGGGTGAGTCTTTCTTCTGTAGTCTTGTGCCAGTCCTGCTCTGGATTGGTGAAAGCTCCATCATTCACCATGCAAACAGGTGCATGCCAACTAAGGCAGCTCCAAAGGACACTACCTTCCTTCCCATGACAGCCATCCTTGGCCACCAGGAAGCAGATATGCAGTGGAAATAATTAACCCCTCCCTGAAGCAAAAATTGTCCAAGACATATACCAGAACCATGTCTCACTGTCAGTATCAGATGTCCTTGGATAGGGTTGCAAACCAGGCCATCCAGATATCAAGCAGTAGGATTAATGCTGTGCTAGCCAGACCACCACAGAAATTCAGTGTAGACAAATGCAAGGTGCTACACATAGGGAGGAAAACAGAGGTAAGACCTACATGCTGTGTGGGGTTCCTCCTGTTGCTGTCACAGAGGAAAAAGGCCCGGGCTTCATGATAGAAAATGCACAAGCATGGCAAGCAGGGTGTGGCCACTGTTAAAGGGACAACAGAATGCTGGGGTACATTGAAAGTGGATGACCATTAGATCAGGGGATGTAATCCTGTCACTTTAAAAGACCCTGCTCAGGCCCCATCTGCAGTAATTAGATGCAGTTTTAGCCTCATTACAAAAAGAAAATTCAAGAAGCTGAGAGTGTATAACACAGAGCTACCAAAATGGTATGACTGAATAAAAGCTGTGAGGAGAAGCTGGAGGCCCTTAACATTTTCACTCTGGAGAAAAGGAAGATGAGAGGGGACATGATCTCCGTGCTGCACTTACTTAAAGAGCAGGTGCCTACTGTCCTTTATCCAGTCCCCACAAATATATGATAACTGACCTGCTCCAGTGTTGAGGGGTATTAAAATCCTGCGATTCACTCAGTAACAAAGTTACAGCACTCTAAAATTACTACAGGAAAAACAGAAACTTCCTGAATCTGCTGACTTAAGCCCACAGACAGGCACCCACAGCCCCTTCTGTGATGTCAGAAAATATGAGGCTGTGTGCTCCAGTGACTTGTATGAGTGCGATTTTTCTATGTCTTTAGTACTATTTAGGAGTTGCGATATAAACAAATCAAGTGACTGCTGGAGTAACAGTCCTGTTACTCAGCGGTGGTTTAGAGTTTTCTAAATCGCACCTCTAACTAGTACTAAAAGCTATAGAACAATGCGCTCATACAAGTCAATCGGCATTTACAAAGCCCTCATTTTCTGATATCACAAAGAAGAGGGCTGTGATGTGTCTGTGAGCATGTCAGCAGATTCGAGAAGCTTCTCTGTTTTTCTGTAGTAAATATTAGCGTGCTGTAACTTTGTTACTGAATTGACTACTGCAGGATTTTTAATACTCCTCAACAATGGAGCAGGTCAGCTATCATATGTGTTTGGGGGCTGGAAAAATGACAGTAGGCACCTGCTCTTTAAGGGTAGTGACAAAATCAAACAGAGATGTTTGTTCAGTTATCCTGCAAAAGATGGAGCCCAGGGGACGTGCCCTGAAGCTCAAGAGTGATAATTTCATGAGTAAGGCTAGGAGGCCCTTTTATCATAGATAGTGGTGAACCAATTGAACACCTTCCAGTAGAGACAGTTGTTCTGAAGGCAGTAGAGTTCTCTATGGCAAGCCTGGAAAATGTGTGCTGAAGGTAATCACTGAGTACCCTGGGTAGTAGAGTTGATAGGGGATCCACATAAATTAGTATGTGTTTGCAATGCAGATTTATTTCATTCCTGCTTATAAGTTTATAAAGCAGGGGTGGGTGAGGGCACAAGAAGGACATAGATTTCCTCTGACCTTAAACTTCTATGTTATTATGTACATTCTCATAATTGCCCATTCATTAGTAATATGGGAGGGAGGGGATGCAATTTTATTTTATTAGTTGTCTTCTATTACCTTGCAATATATAAAGGTCACTTTTTCCAACAGGGAAATAGTGGCATCCAAACCCTACACTATTGGAACGACATTATTCAGTTAATACTATCATTCAACTGTCACAGTGATAGAAAACCAAACATCTGTAAAAGCCAGTTAGTTTAGTGTGAGTCAACTTTTACTGTTACAGTCGCATGCAGAAAAAGCTGACCAGCATACCTTGGCAGCAAAACAATTTCACGTAATATATGTTTAGCCTAAACTAGAAATGTGAGAAAAAATGGGTGCCTACAAATCCCATGTGTCTGCCCGACACACAAGATCCTGTCTCCATTTGCGCGACACACAACTGCCCAAAACGTAAAATCCTGTGTGAGACTGCTTTCGACAGTAGAAGTCTGGCGCTGCAGGAGAGTGATTATGTTTTATTTATGGGGATGCAGGGGAAAAGCTGCTCAGATCTCATGTGGGGAATTTATGCTCGCCGGTACTTGTGAGTTGGGCAAATGGAGTCGGGATGGTTGTGTGTCGGACAGACACACGCCAGATTTTGTAGTGGGTTAAAAAAAATTCCACCGCCAGAATTTGTGCAAAGTCTGATTCTCACTTCCGTGAAAGTTCAGAAATCATTTTGAAACTTTCACGGAAATTCCAACTTAAAATTGTGGAATAAATGTACAGACTGCGAGTTAATGTATTAAACTGTGGGAAAAATTCCACAGAACTGATCACTGTCAGTGGTCAGTTCTGCATAATTTTTTCTGCAGTTTAATACATTAATCTACTCCCCTACAGACTCTCCTTCCACTGTATATAAAATTCCCTGGTGTCTATTGGTCCCCCACCCACTGATCATGGGTCCAGTGTAAAAAATCTTCCTGGAGTCTAGTGGTCCCTCCACCCGCCAATCACGGGCCAATGTAAAAATCACTTAAAATTCCATGGTGTCTAGCAGACCCCCTACCTATCCTAATCCTCTTAATAATTAAAAATGTCAGTCCATTATTCCTAGTGTCTAATGGACCACTCCTATCCCCAATCCCCTGCAAAAAAAGGTATTCCCCATTCCCTGGTGTCTAGCAGACTCACCATCCTGGCAGGTAGTCCCCACCACTCCACTCCCTCCACCCCAAACCTGCGAGGACACAGCACAGCCCTCCTCCTGTCCACTGTGGCCGACTGCCCACTGAGCTGTCAGTGAATGAGCACATACTTGTACAAGCACACACTCATTCATTGCCAGCTCCCACTCCTTGAGTGTGACAGCTCAGTGGGGCATGAGACAAGCATGAGGGCTGTTCTGCTCACTGGATGGAGGACAGGGTGGGAAATGGTGTAGTGAACCCTCCAGGGGACCAACATTCTGTTCTCCCAATCCTGACCCCCACCAGTGACCAAAACAGCCCTCCGCTCTTGTCGCACCACCCCACAGAGCTGTCACACTCAATGAGCAGGATCTGGAATGTCAGTGAATAAGCACGTGCTTTGTACAAGTACACACTCCTTCACTGACAGCTCAGTGGGTGGCTCACACAGTGGGGGAGGGCTGTGTCAGCTATCCACTCTGGGTCAGGTTGGGGGTAACAGGGTGATGGGGGACCACCTGTTGGGTGGAGTCTGCTAGACACCACGGAATGGGGACTACTTATTTTTTTTTTAGGGATTGGGAATAGGGAGGGATCCACAACACACCAGGAATAAAGGACTGCCTTTAATTTATTTTTATTAAGGGATCAAGGATGGTGGGGTCCACTAGACACCAGGGAATTACAATTTTTTTAACTCAGGCCCATGATCGGCGGGTGGCGGGCGACAGACACCAGGGAATTTTTCTTTACATTGGGTCCTCAATCAGCAGGTGGTGGGGTAGACCACTAGACACCAGAGAATTTTTTACATTGTTGGGCCTCCATCAGTTGGGAGAGACCACTAGACACTAGGGAATGTTATTCAGCAGAGGGCCTGTGATCGGTGGTGGGAGGGACCACTAGACAGCAGAGAGGTTATATTTTACATTGGCCAACAATCGGCAGGGGAGATGTCTAATTTTACATCAGGCCTGCTATGTCGGGGTGGGGGGACCACTAGGCACCATCGAATTTTTTTTCTACAGGGGCGGGTGATCGGTGGGGGAGGGGTGTATTACAAAATAATACATTAAACTGTGGATGGTATAAATTCACGGTTTATATGAATTATTCCACAGTTCAGCCAAAAAGTGCATGGAACAGGGCAAAAATCTGCATCACATTCAGAAGATGTTGATCTCACCAGTGGCAGAAGTTCAGAAAATTTAGCAAAATTTCACAAAAGTTCACTCATTCACAATTTCATCCACCTCTAGCCTAAACCTTTCAGTTCTTTGCCACATTGGTTTGGTGACTACACTTTTCAAACATGCAGCTATCTCTCTTCCTGTCATTATAGCTTGCAACCACCTATAGGATTTGAAGATGTACAACATACAACATACAATCAAGAGATTCACTGAAGTCGACAGGCAAAACAACTGAAGCATGATAAGTACATTTTTTTTATCTTCAGCATTGAAACCTCTCAAATTCATATATTACAAAACAAAAATAGAGAATTATGTTCTACTATGCTGTAATACTGCCTCAAGTTTTGTTCTCAAGTTTCTTATAGGTTTCTTACCTTTATGGGCACCGCATCATTCAGTGTCAACTCACCATTGTGGTTTCCACTCAAGCTTCCTGTTTTAAACCATTTTCTGACACTTTTTTAAAAACTCACAAATTGGGTGAAGCTTGAGGAGACTAACACAACAACAAAACGGAAATGAAACTGGGTTATTGGGGACAACTTTCTTAAGGTAAACAGCAGTAAAGTAGCATATGTAAGCAATAGAACTCAGCAGGGTGGAGGTACTGGTGGACATCTGCATACCCAGAGGCATGATAAGGCTTGAACCCACAGGTGCAGGGCTTTACAGCCCTAGAAGTGTGAGTATTTACCATTACCCTACATCCTGAAGGGTCTTATTGTGCTTAGAAATTGATGGACAAAACTTTAAAAAGATAAACAAGTCACAAAATATATAATAAAATATTGCTTAGAAAATGTTAAATAGTCACTCCACAGAGAGTTTCTGCTGTATATGTTAGTCATCTGTCTTTCTACTCATTAAATGGATGGTGTGTTTCTTTCCATGGAATATAAAATTACATGTTCTGCACTATAAAGGGTCTCAGAAATGCTGCAGTCTGCTTGGCTGCCAGCCTTCTGAGAGCCTTACAACAACAAGCAATAAGACCCGACAGGGTGGGCTGTGTTAGCTATATCCACCCGCCGAGGGGCATAATGAGGCCTGATGCGCCACAGGCAGAGAGGGCCTTATAGCCCTGGAAGGGTGGGTATAGGGCCAATACTGCCCACCTTTGAGGGTATTATTGCATTTAGAAATTGGGCCACATATGGCATTTTTATATGAGATTTCAAAACATTAAAAAAAAAAAGGAGTGAAAATGAAGTTTAAGACATTTACTGTAAAGTAGTCCCTCTAATGGTATATGTGCCAGTAAAGGGCAGTGTAATCTTTGACAACTGCTTTTTTTTATTATCTCCAAGTGTAGCACTTTGTGGTCATGTATACCTGGTTTGTTATTAATAAACTTCACACATACAGACATCCATACCTGCTATTGAAATCCAGCAGCAGAGTGGGGTCTTCACCTACCACCGAATGAATGTTTTTATCTGTACAGTCCATTTAGTATCTCGCGTGTATCACACCCGCCACGGGAGCAGTTACTGTGGCTTGCTGTTCCGGTCCATTTCCGTGAAGTTGTGTGTGAAAGATTTTTTGTTTTGTTTTAATAAACTGCGAGAGTCTTGAATGTGGAGGAATGGCTCCAAACATGTGGGCGAGACACTTGCTTGAGCGCGAGGTGAGACTTTGATGTGCAGAGTTTTGGCTGTGCAGTGCAGGTGAAGAAAGACGACATCACGTGCAGAAAACAAAGGTGTGTTTTTAAATTTGACATGAAAGGCAGCAGGGGTTACTGATTAGATTTACAATTTTATGTGGAGAATGTATTGTGGACTGGTGTCGGTTGTCAGCTCGATAAGTGAGAGAAGAAAATGGCGGATATTTTGAATTATAAATGAAGGTTTTAGCCAATTAGAGAGCTGGCTGGGCACAAATATTAGGGTGATGGGGCTGGCTGAGCTTGTACTTTTAATAAGTGGGCATCTGTTGTCTGATAGATGCCTAGCTAGAGGAGTCCCTCAGCCAATCAGAAGCCTCAAATAGCTTTACCCATTTTCAAAATCCTTTAATGCACACCCTGGGTGGCTTATTACTTATATATTCCTACCAAGATAAGTAGATTACAAAACATTTCTCATAACATGGCCAATGGACTAGCCCTATACTTTGAGATGTCTTTACTAGCACTATCCTGTCAAATTGTCACAGTCTCAAGAATGTAATATTCCTGATGTTTAAAATGGGGAGGTATGTTATGCTGTTAATGAACTGATACCCAGTTTCCTTAAAACCTGACACAGAGATTTTGGCATAGGTGCTTGTAACCAGATTTGAGAAGGTTATCCCTGGATTATTTGTCAGAACCAGACAAGGTTCATGGCATACATTCTCTACAAAAGTACGTATTTTGGAGGAAGAGACCATGAGTCCATCAAGCTCCCCAAACACCAGCTCATTGGGAATATCCTGTCACTTCATTTTCTTCAAAGTACTTATTTACCACATGCTGTAGAAGTCAATGATACGAGTTATTTACACATTCTGTGAAGTAGGGTGTTTCACTTGAATCTTCCCCTAGCAAGACATAGCTGTCTCCTTGTCATTTCATCAGGTGTATCTTGATATCTGCACTTGGTCTGATGGTGTTATCCTTTTAAATCCTCGATTTCTGTAGTCATGTTTCACCTGGGTCTTCTCTTTTCCATAACAGTCAGTCCCAGGGCTGCCATTTGGTTCTCATAGCCTATGTTTCTCAAGCCATCAACCATACTGGCTGCACTCTTTCACACTTTCTCCATCATGTCATTTTCCTTCCTCAGATACAGGAACAAGGGTGTACGTGCAGAACAATGGACTATATTAGTAAATGGTCAGTGAATAGCATTTATTATGTAAAGTTGCATTCATTTGCGTGGCTGTTATGCTTCATGCTATAAGTTTACAGAAAGGGTTTCAAATTTAGGGCTATGCCAGTAATTAGGTGGGGCGCTCCTTCTCACATCCAATTTATTCCAGCAGGCAGCGTGAGTGCCCTGCTTAGATGCAGTCACACCTGACGCTGTCTGGTTGTTGCAGGTCCATGGTTGCACCCTTTTTCCTTGCTCCTGTCCCCCACCCTCTGTGTTTCCTTCCCCATTTGCTCCCTTCCCTTGTGCCTGTCTCTGTCCCCTGTTTCCCATGCCTTTCTCAGTGTGTTGCTTTTTTGGGGGGTCTCTTCTTTCACTGCCTCACCTCGGGGCGTCCGCTTAAACTCTGTTCTGCTCTCACTGCTGCCACCCACTCCTTGCTGGCTGTGTTTCCTCCTGGCCGTGGTGGTATCTGTCCCCCTTTCCAGCAGCCGCAGCTGTTTAATTTGGCATTATACGGTCCTCTTCATTTATTTTCTCAGCGCCTTCTGGACTACTGTGATGTCCCTCGAACAGACTATGACCATGCACTGGCTCCCATGCTGCTTGCTACCGTCTTGCTCCAGTTTCACGTTTAGTGCTTCCTGGCTGCTTTTCTGGTTTCATCATTCCAGCTACTCCTCAGGCCTCACTATTCCTACAGCAGCGTGCTATCAATGGGGAATCATTCAAGCTCTATAAATGCCCCTAGGATCACCATAATAACACTGCAGCTATGGTCCATTTCAGCATGCTTGCACCAGGAATATGCCATTACTTGAGCCTTATATCCGACTTCCCTTAACAGCAGTTTACTGGACTTGCTATTCTAATCAGTTGTGTCGTGTACTTTACAATGGATAACAGGTACTGCATATACCCTACAATGCCATGCTGAATTGTGACTATAAAACTGTATGTGTATTGCTATTACTGATTACTGTCTCACTTGTTCGTAGAAAGTGCTAGTGCCATAATTAGTAAACTTAGCTCAATCTCAGATATTGCTAAGTTCCTTACTTGTATTGCCTCGTGCTACACATCCATTTGTATTTCTTACTGTTTGCATTATGACTTATCAATCGGCCACATGTTTCTGCTTATCATGACAAGTTTGGCCTGCGTAGCCTTTCCAGAGACCTGGCAGTTCTACAGCTGGGACATGCCGTTTCTATTCTCACCCTGGATACCCTCCTGGCTGCCATATGCTGCTCTGCATTCTTCTCAAGCTGCACCCTGCCATTCCATGTTCAGTCAGCATTTAGCCAAGCAAACAGGATTCTCTTTATCTCCACTCTGATACAGTCGCCCTATGTCATATCTCCTCTTTTACAGTCTATGGAAGCACTCGGAAGCAATGCTTCCCTCCTTATCACCATGTCCTGTCTGCATAGCATGCTTTAGCAACCCAATTCTTGTTCCTAAGTTATTCAAGCACTCCTGCTGCTTCCCTTCACTCCAGTTTTACAACTTTGGATTTTCTAGTGCTGCTAGCTACTAGCTAGCTCCTCGAGCCAGCTTGTCCTAATGCTACTTTCAGATGAACATGGGACAGAGCGACTTACAACTTCTTCCAACAAGTTTCCACCAGTGACTATAGTCTGCCGACGGAGTCACTATAAGACTAGGCCTATCCTTGTATGTTCACCGCTAGTAGCTATTATTTTCTACATTTTACTGTACTGTACTGATGTGACCCTACTCACCTTAAAAGTGCTGCCTATTTATTATGTCTTCCTGACCTGCGCATAGGTCCACATTTGCTTCTGCCATAATTGCTCATTACTTATGCAAGCAAGTGCTTTATGCTTACTGTCGCTTTCCATCGAATTCAACCTTTGGGATTCTGCTGCATTCAACTTTGTATTGACCTAGCAAGGTCTGTACGCTCAATGCTCAGTTTGATCTCAGCCGTCATGCTCCTGCACCTCCCAGTTTCCAGTCTAATCCACTGCTCAATTGCCTTCCTGCTACCGATTTACCTGCTTTTCAATCATGGCGCTATTACATTGGTCATTTCGCTAAGCACCATCAGTTTCAGACCATTCTACTGTATGTGGATCTGGTTACTCCTATCATACAGCTAGATCCTCTAACTTAGTACATTTGCTTACTTGTTTTGTCCTTTCAGCTTCTGCCTGGGATGTCTGCTAATCTGGACTACCCTCTGTGGCCTTAGCCATCTACCCTATGTGAGGTCTAGCTTGGCTTACTCCTCCTTCACCTGGCCTATGTGGGGTCAGGCTCGTATTCACGGCCACATGAGAGCTTAAGAGTGGCAACTGGGATTTAATGCAAAGAAGTGCAAGATCATGCACATAGGGAAGAGAAACCCTGAAGCCACCTATAGGCTGGGAGAGGAGTTGCTGGCAGTCACAAAGGAAGAAAGAGACTTAGGCATCATCATCACTGATGACCTGAAATCATCAAGCAGACCTCTAAAGCAGTAGGTAAGGCTAGGGGATGTTAGGGTGTATTAGTAGGGTGTCACAAGTCGTAAGAGGGAGGTAATGATTCCTCTTTACAAGACACTGGTTAGGCCCCATCTGGAGTACTCATGCAGTACTTAGGAGGCTACACCTCTACAAGGATACATCCAAATTGAGGCAGTCCAGAGAAGTGCAACCAAATGGTGCAGGACTGCCTTAGAAGACATACGAGGACAGATTAACGGAGCTCAATATGTAACCTTGAGCAAAGGAGGAAGAGAGGTCATATGATCGAAACATTCAAACACCTAAGGGCATTAACAAGGTGAAAGAGTCTAACATGTTTAAATATAAAAAAATAGCAGGACAAGAGGACACAGCATGAGATTAGGGGAGGCGATTAAGGGGAATGTGAGGAAATTCTTTTCACAGAAAGAGTGGTGGATGCATGGAACGGCCTACCTCAGGAAGTGGTGGCTATGAATACAGTGCAGGGCTTCAAACAGGCATGGGATAGGCATAAGGGAGCAATACAGATGAGTAGGAATTGATAGGCGACTGACAGAGCAAAGGCAGATGGCACATTTATAAGGTAAAAAAATGGTCAGACTGGATGGGCCTTGCGGTCCTTATCTGCCGTCAACCTCTATGTTTCTATGTTAGCATGGAGTCACTTTGCTGCTCCTTGCTATCCCAAGAGATTTGTGTCAGTCAGCCTTAAGGAGCTCCTTCCAACCTGTGGACGTACATCTGGATTACTTAGACTTCTCCTTGATTCCCTGGATGCTTTGGCCTTGTTGCTCAGTTACCGTATTTCCTACACCCTCCGCCAGAACTTAGTTGAACCCATCCTGAAGACCTTCTATATATCATGCTGAGGGCCTCGACATTCCTCTTCATCAGTGCCCTCTGGCACTACACAGAATTGGCTCAGCCATTTATGCAACTATTTACAATACCATTTGCAATTTACAATGCTCCTTACTTTTAGCCACACAGTTCTGCATTGCCTGCAGTTCGGACATTGCTATTGCTTATCTATCACTGCTCTATAACCAGCCTCTCCTGCAGGACCAGAGGTTTAATGCATCATGCTACAAAAAGAGCTGTGCCCTATGAGCCTAGGTCCATGACCTGTGTTACTACGTAATCACCTGCTTCTCAAACCTGCCCCCCACTGGGCCAGGAGCTTAACTACTTCTACCCTACACCTGCCTCGCCCAGCTCAGAGCCAGGAGATTGCATATTCTACTATATGTCTACCCTGCTGCCGTGTCAGCCAGCCCTAGGAGCCCCTAACCATGGACTCACATCTGGATTGTTCAGGCATTTGTCTTCTATATCTTGGATGCTTCTGCCCTGCCATTTCAGTCATGTGAAATTACTGCACTCTTACCAGGACTTAACTGAGCTTATCCAGAAGACCTTCATGTCCTGATTTATGCTCTAAGACTTTTGGACCCTGTGTGATGCTACTTCATTTGACTCAGCCTCTTCTATTATCACCATCTATAACTCATAAGCTCAACTATTCCAGATTCATCAGGCTATTCTTACCAAGTCAGTTTTAGCTAATGTACCATTCGGCTTTGAAACACAACCATCTGGATCAGGCGAAGTTCACAGAGTCCCTGCTATTACTATTCTTCATGCTTCTCTTGTATACGCACAGAAGCTATCATGATACTGCTTTCTTGCTACTACATCTGCATCATGCAACTTTACTTACTACTACCAACTGACCTCTGTACAGGTCCACTTTTACCTTATTTGCTCATACTACCTGCTTCACCTCTTGCAGGACCTAGAGATCATCATGACTAACTCCCAATTTTAAAACCTACTCGGCTCCTCATGAGCTGGGCATTCATCTGACTTATAGCTACTTATTGCACTATGATCCCTACCTACTATGTACTTGCTTCCTCCAGATCAGAGGTGCCTACTGCTCCATTCTCCCGATCATGCAGCATACACCAGTTCCTGTACTTCATCACCATAGTCTTCATTTGCCACGCTGCCAAGCGGAACATGACCAACAGTCCTCCGTCTCTGGACATAGATCCTGAGCCTTTGATTCCTGGATCTCCTCTGAGAAGTCATCTTCACTTGCTGGAGTGCTTCACCACCTGCAACTCGTCATTTCAACTTCATATCAAACATGGATTCCACTCTACTTCATTCCGGCCTGTTCATGGCTTCGGACTTGGAGTTTACTAGCTGGATGCTTGCTCTGTTCACCTGACATGTCACGATTCAATATGTCTTCAGTTCTCCATTTCTTTGGATTGGGTTCTACAACTTTGGGGTTCAGATTAGCTGATTAAAATATTTAGGATTACTCTGCTTTAGTATGCTCAGAAGGGCGGGCAGGTCAGTAGCCATGGGTCCTCAGAGGTTTTCCCCAAAGGGGATTTCCTCTCCTGTGTGCTACTGGTCACACTCTCCGGAGTTGGAGGAGGTGATCATACTGCTATTCATTTTCTTAGGGGTGTCATCTGACTCAACATCTTCAAACAGCCAGATACAGAACAATCATTGATATCATTATCTTTTGGGGTCTCATAATACTAGACTAAGCATCCTTCCTACGGTGGGATACAGAAAGGTCAAAACCTATCAAATTATAGCAGCGACTCATCTGTTCAAGCATCTAAGCACCTTGCATATATTATCCAGTTCATATGTACTATAATCATTGACTTGCTCATGCCTATGCAAAAGTACCTAAATATGAATCATTTCATAATACTAGTACTCTGCAAGCATTATCCTACTTACTGGTCTGCCACTGTATCCAAGCACAACCTACAGCATCCAGCTACAGTATGTAACATAAGCACTGAGTTCTGAACCACAGTTAACTATATATAGGATAAAGTATGGGGTGCAGTGTGTTGCAGTTGATTTTTCACAAGTTGTTGGATGGCACATAAACCCCGGTGAAGCCGAGGGGTTTATGCTAGCCATCAACAGCGAGTGGTGTGTTAAATCAGTTCAACACACTGCACCCTATACTTATTTTATATAATTGAAGGCTTCCGTTTTTCTGGTAGTTCCGTTTTTTCTGGTAGAAAAGGTAAAAAGACGGACTTTTACCTTCTGTTGAGTAACTGGTGTAATTTTGAACAGAGAACAGGTTTAACAAGTTACTAAATATTTAAGAAGAAAATAAAAAAACTGTCTTGATCCTTGTGTCCTTTCTGATGAAGGAGTGTTTTCAAGTGCTGGTGTCATTTGACCTACAGGTGAAAGGTGAGGGTTGAAAGGGAGAGTGGTTAGGGGCGTGTAAAACTTCTGTGTTTCCGTTTAGTCCCGATTTGAAATGTGCTGAAAATGTTTTTTTTTTTTATATATTGTTTGTTGAGATTTTATGGAGCGAATGGCGGTGAGAAGGTAAGTTATGTTGATTTGTGTTAAAAACACAGAGTGAGGCTCTCGTTGAGTTTACTTTTGTCTCGGCGCGTAGCATTGGAAGAAGCGTGTGAATGCATGCTACTCGGGTGTTCGTTATTTAACTTTACCGGTTTTTCCATTGTAAAAGACGGAAGCCATTAATTATAATATTAAAATTAACCACATCAGAGAAGAAAGATCACACTAAACAAATGTGTTGATCCTTCTGACTTCCAACCAATATCTACCACACACATTTTATAACTTTCTGGACCCTACAGTATTATTTTTCACAATCACCTCTATTTACATAAAAAACATTTTTAAACTGAAAATATAGTAAAAGCAATTAGCTTTGGGAACTCTTCTCAAACACAGCCACTCAGCTCAGAGTTCTAGAATCAGGAGTTCTAGAAACGGAAGATATGATATCTGTGAGAACCACGTTTGACAATGATCCCCTGCTGTGAAAAGCTAGCTTTGACATGAGGGCCTCTGCTAAACAGCCATAATCCAACTTAGAAAGTGAATATGAATTTAGGAGAACTGGCGGGGAGGGGAGGAGGTTGAAGGGGAGTTGTATGAGTAGCAGTTAAGCAAACAGTTGTCTGTGCAAATACCTATCTCTCAACTGGAATTTGGGGTAGCGAAAAGAGCTTCTAGTCTCAAATAATGAAGAAGGAATGAACTGCTTCCTGGGATCTTAGGCCATGGGTCTGTAAAAGAGTGAACAAAGAGATTACAGTTTCTTTTTCTCATCCAGCCCTAAAATATAAGACTGGGACCAGCTGTGTGACAGAAAAGATAAAAAGGCAAATTCTGTGTAAATTTTAGGCCGCGTGAAGGGACTTCTACAATCTTTGGGTTAGACTTACTTAGAATGCTATTAATTTTAATGGGATATTCTATTCTGTGTTTTGTGTTTAAACCTGTTTATTTTTGTTATTTTTATTTTTAACTCTCTTTATGTACCACGTGGTGGGAACCCTATCTGTTAACCACTCACCCAGAGCTCTACCTCCTATCTGAAACACTCTCTACTCCTCAACCCCCTCTGACACGGCAGACCCCAGCTCTGAACCCCGAGGTAGGGGCCACCCTATCTGCCCAGGGCGCTTCTATCTAGAATCCAATTTGCTGGTCAAAGGGGTCCCTGTGTGAGGAGAGAGGTGCCGGTACTGGAATGTGGCTCAATGGTCTGCGGTGCCATCACCTATCTCCACCAGTGGAGATTTTTCCTTAGTTAGTCCTCCCGGACAAGGGACATGCAGTGCCACCCTGCCCATTCGTGGCGGCGCTCTCTCAAGCCCAGAAGGCAGCCGCCCTACTTCTCCCCTTGCTTTGGTTCCAACGGCAGTTATACACCCGGTCTCCACCAGGTGTCGAAAACTGCATGAACACGTCCCCTCCCTCCCAGGAGAGGAGAGTAGTCCTCTGGATGCTCAATCCTTCCCTCCCCTGCTGACCGGCTCATTCCTGAACACAGGTCGCTGGTGTGGCATGAGGTGGCATCCAGTGCCTCAACCCTCAGCGCCACCGGGCCAGCTCCCATAAACCTGTTTATTTTGAATCTCATACTGTGTATATGTGGTCCCCATTACTTTAGTACCGTATATCTTATGAAACTTATGTAGATGATAATAAATATTTTACATTTCATATATCTGTGACTGCAGTTTGTGTTAAGAGCAGGCACTCTATTTTCAATTTCTTTATTCAACTTTCAGAGATGACTACCATGTTAAAAGTAAACCTGAAACATAGAATTTGTCAGCAGAAAAAGACTGTTTGGCCTACTCAGTCTGTCCAGATGGTCCCCTGCCTGGTCTGTCTCCACAGACCTTAACTAGTCTCCAGTGACCCAACCTCCTCCCTTCCTCTTTACTAACATTCTCCTATGTCTATCCTATGCATGCTTGAAATCCCTACTGTTTTCACCTCCACCACTTCCTCTTGCAGTCTGTTCCAGACACCCACCACTCTATCAGTGAACTTTAATCTGATACAGAGACGGGTATGATATAGCTGGGTGACTAGCTGGATTCCATTGTCCAAGAGGCCTGTTACTGTGTGAACAAGAACCTGGCCTTGTCCTGCATTATGTCTGTGATATGTCTTAAAGCTAGCAGCCCTGAGTGAGTTGTGCCCAGGTTGATGGCAGCATGACTGAGTGTGCAGGCTGTGCCACAACTGATTAGGCATCATTTTTATTTCATTTCATTTATTTATTTTGCAGGTAGGTACACTGGAATAAAATATTCCATTTTCAGGTGCGACCGAAGTCAAAAGTACATAGACAACAACATACAACTAATAAAATAATATTACATAAAAAGCATTAATTACAACTTACATGGATATATTAACATACTAAAATGCCAGCAGAATAGGCCTAATGGTCTTTCATGTCTGCTTATTTGGTCAGCCCCACCTCTGGGAGCTGATCTTGCTGCCCCTCTCCTCTCTGGCTTCTCCTTCCCAGCCCTGGATATTCTCACTGCACTGGTTTTGCTTCCAGAACCCTTCCCTGTACCTGTCCCACCCCACCTCTTGAACCCTCCACCATTTCTGCCTCCTGCAGCCCCTGGGTAGCACATTCCATGGCTCCACCACCCTCAATGAAGTAGCACCTCCTCCTTTCTCCCTGAATCCTCCCCTCAGCTTCCACCCATGCTCTCTAGTGCCTCTTCCTTCGGAGCACCCTGACTGCTCCGCCTTTATTTATCCCCTCTTATGGACCTGAAGACCTCTATCATGTCCCCCGGGTCCCTTCTCTTCCAATGTGTACATATTTAGCTCTTCTAGCCTCTCCCCATAGGTCCTATCCCCAAGCCCCAAATCATTTTGTTGCCCTCCTCTGGACCCACTCCAGGAGTTCAATGTCCCTCTTTAAATGTGACCTCCAAAACTGCATGCAGTACTCGAGGTGCGGCCTCACCAAGCAGTTACAGTGGAGTATCACTTCCCTCCTTCTGGAGGTGAGCCCTTAGTGATGCACCCAAACATCCTGTTGGCCTTTGTCGCTGCCCTCCTACAAGTCTCTGAGTTGTTCATCTTGACATCCCCAGGTCATACATATACATATACATCTGAGATTTTAAAATGCTGAGTAACAGATGAAACAGATGGTTTAACAGATGGAAGGCGCTTAAAGGTTGTTAGTAAGATGTTCCATAAAGATGCAGCTCAATATGCAAAAGTTATTTTACCGGCATTTGTACAAACAAATGGGATAACTAGCTGATGATTTTCTGTTGAACGTGAACCATATATAGAAGTATACTGATTTAATAAACCATGTAAGGAGACGGAATGCCAAAATTCATCACATTATATGTCAAGTGAACTAAAGATACTTTGTAATAGTTCAAAACTGAAAGCCAATTAGATCTATCCAAAATTATGAACATATGAACATACAAAATTTCCCAGCAGATAAAGGCCTAGTGGTCTATCAAGTCTGTTCAAATGTGCAGCTACCACCCCTTATTCTGCAGCTGTGCTTCCTCCATCCCTTGACCTTCCCCTTGCCCTGTCCCAGCCCTTTTGAAGCAGTCCACTGTTGTACTGGATACTATTTCTGCCAGTAACACATTCCACCCAGCTACCACCTCTCCGTAAAAAGTGTCTCTTCATCATCCTCCTGAACCTTCCTCCTCCAGTCTCATATAATGGCCCTGGGTGTCCCTTCCCTTACTTTGAACAGCCCCTCTGTACCTGTCTTGTTTATTCCTTTCATGTACTTGAAGGTGCAATCATATCCCCATCCCTCCTCTCCTCCAGTAAGTACACGTCAACTCCCTCAGCCTCCACTCATATGGTAAGTCCCAGCCCTTAATCATCTTTGTAGCCTTTTGTGCCCCCTCCAGTAACTAAGTTAATGTCCCTTTTCAGATACAGGCACCAGTACTGCACACAGTACTCCAGGTGCAGTCTAACTAATGATCTATACAGTGGTAGAATAATCTCTCCCTCCTTGATTTACCCTTGCAATGACATCCAGCATTTTGTTGGCCTTTGCAGCTGCCTTCCTACATTGTGCCGAGTTGTTCATTTTCCCTGTAATGTGCACCCCAGATTCTTTTCTTCTGTCTCGGCAAGCTGCACTCCCCAAGCTGGTAACTTCTCCTTGGGTTTTCACCCCAAAATGCAGCACCTTACACTTTCTGGCATTGAACCCCAGTTGCCATGTGTCCAACCAGGTTTCCAGCTTTGCCAGATCATCTTGCAACCCCTGCCATCCCCTAGGTTGTCCAACACTGCTCCCATCTTTGTATCATCAGCAAACAGACTGATCTTACTCATTATGCCTAATGATACATCTGCAATGAATATCCCAAACAACACTGGTCCCAACACCGAGCCCTGCAGAACACCGCTCGTCACTACCTCTGGGGATGAGAGCTCCCCACCCACCTACCATCCTCTGTTGCCTTCCCTGAAGCCAGTACCCTACCCACCTCACCAGCTTTGCACCTGCCCCTGTGCCTTCTAACTTACTTCCCAGCCTCCCATGCAGCACTGAGTCAAATGCCTTACTGAAGTCCAGGTACAGGACATCCACTGCATGGCCCCCATCCAGTTGCCTAGTTACCCAGTCATAGAACTCTACCAGGTTGGTTTGGCAGGATTTGTCATATATGAAGCCATGCTGTCTGCTGTTCTGTAGTCCTTTGGCCTCCAGGAGGGCCACCAGCCCCTCCTTCAGGATAGCCTCCTTCAGTTTACCCACGATGGATGTGAGGCTCACGGTCTGTGGTTTCCCAGACCATCCTTTGAGCTGCTCTTGTTGAGGGGCACCACATGAGCCATTCTCAGTCCTGAGGTACACACCCTGAGTGTAGTGAGGCTTTAAATAGGTCTGCCAAGATCCCACCAGGACCTCTGCCAGATCCTTCAGTACCCTGGGGTGGATGCTATCTGGGCCTAGCACCTTGTTCACCATCAGTGCCCTCAAACCTCCAGAACCCGCCCTCCATGATTTCCCATCCTTCACCCTCCCCTCTTTTCTGCCCTCCTCCCCTTTGGTATCATCCCCCTTCCATTGCTCCTCCTGATAGTCCCATCCAACCTGCTTATATTCACCTAATTTGCTGAGCAAACTTCACTTCAGTGACTCCCACCACACACACCAGATTGTTTTCACACACTTCCTTACAGTTGATCGGGTCCAGTTACCTTAGTACACTGCAGTCGGTCTTTTCTTCTGGAGTCCTCTCAGCTGCTTGGCAAGTAGACGCCCACATGTGCTTGTCTGCACTACTACCTAGTCTAATCTAACAGGAAGGAACATGCTTTACTGTGCTCCCACTGACATGCTTGCAGTTCAACACAGGCACAGGGTTGAAGTTGCAAACTGCTATCCAGCCCAAGCAGCTCCACAGTGGTGCTAAAATAACTGTCACTTGCGGATTAGCAATCAGCAAAAAGGGACAAAACTGGGACAAGTAAGCAAAAACCAGGACAAAAGTGCCATTTTGCAAAATATGTGGGGACATTGGGACATGTTGCCTAAAATAGGGACTGTCCTGGGAAAATAGGGACTGTTGGTAGCTTTATATGTGGTCCTTACAGTTCCTTTTCTCCCTGATGTACCTGAAGAAGTCCTTCTCCCCTTCTGAATGCCCTGCATCAGCCTGAGCTCCATAGATGCTTTGGCTGCCCTTAATGCCCTTGTCACCCCCACCCCTTCAATTCCTTCAGGTACTCCTACCTGTCCTCCCCTCCCTGTTTTCTTGTACCTTCTAAAAGCAGCTCTTTTCCTCTTTACCTTTTCCATGACCTCCTTGCTCACCCAGCTAGGTTTTGCCCTGGCTTCTTGCTGTGGGCTTTGCTGCAGGTTCTGGTTGCCTCCACTGTCCACAGTTTTATGAGCTCCCACCTCTGGTTAGTGCCCATACTAGGTTGAATTCTGGCCAGGTACTCTTTTACCACTTCCCCATCCTCCAAAACTGGCCATCCTGAAGCCCAGCACCTTTGTGCTGGATTCTATTCCTTCCTTACCCATATCCGACATGAACCATACAGAGTTGTGGTCACTCCTCACCAGTGGTTCTTCCACCCTAAGTTCCCTCACAAACTCCCCATTTGTCAGCATGAGGTCAAGGGTATTACCTAACCTAGTTGGTTCACTGACCAGTTGCATCAAAAAGCTGTCCTGAAAGGCATCCAGCAGCAACTGCTCCCTTCTATTCCTGGTTGTTGGGGTACTCTAATCAACTCCTGGCATGTTGAAATTCCCCATAGTCACCACACTACCCTTCTCACAGGTCCTTCTGCTCTATCCCACTAGTTCCCTATCTAACTCTTCTGTCTGAAAGGGCAGCCTGTACACCACTCGATTCTGAGAATCGTATTCTTGGAATCCTGGATTTGCATCCATAGTGACTCCATACTACCCTCCTCCCTTCCTCCCATACACACTTCAGTCCTTCCCTCACATATCATGCCACCCCGCTTCTTTCCCAGTCCTCTATCTCTACAAAATATCCTGTACCCTGGTATCGACAGGTCTCAGTCATTGTATTGGGTGGCCCTTGTTTTGTAATGGCTGCAAAGTACACCTCCCTCTGCTATGAGAGTCTGTAGCTCTGAAGTTTTCTTCCCAAGGCTCCTAGCATTCAGAGTGACCACACCCACCCCTTCCCTTCTGTCCTCCTTTACTAACATCATAACTAGTGCTTTGCCCATTGTCACTGTTATGGGATAAGCTCATATGACTTCCCAACCTGTGGTCTCTCCATGTCCCTTGCCCACTTGCCACCCCCACTCCTAGTTTAAATTTCCAGCTTCCTCTATGTACTCTGCCATCCTCTGTTTCAACACTTTCTTTCCCTCCTCACTCAAGTGTAGTCTATCCTTGGCATAGAGACTACTGTCCTCCCAGGTCACTGCCCACCCCCACCAGCCCATATCCATTAGCATGACACTAGGTTCTTAGCCATTCATTAAAATTATTCATTCTCAGCTTTCTTGCTGTGTTTGCCCTAGGCACTGGAAGTATGTCTGAGAAAGTTATAGATCTTCCTGCCCACTTACACAATTGTCCTAGTTCCTTAAACCTCCTATGGGCTATGTCCACCATCCTGTCAGCCAGGTCATTCGTCCCCAAAATATATAATTAAATGAGGCTTCTCCCTACCCCTTCTTTCATATTTTAGAAGAGATTGTCCCACCCTTTCTGCTGTCATTCCCAGCATGGCCTCCCACCCAAATGTGACTTGCCTCTCCCCTTTGCTACCCATCTAACTCCTCTTAGTATTGAGTCCCCAGCACTAAAACTCCACCCCTTACTAACTGATTGCTTCCCTTCCTCCCCACCTCTCATTCCTAGCTCCTCCTCTTCCTCCTGTACAGTAGTTCCCCTTCTGCCCCTTTTGTAATTCCCCCAGCAGAACTTCCCCCACTCCACTTTCATCTGGGACTTCTATCAGTTTCTCCTCCAAGTTCAATACCTCCCTCTTCCTCCTTTCTCTCTAGTACTGCAAAAGCGATTTTGGATGACCCTTCTCCAATGCTCCTTCTCTCTCCTCTTAATAGCCCATTCCTTCTTCGACTCCACAACTGTTGCCACTTCTCCTCCCACACCAGTCCCGTTCTCCTCCTTCCTGTTGTCTTCTGTCCCTTGACCTGATTTCCCCTACACCCGTTCTTCTTGGCATGGGCCCCAGGTATGTGGAGTCCTATGTGGTGCTAAAAGTGTAAATTTACTAATTTTTCAAGTAATACTTCATTCCTTGAAAAAATATTAGAAGATCAGAGTCCAGAAGACAGAAGCATAGTTTAAGGTTGGTAAGAGATTTTGCTGAGCTATGGTCAGCCTAGTTTCCTGTGTTAAAAAATGTTTAATACTACATAATGTACACATTTTGGGTGAATTTTGCAGACTTTGTCAAGACACACATTGAAACTAAGTACTGGTCCAAAAGATGTCCAGACATTTAAATTAACCACATATTCAATAGGAGAACCATCAGGGTGCATATCCTAAAATCACTAGAAGAGTGTTTCAGCTGAGGAATGGAACCAAATAGCACAGATTTTATTTTTGCTTTATTTAAAGTTAGATTGTTCCAATATAAACAATTTTGCATCTTGGCAAATTCACCATTCAATATATTACTGATTTCAACTACTTTTGGACTATAAGTCATTAACACTGCGTCATCTGCATATAAAATAAATCACAATTACTAGTCACCCTGGTTATAGGGTCAAATAACTGTAAAAGAGCAGAGGGCTCCAGTATGGAGCTCTGTGGGACTCCACACTGGACCCTGTTGTTTGATAAGAATATGATATGATATGATATGATATGATATGATATGATATGATATGAAAATTTTGAGAATAATTGGAGGAGTTGTGACATTTGTTGGTAGTTTGCATGTGACTTAATTATATATGATAATGCAGGTGCTCTGTTTAAATGGAAATGTGTAGGACAAAGCGCTAGCTCCAAGAGAAGCAGCATTAGTCTAATGCTGGCTTTAATTCGAATCTTTTAGGCTAGATTATGCACAAGGTGTCTGCTGTCAACTCGTGGTACTGCAAGCATCAAGCAACTTGGTGGTGCGTAATTCTGTCATTATTGAAACATGATAAAGATAGGATGAAGATACTCAAGTATGCTAGTATTCTGCTTGCTTTTAATTATATAAGTCACACTCCATTTTGTTGAATGAATGGCTAATGCCATAACTACCTACATAGTGTGGAAGTATATCCCCATAAGGTAAAAAGTTTATATGAGACCTGTCTTGTCATATATTCTCCTAGGACTTTGCAGTTTAATGCCTGAATTTATACTTTGCCACAATACTGAAATAGGAAATACATAGAGTGATTTTAACATCAAAGTGTTATTCAAGGGGAGCAAAAGGCACTGTAAAGTACATAAATTATTCATGCTAGATGATCATTTTATTTTTAAAAACTTCAGCTTAAACATGTGATTATGGCTCACTTAGGTCTTGGCTCTTGATGAACACATATATAGTGACTTTGTGGGCTCAGCTGTAGACTTGGCCTCTCAATCCCATGTTGTTTCTCAGTTGTATAATTTTCTCCTTACTCATTTACTTCCTCCATAAACAGGATTTGTCATCATTGGGATAGGAGTTCCCATCTAGGCATTTTAATTAGACCTGCATTTGGCAGGATATGCATACTACATGGACAATAAACTTCACCTCACACAATTTAATATTCTACACAATTTATATTATACCCTCAAAGATTGTTTAAGATTGGCTGTGCCAGTTCTCCAACTTGTATTAGATGTGGCACAAAGGCACCCTGTTTCATATTCTGAGGGATTGTTGTAAAGTTTATCCTACGGAAGGCCATTAAATCAAGGCTGATCCCTATTGGGCATATCATAGTTATTTACCCTGAGGTGTGTATAGTAGGGGATTTCAATGGTATCCATATCAAAGAATGGAAGTATGCCATTGCCATGATCTCAATTTCAGCTAAAGGGTTGTTTTCTGCACAGAGAGACCAAGTCACTATATCTTATCAGGAATAGTTACAGGAACTTCTTTTAACCTTCATTTTGAGAAAATGATTGCTAGTTTTCATGACCAACTCCATCCTTATGACATCAAAATGGAGCAGACTGCACATGGTATATTCTGTTTAGTCAACTTGGAGTGGGCTCCTCTTGTCTCACTTGTCCCCTTGTATCATTTGCCTTCTTTGACATGTTCTGACTTGTGTTATCGTCTAGTATTGGTTATAGTGTCATGCTGTAGTTGTATTGCTCTACTTTTCTTTCCTGTGTTTGTTCTCTTGTTATGTATGAGCAACTTACCTTCTAGGCCCAGATTCATTAGGGCATACCCATTCCCTGATGGAGGGAGATGGGGGTATATGTGTTTGTTCTTGTTTTGGTTGTGATGTTATATTATTGTTGTGGTTTAATTAAACTATAAATAAAGTAAAATATTTTAAAAGTATATAAGCTGAACACCTAAAAAGTGGAGAAGTCACTAAAGGTGGCAACATACTGTAAACATGGCAATGGTGACAGATTGAAGGAATCTAAACATCCGAACAAGCTAGGTAAAGAACTATCTTCCCACACCACTGGCAAGTATATTCAACAAGTCCATCAGAAATGCATATTTGCCTCATGACTGGAGAGTGGCCCATGTTGTGAGAATATTCAAAAGGTTCAAGGCAGACCCAGAAAACTATGGTATAGGCTAGTTTGATGTCAATACCAGGAAGCTGCTGAAGGCCATCATAATAAAGAAAACAGTTGAACACTTACAAGAAAACAAATTGGACTTGATGACCCAGTACAGACTTTATTGGAAATACAGCCAAGCAAACTTATCACATTGTTTGCAAAATGCCACTGAAGAATTCATACACACCAAAGAACTAAATATGGGAAATTCTGTGATGTTGTATCTCTGAACTAAAATAACTCACTTGATACTCTAACCCTGTGTTGGATAGTAAATAAATTAGAGACCCTAGAAATAACTGGGTGTGGAATGAAATGAGTCCAAAACTGGCTGCAGGATAGGAGACAGAGTCATAACATATGGTAACCAATTGGTAGGGAAACAAGTGACCAGTGGGTTATACAGCAGGCAGTCTGTTCTGGGACCTATAAGTTATAACAATATATTTATGCATGACCTGGAAGTGGTGCCTGCTGGATCATCAAGTGTTCTGGCAACACCAAGACTGGAAGAGCTGCTGCAGCTCACTAGAAGACAGACAAAATGCAGAAAGACATTCCACAGGTTTGGGAAACAGTTGGCAAAATGGCAGATTAATATTAATGTTGAAAAATACAAGATGATGCCTGTAGGAAAAAGAGCACAAATCCAAACTGAGAGCAGAATGGCATGGACTTTACCAAAACCAAATAAGAAAAATATCTGCTGGTACTAATCAGCTTAATCTTTGAAAGGTACAGTGGTATGAGACAGAAGCTGTCCAGCGAGAAAAATTATGGCATGCATTAAGAGAATTTTTTTTTTTTTATTTAAAACATGTTATTAAACTTGGTTGGGACAAGATACATAACATATGAAGGATACAAACATATATGTTCATTTTACATATCAAAATCCAGAGCAAAGGAGAGAAAAGTGTCCAATAATTTGGCAAGTTTCTCAACCAAGTTACAGTTATACTATTACTATCTCCTCCCCAAACCCCACCCTCACTATCCCATCCCCATCTCCAGGAGTTCCAGGTATAACCAGTATCATATAGATGACAATAATTGTAATATAGCAAAAAAAGTGCCACTGCATAACATAATATAATTGCTTAGACGTAAAGGTGTAAAATCATTAATGATAGAACTTAAATGGAAACCATGAATGTCCAGTAACAAATATACAACTAACCTTCACCTGAGATTCAATGATAGCAAAGTGTAAAGGGGTCCCAAACCTGTTTGTATTTTTATCTGAGTGTGACATACTAGCAATGGTACGTTCAGCTTGAAGTGCAAATAAGATTTCCGGTACCATTCCTTGTAAGTAGGGATATCCTGGTTGCACCAATGCGAATAATAACCTTTTGGCACAAGCTATTATTAGGGCCATATGTGGTTTCTGGTTGCTTTCTGTATGTGCCTTTGGTGGTGTCTGATATTAAGAATCTAAGTGTCATTTGTGGGTATTCTGTGTTTTGGTGGGTACTTTATTTTCTCTGGTAAACAACTGAGTATGCCTATTGCCTAATACTTTACTATACATTATGGCCTAGATATTCAGAAATGCATCAGAACCCAGTGCAAGTCCAGTGCAGTGCAAGTCCAATGTGCTGAGGTGCAGCAGGAATGATATTAAGAGAGTCGCATGCCGTAGTGCGCACAAGCATAACCCTGGCTGAATAGGCACAGTTGCACAATGGCATAACTGGCAATGCGCAATGGTGCAGGAATGGTGCACCATGGCACAAGAAGAGGTGTGCCATGGCGCAAACACACACACACACACACACACACACACACACACACACACACACAGTTCGCCACAGCAGCAGAGCAACCGGGGAGTGGGGGCATGGCACAGAGAATGATCCACAAACAAAACCAGGGAGGGACAGTGACAGGCCACAGGAGGCCACCACCAGCAGGGCACAGCATGGTGTGAACAGGCACCCACCCCCACCCTGAGCACAACAGTGGCACCATGGTGAGGCAACAGGAGAAGCCAGTGGCCAACCGAGGGCCACCAAGGGACCCCGCAGGCTGCATGCCATGCCCCCAGTACAGCCAGACCACAGCAGGACACAAGGACCATACAGCCAGCACACACACCACAACACATCCTGACAAGTCACCCATGGGCACCCCCCGACACACTCACTGACCTGGGGGGACACCACCATAGTGGGACACACTCGCACACAGCAGGGATCCACAGCAGAACAACAGGCACCCCGACACATGCACACTACATGGACAGGTACTGGGCCACTGCAGCATGGTGCCACATGCCACCTGCAAAGCAGACACTGACACAGGTAGGTAGAGCATAACAATGTATTAAGTAACAGAACAGCCAACTATGTACAAATCAATGGGGAGGAAGGCATATTACTGAGAGGGATTGGGACAGGGAAGAGTGACTCTATAGTGGGAAGGGGACTGGTGGGGAGGAACAACAGGGACACAGGGGATGGTAGGGTGGACATCAGCGGCAACCACGCGTGCTGCCCCAAGTCATCCATGGCATCTGCCATCAAACACTCACCAGTGTATTTGGATCACCATATCCATCGTGGTCAATGTTATTAAAATTATCTGCTACAACAGCTGGCAATACAGGGACATCCTTCTCCGCCTCTGGACACCTAGGAGAAGGGACAGAACAGGTCATCAGTGCAGTGTCCCACAGAACCATGCCCAACCTCGTACATAGGGCAGTGGGAACACCCCCAGAGGGCCTGCACAGGCCACCCACAGGGGATGGACCTACATCTGCCAGAAACGTGGAACACCACTGCAGTACACAATGGTGGCACCTGCCACACAGTAGCCAACCGACTGCACAATGCCAGTCATGTGGCACAGTGCCCATGCAGCACCACAGCACTAGCAGCATTGGCACCAGTGCACACCACCCCACCAACAGCTAGCACACATGTACAATGGATGTGCCACAGTGGCAGCACCAAGCACAGTGCAACACACCCAGTCCCCATGGCACACAGCACAGGTGGCCATGTCCAGACCCATGCTCCTGCCAACTCCCACAGAAGTGTGGAGGCCCATGCCAGTGCTTACCTGCTCTCCATGGCCCCACAGGTGCTGGAGCCACTCCAGTGACACCTCCGGGTCCTGCAGCAGCCTGTTGCCCTGCTGCAGTGGCCGCCACAGCTCTCCACTGATCTTCAGGCCTGGGAATGGAACAAGGTCAGGAACACATCAGTACACATCCACTGGAAAGGCCACCCCAGCACAGTGTGGTCCTCTGCCTCGCGTGGTCCACACAAGCGAAAGCATAACACAAGCAGTGGTGGGTGATGCATCCCTGTGATGTACATGATGACAGCCTACCACCGTGTGGGACATGCCAGGCAGCTCACAGTACACCACAGTACAGCACCAGGGCAAACATGCATGCTGTGCCTACTCATCTGGCTGTGGCACATACCCACACCTGACGTGTGCATCCAGGCATCAAGGTGACCAGGATCACTCCACAGGATGTCCCATTCTGGTGCCAACACTGTTCACCAGTCCTGGCCATCCCAGTATGCTACACTAGCACAGTAGCAATACCGTCCCAAACAGCGACACAGGGCTGCTGTAATGGGGCCTGACCATACAGCTGGGGTGCATGGGGCTGGACACGAGCCATGAAGTTGGCCAGCTCCACATGCATCCAGTTGCTTGCATAAGTAGCCCTCTGCTGTGCCATAATGCTGCTGTGAGCCATGGTGCAAAATGGCGCCATAGCTGCATGTGGTAACAGCATGAGCCAGATGCGGGGCCGAGAGGATATGCGCTGTGCCTGCCAATCGTGCAATGGTGTGGATGTGTGACATGGGCGTGACTGGGTGGGAGTGGGGCTAAGTGTGTGGGTTGGTCAGGGTCACAGGTCACTGCAGGGGTCAGGGCATGCCACGTGCACAGAGTGCCGACTGTGCAATAGCAGCCATGGTGCACATACTGTGTCATGAATGCTATTGTGCAGTCAGTGCATGTGTGCAATAGGTGGTGGTGCACCACATGGAGAATGTGCACAGCACCACTGCGCACCGTGCATGCATGCCCAATGCACCACGCCATGCTCTGGCACATTCAACTGACTTGCTCTGGAGCACTCTCAATGCACATGGTGCAAATATGTGATATTCTGCCATCACAAGCTAATGAGCTCATCAGCCAATCGCGGCATATTGGGGAATTAGCATATCATTACCATTGCACAAAAGTACATTTGCATACGATGCACCATAAAAGTGCCGCAGAACGGCACAGGCCATGGACTGGTATTGCATCCTTGTGAGGTAAGGTGCTCATGCTGCAGGAGCACACTGAGCACAGAGGGCACAGCATGGGGAGGGCACTGGGAGCTGCATCCACTGACACACTGTGCTGTCTATCACCACATGAAGCTACATGTCAGAACCAGGGAGGTTGGGGAGCATGGGCTAGAATGGGTAGCAGTGATATAGGACGGTAGTTGGATGGGGAGAAAGGTCGCCACTTTGGCAAGGTTAATGACAGTGGCTTGTTTCCAAGTAGTAAGGATGGACCCGAGTCTAAAGACAGGTTATAGATGGAGGTTAGAGGGTAGGCTACGGCAGGTGAGGAGAGCAGAAGCATTTTGGAGTCAAGGCCTGATGGGCATTTACCTTTGGATGGGTTGAGTGACTGCAGTGTTTTTAGTACCTGGTCGGGTGTGACTGGGCGGAGCGAGAAGGAGGCCCGCAGAGGATACTGCCGGGGATCAAAGGGATGGGGATGGGGATGGCAAGTAGAGAAGATGCTGTGGTGGAAAAATGTGAATTAAACTCAGTGGCACAGCTAGGATCCACGATGATGCTTCCACCTATGTTGAGGGTGGGAGACAGGGGTTGGGCAGGGGAGAAGGGATTTTATAGATTTCCAGAAATGTGTAGGGTGGGCAAGTTATTGTTGAAAGCAGACTTAAAGAAGTTAGATTTGGCCTGGCGTATGAGTCTAGTGCAGGCATTTCTTAGCGATCGGTAGTGCTGAAGGGCGTTTGAGCTCCTGTAGCCTTGAGCGATTTCAGGCTCGGTCTCGGGCTCCGTAGTTGTTCCAAGAGGTTTGCTGTTACCCAGGGCAAAGTGGCTCCTCTTACTCTGGATCTTCTGGAGGAGTGCAAGTCCCAGATGGCAAGGAAGTTGGTAGAGAAAAGTTTAGGGCCTCGTCCATGGAGGTGGCCCTAGTGATGACAACCAGTCAATGTTGGTAAGGTCATTTAGGAGAGAGGTTAAGTCGAGTGATTTGTAAGCTCTGATGAAAAGTGTATGGGGAGGTGCCTTGGGTTGGAAGATTTTGCGCACCATATAAATCATATGGTGATCACTAAGGAGTCTGGTAGTAGGCCAGCTTTAACTATCCGATGAGCGTGGGTAGTGAGGGCCCAATCCAGTAGTGTGTGCTTTTGGATTTGTGATTTGGCGAGTGGGTTCCGCTGTTGCTCGACAGGTTTAGAGCCTTGATTTGGGAGCGTGTTTGGTGGCTACACTGCCTAGCCAGTCCTGGTTGAAATCACCAAGGATGTGGGTTCACCGCCTGCCGTCAGGGACCTCAGGTTCCCTAGGTGGTCAAGGATGCTACCCAGCGGTGTGTCTAGTGGACAGTATGACCCTGCTATATATACAGGGATAGTGTGCGGAAGGGATTTTGATTAGTAGGGAGTCTATTGAATTGTTGGGCGCAGTGGGGGTGATTATGGAGAACTGGAATTTAGAGGAGATATACATGGCAGTGCATGCCTTCTTTATGCCCTGTCTGTCTTGGCGAATTAAGGAGAACCGGGTATTGAGAATTCCACATCGAGGTGATGGGGCTTCAGCCAAGACTCAGTAATGATTACAATATCAGGCGAAGGGATAGGACAGTGGTTTGTAGGGCTGCTGTTTTGTTCAGGGCTGCAGATGTTAAGGTGGACGATTTTGAAACCTCTTGGGAGGTTGGTATCCAGTGCAAGAGATCGCCCAGCCATTGGGGATGGAGGACCTGGGTTCGTTCTCGTCCCGGCTATAGGAGAAGGAGAGCCAGGAAGAGCCTAGCCAGGCGCATAAGCTTTGGGGATGACCAGCGGAGGGGCGATTAAGAGTTTGTGAGTTAGGTTTAGGGTCTAAGTAGAAGGATATATAAGGCGGTGGGTCTGCATGGAAAGAGGAGGGAGGGAGGATAGTGGCCCCCAGGGACCAGTTATGCCAGTGGTGCTGAGTATGGTCCACTAGGGCAGAGGAGGAGTGGAGGGTGGCTTTGTAATCCCGGGAGGAGTGGCAAGGCATTAGGTAGTATTGGGTGGGATGAGGGTGGAAGGTAAGATAAGGTTAGACAAAGCATAGTAAATGTCAATGGGAGATACTGCATCTTGGTATTGGATTTGAGAGCTGCTCTGGGTGGCCACTAGTGGCTGGATAGTATAAGGAACTAATGGGAAAGTGGGCTGATTGGTTCATGCACACACACAGGTCAATCCTATAAAAGGAGGAGCTCACCAGGGTGGTGGTGGGGGCAATGGGGAGCCTCACGTGTGGCATGGCGGGGCCTCAAAATCTGGTGCAGCACTCTGTCGTGGCTGCGAGCAGATAAGCTACCTGAAAACTCTGGCTGCTCTGCTTTTTCATGGGGGGCTGTCGGTGACTGTGGGAGGGCTCAAACCAGCTTGCCCTCACCTAACGCTCTGATGGAAGAAAAAGAAAGGCAGGTTTAAGTATTGGTCTGTGGGAGGTGGAGCTAACAGCAGGTACTTGGCTATTACAGCTTTACATTTAATTGGCAGAATTCAAAAGCAGTAAGTAAGGCTACCGAGTGAAACAATTGATTCAGGCACAGATTGCATGCAGGGTTTGTTATAACAGAAAGCGCTGTGCTTGATTTAAACCTCTGGTAACAAAGCGAGTCATTGAGTCCCCTTGAGCCACACGGTCAAAGAGTCACTATGTCCTCTTTAAAATACATTAAGTACAGATGTTCCCATAGGTGGAAATCGGGGTAATGGAGGCAGTGTGTGGTAAAAAACAATCTCCACTGCTTCACCGACGGGAAACCAAGACAGGCAGCCGATAGTCATGGTCCTGTAAAAGGCCAAGTTCAAATCTCTGGCGCAGCACTCTGTTGTGGCTGCGTGCGTGGGATCACTACCTGAAAACTCTGGCTGCTCCGTTTTTCCAGCGGGGGTTGTCGGTGGCTGTGGGGAGGCTCGAACCAGCTTGCCCTCATGACCACTCTGAAAACTCTGGGTGCTCCGTTTTCCGCGGGGGGGTTGCTCGATGACTGTGGGGAGGGCTGAACCAGTTTGCCCTCACGACCGCTCTGAAAACTCTGGCTGCTCCGTTTTCGCGGGGGTTGTCGGTGGCTGTGGGGAGGGCTCTAACCAGCTTGCCCTCAGACCGCTCTGAAAACTCTGGCTGCTCTGTTTTCCGTGGGGGGTTGTCGGTGGCTGTGGGGAGGGCTCGAACCAGCTTGCCCTCATGACCACTCTGAAAACTCTGGGTGCTCCGTTTTTCCAGCTGGGGTTGCCGATGACTGTGGGGAGGGTCGAACCAGTTTGCCCTCACGACCAGCTCTGAAAACTCTGGCTGCTCCGTTTTCCGGCGGGGTTGTCGGGCTGTGGGGAGGGCTCGAACCAGCTTGCCCTCACGACCGCTCTGAAACTCTGGCTGCTCCATTTTTCAGCGGGGGTTGTCGGTGGCTGTGGGAGGGCTCGAACCAGCTTGCCCTCACGACCAGCTCTGAAAACTCTGGCTGCTCTGTTTTCCGTGGGGGCGGGGTTGTCGGTGGCTGTGGGGAGGGCTCGAACAGCTTGCCCTCCCGACCGCTCTGAAAACTCTGGCTGCTCCATTTTCCATGGGGGTTGTGGGTGGCTGTGGGGAGGCTCAGACCAGCTTGCCCTCACGACTGCTCTGAAAACTCTGGCTGCTCCGTTTTTCCACGGGGGTTGTCGGTGGCTGTGGGAGGCTCGAACCAGCTTGCCCTCACGACCGCTCTGAAAACTCTGGCTGCTCTGTTTTTCCACAGGGGTGTGTCGGTGGCTGTGGGGAGGCTGAACCAGCTGCCCTCACGACTGCTCTGAAAACTCTGGCTGCTCCGTTTTTCAGCGGGGGTTGTCGGTGGCTGTGGGGAGGCTCAAACCAGTTTGCCCCACGACTGCTCTGAAAACTCTGGCTGCTCCGTTTTTCCACGGGGGTTGTCGGTGGCTGTGGGGAGGCTCGAACCAGCTTGCTCTCACAACCGCTCTGAAAACTCTGGCTGCTCCGTTTTCCAGGAGGGTTGTCCATGGCTGTGGGAACACACCATGACTGGGACCTGCGATCCCTGGATATACACTATAGAGGAGGACAGGGTAGTTAGGAAGGGAAGCAGTAGCATTTATATCAGAAGGAATAACTTGCATGAGGAGGAATCAGAGGAAGGGAGGCTGATGCATCATGGGTTCAGTTAAGGTCCAATAGGGGAGAAAGGTGAGGTTGGGGTGGTTTATAGACCACCCTGTCAGGATGAGGAGAGGCATGGAACTGAGCTAAAAATATGGAAGCTGTGTAGAAAGGAGGTGGTAATTGTGGGGACTCAACCTGCCCAAGGTGGACTGGAGCATACCATCCATGACATGTGCTAGAGTCAGGTGAACCTGGAAGGACTGCAGAGTGGGTTCCTGACTCAGGGCATCACTGAACCAGCAAGAGCTGAGACAATTCTTGATCGGTGCTCACAAATGGGAGCATGTACAAGAAATAACGGTCAGGGAACCACTGGGAGGAAGTGACCATTGCACAGTGTGGTTCCAGTTGGATATGGGCAGGAAAGCATCCTGACTAAGACTGAAATCTTGGATTTCAGGAGGGCGAACTTCAGGAAAATGGGCGAAGTGCTAAGGAGCCATCTGGTGAGCATCAGAGCAGATATGTGGGTGGAACAAAGTGGTTCATCATTAAGGAAGGAATACTGTTTGTCACAGATGACTGCATTAGGCTCAGGGTAAGAACACACGGGCCAAAGTGCAGAGCTGCTTCAGTTCTGGGGTTGCCCAGGCAGTAAGGGAAAAGAGGTTGGCCTATAGAAAATTCAGGAAGACCAAGAGAGGGTGGTTAGGGAACATTACCTAAGGTTGGCAAGTGAGGCAATAAGAAAGTCAGGTGAGCAAAGGCACAGAATGAGCTGCAGATAGCTGAAGGAATTAAGAAGGGAGAAGGCTTTCTTTAGCTATATAAGTGAGAAAAAGGACAAGAAGGAAGGATTGTTAGGCTTAAGAAAGGGTGGAGTATAATGGGGAGAAAAGCAAAGATACAAAATTAATATGTCTGTTCTGTCTTCACCAGGGAGAAGGACAGACCAGTGCCTCAGGAGGGAAAAGAGGGTCGGGGGAGGAAACACAGATGTAGTGATAGTTGGTCTGTTTCTGATGGCACATTCGTATGTTCATATGTTCGTATGACAGAAGAGGATAGAGTGATGGAGGAGCTGCTGGCATTGAAGGTGGGCAAATTACCAGCCCGGAAGCAGTACATCCAAGGGTACAAAGGAACTGGTTGAAGAGCTGGCAGGCCATTGGCAGACCTATTTAATAGTTTACTAGAGACAGGAGTAGTACCCAAGGATGACCCAGAGAATTACAAAGCAGTCAGACTGGCCTCCATTGTGGGCAAGCTCATGGAGACCGTACTAAAGGAAAGATTGGTGGAATATCTAGAGGATCATGGTCTCCAGTATGTGAAGCAGCATGGGTTCATGGGGGAGATTGTGTCAAACAAATCTGATTGATTTCTTTGATTGCGTCACTAAGAAGTAGATGGGGCCAAGCAGTAGATATCCTCTATCTTGATTTCAACAAGACCTTTGACTCCATGTCCCACAAAAGGTTGATCAGGAAGTTGGTGGATCTCTCAGGGTTGGGGAAGATGACCAGATGGTGAACCCGGCTGAAGGACAGAACCCAGAGGGTGGTTTTGAGGGAGAGTTATTTGACACAAGACAGGTAACCAGTGGGATCCCACAGGGCTCATTGCTGGGGCTGGTGTTGTTCAATGTCTTCATCAATGACACTGGAGATGGCATTGAGGGACAAATGTACCTATTTGTGGATGACACCAAGCTCTGTGGGAGTGTGGACGCAGCTGAAGGGATACAGGACCTACAGGAAGATCTGGAAAAGCTAGGAGGTGGTCCACTATCAGGCAGCTTCACCAATGCCAAGAAATGCAATGTTATGCATATTGGAGCCAGGAATACTAGGACAGGGACTTGGTGCAGCCTCCTCCCACATGGTGGCTTAAGTCTTGAGCTCCCACCCGACTGCGATATATTTTACTAAACAGCCACTTTAAAGCCTCAAATTTAGCAACATTGAAGGAGTATATCAATGACTATCAGCAAGAGCAAAGGAGAGTAATAGATTTGCAGCTATATGACCAGACACTGAACTTTCTGACGAGGACCTTTCAGACCCCAGGGCCTCTGAACACCTCCCTCAGACCCAAAGTGCCCCTCCACATAAATCAGGCAAATCTAAACCAACAAAGAAAAGAAAATTAATCTTAAATTAGACAAAATTCTAGCAGAACTGCAAGAGTTTAAAGCTGATTTTAACTCATTCAGACAGGCATGAAATCCTTCCGTATCGATCTTGTGGAACTCCATGAAAAGGTCTCGGGGCTGGAGCAACAAACACAGCAGCAGGCCTCCAATGTCCTACAGATACAAACTACACTGAATCAAGTAATTCAGCTCTGCCACATTACTGCAGAAGGACAGGAGGATGCGGACAACTGTAACTGACGTAATAATCTCCGCATTTACGGAGTTCCCGAGGGAAGAAGGCCTAAATTTGAAAGCACACATCAAGACATTACTCCAGGAGACTCTTAAACTGATCCCAAATTTCAACCTGAAAATTGAGGAGGCTTCACAGAGTGCTCGGCCAGAAACACTCAATAGCAGCTACTTCAGGTCCACCATTGTTAGATTTTAGCTTTCAAACTAAAGAAAATATACTAAGACAAGCTTGGTCACAGAGTAAATTATTTTTGGAGAAAATCATATTTTGTGGATAACGATTATGCCACAGCTACTATGCAAAGGAGAGGCGTACATTCCATTATTCCCTTGGCTCAGACAACAGAACTTGAAATTTAGAACACCCTATCCTAGCAAGTTGATAATCCAATTCCCATTGGGACAGCAAAGTTATGAGTCTTTTGAGGAGGCCTGCACTGATTTAAAAAGCCAGGGCTTAACTACCCACCTCTGTGAGACTCCCAGTGGATGGCAACTCCTCAAGGCACCTCCAGAACCTCGACCACCAGAGACTATCCAGACCAACAAGCCACAATTGACTTAATTAAAAAGCTGCTGATGCAGTACTCTGGGTCCTCAAGTAGAAGAGACTTTGGGCTGAATTTCCGGCGCATGAAAAGTCACAGTGAGTGGGGTTTTATGCTGTAGGAAGTGCTTAGGCTGGGCCGATTCCCTTGATTGGCGGTTAGGGGTGGGGTGCTTTGGAAGCGGAGCTGTGGGGTTTCTTTGGGTAAGTGGGAGAACCTCCTTGATCATGATTAACCTCAATTTGGGTTATGATGGCCCAGATTTGAGATGAAGGGGAAATAACTTCTTGTGGAGACCTCGGAGGGTCAGGAGGCCAGGTGAGAATAGCAGGTGCTCCCCAAAATACCCCTCCTACCAAGCAAGTACCAACACTGAGAGAAGTGGCCTTGTCCGGCTGGGAGAATATTTGCTGCTCACAGGCCTTAGACTTTCAAATAAAAACAGATTAGTTATTTTCCCACTAAACAGGGAACTGATTTAATCTGGACATTCCTTTCTCACTTGGGCTGTGCGACTGGATGACTAACTGACCTTCTCACACCAGTTTCGGATCTGGAGCCCACTCCATGCTCAAGGATTAGAGAATTCTAATGAGGTTTAGAACGGCCTGTTTAAAACAATAAAGCCTGCCAAATAGGGCCATTTGCAGGCCTTCTCAGTGCTGAGGGGTCCACTCTTCCTAGGAGGAGTTAGGAGGATGATAACACCTCTGAATTGATTCTCCTGGTTCCATTACACCCTGATGGGATCCCTTTTCTGGTGAAGATTTATACCAGCCCTTCGCCTCTCAGGTGGCGGATGGGAGCCTCCAGCTTCTTAGGTGATCCCCTTCACTCTGCTTCATTTACCCGTGCCCCCTGCTGATCAGATGATACATTGGCCTAGCCTCGACATCCCTGAAGATACCCGTGGTGTACACCCCTCGTCACTGTGGATCATTCTTGCAAGACGTTGGAACTTTCCAGACAATCGGCTGTAATATTTAGACCTCACAACAATAAGTGGCTTAGCATGGATTCTTCTTCTGCCCCTTCCTTTACTTTTTTATCATTTTTACTAATTTTGCTTGTGCGATGCTCTGCTGCCACCAATAGGTCATTGATATTAACTGACCTTTGAGCAGTAGGACTCTGACTAAGAGAACATTTTATACATTGTCACACATCCTGCAGAGATCTATCCCCTTAGGGGCCTGGAGATAGAGATGTCATATTATGTTCTTTTTACTGCAGGTGGAATTAAGGGTGAAGATAGAAAGTCATATGTCCAGGTTTGAGCACATTGACAAATGGGATGGCATTCCCAAATTTGAACTCGGGTTTGGTATGATAGCTTTACTCCTCCACAGGTACAACTCGGAGGGAGGGATGGGACTCGACACATCAGTCCTACACCTACAAGAGCTGCATCTTATCCCCCACCTGACTTGCACCTACCCCTTACCCACTTGCAATACTTTTACTTATTCCCTTTTAATTTTCTTTCATTATCCCTTCCCTCTTCCTATTTAGGGCAGGAATTTCCCAGGGCATCCTCCCAATTAGTTGGAAGGAAGCCCACACACCGATGGTCAGCAGACTAGTCGTAATCATGGTTACCAGAATACCCGTGACAGTGGAAGTTGTCACAAACCCACTCATCAGGTCAGCCTCTACTCCCAAAGTGCCAACCTCCGAGCGCAGTCTTGTGAACAGTTAACAGAAGAGGGTAACCCTCCTGGTTTGATTTGGGCTTCAAATTAACCTTTGGTTCATGTCTTGGAGGGTTCAAACTGTGAACCTCTTGCTAGCGTACCCAATGCACAGGAACAGATAATTCTGTCTTCAGGTGGCCAGATATCTTTCTATGGCACCTAACCAGGTGTTAGAAATGAACCCTTAAAACTGTAATAAAAGACCTCAGATTTAAAACGCTTACCTTTTCCAGTTTGGTATCACCATTCAAGCTTATGTACAGTGTCTGCTTTAACCATATATACTCTACTTGTAAAGGAAAGAAATTCAAAGACAGACCAAGTAAGCTCTAAAAATAGAGTTTTACTAAAATAGATAAAACATACGTAACATGTAAATACAGAACCATGTATCACAATACATACAAATCACTTAAAACAGGTTTTAACAGTGCAATTCCTACTACAGTACTTAGATTTCTCTCTCTTTCTCTCTCTCACTCTCTCTCTAAACACCTGCTTAAAGTGCTCACAGATGTTTCTTTGCCAGAGTCTATATAGAGTCTCTGAAGGAAAACAGAATAATGTTTAAAAGCTGGTTTCCCCACCTCTTTGCATGAGGTCACCTAGCTCCTCCCGTCAGAATATATAAAAAAAAAAAATCTATATAAAAACAGGATGTCTTTTCCAAGTATCAAATTCTGTAACCTCAGCATAACTTCGTTTTCTCCATGTGACTTCCCAAGCAAGGTTGTAAATTTCCAAGATCCCCTTTCATCTTTAGCTGCATCCTCTCTCACACAGGCATCAAAGGAACATTTACAACTTTGCACCCATGTGTAATAACCTGGGTTTTCCCTCCAAATGTCATAAAATGGATATGATCTATCTTGGCATCTGGCAAGCTACAATTAGCCACCTAAACAGGGTATCCTCAACTCAAGCCTCTTCAGTCTGTAATTATCTCATGGCTTTTATCTTTCAGCTGAGACCTGGAGGGGTGAGCAAGGTCACTCAAGGCACCAGATTTCACATTTTATATTACAAAATGATACAGTGATCAGAACTAACTGTCCAAGTGTCACAGAAGTCACTCAACTTGTTCAGTATAACAATCGTATATAGTCTATAGGTATTGAGTGCAGCCTAGTTGGCTGTTCCTGTGCCTATTAGAATTACCTGATGTTTCCATTCCCCATACCCCTTCCCATGGACGTGGAGCCGGCTTGTACTTTATTCATCAGCAATCTATGGACCTGAAAAGCAGGAGTTTACTGATTATTTTACTGCTGGGGATGTAGGCACCCATCAGTGGAGGAAAACATTCTCACAACAAACAGATATGAATGGCTGACTTTAAGATTATTTCACATAATGTAAACAGTTTAACTGGCCCTGTAAAGAGGTACTGCACACTACAAGCTCTTGAAAACTCCTCCCAGATATCCTCCTACTACAGGAGACCCACCTATCATCCCCTGAACACTACAAATTACTCAGGTGTGGCTTTTCCCAAATGGTGGAATCTTCCTATCAGCATGGAAGAAGGCAAGGGATGGTGGTCCTCCTCCCAAAACACTCAAGGGCCCAAGTACTGGACCAGTACTCAGATAGGAGATCAGATAAGCTTTAATGATAATAAAGTTGAATGATCAGGTTCTCACCCTTTGTAGTGTTTATGTTCCCCAGGCTCAGATGCCTCCACAATACAACATTTAATAGATGCCATTTTAACCAGAAAGCGAGGCATATTAATTGTGGGAGGTGATTTGAACTGCCAACTAAACCCCTCTATGGACTCATCCTCCCCGACCATCCCCCAATCCTCGGGTCAGAAACATCTTAAAAGATTAATTAGAGATACTGTATAGGTTTGGTGGATATGTGGAGACAGTTACATCCTACTCAGAGAAAATTCACATACTACTTGAATGCTTATAAGCACTACTCCAGACTAGATTATATTTGTATAGGAAGAAAGGACATGGGGTTGGGCAGTGGGCAGATATCTTGAACATCTGCCTCTCAGACCATGCACCTACAGTTTTAAAGTTGGCTTTAAAGAGAGATAAAAAGGATGCAGTGGAGGTTTAACCTCTTTATTCAGATATACTGAGTTCAGGGAAATACTAGAGAGATGAATCCAGAGATCATTAGAGATAATTCATCTCCACAGGTCTCTCCCCAATTGATGTGGGACACGATCAAGGCGGTACTCTGTGATTATATAATTTCACTAAAATGCAGCTTGCATCTCGCCTCCTGACTTTACAATCCCAGCTTCAATTCCTCCAAGAAATACATATGCAGGGGACGGAAAGTAGCAACTCAATTGTCCCAGACCTAAGCAGAAATTCAAAATGAATCACCCTCAAGACAGAGCAGGGCTAGCATGGTTGAGACAGCAATATTATTGGGGGCCCCGAGCCTCAAAACTTTTGGCATACCACCTTAGACGCCAGACCCAACAATGAAACATCTCAAAATAAAGGACCCAATTCTGGACAAATGTGTTACATAACACAAAATATCGCAGGAGCTTTTAAACAGTACTATCACACCATATACTCAAACCAGATAGACCCATCTCCTGCCCAACTCTCTACCTTTTTCTAAGCTTACCCTGCCTTCCTTGCCCAAGCCCCAATGGTCTAAATTAATAGCACCTGTTTCTGAATCTGAATTACACACTGCTATTAAAATCTAAAAATGGGAAGAGTCCAGTTCCTGATGTGTATGGCCCAGAGTTTTACAAGGGCACCTGGGACTTGATTCACCTCTCATTATTACAAGCAAAACAAAAGAGCCATGCTGCCTGTACTTTTCCTACATCATGGTGACAGGCAGCCATTTCAGTAATACTTAAACTTCATCCCTCCAATTATGTGACTCTTACAGTCCTATCTCTGTTCTCAACCAAGACTATAAATTATATACCAGCATTATTGCACATAGACTAGATAATATTATCCCTATGATTATCCATCCAGATCAATCAGCCTTTATCAAGGTCTACAAACCACAGATAATAACATACCCTATATCTCATGGACCATGCCCAAACTACAAAATCCCTCCTACTTCTCCTTATTCTAGATGGACAGAAAGCATTCAACATGGTATCCTGGACTTTTTCCAGGCAGCACTAACTAAATTCAATTTCCTATATTTTTAAGAATATAATTACAGGTATTTACACAGATCCGGGCAACAGTCAAACTGAGCGGCTCTCATTCTGACAGATTTAATCTACATCGAGGAATCATGCAGGGCTGCCCCTATCTCCATACTTATTTGCTATCTTTGTTGAACCAATCGCACAGTTCATTCAGCAAAATACCCACATCCATGGTTATCACATATGAGAAGTACAGCACAAAGTAGCATACTATGCAGATGATCTCCTCTTATATGTTACTAAACTAGAAGAATCCCTCCCATCATTGCTCTCCTTCTGGTGGAGATAGAGTCATTATCTGGCTATACTATTAACCAAAATAAATCAGAGGTTAAGTTTGTTCAATCTCCAATAGCACCTGCCCTGGAAGCAGGTTCTTATTTAAGTGGAATAAGCCATATATTGTACTTGGTTTAAAATACCACAGAAATCGGATAAAATATACTTATTGAACATCACGGCAGTCTATTCAGAAATCAGAACAAACCTTGAAAGATGGACCACCCTCCCTCTTTCTCTCTTCTCCATAGTTCAAGCAATACAGATAAACTCTCTTCCTAAAATATTACACATAATGCAAAACATCCCGATTCCTCTGAGGACACAAGACATACAAACTTGGTATAGCCTTACTAGGAAATTTATTTGGAATGGCGGCTTGACCACATATAGCTTTAAATAAGCTTCAGCTCCGGAAGGAACGAGGAGGCTTAGCTCTACCAAATGTTTATGGATACTGGATAGCAGTACTACTTATGCATCTGACCACCTGGTTCCATAATCCAGCATGACCCACTATGGTTCCCTTTGGAGCGAGGCGATGGCAGATACTTCATTGGAAGCATATTTAATTTTTCAGCCTGATACTCTAAATCAGCCAAACATTTGCTCTCGGTTCACTAGAGCCCTGTTGAAAAGTTGGTTCTCTTTTCTCTCAATCCCAACAAACACATTCCTGGCAACATGGATGGAATCCCAGCCAGGGACCGCTCCTGGAGTCCTGCTGTGGAGGATGCCACTTTTATGAGATGGGCCAAACTGGGTTTAATGCAGACAAATCCGTTTTAACTGGTTGCATAACTGATTTTATTATCCAGGCATTGCTCCAGTTGTAAACTACTCCTTTAACCTTGTAATGCTGACTGCCTGAAGTGACGGAGATATCTTTTAATGCTGCCTGCCTGAAGCAAAGGAGAAAACGGGCATTTGGCTTGATATCTAACTTCTAAATCGCTAGTTATACATTCAGTGGTTGTTTTGTTTTTGTCTTCAAAACATTCTGTTTGCTTTTCTTTTTGTCTTCACTTGCACTACAAAAAATAAAATAGTAGACAACAGTTGACCTTTTCTTGAGGCTTATAAATAAAATAAAAGCTTGATAGACACTATTATTTTTTTTCTCTTTAGAGGATACACTTACTTCTATTATTTTCTGACATTACTGGCTCCAGGAGTGTGATGTCACAGTATCCCGACCTATAGGATAGCATGAGTCAACTGGGTGCATAAATTCAAATGGAGAATAATAAAGGAAGGGCCTTAAAGGGAACATGAAGGCAGATTAAGTTTAAGGTGCTAAAAGGAATGCAGAGCCCAGAAGTGCTGCTGTAACACTCCAGTAGCTGATCAGCTGGAATTCTGGCACCCAGGTATTCAAATCCGACAGTAACATACTGTCCTGTTCATCTTACAGCTCCATCCAGCAGCAAGGAAGGCAGTAGAGACAGGCTAACCCATAGGTAATCAACTTGCTACTTTCTCCTGTACAAACACCGGTAGTGGGAGGGACGGAAAGCAGGACTCATCTGAGTGACACTTCCTTCCCACAGGGGTCTGCAAAGGCTCTGCGGCTACTGCGCTGTAGCACTAAATGGGCAGAGGACATATTTCCCAGGGAGAATTCACCAGCAAACACTGCTGTCCCTTTTGTAATCAATGGAGTTAGTTTGCCCACAAGGTGAGTGTAACAGAGGTTAGGGCCAGCGTATTGCATAATCTTGGTAACCTTGTCTCTGGCAGGGAACTTGAGGAAGGTTTAGATATAGCTGTTACTTCCCAGCTTTAGTATTGGAGACCTCATTTGCTGTATTAACTGGTGGTGTAACTGACTTTATTATCCTGGCATTGCTCCTGCTCCCTTCCTCCAGCTCCTGTTTGAGGCTGTAACCAAGAAAGTTCACTGAGAAGCCTGCTGTGGCAGACAGTACAGGCTCCCCAGACCCCTCCAGCTCACATTTGGAGCGGTAACCAAGAATGTTTGCTGAAGAGCCTGCAGCAGCATTCAGAACAAACTCCACAGACTACTCCAGCTCCTGTCTGGAGGTGTAACCAAGAATGTTCACAAAAGGAGCCTGCTCGCAGTTGGAACAGAGCTTCCCAGACCCTCAGCTCCCATTTGGAGCTGAAAGAAAGTTGCAGAGGAGCCTGCTGCGGCAGTCAGAACAGGCTCCCCAGACAACTCAAGCTCCCGTTTGGAGCTGTAACCAAGAAAGTTCATCGTGGAGCCTGCTGCAGCAGTCAGAACAAGCTCCACCAGACCCCTAACTCTTCTTTAGAGCTATAACCAAGAAAGTTCACCAAGGAGCCTGCGCAGCAGTCAGAACAGGCTCCCCAGATCACTCAGATCCAATTTCAAGCTGTAACCAGAAAGTACACCTAGGAATCTCCTGCAGAAGTCAGGAACAGGCTCCCTAGACCCCTCCAGCTCCATTTGGAGCTGTAACCAATAAAGTTCACTGAGAAGCCTGTGACAGCAGTCTGATCAGGCTCCCCTGACCACTCAGCTCCCATTTGGAGCTGTAACCTGAAAGTTCACCGAGGAGTCTACTGCAGCAGTCAGAACAGGCTCCCTAGACCCCTCCAGCTCCCATTTGGAGGTGTAACCAAAAAGTTCCTGAGGAGCCTGCTGCAGTAGTCAGAACAGGCTCCCCAGTCCCTCCAGCTCCTGTTTGGAGCAGTAACCAAGAAAGTTTGCCAAAGAGCCTGCTGCAGCAGTCAGAACAGGCTCTCCAGACCCCTCCAGCTCCAGTTTGGAGCTGTAACCAAAAAGTTTGCCAAGAAGCCTGCTGCAGCTGTCAGAACAGGCTCCCCAGACCCTCCAGCTCCTGTTTGGAGCTGTAAAAAAAAGTTCACTGAGGAGCCGTCTGCAGCAGTCAGAACAGGCTCACCAGACCCCACCAGCTCCCACTTGGAGCTGTAACAAAAAGTTCACAGAGGAGCCTGCTGCAGCAGTCTGAAGAAGCTCCCTCACCCCTCAGACTCCCATTTGAAGCTGTAACCAAGAAAGTTCACCAAGGAACCTGCTGCAGTAGTCAGAACAGGGTTCCCAGTCCCCTCCACCTCTTGTTTGGAGTTGTACGAAGAAAGACATCCACCTCCTGGTGTGACCTGACTAATTACTGACCATCCACCTTGAAACTACTTGGGCTTGCAGGACAACCACCTCTTTCAGATCACTGCCCTCACCATGCCCCACTTATGCACTTACACTTTCTGACAAAGCACACAGCTGCAGCCTTTGCCTTGTTCTCACCACCTTCCCTTTACCTTTACCATCCCCTACCCCCTCTACCCCCACCTCGTCTTTTGATCTTTTCTCTGTCTTAAAAAGACATTTCTCTTCCCTACATCCTGTTTACTAGTTCACATTTAAGCACTGTATCTTAAAGTCTCTGTCTATGTACCAATCCTCAATGTTCATGCTGCCATTTATGTATTTCTCCTGATGTTACCTACAACGTGAACCTTTGCAATAGAGCCTCGGCTCAAAGGTATTGTAATCCTAGACTGAAATAAATAAAATAAATAAAAAAAGTTTGCAGAGGAGCCTGCTGCAGCAGTCAGAACAGGATCTCAGACCCCTCCAGTTCCCGTTTGGAGCTGTAACCAAGAATGTTCACTGAGGAGCCTGCTGCAGCAGTCAGAACAGGCTCCTGAGACCTCTCCAGCCCCTGTTTGGAGCTGTAACCAAGAAAGTTCCACAGAGTAGGCTGCTGAAAAGTCAGAACAGGTAGCGGGAAGTGAAGGACTCAGCATTGTGCTACCCTGTTAGCTTCATTGTCTTATTGCTATAATTCTTTCCTGTAGGCAAAGAGTACCTGATAGGTTATTTTTAGTTGCAAGCTGCTGGAATTTAGTTGCACAGTGTAGCTCACCCCCTCCCATCACCTTTTCCTTTGTCTGAGTTTTCCCCTCTGACTAGGGAGCTATTGTCTCAGAAAGTACACTTCTCTGAATTTATATTTTATTCCTTCCCTGCTTACATGCCCCCTGACCTCTACAGCTCCCATTTGGACCTGTGACCAAGAAAGTTCACCAAGGAGATGGCTGCAGCAGTCAGAACAGGTTCCCAGATCACTCCAGCTCCCGTTTGGAGCTGTAATCTAAAAGGTTCACAGGAGCCTGCTACAGTCAGAATTGCATCACAGACTTCTGAAGCTCCATTTGCAGCTGTAACTAAGAAAGTTCATGGAGGAGCATGCTACAGTCAGAACAACCTCACAAGACTCTACCAGCTCCCATTTGGAGCTGTAACCAGAAAGTTCACTGAGGAGCATGCTGCAGCTATCAGAACAGGCTCCCGTAGACCCTCCAGGTCCCATTTGGAGCTGACATCAAAATGTTCACAGAAGAACCTCTGCAGCAGTCAGAACTGGCTCCCGGACCATTCCAGTTCCCATTTGAAGCTATAATCAAGAAAGTTCACCGAGGAGCCTGCTGCAGCAGTGAGAACAGGCTCCTCAGACCATTCCAGCTCCTGTTTGGAGCTGTAACCAATAAAGTCCACCGAGGGCAGGATGCAGCAGTCAGAACATTCTCTCCAGACATCTCCAGCTCCTGTTTGAAGCAGTAACCAACAATGTTCACTGAGAAGCCTGCTGCAGCAGTCTGAACATGCTTCTCTGACCCCTCCAACTCCCATTTGGAGCTGTAACCAAGAAAGTTTCCCAAGGGCTTGCTGCAGTAGTGCAGTAGTCAGAACAGGGTTCCCAGTCCCTCCACCTCCCGTTTGAGCTGTAACAAAGAAAGTTTGCTGAGAAGCCTGCTGCAGTCAGAACAGGCTCCCCAGACCCCTCCAGCTCCTGTTTGGAGCTGTAACCAAGAAAATTCAATGAGGAGCCTGCTGCAGCAGTCAGAATTGGCTCCCCAGATCCCTCCAGCACCCCTCTGAAGCTGTAACCTAGAAAGTTCATCAAGGAGCTTGCTGCAGCAGTCACGACAGGCTCTTCTGACCCCTACCACTCATGTTTGGAGCTGTAACTAGGGCCCTGTCCACACTACCCCTCTGTAATGTTACAGAGTGACCAAACCGTTACCACAACAGTTTGCATTTACACCTGTAACGTTACAGAAAGCGTTTTCATAACCGTTATTGAAACCACATAGCAGGGGTGGTTTCAACAATGATTATGAAACCGTTATCACCTGTTAACGTTACCGGGCATGGTAGTGGACATGGCACCAGTCCCTAGTGCAGCACGAGCTGCGCTTTGAGGAATCGTTGCCATGGTAACAATCACCCGGCTCCTGAAGTGTGGACGGAGGTGCCGGTCCCATAACGGACATCATGGCAGTGTGGACACACTGCACTGCTCCCCAGTTGTAATGATTTCTATCCGCACGGGTCTGAGCAGTGCACTGTGGACAGGGCCTAAGAAAGTTCACTGAGGATCCTGATGCAACAGTCACAACAGGCTCCCCAGACCCTCCAGCTCCCGTCTGGAGCTGTAACCAAGAAAGTTCACAGAGGAGCTGCTGCAGCAGTCAGAACAGTTTCCCAGACCCTCCAGCTCCCATTTGGAGTAGGGTTGCCACCTGTCAGGTTTTTACCTGGTGATCAGGTTTTCATGGTCCCTATCAGGTAATCTGGTTTTGCTCTGTGCTGGCCAGGTTTTTGAGGCATGTTTAGTGCTTACATACTTTTGAAACAGCTTTTGTTATACCACTCAGTGTTTCAGCTACGTGTTCAGGTTACAAACAAGTTCTGTTGTCAATGTAGCCTTTTGTTTGTGAACAGTCAACCTGGAAGGTGTAAAAGTATGGCCATTAACACCATTAGCAGTTACTAAACCTAATCTTTCCACTGCATCTTAAACTGGCATAGTAGCAAAGCTGCCCCACCTTTTGTAACAGTAACACAGCCAGATGTCTTCCACTTTCATTTGCTGGTAAACATTTTCATCTCTAATAGAATTTAGACATTTTAAATGTTTTGAATTTTTTTTCCTCAAGAAAAACATCTGTTTACTTCATTGGCTTTGAAACAGTACTGTTGACATGAAAAGGAAATGAAAACAGAAAAGATATAAACTACAAATTATAGGAAACAATTTCTTTATTATGTATTATTATATACCATGTATACTGTTGTATGCTATTTACAGAATTTCCTTGTCTCCCCTCAGATTATATCTGTAAATGAGATTTATTTTCTTTCTGTATGTTTATCTGGTAAACCAATGCAACAAAAATATATACATAAGTAAATAAATAACTAGGAAGAATCTAAAAGTAACTTTAACAGGTACAGTACAATAGCTTAAAATTTTTGAACTGATACTATAAGTGTTGTCTTTTATTGATATAACAAATGGCTTTCTAGGAGGGTAATGCATGTATGAGTCATAAAATGGGTGGAGTTAGGGGCAGAGTTTAGAATCCGGTTTTGCCTCATCCAAAGGTGGTAACCCTAGTTTGGAGCTGTAACCAAGAAAGTTTGCAGAGGAGCCTGCTGTAGCAGTCAGAACAACTCTATAGACACCTCCACCTCCTGTTTGGAGATGTAAGCAAGAAAGTTCACAGAGGAGCCTGCTGCAGTGTCAGAACAGGTTCCACAGACCCGTCAGCTCCCATTTTACTTGAATGATGATATTACTTGGTATGAAAGAACAGAAGAAGGCCAGAGCCCATCGAGACTGTTCCCATATTATATGGGACATTATTTATCTATTATCCCTCAACCAAACATCTAATTTGTTTTTAAAGACAGTGGCACTAGTTGCTCTACCAATTCTTGTGGCAAGGTGTTCCATACAATGGATGCTCTTATTGGAAAAAGTATCCCCTTTTGCTGGTTTTATAAGTTTTTACTTCAAGCTGTTTATTATGCAGTCTCGGAACATGTCTCCTTTTGGAAGTGTTAGACCACATTTTTCATTAGATCTGGTGAATTTATTAAATTAAAACCATAAGCATATCACCTCTTAATCTTCTAGTTTGAGAGAGAAGAGACCAGTAGCTTTTAATCTGTTCTGATAATCCAAGTTTGTTAATCTTGGAATCATTCTAGTTACTTTCTTTTGAACCTGTTCAAATTGCTATGCCTTTTTTGGTTTGGATTCCAGAAAGGGAGCCATAGTCTAGATACAGTCTAATGTATGCCCTATACAATGGAATAAGGCATTGTTCAGTCGATTAACAAAAGTACATTTTATTTGCCTCAAAAGTCTGTTGGTCATGCAAGCAGTTCTAACACAGTGATCATTTGATGTAAGTTTATTAACATATCCCTAAATCTTTTCACAATTTGATGAGTGAAGTGGTAGTCCGTTTATATAATATATAGTTTTTGGATTATTTACACGAAATGCACTACTAAACATTTGTCTTGATTAAACTGCATATGATTTTCATTTGCCCAAAGTATTAATTTTCCAAATCCTTCTTTAATGCAGAAATATTTTCTTGATTATTAACCTTGCTCCCCAATTTAGTATTGTCTGCAAATTTAATCGTGAAGTTATTTGGCTCTGTTTGTAAATCACTGATAAAGAGATTAAACAATGTTGGTCCCAAGACCGAACCCTGTGGTACACCACTTGTCACACTACCCAAATCAGACAAGATATCATTAATTCTGACTCTCGGAGAATGATTTGTCAACCAGTTTAAAGTCAACTGACAATATCAGGTGACAAACCTAGATTAGCATTTTAGTAATGAGTTTTCATGTGAGACTTTATAGCTCTACTGAAGTCCAAAAGAATTACATTAGTAGGGATACCCACATCTAGTAGAGTACTTATATTATTGTAAAAGATATCAGATTGGAGGTGCAGGAATACTGAGAGTAAACCCATGCTGATTTGAATCATAAATTCTAATTTTTTACAATCTTGATCTATTAGAGACTTCATTACTCATTCCTTTAATTTACCAGCCACTGAGGTCAGGCTAATTGGACGATAATTTTGCACATAGCCTCTATTGCCTTTTTAAATATGGGAGTAACTATTGCTGAATGCCAATCATTTGGTACAATGCTTTCTTGTAAGGATTTGTTAAAGATACTTGACAAAGGTATAGAAATATTTATAGAGTTTAGATCAGAAACCATGGATGAATACCGTCTGGGCCTGGACTAGTATTTTTTAGTTTTTGATAGCCTGTATAATGTCAGTTGGATAGAACCTATGATAATCTCGTGGTGAACTTTAAATGTACTAATAGGTTATTTTGAGAGAAGACAGAACAAAAGTACTTATTAAAAGATTCAAGGTTTCATATCAGATAGCGAACAGATGGGACCAATGGTCCTTGATACACCTTTTACTATTTATATAGGAGAAAAGAGATTTGTGACAGTCTTTTGTGGGAGCTAGTTTAAATTCTAGCTTATTTTTTGCCAATTTAATAGAAGTTTTTAAGTTTTTCACAGATAGTTTGTATTTATGTAATAGAGTAGTTTTAAATGGAACAGAGCTATTCTTAAGTTTCCATAAAAGTTGTAAGTTTTATTTTAATCTGATTTTTAATTGTCTTGTTGAACCAAGAAGTGTTTCCTTTATTATTAAATTTCCTCTTAGATGGAATAAAGGTATTTTCAAATAATGTACAATGTTTTAAAAAGTCCCAAGCTTGTGTTGTTCAATTAAGAAGATTAAATTCCCAGTTTATGTTTTGTAAGTATTCATTGATTTTAGAAAAAATGCTTTATTATAATTTTTTGTACAGTATAACTTTCTTTAAGTAGTTCTAAACTGTTGAATTTCAAAAGAATAGATGAATGATCATTGGTCCCAAGTGGATCCCAAATTTGTAATTGCTAATTTGTTGTTCTATGTTAGTAAACAATAAATCCCAAAATATTAGGACCTTGAGTGGGTTCAGTAACAAGTTGTTGTAATCCAGTACTAACTACCTCATCTATTAGTCCTTTCCGGCTTAGGACTTTCCTGAGAATGAGTCCCAGTTAATATGAGGAGTTAAAGTCACCAAATATTACAGTATCTTTAGATTCTGAAAATGTGTAATTTCTTTAAACATATCAGTTGTGTAATCTGAATTTGCAGATGGAGGTTAATAGATGTTACCAATAGTTATATAGGACTGCTCCTTCAATAAGATTTTAACTCATATACTTTCCAAAGGAAAGGAGAACACACTTCAAAAGAAGGATATCATTTCATATGTGCATACAAACTTCACCACTTTGCTTATCTAATCTGTTTTTCTGATTTAACTTGGAGCCGTTACAAGAAACTTCATTGAGAAGTCTGCTCGAAGTCAGAACAGCCTCCCCAGATCCCTCCAGCTGCCGTGTGGAGCTGTAACCAGAAAGTTCACCGAGTAGCATGCTGCAGCTATCAGAACAGCATCCACAGACCCCTCCAGCTCCCATTTGGAGCTGTTACCAAGAATGTTTGGAGCTGAACCTGCTGCAGCAGTCATAATAAGCTCCACAGATCTCTCAGTGCCTGTTTGGAGCTGTAACCAAGAAAGTTCAACAAGAAGCCTGCAGCAGCAGAGAACAGGCTCCTCAGACCCCTCCAGCTCTTGTTTGGAGCTGTAAACAAGAAAGTTCATGGAGGAGCCAGCTGCAGCAGTCAGAACAGGCTACCCAGACCCCTTCAGCTTCTGTTTGCTGATGTAACCAAGAAGGTTCACCGATGAGCCTGCTGCAGAATTCAGATCAGGCTCCGTGAGACTCCTCCAGCTCCAATTTTGATATGTAACCAAAACATTCACCAAGAAGACTGCTGCAGCAGTCAGAACAAGCTCCATAGATCCTTCCAGCTCCCATTTGGAGCGGTAACCAAGAAAATTCAATGAGAAGCCTACTGCAGCAGTCAGAAAAGGCTCCCCAGACCCCTCAGCTCTTGTTTGGAGCAGTAATCAAGAAGGTTTGCTGAGGAGCCAGCTGTAGCAGTCAGAATGACTCTACAGACCCTCCTGCTCCCATTTGGAGCTGTAACCTAGAAAGTTTGATCAGTAGACTCCCGTAGCTGTCAGAATGGGCTCCCCAGATCCTCCAGTGGCCATTTGAAGTGGTATCCAAGAAAGTTCTCTGAGGAGCATGCTGCAGCAGTCAGAATGGGCAAGCCAGAGTCCTCAAGCTCTGTTTGCAACTGTAACCTAGAGATTCAGTGAGGAGCCTGCTGCAGCAGCAGAACAGGCTCCTCAGAGCCTTACAGCTCTCATTTCTAGCTGTAACAAAGAAGGTTCACGAGGAGCCTGCTGCAGCAATCAGAACAGGCTCCTGAAACCCTTAAGCTCCCGTTTGGAGCAGTAACCAGAAAGGTTGCCAACAGGCCTCCTGCAGCAGTCAGAACAGGCTCCCCCACACCCATCCAGCTCCCATTTGGAAATATAACTAAGACATTTCACTGACAAGCCTTGTGCAGCAGTCAGAACAGTCTATCCAGACCCCTAAACCTCCTGTTTGGAGTCATAACAAAAAGTTCAACAAGCAGCCTGCCGCAGTAGACTGAACAGGATTGCCAAACACCTCCAGCTCCCATTTGGAGATGTAACTAAGAAAGTTCACGGCTGCCTGCTGCAGCAGTCATAACAGGTTCCCAGACCCCTCCACCTCCTGTTTGTAGCTGTAACCAAGAACATTCAGAGGAGCCTGCTTCAGCAGTCAGAACAGGCTCCCCAGACCACTCCAGCTTCTGTTTAGAACTGTAACCAAGAAGAGTCCCAATCAGCCTGCTGCAGCAGTCAGAACAGGCTCCCTAAACCCTCAAGCTCCTGTTTGGAACTGTAACAAAAACATTCACCAAGCAGCTTGCTGCAGCAGTCAGAAAAAGGCTCACCAGAACCCTCCAGATCCTCTTGGAACTGTGCCAAGAAAGATCACCAATGAGCATCCTGCAGCACTAAGAACAAGTTCCCAGACCTCTTCAGCTCACCTTTGGAGCTGTCATCAAAAAGGTTGACCAAGGAGCTTGCTGCAGCAGTCAGGATGGCTTCAAAGATCCCACCAGCTCCCATTTGGTGCTGTAATCAAGGAAGTTTGCTGATGAGTCTGCTGCAGAAGTCAGAAGAGACTCCCCAGACCACTCCAGCTCCTGTTTGGAGCTGTAACCAAGAAAGTTCATTGGGAGCCTGCAGCAGCAGTCAGAACAGTCTCCCAGATCCCTCTAGCACCCATACAGAGCTGTAACCAAGAAAGTTCAGCTAGCAGCATGCTGCAATTCTTAGAACAGGCTCCATAGACCCCTACAGCTCCCATTTGGAACTGGTACCAAGAATGTTCACAGACAAACCTGCTGCTGAAGTCAGAATAGGCACCACAGACCTCTTTAACTCCTTCTCAGTACTGCTGTAACCAAGAAAGTTCAACAAGAAGCCCTCTGCAGCACACAGAAATGGCTCCTCAGACCCATCCAGCTCTTGTTTGGAGCTGTAAGCAAGAAAGTTCATGGAGGAGCCTGTTGCAGTAGTCAGAACAGGCTACCTAGACCCCTAGAGCTCCCATTTACAGCTGTAACCAAGAAAGTTTGCCAAGGAGCCTGCTGCAGCAATCAGAACAGGCTCTTCAGATCCCTATAGCTCCAGATTAGAGCTATAACCAAGAAGGTTCACCAATGAGCCTACTTCAGCATTCAGAACAGGACTGAGCCCTCCAGCTCCTGTTTTGATTTATAACAAAACATTCACAGCTGTCAGAAAAGGCTCCCTAGACCCCTCTAGCTTTTGACTGGAGCTGTAAACAGCATTCAGAACAGGCTTCTCAGACCACTTCAGCTCCTGTTTGGAGCAGTAATCAAAATGGTTTGCTGAGAGTCTGCTGCAGCAATCAGAACTGGCTCCACAGACCCCTCCAGCTCCTGGTTGGAGCTGTAACCAGAAAGTGTCACGAGTAGCCTGCTGCAGCAGTCAGAACATTCTCCCCAGACCCCGTCAGCTCCTGTTTGAAGTGGTAACAAGAAAGTTCACTGAGAGACTGCTGCAGCAGTCAAAACAGGCTCCTCAGAACACTCAAGCTCCTGTTTGAAGCTGCAGCTAGGAAAGTTCACTGAGGAGCCTGCTGCAGCAGTCAGAAGTCAGAACAGACTTCTCAGATCCCTCCGGCTCCTGTTTGGAGCTGTAACCAAGAATGTTCAAGGGGAGCCTACATTGCATCAGAACAGGATCCCCAGACCCTCCAAAGGCCATTTGGAGTGGTATCCAAGAATGTTCTCTGAGGAGCATCCTGCAGGAGTCATAACAGGTTACCCAGACCCCTTAGCTCCCATTTGGAGCTGTAACCAAGAAAGTTCGGTGAGCAGCCTGCTGCAGTAGTCAGAACAGGCCCTCAGATCCCTACAGCTGCAGTTTACAGAGGAGCCTGCTGCAGCATTCAGAACATGCTCCCCCAGCCGGACCAGTGGCGCTGAGGGTTGAGGTACTGGACGCCACACCTCGCACCATGTCAGTGACCCAGGTTCGTGAACCAGCCTGGGTCATCGAGGGCCGGCAGGAGGAGGAGATTGAGCATCCGAGGGACTGCTCTCCTCTGGGAGGGGTGGATGTCCTGGTGTCCTAGTGGCCTCTAGCAGTGGCTGGGGTGACAGCAGGTCATAAGCAGATTTAGGGGACATGCTACAGCAGACGCTGAGAAGGAGTGCATGCAGTAGCATGCGCCCTGTCCCTTGGTGTCATTGCATGTGTGACGTCATGGGGAGAGAGAACATGGAAATATGTGCACCAGTCATGGCAGCATGATGGCCATCCCTGAAAGACTAGCTTGGCACCGAGGGTGCACAGCTTAACTGGATCCTGGTCTGGTGTGACAGCTTGAGAGGGCTGTCCACCTCCCACCATGGGGGGCAAGCCGGGGCTTGCCATGGGCCTGAATGTAGAGTGGAGGAGTCCTCAGGATGGAGGCTGGACATAATCCTCAGAGGGATGCCTGGATGTAGAGGTAAGCAGACTGGTGTCCAGGGAGAAAAAAGCTTACTAAAAAAAAAAAAAAGAACATGCACCCGAAACCCTCCTGCTCCTGTTTGAGCTGTAACCAAGAACGTTCACCAAGGAGCCTGCTGCAGCAGTCAGAACAGGCTTCCCATATCCCTCTTGCTTCCATTTGGAGCTGTAACTTAGAAAGTTCACGGGGAGCCTAATGCAGCAATCAGAACAGGCTCTCAGATCCCTCTTGCTTCCGTTTGGAGCTGTAACTGAGAAAGTTCACGGGGAGCCTACTGCAGCAATCAGAACAGGCTCCCCAGACCCATCTACCTCCGTTTGGTGCTTTAACTAAGATGTTTCACTGAGAAAGCTTCTGCAGCGGTCAGAACAGACTCTCCAGACCCTAGAGCCCTCTTTGGAGCTGTAACAAGAATGTTCAACAAGGAGCCAGAACAGGCTTCCCAGACCTCTCAGCTCCTGTTTGGAGCTGTAAATAAAAGTTCATAGAGAAGCCTGCTGCAAGCAGTCACAAAGGTTTCCCAGACCCTCCATCTCCTGTTTGGAGCTGTAACCAAGAACATTCAACAGGGAGCCTGCTGCAGCAGTCAGAACAGGCTCCCACACCCTCCAGCTCCCATTGGATGTGAAACCAAGAAAGTTCAAGGAGGAGCCTGATGCAGAATTCAGAACAGGCTACCAAACCCTCTTCCTCCCATTTTGAGCTGTAACCAAGAAAGTTCACTAAGGAGCCTGCTGCAGCAGTCAGAGCAGGCTCCCAGATCCCTCAGCACCCGCACAGAGCTGTAACCAAGAAAGTTCACCGAGAGCATGATGCAACTGTCAAGCAAGTTCCACAGACCCTCCAGCTCCCATTTGGAACTGGTACCAAGAATGTTCACAGACAAACCTGCTGCAGCAGTTAGAATAGGCTCCACAGACCGCTCCAGCTCCTTTTGAAACTGTAACTAAGAAAGTTCAACAAGGAGCCCTCAGCACTAGAACTGGCTCCTCAGACCCCTCCAGCTCTTGTTTGATCTGTAACCAAGAAAGTTCATGAGGAGCCTGCTGCAGCAGTCAGAACAGGCTACCCAGACCCCTAGAGCTCCCATTTACAGGTATAACCAAGAAAGTTTGCCAAGGAGCCTGCTGCAGCAATTAGAACAGGCTCTTTAGATCCCTCTAGCTCCAGTTTAGAGCTATAACCAGGAAGTTTCACTGATAGGTGTGCTTCAGCATTCAAAACAGGCTCCGTAGACCCCTCCAGCTCCCCGCTTTGATTTGTAACCAAAATTAACCGAGGACCCTACTGCAACAGTCAGAAAAGGCTCCCTAGACCCCTCTAGCTCTTGACTAGAGATGTAAACAAGAAAGTTCATCAAGGAGATGGCTGTGGCAGTCAGAACAGGCTCCCCAGACCACTCCAGCTCCTGTTTGAAGCAGTAATCAAAATGGTTTGCTGAAGAGCCTGCTGCAACATTCAGAACAGGCTCCCCAGACCTCAGCTCCTGGTTGGAGCTGTAACCAAGAAATTTCACAGGGAACCTGCTGTAGCTATCAGAACAGGCTCGCCAGATCCCTCCAGAGGCCATTTGGAGTGGTATCCAAGGAAGTTCTCTGAGGGCATGCTGCAGCATTCAGAACAGAAAACCCAGACCCCCTAGCTCCCGTTTGGAGCTGTAACCTAGAAAGTTCGGTGAGCAGCCTGCTGCAGCATTCAGAACAGGTGCCTCAGACCCTTACAGCTCCAGTTTCTATCTGTAATCAAGTGAAACCCTAGGTGGTGCTATCCCAAGGGCTACTACCCCTGCCTGCTTGTCTAGTAGCAGGTTAAGGGTCCTGAGTTCTGAAACAGGTGCCTTGGGGGTCAGGGTTAGGTAGTGGTCAAGCTAACCTGGGCACAGCCCTCCGGGACACTATAACCCCTTTCCCCTCTAGTGGCCTGAACACTGTACAGTAATCACTTTCACAATACCCTGGTACACCACCCAAGTACCCATGTTGTTTGCACTTACCACCAGGGATGGTTCCTCTGGCTTGACCCTGGGGACACCCTGTAAAACAAGGTTATGCACAGCAAATAGCAACAGTACAGTACTTTGAGCACAAGCTGGAACCAGTCAGATTACATGCAGAAAAGTTAGATCTGATTTATTCAAGGGGACTTGAACAAGGAAGGGGCAAAATCAGGTTAATTAGCTTAAGGTTATATCAGTCAAGCAGTTATGCATGCACTTTGAGTCCCACACAGTCCACTTCTGGGTACCCAGGTGGAGAAGAGATAGGCTAGCCAGGACTGTTGCCTGGGGTTTTAGCTGGTTGGGGCCCTGTGATGGAAAAACACAACATGTACAGTAGACAATATTTGTAATCCAGAGCCAGAGGGCTCATTAATAAAGGAAACAAAACAACAAGACAATCAGATGACACACTCAGATTAAGCTGTTGTTGACGGGAGCTACCCTGGTATTTACTCATGATACCCAAGACTGGACACAGGTTGACGAAAATCGGGACTGCAGGTGGTTGATCTGGAATGCTAGGAGAAGCAGGGCCCATACAAGTCACAGAGGCATTGTTACTGTTCAAGCGTGGAGCAGGGGCTGATCCCCAGGCAGGTCTCTCATTGATGGCTTCTCTGTGCAGTGGTTAGTCTGACTGGGCCAGTCTGGCAAGGCCAAGACTGCATGGACAAATTCAGATACAGTCCGTTTGGGCTGGATACCGCTTCAACAAGCAGAACACAGTTCACACAGTGGAAACTAACTCACAACCCACTAGCAGCTCATAGCACATTTACGTGATATGGAATTCTACTGTACCAGGCAAAGTGCTCCCCGGTCACAATCAAAAGTCTCTGCACACACCAGGAGCTTAGGGGTAGCTGGAACTCCTGACAGGCCGATCGCATTCAGCAAAATCTTTGGTCTTCTTCAGGTTGAGCCTGGCCCACTTCAGTAGCTTACTTTAGTCACACTAACTTGGATTTAGTCTAAAATAATTCTCTTCTCTCCCTCTCAGGAGCAGCAGGCAGACATGCAAGCCAAACTCAGCCCTTTCACAGTTTTCCCATTCGAATCCACTCAGGATTGCTGCTCAGAATCACTTCAGCTCCTCTCATTTTACTTCCCAACTCAGAACTAACTGAAAACTGCAAGCAGCTCGGGACTTCTCCAAGATCCAAAAGATTTGGTTGGCTGATTTGGCTGTCAGTCAAAGCAAAAGCTCCCCTTCAGTTGCAAAAAGGTGCAAAAAGCTCCAAACTAAAGTTCCTACAGATTTTAAATTCAGACAGCTCCTGTAGTCCAGCTACATTTTAGGTCCCACCAGTACTGTTTGGTCCCATTTGCAGTCAGACCCAAGATAGTGGAGACAAAACAGTCCTTGCTACAAAGAAAGCAGATTAGACTAACTACATTATCATTATCACTCTAAATGACTTTCAGTAAATAGTTCATTTTCAACAGAGCCCGTCTCAGATTACTTAAGTTGCAATTAGGCAGCTCTTAAAGAGACAGTACACAGAGGCTATACAGACTCTGGTAATCACATTTAAACTGCTAAAATGCAGGACACCAGCCTGGCAGTGAGCATTTAGGCAAGCTCAAGGAAGACTTTTGGGAACCCCATTTGTCAGGGGTTACACAAGAATGTTCAGCGAGAAGCCTGCTGCAGCAGTCAGAAAAGCTCCACAGATCCCTCCAGCTCCAGTTGGGAGCTGTAACCAAGAAAGATCACGAAGGAGCCTGCTGCAGCAGTCAGAACATCCTCCAAAACTCTCCAGCTCCTGTTTGGAGCTGTTACCAGAAGGCTTCTGCAGCAGTCAGAACAGACTCTCCAGACCCCTCCAGCTCCAGTCTGGAGCTTTAACCAAGAAGGTTCACCGATGAGCTTGCTTTGGCATTCAGAAAAGGCTCCCTAGACTCCTCTAGCTCTCGACTGGAGCAGTAAATAAGAAAGTTCACCAAAGAGATGGCTGTGGCAGCCAGAACAGGTTCCTCAGACCCCTCCAACTCCTGTTTGGAGCACTAATCAAAATGGTTTGCTGCGGAGCCTGCTGCAGCATTCACAACAGGTTCCCCCACCACCCAGCTTCTATTTGGGCTGTAACCAGAAGAAATTTCACAGAGGAGCCTGCAGCAGCAGTCAGAACATGCTCCCCAGACCACTGCAGCTCCTGTTTGGATCTGTAATAAAGAAGGTTCACCGAGTAGCCTGCTTCAGCAGACAGAAAATTCTGCCCCAGAAACCTTCAGCTCCCGTTTGGAGGGTAACCAAAAACATTCACTGAGGAGCCTGCTGCAGCAGTCAGGACAGACTTTGCAGATCCCTCCAGCTCCCGTTTGGGTTGTAACCAAGAACGTCCTGGGGAGCAGGCTGTAGCAGTCAGAACAGGCTCCACAGTCCCTCCACTGGCAATTTGGAGGTAACCAAGAAAGTTCTCTGAGGGCCTGCTGCACAGTCAGAAGGGCAAGCCAGACCCTCTAGCTTCTGCTTGGAGCTGTAACCTAAAAGTTCAGTGAGGAGTCTGCTGCAGCAGTCAGAACAGGCTCCTCAGAACCTTACAGTGCTCATTTCTAGCTGTAACCAAGAAGGTTCACCAAGGAGCCTGCTGCAGCAGTCAGAACTGGCTCCTGAGAACCCTCAAGCTCCCGTTTGGAGCAGTAACCAAGAAAGGTTGCCAACAAGCTTCCTGCACCAGTCAGAACAAGCTCCCAGACCTATCCAGCTCCCATTTGGAAATATAACCAAGAAATTTCACCGACAAACCTTCTGCAGCAGTCAGAACAGTCTATCCAGACCTTTAAACCTCCGTTGTAACCAAAAGTTTAACAAGGAGCCTGCTGCAGCAGACTGAACAGGCTTGCCAAACACCTCCAGCTTCCATTTGGAGATGTAACTAAGAAAGTTCACAGCAGCCCGCTGCAGCAATCATAACAGTTTCCCAGACCCCTCCACCTCCCGTTTGTAGCTGTAACCAAGAAAGTTTACAGAGAAGCCTGCTGCAGCAGTCAGAACAGGCCTCCAGACCCTCCAGCTTCTGTTTGGAGCTGTAACCAAGAATATTCCCGAATCAGTCTGCTGCAGCAGTCAGAAAAGGCTCCCTGAACCCTCAAGCTCCTGTTTGGAGCTGTAACAAAACGTCCAACAAGCAACTTGCTGCAGCAGTCAGAAGAGGCTCACGGAACCCTCAAGATCCTCTTCAGTACTGTAACCAAGAAAGATCACCAATGAGCATCCTGCAGCACTAAGAATAAGTTACCAGACAACTCCTGCTCACCTTAGGAGCTGTAACCAAAAAGGTTCACCGACGAGCCTGCTGCAGCAGTCAGAACGGCTCCAAATATCCCTCCAGCTCCCATTTGGTGCTGTAAACAAGAACGTTTGCCGATGAGCCTGCTGCAGCAGTCAGAAGAGGCTCCCCAGACCAGTCCAGCTTCTGTTTGGATCTGTAACCAAGAAAGTTCAGCAAGGGCCTGCTGCAGCACTCAGAATAGGCTCCCCAGAACCCTCCAGTTCCCCTTTGGAGCTGTAACCAAGAAAGTTCACCGAGGGCGTGTTGCAGCAGTCAGAACATTCTCCCTGAACTCTTCAGCTCCCATCTGGAGCGATAACCAAGAAAGTTCACCGAAGGAGCCTGCTGCAGCATTCAGAACAGGCACCCAAGACCCATCCAACTCCCGTTTGGAGCTGCCACCAAGAAAGTTCACCGAGGAGCCTGCTGCAGCAGTCAGAATGGCTCCAAAGATTCCTCCAACTACCATTTAGTGCTGTAATCAAGAAAGTTTGCAAATGAGCTGCTGCAGCAGTCAGAAGAGACTCCCAGACCACTCCAGCTCCTGTTTGGATCTGTAAACAAGAAAGTTCAGCAAGGAGCCTGCTGCAACAGTCAGAACAGACTCACCAGAACCCTCCAGTTCCCCTTTGGAGCTGTGACGAAGAAAGTTCACTGAGGAGCCTGCTGAAGAACTCGAACATTCTCCCTGAACCCTCCAGCTTCTGTCTGCAGTGATAACCAAGAAAGTTCACCAAAGAGCCTGCTGCAGCATTCAGAACAGGCACCCCAGACCCATCCAGCTCCTGTTTGGAGCAGTAGCCATGAATGTTCATCGAGGAGCCTGCTGCAGCAATCAGAACAGGCTCCCCAGGACCCTCCAGCTCCCATTAGAGCTTTAAAGAATCAAGTTCATGATGGCGCCTGCTGCAGCTGTCAGCACAGGGCTCTCCAGACACCTCCACCTCCCATTTGCAGCTGTAACCAAGAAAGTTCATCGAGGAGTCTTCTGAAGCAGTCAGAACAGTCTCCCCAGATCCCTGCAGCACCCGTGGGAGCTGTAACCAAGAAAAGTTCACCAAGGGCATGCTGCAGCTGTCAGAACAGACTCCACAGACCCCTCCAGCTCCAATTTGGAACTGGTACCAAGAATGTTTGCAGACAAACCTGCTGCAGCAGTCAGAATAGGCGCCACAGACTCCTTTAGCTCTTGTTTGGAGCTGTAACCAAGAAAGTTCATGGAGGATCCTGCTACAGCAGTCAGAACAGGCTACTCAGATCCCTAGAGCTCCCATTTGCAGCTGTAACCAAGGAAGTTTGCCAAGGAGCCTGCTGCTGCAATCAGAACAGGATCTTCAGATCCCTATAGCTGCAGTTTAGCGCTATAATCAAAAAGACTCACCGATGAGCTTGCTTCAGCATTCAGAACAGGCTCCATAGACCCCCAAGCTCCTGTTTTGATTTATAACCAAAAACATTAGCTAAGGACCCTGCTGCAGCAGTCAGAAAAGGCTCCCTAGACCCCTCTAGCTCTTGACTGGAGCTGTAAAGAAGAAAGTTCACCAAGGAGATGGCTGCGACAGTCAGAACAGGCTCTCCAGACCACTCCAGCTCCTGTTTGGAGCAGTAATCAAAATGTTTTGCTGAGGAGCCTGCTTCAACATTCAGAACTGGCTCCACAGATCCCTCCAGCTCCCGCTGGGAGCTGAAACCAAGAAAATTTGTGGAGGAACCTGCAGCAGCAGTCAGAACATGCTCCCCAAAACCCTCCAGCCTGCCGTCTTGAGCTGTAACCAAGAAAATTCACCAAGGAGCCTACTGCTGCAGTCAGAACAGGCTTCAAGACCCATCCAGCTCCTGTTTGGAGCTTCAAGCAGAAAGTTCACCGGGAGCCTGCTGTAGCAGTCAGAACAGGCACCTCAGACCCTTCCAGTAGCTATTTGGAGTGGTATCCAAGAAAGGTCTCTGAGAAGCCTGCTGCAGCAGTCAGAACAGGCAACCCAGATCCCTCCTGCTCCTGTTTGGAGCTGTAACTAGAAAGTTCACAGAGGAGCCTGCTGCAGCAGTCAGAACAGAGCTCTGCAGACCGATCTAGCTCCTGTTTGCAGCTTTAACCAGAAGCTTCACTGATAAGGCTTCTGCAACAATCAAAACAGACTCTCCAGACCCTAGAGCATCCTGTTTGGAGATGTAACCAGAAATTTCAACAAGCCTGGTGCAGCAGACTGAAAAGGCTTGCCAGACCTCTCAGACCGCTCTATTTGGAGCTGTAACCTAGAAAGTTCAATGAACAGCCTGCTGCAGCAGTCAGAACATGCTCCCCAAAACCCTGAAGCTGCCGTCTGGAGCTGTAACCAAGAAAGTTCACCAAGGAACCTACTGCTGCAGTCAGAACAGGCTTCTCAGACCCTTACAGCTCCAGTTTCTAGCTGTAACCAAGAAACTCAGCAAGGAGCCCACTGAAGCAGTCAGAAGATGCTCCCAAAACCCTCCGTTACTGTTTGAAGCTGTAACTAAGAAAGTTCACAGAGGAGCCTGCTGCAGCAGTCAGAACAGGTTTCCCAGACCCATCCACCTCCCATTTGGACCTGTAACCAAGAATGTTCACCAAGGGGCCTGCTGCAGGAGTAAGAAAAAGCCTACCACACCACTCCGGCTCCCGTTGGAGGTAACCAAGAAAGTTCAAGGAGGGCCTGAAGCAGAACTCAGAACAGGCTCTCCAGACTCCTCTTCCTCCTGTTTTGAGCTGTAACTAAGAAAGTTCACTAAGGAACCTGCTGCAGCCTTCAGAATAGGCTCCCCAGACCCCCTCCACTCTGGTTATGAGATGTAACCAAGGCAGTTAACCGATGAGCCTGCTGTATCAGTCAGAACATGCTCCCCAGACCTTTACAGCTCCATTTGGAGCTGTAATCAAAATATTCAATGAGGCATCCTGCTGCAGCAGTCAGAAATGGGTCCCCAGGCCTCGCCAGCTCCCATTTTGAGCAGTAACCAAGAAAGTTATCTGAGGAGCCTGCTGTAGCAGTCAGAACAGGATTCCCAGACACCTCCAGCTCATATTTGGAGTGGCAACCAAGTGAAGAAGTGTGCTGCACCAGTCAGAACTTTCTTCCCAGTTCAATCCAGCTATGGTTTGGTGCTGTAACCAAGAAAGTTTGCAGAGGAGCCTGCTGCAGCAGTCAGAATGGGCTTCTCAGAACCCTCCAACTCCCGTTTGGAGCTGTAACCAACAAAGGTCAGTGAGAGCCTGCTGCAGCAGTTGGAACAGGCTCCCCAGACCCCAGCAGCTCTGACTTGGAGAGGAAACCTAGAATGTTCACCGATGAGCATCCTGCAGCAGTCAGACCAGGCTCCCTAGATTCCTCCAGCTGCTGTTAGAAGTGGTAACTCAGAAAGTTCGAGGAGCCTGCTGCAGCAGTCCAAAGAGCTAACCAGACAGCTCCAGCTCCGTTTTGAGTTGTAACCTAGAAAGTTCAATGAGTAGATTGCTCAGCAGTTAGAATAGGCTTGTTGGATCCTTACAGCCCTGTTTGAGCTGTGACAAAAAAAATTCACAGAGAAGCTTGCTGCAGCAGTCAGAACAGACTTCCCAGATACCTCCAGCTGCTGTTTAGAGCTATAATAAAGATGTTTGCTGAGGAGTCTGTTGCAGCAGTCAGAAGAGGCTCCACAGACCCATCTAGCTCCCATTTGGAGCTGTAACCATGAAGGTTCACCAAGGATCATTCTGCAGCAGTCGCAACAGACTCACGGACCCCTCCAGCTACTGTTAGATGCTGTAACCAGAAAGTTCAAAGAGGAGCATGTTGTAGCAGTAAGAACAGGCTCCCAAGACCCCTCAGCTCTTGTTTGGGTGATTACCAAGAATGTTTACTGGGGAGCCTTTTGCAAGAGTCAGAACAGGCTCCACAGAACAATCCAGCTCCTGTCTGGAGCTGCAACCAAGAAAGTGCAGAAAGGCCTGCTGCAGTAGACAGAACAGGCTTCCCAGACCCCTCCAGCTCTCATTTGGAGCTGTAATCAAGAACATTCAGAGGATCCTCCTGTAGCAGTCAGAACACTCTCCCCAGACTCCTCCAGCTTCTGTTTGGAGCTGTATCAAGATGGTTCACTGAGTAGCCTGCTGCAGCAGTAAGAACATTCTCCCAGACCCTTCAGCTCCTGTTTGGAGTGGTAACCAAGAAAGTTCATCAAGGAGCCTGCTGCAGCAGTCAGAACACTCTTCCCAGACCCTCCAGCTTCTGTTTGGGCTGTAACCAAGAGCAGTTCACTGAGTAGCCTGCTGCAGCTGTCAGAACATTCTCCCCAGACCACTTCAGCTCTCATTTGGAGAGATAACCAAGAAAGTTCACCGAGGAGCCTCTTGCAAGAGTCAGAACAGGCTCCACCAGACCCCTCCAGCTCTCATTTGGAGCTGTAACCAAGAACATTCAGAGAGGAGCCTCCTGTAGCCATCAGAATGGGCTTCCCTGACCCCTCCAGCAGCCATTTGGAGTGGTATCCAAGAAAGTTTCTAAGGAGCCTGCTGCAGCAGTCAGAACAGGGAACCCAAACCACCCGGCTCCCGTTTGGAGCTGTAACCTAGAAAGTTCAGCAAGCAGTCTTCTGCAGCAGTCAGAACAGGCTCCTCATACCCTTACAGCTCCTGTTTGGATCAGTAACCAAGAAGGGTTGCCAAGGAGCCTACTGCACCAGTCGGAACAGGCTCCCAGACCCATTCAGCTCACGTTTGTCGCTAACCAAGACATTTTGCTGAGAAGCCTTCAGCTGCAGTCAGAACAGGATTTTCAGACCCTACAGCTCACGTTTGGAGCTGTAGCCAAGAATATTCACTGAGGAGACTGCTCAGTAATGAACAAGCTCCTCTGACCCTCAACTCCAATTTGTCACAGTAATCAAAAGATTCACAGAGGAGCCTGCTGCAGCAGTCGAAACACACCTAACCAGACACCTCCAGCTCCCATTTGGAGCAGTATCCAAGAAGTTCACTGAGAACCTGCTACAGCAGTCAGAAATGGCTCCCAGACCTCTCTAGCTCCCATTTGGAGCAGTAACCAAGAAATGTTGCAGAGGAGCCTGCTGTAGTAGTCAGACATGGCTCCCAGACCTCTCCAGCTCCCGTTTGGAGCTGTAACCAAGAACGTTCACTGAGAAGCACACTTCAGCAGTCAGAACAGATTCCCAGACCCCTCAGCTCCAATTTAAAGCTGTAACCAAGAAAGTTCACCGTGCAGCCTGCTGCAACATTCAGAACATGCTCTCCAGACCCCTCCCATTCCTGTTTGGAGTTGTAACCAAGAAGCTTCTCTGATGAGCTTGCTACAGCAGTCAGAACTGGATCCCTATACCTCTGCAGCTCTCTTTGGAACTGTAACCAACAACGTTCACTGAGGACCCTACTGCAGCAGTCAGAACAGGCAAACCATACCCCTCCTGCTCATGTTTGGAGCTGTAACAAAGAAAGTTCACCAAGGTGCCTACTGAGCAGACAGAACAGATCCCAGACCTCTCCAGCTACCATTTCAAGCTGTAATCAAAAGGTAAGACAAGGACCATACTACAGCAGTCAGAACTGTTCTACAGACACCCCCAGCTCCTGTTTTGAGCTATAACAAAGAAAGTTCTCCAAGGAGCCTGTTGCAGCAGTCACAACAGGCTTCCCAGACCCTATTGCTCCTGTTTTCAGCTGTAACCAAGAATTTTCAATGAGGAGGCTGCTGTAGAGGCTCCCCAGACCATTCCAGCTTCAGTTTGGAGCAGTAACCAAGACAGTTCAGCAATGAGCCTGCTGTATCAGTCAAAACAGGGTCCCTAGATCCCTCCAGCTCCTGTTTTGAGCTGTAACAAAAAGCAGTTCACTGAGGAACATGCTGCAACAGTCAGAACAGGCTCACTAGGCCCCCAGTTCTGGGTTGGAGCTGTAACCAAGAAAGTTCACTGAGACCAAGAAGGTTCACCTAGGAACCTGCTGCAGCTGTCAGAAAATGCTCCCCAAAGCCCACGAGCTCCTGTTTGGAGTTGTAACCATGACAGTTCACCAAAAGCCCACTGCAGCAGTCAGAACAGGATTCCTATATCCATTCAGCTCCCATTTGGAGTTGTAACCAAGAAAGTTCACTTGGAAGCCTGCTGTAGCAGTTAAAACAGGTACCCCAGACTCATCCATTCGGTTATGGGAGTGGTATCCAAGAAAGTTCACCGAGGAGCCTGTTGCAGCAATCAGAACAGGCTTCCCAGACCCCTCCAGCTCCCGTTTGGAGCTCTAACCAGTAATGTTCAGAGGAGCCTACTGTAGCAGTTAGAATGGGCTCCCAGACCCTCCAGTAGTCATTTGGAGTGGTATCAGAGAGTTCTCTGAGAAGCCTGCTGCATCAGTCAGAACAGGGAACCCAGAACACCCCAGCTCCTGTTTGCAGCTTTAACCTAAAAGTTCAGTGAGGCTGTCTGCTGCACATCAAAACAGGCTCTTCAGATCCTTACAACTCCTGTTTCTAGCTGTTACCAAGAATGTTCAAAGGAGCCTGCTGCAGCAGTCAAAACATGCTCCGAGACCCTTCAAGCTCCTGTTTGGAGCAGTAACCAAGAAGTGTTGCCAAGGAGCCTACTGCAGCAGTCAGAATGGCTCCACAGACCCCACCAGCTCCCGTTGGGAGCTGTAACTCAGAACAGTTTACAGAGGAGCCTGCTGTTGCAGTCAGAATATGCTCCCAAAACCCTCCAGCTGCCGTCTGGAGCTGTAACCAAGAACGTTCATCATGGAGCCTATTGTTGCAGTCAGAACAGGCTTCCCAGACCCATCCAGCTCCTGTTTGGAGCTGTAACCAGAAAGTTCACGGGAGGGTGCTGTAGCAGTGAGAACAGGTTCACAGTCCCTCCACTGGCCATTTGGAGTGGTATCAAGAAAGTTCTCTGAGGAGCCTGTTGCAGCAGTCAGAACAGGCTCCCCAGATCCCTCCAGTGGCCATTTGAAGTGGTATCAAAGACAGTTCTCTGAGGAGCCTGCTGCAGCAGTCCAGAACAGGCAAGTCAGACCCCTCAAGCTTCTGCCTGGAGCTGTAACCTGGAAAGTTCAGTGAGGAACCTGCTGCAGGAGTCAGAACAGGCTGCTCAGAACCTTACAGCTCTCATTTCTAGCTATAACCAAGAAGGTTCACCGAGGAGCCTGCTGCAGCAGTCAGAACAGCCTCCTGAGAACTCTCAAGCTCCCATTTGGAGCAGTAACCAAGAAAGTTGCCAACGAGCCTCCTGCAGCAGTCAGAACAGACTCCCCAGACCCATCCAGCTCCCATTTGGAAATATAACCAAGATGTTTCACGGAAAAGCCTTCTGCAGCAGTCAGAACAGTCTCTCCAGACCTTTACACCTCCTATTTGGAGTTGTAACAAAAAGTTTAATCAAGGAGCCTGCTGCAGCAGACTGAACAGGCTTGCCAAACACCTCCAGCACCCATTTGGAGATGTAACTAAGAAAGTTCATAGCTGCCTGCTGCAGCAGTCATAACAGGTTCCCCAGACCCATCCACCTCCCGTTTGTAACGGAAACCAAAAAAGTTCACAGAGGAGCCTGTTGCAACAGTCAGAACAAGCATCCCAGACCCATCAAGCTTCTGTTTGGAGCCCATAGCCAAGAAGATTCCCCAATCAGCCTGCTGCAGCAGTCAGAAAAGGCTCCTAAACCCCTCAAGCTCCTGTTTGGAGCTGTAACAAAAATATTTACCAAGCAGCTTGCTACAGCAGTCAGAAGAGGCTCACCAGAAACCTCGAGATCCTCTTCAGAACTGTAACCAAGAAAGATCAACAATAAGCATCCTGCAGCACTAAGAATAAGTTACCAGACCTCTCCAGCTCACCTTTGGAGCTGTAATCAAAAAGGTTCACTGAGGAGCCTGCTGCAGCAGTCAGAATGGCTCAAAGATCTCTCCAGCTCCCATTTGGTGCTGTAATCAAGAACATTTGCCGATGAGCCTGCTGCAGCAGTCAGAATGGCTCCAAAGATTCCTCCAACTCCCATTTGGTGCTGTAATCAAGAAAGTTTGCAAATGAGCCTGCTGCAGCAGTCAGAAGAGATTCCCAGACCACTCCAGCTCCTGTTTGGATCTGTAACCAAGAAAGTTCAGCAAGGAGCCTGCCGCAGCAGTCAGAACAGACTCCCTGACCCATCCAGCTCCCATGTGGAAATATAACCAAGAAGTTTCACTGAAAAGCCTACTGCAGCAGTCAGAACAGTCTCTCCAGACCTTTAAACCGCCCGTTTGGAGTTGTAACCAAAAAGTTTAACTAAGGAGCCTGCTGCAGCAGACTGAACAGGCTTGCCAAACACCTCCAGCTCCCATTTGGAGATGTAGCTAAGAAAGTTCACAGCTGCCTGCTGCAGCATTCATAACAGGTTCCCAGACCCCTCCACCTCCCTTTTGTAGCTGTAACCAAGAAAGTTCACAGAGGAGCCTGTTGCAGCAGTCATTACAGGCAGCTCAGACCCCTACAGTTTCTGTTTGGAGCCTGTAATCAAGAAGATTCCCAATAAGCCTGCTGCAGCAGTCAGAAAAGGCTCCCTAAACCCCTCAAGCTCCTGTTTGGGCTGTAACAAAAACGTTCACCAAGCAGCTTGCTGAGCAGTCAGAAGAGGCTCACCAGAACCCTCAAGATCCTCTTCGGCACTGTAACCAAGAAAGATCACCAATGAGCATCTTGCGGCACTAAGAATAAGTTACCAGACTTCTCCAGCTCACCTTTAGAGCTGTAATCAAAAAGGTTCACTGAGGAACCTGCTGCAGCAGTCAGAATGGCTCCAAAGATCCCTCCAGCTCCCATTTGGTGCTGTAATAAGAACATTTGCCGATGAGCCTGCTACAGCAGTCAGAAGAGGCTCCCAGACCCTCCAGCTTCTGTTTGGATCTGTAACCAAGAAAGTTCAACAAGGATCCTGCATGCAGAGTCAGAACAGGCTCCCAAAGCCCTCAGTTCCCTTTGGAGCTGTAACCAAGATAGTTCGCTGAGGAGCCTATTGCAGCAGTCAGAACATTCTCCCTGAACCCTCCAGCTCCCATCTGGAGTGATAACAAAAGTTCACCAAGGAGCCTGCTGCAGCATTCAGAACAGGCACCCTAGACCCATCCAGCTCCCGTCTGGAGCTGTCACCACGAAAGTTCACCGAGGAACCTGCTGCAGCAGTCAGAGCGGCTCCAAAGATTCCTCCAACTCCCATTTGGTGCTGTAATGAAGAAGTTTGCAAATGAGCCTGCTGCAGCAGTCAGAAGAGACTCCCCAGACCACTCCAGCTCCTATTTGGATCTGTAACCAAGAAAAGTTAAGCAGGAGCTCTGCAGCAGCAGGAACAGACTCCACAGAATCCTCCAGTTCCCCTTTGGAGCTGTGACCAAGAAAGTTCACTGAGGAGTCTGCTGCAGCACTCTGAACGTTCTCCCTGAACCCTTCAGCTTCCGTCTGGAGTGATAACCAGAAAGTTCACCAAGGAGGCTGCTGCAGCAATCAGAACAGACTCCCCAGAGCCCTCCAGCTCCTGTTTGGAACTTTAAGAGAATCAAGTTCATGATGGCGCCTGCTGCAGCTGTCAGCACAGGCTCCCCAGACACCTCCACCTCCTGTTTGCAGCTGTAACCAAGAAAGTTCACCGAGGAGCATGCTGCAGCAGTCAGAACAGGCTCCACAGACCCTTCAGCTCCGATTTATTTTATTTTAGCTTTTGTTGACCGGGTAAGTACACTAGACAAGTATTATGCCTATTTTCCAGAATGACCGGGAGAATACAACATAGGGATACAGAATGGTACAGAGAAAATGCAAGTACACCATGACAGCACAACAACATATAGGAGTACAGTGGGTAACATTATCCAAGGAATAGTAAGTCATAATACAACTTATAACATTATAGTTAAGGCACTACCAGGGTAAATTGGTCACAGACAATTATAACAAGTCATAAACACATTAAAGACATATAAATTAAGGCACAACCAGAGTGTGTGAATGCAGACAATTATACCTCAGTCAAGCACCCAGGTAAGTGATTGAATCGTGGGAACAAACAAAGTGTTTCAGGCAGCACCAGTAAGAGGCAGCTTGGGTCAGGTTTACAGGTGGCATTGCACTAAGGAGGCTTGGGGCAGTCACATGCTGAGGCTTGTTTCAAGAAGCCCCACAGGGATTTGCGAAAACTCTGATGGGAGGGGCTGAGTGAACATACTCAGGGAAGGAGTTCCAGAGTCTGGGCGCACATACGACAAAAGTCTCTATCTCCCATGAGGGTTTGGGTGGAGGGACTTTGAGCGCCCCAGGCCTGGGACCTAAGCGGGTAGGGAGAGGTGTCAGCTGGTGGTAGAAGCTGGGCCAGTCCTGGGGGTGCCAGTTCTAATCACTTTGCCCGTGAGGCATCCCACCCAAGTCCAGGTACCTGGCTGGAGATAGCCAGCAGAGTTTATCGATGCAGCTCGCAGTGATGGGTGAGACGGGGGCAGCTTAGGGCAAAATCGACAGATGTTGTTATATGTTGTGTGCCACCAAGTGAGGTGAGTCTTAGAGGAGTGAGCAAATTGGTCCGGTCTGCAGGTGGTGTTGCACTAAGGAGGCTTGGGGCAGAATGATACAGGGAGGGAAGAAGTACACCTCTCGCAAGGGCAAGTCTGGCTGCAGGTGTAGGTTGTATTTGGCCCTGTAGGCCAGGCCCAGCTTACAGTTCACTGCCCAGCAGACATTTAAGATGTGACTCCCATGTCAAGTTGGGGTCAAGTGTGACCAAAGGTATTTAACAGAGTTAACTACTGGGAGGTAGGATCCATCCAGACTGGTAATACCCAGCGGAGGTGAAGAAGCTTTGATTTTGGCTACTGAGCCGAATAGCAAAGCCTGTGTTTTTCAGGTTCAAGACCAGCTTATGATTAGTAACCCAGGCCAGGACATTGTTAAAGTCCTCAGACATGCGCTGGTTAAGAGTAGCGGTGTCCCAGGACTGGAGCCATTATAACCAGGTGGTCTGCATTATGGGTGGCTTTTCACAATTGGTTGCCACCATTGGTAGTTGATTAATAAAGAAGGAGAAGAGGAGGGTCCAGTACCGAACCCTGGGGACACCTGAGATCACCAGTAAGGGCTCGGAGAGGACATTGATGAAGCTGATCCTCTGTGTTCTTCCATGCAGGTAGCCTGTAAGCCATTTCATATCAGGGGAAGAGGCCAAGTGACTACAACTGTGAGCAAAGCAACGCATGATCGACAAGGTCAAGGCTTTGGACAGGTCAATAAATATGGCTCCAGAGAGTCTGCGCTCTGGTCCATGGCTGTTCTGATACTTGATGTGACAGAGACCAAGGCTGTGGTGGTGCTATGCTCCTTGCAAAAGCTGTGCTGGTGGAGATAGCAGCTCATGGAGCTGTATATACTCTGAGAGCTGCTCAGCCACAACCTTTAGAGGAGCTTGCTAAGGGATGAAAGAATAGCAATCGGACGATAGTTGTCGGTATTTTGGGATTGCCCTGCTTCAGGTCAGGGACTATCCTCGCCTCCTTCCAGATATCAGGAATGGACCCCCATGCAAGGATAGGTTAAAGATGTGAGCTACTGGGGAGGTGATGTGGAAGCACCAAGCTTTAGAAGCTTTGGCTCCAGGTTACATTTGTAGCTGTAACCAAGAAAGTTCACAGAGGAGCCTGCTGCAGCAGTCAGAACAGGCTCCCCAGAGCCCTCCAGTTTCTGTTTGGAGCTGTAGCCAAGAAGATTCCCCAATCACATGGCTGCAGCAGTCAGAAAAGGCTCCTAAACCCCTCAAGCTCCTGTTTGGAGCTGTAATAAAAACGTTCACCAAGCAGCTTGCTGTAGCAGTCAGAAGAAGCTCACCAGAACCCTCGAGATCCTCTTCAGAACTGTAACCAAGAAAGATGACCTATGAGCATCCTGCAGCACTAAGAATAAGTTACTAGACCTCACCAGCTCACCTTTGGAGCTGTAATCAAAAGATTCACTAAGGAGCCTGCTGCAGCAATCAGAATGGCTCCAAAGATCCCTCCAGCTCCCATTTGGTGCTGTAATCAAGAACATTTGACGATGAGCCTGCTGCAGCAGTCAGAAGAGGCTCCCCAGACCACTCCAGCTTCTGTTTGGATCTGTAATCAAGAAATTTCAGCAAGAAGCCTGCTGCAGCAGTCAGAACAGGCTCCCAAAGCCCTCCAGTTCCCTTTGGAGCTGTAACCAAGAAAGTTCACTGAGGAGCCTGTTGCAGCAGTCAGAACGTTCTCCCTGAACCCTCCAGCTCCTGTCTGGAGTGATAACCAAGAAAGTTCACCAAGGAGCCTGCTGCAGTTTCAGAATAGGCATCCCAGACCCATCCAGCTCCCATTTGGAGCTGTCACCAAGAAAGTTCTCTGAGGAGCCTGCTGCAGCAGTCAGAACGGCTCCAAAGATTCCTCCAACTCCCATTTGGTGCTGTAATCAAGAACGTTTGTAAATGAGCCTGCTGCAGCAGTCAGAAGAGACTCCCAGACCACTCCAGCTCCTGTTTGAATCTGTAACCAAGAAAGTTCAGCAAGGAGCCTGCTGCAGCAGTCAGAACAGACTCCCCAGAACCCTCCAGTTCCCTTTGGAGCTGTGACCAAGAAAGTACACTGAGGAGCCTGCTGCAGCACTCGAACGTTCTTCTCTGAACCCTCCAGCTCTGTCTGGAGTGATAACCAAGAAAGTTCACCAAGAAGCCTGCTGTAGCATTCAGAACAGGCACCTAGACTCATCCAGCTCCTGTTTGGAGCTGTAACTATGAATGTTAATCAAGGAGCCTGCTGCAGCAATCAAAATAGGCTCCCCAGAGCTGCCCAGCTCCCATTTGGAGCTTTAAAGAATCAAGTTCATGATGGCGCCTGCTGCAGCTGTCAGCACAGGCTCTCCAGACACCTCCAACTCCCATTTGCAGCTGTAACCAAGAAAGTTGATCGAGGAGTCTGCTGAAGCAGTCAGAACAGTCTCCCTAGATTGCTCCAGCACCCGTGGGAGCTGTAACCAATAAAGTTCACCGAGGAACATGCTGCAGCTGTCAGAACAGGCTCCACAGACCCCTCCAGCTCCAATTTGGAACTGGTATCAAGAATGTTCACAGACAAACCTGCTGCAGAAGTCAGAATAGGCGCTACAGACCCCTTCAGCTCTTGTTTGGAGCTGTAACCAAGAAAGTTCATGGAGAAGCCTGCTACAGCAGTCAGAAAAGGATACTCAGACCCCTAGAGCTCCCATTTGCAGCTGTTACCAAGAAAGTTTGCCAAGGAGCCTGCTGCAGCAATCAGAACAGGATCTTCAGATCCCTATAGCTGCAGTTTAGAGCTATAATCAAGAAGATTCACCGATGAGCTTGCTTCAGCATTCAGAACAGGCTCTGTAGACCCTCCAGCTCCTATTTTGATTTGTAACCAAAACATTCACCAAGGTCCCTGCTCCAGCAGTCAGAAAAAGGCTCCTAGACCCCTCAAGCTCTTGACTGAGCTGTAAAGAAGAAGGTTCACCAAGGAGATGGCTGTGACAGTCAGAACAGGCTCTCCAGATCACTCCAGCTCCTGTTTGGAGCAGTAATCAAAATGGTTTGCTGAGGAGCATGCTGCAAAATTCAGAACCAGCTCCACAGACCCTCCAGCTCCGCTGGGAGCTGTAACTGAGAAGTTTGTAGAGAGCCTGCTGCAGCAGTCAGAACATGCTCCTAAAACCCTCCAGCTGCCATCTGGAGCTGTAATCAAGAAAGTTCACCAAGGAACGTACTACTGCAGTCAGAACAGGCTTCCCAGACCCTTCCAGCTCCTGTTTGGAGCTGTAACCAGAAAGTTCAGTGGAGCGTGCTGTAGCAATCAGAATGGGCACCTCGGACCCCTCCAGTAGCTATTTGGAGTGGTATCCAAGAAAGGTCTCTGAGAAGCCTGCTGCAGCAGTCAGAACGGGCAACCCAGATCCTCCCGCCCTGTTTGGAGCTGTAACTTAGAAAGTTCACAGAGGAGCCTGCTGCAGCAGTCAGAACATGCTCCGAGACTGATCTAGCTCCTGTTTGCAGCTTTAAACAAGAAGCTTCACTGATAAGGCTTCTGCAACATTCAAAACAGACTCTCCAGACCCCTAGAGCATCCTGTTTGGAGATGTAACCAAGAAAGTTCAACAAGGAGCCTGGTGCAGCAGACTGAACAGACTTGCCAGATCCTCCAGCTCCTGTTTGGAGCTATAACCTAGAAAGTTCGACGAGCAGCCTGCTGCGAGTCAGAACATGCTTCTCAGACCCTTGCAGCTCCAGTTTCTAGCTATAACTAAGAAAGTTCAGCAAGGAGCCTGCTGAAGCAGTCAGAACATGCTCCCTAAACCCTCCAGCTCCGTTTGGAGCTGTAACTAAGAAAGTTTACAGGAGAGTGTGCTGCAGCAGTCATAACAGGTTCCCCAGACCCATCCACCTCCCATTTGGAGCTGTAACCAAGAACGCTCCGAGGAGCCCACTGCAGCAGTCAGAACAAGCCTATACACCACTCCAGCTCCCATTGGAGGTGTAACCCAGAAAGTTTAAGGAGGAGCCTGTGGCAGAAGTCAGAACAGGCTCCCCATACTCCTCTTCCTCCTATTTTGAGCTGTAACTAAGAAAGTTCACTAAGGATCCTGCTGCAGCCATCAGAACAGGCTCCCCAGACCCCTCCAGCTCCAGTCTGGAGATGTAACCAAGACGGTTAACCAATGAGCCTGCTGTATCAGTCAGAACATGCTCCCCAGACCTTTACAGCTCCTGCTTGGAGCTGTAATCAAAATGTTCACTGAGGAGCCTCCTGTAGCAGTCAGAACAGGATTCCCAGACACCTCCAGCTCACATTTGGAGTGGCAACCAAGAAAGTTCACAAAAGAAGTGTGCTGCACCAGTCAGAACTTTCTTCCCAATTCAATCCTGCTATGGTTTGGTGCTGTAACCAAGAAAGTCTGCAGAGGAGCCTGCTGCAGCAGTCAGACCAGGCTCCCAAGATCCCTCCAGCTGCTGTTAGAAGTGGTAACTCAGAAAGTTCGAGGAGCCTGCTGCAGCGGTCCGAAAGGGCTAACCAGACAACCCAGCTCCAGTTCTGAGTTGTAACCTAGAAAGTTCACTGAGGAGACTGCTGCAGCAGTTAGAATAGGCTTGTTAGACCCCTACAGCTCCTGTTTTCAGCTGTGACCAAGAAAGTTCACAGAGGAGCTTCTGCAGCAGTCAGAAAAGACTTCCCAGATCCCTCCAGCTGCTGTTTAGAGCTGTAACCAAGAGCATTTGCTGAGAAGCCTGCTGCAGCAGTCAGAAGAGGCTCCCCAGACCGCTCTAGCTCCCATTTGGAGCTGTAACCATGAAGGTTCTCCAAGGATCATTCTGCAGCAGTCACAATAGACTCACTAGGCCCTCCAGCTCCTGTTAGAAGCTGTAACCAGAAAGTTCAATAAGGAGCCTGCTGCAGCAGACATAACAGGCCCACCAGACCTCTCCATCTCCTATTTGGGGCTGTAACCAAGAAAGTTCAAAGAGAGCCTGCTGTAGCAGTCACAACAGGCTCCCAAGACCCCTCCAGCTCTTGTTTGGATCGGTAACCAAGAAAGTTTACTGAGGAGCCTGCACATAGCAGTCAGAACAGGCTCCCAGACCACTCCAGCTCCTGTTTGGAGCTGTAACCAAGAATGTTCACAGAGGAGCATCCTGCAGCAGTCAGGACACTCTCCCAGACTCCTCCAGCTTCTGTTTGGAGCTGTATCCAAGATTGTTCACTGAGTATCATCCTGCAGCAGTAAGAACATTCTCCCAGACCCCTTCAGCTCCCGTTTAGAGTGGTAACTAAGAAAGTTCATCAAGGAGCCTGCTGCAGCAGTCAGAACACTCTTCCCAGACCCCTCCAGCTTCTGTTTGTAGCTGTAACCAAGACAGTTCACTGAGCAGCCTGCTGCAGCTGTCAGAACATTCTCCCAGACTATTTCAACTCGCATTTGGAGCGATACCCAAGAAAGTTCACTGAGGAGCCTGTTGAAGCAGTCAGAACATGCTCCCCAGAACACTCCAGCTCCTGTTTGGAGTGGTATCCAAGAAAGGTATCTGAGGGGAGTCACGTGATGCAGAGCACGGAGTAGCTGCTTTCTCCGAGCACTCCGCCACTGTCCTTTGTTTGGAATTTAAAACCCCTATTAATTTGGTTTAGAGAGCTAACGGTGCTTTTGGACAAAGAGGAGAACCTGTCCACATCTCGCATGGAGGCAGAAATGTGGAATCCACGCCAAACATACACCCCGTGACTCTGGAGAAGGCTGCTAAAAATCCAAGGCCTCAGCCTCTCAGTTGGCGAGGGTCCGTGATGGAAGTTCGAGGATGAGCCCCTCACATTATCCAGGTTTCTCTGAGAGTCGCCATTCAAAGCTAACATGAATGACATGGCGAGTGAAATTAAAAATATTACTACTGATCTGGAAGACTTGCCCGGAAGACTGCTGATAATGAGGCGAGAATCAAGTCCTTAGAAGGAGTAAAGAGCGACTGACTCGTGCTGAATTTACTGAAGCAGAAAATTAGTAAGCTTGAACTGAAAGTTGAAGATTTGGAAGGCAGAAGTCACGAAACAAAGTGGTAATCATTGGACTACCTGAAAAGTGAAAGGGCCTGATGAGACTAAAGTGTGCCCAAAGGCTGGTCGAGAAGGTAGCTGGACCCTCTCCATTTGGGTCCTCTTATGTAATTGAAAGGGCTCATCGAGCTTTGCGCCTTTACCCCTCCTAATGCGCCACCAAGGACCTTTATATTTCGTTTCCTGAATTATCAGGAACGGCAGCTCTTATTACGAAGGCTAATAGATGACAAGGAGCTGTATTGGGAGGGCACCAGAATTAGAGAGCGAAGAGACCTCCTGTTCTTGATCAGGCAAAAGCGGCATGCTTTTCACCCTTTGGTAAAAGGTTGATTGCGGCTGATATCAAGTTCAATGGGTTACCCGCGAAATTCCAGGTTCTTATTGAGGATGAGGAAGGCATTTGATTCCTTGAGCCTGCTACAGCCGCATTACAGTTGGCCTTCCCACCCTTTTAAGGTTCCCTGAGCGGTCTGGAGAGAAGTAAAGGCTACACACTGAAGAAGCAGCTTGGGACTTACTTTCTGGGATCTCGTTCTGGACTATTATGACTGTGATAAGCTATTTGTTGTTTCAGCAGAATTCTGTTATCTAGAAAAGTGATTTAAATAAGGGTTGAGAGTCTGACTTCCTTCTCGCTTTTAAACACTGTGTAGTTTTCGGTGTTTGCCTCTGGTATTACTTCATTAATTTGGTATCAGCATGGGATGTGAATGGTGGCTTCTTTCGTGTTGCATTTAATTTGGGCATTGGACTTGAGCCCACTTACATAGAATTTTATGTCATCCTGGAAGAAGGGGACTGTCTTACATTGTATAAGCTGGCCACAAGAGGGTGCCAGTGATCTATATTAGTTTTGTTATACCGATGTTGCGATGTTATTTGTTACTCAGTCTGGGTCTGGTTTTTATATCTTAGTGCTTTGGGGAGTTATAGGTAATGGGGTGTTTCTATTTGGAATTTACTGTTATCCCCAGGTAATGGGTATGGATTACTTCTGTTATTCGGGGTACAATTTCTGCTAGATTAGTACCAGTCTCCTTTGCCTTTTTCCTTTTACCTTTGCCTTTCTTGGTTAGCATTAAGTATAGGTAATGCAAGTAGTAGGTCTTTGAGATTTTGGGGTAATCTTTATTAGTAAGTCAGAATATATGGAACAAATAAGTTGTGGGGTATTTGCAAACTTGACTTTTGTACAAGGTCTGGGGGATGGGATGGGTGGAGCGCTGGGAATGAGCTAAGTGGGCTGTTGTCATGTGCGGAGGAGAAGGTCTGGGGGAAGGGGAAGGGGGAGTGGTTGGGATTCTTTTGGGATGGGTTTTGGATGATAGTAATTGGGGGTTCTTTGTGTGGGATTATAGGTTGCAGGCACTGGGGGTTATAAGGCGTAGGTTTAAGATATTCTTATACCGCAGTAGGGTGGTCAGCATTATATTCTGGATCAGGTGAGCAAGAATGGGGACTGACATATTGGTTAAATTTCTACTTGAATGTTAAAGGGCACGGCTTAAAACTAAGCAGTATAGGATTCTGAAGCATATTGAAGCTTGAAAGCGTAAACTGGTGTTTTTACAAGAGACACATTTACTCCAAGTGGAGGCTAGCTCCATGAGGAGGTTACAAATAGGGAGGTTTTCTTCTCAGGGTAGCACGTAGAGTAGAGGTGTTATGATACTAGTGCATAGATCAATACCTTTACCCAACGCAAGTGGTTCAAGATAAGGAGGGCAGATATAAAGAAGTTAAGGAAATTGCAGAATACTGAGATTCTGATTGGTTCGTGTACGGTCCCAATGTGGACAGTCAGGATTTTGTGGTGAGTCTGTTAAAGGCGCCTACCATTTAATCAGCTCCTATGATTTTGGGTGGGGACTTCAATTTAACTTTGGACCCCTTGATGGATAGGTCTGCCAGATCTCAAATATACCACACGCCTGCTTCCCGTGCCTTTGGGGAACTATTGGACCGGCTAGGACTGGCGGATGTCTGGAGAGTCCTCCACCCAAAGTCTAGGAGTACACTTTATCTCCTCAGTCCATGGGACTGCGCCTCGGATTGACTATATATTCCTTTCCCAAACCCTTCTCAAAGGAGTTTTTGATTCGGATATTGTAGCAGGCCCTATTTCGATCACGCCTGGTGGCAGTCTCAATCTCTTTTCCGTCTCTCATGAAAAGGGGAATAGGTGGAAGATGAACAATCAGATCTTGAGAGTATCAAAGGTGGCCCAATTTTTATCGGAGCAAATAGATGAGTTTACCCTAAACAACCTGAATGATACTGTCCGTCTGGATATTTTCTGGGGGCATTTAAGGCTTATATGAGAGGAATACTAATTAGTCTAGCCGTTAAAAAAGAAGAGAGAAGAAGCGCATCATGCTTGATTTACTGACACGAATCAGGTCTTTAGAATCCAACATTTCCACACATCCGCGGAGGAAGATAAAGAGGAGTTAGTCAAAGTAAGAGATGCCTATCTTAGAATTTTAGGGAGCAGGCAGAGTTAGCTTTAATTAAGACGAGAGCCAACTATTTAGACCAGGGGAAAAATCTGGGAAACTTCTGGCTAGATGTATTGCACAACTTGAATCTTCCCGACTGATTGAGGGGATTTTATCTGAAGATGATGGTTGTGTCAAGACTTCTTCGGAAGAAATTGTCCAGGTTTTCTGGCAGTATTTCGAATCTCTATATAGCGATATGGAGTTCCGCCTACTAAGTCAGAGATCTACGTCTTTTTGGAAGGTCTAGACCTCCCTACATTGACTAATCCGATCAACTTTCTCGGGCGGATATAACCCAAGAGGAGATAGAGTTAGCTATTAAGAATCTTCCTACAGATAAAACACCGGCCTAGACGGGTTTTCGCTAACTTTTATAAAAATTTTCGGAAGTTGGCTCCTCTCCTACTCAGGTTATTTCAGTGTATTCTCTCTGGGCAGGAGGTGGATAAGAATTTCAGAGGCGCTTATAGTCTTAATTCTCAAGCCGGTAGGCTCCTGAAAACCAGCCAGTTACAGGCCTATCTCCCTGTTGAATTATGATATTAAGATCTTGGCTAAATTGTTGGCTGATCGAATCAACAGAATATTATCTAAATTAATAGGTAAAGAACAGGTGGGATTTATGAAGGCAGGTCTCGGCTGATCACTTCAGGACATTGGACATGTCTTCTCGGTTTCGAGGGACCAACCTCCGATGATGTGGTCTCCTTGGATGCCGAGAAGGCCTTGATAGGGTATACTGGGGTTTTTATTTGCTGCTTGAGGAGATTTGGCTTCCCTGAAGGTTTTTGGAGTGGGTGAGCATTGTATTCAAGCCTCAGCTAGAGTCACTTGTAATGGGGCCATCTCAAATCCCTTTCAGTTATATGTTGGTACTAGACTAGGATGCCCTTTATCACCCCTTCTATTTAATTTATATTTAGAGCCTCTCATAAGAAGTATAGTGAGTAGCAGAGATTGAAGGCATTAGAATATTGGATCAGATTATTAAAGTCACTGCATATGCAGATGATCTCCTGGTTTATATTTTTAGGCCTAGTAGGTCCATTCCAAATTTGTTAAAATTAATACATAATTTTAGTCTTCTGGCCAATTATAAATTGAATCAGGATAAACTGTGGTTTATCCCTCAATAATAAACTATTTAAACAGGAAATTACTGAGCTAGGCTTAGGTGGAATTCTGACACTTTTAAATATTTGGGTCTTACTTTGACGAGGAATTCAGTGTGGATGCGTCAGTTAAATTTGGATTCCTGGTTCATATTATTGATTTAGACCTCAAAAGGTGGGTGCAACTTCCATTCTCGCTTTGGGGAGGATAAACATAGTTAAATGAACATATTCCTAGACTTTTTACCCCTTGAGTATGTTAAATATTTGGCTTCCTATGTAGTGGTTTAAAAACTCCACGGGATGATAGCTGACTTTGTTTGGTTATAAAAGGCCAGAATGGCCTACCAAAATTAAGCGGCCCTAAGTTACTTGGGGTTTGAGGCTACCCATTTTGGTCTTTATTTTGGGCAGCTCAGTTGAATAAGTATGGCAGATGGGCCTTATATAAAGACTTGTCAACATCATGTTATGTTCCTTTGTGGGTAAATTTAGAAATGAATCTTATTAAAAGTTTTGGTATTAACCGAGGCTTTATTTTATTTAACTCCCAAGGCACTTCGTCGTTGAAGAAGTCCCCATAGGTGTGTCGTTAAAATCCATAACCAGCTTTGCAGCTTTTTAAAATATGATCAGGTCAAAGACTGGGCTCAACCTATTAGGGGTAATCCACGGTTTCTGATAGGAGATAGGACCATTAGATCCGAATGGCTGATGCTGCCTGATGAATGTTGTTTGAAATTTTCTCAGTGAAGAGGAGGTTTAATCTCCGCTTTGGAAGTGTTAGATAAATTCAATTTATCTACCAAAGATATCTTCAAAATATATCAACTTTGTCATTTATTACTTCAGAAGGTGGGAAAAGGGATTGTCCAGCCCCACAGGATTGCATTTCTGGCAGATGTAGGCTCACTGGTAGGAATCCGCAGGCAATCTCTAAGATTTACACAGTGCTGTTTCATTGGGCCTACTCAGTGAATCTTGCCCCTGTTCTTATTGGCTGCTGCGCCCTGATATTACTTTGGATTGGTCTGAGATCTGGCAAGGTTGTCACAGGTTTATTAGGCAGGATCAACTGAGGCTTATACAGTTTAAAATTCTACATAACATTTATTATTCCCTCAAAACTGGCGGATCTGAATTTGTTAAAGGATCCTAAGTGTTATAGGTGTGGCTCGGATAAGGGGATCTCTTACATATTTTTGGGAGTGTCCGAAAATTATCCCATTGTGGTCAGAAATTAAGAGTAAGGTTGACCCTCTGTTGGGCTTGGAGGATATGTTCAGACCTGAGGTATGTCTGCTGGGGATATGTCTGGTTTCTCAGTTAGAGATAGGAAATTCCACATGGCATTGATTTCAATCACAGTAAAAAGTTAGTTCTCCGACATTGGAAAGACAATGTTGGGCTTTCTTACTCTGAATGGCTAGCAGAGCTTCTTGCACGTCTCAGGATTGAGCTGATGATAGCTACCCTACATAATCAAATACCTAGATTTGAGAAGATTTGGGCCGCTTTTATGCAATTTATTCATTATGAGGTCAGAATATACCCTATTTGGCGCAATTAGGTGTTAGTGCCTTGTGTGAGGGAGGGAGGGATAGGAGCGGGGGAGGTTAGGGTATTTTTATGGTTTTGGTATTGGGGGACTGGTAGAGAAACTGTAACACTCTGATTGTAATGAGCTATTGTTACATCTTGTTTATATTCTGATATGTCTGTGCCTCAGATATGTTGTCTCTGCATAAAAGTGAATGAAATGTTAATGGAAAAAAAAAAAGAAAGGTATCTGAGAAGCCTGCTGCAGCAGTCAGAACAGGCAACCCAGATCCCTCACGCTCCTGTTTGAGCTGTAACTTAGAAAGTTCACAGAGGAGCCTGCTGCAGCAGTCGGAACAAGCTCTGCAGACCGATCTAGCTCCTGTTTGCAGCTTTAACCAAGAAGCTTCACTGATAAGGCTTCTGCAACAATCAAAACAGACTCTCCAGACCCCTAGAGCATCCTGTTTGGAGATGTAACCAACAAAGTTCAACAAGGAGCCTGGTGCAACAGACTAAAAGGCTTGCCAGACCCCACCAGTTCCTATTTGGAGCTATAACGTAGTAAGTTTGGTGAACAGCCTGCTGAGGCAGTCAGAACATGCTCCCAAAACCTTGAAGCTGCTGCCTTGAGCTGTAACCTAGAAAGTTCACCAAGAACCCTACTGTTGCAGTCAGAACAGGCTCTCAGACCCTTATAGCTCCAGTTTCTAGCTGTAACCAAGAAAGTTCAGCAAGGAGCATGCTGAAGCAGTCAGAACATGCTCCCCAAAACCCTCCAGCTAACATTTGAGCTGTAACTAAGAAAGTTCACAGAGGAGCCTGCTGCAGCAGTCATAACAGGTTTCTCAGACACATCCACCTCCAATTTGGACCTGTAACCAAGAACGTTCACCGAGGAGCCTGCTCTCAGGAGTCAGAACAAGCCTACCACACCACTCCAGCTCCCTGTTGGAGGTGTAACCAAGAACGTTCAAGGAGGAGCTCAGAGCAGAACTCAGAACAGGCTCCCCAGACTCCTCTTCCACCTGTTTTGAGCTGTAACTAAGAAAGTTCACTAAGGAACCTGCTGCAGCCATCAGAATAGGCTCCCCAGACCCCTCCAGCTCCAGTTTGGAGATGTAACCAAGATGGTTAACCGATGAGCCTGCTGTATCAGTCAGAACATGCTCCCCAGACCTTTACAGCTCCGTTTGAGCTGTAATCAAGAATATTCAATGAGGATCCTGCTGCAGCAGTCAGAAATGGGTCCCCAGGCCTCGCCAGCTCCCATTTTGAGCAGTAACCAAGAAAGTTATCTGAGGAGCCTGCTGTAGCAGTCAGAACAGGATTCCCAGACACCTCCAGCACACATTTTGGAGTGTCAACCAAGAAAGTTCGTGAAGAAGTGTGCTCCACCAGTCAGAACTTTCTTCCCAGTTCAATCCAGCTATGGTTTGGTGCTGTAACCAAAAAGTTTGCAGAGGAGCCTGCTGCAGCAGTCAGAATGGGCTTCTCAGAACCCTCCAACTCCCATTTGGAGCTGTAACCAACAAAGGTCAGTGAGGAGCCTGCTGCAGCAGTTGGAACGGGCTCCCTCAGACCCCAGCAGCTCTGACTTGGAGAGGAAACCTAGAATGTTCACCGATGAGCATCCTGCAGCAGTCAGACCAGGCTCCCTAGATTCCTTCAGCTGCTGTTAGAAGTGGTAACTCAGAAAGTTCGAGGAGCCTGCTGCAGCAGTCCAAAAGGACTAACCAGACAACTCCAGCTCCCATTTTGAGTTGTAATCTAGACTGTTCAATGAGGAGACTGCTGCAGCAGTTAGAATAGGCTTGTTGATCCTTACAGCTCCTGTTTGGAGCTGTGACAAAAAATTCACAGAGGAGCTTGCTGCAGCAGTCAGAACAGACTTCCCAGACACCTCCAGCTGCTGTTAAGAGCTATAATCAAGACCGTTTGCTGAGGAGTCTGCTGCAGCAGTCAGAAGAGGCTCCACAGACCCCTCTAGCTCCCATTTGGAGCAGTAACCATGAAGGTTCACCAAGGATCATTCCGCAGCAGTCACAACAGACTCACGGACCCCTCCAGCTCCTGTAAGAAGCTGTACCAGAAAGTTCTACAAGGAGCCTGCTGCAGCAGACATAACAGTGCCACTCAGACCACTCCAGCTCCTGTTTGGAGCTGTAACCAAGAAAGTTCAAAGATGAGCATGCTGTAGCAGTCAGAACAGGCTCCCAAGAACCCTCCAGCTCTTGTTTGGAGTGATAACCAAGAAAGTTCACTGGGAGCCTGTTGCAAGAGTCAGAACAGGCTCCACAAAACAATCCAGCTCCTGTTTGGAGCTGCAACCAAGAAAGTGCAGTGAGGAGCCTGCTGCAGCAGTCAGAACAGGCTTCCCAGACCCCTCCAGCTCTTGTTTGGAGCTGTAATTAAGAACATTCAGAGGGAACCTCCTGTAGCAGTCAGAACACTCTCCCCAGACTCCTCCAGCTTCTGTTTGGAGCTGTATCCAAGATGGTTCACTGAGTAGCCTGCTGCAGCAGTACGAACATTCTCCCCAGACCTCTTCAGCTCCTGTTTGGAGAGGTAACCAAGAAAGTTCATCAAGGAACCTGCTGCAGCAGTCAGAACACTCTTCCCAGACCCCTCCAGCTTCTGTTTGAAGCTCTAACCAAGACGGTTCACTGAGTAGCCTGCTGCAGCTGTCAGAACATTCTCCCCAGACCTCTTCAGCTCGCAATTGAGCGAGTAACCAAGAAAGTTCACCGAGAGCCTCTTGCAAGAGTCAGAACAAGATCCCTAGAACACTCCAGCTCCTGTTTGGAGCTGTAACCAAGAAATGCAGTGAGGTGCCTGCTGCAGCAATCAGAACAGGCTTTGAGAGCCCTCCAGCTCTCGTTTGGAGCTGTAACCAAAGAACATTCAGAGGGGAGCCTCCTGTAGCAATCAGAATGGGCTCCCTGACCCCTCCAGCAGCCATTTGGAGTGGTACCAAGAAAGTTTCTAAGGAGCCTGCTGCAGCAGTCAGAACAGGGAACCCAGACCACCCCAGCTCCCGTTTGAGCTGTAACCAAGAAAGTTCAGCAAGCAGTCTGCTGCAGCAGTCAGAACAGGCATCTCAGGCCTCACAGCCCTGCCTGGATCAGCAACCAAGAAGAGTTGCCAAGGAGCCTACTGCACCAGTCTGAACAGGCTCCCAGACCCATTCAGCTCCATTTGTCGCTAACCAAGACATTTTGCTGAGAAGCCTTCAGCTGCAGTCAGAACAGGCTTTTCAGACCCTACAGCTCACGTTTGAGCTGTAACCAAGAATATTCACTGAGAAGATGGCTCAGCAGTCTGAACAAGCTCCTCTGACCTCCAACTCCCATTTTGTTGCAGTAATCAAAAGATTCACAGAGGAGCCTGCTGCAGCAGTGAGAACACTCTAACCAGACACCTCCAGCTCCCATTTGGAGCAGTATCCAAGGAAGTTCACTGAGAAGCCTGCTACAGCAGTCAGAAATGGCTCCCAGACCTCTCTAGCTCCCATTTGGAGAAGTAACCAAGAAATGTTGCAGAGGAGCCTGCTGTAGTAGTCAGAAATGGCTCCCCAGACCTCTCCAGCTCCTGTTTGGAGCTGTAACCAAGAACGCTCACTGAGAAGCACACTTCAGCAGTCAGAACAGATTCCCCAGACCCCTACAGCTCCAATTTAAAGCTGTAACCAAGAAAGTTCACTGTGCAGCCTGCTGCAGCATTCAGAACATGCTCCCCAGACCCCTCCCATTCCTGTTTGGAGTTGTAACCAAGAAGCTTCTCTGATGAGCTTGCTACAGCAGTCAGAACTGGATCCCTATACCTCTGCAGCTCTTTTGAACTGTAACCAACAACGTCTCACTGAGAACCCTACTGCAGCAGTCAGGACAGGCAAACCATACCCTCCTGCTCATGTTTGAGCTGTAACAAACAAAGTTCACCAAGGTGCCTACTGCAGCAGACAGAACAGATCCCAGACCTCTCCAGCTACCATTTCAAGCTGTAATCAAAAGGTAAGACAAGGACCATATTGCAGCAGTCAGAACTATTCTACAGATACCTCCAGCTCCTGTTTTGAGCTATATCAAAGAAAGTTCTCCAAGGAGCCTGTTGCAGCAGTCGGAACAGGCTTCCCAGACCCTCTTGCTCCTGTTTTCAGCTGTAACCAAGAATTTTCAATGAGGAGGCTGCTGTAGAGGCTCCCAGACCATTCCAGCTTCAGTTTGGAGCAGTAACCAAGACAGTTCAGCAATGAGCCTGCTGTATCAGTCAAAACAGGGTCCCTAGATCCCTCCAGCTCCTGTTTGAGCTGTAACCAAAAGCGGTTCACTGAGAAGCATGCTGCAACAGTCAGGAAGAGGCTCACTAGACCTCCCCGCCCCAAGATCTGAGTTGGAGCTGTAACCAAGAAAGTTCACTGAGACCAAGAAGGTTCACCTAGGAACCTGCTGCAGCTGTCAGAAAATGCTCCCAAAGCTCACCAGCTCCTGTTTGCAGTTGTAATCATGACAGTTCACCAAGAAGCCTACTGCAGCAGTCAGACCAGGATTCCCATATCCATTCGGCCCCGCTTGGAGTTGTAACCAAGAAAGTTCACTGGAAGCCTGCTGTAGCAGTTAAAACAGGTACTCCAGACTCCTCCAATGGTTATTGGGAGTTGTATCCAAGAAAGTTCACCGAGAGTCTGTTGCAGCAATCAGAACAGGCTTCCCAGACCCTCCGGCCCCGTTTGGAGCTCTAAGCAAGAATGTTCAGAGGGCTCTACTGTAGCAGTTAGAATGGGCTCCCAGACCCTCCAGTAGCCATTTGAGTGGTATCTGAGAGAGTTCTCTGAGAAGCCTGCTGCATCAGTCAGAACAGGGAACCCAGACCACCCCAGCTCCCATTTGCAGCTTTAACCTAAAAAGTTCAGTGAGCTGTCTGCTGCAGCCATCAAAACAGGCTCTTCAGATCCTTACAGCTCCTGTTTCTAGCTGTAACCAAGAATGTTCCAGAGGAGCCTGCTGCAGCAGTCAAAACATGCTCCCAGACCCTTCAAGCTCCCGTTTGGAGCAGTAACCAAGATGTGTTGCCAAGGACCTACTGCAGCAGTCAGAATGGCTCCACAGACCCCTCCAGCCCCATTGGGAGCTGTAACTGAGAAAGTTTTCAGAGGAGCCTGCTGTGCAGTCAGAATATGCTCCCAAAACCTCCAACTGCCATCTGGAGCTGTAACCAAGAACGTTCATGAAGGAGCCTATTGTTGCAGTCAGAACAGGCTTCCAGACCCATTCAGCTCCTGTTTGAGCTGTAACCAGGAAAGTTCACCAGGGAGGGTGCTGTAGCAGTGAGAACGGTTCCACAGTCCCTCCACTGGCCATTTGGAGTGGTATTCAAGAAAGTTCTCTGAGGAGCCTGTTGCAGCAGTCAGAACATGCTCCCCAGATCCCTCTAGCAGCCATTTGAAGTGGTATCAAAGACAGTTCTCTGAGGAGCCTGCTGCAGCAGTCAGAACGGGCAAGCCAGACCCTCAAGCTTCTGCTTGAGCTGTAACCTGGAAAGTTCAGTGAGGAACCTGCTGCAGGAGTCAGAACAGGCTGCTCAGAACCTTACAGCTCTCATTTCTAGCTATAACCAAGAAGGTTCACCAAGGAGCCTGCTGCAGCAGTCAGAACAGTCTCTTGAGACCCCTCAAGCTCCCGCTTGGAGCAGTAACCAAGAAAGGTTGCCAATGAGCCTCCTGCAGCAGTCAAAACAGACTCCCAGACCCATCCAGCTCCCATTTGGAAATATTACCAAGATGTTTCAAGGAAAAGCCTTCTGCAGCAGTCAGAACAGTCTCTCCAGACCTTTAAACTGCCCATTTGAGTTGTAACCAAAAGTTTAACAAGGAGCCTGCTGCAGCAGACTGAACAGGCTTGCCAAACACCTCCAGCTCCCATTTGGAGATGTAACTAAGAAAGTTCACAGCTGCCTGCTGCAGCAGTCATAACAGGTTCCCAGACCCTCCACCTCCAGTTTGTAACTGTAACCAAGAAAATTCACAGAGGAGCCTGTTGCAACAGTCAGAACAAGCATCCCAGACCCATCAAGCTTCTGTTTGGAGCCCATAACCAAGAAGATTCCCCAATCAGCCTCTGCAGCAGTCAGAAAAGGCTCCCTAAACCCCTCAGGCTCCTGTTTGAGCTGTAACAAAAATATTTACCAAGCAGCTTGTTACAGCAGTCAGAAGAGGCTCACCAGAAACCTCGAGATCCTCTTCAGAACTGTAACCAAGAAAGATCACCAATAAGCATCCTGCAGCACTAAGAATAAGTTACTAGACCTCTCCAGCTCACCTTTGGAGCTGTAATCAAAAAGGTTCATTGAGGAGCCTGCTGCAGCAGTCAGAATGGCTCAAAGATCCCTCCAGCTCCCATTTGGTGCTGTAATCAAGAACATTTGCCGATGAGCCTGCTGCAGCAGTCAGAAGAGGCTCCCCAGACCACCCCAGCTTCTGTTTGGATCTGTAACCAAGAAAGTTCAGGAAGGATCCTGCTGCAGCAGTCAGAACAGGCTCCCAGAAACCTCCAGTTCTCCTTTGAAGCTGTAACCAAGAAAGTTCACTGAGGAGCCTGTTGCAGCAGTCAGAACGTTCTCCACTGAACCCTCCAGCTCCTATCTGGAGTGATAACCAAGAAAGTTCACCAAGGAGCCTGCTGCAGCATTCAGAACAGGTACCCCAGACCCATCCAGCTCCTGTTTGAGCTGTCACCAAGAAAGTTCACCGAGGAACCTGCTTGCAGTTGTCAGAACAGCTCCAAAGATTCCTCCAACTCCCATTTGGTGCTGTAATCAAGAAAGTTTGCAATGAGCCTGCTGCAGCAGTCAGAAGAGACTCTCCAGACCACTCCAGCTCCTGTTTGGATCTGTAACCAAGAAAGTTCAGCAAGGAGCCTGCTGCAGCAGTCAGAACAGACTCTCCAGAACAGTCCAGTTCCCTTGGAGCTGTGACCAAGAAAGTACACTGAGGAGCCTGCTGCAGCACTGAACGTTCTCCTCTGAACCCTCCAGCTTCCGTCTGGAGTGATAACCAAGAAAGTTCACCAAGGAGCCTGCTGCAGCATTCAGAACAGGCACCCTAGACACATCCAACTCCTGTTTGGAGCTGTAACCATGAATGTACATCAAGGAGCCTGCTGCAGCAATCAGAATAGGCTCCCCAGAGCTGTTCAGCCCCATTTGGAGCTTTAAAGAATCAAGTTCATGATGGCGCCTGCTGCAGCTGTCAGCACAGGCTCTCCAGACACCTCCAACTCCCATTTGCAGCTGTAACCAAGAAAGTTGATCGAGGAGTCTGCTGAAGCAGTCAGAACAGTCTCCCTATATCGCCTCCAGCACCCGTGGGAGCTGTAACCAAGAAAGTTCACCGAGGAACATGCTGCAGCTGTCAGAACAGGCTCCACAGACCCCTTCAGCTCCAATTTGGAACTGGTATCAAGAATGTTCACAGACAAACCTGCTGCAGCAGTCAGAATAGGTGCCACAGACCCCTTCAGCTCTTGTTTGTAGCTGTAACCAAGAAAGTTCATGGAGGAGTCTGCTACAGCAGTCAGAACAGGCTACTCAGACCCCTAGAGCTCCCATTTGCAGCTGTAACCAAGAAAGTTTGCCAAGGAGCCTGCTGCAGCAATCAGAACAGGATCTTCAGATCCCTATAGCTGCAGTTTAGAGCTATAACCAAGAAGGTTCACTGATGAGCTTGATTCAGCATTCAGAACGGGCTCCGTAGAGCCCTCCAGCTCCTATTTTGATTTGTAACCAAAAACATTCACCAAGGTCCCTGGTCCAGCAATCAGAAAATGCTCCCTACACCCCTCTAGCTCTTGACTGGAGCTGTAAAGAAGAAGGTTCACCAAGGAGATGGCTGCAACAGTCAGAACAGGCTCTCCAGATCACTCCATAGAGCCTGGTGCAGCAGACTGAACAGGCTTCCAGACCCCTCCAGCTCCTGTTGGAGCTATAACCTAGAAAGTTCGGCGAGCAGCCTGCTGCAGCAGTCAGAACAGGCTTCTCAGACCCTATAGCTCCAGTTTCTAGCTATAACTAAGAAAGTTCAGCAAGGAGCCTGCTGAAGCAGTCAGAACATGCTCCCTAAAACCCTCCAGCTCCCATTTGGAGCTTTAACTAAGAAAGTTCACAGGGAGCCTGCTGCAGCAGTCATAACAGGTTCCCCAGACCCATCCACCTCCCATTTGGAGCTGTAACCAAGAACGTTCACCGAGGAGCCTGCTGTAGCAGTCAGAAGAAGCCTAACACACCACTCCAGCTCCCATTGGAGGTGTAACTAAGGAAGTTCAAGGAGGAGCCTGTGCAGAAGTCATAACAGGCTCCCCAGACTCCTCTTCCTCCTGTTTGGAGCTGTAACTAAGAAAGTTCACTAAGGAACCTGCTGCAGCCACCAGAACAGGATCCCCAGACCCCTCCAGCTCCAGTTTGGAGAAGTAACCAAGACGGTTAATCAATGAGCCTGCTGTATCAGTCAGAACATGCTCCCAGACTTTACAGCTCCGTGTGCACTGTAATCAAGAATGTTGACTGAGGAGCCTGCTGCAGCAGTCAGAAAAGGGTCCCCAGGCCTCTTCTAGCCCCATTTTGAGCTGTAACCAAGAAAGTTCACTGAGGAGCCTCCTGTAGCAGTCAGAACAGGATTCCCAGACACCTCCAGCTCACATTTGGTGTGGCAACCAAGAATGTTCACAAAGAAGTGTGCTGCACCAGTCAGAACTTTCTTCCCAGTTCAATTCAATTATGGTTTGGTGCTGTAACCAAGAAAATTTGCAGAGGAGCCTGCTGCAACCATCAGAACGGGCTTCTCAGAACCTCCAACTCCTGTTTGAGCTGTAAAAACAAAGTTCATTGAGGAGCCTGCTTCAGCAGTCGAAACAGGCTCCCAGACCCCAGCAGCTCTGACTTGGAGGAAACCAGGAAAGTTCACCGATGAGCATCCTGTTGCAGTCAGATCAGGCTCCCAAGATCCCTCCAGCTGCTGTTAGAAGTGGTAACTCAGAAAGTTTGAGGAGCCTGCTGCAGCAGTCCAAAAGGCTAACCAGACAACCCAGCTCCAGTTCTGAGTTGTAACCTAGAAAGTTCACTGAAGAGACTGCTGCAGCAGTTACAATAGGCTTGTTAGACCCCTACAGCTCCTGTTTTCAGCTGTGACCAAGAAAGTTCACAGAGGAGCTTACTGCAGCAGTCAGAAAAGACTTCCCAGATCCCTCCAGCTGCTGTTTAGAGCTGTAACCAAGACCGTTTGCTGAGAAGTCTGCTGCAGCAGTCAGAAGAGGTTCCCAGACCACTCTAGCTCCCATTTGGGGCTGTAACCATGAAGGTTCTCCAAGGATCATTCTGCAGCAGTCACAATAGACTCACCAGACCCCTCCAGCTGCTGTTAGAAGCTGTAACCAGAAAGTTCAATAAGGAGCCTGCTGCAGCAGACATAACAGGCCCACCAGACCACTCCATCTGCTGTTTGGAGCTGTAACCAAGAAAGTTCAAAGAGGAGCCTGCTGTAGCAGTCACAACAGGCTCCCAAGACCCCTCCAGCTCTTGTTTGGAGCGGTAACCAAGGAAGTTCACTGAGGAGCCTGCTATAGCAGTCAGAACAGGCTCCCATACCACTCCAGCTCCTGTTTAGAGCTGTAACCAAGAGCGCTCACAGAGGAGCCGCCTGCAGCAGTCAGGACACTCTCCCGAGACCCCTCCAGGTTCTGTTTGGAGCTGTAACCAAGATGGTTCACTGAGTAGCCTGCTGTAGCTGTCAGAACATTCTCCCAGACCACTTCAGCTCTGCGATTTGGAACAATAACCAAGAAAGCTCACGTAGGAGCCTGTTGCATCAGTCAGAACATGCTCCCCAGAACACTACAGCTCCTGTTTGGAGCTGCAACCAAGAAAGTGTCAGCGAGGTGCCTGCTGTAGCAGTCAGAATAGGCTTCCAGACCCCTCCAGCTCTCGTTTGGAGCTGTAACCAAGAACATTCAGAGGGGAGCATCCTGTAGCAGTCAGAATGGGTTCCCTGACCACTCCAGCAGCCATTTGGAGGTTATCCAAGAAAGTTCTCTGAGGAACCTGCTGCAGCAGTCAGAACAGGGAACCCAGACTACCCCAGCTCCCATTTGGAGCTGTAACCTGAAAGTTCAGCAAGCAGTCTGCTGCAGCAGTCAGAACAGGGTCCTCAGACCTTACAGCTCCCATTTGGAGCAGTAACCAAGAAGGGTTTCAAGGAGCCCATTGCAGCAGTCAGAACAGGCTCCCAGACCCATCCAGCTCACATTTGGCACTAACCAAGACATTTTGCTCAGAAGCCTTCAGCAGCAGTCAGAACAGGCTTTTCAGATCCCCTACAGCTCACGCTTGGAGCTGTAACCAAGAATATTCACTGAGGAGATGGCTCAGCAGTCTGAACAAGCTCCTCTGACCCCTCCAACTTCCATTTGTCACAGTAATCAAAAAGATTCACAGAGAAGCCTACTGCAGCAGTCAGAACACACTAACCAGACACCTCCAGCTCCCATTTGGAACAGTATCCAGGAGGTTCACCGGAAGCCTGCTATAGCAGTCAGAAATGGCTCCCCAGACCTCTCTAGCTCCCATTTGGAACTGTAACCAAGAAATGTTGCAGAGGAGCTCTGTAGCAGTCAGAAATGGCTCCCCAGACCTCTCCAGCTCCCTGCTTGGAGCTATAACCAAGAACGCTCACTGAGAAGCATACTTCAGCAGTCAGAACAGATTGCCCAGACCCTCCTGCTCCAATTTAAAGCTGTAACCAAGAAAGTTCACTGTGCAGCCTGCTGCATCATTCAGAACATGCTCCCCAGACCCCTCCCATTCCTGTTTGGAGTTGTAACCAAGAAGCTTCTCTGATGAGCTTGCTACAGCAGTCAGAACTGGATCCCTATACCTCTGCAGCTCTCTTTTGGAACTGTAACCTGAGGACAGGAGGAAGGTGGATGTAATTCCCTTCACAAAAGTGGGACCAAGACAGAGACTGGAAACTACGGACCTGTCAGTTTGACCTCTGTGGTAGGGAAAGTGATGGAGTCACTTCTGAAGGAAAGAATAGTTGGTACCTAGAGGCCAGTGGGGCACTGGACCCAAGGCAGCATGGATTCACAGCAGGAGGGTCATGTCAGATGAATCTAATAGATTTCTTTGACTGGGTGACCAAAGTAGTAGACCAGGGAAGGCTGTGGACATGGCCTACCTAGACTTTAGCAAGGATTTGACACAGTCCCACACAAAAGATTAATAGTCAAATTAACCAGCCTTTGAGTGGGTCCCAGGGTGGTAGCCTGTAAAACATTGCCTGGACAACAGGACACAGAAGGTAATTGTAAATGGAGTCCACTTGAAGAAAGAGGGATACTAGTGGGGTACCACAGGGTTCAGTATTGGGTCCAGTCCTTTTAATCTCTTCATAAGTGACATTGCAGAGGGACTGGAAGGAAAAGTATGCTTCTTTGCAGATGACACAAAGATCTGCAACAGGGTTGATACACAAGGAGGCATTGGAAGGATGAGAAGGGACTTGGCAAGGTTGGAGGAATGGTCAGAAGTATGGCATCTAGGATTCAATGCAAAGAAGTGCAAAATAATGCACCTGAGAAACAAGAACCCAGGGAAGAATACAATGGGGGAGGTAGTAACAACAACAAAAAGGAAAGGGGCCTGGGGTAATCATATCAGATGACCTTATACAGCAAGCAATGTGAGAAGGCAGTAGGGAGGGTTGGGGTATACTGGGATGCATAGGAGAGGCATCAGCAGCAGAAAACAAGAAGTTGTTATCCCTCTGTACAGACAGTTGGTGAGACCCCATCTGGTACTACGTCCAATTCTGGAGACCCCTTCTCTGCAAGGACATAGACAGAATAGAGGCAGGCCAGAGGAGGAGCAATTAAAATGGTGCAGGGTCTGCAAGAGAAGCCATATGGGAGATACTAAAGGAGCTTAATATGTATACCCTTGAGGAAAGAAGGGAGAGGGGACATGATAGAAACTTTAAGTACCTCAGTGGAATCAACAAAGTCCAAGAGGGTAGCATCTTTCAGAAAAGACAAGTGCAAGAACAAGGGGACACAATTTAAAGATAGAGGGGGGCAGTTCAGGGGCAATGAGGAAGTATTATTTCACAGAGAGGGTAGTGGATGCATGGAACAGCCTTTCTGAGGAGGTTGTGGGTCTAAAACTGTGGAGAATTCAAGAATGCATGGGACAGGCATAAGGCAATTATTGGTGGGGTAGGAAGAAATAGGCTGTTGTTTAACTAGGATCTGTGGCCTATCCTGCAGCTAGGGAAATGGGCAGACTAGATGGGCCAAGCAGTCCTTATCTGCCGCCAAAGTCTATGTTTCTATGTAACCAACAACGTCTCACAGAGGACCCTACTGCAGCAGTCAAAACAGGCAAACCATACCTCTGCTGCTCATGTTTGAGCTGTAACCAAGAAAGTTCACCAAGGAGCCTACTGCAGTAGACAGAACAGATCCCAGACCCCTCCAGCTACCTGTTTGAGCTGTAATCAAAAAGTTAAGACAAGGACCATATTGCAGCAGTCAGGACAGTTCTACAGACACCTCCAGCTCCTATTTTGAGCTACAACAAAGAAAGTTCACCAAGGTGCCTGTTGCAGCAGTCAGAACAGGCTTCCCAGACCCCTCCTGCTCCCATTTTCAGCTGTAACCAAGAATGTTCAATGAGGAGCCTGCTGCAGAGGCTCCCCAGACCCTTCCAGCTCCAGTTTGGAGCAGTAACCAAGACGGTTCAGTGATGAGCCTGCTGTATCAGTCAAAACAGCGTCCTAGATCCCTCCAGCTCCCTTTTGAGCTGTAACCAAAAGCGTTCACCAAGGAGCCTGCTGCAGCAGTCAGAACAGGCTCACTAAATCCCCAGCTCTGGGTTGGAGCTGTAACCAAGAAAGTTCATTGAAACCAAGAAGGTTCACTGAGGAACCTGCTGCAGCTGTCAGAAAATGCTCCCCAAGCCCTCCAGCTCCTGTTTGGAGCTGTAACCATGACAGTTCACCAAGAAGCCTACTGCAGCAGTCAGAACAGAATTTATACTCATTCAGCTCCTGCTTGGAGCTGTAACCAAGAAAGTTCACTGGGAAGCCTGCTGTAGCAGTTAAACAGGCACCCCAGACTCCTCCAGTGGTTATTGGGAGTGGTATCCAAGAAAGTTCACTGAGGAGTCTGTTGCAGCAGTCAGAGCAGGCTTTTCCTGACCATTCCAGCTCCTGCTTCAGAGCTCTAACCAAGAATGTTCAGAGGGGAGCCTACTGTAGCAGTTAGAATGGGCTCCCAGACCCCTCTAGTAGCCATTTGGGTGGTATCTGAGAGTTCATGAGGAGCCAGCTGCAGTAGTCAGAACAGGGAACCCAGACCACCCCAGCTCCTGTTTGTAGCTATAACCTATAAAGTTCAGTGAGCTGTCTGCTGCAGCAATTATTACAGTCTCTTCAGATCCTTACAGCTCCCGTTTATAGCTGTAACCAAGAATGTTCACAGAGGAGCCTGCTGCAGCAGTCAAAACATGCTCCTGAGACCCTTCAAGCTCCGTTTGAGCAGTAACCAAGAAGGGCTGCCATGAGCCTACTCGCAGTTAGAATGGCTCCACAGACCCCTCCAGCTGCCTTCTGGAGCTGTAACCATGAACGTTCACCAAGGAACCTATTGCTGCAGTCAGAACAGGCTTTCCAGATCCATCCAGCTCCTGTTTGGAGCTGTAACCATTAAAGTTCACTGGGAGGGTACTGTAGCAGTCAGAACAGGCTCCACAGTCCTCCACTGGCCATTTGGGATGGTATCGAAGAAAATTCTCTGAGGAGCTGTTGCAGCAGTCGGAATGGGCTCCCAAATCCTCCAGCAGCCATTTGAAGAGTATCTAAGACAGTTTTCTGAGGAGCCTGCTGCAACAGTCAGAATGGGCAAGCCAGACCCCTCAAGCTTCCGCTTGGAGCTGTAACCTAGAAAGTTCAGTGAGAAGCCTGCAGCAGCAGTCAGAACAGGATCCTCAGAACCCGACAGCTCTCATTTCTAGCTGTAACCAAGAAGATTCACAGAGGAGCCTGCTGCAGCAGTCAGAGCAGGCTCCTGAGAACCCTCAAGCTCCCGCTTGGAGCAATAACCAAGAAAGGTTGTCGACGAGCCTCCTACAGCAGTCAGAACAGGCTCGCCAGACCCACCCCGGCTCCCATTTGAAAATATAACCAAGACGTTTCACTGCCAAGCATTCTGCAGCAGTCAGAACAGTCTCTCCAGACCTTTAAACCACCTGTTTGGAGTTGTAACCAAAAAGTTTAACAAGGAGCCTGCTGCAGCAGACTGAACAGGCTTTCCAAACACCTCCAGCTCCCATTTGGAGATGTAACTAAGAAAGTTCACAGCTGCCTGCTGCAGCAGTCATAACAGGTTCCCCAGACCCTCCACCTCCTGTTTGTAGCTGTAACCAAGAAAGTTCACAGAGAAGCCTGTTGCAGCAGTCAGAACAGGCCCCAGACCCTCCAGCTTCTGTTTGGAGCTGTAATCAAGATGATTCCCCAATCAGCCTGCAGCAGTCAGAAAAGGCTCCCTAAACCCTCAAGCTCCTGTTTGGCGATGTAACAAAATGTTCACCAAGCAGCTTGCTGCAGCAGTCAGAAAAGGCTCACCAGAACCCTTGAGATCCTCTTTGGAACTGTAACCAAGAAAGATCATCAATGAGCATCCTGCAGCACTAAAATAAATTACCAGACCTCTCCAGCTTGCCTTTGGAGCTGTAATCAAAAGGTTCACTAAGGAGCCTACTGCAGCAATCAGAACGGCTCCAAAGATCCCTCCAGCTCCCATTTAGTGCTGTAATCAAGAACGTTTTGTTGATGAGCCTGCTGCAGCAGTCAGAAGAGGCTCCCCAGACCACTCCAGCTCCTGTTTGGATCTGTAACCAAGAAAGTTCAGCAAAGAGCTGCCGCAGCACTCAGAATAGGCTCCCAGAACCCTCCAGTTCCCTTAGGAGCTGGAACCAAGAAAGTTCACTGAGGAGCCTGTTGCAGCAGTCAGAACGTTCTCCCTGAACCCTCCAGCTCCCGCCTGGAGATAACCAAGAATGTTCACCAAGGAGCCTGCTGCAGCTTTCAGAACAGGCACCCTAGACCATCCAGCTCCCATTTGGAGCTGTCACCAAGAAAGTTCACTGAGGAGCCTGCTGCAGTAGTCAGAACAGCTCCAAAGATTCCTCCAACTCCCATTTGGTACTGTAATCAAGAAAGTTTGCAAATGAGCCTGCTGCAGCAGTCAGTAGAGACTCCCAGACCACTCCAGCTCCTGTTTGGATCTGTAACCAAGAAAGTTCAGCAAGGAGCCTGCTGCAAAATTCAGAACAGTCTCCCCAGAACCTCCAGTTCCCCTTGGAGCTGTGACCAAGAAAGTTCACTGAGGAGCCTGCTGCAGCACTCTGAACGTTCTCTCCTGAACCCTCCAGCTTCTGTCTGGAGTGATAACCAAGAAAGTTCACCAAGGAGCCTGCTGCACCATTCAGGCACCCTAGACTCCATCTAGCTCCTGTTTGGAGCTGTAACCATGAATGTTCATTGAGGAGTCTGCTGCAGGAATCAGAACAGGCTCCCCAGTTCCCTCCAGCTCCCATTTGGAGCTTTAAAGAATCAAGTTTTAAGCAAAAAAGATGTTCCAGGACCAGAGGCATGGGATGAAGTTGGAAGGAGAATAATTCAGAGGAAATTGAGGAAGAATTCTTCACAGAATGGGTGGTGGACAAGTGTGGTGGGGTGGAAACAATCACGGATTTAAGAATGCATGGGATAGACACAAAGAAATTCTGGAGGTCAGGAGTAAGGGCAACAGACTTCTAGGAAAACATAAACTGAACTTACAAGCTCAAATGGGCAGACTGGGTGGGCCACAGGCCTTATCTGCTGACACTGTCTTTGTATCTATGTAAGTTCATGGTGGCACCCGCTGCAGCTGTCAGCACAGGCTCCCCAGACACCTCCACCTCCCGCTTGCAGCTGTAACCAAGAAAGTTCATTGATTAGTCTGCTGAAGCAATCAGAACAGGCTCCCCAGATCCCTCCAGCACCCGTGGAGCTGTAACCAATAAAGTTCACCGAGGAGCATGCTGCAGCTGTCAGAACAGGCTCCACAGACCCCTTCAGCTCTTGTTTGGAGCTGTAACCAAGAAAGTTCATGGAGGAGCCTGCTGCAGCAGTCAGAACAGGCTACTCAGACCCTTAGAGCTCCCATTTGCAGCTGTAACCAAGAAAGTTTGCCAAGGAGCCTGCTGCAGAAATCAGAACAGGATCTTCAGATCCCTATAGCTGCAGTTTAGAGCTATAACCAAGAAGGTTCACCGATGAGCTTGCTTCAGCATTGGAACATGCTATGTAGACCCTCCAGCTCCTGTTTTGATTTGTAACCAAAACATTCACCAAGGACCCTGCTGCAGCAGTCAGAAAAGACTCTCTAGACCCTTCTAGCTCTTGACTGAGCTGTAAAGAAGAAAGTTCACCAAGGAGATGGCTGTGATAGTCAGAACAGGCTCTCCAGATGACTCCAGCTCCTGTTGTGAGCAGTAATCAAAATGGTTTGCTGAGGAGCCTTCTGCAACATTCAGAACTGGTTCCACAAACCCTCCAGCTCCTGCTGGGAACTATAACCAAGAAAGTTTGTGGAGAAGCCTGCTGCAGCAGTCAGAACATGCTCCCAAAACCCTCCAGCTGCCGCCTGGAGCTGTAACCAAGAAAGTTCACCAAGGAGCCTACTGCTGCAGTCAGAACAGGCTTCCCAGACCCATCCAGCTCCTGTTTGGAGCTGTAACCAGAAAGATCAGCAGTGAGCCTGCTGTAGCATTCAGAACGGGCACCTCAGACCCCTCCAGTAGCTATTTGGAGTGGTATCCAAGAAAAGTCTCTGAGAAGCCTGCTGCAGCAGTCAGAACAGGCAAGCCAGATCACTCCCTCCTGTTTGGAGCTTTAACTTAGAAAGTTCACAGAGGAGCCTGCTGCAGCAGTCAGAACAGGCTCTGCAGACCGATCTAGCTCCTGTTTGCAGCTTTAATGACTAAGCTTCACTGAGAAGGCTTCTGCAACAATCAAAACAGACTCTCCAGACCCTAGAGCATCCTGTTTGGAGATGTAACCAAGAAAGTTAATCAAAGAGCCTGGTGCAGCAGACTGAACAGGCTTGGCAGACCCTCCAGCTCCCGCTTGGAGCTGTAACCTAGAAAGTTTGGCGAGCAGCCTGCTGCACCAGTCAGAACAGGCTATTCATACCCTTACAACTCCAGTTTCTAGCTGTAATCAAGAAAGTTCAGCAAGGAGCCTGCTGAAGCAATCAGAACATGCTCCCAAACCCTCCAGCTCCCGCTTGGAGCTGTAACTAAGAAAATTCACAGAGGAGCTTGCTGCAGCAGTCATAACAGGTTCCCAGACCCATCCACCTCCCATTTGGAGCTGTAACCAAGAACATTCACTATGGAGCTTGCTGCAGCAGTCAGAACAAGCCTACCACACCACTCCAGCTCCAGTTGGAAGTGTAGCCATGAAAGTTCAAGGAGGAGCCTGTGGCAGAAGTCAGAACAGGCTTCCCAGATTCCTCTTCCTCCTTTTGAGCTGTAACTAAGAAAGTTCACTAAGGAATCTGCTGCAGCCATCAGAACAGGCTCTCTAGACCCCTTCAGCTCCAGTCTGGAGATGTAACCAAGACGGTTAACCGATGAGCCTGCTGTATCAGTCAGAACATGCTCCCCAGACCTTTACAGCCCCGCTTGGAGCTGTAATCAAGAATGTTCACTGAGGAGCCTGCTGCAGCAGTCAGAAAGGGTCCTCAGGCCTCCAGCTCCCATTTTGAGCTGTAACCAAGAAAGTTCACTGAGGAGCCTGCTGTAGCAGTCAGAACAGGATTCCCAGAAAACTCCAGCTCTGACTTGGAGCGGAAAACAAGAAAGTTTACAGATGAGCTTCTAGCAGTCAGACCAGGTTCCCAAGATCCCTTCAGCTGCTGTTAGAAGTGGTAACTCAGAAAGTTTGAGGAGCCTGCTGCAGCAGTCCGAAGGACTAACCAGACAACTCCAGCTCCCGTTTGAGTTGTAACATAGAAAGTTCACTGAGGAGACTGCTGCAGCAGTTAGAATAGGCATAGTAGACCCTACAGCTCCTGTTTGGAGCTGTGACCAAGAAGTTCACAGAGCAGCTGGCTGCAGCAGTCAGAACAGACTTTCCAGATCCCTCCAGCTGCTGTTTAGCACTGTAACCAAGATCGTTTGCTAAGGGTCTGCTGCAGCAGTCAGAGAAGGCTCCCCAGACCCTGTAGCTCCCATTTGGAGATGTAACCATGAAGGTTGACCAAGGATCATTCTGCAGCAGTCACAAACAGACTCACTAGACTCTCCAGCTCCTGTTAGGAGCTGTAATCAGAAAGTTCAAGAAAAGCCTGCTGCAGCAGACGTAACAGGCACACTAGACCACTCCAGCTCCTGTATGGAGCTGTAACCAAGAAACATTCTGAGGAGCCTTGCAGCAGTCAGAACATTCTCCCCTGAACCTCCAGCTCCCGCCTGAGAGGTAACCAAGAACGCTCAACAAGGAGCCTGCTGCAGCTTTCAGAACAGGCACCCCTAGACCATCCAGCTCCCATTTGGAGCTGTCACCAAGAAAGTTCACGAGGAGCCTGCTGCAGTAGTCAGAACGGCTCCAAAGATTCCTCCAACTCCCATTTGGTGCTGTAATCAAGAACGTTTGTAAATGAGCCTGCTGCAACAGTCAGAACAGACTCACCAGAACCTCCAGTTCCCTTTGGAGCTGCGACCAAGAAAGTTCACTGAGGAGCCTGCTGCAGCACTCTGAACGTTCTCCCTGAACCCTTCAGCTTCTGTCTGGAGTGATAACCAAGAAAGTTCACCAAGGAGCCTGCTGCACCATTCAGGCACCTCAGACCCATCTAGCTCCTGTTTGAGCTGTAACCATGAATGTTCATTGAGGAGTCTGCTGCAGGAATCAGAACAGGCTCCCAGTTCCCTCCAGCTCCCATTTGGAGCTTTAAAGAATCAAGTTTTAAGCAAAAAGATGTTCCAGGACTAGAGGGCATGGGATGAAGTTGGAAGGAGAATAATTCAGAGGAAACGGAGGAAGAATTTCTTTATAGAATGGGTGGTGGACAAGTGGAACACCCTGCCAGAGGAAGTGGTGGGGTGGAAACAATCACAGGATTTAAGAATGCATGGGATAGACACAAAGAAATTCTGGAGGTCAGGAGTAAGGGAAACAGACTTCTAGGAAAACATAAACTGAACTTACAAGCTCAAATGGGCAGACTGGGTGGGCCACAGGCCTTATCTGCTGACACTGTCTTTGTATCTATGTAAGTTCATGATGGCACCTGCTGCAGCTGTCAGCACAGGCTCCCAGACACCTCCACCTCCAGTTTGCAGCTGTAACCAAGAAAGTTCACCGATTAGTCTGCTGAAGCAATCAGAACAGTCTCCCCAGATCCCTCCAGCATCCGTGGGAGCTGTACACTAAAGTTCACCGAGGAGCATGCTGCAGCTGTCAGAACAGGCTCACAGACCCATTAAGCTCCGATTTGGAACTGGTACCAAGAATGTTCATAGACAAACCTGCTGCAACAGTCAAAATATGAGCCACAGACCCTTGAGCTCTTGTTTGGAGCTGTAACCAAGAAAGTTCATGGAGGAGCCTGCTACAGCAGTCAGAACAGGCTACTCAGACCCTTAGAGCTCCCATTTCAGCTGTAACCAAGAAAGTTTGCAAAGGAACCTGCTGCAGAAATCAGAACAGGATCTTCAGATCCCTACAGTTGCAGTTTAGAGCTATAACCAAGAAGGTTCACCGATGAGCTTGCTTCAGCATTCGAACATGCTATGTAGACTCCCTCCAGCTCCTGTTTTGATTTGTAACCAAAACATTCGCCAAGGACCCTGCAGCAGTCAGAAAAGACTCCCTAGACCCTTCTAGCTCTTGACTGGAGCTGTAAAGAAGAAAGTTCACCAAGGAGATGGCTGTGATAGTCAGAACAGGCTCTCCAGATGACTCCAGCTCGGTTTTGAGCAGTAATCAAAATGGTTTGCTGAGGAGCCTTCTGCAACATTCAGAACTGCTCCACAAACCCCTCCAGCTCCGCTGGGAACTATAACCAAGAAAGTTTGTGGAGAAGCCTGCTGCAGCAGTCAGAACATGCTCCAAAACCCTCCAGCTGCCTGGAGCTGTAACCAAGAAAGTTCACCAAGGAGCCTACTGCTGCAGTCAGAACAGGCTTCCCAGACCCATCCAGCTCCTGTTTGGAGCTGTAACCAGAAAGATCAGCAGTGAGCCTGCTGTAGCATTCAGAACGGGCACCTCAGACCCCTCCAGTAGCTATTTGGAGTGGTATCCAAGAAAGTCTCTGAGAAGCCTGCTGCAGCAGTCAGAACAGGCAAGCCAGGTCACTCCCGCTCCTGTTTGGGCTTTAACTTAGAAGTTCGCAGAGGAGCCTGCTGCAGCAGTCAGAACAGGCTCTGCAGACCGATCTAGCTTCTGTTTGCAGCTTTAATGACTAAGCTTCACTGAGAAGGCTTCTGCAACAATCAAAACAGACTCTCCAGACCCCTAGAGCATCCTGCTTGGAGATGTAACCAAGAAAGTTCATCAAGGAGCCTGGTGCAGCAGACTGAACAGGCTTGGCACCCTCCAGCTCCTGTTTGGAGCTGTAACCTAGAAAGTTCACCGATTAGTCTGCTGAAGCAATCAGAACAGTCTCCCCAGATCCCTCCAGCACCCGTGGGAGCTGTAACCAATAAAGTTCACCGAGGAGCATGCTGCAGCTGTCAGAACAGGCTCCACAGACCCCTTCAGCTCCGATTTGGAACTGGTACCAAGAATGTTCACAGACAAACCTGCTGCAGCAGTCAGAATATGAGCCACAGACCCTTCAGCTCTTGTTTGGAGCTGTAACCAAGAAAGTTCATGGAGGAGCCTGCTACAGCAGTCAGAACAGGCTACTCAGACCCTTAGAGCTCCCATTTCAGCTGTAACCAAGAAAGTTTGCTAAGGAACCTGCTGCAGAAATCAGAACAGGATCTTCAGATCCCTACAGCTGCAGTTTAGAGCTATAACCAAGAAGGTTCACCGATGAGCTTGCTTCAGCATTCGAACATGCTATGTAGACCCTCCAGCTCCTGTTTTGATTTGTAACCAAAACATTCGCCAAGGACCCTGCTGCAGCAGTCAGAAAGACTCCTAGACCCTTCTAGCTCTTGACTGAGCTGTAAAGAAGAAAGTTCACCAAGGAGATGGCTGTGATAGTCAGAACAGGCTCTCCAGATGACTCCAGCTCCTGTTTTGAGCAGTAATCAAAATGGTTTGCTGAGAAGCCTTCTGCAACATTCAGAACTGGCTCCACAAACCCTCCAGCTCCCGCTGGGAACTATAACCAAGAAAGTTTGTGGAGAAGCCGCTGCAGCAGTCAGAACATGCTCCCAAAACCCTCCAGCTGCCGTCTGGAGCTGTAACCAAGAAAGTTCACCAAGGAGCCTACTGCAGCAGTCAGAACAGGCTTCCCAGACCCATCCAGCTCCTGTTTGAGCTGTAACCAGAAAGATCAGCAGTGAGCCTGCTGTAGCATTCAGAACGGCACCTCAGACCCCTCCAGCTATTTGGAGTGGTATCCAAGAAAGTCTCTGAGAAGCCTGCTGCAGCAGTCAGAACAGGCAAGCCAGATCACTCCCCGCTCCTGTTTGGAGCTTTAACTTAGAAAGTTCACAGAGGAGCCTGCTGCAGCAGTCAGAACAGGCTCTGCAGACCGATCTAGCTCCTGTTTGCAGCTTTAATGACTAAGCTTCACTGAGAAGGCTTCTGCAACAATCAAAACAGACTCTCCAGACCCCTAGAGCATCCTGTTTGGAGATGTAACCAAGAAATTTCATCAAGGAGCCTGGTGCAGCAGACTGAACAGGCTTGGCAGACCCTCCAGCTCCCGCTTGGAGCTGTAACCTAGAAAGTTTGGCGAGCAGCCTGCTGCACCAGTCAGAACAGGCTATTCATACCCTTACAACTCCAGTTTCTATAGCTGTAATCAAGAAAGTTCAGCAAGGAGCCTGCTGAAACAATCAGAACATGCTCCCTAAACCCTCCAGCTCCTGCTTGGAGCTGTAACTAGAAAATTCACAGAGGAGCTTGCTGCAGCAGTCATAACAGGTTCCCCAGACCCATCCACCTCCCATTTGGAGCTGTAACCAAGAACGTTCACTGTGGAGCTTGCTGCAGCAGTCAGAACAAGCCTACCACACCACTCAAGCTCCAGTTGGAGGTGTAACCATGAAAGTTCAAGGAGGAGCCTGTGGCAGAAGTCAGAACAGGCTCCCCAGACTCCTCTTCCTCCTTTTTGAGCTGTAACTAAGAAAGTTCACTAAGGAATCTGCTGCAGCCATCAGAACAGGCTCTCTAGACCCCTTCAGCTCCAGTCTGGAGATGTAACCAAGACGGTTAACCGATGAGCCTGCTGTATCAGTCAGAACATGCTCCCCAGACCTTTACAGCTCCTGCTTGGAGCTGTAATCAAGAATGTTCACTGAGGAGCCTGCTGCAGCAGTCAGAAAAGGGTCCTCAGGCCTCTCAGCTCCCATTTTGAGCTGTAACCAAGAAAGTTCACTGAGGAGCCTGCTGTAGCAGTCAGAACAGGATTCCCAGAAAACTCCAGCTCTGACTTGGAGCGGAAAACAAGAAAGTTTACAGATGAGCTTCCTGTAGCAGTCAGACCAGGTTCCCAAGATCCCTTCAGCTGCTGTTAGAAGTGGTAACTCAGAAAGTTTGAGGAGCCTGCTGCAGCAGTCCGAAAGGGCTAACCAGACAACTCCAGCTCCCGTTTGAGTTGTAACATAGAAAGTTCACTGAGGAGACTGCTGCAGCAGTTAGAATAGGCATGTAGACCCACAGCTCCTGTTTGGAGCTGTGACCAAGAAAGTTCAGAGAGCAGCTGGCTGCAGCAGTCAGAACAGACTTTCCAGATCCCTCCAGCTGCTGTTTAGCCTGTAACCAAGATCGTTTGCTAAGGGTCTGCTGCAGCAGTCAGAGAAGGCTCCCCAGATCCCTGTAGCTCCCATTTGGAGATGTAACCATGAAGGTTGACCAAGGATCATTCTGCAGCAGTCACAACAGACTCACTAGACCCCTCCAGCTCCTGTTAGGAGCTGTAATCAAAAGTTCAAGAAAAAGCCTGCTGCAGCAGACATAACAGGCACACTCAGACACTCCAGCTCCTGTATGGAGCTGTAACCAAGAAAGTTCAAAGAGGATCCTTCTATAGCAGTCACAACAGGCTCCCAAGACCCCTCCAGCTCTTGTTTGGAGTGGTAACCAAGAAAGTTCACTGATGAGCCTGCTATAGCAGTCAGAACAGAGCTCCCCAGACCACTCCAGCTCCTGTTTAGAGCTGTAACCAAGAACGTTCACTGACAGCCTGCTGCAGCAGTAAGAACATTATCCCCAGTCTGCTTATAGCTCCCGTTGGAGTGGTAACCAAGAAAGTTCATCAAGGAGCCTGCTGCAGCAGTCAGAACACTCTTCCCAGACCCCTCCATCTTCTGTTTGGAGCTGTAACCAAGATGGTTCACTGAGTAGCCTGCTGCAGCAGTCAGAACATTCTCCCCAGACCATTTCAGCCTCGCATTTGGGCGATAACCAAGAAAGTTCACTGAGGAGCATGTTGCAGCAGTCAGAACATGCTCCCCAGAACACTCCAGCTCCTGTTTGGAGCTGCAACCAAGAAAGTGCAGCGAGGTGCCTGCTGCAGCAGTCAGAACAGGCTTCCCAGACCCTCCAGCTCTCGCTTGAGCTGAAACCAAGAACATTCAGAGGGAGCCTCATGTAGCAATCAGAATGGGTCCCCTGACCCCTCCAGCAGCCATTTGGAGTGGTATCCAAGAAAGTTCTCTGAGGAGCCTGCTACAGCAGTCAGAACAGGGTACCCAGACCACCCCATCTCCCGCTTGGAGCTGTAACCCAGAAAGTTCAGCAAGCAGTCTGCTGCAGCAGTTAGAACAGGGTCCTCAGACCCTTACAGCTCCTGTTCAGACACTAACCAAGAAGGCTTGCCAAGGAGCCTACTGCAGCAGTCAGAACAGGCTCCTCAGGCCAATCCAGCTCCGTCTGGCGCAAACCAAGATGTTTTGCTGAGAAGCCTTCAGCAGCAGCAGTCAGAACAGGCTTTTCAGACCCCTACAGCTCACGTTTGAGCTGTAACCAAGAATATTCACTGAGGAGACTGCTCAGCAGTCTGAACAAGCTCCTCTGACCCTCCAACTCCCATTTGTCGCAGTAATCAAAATGATTCACAAAGGAGCCTGCTGCAGCAGTCAGAACACACTAACCAGACACCTCCAGCTCCCATTTGGAGCAGTATCCAAGGAAGTTCACTGAGAAGCCTTCTACAGGAGTCAGAAATGGCTCCCCAGACCTCTCTAGCTCCCATTTGGAGCTATACACCAGAAATGTTGCAGAGGAGCCTGCTGTAGCAGTCAGTAATAGCTCCCCAGACCTCTCCAGCTCCCATTTGGAGCTGTAACCAAGAATGTCACTGAGAAGCATACTTCAGCAGTCAGAACAGATTTCCAGACTGCTCCAGCTCCAGTTGAAAGCTGTAACCAAGTTCACCATGCAGACTGCTGCAGCATTCAGAACATGCTCCCAGACCCTTCCGTTCCTGTTTGGAGTTGTAACCAAGAAGGTTCACTGATGAGCTGCTACAGCAGTCAGAACTGGATCCTATAGCTCTGCAGCTCTCTTTTGGAACTGTAACCAACAACATTCTCAGAGGACCCTACTGCAGCAGTCAGAACAGGAAAACCATACCCCTTCTGCTGATGTTTGGAGCTGTAACCAAGAATGTTCACAAAGGAGCCCCTGTACAAGTCAGAACACTCTCCCCAGACCCCTCCAGCTCCTGTTTGGAGCTGTAACGAGACAGTTCACTGAGTAGCCTGCTGCATCAGTCAAAACATTCTCCCTGACCCCTTCAGCTCCGCGTTTGGAGCAGTAACAAGAAACTTCACCAAGGCCTGTTGCAACAGTCAGAACATGTTACCCAGAACACTCCAGCTCCTGTTTGGAGCTACAACCAGAAGTGCACCGAGAAGCCTGCTGCAGCAGTCAGAAAGGTTTTGTCAGACCCCTCCAGCTCTTGTTTGGAGCTGTAAACAAGAACGTTAAGAGGAGAGCCTGCTGTAGCAGTCAGAATGGGCTCCACTGACCCCTCCAGCAACCATTTGGAGTGGTATCCAAGAACGTTCTCTGAGGAGCCTACTGCAGCAGTCAGAACAGGAACCCAGACCAACCCAGCTCCCGTTTGGAGCTGTAACCTCAAACGTTCAGTGAGCAGTCTGTTGCAGCAGTCAGAACAGGCTCCTCAGACCCTTACAGCTCCCATTTCTAGCTGTAAACAAGGATGTTCACAGAGGAGCCTACTGCAGCTGTCAGAACAGGCTCCTGAGACCTCTCCATCTCCCGTTTGGAGCTGTAATCAAGAAAGTTCACAAAGGAGCCTGCTGCAGCAGACAGAAATTTCTTCCCAGTCCAATCCAGCTACCATTTGGAGCTCTAACCAAGAAAGTTTGCCAAGAAGCCTGGTGTAGCAGTCAGAACAGGCTCCCAGACCCTCCAACTCCCTTTCGGAGCTGTAACCAACAAAGTACATCAAGGAGCATGCTGCAGAAGTCAGAACATGTTCCCCAGACCCCAGGAGCTCTTATTTGGAGTGGTAACCAAGAAAGTTCACTGAGAGCCTCCTGCAGCAGTCAACCGGACTCCCCAATCCCTCCAGCTGCCATTAAAAGCAGTATCCAAGAAAGTTCGACTAGGAGCCTTCTGCAGCAGTGAATAGGGTTCCCCAGACCACTTCATCTCCCGTTTGAGCTCTAACCTAGAAAGTTCACTGAGGAGCTTGCTGCAGCAGATAGAACAGGCTTCTCAGACACCTGCAGCTCTGGCTTGGAGCTGTAACCAAGAAAGTTCACGAAGAGCCTGCTGCAGCAGTCAGAACAGGTTCCCCAGATCACCCAGCTCCTGTTAAGAGCTGTAACCAAGAAATTTTGCTGAGGATCCTGCTGCAGCAGTCAGAAGAGGCTCCCAGACCCTCCATCTCCTGTTTGGAGCGTATCCAAGAAAGTTCTAAGAGGAGCCTCCTGTAGCAGTAAGAAAAGGCTCCCAAGACCCTCCAGCTCCCATTTGGACTGGTAACCAAGAAAGTTCAATGAGGAGCCTGCTACAGCAGTCAGAATATGCTCCAGACCACTCCAGCTTCTGTTTGGAGCTGTAACCGAGAACATTCACAGAGGGCCTCCTGCAGAAGTCGAACACTCTCCCAGGCCACTCCATCTCCTGTTGGAGCTGTAATCAAGATGGTTCACTGAGTAGCCTGCTGCAGCAGTCAAAAATTCTCCCAGACCCCTTCAGCTCCCGTTTTGGTGGTAACCAAAAGTTCACAAAGGAGCCTGTTGGAAAAGTCAGAACATGCTCCCCAGAACACTCCAGCTCCTGCTTGGAGCTGCAACCAGAAAAGTGCAGCAAGGACCCTGCTGCAGCAGTGAGAACAGGCTTCCCAGATCCCTCCAGTTCTCGTTTGGAGCTGAAACCAAGAATGTTTAAAGGGAGAACTCTGTAGCGGTCAGAATGGTCTCCCCTGCCCCTCTAGCAGCCATTTGGAGTGGTATTCTAGAAAATTCTCTGAAGAGCCTGCTGTAGCAATCAGAACAGGGAACCCAGACCACCCCAGCTCCAATTTGTAGCTGTAACCTAGAAAGTTCAGTGAACAGTCTGCTGCAGCAGTCAGAACAGGCTTCTCAGAACCATACAGCTCCTGTTTCTAGCTGTAACCAAGAATGTTCACAGAGGAGCCTGCTGCAGCTGTCAGAACAGGCTCCTGAGACCCTGAAGCTCCCATTTGGAGCAGTAACCAAACGGGTTGTCAATGAGACTACTGCAGCAGTCAGAGCAGGCTCCCCAGACCCATCCAGCTCATGTTAGGTGCTGTAACCAAGAAAGTTCATTGAGGAGACTGCTGCAGCAGTCAGAACACTCTTCCAGACCCCTCCAGCTTCTGTTTGGAGCTGTAACCAAGATGGTTCACTGAGTAACCTGCAGCAGTCAGAACATTATCCCCAGTCCCTTCAGCTCCCATTTGGAGTGTTAACCAAGAATGTTCATCAAGGAGCCTGCTGCAGCAGTCAGAACACTCTTCCCAGACCCCTCCAGCTTCTGTTTGGAGCTGTAACCAAGATGGTTCACTGAGTAACCTGCTGCAGCAGTCAGAACATTCTCCCCAGACAACTTCAGCTCGCACTTGGAGCGATAACCAAGAAAGTTCACCAAGTAGCCTGTTGCAGCAGTCAGAACATGCTCCCCAGAACACTTCAGCTCCTGTTTGGAGCTGCAACCAAGAAAGTGCAGCAAGGTGCCTGCTGCAGCAGTCAGAACAGGCTTCCCAGACCCCTCCAGCTCTCGTTGGAGCTGAAACCAAGAACATTCAGAGGGAGCCTCATGTAGCAATCAGAATGGGCTCCCCGGCCCCTCCAGCAGCCATTTGGAGTGGTATCCAAGAAAGTTCTCTGAGGAGCCTGCTGCAGCAGTCAGAACAGGGAACCCAGACTACCCCAGCTCCCGTTTGGGCAGTAACCCAGAAAGATCAGCAAGCAGTCTGCTGCAGCAGTCAGAACAGGGTCCTCAGACCCTTACAGCTCCCATTCAGAGCACTAACCAAGAAGGCTTGCCAAGAAGCCTACTGCAGCAGTTGGAACAGGCTCCCAGGCCCATCCAGCTCACGTCTGGCGCTAACCAAGGCGCTTTGCTGAGAAACCTTCAGCAGCAGCAGTCAGAACAGGCTTTCAGACCCCTACAGCTCACGTTTGGAGCTGTAACCAAAATATTCACTGAGGAGCTGCTGCAGGTCTGAACAAGCTCCTCTGACCCTCCAACTCCCATTTGTCACAGTAATCAAAAAGATTCACAAAGGAGCCTGCTGCAGCAGTCAGAACACTAACCAGACACCTCCAGCTCCCATTTGGAGCAGTATCCCAGGAAGTTCACTGAGAAGCCTTCTACAGCAGTCAGAAATGGCTCCCAGACCTCTCTAGCTCCCATTTGGAGCTGTAACCAAGAAATGTTGCAGAGGAGCCTGCTTTAGCAGTCAGAAATGACTCCCAGACCTCTCCAGCTCCCATTTGGAGCTGTAACCAAGAATGTTCACTGAGAAGCATACTCAGCAGTCAGAACAGATTTTCCAGACCCCTCCAGCTCCAATTTAAAGCTGTAACCAAGAAAGTTCACCGTGCAGACTGCTGCAGCATTCAGAACATGCTCCCCATACCCTTCCGTTCCTGTTTGGAGTTGTAATCAAGAAGGTTCACTGATGAGCTGCTACAGCAGTCAGAACGATCCTATAGCTCTGCAGCTCTTTTTGGAACTGTAACCAACAACATTCACAGATGACCCTACTGTAGCAGTCAGAACAGGCAAACCATACCCTTCTGCTGATGTTTGGAGCTGTAACCAAGAATATTCACAAAGGGCCCCGTACAAGTCAGAACACTCTCCCCAGACCCCTCCAGCTCTTGTTTGGAGCTGTAACTGAGATGGTTCACTGAGTAGCCTGCTGCATCAGTCAAAACACTCTCCTCGACCCCTTCAGCTCCTGTTTGGAGCGGTAAAAAGAAACGTCCAGCAAGGAGCCTATTGCAGCAGTCTAAAAATGCTACCCAGAACACTCCAGCTCCTGTTTGGAGCTACAACCAAAAAGTGCACGAGAAGCCTGCTGCAGCAGTCAGAAAAGGTTTTGTCAGACCCCTCCAGCTCTCGTTTGGAGCTGTAAACAAGAATGTTAAGAGGGGAGCCTCCTGTAGCAGTCAGAATGGGCTCCACTGGCCCTCCAGCGACCATTTGGAGTGGTATCCAAGAAAGTTCTCTGAGGAGCCTACTGCAGCAGTCAGAACAGGAACCCAGACCAACCCAGCTCCCGTTTGGAGCTGTAACCTCAAAAGTTCAGTGAGCAGTCTGTTGCAGCAGTCAGAACAGGCTCCTCAGACCTTACAGCTCCCATTTCTAGCTGTAAACAAGGATGTTCACAGAGGAGCCTACTGCAGCTGTCAGAACAGGCTCCTGAGACCTCTCCATCTCCCGCTTGGAGCTGTAATCAAGAAAGTTCACAAAGGAGCCTGCTGCAGCAGACAGAAATTTCTTCCCAGTCCAATCCAGCTACCATTTGGAGCTCTAACCAAGAAAGTTTGCCAAGAAGCCTGGTGTAGCAGTCAGAACAGGCTCCCCAGACCCTCCAACTCCCTTTCGAGACTGTAACCAACAAAGTACATCAAGGAGCATGCTTCAGAAGTCAGAACATGTTCCCCAGACCCCAGGAGCTCTTATTTGGAGTGGTAACCAAGAAAGTTCACTGAGGAGCCTCCTGCAGCAGTCAGACCGGACTCCCCACTCCCTCCAGCTGCCATTAGAAGCAGTATCCAAGAAAGTTCGACTAGGAGCCTTCTGCAGCAGTCGAATAGGGTTCCCCAGACCACTTCATCTCCCGTTTGAGCTCTAACCTAGAAAGTTCACTGAGGAGCTTGCTGCAGCAGATAGAACAGGCTTCTCAGACACCTGCAGCTCTGGCTTGGAGCTGTAACCAAGAAAGTTCACGAAGAGCCTGCTGCAGCAGTCAGAACAGGTTCCCCAGATCACCAGCTCCTGTTAAGAGCTGTAACCAAGAAATTTTGCTGAGGATCCTGCTGCAGCAGTCAGAAGAGGCTCTCAGACCCTCCATCTCCTGTTTGGAGCCGTATCCAAGAAACTTCTAAGAGGAGCCTCCTGTAGCAGTGAAAAAGGCTCCCAAGACCCTCCAGCTCCAATTTGGACTGGTAACCAAGAAAGTTCAATGAGGAGCCTGCTACAGCAGTCAGAATATGCTCTCAGACCACTCCAGCTTCTGTTTGGAGCTGTAACCAAGAACATTCACAGAGGGCCTCCTGCAGAAGTCAGAACACTCTCCCAGGCCACTCCATCTCTGTTTGAAGCTGTAATCAAGATGGTTCACTGAGTAGCCTGCTGCAGCAGTCAAGAATTCTCCCAGACCCCTTCAGCTCCCGTTTTGGTGGTAACCAAAAAGTTCACAAAAGGAGCCTGTTGGAAAAGTCAGAACATGCTCCCCAGAACACTCCAGCTCCTGCTTGGAGCTGCAACCAGAAAGTGCAGCAAGGACCCTGCTGCAGCAGTGAGAACAGGCTTCCCAGATCCCTCCAGTTCTCGCTTGGAGCTGAAACCAAGAATGTTTAAAGGGGAGAATCCTGTAGCGGTCAGAATGGTCTCCTGACCTCTAGCAGCCATTTGGAGTGGTATTCTAGAAAATTCTCTGAAGAGCCTGCTGTAGCAATCAGAACAGGAACCCAGACCACCCCAGCTCCCATTTGTAGCTGTAACCTAGAAAGTTCTGTGAACAGTCTGCTGCAGCAGTCAGAACAGGCTTCTCAGAACCATACAGCTCCTGTTTCTAGCTGTAACCAAGAATGTTCACAGAGGAGCCTGCTGCAGCTGTCAGAACAGGCTCCTGAGACCCTGAAGCTCCCATTTGGAGCAGTAACCAAACGGGTTGTCAATGAGACTACTGCAGCAGTCAGAGCAGGCTCCCCAGACCCATCCAGCTCATGTTAGGTGCTGTAACCAAGAAAGTTCATTGAGGAGACTGCTGCAGCAGTCAGAACACTCTTCCCAGACCCCTCCAGCTTCTGTTTGGAGCTGTAACCAAGATGGTTCACTGAGTAACCTGCTGCAGCAGTCAGAAAATTATCCCCAGTCCCCTTCAGCTCCCATTTGGAGTGGTAACCAAGAATGTTCATCAAGGAGCCTGCTGCAGAAGACAGAACACTCTTCCCAGACCCCTCCAGCTTCTGTTTGGAGCTGTAACCAAGATGGTTCACTGAGTAACCTGCTGCAGCAGTCAGAACATTCTCCCAGACAACTTCAGTTCGCACTTGGAGCGATAACCAAGAAAGTTCACCAAGTAGCCTGTTGCAGCAGTCAGAACATGCTCCCCAGAACACTCCAGCTCCTGTTTGGAGCTGCAACCAAGAAAGTGCAGCGAGGTGCCTGCTGCAGCAGTCAGAACAGGCTTCCCAGACCCCTCCAGCTCTCGTTTGGAGCTGAAACCAAGAACATTCAGAGGGGAGCCTCATGTAGCAATCAGAATGGGCTCCCTGACCCCTCCAGCAGCCATTTGGAGTGGTATCCAAGAAAGTTCTCTGAGGAGCCTGCTGCAGCAGTCAGAACAGGGAACCCAGACTACCCCAGCTCCCGTTTGGGCTGTAACCCAGAAAGTTCAGCAAGCAGTCTGCTGCAGCAGTCAGAACAGGGTCCTCAGACCCTTACAGCTCCCATTCAGAGCACTAACCAAGAAGGCTTGCCAAGAAGCCTACTGCAGCAGTTGGAACAGGCTCCCCAGGCCCATCCAGCTCACGTCTGGCGCTAACCAAGGCGCTTTGCTGAAAAACCTTCAGCAGCAGCAGTCAGAACAGGCTTTTCAGACCCCTACAGCTCACGTTGGAGCTGTAACCAAGAATATTCACTGAGGAGACTGCTCAGCAGTCTGAACAAGCTCCTCTGACCCTCCAACTCCCATTTGTCACTGTAATCAAAAGATTCACAAAGGAGCCTGCTGCAGCAGTCAGAACACACTAACCAGACACCTCCAGCTCCCATTTGGAGCAGTATCCCAGGAAGTTCACTGAGAAGCCTTCTACAGCAGTCAGAAATGGCTCCCCAGACCTCTCTAGCTCCCATTTGGAGCTGTAACCAGAAAATGTTGCAGAGGAGCCTGCTTTAGCAGTCAGAAATGACTCCCCAGACCTCTCCAGCTCCCATTTGGAGCTGTAACCAAGAATGTTCACTGAGAAGCATACTTCAGCAGTCAGAACAGATTTTCCAGACCCCTCCAGCTCCAATTTAAAGCTGTAACCAAGAAAGTTCACCGTGCAGACTGCTGCAGCATTCAAAACATGCTCCCATACCCTTCCGTTCCTGTTTGAGTTGTAACCAAGAAGGTTCACTGATGAGCTGCTACAGCAGTCAGAACGGATCCCTATAGCTCTGCAGCTCTCTTTTGGAACTGTAACCAACAACGTTCTCAAGATGACCCTACTGCAGCAGTCAGAACACGCAAACCATACCCCTTCTGCTGATGTTTGGAGCTGTAACCAAGAATATTCACAAAGGGCCCCTGTACAAGTCAGAACACTCTCCCCAGACCCCTTCAGCTCTTGTTTGAGCTGTAACTGAGATGGTTCACTGAGTAGCCTGCTGCATCAGTCAAAACATTCTCCCTGACCTCTCAGCTCCTGTTTGGAGCGGTAAAAAAACGTCACCAAGGAGCCTATTGCAGCAGTCAGAAAATGCTACCCAGAACACTCCAGCTCCTGTTTGGAGCTACAACCAAAAAGTGCACCGAGAAGCCTGCTGCAGCAGTCAGAAAAGGTTTTGTCAGACCCCTCCAGCTCTCGTTTGGAGCTGTAAACAAGAATGTTAAGAGGGCCTCCTGTAGCAGTCAGAATGGGCTCCACTGACCCCTCCAGCAACCATTTGAGTGGTATCCAAGAAAGTTCTCTGAGGAGCCTACTGCAGCAGTCAGAACAGGAACCCAGACCAACCCAGCTCCCGTTTGGAGCTGTAACCTCAAAAGTTCAGTGAGCAGTCTGTTGCAGCAGTCAGAACAGGCTCCTCAGACCCTTACAGCTCCCATTTCTAGCTGTAAACAAGGATGTTCACAGAGGAGCTACTGCAGCTGTCAGAACAGGCTCCTGAGACCTCTCCATCTCCCGTTTGGAGCTGTAATCAAGAAAGTTCACAAAGGAGCCTGCTGCAGCAGACAGAAATTTCTTCCCAGTCCAATCCAGCTACCATTTGGAGCTCTAACCAAGAAAGTTTGCCAAGAAGCCTGGTGTAGCAGTCAGAACAGGCTCCCAGACCCTCCAACTCCTTTCGGACTGTAACCAACAAAGTACATCAAGGAGCATGCTGCAGAAGTCAGAACATGTTCCCCAGACCCCAGGAGCTCTTATCTGGAGTGGTAACCAAGAAAGTTCACTGAGGAGCCTCCTGCAGCAGTCAGACGGACTCCCCAATTCCCTCCACCTGCCGTTAGAAGCAGTATCCAAGAAAGTTCGACTAGGAGCCTTCTGCAGCAGTCGAATAGGTTCTCCAGACCACTTCACCTCCGCTTTGAGCTCTAACCTAGAAAGTTCACTGAGGAGCTTGCTGCAGCAGATAGAACAGGCTTCTCAGACACCTGCAGCTCTGACTTGGAGCTGTAACCAAGAAAGTTCACTGAAGAGCCTGCTGCAGCAGTCAGAACAGGTTCCCAGATCACTCCAGCTCCTGTTAAGAGCTGTAACCAAGAAAGTTTGCTGAGGATCCTGCTGCAGCAGTCAGAAGAGGCTCCCAGACCTTCCATCTCCTGTTTGGAGCTGTATCCAAGAAATTCTAAGAGGATCCTCCTGTAGCAGTGAAAAGGCTCCCAAGACCCCTCCAGCTCCCATTTGGACTGGTAACCAAGAAATTTCAATGAGGAGCCTGCTACAGCAGTCAGAATATGCTCCCCAGACCACTCCAGCTTCTGTTTGAGTTGTAACCAAGAACATTCACACAGGGGCCTCCTGCACAAGTCAGAACACTCTCCCCAGGCCACTCCATCTCCTGTTTGGAGCTGTAATCAAGTGGTTCACCGAGTAGCCTGCTGCAGCAGCAGTCAAAAATTCTCCCAGACCCCTTCAGCTCCCATTTTGAGTGGTAACCAAAAAGTTCACCAAGGAGCCTGTTGCAACAGTCAGAATATGCTCCCCAGAACACTCCAGCTCCTGCTTGGAGCTGCAACCAAGAAAGTGCAGCGAGAACCCTGCTGCAGCAGTGAGAACAGGCTTCCCAGATCCCTCCAGTTCTCGTTTGGAGCTGAAACCAAGAATGTTTAAAGGGAGAATCCTGTAGTGGTCAGAATGGTCTCCCTGCCCCTCTAGCAGCCATTTGGAGTGGTATCCTAGAAAATTCTCTGAAGAGCCTGCTGTAGCAGTCAGAACAGGGAACCCAGACCACCCCAGCTCCCATTTGTAGCTGTAACCTAGAAAGTTCAGTGAACAGTCTGCTGCAGCAGTCAGAACAGGCTTCTCAGACCCATACAGCTCCTGTTTCTAGCTGTAACCAAGAATGTTCACAGAGGAGCCTGCTGCAGCTGTCAGAACAGGCTCCTGAGACCCTGAAGCTCCCATTTGGAGCAGTAACCAAAACGGGTTGTCAATGAGACTACTGCAGCAGTCAGAGCAGGCTCCCCAGACCCATCCAGCTCATGTTAGGTGCTGTAACCAAGAAAGTTCACTGAGGAGACTGCTGCAGCAGTCTGAACAGCTTCCCTTACTCCTCCAATGCCCATTTGGAGCAGTAACCAAGAAAGTTCATCAAGAAGCCTGCTACAGTAGTCAGAAATGTCTCTCCAGACCTCTCCAGCTTCCATTTGAGCTGTAACCAAGAAAGTTTGCTGAGGAGCCTGCTGCAGCAGTCAGAACATGCTCACAGATCCCTCCAGCTCCCTTTTTGAGCTGTAACCAAGAAAGTTCACTGAGGAGCCTGCTGTAGCAGTTAGAACAGGATTCCCAGATACCTCCAGCTCTGACTTGGAGTGGAAACCAAGAAAGTTTACCGATGAGCATCCAGCAGCAGTCAGACCAGGCTTCCAAGATCCCTTCAGCTGCTGTTAGAAGTGGTAACACAGAAAGTTCGAGAAGCCTGCTGCAGCAGTCTGAAAGGGCTAACCAGACAACTCCAGCTCCCGTTTTGAGTTGTAACCTAGAAAGTTCACTGACGTGACTGCTGTGGCAGTTAGAATAGGCATGCTAGACCCCTACAGCTCCTGTTTGGAGCTGTGACCAAGAAAGTTCACAGAGGAGCTTGCTGCAGCAGTCAGAACAGACTTCCCAGATCCCTCCAGCTGCTGTTTAGAGCTGTAACTAAGACTGTTTGCTAAGGAGTCTGCTGCAGCAGTCAGAAGAGGCTCCCAGACCCCTGTAGCTCCCATTTGGAGCTGTAACCATGAAGGTTCACCAAGGATCATTCTGCAGCAGTCACAACAGACTCACTAGACCCTCCAGCTCCTGTTAGAGCTGTAACCAGAAAGTTCAACAAGGAGCCTGCTGCAGCAGACTTAACAGGCCCACCAGACCACTCAAGCTTTTGTTTGGAGCTGTAACCAAGAAAGTTCAAAGAGGAGCCTGCTGTAGCAGTCAGAAAAGGTTCCCAAGACCCCTCCAGCCCTTGTCTGGAGTGGTAACCAGAAAATTTACTGAGGAGTCTGCTATAGCAGTCAGAACAGGCTCCCTAGACCACTCCAGCTCCTGTTTGGAGCTGTAACCAAAACGTTTACAGAGGAGCCTCCTGCAGCAGTCAGAACACTCTCTCAGTCTCCTCCAGCTTCTGTTTGGGACTGTATCCAAGATGGTTCACTGAGTAGCCTGCTGTAGCAGTAAGAACATCATCCCCAGACCCTTCAGCTCCGTTTGAAGTGGTAACAAGAAAGTTCATCAAGGAGCCTGCTGCAGCAGTCAGAACACTCTTCCCAGACCCCTCCAGCTTCTGTTAGGAGCTGTAACCAAGATGGTTTACTAGTGTAGCCTGCTGCAGCAGTCAGAACATTCTCCACAGACAACTTCAGCTGCATTTGGAGCGATAACCAAGAAGGTTCACTGAGGAGCCTGTTGCAGCAGTCAGAACATGCTCCCTGAACACTCCAGCTCCTGTTTGGAGCTGCAACCAAGAAAGTGCAGTGAGGTGCCTGCTGCAGCAGTCAGAACAGGCTTCCCGACCCCTTCAGCTCTTGTTGGAGCTGAAACCAAGAACATTCAGAGGGGAGCCTCCTGTAGCAGTCAGAATGGGCTCCCATGACCCTCCAGCAGCCATTTGGAGTGGTATCCAAGAATGTTCTCTGAGGAGCCTACTGCAGCAGTCGGAACAGGAACCCAGACTGCCCAGCTCCCATTTGGAGCTGTAATCAAGACAGTTCACTGGTAGCCTGCCACCAGTCACAAAATATTCTGACCACTTCAGCTCCGTTTGAAGTGGTAACCAAGTTCACCAAGGAGACTGTTGCAACAGTCAGAACATGATCCCAGAACTCTCCAGCTCCTGTTTGGAGCTGCAACCAAGAAACTGCAGCGAGGACCGGCTGCAGCAGTTGGAACAGGCTTTCCAGACCCCTCCGGCTCTCGTTTGAAGGCTGTAACCAATAACGTTCAGAGGGAGCCTCCTGTAGCAGTCAGAATGGGCTCCTCCAAACCTTCCAGCAGCCATATGGTGTGGTATCCAAGAAAGTTCTCTGAGGAGCCAGCTGCAGCAGTCTGAACTGGAAAATCAGACCACCCCAGCTCCCATTTGTTTGCTGTAACCTAGAAAGTTAATTGAGCAGTCTGCTGCAGCAGTCAGATCAGGCTTCTCAGACCCTTACAGCTCCTGTTTCTAGCTGTAACTAAGAATGTTCACAGAGGAGCCTGCTGCAGCTGTCAGAAGAGGCTCCCGAGACCCTCAAACTCATATTTGGAGCAGTAACCAAGAAGGGTTGCCAAGAGACTTCTGCAGCAGTCAGAACAGGCTCTCCAAGACCCATCCAGCTCATGTTAGGCACTGTAACCAAGAAAGTTCACTGAGGAGACTGCTACAGCAGTCTAAACAAGCTCTCCTGAACCCTCAACTCCTATTTAGAGCAGTAACCAAGAAAGTTTACCGAGAAGAATGCTATGGCAGTAAGAAATGTCTCCACAGACCTCTCCAGCTCCCATTTGGAGCTGTAACCAAAAGTTTGCTGAGGAGCCTGTTGCAGCAGTCAGAACAGGCTCCCCAGACCTCTCCAGCTCTCATTTGGAGCTGTAACCAAGAAGGTTCACTGAGAAGCATACTTCAGCAGTCAGAACAGATTCCTCAGACCCTCCAGCTCCAGTTTAGTGGCGTAACCAAGAAGGTTCATCATGCAGCCTGCTGCAGCATTCAGAACAGGCTCCCCAGACCTCTCCCTTTCCTGTTTGGAGTTGTAACCAAGAATGTTCACCAATGAGCTTGCTGCAGCAGTCAGAACTGGATCCGTGTACATCTGCAGCTCACTTTTGGGCCGTAAAAAACAGCGTTCACCGAGGAACCTACTGCAGTAGTCAGAATGGGAAAACCAGACCCTCAGGTTCTGTTTGGAGCCGTAACAAGAAAGTTCACCAAGGAGCCTGCTTCAGCAGACAGAACAGACTCAGACCCCTCCAGCTACTGTTTCGTGCTGTAATCAAAAATTTGACAAGGAGCACACTGCAGCAGTCAGAACAGTTCTACAGACCCCTCCAGCTTGTTTTAAGCTATAACCAAAAGGCTCAATGAGGGACCTGTTGCAGCAGTCAGAACAAGGGTCCCAGACCCCCTCTTGCTCCCGTTTTCAGCTGTAGCCAAGAACATTCAATGAAGAACTTACTGCAGCACTCAGAACAGGCTCCCCAGACCCCTACAGCCCAGTTTGGTGCTGTAACCAAGACAGTTCTCTGATGAGCCTGCTGTATCAGTCAAAACAGCATCCCTATCCCTCCAGCTCCGTCTGGAGCTATAACAAAAGCGGTTCACCGAGGATCATGCTGCAGCGGTTGGAACAGGTTCCCCAGACCTCAGGAGCTCTGATTGGGAGCGGTAACAAAGAAAGTTCACAGGAGCCTTCCGCAGCAGTCATACTGGACTCCCCAAATCCCTCCTGCTGGCGTTAGAAGCGTTAACCAAGAAAGTTCGACAAGGAGCCTCCTGCAGCAGTCAAGGGTTCCCCAGACCACTTCAGCTCCATTTCGAGTTCTAACCTGGAAAGTTCACAGAGGAGCCTGCTACAGCAGATAGAATATGCTTCTCAGACCGCTGCAGCTCCAGTTTGGAGCTGTAACCAGAAACTTCACAGAGAAGCCTGCTGCAGCAGTCAGAACAGGTTCCCAGATCACTCCAGCTCCTGCTTAGAGCTGCAACCAAGTAAGTTTGCCAAGATCCTGCTGCAGCAGTCAGAAGAGCTCCCAAGACTCACTCCAGCTCCTGTTTGGAGCTGTAACCAGAAAAATTCAACAAGGAGCCTACTACAGCAGACAGAACAGGCTCACCAGACTACTCCAGCTCCTGTTTGGAGCTGTAACCAAGGAAGTTCAAAGAGGGCCTGCTGTAGCAGTCAGAAAAGGCTCCCAAGACCCCTCAGCTCCCATTTGGAGTGGTAACCATGAAAGTTCACTGAGCAGCCTGCTTCAGCAGTCAGAAAAAGGCTGCCCAGACCACTCCAGCTCCTGTTTGGAGCTGTAACAAGAACGTTCACAGAGGGCCTCCTGCAAGTCAGAACACTCTCCCAAGGCCCCTCCAGCTCCTGTTTGGAGCTGTAATCAAGATGGTTCACTGAGTAGCCTGCTTCAGCAGTCACAAAATTCTCCCAGACCCTTTCAGCTCCCGTTTGGAGCTGCAACAAAAAGTGCAGTGAGAGCCTGCTGCAGCAGTTAGAACAGGCTTCCCAGACCCTTCTGGATCTCATTTGATGCTGTCACCAAGAACGTTGGGAGAGGAGCCTTTGTAGCAGTCAGATTAGGCTCTCCTGACCCCCAGCAGCCATTTGGAGTGGTTATCCAAGAAAGTTCTCTGAGGAGCATGCTGCAGCAGTCAAAACAGAGACCCAGACCACCCAGCTCCAGTTTGGAGCAGTAACCTAGAAAGTTCAGTAAGCAGTCTAATTCAGCAGTCAGAAGAGGCTTCTCAGACCCTTACCGCTCCTTTTTCTAGCTGTAACCAGAATGTTTACAGAGGAGCCTGCTGCAGCAGTCAGAACAGACTCCCCAGACCCATCCAGCTCATGTTAGGTGTTGTAACCAAGAAAGTTCACAGAGGAGACTGCTGCAGCAGTCTGATCAAACTCCTGACCACTCCAACTCCCATTTGGAGCAGTAACCGAGAAAGTTACCAAGAATCCTGCTACAGCAGTCAGAAATGTCTCCCAAGACCTCTCCAGTTCCCATCTAGAGTTGTAACCAAGAATGTTTGCTGAGGAGCCTGCTGCAACAGTCAGAACAGGCTCCACAGACCTCTCCAGTTCCTGTTTGGAGCTGCAACCAAGAAAGTGCAGCGAGGACCCGCTGCAGAAGTCAGAACAGGCTTCTCAGACATGCGTGGCCTCTGTTTAGAGCTCTAACCAAGTATGTTCAAGGGGTGCCTACTGTAGCAGTCAGAATGGGCTCCCAGACCCTTCAGTAGCCATTTGGAGTGGTATCCGAGAAAGTTCTCTGAGGAGCCTGCTGTAGTAGTCAGAAGAGGAAACCCAGACCACACCAGCTCCCATTTGGAGCTATAACCTAGGAAGTTCACCGAGCAGTCTGCTGCAGCAGTCAGAACAGGCTCTTCAGACCCTTACAGCTCCTGTTTCTAACTGTAACCAAGAATGTTCACAGAGGAGCCTGCAGCAGTCAAAACATGCTCCCGAGACTCCTCAAGCTCCCATTTGGAGCTGTAACCAAGAACGTCTCAGAGGGGCCTCCTGCACAAGTCAGAACACTCTTCCCAGTCCCTCCAGTTCCTATTTGGAGCTGTAATCAAGATGGTTCATTGAGTAGCCTACTGCAGCAGTCACAAAATTCCCCCAGACCCCTTCAGCTCCCGTTTGAGCGGTAACCAAGAATGTTCACCAAGGAGCCTGTTGCAACAGTCAGAACATGCTCCCAGAACACTCCAGCTCCTGTTTGGAGCTGCAACCAATAAAAGTGCAGCGAGGCCTGTTGCAGCAGTGAGAACAGGCTTCCCATATCCCTCCAGCTCTCGTTTGGAGCTGAAACCATGAATGTTTAAAGGGAGAATCCTGTGGCAGTCAGAATTGGCTCTCCCAACCCCTCTGGCAGCCATTTGGAGTGGTATCAAGGAAGTTCTCTGAAGAGCCTGCTGCAGCAGTCAGAACAGGGAACCCAGACCACCCCAGCTCCTGTTTGGAGCTATAACCTAGAAAGTGCAGTGAACAGTCTGCTGCAGCAGTCAGAACAGGCTTCTCAGACCCATACAGCTCCCGTTTCTAGCTGTAACCATGAATGTTCACAGAGGAGCCTGCTGCAGCTGTCAGAACAGGATCCTGAGACCCCTCAAGCTCACTTTTGGAACAGTAACCAAGACGGGTTGCCAAGGAGACTACTGCAGCAGTCAGAGCAGGCTCCCCAGACCCATCCAGCTCATGTTAGGTGCTGTAACCAAGAAAGTTCACTGAGGAGACTGCTGCAGCAGTCTGAACAAACTTCCTGACCCCTCCAACTCCATTTGGAGCAGTAACTAAGAAAGTTCACCAAGAAGCCTGCTACAACAGTCAGAAATGTCTCTCAGACCTCTCCAGCTTCCATTTGGAGCCGTAACCAGAAAGTTTGCTGAGGATCCTTCTGCAGCAGTCAGAACAAACTCCCCAGACCTCTCCAGCTCCTGTTTGAAGATATAACCAAGAAGGTTCACTGAGAAGCATACTAACAGTCAGAACAGATTCCTCAGACCCTCCAGCTCCACTTTATAGCAGTAACCAAGAAGGTTCATCATGCAGCCTGCTGCAGCATTCAGAACAGGCTCCCCAGACCTGTCCATTCCTGTTTGGGTTGTAACCAAGAATGTTCACCAATGAGCTTGCTGCAGGAGTCAGAACTGGATCCTCTACATCTGCAGCTCACTTTTGGAGCTGTAACCAACAGCGTTCACTGAGGAACCTACTGCAGCAGTCAGAACAGGCAAACCAGACCCCTCCTGGTCCTGTTTGGAGCTGTAACCAAGAAAGTTCACCAAGAAGCCTGCTGCAGCAGACAGAACAGACTCAGACCCCTCCAGCTAGGGTTTCAAGCCATTATCAAAAGATTCAACAAGAAGCACTCTGCTGCAGTCAGAACAGTTCTACAGACCCCTCCAGCTCCCGTTTTGAGCTATAACCAAGAAGGTTCACCGAGGAGCCTGTTGCAGCAGTCAGAACAAGCTCCCCAGACCCTCTTGCTCCCATTTTCAGCTGTAACCAAGAGCGTTCAATGAGGAGCTTGCTGCAGCACTCAGAACAGGCTCCCCAGACCCTTCCAGCTCCAGTTTGGTGCTGTTACCAAGGCAGTTCACTGATGAGCCTGCTGTATCATTCAAAACAGGGTCCCAGATCCCGCCCTGCTCCCGTTGGAGCTGTAACCAAAAGTGGTTACTGAGGATCATTCTGCAGCAGTGAAACAGGTTTCCTGGCCCCAGAAACTCTGATTTGAAGTGGTAACCAAGAAAGTTCACTGAGGAGCCTTCTGCAGCAGTCAGACTGGACTCCCAAATCCCTCCAGCTGCCATTAGAAGTGTTAACCAAGAAATTGTGACAAGAGCCTCCTGCAGCAGTCAAAGGGTTCCCCAGACCACTTCAGCTCCGTTTGAGCTCTAACCTAGAAAGTTCACCGAGGAGCTTGCTGTAGCAGATAGAACAGGCTTCTCAGACCCCTGCAGTTTCAGTTTGGAGCTGTAACCAAGAAACTTCACAGAGAAGCCTGCTGCAGCAGTCAGGAAAGGTTCCCCAGATCACTCCAGCCCCTGTTTAGAGCTGCAACCAAGAAAGTTTGCAGAGAATCCTGCTGCAGCAGTAAGAAGAGGCTCCCAAGACCACTCCTGCTCCTGTTTGGAGCTGTAACAGAAAATTCAACAAGGAGCCTGCTGCAGCAGACAGAACAGGCATAAAGACTTCTCCAGTTCCTATTTGGAGCTGTAACAAAGAAAGTTCAAAGGGAGCCTGCTGTAGCAGTCAGAAAAGGCTCCCAAGGCCTTCTGCTCCCATTTGGAGTGGTAACCAAGAATGTTCCCAGAGGAGCCTGCTACAGCAGTCAGAACAGGCTGCCCAGACCACTCCATCTCCTTTTAGGAGCTATAACCAACAACATTCACAGAGGGACCTCCTGCACAAGTCAGAACACTCTCTCCAGGCCCTCCTGCTCCTGTTTGGAGCGGTAACCAAAAGCTGTTCACTGAGGATCATGCTGCAGCAATCCGAACAGGCTCACTAGACCCCTCCAGCTCATGTTTGCAGCTGTAGCAAGAAAGTTCACTGAGAACAAAAATGTTCACTGAGAAACATGCAGCAGCAGTCAGAACATGCTCCTCAAAGCCCTCAGCTCCCGTTTGGAGCTGTAACTATGACAGTTCACCAAGGAGTCTACTGCAGCAGTCAGAACAGGATTGCCAGACCCATTCAGCTCTGGTTTGGAGATATAATCAAGAAAGTTCACCGGAAGCCTGCTGTAGCAGTCAAAACAGGCACCCCAGACCCCTCAGTTGTTATTTGGAGTGGTATCCAAGAAGGTTTCACAGAGGGCCTGTTTCAGCAGTCAGAACATGCTCCCAGAACTCTCCAGCTCCTGTTTGGAGCTGCAACCAAGAGTGCAGTGAGGAGCCTGCTGCAACAGTCAGAACAGGTTTCCCAGACCCCTCTTGCTACCATTTAGAGCTCTAACCAAGAATGTTCAAAAGGGTGCCTGCTGTAGCAGTCAGAATGGGTTCCTCAGACCCCTCCAGTAGCCATTTGGAGTGGTATCTGAGAAAGTTCTCTGAGGAGCCTGCTGCAGCAGTCAGAACAGGAAACCTAGACCACCCCAGCTCCCGTTTGGAGCTGTAACCTAGAAAGTTCAGCGATCAGCCTGCTGCAGCAGTCAGAACAGGCTCTTCAGACCCTTATAGCTCCGTTCTAGCTGAAACCAAGAATGTTCACAGGAGCCTGCTGCATCAAGTCAAAACAGGCTCCATACCCCTCAAGCTCCCATCTGTATCAATAACCAAGAAGAGTGGCCAAGGAGCCTACTGCAGCAGTCAGAACATGCTCCCCAGACCAATCCAGCTCCCATTTGGCGCTATCACTGGGGCGTTTTGCTGAGAAGCCTTGAGCAGGAGTCAGAACAGACTCTAAAGACCCTTACAACTCATATTTGGAGCAGTTACCAAGAAAGTTCATTGAGGAGACTGCTGCAGCAGTCTGAACAAGCTGCTCTGACCCTTCAACTCCCATTTGGAGTAGTAATCAAAATATTCACAGAGGGTCCTGCTGCAGCAGTCAGAACACTAACCAGACACCACCAGCTCCCATTTGGAGCAGTAACCAAGGAAGTTTACTGAGGAGCCTGCTATAGCAGTCAGAAAGGCTCCCAGACCTCTCAACTTCTGTTGGAGCTGTAACCAAAAAGTTCACCAAGAAGCCTGCTACATCAGTCAGAAATTGCTCCCCAGACCTCTCCAGCTCCCGTTTGGAACAATGTGAAGAAGGTTCACGAGAAGCATACTTCAGAGGTCAGAACAGACTCTCAGACCCCTCCAGCTCAATTTAGAGCTGTAACCAAGACATTTCACTCTGAAGCCTACTGCAGCATTAGAACAGGCTCCCCAGACCCCTCCCATTCCTGTTTGGAGTTGTAGCAAACGTTCACCGATGAGCTTGCTGTAGCAGTCATAACTGGATCCCTATACCTCTGCAGCTCTCTTTTGGAGCTGTAACCCAGAATACATTCAACAAGGAGCCAGTTGCAGCAAACAGAACAGGCTCACTAGGCTACTCCAGCTCTTGTTTGGAGCTGTATTCAAGAAAGTAGAAAAAGAGTCTGCTGTAGCAGTCAGAAGAAGCTCCCAGACCCCTCAGTTCACATTCGGAGCTGTAACCATGAAAGTTCACCAAGAGGCCTTCTGCAGCAGTCACCACAGACTCCCCAGCCTCTCCAGCTCCGTTTGGAGCTGTAACCAGAAAAGTTCAACAAGGAGCTTGCTGCAGCAGACAGAACAGGCTCACCAGACCACTCCAGCTCCTATTTGTAGCTGTAACCAAGAAAGTTCAAAGAGGAGCCTGCTAAGCAGTCAGAACAGGCTTTAGACCCCTCCAGCTCCTGTTTAGAGTGGTAACCAAGAAAGTTCACTGAGCAGCCTGCTGCAGCAGTCAAAACAACCTCCCCATCTCCCATTCACAGCTTTAATCAAGAAAGTTCATGGAGGGCCTGATGCCACAGTCAGAACAACCAGCAGATCCCTCCAACTCCTGTTTGGAGCTGTAACCAAAAGTTTATAGAGGAGCATGCTATATCTGTCAAAACAGGCTCCACAGACCCCTCCAGCTCCCATTTGGAGCTGTTATCAAGAATGTTCACAGATGAACCTGCTGCGGCAGTCAGAATAGGCTCCACAGACCCCTCCCACTCCTGTTTGGAGCTGCAACCAAGAAAGTTCAACAAGGCCTGCGCAGCAGACCAGACAAGTTATCCAGAACCCTTCAGCTCAGTTTGGTGCTTTAACCAGAAGGCTCACCCGATGAGCCTTCTGCAGTATTCAGAACAGGCTCTGTAGACCCCTCCAGCGCCTGTTTTTTTAAGGTTAATACGTTTTTATTGATTTGACTTTAACAAGCATTACCTGGAATAAAGCTGTTGGATACTTAACAATAATATTACAGACCTGTTACATATGTCTGTATGAATACAGTTAGAGGACAGGCTTATAATAACTGAGGAGCAGAGCCTTAACAAGCGGGCAACAAAAGAACTGTATTATTCCTGGATGAGACGAACAACACCTGTCCAGCTGGAAATATCCTATGGGAGTAATACCCACTGGTGCTCATGTCCTGTAAATACCATATAAATTGGCTTACCTGGACTGTTCTAGATGGTTTACCTATAGCACTCGACAGCGCTAGCACTGACATCCCCTACAGTGACAGCTACCATGCCGACCGTTGGCATTGTAGCTATGAGATATCGGCACTCACAATGGGGGATGAACCCTCGACCCCCCATCCCCAGCCTCTAGGATTCTAACCCAAGTCGGACTTGGACAGGGGCAATCACCCAGCAAGGCAGTCCTGATTGGCACACTGATGACCACAGTGATGGGCGGACTTTGCCTGATTTCTGCCGCTGTGGTGATGTTTGCCATTGGTGGTTTGCTGCAGTGACAGTACACTATTCTGGATGATACCTGCATTGCTGGCACAACAGTATAGTTCTAAGATGGTCCAGGGCTGCTTCCCTCTAGTCTGGAACTTCAAAATACAAGAGAACACACACAAAGCAAACCTATCTAGAGATCGTCAGTGAATAAACTAGCAATTACTCATAATATTCAAGATGCTATTGGCAAAGGGGCCCTGGAAACACAAAAGTGTCTCTTCCACCCCAGCTCCAGACTCAAACACGAGAGGATGGTTTACAAAAGTGAAGATGAGCTTTTCAGCGATTCCCTCCCTATGTTTCAAGTACATTATAAAGGGTTTCAACATGCTGATATATTTAGGAGGATATCAGCTACAGTGTGTGACAATCTGGACCAGCTGGCCACCTGAACCAAGGCTAAGTACCTCCTCCACTGATGGGATTACCTGTGTCTGCCATTTCCTCAAGAGAAGTCTTTTACCTGCCTGCTTAGGGTCAGGAACAATTTTATCTCTGAGCTTAAGTGGGAGGCAGGTACTAGATTCCTAATATCAGTAGCTGGGGGACATAGGAATGGGTTTCTGAAGAATACTGGACCCCATCTCGCCAGCTGCCTGCCATAAGGGCTGGATCCTCCTACAGTGCCATAATATATGGATTGGTCACCAGGGAGCTCCTAACGTCTCCAGCAGAGGTCGGATTGGACCAGTTTAGCCTTGGCGCAAGTGCCACAGGGGTCCTATACCATGAATGCAGAATCTTATTCTGTATTGGCTGGCTTCTAGTATCAGGGTATGCCCCATGTGCAAGCCTGAGACATGTCTTCCAGTCCAGATCTGTGATGTGGGCCTACAGTGCCTGCTGCATTTATGCTTAAACTCCTCTGCTTGGGATGGAAGGTGTCCCTAATGGCAGACTGGCCTCTTTTAGGGCCAGTCAAGATTCTGCCTGACAGACTCACTGCCTGTGATGTTGCTTGCGGCGTATTCAGAGATCATGCTCCTTATTTGGAGAAAGCACCAGAAATCTCTGGACAGGATTCCATATGTTCTCCTCAGCCCTTTGAATGTATCGAGGGTATCTGTGCAGGGATATACATATCACGGAGCTTTGAGAGCCCACCTAGTTCCATGAGGGACAGGAAATTGATTGCTTATTGATAGTGGTCTCACTATTGCCCATTGTGGAGTGATTCTTGGGAGAAGGGATGGTACCCAACTTCTTATGCACCTTGGCCCTGTACTCCAGATAGGGGGCCTATCAAAGGTGAGTGAATGCCCTTGGGGATTAAACAATGACAGAGATAAATGTGCCTGTTCACAGACTCTCTCTCCATACCTAGCCACTGAGGGAGTTTTGCTCTGGGGATGTGAACCTTTTAGCATCTGAGCCATCTAAAAGCCCATTTATACCACGGCCATTGAAGTCCCCAGCCTCCATCTGTCCAATGCACTCTCAGCTTATTTCTGCTGTACCTAGGCGTCTTGCCTTCCCATATGAAGGAACCCAGCAGGGATTCCAGGTTAGTAAACCAGTATTGAGGGTTTTCAAAGGAATGTGAGAGAGAGGTACATAATTTTGGGTGCTGTGACCATTTAATTGCTGAAATTTTACCCTACGAGCATGAGTCGGAGGCCTCCATCTATCCAGCTCCGTCTGGATGGATGCCAAAGTGGCTACATATTCATTTCCCAGAGTTTATGCAAATTAGAGTGATATTGATGCCCAAGTACGTGAGTCCATCCCAAGCCCAACAGAGACCATGCTGGGTAACCATGTGGGAGGTACAATTAGAGTTGAAGGAGGACTTCCGTCTTGGACTGATTAATATTGAGCCCAGAGAATGTATTAAATTCTGACAGGGTGCTCAATAACAGAGGAGGGAGGTGGCAATATCTGATGTAGGAAACAAGAGTCATCAGCATACATGAGGTAGGGTATTACCTTTCTCCACTCATATCCGGAGATTAATGGATTCTGTCTAATAGCTGCAGCCAGGATTCCACTGCCAGGACAAAGTAGAGGAGAGAGAGGGCATCCCTGATGTGCCCTACCTAGTGTAAAGAGAGGAGACAGCATCAAGTTGGTGAGTACCCCAGCTGCGGGGATGAGTATATGGCCCCTATCCAGGCCGGAAGCCCACCCCAACCCCAAGGTGCCGAGCACTTGTTGGACATAGTCCCACCCAGGAAGTCAAAGAGCTTTCAAAATCTATTGCTATTGCTGCAGAGGAGATCACAATGTTTTAGCCTTATGGATCAAGTTTATGTGCGATTTAGAATGGTCCGCACTAAATCATCCCTTAACAAAGCCTACCTGGGATGGGTGGATCAAACTGGGAGGAGCGGGTTTAGTCTGTTAGCTAACAATTTGGCTAGCACCTTACTGTCCGCATTCAAAAGGGATATGGGCTGGTAGCTGGATGCTTTAAGAGGGTATTTACCCTTTTAGGCAGGATAGTGATGGTCACCTCCATGGAGGCACCTTCCTGAAGTGCTTTGGTGAACACTTGTTGTAGTATAGGAGATTGTGGCCTGCAAAAGCTGCCATATTTTGATGGGGAACCTGTCTCCTCCAGGAGCCTTTCCTTTTAACAGATAATATAGTCTCTGCCACCTCCTGAGGTGAGATCTGGGAATCTAGGCCAAGGCCTGATCCTCCGAGATTTTAGGAAGTTGTAAGGATTCTAGAAATATGAAGACATCCTTAGGGTCAGGTGCTCTGGATGATTTATATAGCGTGGAATAGAAGTCCATCATTATGCTATTGATTCCTTCTGTCGAGTGTGGGTCTTACCTAAGGCATCCACTAAGGCAACAATGTGCCTTTTGGCTTACTGCTTTTGAGGTGGTTGGCAAGGATCTTATCCTCCTTCTCTCCCCTTCACAATATTTGTGCTTCATGCTAATAATAGAAATCTCCGCTTTCCTAGATAAAAGTTTGTTCACTTGCATCTTCAGGGATGCCACTCGGTGTCCTGCCTCCGACCTGAGGAAGGGACATGGAGGACCTTAAAGTAACCTCCGCTTGCAGCTGTTTTCAAGCCCTTAAGGTGCTGTTCCCTCCTCTTGCAGTGCCTGTTTGCAAATCAATTATCACCCCCCAGGTTAACTTTAAATGCTTCCCAGGTATTGCATGCTGAAGTATCTGCTATGTGGTTATTCAAAAAATTCAGAGGCTTCCCTTTGAAGCCAGGGGAAAGTCTGGGTCACAAAGCAACAATAGATCCAGCCTCCAGGACAGCTAGGTAGGGGAGGAGGGCCCCAGGTGAAGGAGACATGCATAGGGGCATGGTCGAGATGACCAATGGATGAATAAAGGTGTCAATGGTGTTCTGGTGACTGCAGGAGAGGTGATCAGAGATCTATCTGACTAAGGGAACTGTGCACTGGGGAATGGAAGGTGTAGTCTCATTGTGAGGGGTGAAATACCCTCCAGATATTGGAAAGGCCCATATCTTGTTATAACTGGCTCAATGCCAGTGATGCCCTGGAGTGGGGCTGTGTGTTAGAGGGGATCTATCAAGTAGTGGTTCCAGTGTTAGATTAAAATCTCCCCATATATTATAGGGGTATCACTGGGGGCCAAGGAGCCCAGCCTTGGCCAGCTCAGGAAGAAGGAGGGTGAGTCTTCATTAGGGGCACACATGTTACCCAGGAGTAAAGGTTCCTCCCCTGTGTCCATGAGTACAGCCACCCATCTGCCCCAGGGTCACTCACCTTATGCACCAGTGTCCAATGAAGCTGCTTGTGAAGCAGTATAGCTACCCTCTCTTTCTGGAAGAGGCCGAGGCATGTATGACTTGACCCACCCAATCCCATTTTAATCTATCTTGGTCCCCTCCTGTGAGTTTGGTCTCCTGCAGCAACACAACCTTAGCTCCCAGCCTTTTAAGATGCTGCAAAACCTGTTTCCTTTTGTTGGGGCATTAACCCCGACTTTCCATGTCAAACATGTTATATCACCTATTGGTGAAAAGGAACACGTATCTTTCCAGGAAATGTATCATAGTAAACCAGCAGGCTGGGAGCAAGGTCAGTTCACCCAGGAGAGACAAGTCCCTGTAATTCAGTGCCAGGTATGGAGAGAGTGAATAAGCCAGGCATTCCTTGACAGTAGCAACTGACCTCAATATAACATCAAGCAGTAACCCGTGTGTGTGTCTCTTGCATTGATAACAAACAATAATATATACATATAAATCCTACCTATTTATGGTCAAGGATTTATTTTAACCAATTGTTGTTTTTGGAGCTCAGATTATTGTTATGTTATCTTTTATTTATTATATTTGTTAGTATTGTAAGGCACCTTGAGTCTAAGAAAGGCACGGTATAAATAAAGTATTATTATTATTATTATTATTATTATAAACCAACTATATACAGGGTGCACAACCTTCCGTGTATTGGGAAATAGAGGCTTCCCATCGGCTGCAGAGCCCTGCTGTAGCCAGCCTCTTTCCCAGGGCACTATCCCGCAGTTTTGAACCCCTGTGTGTGTTAGGGGAATTCAAGAGAGAAAGACTCCTCAACAGGGTACTGTCATCAACACGATCACAGTATTAATGTGGTGAGCTCCTTGTAGCCACAGAGGGTGTTGACACTGCACCACTCATTTTGCATGAGTATTGGGGTACTAATGGTAGGGCTATGCATCGCTGATGATGGAATGGAAGGTCGGGGAGGGGTAGAGGAAGCAGTTCTCTACTATATCTGGGCATGAAATGACCTCTGAGGGAACCAGCAATGCTCTCATTACAGGTGACTATTATGAAAAGAGTAAGTGGGGGGTTAGTCCACTATACCGGGAACATATGTAAGCTGGCCCCTCTGGGGGCCCCTTCTGCATCAGGGACAGGGTACTTCGGCCCCTGATTCAGGAACATGGAGTCACGGCTCGGCCAGCCCCAAACAAAACTGGGTTGGGAACCCAGCTGCCCACCCTGGAGGGCCTGAGCCTTCAATCTGAAAAGAAACAGCAGGCCAATAGTGAACTTATTAGACCTAAACATTAATACCCAACAGACTGAGCAATAACACAACTGGAGCAGTATGTTTGAGATAACCCACACCAGGATGCTCTCCTCCCTCACCCCTCCCGCCAGTGAGAAGGACTGAGCCCTTCAGAATATCCGCAGAGCTTGTGGAGGTGATTGATACTCCTCCATGCCATCAAGTTAAACAAGGGCTTCCTACTAGCCCTTACGAGTCAGAGCAACGTTTGTCTGCCCCTGTGGTTCTTTCCCAGTATGGGAACGGGCATTTCAGCTGCAAGGTTGCAGCACAAATTGAGGGCCAGGCCTGGGTGGGGAGTCCCGCAGTCACCAAACTCGAGTGACACGGATATGGCAAAGAACAGCGGCTGGTGCCTATCTCCACGGTTGCTGAGAAAGCTATCCCTGCCTTACCCCAGACCTGGTTTTCCCTAGGTTTAGCAAAAGAACCAAGAATTAAACGAAGTGTTACTTATCTGACCACGCTGCTGAGGTCTCACCATTCTGCGGTCTGGGAGTTTGAATCTGCTCTGATCGGTCCACAAAGGAGGCTGGATCACTGACAATGGGAGAGGCCTCCTGGAGATGTTTGGTGGGTGCTGTGCTCCGTTAGTCCTGGCTCCATCCTGAGACTGGTTAGGGAAGTTGAAAGGGTCTGGTGACTTGATTTCAGCAGAGGAGAAGGCCTGCCAAACACGGGAGCATTGACGGTATCTGGCCGTGGATCCAGAGATCTAGGTTGCAGGAATTCATACCTGTTGGCGGTGTGGAAACCCTGTAGGGAGCCAGGATTTGTTGTGTCCATGTGTATGGCTCCCAATATGTCTGCCTGATCTTGCTCCGAAGGGTGTTCTCTGCCCCATGCCTTTTAGAAGAGTGCCTCTTCGGTTCACCCTTGGGAGCCCCAAGCCTGGTCCCTAATATCCTGCCAGACCCGGACCGGCTAACCTGAGGAGGAGAGCGATGGTCCAGCCCTTCTGCACTAACTTTGCTGGCAGGGGCTTCAGGGTATTTACTTTGGATTCCCTAGGCAGTTGCAGCATAGAAATTCTGTGAGGTAGTCAGGAGAGTTAAAAAACAGAAACCCACTGTGGACTACCCGCATTGTGGCTGGGTATCGCAAGGAGAATGGCAGCCCAAGTTTGTGCATTGTGTGCCTTGCCTTGGTGTAGGCTCTGCATCTATCAGACAGCTCTTTAGAAAAGTCCTGAAAAATAAGGATTTTGTTTGATCTCCACATTACCTGCTGCTTTTCCCGGCTCTGGCCAGGACCTTCTCTTTTCTCTGTAATCTATAACTGGCAATAATAGGCCATGACCTGTCCTGGGGCTTGGGCATGGGGGCCTGCATGCAGTGTGCGCTCCACCTGAAAGGGTCTCAATGGATCTAGCTGAAAAATTTCTGATATTGCAAATTGCAGAAACCCTTCAGTGTCTTTCCCTCCACAAGCTCAGGGAATACCAAGAATCTAAGGTTATAGCACCAACCTCGGTTTTCAAGGTCATCTATCTTGCTGTGCATCATTTGTATAGTGTGCTGTTGCTCCCTTAGTGTTGCCGACAGGTCTTGTATCTGAATCTCCATCGCTGAGACCCTCTGCTCAGTATGTAGCATCCTAGCCTCCAGGTTTTGGACTACCTGGGTATTGCGGTTTGTCGCCAAGGTGACTTCAGACATCTGTGCCATGAGTTGGCCAAACATCATTTCCACAGAGGGCTGTTTCCAGGATTGTGATATGTGCAGTTCAGCCATGCTGTAGACCTGCTCTTCAAGATAGGCTGCTCCACTGGAAGAAATATTTTTTCCACTACAATTAAAGCTTTCTGCAATAATAAAGTGATTTTCAGATTCCCTTGTACAGTACTCCTGTAACTCTGTAGTTTGAAGAGGTATAACTTGGTCAGAAAAGAAAGGATAATAATGGAGATCTACCTCTGGTTGTAGCAGGGGCGAAGCCAGGATTTCAGATCTGCACACCAAGTGGACTCACTGCTACCCTCCCTTGTTAGTGTAAGCTACCTCTTGCATAGACAATATACACATGTATACCAGGACCGTTGTTTGTTGCCTCATTTGACACAATAAATGCAACTTTTGTGTCTCAAGACAGTGGTTGTTGCCATGCATGGGTAAATACAAATGCTATGCATTATTCCTCAAGACACCCACATACCAGCCCAGAGCCTGTAAAGTTGCATTGTCTTTGGGATGCAAAGAGTATTAGTGTCCAGTCCTTCTAGTTTCTAGTCCTATGAATAAAATTACAGAAAGCTTTAATATTTTCTTTTAGCTTTCATGGAAAAGAAACCGTTCAGAGCCTATGTGCTACCCTCCCTTAAATAAAATTGCACACCACGGAGTGCTTGAGTATGCCTGCCTACACCCATGGGTTGTAGAGCTGTGATCTAAACTGCCTTCCTATTTTGCACCCCTAGTGGCCAGTCCAGCTCCTGTTTGTAGCTGTAACCAAGAAAGTTCACTGGGGAGCTTGCTGCAGCAGTCAAAAAGGCTCCCTAGAGCACTCTAGCTCTCGACTGGAGCTGTAACCAAGAAAGATCACCGACTAGATGGCTGTAGCAGTCAGTACAACTTCCCCAGATCCCTCCAGCTCCTGTTTAGAGCAGTAATCAAAAAGGTTTGCTGAGGAGCCTGCTGCAGTTGGCAGAATGACTCCACAGACCATTGCTGCTCCTGTTTATTTTATTTTATTTATTTGCTTTTGTTAACCGGGTAGGTGCTGTAGGCAAGAAACCTGCCTATTTTCAGGCATGACTCAGGAGAATACAATTTACAATTGGACAGTAAGACAAAAAGGAGCACAAGTCACAACAATATAGCAAAGACAGTTGAGAGTACATGCAAAAGCACCATGACACCACAGTAATATCAACATTTATAGCTTCTTAGTAGTACCATAGGCAAGAACAACTGTTACACAGTACATTCATAGATTGCAGGACAGCCTGGGTACCAGGTCCTGTGCCCAATGCAGTGGAGACAAGAGATAGGTAGTCAGCAATACACTATAGCAAATGCAGAAAGAGACGGAGAAAGCTGTAGTGCAGGAGCTAGCCCGAGAACCTTAAGTGCAGACGCATTCACCTGGCACGTTTAGGTGGGAAAAAGTGCAGACTTAAACATATGGTGGGTTGTACAGGACTTCACATGAAGGGGAGAATTCCAGAACCTAGGTGCAAAATAGGAAAAGCCTGCTCCTCCATTTTACTGGAGCATGGCTGAACTGAGAGCAAGGTGGAGGAGGAGGACCTGAGAGTTCGAGTGTGGGAGACAGGGGTCAGCATCTCAGCCAGGGCAGGGGTGAGGTGTTCTGTTTAGCGAGTCCAAAGCATCCACGTACATACAACCTAATGGCACTGGGGACAACCAGTTCAAAGTTGAATATAGCTGGCAATGATGGGTTAAGCGAGGAGCCGATAAGGCAAATCAGCATAAATGTTACTATCGCCACATCTCAATTATGAAGGACCCTGAGGCTGGCATGGGAGAGAAATGGAAGAGCATCCAGTAGTTGTGGCATCAACACACCTCTCGCCACAGAGATCCTGGCAGCTAGAGTAAGGGAGTGACGCACTCTATAGGCTGCACCAATCTTGACATTAACAGAGCGGCATACCTCCTTGACATGAGAAGCAAAATCCAGACCTGGATCTAGTTTAACAGCAAGGTATTTGATCGTAGTAGTATTCAAGACAGGAGACCAAGGCCCCTAGAGTTCTCTGCCCGCAGAATTTTGCACAGAACTTGCAATCTACTGCAGAACTTCTGCAGTGCTGCAGAATTCACTCTTCTTGGTGATTTTTATTAATATTTCTGTTTATCCATAGAATCTGGTTCCCATCCCTCTTTTTATATCCAAACCACCCACATGCTCAGATTGTGATGTTATCATTGTTATAACATCATACATAAGCTAATGAAATGACTGCATTCTGCAACAGAAATGAACAGTCACTTATGTACCACAGCTCCCACTGCCAGAGACGGTGGCACAGCACATCATACATGGTGATATTTGCTCAACCTGCACCACAGCGTAATACAATTTTCAGTCTTAAATTATTGCACTAGGGTCAACTGAAACAAAACCTTGTCAATAGCACAGACCTGTTAAGTCCATACCTCACTTTGTACAAACCTATTTGTGCCTTTAAGGTATAGAGATGCCATCTGAAATGAATAACTGGTAAAATGACTTTAACTGTCATTTTAAGAAAAATAAAATACTTATACCCCGAAAAGTGGAATATAATAATGTGTAGACCTGTTGAAAGAATAGACCTGATAAATTAATAATTGCCCTGCACATTTTTTGCCAGGGTTATTGATTACATATTGTCATTGTTTGATAGAATCACCTAAAAGTTATGGAGAAATGTTGTGTGAAGGGACAGCTGTTGGGCCAGAGGGTAGCATGCTGTGTTTCTGTGCCAGCAACTCAGGTTCAGAGATTAGCTCTGAGAGCTGGCAGGACAGCATAAGGGATGGTGGAACACATCACTGCTCAGAGCCTGGGAAGGTACGGTGCAGTGTTCTGTCACATTTTGACACCTTGTGATGGGCTGGAGAGCTTTATCTCACAATCGGTTCACATGCATGTCATGGCCTGATGGCATTAAGCAGTGTGTCAGGGAAGCAGGTTGACAAGAAAATAACTTTTGCAGTAACTGCTCTATTCCATTTCCAATGGGACCTGTATGAATGAGGATGCAAGTTCATGGAAATAAAAAAAATATATATATATAGATGCATATACACACACACACACACACACACACACACACACACACACACACACACAGTATCTCTGTATCTCACACACACACACACACACACACACACACACACACACAAATATATATATTTGTATGTATGTTACAGATTGTAATATAAATATATAAGTGATCCACAGTGAGAACCTCATGAGTGGTGTAGAAAGCACATACAAATATATAAGTGATAGACAGTGGAAACCTCATTAGTGGGATAGATAGCATGCATATAGAAATACTTTATTTATCACATAAGATCCCCTCTGCATATGTCATTTATGCAACAGGCTAGGACCTTAAGGAGAGACATTTGTTTTGCTTTTTAGGCATAAAATTATTTTATAAGTCTGTTATTTTTTGAACTAATGTTACTGTGCTTTCCACCATCCTGACTGCTATAACCACTGCCATGAAAGTGAAGTCAGGATGACAAGCTGACACTGTGATGTGGTAGTTTGTTAGTGCCGCAGAAATTACAAACCACCACCACAGAAGTTCTATGGCAAATGGTAGTCTTGCTGCAGAACTTGGTCCCACTGTGCCGCAGAAAAGTAGGGGCCCTGCAGGAGACCCATCGCAGCCATGGACTAGAAGCTTAGGTACTAAGTTGGTACTTTTCTAGAGGACCCAAACAGCATGGCCTGGGACTTGTGAAGGTTTAGGTGTTGATAATTGGAGGAAAACCAAGACTGGAGGGTTTGAAAGGCAGGTGATAATTGTTGGTTGAGTTCAGTTATTGACTTGGAGGCAGAGTAGAGAACCAGGTCATCAGCGTATATAAAGGTATTAAGAGAGGGAGGGGTTTTGAACATCATGATGTACACTGAGAAGAGTAGGGGCCCAAGAATAGAGCCATGAGGTATACGAGGGAGATAGGAGCAGGGGAGAGTGGACATTTCAGAAAGAGACAGTCTGAGAAAGATTATGAAGATAGCTGCCAAACCAAGACAGGGTAGAATTGGAGCTGTAATGAAGAAAGTTTGCCAAGGAGCCTGCTGCAGCAGTCAGAAAATGTTCCCTGACCACCTCACCTCCCATTCGGAGCTGTAACCAAGAAAGTTCACAGAGGAGACTGCTGCAGCAGTCAGGATAGGCTACACAGACCCTCCAGCTCCTATTTGTAGCTGTGAACAAAAAGTTCACCGGGAGCCTGCTCAGCAGTCAGAACATTCTCCCCAAACCCTCCAGCTCCTGTTTAGAGCTGTAACCTAGAAGATTCACTGAGAAGCCTTGTGTAATAGTCAGAACAGGCTTCCCAGACTCCTACAGCTCCCATTTTGAGCTGTAACCAAGAAAGTTTACAGAGGAGTATGCTGCAGTAGTCAGAACGTTTCTCCCCAGATCCCTACAGCTCCCATTTGGAACAGTAACCACAAGTTCACCGAGGAGCCTGCTGCAGCAGTCTGAACATGCTCCCTAACCACTACAGCTCCCCTTTTGAGCTGTAACCAAGAAAGTTCACTGGGGAGCCTGCTGGCAGTCAGAACAGGCTCCCCAGACCCCTCCTGCTGTCATTTGGAGTGGTATCCAAAACAATTCTCTGAGGAGCCTGCTGCAGCAGTCAGAACAGGCAACTCACACCCCTTCAGCTTCCATTTGGAGCTGTAATCTAGAAAGTTCAGTGAGGAGCCTGCTGCAGCAGTCAGAATGACTCCACAGACGATTGCTGCTCCAATTTATTTTATTTTATTTATTTGCTTTTGTTAACCGGTAGGTGCTGTAGGCAAGAAACCTGCCTATTTTCAGGCATGACTCAGGAGAATACAATTTACAATAGTACAGTAAGACAACAAGGAGTACAAGTCACAACAATATAGCAAAGAGTGGAGAGTACAAGCAGAAAAGCACCATGACACCACAGTAATATCAACATTTATAGCTTCTTGGTAGTACCATAGGCAAGAACAACTATTACACTGTACATTCATAGATTGCAGGACAACCTGGGTACCAGGTCCTGTGCCCAAAGCAGTGGAGACAAGAGATAGGTAGTCAAACACTATAGCAAATACAGAAAGAGACGGGAGAAAGCTGTAGTGCAGGAGCTAGCCGAGAACCTTAAGTGCAGACACATTCACCTGGCACGTTTAGGCGGAAAAAGTGCAGACTTAAACATATGGTGGGTTGTAGAGGACTTCACATGAAGGGTGAGTGAATTCCAGAACCTAGGTACAAAATAGGAAAAAGCCTGCTCCCCATTTTATTGGAGCATGGCTGAACTGAGAGCAAGGTGGAGGAGGAGGACCTGAGAGTTCAAATGTGGGAGACAGGGGTCAGCATATCAGCCAGGGCAGTGGGGTGAGGTGTTCTGTTTAGTGAGTCCATGAAGCATCCAAGTACGTATGACCTAATGGCACTGGGGACAACCAGTTCAAAGTTGAACATAGCTGGCAATGATGGGTTAGACGAGGAGTCATAAGGCAGATCTGCAGATATTATTATACGCCACATCCCAATTACAAAGGACCCCGAGGTTGGCATGGGAGAGAAATGGAAGAGCATACAGTAGTTGTGGCATCAACACACCTCCGCCACAGAGATCCTGGCAGCTAGGGTAAGGGAGTAACACACTCTATAGGCTGCACCAATCTTGGCATTAACAGAGCAGCATACCTCCTGACATAAGAAGCAAAGTCCAGACCTGGATCTAGTGTAACACCAAGGTATTTGATTGTAGTAGTATTCAAGACAGGAGATCCATATGGCAGAGTAGAGAACCAGGTCATCGGCGTACATAATGGTATTACAGAGAGGAAGGGTTTGGAACATCATGATGTACACTGAGGAGAGTAGGGGACCAAGAATAGAGCCCTGAGGTATGCCAGGAGATAAGAGCAGGGTGAGAGAGGACAGGGTAGAATTGGAGCTGTAATGAAGAAAGTTTGCCAAGGAGCCTGCTGTAGCAGTCAGAAAATGCTCCCTGACCACGCCACCTCCCATTGGAGCTGTAACCAAGAAAGTTCACAGAGGAGCCTGCTGCAGCAGTCAGAATAGGCTACACAGACCCCTCAAGCTCCTGTTTGTAGCTGTGAACAAAAAGTTCACCATGGAGCCAGCTAAGCAGTCAGAATGTTCTGCCCAGACCCCTCCAGCTCCTGTTTAGAGCTGTAACTTACAGGTTCACTTAGGGCCTGGTGCAGTAGTCAGAACAGACTTCCCAGACCCCTACAGCTCCTGTTTTGAGCTGTAACCAAGAAAGTTCACTGAGGAGTATGCTGCAACAGTCAGAACGTTCTCCCAGACCCTCCAGCTCTCATTTTGAGCAGTAAACACGTAAGTTCACTGAAGAGCCTGCTGCAGCAGTTCAAACATGCTCCCTGACTGGTACAGCTCCCCTTTGAGCTGTAACCAAGAAAGTTCACCAGGGAGCCTGCTGTAGTAGTCAGAATGGGCTCCCCAGACCCCTCCTGCTGCCGCTTGAAGTGGTATCCAAACAGTTCTCTGAGGAGCCTGTTGCAGCAGTCAGAACAGGCAACCCACTCCCTCCAGCTCCCGTTTTGAGCTGTAACCTAGAAAGTTCAGTGAGGAGCCTGCTGCAGCAGTCAAGGCAGGCTCCTCAGACACTTACAGCTCTGGTTTCTAGCTGTAACCAAGAAAGTTTGTGGAGGAGCCTGCTGCAGCAGTCAGAACAGGATCCCCAGACCCATTCAGCATCCATCTGGAGCTGTAACCAAAACATTTCACTGAGAACCCTTCTGCAGCAGTCAGAAAAGACTCCCAGACCCCTCCTGCTCCCGTTTGCAGCTGTAACTAAGAAAGTTCAATAAGGAGCCTGATGCAACAGACAGAACAGGCATTCAGACCACTCCAAATCATATTTGGAGCTATAACTAAGAAAGTTCAGAAGAAGCCTGCTGCAGCTATCGTAACAGGCTCCGCACGCCTTCAGCTCCCAATGGAGCTGTAACCAGAGTGTTCAATGAGGAGCCTGATGCTGAAGTCAGAACAGGCTCCCCAGACCCCTGTAGCTGTAGTTTTGTGCTTTAACCAAGACAGTTCACCGATGAGCCTGCTGGATCAGTCAGAACAGGCTCCTAGACCCTCCAGCTCCTGTTAGGAGCTGTAACCATGAAAGTTTGCCTAGGACCCTGCTGCGGCAGTCAGATTTGGCTCACCAGACCTCTACAGCTGTTTGGAGCTGTAACCAAGAAGGTTCGCTGAGAGCCTGGTGCAGTATTCAGAACAGGATCTTCAGACCCCTCCCACTCCTGTTTGAAGTTGCAACCAAGAAGGTTCACCAATGAGCCTCCAGCAGCAGCCAGAACAGGCTCCCTATACACCTGCAGCTCTTGTTTGGAGCTATAACCAACAATGTTCACTAAGGAGCCTATTGCAGCAGTCAGACCAGACTCCCAGAACACTCCAGCTCCAGTTTGGAGCTGTAATTAAAAAGGTTCACTGAGAAGCCTGCTGCAGCAGTCAGAATGGCTCCACAGACCAATCCAGCTCCTGTTTGGAGCTATAACAAAGAGGTTTGATGATGAGCCTGCTGTAGCAATCAGAATAGGCGCCACAGACACCTCCAGCTCCAGCTTTGAACTGTAATCAAGAAAGTTCACTGAGGAGCCTGCTGCAGCAATCAGAACAGGCTTACAGACCCCTCCAGCTCCCCTTTGGAGCTGTAACCAAGACAGTTCACCAAGGAGCTTCCTGCAGCAGTCAAAACCTTCTTCCCAGACCAATCCAGCTACTGTTTGGAGCTGTAATCAAGAAAGTTCAATGAGGAACCTGCTGCATCAGTCAGAACAGACTTCCCACACAACTCCAGCTCCCGTTGGAGGTGTAACCAAGAAAGTTCAAGGATCAGCCTGATGCAGAAGTCAGAACAGGCTCCAGAGATGCCTCTTCCTCCGGTTTTGAGCTGTAACCAAGACAGTTCACAGAGGAGCCTGCTGCAGCAGTCAAAACAGGCTCCTCAGACCCCTCCAGCTCCAGTTTGGAGATGTAGCAAGATAGTTCAATGATGAGCCTGCTGTATCAATCAGAACAGGCTCCCTTGATTCCTCCAGCTCCTGTTTGGAGCTATTACCAAAATGGATCACCGAGGAGCATGCTGCAGCAGTCAGAACAGGATCCTCAAACCCTCCAGCTCCCATTCAGAGCTGTAATCAAAACGTTCACTGAGGTCATGCTGCAGCAGTCAGAATGGCTCCACAGATCCCTCCAGCTCCTGTTTTGAGCTGTAACCAAGAAAGTTCACAGAGGAGCCTGTTGCAGCAGTCAGAAAGGGCTCTCCAGACCTCTCCAGCTCCTGTTTTGAGCTGTAACCAAGAAAGTTCAAGAGGAGCCTGTTGTAGCAGTTAGAACAGTTTCCCCAGATCCCTCTGGCTCCTGTTTAGAGCTGTAACCAAGAAAGTTTGCCGAGAAACATTCTGCAGTAGTCACAACAGACTCCCCAGACCCCTCAGCTCCTGTTTGGAGCAGTCAGAAAGGGCTCCCCAGACCTCTCCAGCTCCTTTTGAGCTGTAACCAAGAAAATTAACCAAGGAGAATGCTGTAGCAGTCAGAACAGGTTCTCCAGAACCCTCCAGCTCCCCATTTGGAGCTGTAACCAAGAAAGTTCACTAAGGAGTCTGCTGCAGCAGACAGAAATTTCTTCGGTCCAATCCAGCAACCGCTTGGAGCTGTAACCTTGAAGATTGAACAAGGAGACTGCTGCAGCAGATAGAACAGGTTCCCCACAACACTTCAGCTCCAGTTTGGTGCTGTAACCAAGAAGGTTCCCTGATGAGCCTTCTGCAGCATTTAGAACAGGCTCCATAGACCCCTCCAGCTCTCATTTGGAGCTGTAACCAAAAACATTCTGTGAGGAGCCTGCTGCAGCAGTCAGAGCATGCTCACCAAACCCTCCAGTTCCTGTTTGTAGCAGTAACCAAGAAAATTCTCTGAGGAGCTTGATGCAGCAGTCAAAAGGTTCCCTAGACCCCTCCAGCTCTCGACTGGAGCTGTAACCAAGAATGTTCACTGACTAGATGGCTGTGGCAGTCAGTACAACCTCCCCAGACTCCACCAGCTCCTGTTAGGAGCAGTAATCAAAAAGTTTGCTGAGAGCCTACTGCAGCAGTCAGAATGACTCTGCAGGCCATTCCTGCTCCGTTTGGAGCTGCAATGAAGAAAGTTTGCCAAGCAGCCTGCTGCAGCAGTCAGAAAAGGCTTGCCTGACCACTTCACCTCCCGCTTGGAGCTGTAAATAAGAAAGTTCATCAAGGAGTCTGCTGCAGCAGTCAGAACAAGCTATACAGACCCCTCCAGCTCCTGTTGTAACTGTGACCAAAAAGGTTCACAGAGGAGCCTGCTGCAGCAGTCAGAACATTCTCACCAGACCACTCCAACTTCTGTATAGAGCTGTAACCATCAATGTTCACTGAGGAGCCTGCTGCAGCAGTCAGAACAGTCTTCCCAGGCCCCTACAGCTCCCATTTTGAGCTATAACCAAGGCACTTCACTGAGGAGTCTGCTGCAGCAGTCAGAAAATTCTCCCAGACCTCCAGCTCCCATTTGGAGAGGTAACCATGTAAGTTCCCTGAGGAGCCTACTGCAGCAATCAGAACATGCTCCCCAGACCCCTACAGCTCCTGTTTTGAGCTGTAACCAAGAAAGTTCACCAAGGAGCCTGCTGCAGCAGTCAGAAAAGGCTTCCCAGACCCATCCAGCTCCTGTTTAGAGCTATAACCAAACAAGTTCACTGGGGAGCCTGCTGTAGCAGTCAGAATGGGCCCCCAAACCCCTCTGTATGCCATTTGGAGTGGTATCCCAAAAGGTTCACTGACAAGCCTGCTGCAGCAGTCAGAACAGGCAACCCACACTCCTCCAGCTCCCGTTTGGAGCTGTAACCCAAAAGTTCAGTGAGCAGCCTGCTGCTGCAGTCAGAACAGGATCCTCAGACCCTTACAGCTCTTGTTTCAAGCTGTAACCAAGAAAGTTTGCTGAGGAGCCTGCTGCAGCAGTCAGAACCTGCTCCCCTGACCCCTCCAGTTCCCCTTTGAAGGTGTAATCAAAAGTTCTCTGAGGAGCCTGCTACAGCAGTCAGAACAGGCTGTCCAAACCACACCAGCTCCCATTTGGTGCTATAACCAAGTAGATTCACTAAGGAGCCTGCTGCAGCAGTCAGAACAGACTCCCAGACCTCTCCAGCTCATGCTTAGAGCAGTAACCAAGAAAGTTTGGTTAGGACCCTACTGCAGCAGTCAGAATGGACTCACAGACCAGTCCGCTCCCATTTTGAGCTGTAACCAATCAAGTACACCAGGAGCCTGCTACAGCTGTAAGAACAGCCCTCCAGACCCCTCCAGCTTATGTTTGGAGGTGTACCCAAGAAAGTTCACCAAGGAGCCTGCAGCAGCTTTCACAGCGGGTCCCTACACTACTCCAGCTGCCATTTGGAGTGATAACCAATAAAATTCTTCAAGGAGACTGCTGCAGTAGTCAGAAAAGGCTCCCAGAGCCCCTCCAGCTCCTGTTTGAGCTGTGACCTAGAAAGTTCTAACAGGAGTCTGCTGCAGCAGTCAAAACAGACTCCTCAGACCCCTACTGCTCCCGTTTGGAGCTATAACCAAGAAAGCTAAGTGAGTAGCCTGCTGCAGCTGTCAGAACATGCTCCCTAGACCATTCCAGCTCCCATTTATTTATTTATTTAGTTTTTGTTGACCGGGTAAGTGCACTAGACAAATTCTGCCTATTTTCAGGCATGACCAGAGGACGGAGATACAGATGAAACCAACTGACCTTGAACCAGATTAAGATGTTGGTGGTATTTTTAGTGCAGATGAGAGAATTTGGCCAGGACACGGAAATTGCCCCTACCCTCGCGGCTTTGCTTTGTGGCCAGTAGGGGACTTGCTCTCTCATGATGGAAGGCTCAGTCGCTGAGCTGCTTTCATTGCAGCAGGATGTGCTGCAGGCCAAGGGGCCATTACTTCTACACTGACCGGAAACTGCGGATTCTGAAATTTTTTGAAGCGCCCGATGGAACCTGTCTTGTCTACTGCACTGAATACTCCTCTGGAAGTTTCGACTGCAACAGAACAACTACGTGTGGCTTCACCGCCTATGACTCCATTTTCGGAGATTTTACCTTCTAATTTCCAGTTTCCAGCACCGACTCTTCCCATTCACTCTCCTCGACCGCGGAATGCGGAACCTCTGTTGGAACTCAAATGACAGCTGAACCTAAGCTGTTTGACAGCGAGGTTGCTACGCATCAAGTAAACGATACCAGCTCTCAGGTGACTGCTGCTCCAATAGAACTGCGGAATGAAGCTCCATCTAGTCTCTCTCCTACAGGTACTGTCTACGTTACTACATCCACTGACCAGAGCACCTGCGTCAGTTTTTATTTTGCTGCAAAATGTCCACGAGTCTGTAAACCGCTGTTAAGAAATTTCAGGCTGACAAACCCCGCTCCTGGGCAGATCAGGTTGATGACGCTGGACCTCTTGGTCAGTTTCAAAGCTCTGACATCTGCGGGCTGGGCGCAGCATCCAGACTCAGGTGAATGGATCTCTGGCTTTTCACCGATCACCATTCCAGGGGTATCACGGAAACTGTCTAACGTTTCTCCTGCGCAGTTGCATGAACCCTCTGATCCTCAAGTGGCTCCCCTTGCTGAACCTGACACACACCTTGAAGAAGTTTCTGCTTCTCCTTTGGCTTTACACCTGAACTTTCTTTTACCCAGTCTCCTGAACTTAGGTTTCTTCCACGACAAAGTACACCCCTACTGACCCGATACCAAATCCGGATTTACACCTTCAGCAGCAGAAGTTTTGACTGACCCAGGGTGTCTCGTAGCACTGAGGGCCCTTCACCGGACTCTTTGCCTGGCCCAGAACGACCTGCACCTCGCTCCTATGCCTCCTTTTTGTTCCTCTTCTTATACTGCCAAAAGACATAATGCAGTTCGGCTAATCTATAAAGGGATTGGAGGTTTTTCCTGATAGGAAATATGTGGCAAAATCATTATTGAAAGATAGTCTGCAGTTTTCTTCAGCTGACTTGTATGCATTAATACATGTATCTGGTGAAAAGACCTTCGATATTAGTTTTAAGCTGCATAGTGGTTTGGAGAAATTTTGGTCCAGATTTCATTTAGTAAAACAAACTCCTCTTTGGTCCCCATTTGAAGTCTTTCCCTTACGAAACCAGCACATAAAACTGCCACTGTCCTTTTTGGAATGAGAGTGTTAGTGTTACAGACCTTGTTTTTGGTTAAAACAGAGATGTACTTTACTAGGCCAACCTGAGGCAATTTTGACTCGAAGATATCTGGACAGGGGGATGGAGGATTCGGTACTATTGCATTCTACTGCAGATGGTTTACAACATCTCCCAAATTGTATTTTTAGGACAAGACGGGGGTACTGTTTTATGCAGGCCAGCCTAAATCCTGCTAAGGTGTGGCAAATCAGGTCCTATTAGTAGTGCCTGTGACCACTTGCGATGTAACCTTTGCAATTCCTTAGGACATGTAAGTGAACATTGTCATATCGGCTATTGTTCTCTGTGTGATGCTCGCGGCCACACTTACGCCACCTGACAGAGGCAGCTCACCGACACTCAGACACTCAGGACTCTGAAGAACAACGTTTGTTGATAGCCATTGCACAACGCCCAGAACCACCCTTTCTACATCCCATGCTACGCCCTTCCTACTAAGATACCCTCCTCTACAGACACCCTTCTGTCTCTCGAGACTCTCCTCCTCCTCCCCTCCTGCCTCCCTGCCTTTGTTGACCCCTGACCCAAATGTGCCACTACCTGACCCTCCACCTCAGGCTTCTCTTTCTATAGAAGACCTTTCTATGCCCCCCAGGTCTTCTCTTTTCCAACTAGAGCGACTGGAGTAAGTCCTACCATGCTCAACCTGCTTCAAAGTTCCTAAATTAGCAAACACCCCACTACTAACCGATTTCATGCCCTCCTATTAGCACAAGATGTGTCTGATGCTGATTCCGAATCCTCCCAGTCTGGAGTTGACCCCATAGGAAAATCAGTGGATGTGAATTCCGAGTATTTTCTGCTCCCACCTCCCTCAAAGAATAATACTGCAGTTCCAAAAAGGAAAGAAGAATAAACGCAAACCACCATGAAGGGTTAAATGATTTCTTCCTTAACTTTTGCTCACTGAATGTGAACAGCATTAAAAATCAGCTCAGACAGGCTGCTTTTTTTCCTCTTACAAACCTTACATTGTAATATTTTTTTCTACAAGATACACGTATACATACAATAGCTGAACTTAAGGGTGCCTCACGGCGTTGGTCTGCTGGGGTTTCATACTGGTCACTGGGTCTTGACAGGTGTACAGGGTTGCAATCCTTTTTCCTCAGAGGTAAAAGTTTTAAAGCTAATAGACTTAGTTCCTGGCGAGTATTACTTTTAGATGTTGTGCTCCTTGGGACATGTTACCGATTACTAAATGTCTATGCACCCCAAACTAAAGCAACCAGGGTGGATTTGTTTAAACTTTTACAACCATATCTGCATACCTCCCATAATGTTATTTTGGTGGAGATTTTAATTGTGGCCTATCCAATAAAGATAAAAATAAAGGAGTAAAGACTACTAAAATTTTTAGTGATATGTCCTGTTTAGCGGGAGTGGTTCACACAGCCAGTTTGATTGATGTCTATGCTTATCTTCATGGGCTCCTGTTCCTACCTTTCACAGAGGTGCATTGGCCATGAGGATTGATTTTTTCTTTGTTAATCAGAATTTACCATTACATTCAGCATGGGTTACCCGGTGGAATTTTCTGATCACAGTGCTCTGTGCATACGGGTTGGGTCTCCAGCAGCCTGTTCCTTTGGTAGAGGTCTCTGGAAATTAAATTCTCAATTACTTCTCTGTCAGAATATTTTGGAACATTTACAAGCTTTCATGATGGCAAGGAAATCATTATATGACATGTATGATGACCCACTGCTTTGGTGGTTGGATACTAAGTCAGATGTTATTTCCTATTGAAATCCTTTGGGAATCTCAACGTTCAGCTGCTTATGTTTCTTATTTACAACTTCAGAGCCAATTGCAGAAATTAATGTCCCTGGCCCAGACTACAAAGCACGATTTTTCATCCTAAATAAATATTATTAAGGACAAATGGCACCCTTTCATAGACACCAGTCCCAAGTTTTAAAATGTCAACAACAATTCGGTACACAGGTAGTTTTGCCAGTATTTGACCTTTTCTGGGAAACAAAGCGAGGCTTGGAGAAACAGTTTTACCAGTCTAATGGGTCAAGACGGTCAAGTTAAACATTCACTAGCAGACTTAATGGCTGAGGTGTCTTCATATACGTCGACACTCTTTTCGGAAAGCCCAGCTGACCTGGATTCGGCTCGAGCTTACCTTCGAACGTTGCAGTTCCGGATTGTCCTCAATCTCTTTTGGCTGGTTTGCTTATTCCCATTACGCCACAGGAGGTTCTTACAGTTCTTAACACTCTCTCATGCAAAAAGCACCAGGTCTAGATGGTCTCACTACTGAATTTTACAAGTTGTTAGGACCCGTCTGTTCCCAAGAACTTGCAGATGTTTATGATTTATTGATGCATTCTGACTGTCCCTTGGAAATGATGAGGGAGTTTTGATTTTTTATTCAAAAAGGTGACAAGAGACTCCTTTCCAACTGAGACCTATCAGCTTATTGAATGCTGATTTGAAACTCTTGATGAAAAATTTTAAATACGAGACTGTTGACTATATCCTCCTATTTAATTTCTCCAGCACAGTCTTGTGCACTTCCTAAAAGATCTGTTATAGACCAGTTGCTTTTTGTGAGGGATTTTTGATAGTTCTACTTCACTTGGCTTACCTGGATTTATTTTATCTTTAGATCAACAAAGGGCTTTTGATTCAGTGAATCATAACTTTTTGTGGCTCACTTTACTACATTATGGTATTCCATCCACTTTTGTTTTTGGTTACAGAAACTATATAAACAGCAACAGTATCCCCTTTGGTTAATGGGCATCTTGGGCCTATGCTTCCGTAAAGCAAGGTGTTCGCAGGGTTGCCCACTTAGTCCATTATTATACATATATAGTATAGACCCTTTTTGCTCACTTTGAATAATTTGATACCCCTATTTCTGTACCCGGAGTCTCTATCCCTTTTCAGCCCTTGCTTATGCAGATGATATCTCGTGTTGCACCTCCACTGCTTCTTCTGTCCCTTTGGTTGTGGATCTGTGCCACTCTTTGGTTCTCTCTCTGTATGTCCTTAAATGTGCCTAAGTGCTTGGGTTTTGATTTAAGTGGGGCTGTCCTGACCAATCTCTTATGTGTGATATCCGTTTTACGTTGTCACCCATCAAGATTTTAGGTATTTTCTTTGGTTCTTCTACACCGGCAGTCTATAACTGGGATATTCAATTGCAGAAAGGTAAATTGATGGTACAGAATTGGAATAAATGGCAGTTTTCCAAATTCAAGTGTATCCATCTGCTACGTCTACTTAATTCCAATATTTTTATTTTTGAGTAATATTTCCCCTAAACAAAGGGAAGCAACTTTATTTAGTGTCTTTTTCAAGCAGTTTGGGGTAGTCGTCTCAAACCCATTAAGCTAATATTTTATACTTACCAGTGTCCCGGGTGGTCTAAACATGATTAATCCCTTGATCTTTTTTATTGTCAGTTCCTTTTCACTAACTTTTACCATTGTTAAAACAATTTCCCAAAATATGGACTGGTCTTACCTTACAGGCAATAGGGATTTGGTATACCAACTGGGTATCTGGTAAGCTGGGACGTCTTACTAATTCCTCTAAGGTTCCACCTATCAATGTGAAATTTTCCTCAAATTACGACAGTGGAAAATATCCAGTGATTGGATACTTTCAAAAGTAAAAATCTTTATACCACTCTGTACTAGAGTCCTGTTTTTCAGAATCCTCGTTATTGCCAAAATGTCCTGCAGAACTGCTTTTGTCAGTACAGAACTTATTAGCTCATACCAGGATTCCTCCTAAACTCTGGGATGTTACCTGGTTATGTGGTCATGAAAATCTGAATGTCAAAGGCAATCAATTTCATAAACAACTGCAAGATCGTTATTGTTCCGCCCTGGTTGCTTTCAAGTTCTTGAATCAATGCATCACTTTATTTTTATGTCCATATGTTTCCAACTTTTGGAGTTAATGACGTTCTCATTTATGGTTCTTATACTGTTCATTGGGAAAAATGGGATACTGGCACCTTACATGTTATTTTTGCAGTCTTTAAGTGGTTTATTTGGCAAAACAGGTGTCTTTTACTTTACAACAAAAGATTTTTCTTATAAAGAACTTTTACAAAAGATAAAATCTGAATTATTGAACATTTATAAATATGAAGGGGCAGATGTCATCAGCCCAATTAATGTCAAATTGGAGAAATCTATCTTGGGTGACGGATAATGACATTCCTGTTACATGAGCTCTTTTCTGTATCATCTAGGTCTGATGTTTCATGCTTAATTCATTGTCTTTTCTTATTTTTTGATTTGTTTCCTTTTTTGAGGTTTTGAGTTTCATTTCATGTACTATTGTGTATTAACAATGTATATGTTTTATTTTTCTTGAAGTTTTGTTAATAAAAATTCCCCTACTCTTTTCGATAAGTGCCATGGGATCTTTAACATCCACCTGAACTACCACCAATCCAGGCAGATGGGACCTTGGTTTAACGTCTCATCCAAAAGAAGCTGTAACCATGAACCTTACCAAGGAGCCTACTCCAGCAATCAGAATAGACTTCCCAGACCCTCCAGCTCCTATTTGGAATAGCAACCAAGTTATTTCACCGAGGAGCCTGCTGCAGTAGTCAGAACAAACTCCCTGAAATCTCCTGCTCACATTTGGAGCTGTAACCAAGAAAGTTCAATGAGGAGCCTGCTGCAGCAGTCACAACAGGCTCCCCAGACCCCTTCAGCTCCTATTTTGAGGTGTAAACAAAACAAAAGTTTACTGAGTAGCCTGCTACAGCAGAAAGGACAGGCTTCCCAGACCCCTCCCACTCCTGTTTGGAGTTGTAACCAAGAAAGTTCACTGATGAGCCTCCTGCAGCAGTCAGAACAGGCTCCCTATACCCCAGTAGCTCTTGTTTGGAGCTAGAACCAACAACGTTCGCCAAGAAGCCTATTGCAGCAGTCAGAACAGACACTCCAGAACCCCTCCCACTCATGTTTGGAGCTGCAACCAAGAAACTTCACCAAGGAGCCTGCTGCAGCTGTCAGAATAGCTCCACAGACCAATCCAGCTTCTGTTTGGAGCTGTAACAAGGAAACTTTGCCAATGAGCCAGCTGCAGTGATCAGAACAGGCTCCCAGACCCCTCCAGCTCCCTTTTGGAGAGGTAATCAAGAATGTTCACCAGTAGCTTGCTGCAGCAATCAGAACCTTCTTTTCAGACCAGTCCAGCTACCATTCAGAGGTGTTACCAAGGAAGTTCGATGAGGAGCCTGCGCATCAGTCAGAATGTGCTCCCCAAACCCCTCCAGCTCCTGCTTGGAGATGTAACCAGAAAGTTTTTGAGCAGCCTGCAGCAGTCAGAACAGACTCCCAAGACCCTCCTGATCCTGTTTGGAGCTCTAACCAAGAAGGGTCACTAAGAGCAAGCTGTAGCTGTCACAACACACTCCCCAGACCCCCCAGCTCCTGTTTGGAGATATAACCAGAAAGTTCAACATGGAGCCTGCTGTAGCAGTCAGAACAGGCTTAATTGACCCCTCCAGCTCCCATTTGAAGCAGTAAGGAAGAAAGTTTGCAGAGGATCCTGCTGCAGCAGTCAGAACAGGCTCCCAGGCCCCTCCAGCTCCTGTTTGAAGCTGAAATCAAAAGGTTCACCAAGAGCCTGTAGCAGCACTCAGAACAAATCCACTGATCCTTCCAGCTCCCGTGATGGTGCTGTAACCAAGAAAGTTCACTGAGAAGCCAGCCGCAGCAGTCAGAAAAGACTCCCAGACCACTCCAGTTCCAGTTTGGAGCTGTAACCAAGAAAGTTCACTGAGGAGCCTGCTGCAGCAGTCAGAGAAAGGCTCCCCAGACCCCTTCAGCTCCTATTTTGAGGTGTAAACAAAATAAAGTTTACTGAGTAGCCTGCTACAGCAGAAAGGACAGGCTTCCCAGACCCCTCCCACTCCTGTTTGGAGTTGTAACCAAGAAAGTTCACCGATGAGCCTCCTGCAGCAGTCAGAACAGGCTCCCTATACCCCAGTAGCTCTCGTTTGGAGCTATAACCAACAACGTTCACCAAGAAGCCTATTGCAGCAGTCAGATTAGACTCTCCAGACCACTCCAGCTCCCATTTGGAGCTGTAATCAAAAGGTTCAACGAGGAGCCTGCTGCAGCAGTCAGAACAGACACTCCAGAACCCTCCCACTCATGTTTGGAGCTGCAACCAAGAAACTTCACCAAGGAGCCTGCTGCAGCTGTCAGAATAGCTCCACCGACCAATCCAGCTTCTGTTTGGATCTGTAACAAGGGAACTTGCCAATGAGCCAGCTGCAGTGATCAGAACAGGCTCCCAGACCCCTCCAGCTCCTGTTTGAAGCTGAAACTGCAAGGGTCACCAAAGAGCCTGTAGCAGCACTCAGAACAGATCCACTGATCCTTCCAGCTCCCTGATGGTGCTGTAACCAAGAAAGTTCACTGAGGAGCCAGCCGCAGTCAGAAAAGACTCCCAGACCACTCCAGTTCCAGTTTGGAGCTGTAACCAAGAAAGTTCACTGAACAGCCTGCTGCAGCAGTCAGAGAAAGGCTCCTCAGACCCCTTCAGCTCCCATTTGGAGCTGTAACAAGTAGGTTCACTGAGGAGTCTGCTGCAGCATTCAGAACAGTCTCCCAGACCTCTCCAGGTCATGTGAGCTGTAACCAGAATGTTCAATGAGGAGCCTACTGCAGCAGTCAGAACAGGCTCCCCAGACCCTCCAGCTCACATCTGAAGCAGTAACCAAGAAGGTTAGTTGAGGATCCTACTGCAGAAATCAGAATGGACTCCCCAGACCCGTCCAGCTCCTGTTTTGAGCTGTAACCAATTAAGAACACCAAGAAGCCTGCTGCAGCAGAAAGAACAGCCCCAAGACCCCTCCAGCTTATGTTCGGAGCTGTAACCAAAAACATTCACTGAGGAGCCCTGCTGCAGCAGTCAAAAAAGGCTCCTAGACCCCTTTAACTTTCAGCTGAAGCTGTAGCCAAGAAAGTTCACTGACTAGATGGCTGCAGCAGTCAGTACAACCTCCCAGACTCCTCCAGCTCCTGTTTATTTATTTATTTATTGGAACATCAGTTTACAACCTTTGAGCCAGAGGCTCATTTACAAAGGTACCTCATCACAGAGAGGACAAAACAGTGCAAACGACATTTTTACAATAAGACGGTATACAAAAGAATAGTGGAAACATAAGGACATAGGACAGAATACAATTTTGATATAACAGGAATTGGCAACACACAAGTCAGTTCAGAGTAGTCAGACCAGTTACAGATGAGCATTACAGGATTGACAGTATACAAGGAGGTACAGGACAATTTGTACAATATGCTAACAGAGGCGGATCTAAGCAGCATAAATCATAGTAGAGATGTGCAGAGAAGATAGTAGCATCATAGGTAGAGAAAAGCAATAGGTTTATGGGCCACTCAGGAGCTTTTTCAGGTCAAAAGATCTGAAATAGACTTAGAAGCAGCCACAGTGGCATGTAGTGAGTAGGTGCTGAAGGTGGTTTTGAAATGAGAGATCATGGAGGCCCCAGTGATACTGGTAGGGAGGGTGTTATACCAAGATGGGGCTCTGTAGGAGTATGCCCTTGTCCTTATGAGATTCTTGCCCTCGGTACTACCAGAGCAGTTTTGCAGGAGAATCAGGTATGCACTTGAGGGTTTGCTCAGTGGATAGAGGCAGTCAAACCTGGCGAGGATAGACCAAGGAGAGTCTTTTTTGTTAGGAGGCAGGTTTGGTATCTGAGACGTTCATCTAGATCAAGCAGATTAGCCAGGGTGTATAGATGGCAGGTATGGGTTAGTCTAGGCACCCCAGTTATTAGCCTACATGTCTTATTTAAGGTGAGGTGGATTTTATTTAGAGGTCTGGTCAGCGGCTCCATAAACTGGTAAGCCATAGTCTACTAGGGATAGTACAGAGGATGTGACTGCTAGTTGGAGGGCATCGGGGAGACTGTTGTTATGGCGGTAAAGGATACCCAGCCGAATGCTGGAGGCTGAGGCAAGAGGCAGAGATGTGAGCATGAAAAGAGAGACAGGGTCGAAGGTTATCCCTAGGTACTTGTACGAGTAGACTTGCTCGATTGGGTGTTCAGAACTGGCAAGGACCTGAAGTGGATAATTACTAGCTTTATTTTGGGGTGGAAAGAGCATGGTTTTAGTTTTTAAGATTAATTACGAGTCTATGCTCTTTGAACCAGGCTTCTAGCGCCATTGTAAGATAACTGCAAGGAGTCCTGAAGGAGATGGGGTTTTGGTCAGAGGCAAAGATAACAGCACCATCTGCGTAAAGTAAGATTTTACCAGTACATTCACCAGGCAGGAGTTGAGAAATAGAGAAAGAGCAAGGGCCCAAGAATGGAGCCCTGAGGGACACCAGAGTGGATAGGACAGGTGCTGGAGAGTGTCCCATAATTTTAACACATTGTGAGCGGGCAGACAAGTAGCTGGAGCACCAGGAGACAGGCCCAGAGGCAAAGCCTGTGTGACTAAGAGCATGCAGCAGGAGGAGGTGGGAGACAGTGTTGAAGGCTTTTGATAGGTCAACGAACACTGCACCCGCTAGAGAGCCAGAGTCCAGGGAGGAGTGAAGAAAATTGAGAACTCAAGGAGGGCGGTGTTAGTGCTGTGGCCAGCTCCAGAAACCATGCTGTTCAGGGCAGAGGATGCTGTATTTGTCTAAATACTCAGAGATTTGGGAGGACACGACTTTTCTAAGGCCTTTGAGAGAGGAGAGAGGATAGAGAGGATGATAATTACCAGAGAGAGTCCTATCCCCACCCTTGTGTATGGGGGTGACTGTAGCGATTTTCCAGGCAGAGGGAATTGTCCTAGGCAGAGAGATTTGTTGAAGAGGCTGGTGATCAGTGAGATGACCAGATCCAGAACCTGACGGAGGAGACTAGGATCGAGGGAGTCACTGTCAATAGTATTGCCTTAAGGCCTTGAGTAGGTAAGGTCTGATTTACCGGCAGTAACATGGTGTAGGTGGAACCAAGGGCATGTGAGAATAGGGTCAGGTCTGGGGGGTCGAAGAAGTTGTTCGGGAGCACAGGGCTAAGGTCAGTGAAGGATTTGTTGAGGTGGTTGGCATATGAGCTGGGTCTGTGGAGATAGAGCCATCAATATTGATTTGGGAGGGTGGGGGGGGACGTGTGCCCCATTCAGTTGTTTGATGTTGTCCCAGAAGGTCCTGGCATTCCCCCATGATGAGGTGAGTGAGGCTTGATAGTGTTCTCGCTTTGAGGATGGCCCAGGTACATTTGTTCGGGCAGCAGCATAGGCCTGCCTATCAGCAGTGCAGCCAGTTTTGGTGGCGATGTGCCATAGGTTATCCCTATTCTTAAGAAGTTGACACAGGGGTGTAACCCAGGGGCATGCCGCATTTTGGACCGGAGTGCAGTTAGTGGTGCAAAATGTTGCAGGCTTTGTTAAAGGTTTGGGTAAAAAACTTTAGAGCCGTATCAATGTCAGGGGCGTATTGTATGGGAGACCAGTCAGTTTGGGCTAGGAGTTGCTTAAGGCCTTTCAGCCCGCCTGGTCTTAGCCGCCATCGAAGAGTGGGCTGTGCTGTGGATTTGGGTAAGGAAGTAGACCAACGGAAAAGAACAGGGAGTGGTCACTAAGTCCGTCAGGAAGAACTTGGATATTGCAGATTTGGTTAGGACAGTTTGTGAGGACTACATCAAGAAGTGTGCTTGTGCCCATTCTAGGATTCACTCTGGTAGGTTGGGTAACAAGTTGTGTTAGGTCAATAGATGCAAAGGTGTCATGGGTAGCAGAGGATGAGGGCTGAGCCAGTTAATATTTAGATCACCCACAAGGATTTGGTCAGAGGAATGGGGTAGGGAGGTAAGATAATCAATAAGTGAAGCAGTGCCTGCGCTTGATTTTTGGAGGTATGTAGGCTGTAGTCAGATAGAGGGGACCCTTGAAGGATCAGGGTCAGTTTTAGGGTTAGGCCTGAGCCCTGAAGTCAAGGACAGGGGCTGGGAGGGCTAGTCCCACAAGTGAGTCTTTGATATAGATAGCACAGCCCCACCCTTCTACCAACATGGTCCTCCTGATAGAGTGAGTAGCCGGGAGCGAGACCAGGAGTCAGGGTAGATTCTGACAGCCAGGTTTCCACTATAGAGATAATGTCAGGTTTATGGACTGTAATCCAACATTGGAATGAGTCAAATTTTTAAGGAGGCTACAGATGTTCATAGACACAACATGAAGCCCAGGGATTCGACTGATGTGCTGTTGTGAGCAGGGCCTGGGTTAGGATGTACATTTCCTGTCAGGAGTAGAAGGATAAGAACAGCCCCTGGACAGGGGTGGTGAAAGGTGAGTTTGCGATGAGATAGATAGGAGGAGTAGGGGTTTCAGGATGCCGGGGTAGGCAGAGGGTACAGGCTGGGAAGGCTAGAATGGTAAGTCACCAGTGGGAGCAAGGGCGGAAGCAGGGTAGTGTCTAGGTGGTGGGTGAGGTGGGCTAGGCACATAGGGGAGCGAGAGGAGGAAGGTGATGGCGCAGCGACCCAGGAGGGAGGAGTAAGAGGTGAGTGGGAGTACTGGAATGGTGAAGCTGTGGAGTTGTAGGGACATCAGGGTCAGATGACGGCCTAAGGAGGAGGAGGAGGAGAGATAGGCAAGTCAGTAAGAGGTAGGCAGGCATTTTCCGTAGGGTTTGCAGGCAGGTAATAAGAAATGAGAGAAGAGGGTATGCAGCCTGCCAAAGTGTTAGTGCCACATTGGTACAGTGGTAGAGACCCTCTCTGGTGTGCAAGGTGCCAGGTTCAAGACTTACCAGGGATAGTAGGGATTGCCCAGGTAGAGTCGTTATCCACAGTCCAGGAGCAGCCCACCATCACTGTGAGGGCCCACAACTGGGGTGCTAAATAGTGACTCCTAGAGGCCAGTGGCTATAGGCAAGTGTGGAATAGGGGTCTCGGGAGCCCAGAGATTACAGGGTGAGGGGAGAACAATGGGTCCAGTATAGCGGGGCCAGGTGGTAGGAGAGGAGGAGAAAGGGGTGGTTAGATAGGAGAGGAGATAGTGGGATAAGTGAGTAGAAGACACAGGGAGATAGTGCGGTTAGCTGGCAAGATGCTAACAGCAGAGAGCACAGTGACTCTAGTGGCTAGCAGGTATAACCTGCAAATGGGAAAGTGGGGACTTAGTATTTCTGCTAACAGGAAGTGATGTAATGGGGTGGACCAATAAATTGAGGGCCGCCCCTGGGTGGGTGGTGGGGCGGGCAGGGCAGGCGACACGCGAGTGTCGTCGGGCTAGCACCCCACAGCAGTCTTCAGTGCAAGAAGCAGAGGTAGCCTTTACCTCAGGGCCTGTCAGCATCTCTGCAGTTGGTCAGTCGGCTCCTGGAGGGAGCTGGAGTGAGTCCTGTGCTGCCGCAGTCTGCAGAGTGCTTGGGGGAGTTCAGGCCTATCAGGGCACAAACAAAGGAACCGGATTAGTTTGCGCAGGAAGGGTTAAATTCACAACCGACATTAAACTGCGATGCACGAGAAACTACCAGCATGGCCACCCAGGAGTGAACAGGTAAGACTTTGAAATTGGTCTTTATAACAGTATAAAGTCGCAGGTTTACAGCCCCAAATAATGGTGCACAACGCTAGACATACAAGATTTAGCAAATAAAGTCACTAAATGAATTAAATGAGCAACACTTGTACTGGCAGGTCAGAAGCATGATCACAGAAACAATCAGTACACCTGTGGGGACATAAATTCAAAAGTCTTAGGCTACACTCAGGTAGCACCCACAGCAGTCTTCAGTGCAAGAAGCAGAGGTAAGCCTTTACCTCCAGGGCCTGTCGGCGTCTCTGCAGCTGGTTGGTCGGCTCCTGGAGGGAGCTGGAGGAGTCCTGTGCTGCCGCGGGTCGGCAGAGCCTGTTTCGAGCAGTAATCAAAAGGTTTGCTGAGGAGTCTACTGCAGCAGTCAGAATGACTCCACAGACCATTCATGCTCCCATTTTGAGCTGCAAATGAAAGCTTGCCAAGAAACCTGCTGCATCAGACAGAAAGCCCCCTGACCACTTCACCTCCGCTTGAGTTGTAAACCAAGAAAGTTCACAGAGGAGCCTGCAACAGTGAGAATACGCTACACAGACCCTTCCAGCTGATGTTTGTAGCTGTGAACAAAAAGTTCACACAGGAGCCTGCTGCAGCAGTCAGAATGTTCTCCCAAACCTCTCCAGCTCCTGTTTAGAGCTGTAGCTAAGAAGGTTCACTGAGGAGCCTGCTACAGCAGTCAGAACATGCCTCCAGACCCCTGCAGCTCCTTTTTGAGCAGTAACCAAGAAAGGGCACTGAGGGCCTCCTGCAGTAGTTAGAACAGGCTTCTCAGACCTCATCCCGCCTCCTGTTTGGAGCCAGAATAGAAATTTCACCAGGAGCCTGTTGTAACATTCTAGAATGGGCTCCTAGAACCCTCCAGATGCCATTTGGAGTGGTATCCAAAAAGGTTTTCTGAGGAGCCTGCTGCAGCAGTCAGAACAGGCAACCCACACCTCCAGTTCCCCATTTGAAGATATAATAAAAAGGTTCTCCAAGGATCCTATTGCAGCAGTCTGAACAGGCTGTCCAGACCCCTCAGCTCCCATTAGAGCTATAACCAATAGGTTTGCTGAGGAGCCTGCTGCAGTGGTCAGAACAGGCTCACCAGACATCTCCAGCTCTCATTTGGAGCTATAACCAGAAAGTTCAATGAAGAGCCGGCTGCAGCAGTCAGAACAGGCCCCTGGCCCCTCCAGCTCATGTTTGGAGCAGTAACCAACGAAGTTCGGTGAGGGAGCCTACTGCAGCAGTCAGAATGGTCTCCCCAGACCCGTTCAGCACCGTTTTGCACCAATAAAGTACACCAAGGAGCCTGCTGCAGCTGTAAGAACAGCCCCCAGACCCCTCCAGCTTATTTTTGCAGCTGCAACCAAGAAAGTTCACCAAGGAGTCTGCAGCATCTTTCAGAATGGGTTCCCCAGACCACTCCAGCTACCATTTGGAGTGGTAACCAAAAAGTCTCCAAGGAGACTGCTGCAGCAGTCATAAAAGGCTCCCAAGAGCCCTCCAGCTCCTGTTTCGAGCTATAACATAGAAAGTTCCAACAGGATTCTGCTGCAGCAGTCAGATCAGGCTCATCAGACCCCTACTGCTCCTGTTTGGACCTGTGACCAAGAAAGTTAGCTGAGTAGCCTGCTGCAGCAGTCAGAACAGGCTTCCCAGAACATTCCACCTCCCACTTGAAGCTGTAACCAGAAACCTTGCAGAGAAGCCTGCTACATCAATCAGAACAGACTTCAAGACCCCTCCAGCTCTTGTTTGGAGCTATAACCAAGTAGGTTCACCAAGAGCCTGCTGCAACAATCAGAACAGACTCCCAGACCCCTCCATCTCACGTTTGGAGCTGATAACTAAGAAAGTTCAAGAGGAGCCTGCTGCAGCAGTCAGAACAGGCTCCCAGACCCCTCCATCTCCAGTTTGAAGCTGTTGCAAAAAGTTAATGGAGGAGCCAGTTGCAGTAGTCAGAACAGGCTCCCAGACCACTCTTGGTCCTGTTTGGAGGCTGTAACCAAGAAAGTTAATCGAGGAGCCTGCTGCAGCAATCAGAACAGGATCCACAGACTCCTCCAGCTCACATTTGGAGCTGTAACCAAGAAAGTTCAAAGAGGAGCCTGCTGCAGCAGTCAGAACAGGCTCCCCAGAGTTCTCCATCTCCTGTTTGGAGCTGTTTCCAAGAAAGTTCATGGAGGAGCCTGCTGCAGCAGTCAAAGAGACTCCTCAGACTGCTACTGCTCCCATTTAGAGTTGTAACAAAGAAAGTTAACTGAGTAGACTGCTGCAGTAGTCAGAACAGGCCCCCAGACCATTCCAGCTCCCATTTGGAACAGCAACCAAGTAGATTCACTGAGGAGCATGCTGCAGCATTCAGAACAGACTCCCCAGACCCTCCATCTCCCATTTGGAGCTGTAACCAAGAAAGTTCAAAGAGGAGCCTGCTGCAGTAGTCAGAACATGCTCCTCAGACCCCTAGGTCCTGTTTGTGGCTGTAACTAAGAAAGTTCATGGAGGAGCCTGCTGCAGCAATCAGAACAGGCTCCACAGACCCCTCAGCTCCCGTTTGGAGCTATAGCCAAGAAGGTTCACCAATGACTGTGCTGCCGAAGTCAGAACAGACTCCCTTTACCCCCTCATCTCCTATTTGGAACTGTAACCAAGAAAATTAAATGAGAAACTGCAGCAGATATAATAGACTCCATAGACTCCTCCAGCTCACGCTTGGAGCTGTAACCAAAAACGCTCGCTACAGCCTACTGCAGAAGTCAGAACAGACTCACCAGCCCCTTCAGCTCCTGTTTGGAGTTGTACAAAGAAAGTTCACTAAGGAGATGGCACCCATTCAGCTCAAATTTGGAGCTGTAGCTCAAAAATGTTCACCAAAGTACCTGCTGCAGCAGTCAGAATAAGCTCCCCAGACCCCTACAGCTCCCATTTGAGCAGTAACCAAGAATGTCTGCAGAGAATCCTATTGCAGCAGTCAGAACAGGCTCCCAAGACAACTTCAGCTCCTGTTTGGAGCTTGGCAAAAAAACTTCTCCAAGGAGCCTGCTGCCAGTCAGAATGGCTCCAAAATCCCTCCAGCTCCCATTTGGAGCTGTAATCAAGAAAGTTTGCTAACGAGGCTATTGCAGCAGTCAGAGCACACTAACGAGACACCTCCAGCTCCCATTTGAGCTGTAACCAAGAAAGTTTGTGGAGTAGCCTGCTGCAGCATTTAGAACAGGCTACAGACCTCTCCAACTACCATTTTGAGCTGTAACCAAGAAGATTTGCTGAGAAGCCTGCAGCAGCAGCACACAGAACACACTCTCCAGACCCTCCAACTCCTGTTTGGAGCTCTAACAAAGAAAGTTCACAGAGGAGCCTCCTGCAGCAGTCAGACCAGGCTCCTCAGATCCCTCCAGCTGCTGTTAGAAGCGGTGACCAAGAAAGTTCAATGAGAAGCCTGCTGCAGCAGTCCAAAAGGGCTCCCGAGACCACTCCAGCTCCCATTTTGAGTTGTAAACTAGAAAGTTCACTGAGGAGCCTGCTGCAGCAGTCCAAACAGGCTCCCAGACCGCTTCTGATCCTAATTGGAGTTGTAACCAAGAAGGGTCACCGAGAGACAGCTTCAGCTGTCACAAGAGACTCCCAGATCCATCCAGTTCCTGTTTGGAGATATAAACAGAAAGTTCCACAGAGCCTGCTGTAGCAGTCAGAACAGGCTCCACTGACCCATCCAGCTCTTGTTTTGAATCAAAAGGTTCGCTGAAGAGCCTGCTGCAGCAGTCAGAACAGTCCATTGACCCCTCCAGCTCCCGTTTGGTGCTGTAACCAAGAAAATTCACAGAGGAACCGGCTGCAGCAGTCAGAAAAGACTCCCCAGACCTCTCTGGGTCCTGTTTGGGGCTGTAACCAAGAAAGTTCACAGAGGAGCCTGCTGCAGCAGTCAGAACAGCTCCACTGACCCCTCCAGCTCCCATTTGGCACTGTAACCAAGAAAGTTCACCGAACAGCATGCTGTTGCAGTCAGAACAGGTTCTCCAGACCCTCCAGCTTCCGTTTGGAGCTGTAACCAAGAAAGTTGACCGAGGAGCCTGCTGCTGAAGTCAGAACAGGCTCCCCAGAGATCAAAGCTCTGATTTGGAGCGGTAACCAAGAAAGTTCACAAAGGAGCCTCCTGCAGCCGTAGACCAGGCTCCGCAGATCCCTCCAGCTGCTGTTAGATGCAGTAACCAAGAAAGTTCAACAAGAAGCCTGCTACAGCAGTCCAAAGGGCTCCCTAAACCACTCCAGCTCCCATTTTGAGCTGTAACCTAGAAAGTTCACTCAAGGAGCCTGCAGCAGCAGTTAGAACAGGCTCTTTCAGGACTTCTATAGCTCCCTGTTTGGAGCTGTAACCAAGAATGTTCACCAAAGAGCCTGTTGCAGAAGAAAGAGCAGGCTCCCAGACCCCTTCATCTCTCATTTGGAGCTTAAGCAAGAATGTTCACCAAGGTGCCTGCTGCAACTGTCAGAACAGGCCCCAGACCCCTTCAGCTCCTGTCAGAATGGCTCCACACCCTTCCAGCTCCCATCTGGAGCTGTTGCCAAAAGTGTTCACAGACAACATGCTGCAACAGTCAGAATAGGCTCTACAGACCACTCCAGTTACCGCTTGGAGCTGCAACCAAGAACGTTCATGGAGGTGCCCGCTGCAGCAGTCAGAACAGGCTCACCAGACCCCCCAGCTCATATTTGAGCTACAACCAAGAAAGTTCACAGAGGAGTCTGCTGTAGTAGTTGGAAAAGCTCCGGTGACCTCTCCAGCTCCCGCTTGGAGTGGTAACCAAGAAAGTTCACCAAGGAGCCTGTTGCAGCATTCTGAACAGTCTCCCAAAACCATTCTCACTCCTGTTTGGAGCTGTAACCAACAACATTAACTAAGGAGCCTGCAGCATGCAGAACAGGCACACTAGACCCCTCCAGCTCCTGTTTGGAGTTGTAACCAAGAAAGTTCACTGAGGAGCCTGCTACAGCAGTCAGAACAGACCTCACAGACCCCTCTAGCTCATGTCTGGAGCTGTAATTAAAGGTTCGATGAGCAGCCTGCTGCAGCAGTCAGAATGGCTCCACAGACCCTTCCAGCTCCTGTTTGGAGTTGTAACCAAGAATGTTTGCTAAGGAGCCTGCTGCAGTAGTCAGAACAGGCTACCCAGACCTCTTCACCTCCTGTTTGGAGCTGCAACCAAGAAAGTGCACCAAGGAGCATGCTGCAACAGTCAAAATTTTCTTCCCAGGCCACACCATGCACTGTTTGGAGCTGTAACCAAGAAAGTTCAACTAGCAGACTGCTGGAGCAGTCAGAATGGGCTCCCAAATGCCTCAATCTCTGTTTGGAGCTATAACCAACAATGTTCAACAAGGAGCATCCAGCAGCAGTAAGAGCAGGCCCCCAGAACCCACCAGCTCCAATTTGGAGAGGTAAGCAAGAAAGTTCACTGAGAAGGCTGCTGCAGCAGTCAGAACAGGCTCCCTGACCCTCCAGCTCCTGTTTGGAACTCTAACCAAGAAAGTTCACCAATGAGCCTGTTGCAGCATTCAGAAAAGGCTCCTCAGACCACTCCCACTCCTGTTTGGAGCTGTAACAAGAAAGTTCACTGAGGGAGCCTGTTGCAGCAGTCAGAACAGACCTAACAGACCCCTCCAGCTCGTGTTTGGAGCTGTAATCAAGGTTCGACAAGAAGCCTGCTGCTGCAGCAGTCAGAAAGGTTCCACAGACCCCATCCAGCTCCCATTTTAGCTGTAACCAAGAAAGTTTGCTGAGGATCCTGCTGCAGTAGGCAGTACAGGCTTCCTAGATCTCTCCACCTAATGTTTGGAGCTGTAACCAAGAAAGTTAACCAAGGAGCCTGCTGCAGCAGTCAGAGTTTCTTCCCAGGACAATCCACGTACCATTTGGAGCTGTAACCAAGAAAGTTCAATGAACAGACTGCTGAAGCAGCCAGAACAGGCACCAGATCCTCCAGCTCCTGTTTTGAGCTGTAACCAAAAAAGCTGGCCTAGAAACATCCTGTAGCAGTCAGAACAAGCTCCCCAGACCCCACCAGCTCCAATTGTGGAGCAGTAACCAAGAAAGTTCACAGAGGAGCCTGCTGGAAGCAGTCAAATGGACTCCCCAGACCCCTCCAGCTGCTGTTTGAAGTGGTAACCAAGAAAGTTTGACAAGGAGCCTGCTGCAGCAGTCAGAAAGGGCTCCCAAGACCCTCCAGCTCCTGTTTTGAGTTGTAACCAAGAAAGTTCCCCTAGAAGCCTGCCACCAGTCAGAACAGGCTGTCTAGATCCCTCCAGCTCCTGTTTTGAGCTGTTACCAAAAAGTTTGCTGAAGAGCCTGCTGCACTAATCAGAACATTCTCCCCAGACCCCAACAGCTCCCATTTGGAGCTGTAACCATGAAGATTCACAGAGGAGCCTGCAGCAGCTGTCACACCAGACTCCCCAGACTCCTCCAGCTCCCATTTTGAGTTGTAACTTAGAACGTTCACCGAGGAGCCTGCTGCAGCAATCAGAACAGGCACCTCAAACCCCTACAGCTTCTGTTTGGAGATGTAACGAAAAAGTTCACTGAGGAACCTGCTGCACCCATCAGAACAGGCTCTCTAGATACCTCAGCTCCTGTTTTGAGCTGTAACTAAAATGTTTGCCAAGGAGCCTGCTGCACGAGTCAGAACATGCTCTGTGACCTCCAGTCCCAGCTTGGAGCTATAACAAAGAAAGTTAATCAAGCAGTTCGCTGCAGAAGCTGGGGAGCAGGCTTCACAGGCCACTCTATCTCTCATTTGAGCTTTAACCAAGAATGTTCACCAAGGCGACTGCTGGAGTTTCAGAACAGGCTCCTTAGATCCTCCAGCTCCTATTTGGAGCTGTAACTAAGAAAGTTCACAGAGAATATGCTGCCTCTGTCAGAATGGCTCCATTACATCCCTCCAGCTCCAATTGGAGCTGTTACCAAGAATGTTCACAGACAAACTTGCTGCAACAGTCAGAATAGGCTCTACAGACCCTCAGCTACCGTTTGGAGCTGTAACCAAGAACGTTGGAGGAGCCTGCTGCAGCAGTTGGAACAGGCTCCCAGAACCCTCAAGCTCCAGTTTGGAGCTGTTAGCAGAAGGTTCACCAATGAACCTGCTGCACCAGTCAGAACATGCTCACCATATCCCTCCAGCTCACGCTTGAGCTATAACCAAGAAAGTTCACAGAGGAGTCTGCTGTAGTAGTCAGAACAGGCTCTGTAACCCTCCAGCTCCCATTTGGAGTGGTAACCAAGAAAGTTCACAGAGGACCCTACTGCAGCAGTCAGAACAGTCTCCCCAGATCCAGCCAGCTCCTGTTTAGAGCTCTGACCAAGAAATTCACAGTGGAGCCTGCTTCAGCATTCAGAACAGGCTTCCCAGACCTCTCCACTCCTGTTTGGAGCTGTAACCAACAACGCTTGCTAAGGAGCCTACTGCAGCATTCGGAACAGGCACACCAGACCCTCCAGCTCCTGTTTGGGCTGTAACCAAGAACATTCACTGAGGAGCCTGCTGCAGCAGTCAAAACAGACCTCTAGACCCTCCAGCTCACATTTATTTTATTTTTTTTTTATTTTATTTAAACAGCAGTTTGAAAACCTTTGAGCCATAGGCTCATTTACAAAGGTACCTTGTCACAGTAAGACAAACCAAAATACACAGTATAGCAGTACAACACATAGGTATAACAGTAAATTAAGACATAAATACAAACAAGCTGGTACAGGTAGGATGGATGCAAACAATACCAGAGTTATGTTGTCTAGCAGCTTAGTAATAAGCTTTGTCATAAATATTGATGCGAAAAACTTTGACTAGCGGCAGTTACAGCATGAATTGTTAATAAGGTGGTTACGTAAGGGCTTTGAAGCACGATATAGTTGGAGCCGGAGATGGAGGGGAGCAGTGTTGAACCATGAGGGGCCCTAAAGCTGAAGGCTCTTTGGCCGTGAGAGGTCCTAGCTCTAGGGATAACAAGAGAGTTTTCCCAGAGGTCCAGTATGAACTAAGTGGGACAGCGGCGATGGTGGTGGTCAATCCTGGTGGGAAAGCCCAAGGAGGTCTTTTGTAAGGGTACAGGTAAGATATTTGAGGCGCTCTTCGAGATCAAGTACCAGCACTTTAGCATACAGTAGACAGGTGTGTCATCCTAGGTGCTCCAGTAATTAACCTGCAGGCCTTATTCAGAGTAGTGCGAATTTTATGGAGTGTGGTCTGATCAGCAGCACCATACACGGCAGTCCATAGTCAACTAGGGACAGGATAGAGGTGACTGCAGTCGAAGAACCTCCAGGGGGCAGTGTTTATACCGATGTAAGATGCCCAATCGGATATTAGTGGCAGTGGCTGGGGCAGCGATGTGTCCATGGAAGGAGAGGAGGGGGTCAAAATGGATCCAGGTATTTATAGGAGCAAACTTGTTCGAGTGGGAATGAGGACCCAGAGTGAATGAGGAGTTTGAAGTTGCAGGACTTGTTTTGGGGATGAGAGAAGAACATAGTTTTGTTTTTTAAGATTTATCACCAATCTGTGTTCCTTGAACCAGCCCTCGGCTTCAGTGAAGGACTTCTGCAGCCGAATCCTGGAGGGCAATAGGAGTTCTGACTTGAGGCAAAGATGACAGCATCATCAGCGTACAATAGAATATTCCCAAGCAAAGTGTGGAAGGGTGTTAAGGTAAAGGGAGAATAGTAAGGGCCCAGAATGGGCCTAGGGAACCAGAAAAGATGGGACAGATGTCTGAGCAGGTCTCATTAATTTTACATGCTGTGAGTGGTCAGACAGATAACTGGTACACCATTTGGAGCTGTAATCAAAAGGTTCAACAAGGAGCCTGCTGCAGCAGTTAAGTTGCTCCACAGACCCCTGCAGTTCCTATTTGGAACTGTAATCAAGAAAATTTGCCAAGGAGGCTGTTGCAGTATTCAGAACAGGCTCCCCAGACCTCTCCACTTCCTGTTTGGAGCTGTAACCAAGAAAGTTCACCAAGGAGCCTGCTGCAGCAGTCAGAACATTCTTACCATGCCAATCCATTTGCCGTTTGGAGCTGTAACCAAAAAGTTCAATGAGCAGACTGCTGGAGCAGTCAGAATGGGCTCCCAGATGCCTCCAGCTCATGTTTTTGAGATGTAACCAAAAATGTTGGCCGAGGAGCATCCTGTAGCAGTCAGAATAGGCTCCCAGATCCCACCATCTCCAATTTGTAGTGGTAACCAAGAAAGTTCACAGAGGAGCCTGCTACAGCAGTCCGAATGGGCTCCCCAGACCCCCTACAGCTGCTGTTTGAGCGGTAACCATGAATGTTCAATGAGGAGCTTCCTGTAGCAGTCGAAAGACTCCCAAGACCCCACAGATCCCATTTTGAGTTGTAACCAGAACATTCACTGAGGTCTGCTGCAGCAGTCAGAACAGGTTCCTCAGACCCCAACAACTCCTGTTTGGGCTGTAACCAATAAAGTTCACAGAGAAGCCTGCTGCACCAGTCAGAACATTCTCCCCAGACCCTCCAACTGCTGTTTGGAGTGGTAACCAAGAATGTTCACTGAGGAGCCTGCTGTAGCAGTCAGAACAGGCTCCCGTGACCCCTCCAGTTCCGCTTGGAGCGTTAACCAAGAAAGTTCACTGAGAAGTCTACTGCAGCAGTCAGAACAGGCTCCCCAGAGCACTCCAGCTCCTACTTGGAGATTTAAATAATCAAGTTCATGATGACACCTGCTGCAGCTGTCAGAACAGGCACCCAGACCCCTCCACCTCCCATTTGCAGCTATAACCTAGAATGTTCATGGAGGAGCCTGCCATACAGTCAGAACAAGCTCCATTTGGAGCTCTAACCAAGAAAGTTCACCGAGGAGCATACTGTTGCAGTCAGAACAGGTTATCCAGACCCTCCAGCTCCTGTTTGGAGCTGTAACCAAGAAAGTTCACCAAAGAGCCTGCTGCAGCAAACAAAATTTCTTCCCAGTCCAATCCAGCTACCATTTGGAGCTGTAACCAAAAAAGTTCACCAAGGCCTGCTGAAGTCAAAACAGGCTCCTTAGAGCTAAAGCTCTGATTTGGAGTGGTAACCAAGAAAGTTCACTGAGGAGCCTCCTGCAGCAGTCAGACCAGGCTCCCAGATCCCGCCAGCTGCTGTTAGAAGCGGTAGCCAAGAAAGTTCAACGAGAAGCCTGCTGCAGTAGTCAAAGGGCTCCCCAGAGCACTCCAGCTCCCGTTTTGAGTTGTAACCTAAAAGTTCATCAAGGAGCCTGCTGTAGCAGTTAGAACAGGCTCCGCAGACCCCTCCTGATCCTGTTTGGAGCTATAACCAAGAAGGGTTACTGAGCAGCCAGCTGTAACTGTCACAACAGACTACCTAGACCCTCCAGTTCCTGTTTGGATATATAACCAGAAAGTTCAACATGGAGCCTGCTGTAGCAGTCAGAACAGGTTCCACTGACCCATCCATCTCTTGTTTTGAATCTGTATCCAAGAGAGTTACTGAGAGCCTGCTGCAGCAGTCACAACAGGCTACATAGACCCCTCCAGCTTCTGTTTGAAGCAATAACCAATAAAGTTTGCCTAGGGAGTCTGCAGCAGCAGTCAGAACAGGCTCTCAGGCCCCTCCAGCTCCGTTTGGAGCTGAAATCAAAGGTTCACCAAAGAGCCTGCTGCAGCAGTCAGAACAGCTCCACTGACCTCTCAAGCTCCCATTTAGTGCTGTAATGAAGAAAGATCACCAAGGAGCAAGCAACAGCAGTCAGAAAAGACTCCCCAGACCACTCTTGCTCCCATTTGGAGTGGTAACCAAGAAAGATCACAGAGAAGCCTGCTGCAGCAGTCAGAATGGGCTCCCTAGACCCCTCCAGCTGCTGTTTGAAGCAGTAACCAAGAAAGTTTGAGGAGGAGCCTGCTGCAGCAGTCAGAAAGGGTTCCTAGAACCCTCCAGCTCCTGTTTCAAGTTGTAACATAGAAAGTTCACTGAGGAGCCCGATGCAGCAGTCAGACCAGGCTCCTAAGACACCTACAGCTGCTGTTTTGAGCTGCAACCAAAAGAATTGCCAAGAGCCTGCGGCCCTAGTCAGAACATTCTCCCCAGACCCTCCAGATCCTGTTGGGAGCTGTAACCATGAAGGTTCACAGAGGACCCTGCAGCTGTCACACCAAACTCTCCAGACCACTCCAGCTCCTGTTTGGAGCTGTAATCAGAATGTTCACAAAGGAGCCTGCTGTAACTGTCAGAATAGGCTCCTGTGACCCCTCAGCTCCCGTTTGGAATGGTAACCAAGAAAGTTTACCGAGGAGACTGCTGCAGCAGTCAGAACATGCTCCACAGACCCTCCAGGTCCCTTTTGGAGCTATAACCAAGAACGTTCATTGATGAGCCTGCTGCAGAAGTCAGAGTAGGCTTCCCAGAACCCTTCATCTCTCATTTGGAGCTTTAACCAAGAATGTTCACCAAGGTGCCTGCTGCAGCTGTCAGTACAGGCTCCCAGACCTCTTCAGTTCCTGTCAGAATGGGCTCTACACACCTTTCCAGTTCCCATCTGAGCTGTTACTAAGAATGTTCACAGACAAACCTGCTGCAGCAGTCAGAACAGGCTCACCAGACCCCTCCAGCGCATATCTGGAGCTGCAACCAAGAAGGTTCACAAAGGAGTCTGCTGTAGTAGTTGGAACAGGCTCCGTGGCCTCTCAGCTCCTGTTTGGAGTGGTAACCAAAAAGTTCACCAAGGAGCCTGTTGCAGCATTCAGAACAGTCTCTCCAGACCACTCTCACTCCGGTTTGGAGCTGTAGCCAACAACGTTAACTGAGGAGCCTACTGCAGCATTCAGAACAGGCACACCAGACCCTTCCAGGTCCTGTTTGGAGCCATAACCAAGAACGTTCTCTAAGAAGCCTGCTGCAGCAGTCAAAACAGATGTCTAGACCCCTCCAGCTCATGTTTGGAGCTGTAATCAAAAGGTTATAGAAAGAGCCTGCTGCAGTATTCAGAACAGTTCTCCAGACCTCTCCCACTCCTGTTTGGAGCTGTAACCAACAGCGTTTGCTAAGGATCCTACTGCAGCATTCAGAACAGGCACGCCAGACCCCTCCAACTCCTGTTTGGAGCCGTAAACTAAGAATGTTCTCTGAGGAGCCTGCTGCAGCAGTCAAAACAGATGTCTAGACCCCTCCAGCTCACGTTTGGAGCTGTAATCAAGAAGTTAGACAAGGAGCCTGCTGCAGCAGCAGTCAGAATGGCTCCACAGACTCCTCCAGCTCCCATTTTAGCTGTAACCAAGAAAGTTTGCCAAGGAGGCTGCTGCAGTATACAGAACAGGCTCCCCAGACCTCTCCACTTCCTGTTTGGAGCTGTAACCAAGAGAAGTTAACAAAGAGCCTGCTGCAGCAGTCAGACCTTTCTTCTCATGCCAATCCATGTACTGTTTGGAGCTGCAGCTAAGAAAGTTCAATAAGCAGACTGCAGGAGCAGTCAGAATGGCTCCCCAGATCCAGTCAGCTCCTGTTTTGAGATGTAACCAAAAATATTGGCCGAGGAGCATCCTGTAGCAGTCAGAACAGGCCCCCAGACCCCACCAGCTCCAATTTTGAGAGGTAACCAAGAAAGTTCAATGACAAGCCTGCTGCAGCAGTCAGAACAGGCTCCTAAACCCTCCAGCTCCTGTTTGGAGCTCTGACCAAGAAAGTTCACTGAGGAGCCTGCTCCAGCATTCAGAACAGGCTCCCCAGACCTCTCCCACTCCTGTTTGGAGCTGTAACCAACAACATTCACTAAGGAGCATACTGCAGCATTCAGAACAGGCACACAGACCCCTCCAGCTCCTGTATGGAGCCGTAACCAAGAACGTTCACTGAGGAGCCTGCTGCAGCAGTCAAAATAGACCTCTACACCCCTACAGCTTGTGTTTGGAGCTGTAATCAAAAGATTCAACAAGGAGCCTGCTGCAGCAGTCAGAATGGCTCCACAGACTTCTCCAGCTCCCATTTTAGCTGTAACCAAAAAGTTTGCCGAGGAGCTGCTGCAGTATTCAGAACAGGCTCCCCAGGCCTCTCCACTTCCTGTTTGGGTTGTAACCAAGAAAGTTCACCAAAGAGCCTGCTGCAGCAGTCAGAATGTTCTTCCCATGCCAATCCATGTACCGTTTGGAGCTGTAAACAAGAAAGTTTAAAAGCAGACTGCTGGAGCAGTCAGAACAGGCTCCCTAGATCCTGCCAGCTCCTGTTTTGAGATGTAACCAAAATGTTGGCTGAAGAGCATCCTGTAATAGTCAGAACAGGCTCCCCAGACCCACAAGCTCCAATTTGTAGTGGTAACCAAGAAAGTTCACAGAGGTGCCTGCTACAGCAGTCAGAATAGGCTTCGGACCCCTACAGCTGCTCTTTGAAGTGGTAACTAAGATTGTTCAATGAGGAGCCTGCTGTAGCAGTCAGAAAGGGCTCCCTAGACCACTCCAGCTCCTGTTTCAAGTTGTAACCTAGAAAGTTCACTGAGGAGCCTGCTGCAGCAGTCAGAACAAGCTTCTAAGACACCTACAGCTGCTGTTTTGAGCTGCAACCAAAAGAATTTGCCAAGGAGCCTGCTGCACTAGTCAGAACATTCTCCCCAGACCCCTCCAGATCCTGTTTGGGGCTGTAACCATGAAGGTTCACAGAGAAGCCTGCAGCAGCTGTCACACAAACTCCTCAGATCACTCCAGCTCCTGTTTGGAGCTGTAATCAAAATATTCACCAAGGAGCCTGCTGTAACTGTCAGAATAGGCTCCTGTGACCCCTCAGCTCCCGTTTGGAATGGTAACCAAGAAAGTTTACAGAGGAGCCTGCTGCAGCAGTCAGAACATGCTCCACAGACCCCTCCAGGTCCCTTTTGGAGCTATAACCAAGAATGTTTATTGATGAGCCTGCTGCAGAAGTCAGAGTAGGCTTCCCAGACCCCTTCATCTCTCATTTGGAGCTTTAACCAAGAATGTTAACCAAGGTGCCTGCTGCAGCTGTCAGTACAGGCTTCCCGGACCTCTTCAGTTCCTGTCAGAATGGCGCTACACACCTTTCCAGTTCCCATCTGGAGCTGTTACTAAGAATGTTCACAGACAAACCTGCTGCAGCTGTCAGAACAGGCTCACCAGACCCTTCAGCTCATATTTGGAGCTGCAACCAAGAAAGGTTCACAAGGAGTCTGCTGTAGTAGTTGGAACAGGCTCCGGTGACCTTCTCCAGCTCCTGTTTTGAGTGGTAACCAAAAGTTCACCAAGGAGCCTGTTGCAGCATTCAGAACAGTCTCTCAGACCACTCTCACTCCTGTTTGGAGCTGTAACCAACAACGTTAACTGAGGAGCCTACTGCAGCATTCAGAACAGGCACACCAGACTCCTCCAGCCCCTGTTTGCAGCCATAACCAGAAGCGTTCTCTGAGGAGCCTGCTGCAGCAGTCAAAACAGATGTAGAGACCCCTCCAGCTCACGTTTGGAGATGTAATCAAAAGGTTCGACAAGGAGCCTGCTGCAGCAGTCAGAATGGCTCCACAGACTCCTCCAGCTCCCATTTTAGCTGTAACCAAGAAAGTTTGCTGAGGAGGCTGCTGCAGGATTCAGAACAGGCTCCCCAGACCTCTCCACTCCCTGTTTGGAGCTGTAACCAAGAAAGTTTACCAAAGAGCCTGCTGCAGCAGGCAGACCTTTCTTCTCATGCCAATCCATGTACCATTTGGAGCTGCAGCCAAGAAAGTTCAATAAGCAGAATGCTGGAGCAGTCAGAACAGGCTCCCCAGATCCAGTCAGCTCCTGTTTTGAGATGTAACCAAAATGTTGGCCGAGGCATCCTGTAGCAGTCAGAACAGGCTCCTCAGACCCTACCAGCTCCAATTTGGAGAGGTAACCAAGAAAGGTCAATGTCAAGATTGCTGCAGCAGTCAGAACAGGCTCCCTAAACCCCTACAGCTCCTGTTTGGAGCTCTGACCAAGAAAGGTTCACTGAGGAGCCTGCTGCAGCATTCAGAACAGGCTCCCCAGACCTCTCCCACTCCTGTTTGGAGCTGTAACCAACAACGTTAGCTAAGGAGCCTACTGCAGCATTCAGAACAGGCACACCAGACCACTCCAGCTTCTGTATGGAGCCGTAACCAAAACGTTCACTGAGGAGCCTGCTGCAGCAGTCAAAATAGACCTCTATACCCCTCAGCTCATGTTTGGAGCTGTAATCAAAAGTTCAACAAGGAGCCTGCTGCGGCAGTCAGAATGGATCCACAGACTCCTCCAGCTACCATTTTAGCTGTAACTAAGAACGTTCCGAGAGGCTGCTGCAATATTCAGAACAGGCTCCCCAGACCTCTCCACTTCCTGTTTGGAGTTGTAACCAATAAAATTCACCAAAGAGCCTGCTTCAGCAGTCAGAACTTTCTTCCTATGCCAATCCATGTACCGTTTGGAGCTGTAACCAAGAAAGTTCAATAAGCAGACTGCTGGAGCAGTCAGAACAGAGCTCCCAGATCCTGCCAGCTCCTGTTTTGAGATGTAACCAAAAATGTTGGCTGAGGAGCATCCTGTAGTAGTCAGAACAGGCTCACCAGACCCCACAAGCTACAATTTGTAGTGGTAACCAAGAAAGTTCACAGAGGAGCCTGCTACAGCAGTCAGAATAGGATTCCCAGACCCCTACAGCTGCTGTTTGAAGTGGTAACTAAGAATGTTCAATGAGGAGCCTGCTGTAGCACTCAGAAAGGGCTCACTAGACCCCTACAGCTCCTGTTTCAAGTTGTAACCGAGAAAGTTCACTGAGGAGCCTGATGCAGAAGTCAGAACAGGCTCCTAAGACACCTACAGCTGCTGTTTTGAGCTGCAACCAAAATAATTTGCCAAAGAGCCTGTTGCACTAGTCAGAACATTCTCCCCAGACCCCTCAGATCCTGTTTGGAGCTGTAACCATGAAGGTTCACAGAGGAGCCTGCAGCAGCTGTCACACCAAACTCCCCAGGCCACTTCAGCTCCTGTATGGAGCTGTAACCTAGAATATTCACCAAGGAGCCTGCTGCAACTGTCAGAATAGGCTCCTGTGACCCCTCAGCTCCTGTTTGGAATGGTAACCAAGAAAGTTTACCGAGGAGCCTGCTGCAGCAGTCAGGACATGCTCCACAGACCCTCAGGTCCCTTTTGGAGCTATAATCAAGAACGTTCATTGATGAGCCTGCTGCAGAAGTCAGAGTAGGCTTCCCAGATCCCTTCATCTCTCATTTGGAGCTTTAACCAAGAATGTTCACCAAGGTGCCTGCTGCAGCTGTCAGTACAGGCTCCCGGACCTCTTCAGTTCCTGTCAGAATGGGCTCTACACACCTTTCCAGTTCCCATCTGGAGCTGTTACCAAGAATGTTCACAGACAAACCTGCTGCAGCAGTCAGAACAGGCTCACCAGACCCTTCAGCTCATATTTGGAGCTGCAACCAGAAAGGTTCACAAGGAGTCTGCTGTAGTAGTTGGAACAGGCTCCGTGACCTCTCCAACTCCCGTTTGGAATGGTAACCAAAAAGTTCACCAAGGAGTCTGTTGCAGCATTCAGAACAGTCTCCAGACCACTCTCACTCCTGTTTGGAGCTGTAACCAACAACGTTAACTGAGGAGCCTACTGCAGCATTCAGAACAGGCACACCAGTCTCCTCCAGCTTCTGTTTGGAGCTGTAACCAAGAAAGTTCACTGAGGAGCCTGCTACAGCAGTCAGAACAGACCCAACAGACCCCTCTAGCTCATGTCTGGAGCTGTAATTAAAATGGTTTGATAAGCAGCCTGCTGCAGCAGTCAGTATGGCTCACAGACCCTTCCAGCTCCCATTTGGAGCTGTAACCAAGAAAGTTTGCTAAAGAGCCTGCTGCAGTAGTCAGAACAGGCTCCCCAGACCTCTTCAACTCCTATTTGGAGCTGTAACCAAGGACGTTGGCCTAGGACCCTGCTGCAGCAGTCAAAACCTTCTTCCCAGGCCAATCCACACTCTATTTGGAGCTGTGACCAAGTAAGTTCAACTAGCAGACTGCTGGAGCAGTCAGAACAGGCTTCCACCCCCTCCAGCTCCTGTTTGGAGCTATTACCATCAATGTTCAACAAGGAGCATCCTGTAGTAGTCAGAACAGGCTCCCCAGACCCCACCAGCTCAATTTGGAGATGAAAAAAAAGCTCAATGACAAGCCTGCTGCAGCAGTCAGGACAGGCTCCTAGACCCCTCCAGCTCCTGTTTGGAGCTCTGACCAGAAAGTTCACAGAGGAGCCTGCTGCAGCATTCAGAACAGGCTCCCAGACCTCTCCAGCTCCTGTTTGGAGCCATAACCAAGAACGTTCTCTAAAGAGCCTGCTGCAGCAGTCAGAACAGGTCCACACCCTCCAGCTCACGTTTGGAGCTGTAATCAAAAAGGTTCAACAAGGAGCCTGCTGCAGCAGTCAGAATGGCTCCACAGACTCCTCCAGCTCCCATTTTAGCTGTTACCAAGAAAGTTTGCGAGGAGCTGCTGCAGTATTCAGAACAGGCTCCCCAGACCTCTCCACTTCCTGTTTGGAGCTGTAACCAGAAAGTTCACCAAAGAGCCTGCTGCAGCTGTCAGACCTTTCTTCTCATGCCAGTCCATGTACTGTTTGGAGCTGCAGCCAAGAAAGTTCAATAAGCAGACTGCTGGAGCAGTCAGAACAGGCTCCCCAGATCCAGTCAGCTGCTGTTTTGAGCTGCAACAAAAGAATTTGCCAAGGAGCCTGCTGCACTAGTCAGAACATCCTCCCCAGACCCCTCCAGATCCTGTTTGGAGCTGTAACCATGAAGGTTCACAGAGGAGCCTGCAGCAGCTGTCACACAAACTCCACAGACCACTCCAGCTCCTGTTTGGAGCTGTGATCATGAATGTTCACCAAGGAGCCTTCTGTAACTGTCAGAATAGGCTCCTGTGACCCTCAGCTCCGTTTGGAATGGTAACCAAGAAAGTTTACCGAGGAGCCTGCTTCAGCAGTCAGAACATGCTCCACAGACCCCTCAGGTCCCTTTTGGAGCTATAACCAAGAACGTTCATTGATGAGCCTGCTGCAGAAGTCAGAGTAGGCTTCCCAGACCCTTCATCTCTCAGTTGGAGCTTTAACCAAGAATGTTCACCAAGGTGCCTGCTGCAGCTGTCAGTACAGGCTCCCCGGACCTCTTCAGTTCCTGTCAGAATATGCTCTACACACCTTTCCAGTTCCATCTGGAGCTGTTACCAAGAATGCTCACAGACAAACCTGCTGCAGCAGTCAGAACAGAGCTCACCAGAACCCTCCAGCTCATATTTGGAGCTGCAACTAAGAAAGGTTCACAAAGGAGTCTGCTGTAGTAGTTGGAACAGGCTCCGGTGACCTCTCCAGCTCCCGTTTGTAGTGGTAACCAAAGAAGTTCACCAAGGAGCCTGTTGTAGCATTCAGAACAGTCTCTCCAGACCACTCTCACTCCTGTTTGGAGCTGTAACCAACAACGTTAACTGAGGAGCCTACTGCAGCATTCAGAACAGGCACACAGACCCGCCAGCTCCTGTTTGGAGCTGTAACCAAGAAAATTCACTGAGAAGCATGCAACAGTAGTCAGAACAGACCCACAGACCCCTGTAGCTCATGTCTGGAGCTGTAATTAAAATGATTTGATAAGCAGCCTGCTGCAGCAGTCAATATGGCTCCACAGACCCTTCCAGCTCCCATTTGGAGCTGTAACCAGAAAGTTTGCTAAGGAGCCTGCTGCAGTAGTCAGAACAGGCTCCCAGACCTCTTCAACTCCTGTTTGGAGCTGTAACCAAGAACGTTGTCCAAAGAGCCTGCTGCAGCAGTCAAAACTTCTTCCAGGCCAATCCACACCATTTGGAGCTGTAAAAGAAAGTTCAACTAGCAGACTGCTGGAGCAGTCAGAACAGGCTTCCCACACCTCTCCAGCTCCTGTTTGGAGCTATTACCAACAATGTTCAACAAGGAGCATCCTGCAGCAGTAAAAACAGGCTCCCCAGACCCTCCAGCTCCAATTTGGAGATGTAACCAAGAAAGTTCAATGACAAGTCTGCTACAGCAGTCAGAACAGGTTCCCTAGACCCCTCCAGCTCCTGTTTGGAGCTCTGACCAGAAAGTTCACCGAGGAGCCTGCTGCAGCATTCAGAACTGGCTCCCCAGACCTCTCCCACTCCTGTTTGGAGCTGTAACCAACAACTTTGCTAAGGAGCCTACTGCATCATTCAGAACAGGCACACCAGACCCCTCCAGCTCCTGTTTGGAGCCATAACTAAGAACGTTCTCTGAGGAGCCTTCTGCAGCAGTCAAAACAGATGTCTACACCCCTCCAGCTCACGATTGGAGCTGTAATCAAAAAGGTTCAACAAGGAGCCTGCTGCAGCAGTCAGAATGGCTCCACAGACTCCTCCAGCTCCCATTTTAGCTGTAACAAAGAAAGTTTGCTGAGGAGGCTGCTGCAGTATTCAGAACAGGTTCCCCAGACCTCTTCACTTCCTGTTTGGAGCTGTAACCAAGAAAGTTCACCAAAGAGCCCGCTGCAGCAGTCAGACCTTTCTTCTCATGCCAATCCATATTCCGTTTGGAGCTGCAGCCAAGAAAGTTCAATAAGCAGACTGCTGGAGCAGTCAGAAAAGAGCTCCCCAGATCCAGTCAGCTCCTGTTTTGAGATGTAACCAAAATGTTGGCCGAGGAGCATCATGTGGCAGTCAGAACAGGCTCCCCAAACCCCACCAGCTCCAATTTGGAGAGGTAACCAAAAAGTTCAATGACAAGCCTGCTACAGGAGTCAGAACAGGCTCCCTAAACCCCTCCAGCTCCTGTTTGGAGCTCTGACCAGAATGTTCACTGAGGAGCCTGCTACAGCATTCAGAAGAGGCTCCCCAGACCTCTCCACTCCTGTTTGGAACTGTAACCAACAACGTTCACTAAGGACCTACTGCTGCATTCAGAACAGGCACACAGACCACTCCAGCTCCTGTATGGAGCCGTAACCAAGAATATTCACTGAGGAGCCTGCTGCAGCAGTCAAAATAGACCTCTACACCCCTCCAGCTCGTGTTTGGAGCTGTAATCAAAAGAGTTCAACAAGGAGCCTGCTGCAGCAGTCAGAATGGCTCCACAGACTCCTCCAGCTCCCGTTTTAGCTGTTACCATGAGATTTGCTGAAGAGGCTGCTGCAGTATTCTGAACAGGCTCCCCAGACCTCTCCACATCCTGTTTGGAGCTGTAACCAAGAAAGTTCACCAAAAGCCTGCTGCAGCAGTCAGACCTTTCTTCTCATGCCAGTCCATGTACTGTTTGGAGCTGCAGCCAAGAAAGTTCAGTAAGCAGACTGCTGGAGCAGTCAGAATGGGCTCCCAGATCCTGCCAGCTCCTGTTTTGAGATGTAACAAAAATGTTGGCTGAGGAGCATCCTGTAGTAGTCAGAACAGGCTCCCCAGACCCCACAAGTACAATTTGTAGTGATAACCAAGAAAGTTCACAGAGGAGCCTTCTACAGCAGGCAGAATAGGCTTCCCAGACCCCTACAGCTGCTGTTTGAAGTGGTAACTAAGAATGTTCAATGAGGAGCCTGCTATAGCAGTCAGAAAGGGCTCCCAAGACCTCTCCAGCACCTGTTTTGAGTTGTAACTGAGAACATCCACTGAGGAGCCTGCTGGAGCAGTCAGAAAAGGATCCTCAGACCCCTACAGCTCCCGTTTGGAGCTGTAACCAAAAAGTTCACTGAGGGCCTGCTGTAGCAGTCAGAACAGGATCCCGTGACCTCTCCAGCTCCTGTTTGGAGTGATAACCAAGAATCTTCACTGAGGAGTCTGCTGCAGCAGTCAGAACAGGCTGCCCAGATTCCTCCAGCTCCACTTTGGAGCTTTAAAGAATCAAGTTCATGATGACGCCTGCTGCTGCTGTCAGAACAGGCTCCCCAGACCCCTCCACCTCCCATTTGCAGCTGTAACCAAGAATGTTCATGGAGGAGCCTGCTGCCACAGTCAGAACAACCTCCCTGACCCCTCCAGCTCCTGTTTGAAGCTGTAACCAAGAAAGATCATAGAGTAATATGCTGCCACTGTCAGAATATGCTCACACACCCTCAACTCCCATTTGGAAGTGTTACCAAGAATGTTCACAGACCAGACCTGCTGCAATAGTCAGAATAGCCTCTTCAGAACCCTCCAGCTACCATTTGGAGCTGTAAGGAAGAAGGTTCACCGATTAGCCTGCTGCAGCAGTCAGAACATGCTCACCAGACCATTCCAGGTCATGTTTGGACCTGTAACCAAGAATGTTTACAGAGAAGCCTGCTGCAGCAGTCAGAACAGACCCCCAGATCACTGTAGCTTGCATTTGGAGCTGTAATCAAAATGTTTAATTAGAAGCCTGCTGCAGCAGGCAGAATGGTTCCACAGACCCCTCCAGCTCCTGTTTGAAGGTGTACCTAAGAAAGTTCACTGAGGAGCCTGATGCAGAAGTCAGAACAGGCTCCTCAGACCCTTTAGCTGCAGTTTGGAGCTGTAACCAAGACAGTTCCCGATGAGCTGCATCAGTCAGAAAAACCTCTCCAGCCCAAAGAATAAAACAAAGATGATGCATATTATAAAATTCACACAAAAAGAAAATAGATGTAGCCATGCTACAGAAGACTCACTTTATACTAATGGACCCATGTGGCTTAAAAATCGATGGAGTAGGGATCTTTTCTACTATATTAATAATTCTAGAGGCATAACCATTCTATTTAATAACCAAAACCTGTATCCAAAAATAAATAAAACAGAAACAGACATGCAGGGAATATATGCAATAATTGATATAAATATACCTAGCCTAAAGGCAACTTTGGCAACTATTTATGCACCAAACAAAAACAGCCCTAATTTTTACCTAATTTTTTAACCCTTTCAACTTTGCCACCACCATACTTAGTTGGGGATGACTTTAACTTGGCATTTTTGCTCAAGACAAAACTTCTAAACTGGACAATGTACACGATCAACATGAATTGTCATTAAAAATATATTCAAGAGCTGAGACTTATAGATCCATGGCTTACTAAGTATTCTAATCAAAAAGTATATTCCTACTACTCTTTATCCCAATACTCATACTCCAGAATTGATTATTACTTAATATCAGAGACTTTAAAACATACTATTATGGATATACATTATAGGGTATTCTGATTTCTGATCATTCTCCATGTTTTTGAAAATTAAGTGTACAGAAACTCAGAATATACCTAAATCCTAGAAAATGTATTACCCTCTTATTTGGATACCACAAATGTCTCAGATTTTAGCTCAAGAAATACAGAATTGTTTAATGATAATTCAGAATCAGGAACATCTATGAACAATGTATGAGACACTTAAGAAGTTATTGGCATGTCAAACTAGAAAAGAGCAACAAAAATTATATATTAGCTATCAAAATCAACAGGAGAGATAGTGGAAGTCCCAGAAAAAGTTAATAATTAGTTCTCCAGATACTATCAGAATCTTCATAAATCTTATTGTATGAACACTCGGGAAGAATTTAAACATTATTTAAAACAATTTCCTCCACTTGCTATAGCTATTAAATGGAAAACAATTTACTTGGGAAATAACAAATGTAGAAATAGATCAAGCTATTCTTAATTTACCTGGAAATAAATCACCTGGTCCTTATTGGATTGTAATTGAATTTTATAAACATTTCAAATCTATTCTTATTCCCATACTACTAAAACTATGTAACTCTTTCAATATCTCCAAAACCCTCCCTAAAACTTTCTATGAAACAATTATTCATGTTTTTCTTAAAAATAAGGATCCACTGAGCTGTTCAGCCTACCACCGTATCTCCTATTAAATGTAAATTATAAAATCTTTACCAAAATTATAGCTAGAAGACTAGAAAATATCCTACCACATATAATAAATAAGGATCAAAATGGCTGTATGAAAGGACAAACTTTAAGGGAAAACATAAGATACACTGGAATATTATATCTCAGTCTAACACAGACAATGCTATTCTTCTAGCCTTAGATGCAGAAAGAGCATTTGATTGAGTAGAGTGCAAATATATGTTGAATTTAGTGGAGGAGATGGGGTTGTTGAACAGCTCAGCGGATGGCTTTAACTTCTTTACAGTACACCGACAGCTGCGGTAAAACAAATAATATTTCACAACCTTTTATTTACATTGTGGTACCAGGCAAGGATGTCCACTTTCCCCATTATTATTTACACTAATAATTGAAACTCTGGTGGATAGAATTAGGCTTAAACCAAGAATACAAGGAATATCTAAAAATAATACAATCCATAAACTTAGCCTATATGTGGATGATATTCTTTATATTTATCATCACCAGAGTATCTATATTAGAGCTTACTGAGATAACTAAATGGTTTGGAGCACTATCAGTACATTAGATAAACTGGGACAAAACAATAATTATGAAACTCAATAATAATTACAATTTAAACATTCTGGACAGATTTAGCAGTCAAGTCAATACTGAAATTCAATATTTGGGTATTAGGCTCACTTCTGATCTTAAGCAGATAATAATATCAAATTATGAACCTCTTATTTTTGGAATAATTAAATAATTAGAAAACTGAAATGCCTACTTTTAACACTGATTGGCCGGATTAATATTACAAAAATGAAGATACTACAGTAAACTTATATTTTATTTCAATCTTTACCATTAACTCATCCTCAGATATACTTTAATAACTTAAAAAAATAATTACAAAATTTATTTGGAAAAATGAATCTCACAGAATATCATATTTGAATTTAGTACGAGGCAAGGATAGTAGAGGGTTGGCTCTACCAGATATTTATAAATACTACCTAGCAGCACAAATAATTCCTATCTGGGAATGGATACATTGGGGAAAGGATTTAACAAATTTATTTACAATTTGAACTCAATACTAATCCATACTCAAATATGTTACACCTATTATATTCCGCTTATCATAAAAATGGGAAAAAATATCATTGAGTTGTCTTTCCACATTTGAGTTTAGAAGATGGCGACGCACTGGGCTGCCGTCTATGTTAGCTCTGATTCTTAGAGTACTGTTAGATTTTTAGAGTAGTGTCAGAGCTTTGTTTAGATTTATTTAGAGCTATTTGGAGCTATTTAGAGTTATTTATTCTTTTAAAGCTAAGTTCATACTTTATTTTCATTCAAGCTATTGGGTGAGATTCTTGCCTGGAGTTCCTGTGCAGGTGAAGTCGCTGTAGCGCTTATTGCTGTTCAGTCCTGTGACTGTATCTATTCACTTTGCAGTTGCTGGAGGCCTGGAGACTGAGTTTGAAGTGGATTTTGTGTTGACTTCTGGATCTGGATTTAAGAAACTGAGAGGTTTGCCAGCAAGGGTGACGACTATTGCTGGCTGTTTGAAGTGGGAATTTTCTCAACAGCCACATTCTCTTGTGAGCTCCCCAAAGTATTATTGACACTCTGTGCTGGTGAGCTGATTTCTTTTATATGGATACCATGTTGCTCTGAATCATTGGTTTTTTCCATTCTGCTGAGCTGAGGCTAACTTGGGCACTTGGTGTGCCTCTCTCTGCCTGTTTTCTGGGGGTGCCTGTTTGTGCTTTGGGGCCATGGCAGGACATGCCAATGCACATCAAGTGAAGAGTTGTGCTATTGGCAGCCTCTAGGTTTCTCGTGGGGGTCTTCTTTTAGTGGTCTCTGAACTGGGGACCACAGTTGTGCCTTTAGTGCAGGGCAATTGCCTCCTGGGGTGAGCAGTGGAGGGCTCTTCCTTTGTCCTTAAACAATGCAATTTCTTCTGTTTTACTGCTACAAGTCAAAAACTTTTAAACAAGGATCTTTGCAGGTTGAATGCAAGATTTGACTGTTAAAGAACTTACTGAGAACTTATCTGCTGCATTATAACTGAATTTCTACTTCAGAGGCAGTGAGAGAGCCTCTGTGGTTTTAACTATCTATCAAAGATTTTTCTAATGGCAGCAAGAGTGCCCTTTGGGATATTCATGCATGGATTAGACAGAAGCAGAGTTCTGTGTGGAGGCATATTGAATTCTGGGCCTGAATTGATTTGAGAGAGTGACCTGACTAGAACTGTTTGAGGTCCACAGCCCAGGAGACTGCTCCAGGATATATGGTCAGACTTTCTCTTTCTTTGTTCTCTTGCCTGATGGACAGTGAGAGTGCCCTGTTTTGCTGCAAACTGTTTAAAAATTGATGTATTGTACTGAAGCCAAAGTGAGAGATTGGTTTGGGAGACTTTCTATTTTCTCTGCTGAGGTGAGAGCTCCCAGAGGTTATAAACTATTAGTTGGAGAGAACTGTGGCAATCTTTTCTTTGAACTTCAGTTGTAATTCACAATGTGTTCTGTTTAATTTAAGTCTATGTTCATTTATTGTTGAATGGTGTGTGGTGTATGATTGGAAAGTTGAGTGATTGGGTGTGTAATATGGTGTGGATTGATGTGAAGTTATTTTGGGTACTCTGAGTGTGTGAAGATGTGCTGGGGAGTTGCTGGGATGGTCAGGCATTATTCTCCCTCTCAGTTTAAAGAGCTCCACCATTTCAGGTGTCCCTCACTATCCCTGGATGTGTGTAGATGGCGTCAGGCTCTGGGGATTGTGAGGAGGAGAAAGGCGAGGTGGGGCCTGGAGGGAATGGAAAGAAGTGGATGGATTGAGACAGTGGGGACAAGAAGATGCCCTGGGGCGAAATGGGTTCAGGAGGGTCCTCCTGCCTGATCCCCATACCTAAGGGCTCTGCTTGTAACAGGCAGGTAGCTCGCTCATCACTGGTGACTCATCCTACTTGGATGGTGTTACATAACGCCAGGTCCATTAAAAACAAGACTGCTATAATAGCTTATCTTGTTGGGTCATTGGACCTGGCATGCATCATTGAGACCTGGCTGGATGATAATGCTGGCCCTGTTTTGGCTTCAGCCATACCAACTGGGTACTTGGTGATACACCGTCCGAGGTTGGATCGTAGGGGCAGGGGTGGCAATCTGTTTTAGAATGGAACTGAACCTGATGGAGGTAACAGTAGGAATCACCAACTCCTTTGAATGTATTGTGGGTGAGGGTGTGGGTGCAGGATTCTTCTCATTTACTGTCCACCAGGTAATGGGAATGGTTTCCTGAGGAAGTTGCAGATTTTATTGTTGACATGACATTGGATCCTCCAGATGGTCGATTCTGGGGATTTCAATGCCTGGGTCGATGATGAACTCTCGCAGTTTGGTCTGGACTTCCTCCAGCTGATGAATTCGCTGGGTTTCACACAGGTTATTTCCTCCTCGACCCATATAGATGGTCATTCATTGGACCTGGTGTTCCTCCTGGAGATGGAGATATCAGACTTGGTGGTGGAACCATTTGGGTGGTCTGACCATCACACTATTGGGTTCAGTTTTCTGGCCCCAGTAGGCCAGCCCTATGGAGATGGTCCAGTACAGCCCTTTGAGGGGTGTTACCCAGAGGTCTGATGGCGGTGCTGGACCTATCGAGTCTACCGGGTGAATGCATGGATCCTGGGGACCTGGTTCTTGCCTATCATAAAGTGGTAGTAGGGCCCTGGATTCTATTGCTCCTGTTTGAGTTTGTCCCTCACTCTTCACCCCAGGTCTCCTTGGTTTGTTGAGACCTTGAGGGAGTTGATGAGAGTGGGAAGAATGCTTGAGAGGTGTTGGCGGAAGTGAGGTCTGCAGTGTGACAGGCTTAGTTTGATGGACCATTATCAGGTCTATCAGTCAGCAATTACCTGTAAGAAGGCAGAATTCCTGTCCAGGGAAATTGCTGCTCTGCAGAATTGACCAGCCCAGCTCTTCCAGACTGTGGACAGATTGTGCAATCCAATCTGTCTTCAGCCAAAAGTGCATTTTCACAGGAACGGTGTGAGGAGTTTGCTCAATTCTTCGCAGAAAAGGTTGCCACAATCAGGTCCGATCTCCTTCTAACTCTCTCAAAAAGAAGTGGTGGTGGTTGGCAGGAGATGTCAGACACCCATGTGGTCTGACTTCGACCTACCCACAATCAATGACATAGTGATCATTGTCCAGTTGCTGTGACCAGCCAACTGTAGTTTGGACCGGGCCCTACACCTTTTAGTAGGATGTGTGGATAAAATCAGCCCAGTTCTTGCCAAGATAGTCTGGTTGTCATTGGGAAGGGATCTTTCCTGATCCCTTGAAAGAAGCTGTGATTTGGCCCCATCTTAAGAAGCTGTCCTTGGACCGAACTGTCTGGCTAACTACAGGCCTGTCTCTAACCTGCCTTTTGTGGGTAAGGTTATTGAGAAGCTGGTTGTGTCAACAGCTGGATAGTCATTTGATCAGCCACAATGTCTATGATTCTCTCCAGTCTGGATTTAGGAAGAGACATAGTACCGAGATGGCCCTTGTTTGGGTACTAAATGACCTCCTAATAGCGAGAGATCGAAAGACCCCTTCCATCTTGATCCTTCTTGATCTCTCTGTGGCACTTTGATACCGTTGACCTAGAGTGCTGTTGGAGCACCTGCGGTTTATCTGTGGACTTCTGGTTCAGTCCTCAGTTGGTTCGATCATTCCTAGAGTAGGACTCAGAGGGTGGTGTCTGGGATTTTTCCTCAACATCTCCCCCTATCCTCTGAAGTGCTGCAGGGCTCCATTTTGGCACCCATGTTGTTTGTGGTATATATGAGGCCATTGGGAGTGATTATTAGGCAGTACGGCTTGAGTTTTCACTGCTAATCAGATGATATCAGCTGTACATGTCCTCTATGCCCAGCCAGGGCGATGCTGTCTCGTTTTTAACAACTGTCTCACCGAGATCCAGGACTGGATGACTGTGAGTTGGTTGTGGTTAAACCCTGAAAACAATGAGGTGTTGGTTGTGGACCCAGGTCATAGGAAGTGGGTTTGCTGATGGGATCACCTTCATGGTCTTTGGCTTGAGGGGCCCCGTTAGCTACCTCAGACCGGGTGCAGAACCTGGCGTTATATTTGATGACTGCCTGACCCTTAAACATCAGGTGATGGCTGTTGTCAAAACCTCTTTTACCATCTGAGGAATATAGCCCCAGTGAAGCACCTGGTTCCTGTTGATGATCTGTCAATGTTGGTCACACCTTCATTACCTCCTGCCTGGACTACTGCAACGTCCCTTACCTAGGGCTACTGGGGTAGATATCCACCACTTGCATCTAGTGCAGAATGCAGTGGCCAGGCTTTTGACTGGTACCTCTAGGACCAGTCATATGATGTCTGTCCTCCAGGACTGCACTGGCTGCCAGTATACTGGCGGATCACCTTCAAGGTCGGTTTGCTGACCTATAAGGCCCTACATGACCAGGAACCTGGTTACCTACAAGATCTTCTTCATCCCTACTGTCCCTTCCAGCCCTCTCCAATCCACCGATGAGGGATTGCTAGAGATTCCCAGGGTCCGTTTGAAGACATCTGGGGCCAGATCATTAGTCTTATGGCCCCGACCCTGTGGAATTCTCTACCTCATCGGGTGCTGAGATTGTCTGACCGATCCAAAGTTTTAAATCAGCATTGAAAACTTATCTATTCAGCCTGGCTTATTCTGATTTTTAAGAATGTTTTAATGAATGATTTTATTATATTGTTTTAATTTTATGTATTTGACCTATTTATTGTAAAATCGCTTTGGTTTGGAAAGGTGCTTTTTAAAATAAAGAATGATTTGATTTGATACAACTGTCTCCACTATCACTGCATAGGAAAAAGCACATAAGATCTTTAAAAACTTATATAATATCACCTTATTCGCCTATTTTGTTAAACTATAATTTACCTTCAATAAATGATCTAACTTTCCAAATATGGAATTTAAGGGCATTAAAGACCTAAATAATATGATTATTAATAACAAATTGAAACCCTTTTTAAAGCTTCAACAAGTCTTTCATTTACCAAAAAGCACATTTAGTTCAATATTTTCAGATTCATAATTGTTGTCAGGATAATTATAAGAAACAAAATAAAAATGGATGTCATTCTTACTAACAATATTAAGTGAAAAGAAAGATAAGAAAAATGAATAACAACTATATGTAAAGCTTTAGCAGCTACATCTCAGAAGGAACAACAAAGTTAATTAGAAAATGGAGCGAGATCTTGGTATAAATATAACAGAACCATTCTGGCAGAATATAATAAAAGCACATACACAATATGTAAAAGTGAGAAAACTACAACAAATTCAAATAAATACAGCCTATAGAACATACTATGCTCCTCAGCTACACCATTTTAACTCTGAAATCTCAGAAAATGCCCTAGATGTACTAAAACATCTGGCACTTTAATACACATTACATACTAACATACTAAAATGCCAGCAGAATAGGCCTAACAGTCTTTCGTGTCTGATCATTTGGTCAGCCCCACCCTGGGTGCTGACCTTGCTTCCCCTCGCCTTCTCTGGCTTCTCCTTCCCAGTTCCAGATATTCTTGCTGCATTGGATTTTGCTTCCAGAACCCATCCCTGTACCTGTCCCACCCCTCTTGAACCCCTCCACCATCTCTGCCCCACCAGCCCCTAGGCAGCGCATTCCATGGCTCCACCACCCTCTCAGTGAAGTAGCAGCTCCTCCTTTCTCCCGAATCTTCCCCTCCAGCTTCCACCCATGCCCTCTAGTGCCCCCTCCTCCTTCCTTCAAGCACCCTGACTGTTCCTCCCTATTTACCCTCTTCATGTACCTGAAGACCTCTATCATGTTCCCCGGTCCTTCTCTCGTCCAATGTTACCTATTTAGCTCTTCGAGCCTCTCCTCATAGGTCCTGTCCCCAAGCCCCAAATCATTTAGTTGCCCTCCTCTGGACCCTCTCCAGGAGTTTAATGTCCCTCTTTAAGTGTGGCCTCCAAAACTGCATGCAGTACTCAGGTGTGGCCTCACCAAGCAGTTATACAGAGGGAGTATCACTTCCCTCCTTCTGAGGTGATCCCCTAGTGATGCATCCCAGCATCCTGTTGGCCTTGGCTGCTGCTCCCTACAAGTTCATCTTGACATCCACCACCACCACCCCAGGTCTCTGTCAGCCATCTAGACTTGTAGCATCCCCCAGGGTATACATTGCCCGGGTTTCTGGCCCCAGGTGGAGTACCTTGCATTTCCCTGCATTGAACCTCAGCTTCCACTTTCTAGACCATCTTTCCAGAGCCTCCAGGTCCCCTGCAGGGCCACCTCCCTCCTCCCCATCCACCACCACCACCCCCAGTTTTGAGTCATCTGCAAAGACTCATCTCACTCCTGATTCCTGTCCTTATGTCAGAGGCAGTGGGTGTTGAGACAGGAGGGGCCCAAGGACTGATCCCTGTGGGACCCCACTAATGACACCTCCTTGGGGATGAGACTATCCCACCAACTCGACCCTCTGGGTCTGGTCCTGGAGCCAATTGCCTATCCATCTGATCATCTGGTTCCCTACCCCATTTCTCCTAGCTTATCCAACAGGCCCACATGAGGAACAGAGTCAAATGCCTTGCTGAAGTCTAGAAAGAGGATGTTCACTGGTCTACCCAGGTCCAAGGCACTCGTCACCCAGTCATAGAACTCCACAAGGTTTGTCTGACATGATTTCCCGGACAGAATCCATGCTGTCTATTGTCCAGGCACCCTGACTTTTCAGGTCCCCCAGCCTCTCCTTGACAATGCCCTCCATCACCTTGCCACCACCGATGTCAGGCTGACAGGCCTGTAGTTCCCTGCCACCTCCCTTGATCCCCCTTGTGGATGAGGCACTATATGTGCCACCTTCCAGTCCTGGGGCACCCACCCTGTCCTCAAAGAGATGGTGAAAAGCTCCACCAGGGGTTCATGCAGGACATCCATAAGTTCCTTCAGCACTCTGGGATGCAATTTATCCTGTCCAGTGCTTTCTCCGTCTTAAGGTAGCTGAGGGCTTCCTCACTCTCTCTGCTGTGATTTCCACTTCGGTACCTCTTCTCCTGCTTAGCCTCCCCCTCCTGCCAGTGATGCCACCCCTCTCCCCAGACCCACTGATCGGTAAGGGTCCCCTCCTCAGTATCTCTGTCTCCTCCCATGTATGATGCAGCACCCCATTTTCCTTGGTGAAAACTGAGGTGAAGTACTCATTTAGTACCTCAGCCTGCTCCCTGGGTCTTGTGCCCATCTCTCCCCTGATTTAATCCTGCTAATCTGCCCTTCACCTTCGTTTTTCCCCAATGTATCTAAAAGACCCTTGTTCCTCTCTAATTTCCCTGGCCAGGTTCTGCTCCTTCCTTGCCTTGGTCACCCTCACCACCCTAGTGGCCCCTCTAGCCATCAGCTCATACTCCCTCGATCCCTTTCACTCCTTGAGCACTTGAATTGCTTATAGGCTGCCTTCTTTCCCCGCACCACCTCCTGGACCTCCTGGTCCACCAGCAGGGTTTTCGGGCCCTATCGCATTTCGTCTTACTCTTGCACAGGTGCTAGTAGCATCCTGCACCCCTCTCCTGATGATTTCCACCTACAATCAGCATCCATGTCTGACCCAATCCACATCCAAATGCTCCTTAAGGATCCTTCCCATTTCCTTAAAATCTGTCCCCCTGAAGTCAGTTACCTCCGTCTTGTGCAGCCTTCTAGCCCTCCTAGGTCCAGGCAGAACCAGACTGCGGACATGGTCACTCCCACCAATGGGTCCCTACCTCCAGGCCCCCAATCTGGTCACTGTCTGCCAGGACCATATCCAGTACCTGCGCCTCCCTGGTTGGTTCCCCACCTGCTGAGTTAGGAGCAGCGTCTTGAAAGACATCCAACAACCTCTGTTTCCTGGTCACAGAGGATGTCATAGTCTCCCAGTCTGTTCCTGGCATGTTTAGTCCCCCAGCACCACCACCATTCCTCTGCCCAGTCTGCAGTGTCTCCCAACATCTGCCACCAGACTCTCCTCCAGCTCCTCCCCAGAGCAGGGGTCTATACACCACTCCTATTTTGCTCTCTTGCCCCCTTGTTATCAAGGTGACCCAAATCGCCTCCACGGTTCCCTCCGCCTCCTCTACTCCCCATGCCAATGCAGTTTTTGACTATCATTGCTACCCCTCCTCCCATTCCCTCTCCCCTGTCCTTCCTGAACATAGTGTAACCCTCCAGGTTCAGGTCCCAGTCATGTCCTGAAGTGGCCCAGATCTCAGTGACGCTGCCATATCCACTGCTCCCTCAGTTAGCATCACCTGGAGCTCAGGCATTTTATTGCCCAAGCTCCTGGCATTTAACAGGACTACCTTCCACCCTTTCCCTATCTTCCATTTCCCCTGCTCATGTTCCCATGGGGATTCTGTTTTCCCTGGTCTGCACTTTGCCAGTCAGCTTTTTCCCCACAATCGTCTAGCTCCACACAGGGGGTGGGAGACAGAGTCCTCCTTTATCGGCAGCACCCCTTGACAGCCTTTTCTCCCATCCCTCCCCTTCACAAGTTTAAACCCACACTTTTCACCAATGAACCCCTCTTTTTTCAACTTAAGGATTCCCTCCCTCCAAATTGAGATGGAGTCTATCTCTAGCATACAGCTCCTTATCCTCCCAGATCTCCCCCAATCCCCATCAACCCATACCCTCTGGCCTCACACCACTCTCTGAGCCACTGGTTTATCACCCTAATCTTCCTTTTGTGTTCCCCACTAGCCCTTGGCACCGTCAGGATTTCTAGAAGGAAACTGTGCATCCTATGTCATGACAGACCTGGCAAGCTCCTTGAATCTTGCCTGTATCTCTAGCTCACTATTTCCCTCAATGTCATTTGATACCCTGATCTAGAATCTCGAACAGGAGCACTCTGACCCTCCTTTCCTTCCTTTTCCTCCATTTCCCCCCTTCCATGTCCCTCATCCTTTCTACTGACCCCTCCCACCCAGCCAGCTCCTTGTTCCTCCCCAATCTGGGTGCCCACATGCCACCCCCCTCCTTATTTGCCCTGGCCACCCTCCCCTCCCAATCCTATGCCTCCTCTTCCTCCTGAGTATCCTTCTGTACCTTGCTAACTCCCCTCACTGCTGTGACTGGTCTTTCTCCCCATCTGCTAAACTAGCCTGACTCATCCTCCCTTCCTTCCTGTCTCCATTTAATCCCTCCTTAGCTTGTCGTGCTCCCCTGGCCTAAACCCTCAGCTCCCTTTACTGAATTCTCCTTGTACTTCTGGCCTTCTCCTTTACCTTTCCTCCCAACTGGTCCTTCTCCTTGTGCTTTCCTCCCTCTTCCCCTCCCCTTGTGCTCTGATTCCTCACTCCCCCATTTTCCTGCATTCCAGGTTCCCCTGTTCTTCCTGCTATCCGCCCCTGCCTCCTGCCCCACTCCTTCCCGTCCTGCCTATAACCACCCCTGTCGTGGCATCATGCATCCATATTTGTCTAATTTTGTTTTAAAATAATACAACTCCATACAAAAACTATTAAAACTAATATTTAAAACACTCCTCAATTAATACTTTTAATGATACCTTTACACATCTAAATCTGAATAGATGATTTTTGTTACAATTTCAATCATAATAGCAAAAAATGCATGCTATTAAAATGGAAGGATAGCTCACCACCTGTAATACAAACATGGGTTAATTATATGCTTGTATGATGAGTCTTGAACAAATTCACTGTATTAAGGAAGAACAGACAGATAAATTTGAAAGATCTGAACCTCCTTCGAGACAATATTTGTGTAGGTCTCTTATAAAAATACTCTAAGGGTGAATTGGGTAATAAGCTGGGTCTCCCCTTTACTTTTTTTTCCAGTAATGAGGACAAAATATGCCTGCTTTATGAAGATTAATTTGATCTAAAATGGCTGGCATTTTATCTGAATCGAAAAAAAAGAAATGCTCTCAGACCCTCCAGCTCCTATTTCGAGTTGTAACTCTAGAAAGTTCACAGAGCCTGCTGCAGCAGTCAGAACTGGCTCCTCAGACCCCTACAGCTCCCATCTGGAGATGTAACCAAGAAAGAAAGCACTACCCTCAGATGTATCTCCATGGCTCTCAACAAAGCCTGTTGGCTCATCACTGGTTCACAGTCTCACTCACACGTGCGACCTCTATGCTCAAACTGGATGCTACAGCTCTCTAACCATAAAGTACCAAATGTGCATAACAGCAAAGAAAATAACTCTAGGCCATGCTCCCCATAGTTCAAGCTCTCCTTTGCTCAAATCGAAACCCCTTTACATAGGGCACTGAATCACAATTCCTGCAAGTCCCTTGCTGCTGTACCACCAGGGCCAAAGATCTTTTGCTCCATAGGACCCCCAGCTAGTTGAATGGTCTCGGCAGTGACATTTCCTCTCTTCCTAAGCTTGACACTTTCATATCAAGTTCGTCTACTCCTCCTTACCTCTAGAACCTGCAACTGTCTCCTCTAAGTCAGCCCTTCTGCTATAGCCCATCCATCAACTGCTGCAGGTCCAACTTAACACTTCTTCTCCTCCCCTCTTGTCCTTCTACAATCCCTGCCCCACCTCCCCCCCCTTTTCCCTCAGCACCCCTCCACCATCTGCACTTCTCTATGTATCTGATAATGCCATTGGCTGCTCCTACCTATCTGTGTCTTTCCTTGCCTTGAACTCGGTGTACCCTAAAATGCCCTTGGCCTTAGTTTTAACCTGAATGTATGTATTCTTATTAATGTGCCAACCCCCAGGTGGCGCTATCCAGGAGCTACTACCCACCTGCTGGACTACCAACAGGTTGAGGGGCCTAACTGGGTGGGTGCCTCCACCCGGAGGTCAGGGTTTGTAATGGTTGGCTGAGTTTGGTCACAGCCCTCTGGGACACTGAGACCCCTTTCTAATCCCTCTAATGATCCACACAATACATAAAATTACAGTACAAATACCCCACAGGTACACGCGGTTCAACCATAAGGTACCACTTACTCTGATACGATTCTGAAGTTCATCTCCGGAGAACCCCTTGTAAATAAGGTTGATCAACATACACAAATTAATGCAATGCCTGCTATATAGGTACTGACACTTCAGACAGTTTAAAGTCAATAACATCAAATCTGTTTTATTTAAGGAGTTGAACACAGGAGGAGATCAAGCTGATTGGCAGAATTAAATCACAGTACTGTGCACTCATACAGGGTCTTAAAAATCACACTCTGGGTACCCAGGTTGGAGAGGGTAACCAGGTCCGTTGCCGGGGTTGGCTGGCACATACAGATGGATAGGGCCTTGTAGGAAAAAATATGCACAACACCCAATTGTAATCTGGAGCCTGATGGCTCAGTCCTTGAGAAATGAAATAAAGAAAATCAGATGAAGCACTGGTGATTGATAACAAGTCGCAGGAAATGCCCTGATTTGTATTCACACTACCCCAAGCTGAGAACCTAATGCAGATGGCTGTTCTGGATTGCCAGACAAACAAGGCAGAGAGATGAGATTCTACAGGCCAGGCCCAACTGCTTTGACTAGTGGACAGATTTAGTTCGATTACACTCAGTTTAGCTTTTCAGCTTACACCACACGATAGCAAGAGAACCGTAACAGCTATTCTCCACAAGCATTCAACACCTTTATGTAAAGGAAATTACTATACCAGGCAGCTGCTCATAGGTCCGATTGCTTCCTGCAAACACAAGGGAGTTCCACAGCAGCTTCAGTTCCTGACAGATCGGCGCAATTCAGCAATTTCTCCAGTCTTCTACAGGGTGAGCCTGGTTTCCACTTTTAGCCTTCCTTCCTTTCAGACAACTCGGTTCAGACTGATTCAAGTTTGCAACGGCCACTGACTGACTGCAGGGCCTCTCATGCACTTCCCATGTGAAACTATAGAACGCAGAAGCACAGAGCTCCTTCTCTCCTCATGGTCACAATGGATCTGATCTCTCAATTGCCACGGCAGAACATTCTCTTCAGGTGCCACCAGTCAGTTGGTGGACTCAGCTGTCAATCACTCTAAAGCTCTCTCAGTTGGTGCAAAGGTGCCCAAGATCCAGAACTTCACTTCCAGAATTACTAGCTATACCCCCCATTGTAAGCTGGCTCCCAGGAGAGTCGAATTCGGTTGGTCCAAACAACCTCCATTTAAAGCTCCCTTTATTCCATTGGCCCAGCATAGCAGTTTAGTTCCAAAAGGAGGGCCACACACAGAGTCCCTTCCTGGCCTGAAAAGAACTTGGCGGCGCATCAAGTAGATACCTTTATAACATTTTAAAACAACCACTAACATATTTATATCACTAACAGTTAGATTTGCATCCTTTAAATCACATCACATATTGACTCTTGGTCATATGCAGTTATTCTGTATTTCACGACTTACTACAGGGTACCATTTTGCATATACAATGACATTTAGGCATCAGGTCACCACTTCCTGCATATGAAACTTGAAAAGAGGGGCCCTTCCTATCAGCTGTCTTGGGGCTGGACGGGGCAGGGCACCATACTCAGAGAGCAAGACCAGTAATGTGGAGTTATCTCCCAGGCTTAGTTTGGGCAATGAACTCGGGTCACATACACTCCTTGTGGAACCACATTAAGAGGCAGATCCACAAGTCGCCCAAGGGACTCATAGCTTAAACTTACCACAGGCCTCACAGCTCGACCAGTCCTTCTAGAGGGAACTGTAACAGTCTCTGTGTTTTGATCCCGCCTTCAACAGTGTCTGCATTTGTTAGGGGAACTTCCAGTGGGGTAGAGGGCTAGAACTTGGGGCACTTTCAGCTCCAGGAGTGGCAAGCTCAGAGTCCACAACACTTAGTTCACAGGGAGAGTTTTGTGACACTGCCAGTGAATCATCTGGACACTCAAAATACTCCTCTTGTTCTGGTATATCACTAGTCTGTTCCAGTTCAACAGTTCCCTCCTCAGGCAGCTCATACAATTCCACCATGCACAGTGATTCTAAGTCATCCGACTCAATACTGGGCACTTCACTTTCGAGGGAGTAGTGGCTCCATAGACAAAGCCCAGGGTTAGACAGTCCAGGAGGCCCAGCTTCATCTCCAGAATTTACTAAGGGATTGCCCTGAAACAATTGACTCAGTTCATAAGAAGGGTAGTATTCAAGGCCACACTCACTCTCCTCTGACATGGACTGACAGTCCTGTTCAACTGGGGTTACTGGTGGGGAACACTGTAACTCAACATTGGCAGGTGCAGACTTTCTTTGTTTCGCTTTGCAGCAGCTCTAGTCACTGGTCCAGAGGGAGCATTTTCTGGAGCTCAGCCTCAATCGAGATTTGGCAAATGTGCAGTAAATAGTTTCTATGCATGGTTTTCACTTCTTTCGGATTATTTTCAGGTCTCACTTTGTATACAGGCAGATCATCTAGTTTGCCTGCCACAATGTGGGGAGATGGTGCCACCTATCAGCAATCTTTGTTTGCCATGCAGTCCCAAATTTTGTAGCAACACACGATCCCCCTCCTGGAGTTCCAATGCTTTCACTTTTTGTCATACCTTTCCTTGTTGACCAGATTTCTTTTGGCAGCCATGGTTTGAGCCAATTGAAAGGCATGATTTAATTGGGCCTTTAACTTCTGCACATACTGTAAATGGTTATCAGCTCAAACCCCATCAGGAGAAACTCCAAAACAAACATCTACTGGTAGTCGGGCTTCTCTTCCAAACATCAGGCGATAGGGGAGAACCCAGTGGCATTACTTTTAGTGCAGTTGTAGGCATGTACCAGGGTACTAATTTTTTGGCTTCATAAAACTTGTCCTTTGGGTGGAGGGTACCTAGCATATCTAGCAAAGTGTGGTTGAAACATTCAGGCTGTGGGTCCCCTGGAGATGGTAAAAGGTGGTTCTGTACTTTCCTCCCACGGAGAAAACATCTCTTTGATCAGGCGATTCTCAAAGTCCCTCCTTGATCAGAATGAATTCTTTGTGGTGCCCGTAGTGAACAAAGAAGTTTTCTATAAGCACTTTGGCCACAGTGGAGGCCTTCTGGTCCCTATGTGGGAAAAGCTTGGGCATATCTGGTGAAATGGTCAGTGACCACCAGCACATTACTAATATTTCTTTGATCTGGCTCCAAACTCAGAAAGTTAATACAGACCAGTTCCATGGGGGTGCTGGTTGTGATGTTAACAAGAGGGCAGCCCTCTGTGCAAAGCTTTCCTCTGTAAGCAGCGACTCCAAGTTCTAATGTGTTGTTGACATCAACCCCATTTTAGCCAATAAAATCTGGATCTTACCAAGTAAAGAGTTCTGTCTATGCAAAGGTGTTCCATGTGGTTATGTAGGGATCTCAGCACCAAGTCTCGAAGGCAGTGGGCAAAACTAGCTGTTGCGTGTCTATTTGTCCCCTGTCTACTGTTTCTCTATATAACATTCTATTGATCAGTTTCAACTTAGGCCCTTCCTTGTATAACAGTGCAGTACTCAAGTCAGTGGACCGTAATTTGGACATATCTTTCCCTGTGTAGAGGGCTTATAAAGCTGATTTTAACATGGGATCTCGGGATTGAGTCCGCTTAATACTGTCATTGTTGAATTGAGGCAAAGCACCAATGTCTAAGGCAGAGAAGTGGCAATAAGCAGCAGGTATGCAATTCTCAGAGGCCCCAAAAATCCACCAAACAGTTCACTGGGTCTGGGACTGCTGCCTCCTTTTGGTCAAACTTCTGGCAGAGTGCTCGAATATCAGGTTCTGACAGTCGGACCCAGTCATTTTGAGGAGCAGGCCTCCGGGAGAGAGCATCAGTATCTATATGGTTCAGGCCTGCTCTGTATTCGACAGCATAGTTGTGTGTGGATAATGCAGAGAGCCACCTGTGGCCAGTGGCATCCAGCTTAGCTGAAGTCTGAACATAAGTCAAGGGATTGTTGTCAGTTTTACCAGTATCTTAGCCCAATACAAATATTCATGGAATTGGTCCACAATGGCCCTTTTCAGAGCTAGGAATTCTAACTTGTGTACTGGATAGTTCTTTTCGGAAGGGGTCAGGCTTCTGCTGGCAAAAGCCACGGGTCTCAGACCATTCTCATGTTCCTGGTATGATATCACCCCCAAGCCTGTTAGCATCAGTGTGCAGGACATAAAGTTTTGTTGGATCTCGTAGGCCAATACAGGGCGTGGATAAGCTGATATATGATCTCATGAAAAGCTGTCTCACAATCAGGTGTCAACAGGCTCCAAATACTTCATTTGGATGGAAATACACTCCCTCAGTCTCATGGAAATTGACTTTTGTATTTTTGTGAGTTGGAGGATACCCTTGAGTGAGATTGAGTAAGGCGGATCACTCTTGAATAATCCTTGATGAAGCATACGATAGTAGCCACAAAAACAGAAATCTTTGCTGTTCTTTAAGATTATGGGGCTGGGGCCAGGTGGTCAGGGCCTCAACTTTACTCGGGTCTGTCTCTATCCCTTCAGTGGAAACTATGTGTCCCATACTTTACAGATGTTTGGAAGAATTGACATTTATCGATGGACAACTTCAGGCTGAAGTCTTCAATCGGTCCAGCACCTTGAATAATTGGATCTCATGTTCCTCCAGTGAGCTATCAAACACAATAACATTGTCTAGGTATACCAGGCACTCTAATAAGTTCATGTCCCCACTGCACGCTCCATCAGCCATTGAAAGGTGGCTGGGGCACCTGAAATCCCTTGAGGCATCCTCATGAACTCATAGAAACCAAGTGGGCAGATAAAGGCTGTCTTCTCATGGTCTTCTGGGGCCATCAGGATCTGGTAGTAGCCACTGTGGAGATCCAGCACGGAGAACCACTGGCTACCATTCAGGCTGTCTAAGCATCCGGGATGCAGGGCATTGTATACTGATCAGAGATAGTCTGTCAGTTCAAGGTACGATAATCTACACACATCCTTACTGTCCATTCTTTTCCTCACTACCACAATGAGGGAAGCATGTAGGCTTCTGGATTCTTGTATTACACCAGCAGCTAGCATCTCTTGCAAATGTCATCTCACATCGTCTAAGTCAGCAGATGCCAGTGACTCAGAGACCTCTCACGGAATGGCCTAGCATCATGCAGCCGGATATGGTGCTCAGCCCCTGTACACAGCCTACATCCCACTCCTTCAAAGAGAACACCCGGTCCTCTGGGCAAGCTTCTCACTGACTCTCACTTTCCATTCAGCTGGCAGCGAGGTCACAAAATTAAACAAGTCAAGCGTTACTCCATCACTTTTCCTGAACTCTTATTACTGGGTAGCACAGCAGTATCCGCTCAATGCACATTAGCCAGAGTGCAACCTCTGTTTACTCGAATCTCCCTGTCAGACACGTTATAAACTTGAACCATTACTTTTCTGGCAAAGCATGGGCTCTAGCAGGCAAAATACTTGAGCGACCAACAGCCCCTGGGGCAATTTTCCATCTCCTGGTGCATCCAGCATTAATATTTTATTCTTGACATCCTTTTTATACAAACATCTCCTTGTAGGATACATTGGGCATTTGGTGCCAAAATCAGAGGCTCGGGATCCTTTTCTAGACAACCCCAACCGGTTCCTCAGGGTCCACTCTTTCAGCACTCTCTCTGTGCCTCATAGGCCTTCTTCATCAAGGCCGGAATTTTTAACTCAATCAATCCGGGAACCTTGTTTTCATAACACAACTGTAGCCAGCCATCCAAACATATATGCATTTGTTCCAATCAATCAGCGGAACCCCATCATACAGTCCAGTAGGGGGGACATACTAAGGCCAGGGTCTCAACTCTGCCCTCCAGCCACAGAGGTGGGAAAGACAACCAAATTCAAATATAGCCAGAGTAGGGTAGGCTTTTCACTCAAGCCCCAAACATGTAGTCCTTCTAATGGTTGCAGGGTACATTAGACAAGTGCTTCTGATACCAGTCCTGGAACATAATAGTCACTTAGGAGCCACTGTCTAACACAGCTCAGGTGGGTACTCCATTCACTTTCACAGTAGTCTCCATGGAGGGACCCACCACTTCAGACCATTCAGGGGCATTGATTGGGATGGCTATCAGGCATTGACCCTGCTGGCAAAACTTTTCTGGGTGGCTCCCCTGGTGACCAGGCATAGGTTTTGTGATGCCAGGCCACTAACCTATTGGTAACTTTTCTCAAGTTCTCTGGCAGGTGACAAGCAGACTGAAAGTGTTCATCCCCCCACAGCAGTATGCAGAACCTGTCACTGTTGTCTTTGGAGGAGGAATCTCTTATCTGTTTAGCATCTCTGGGCCCCTGCAGTCTTCTTGAACTGGGGTTTATACCGTTGGGCCTCTGGATCTCCACTTATATTGGGGTTGAGGCAGCCCTTTGCAGCTCCCTCACCATCTCTCTTAAGTCCCTTATTTCTGCTCTCAAGTTGCCCTCAATCCAGGTCTCAGGGAAATGACATGCACTCCCTCCACTTTTAGGCTTGGGGAGCTGCTACAGATCTGGTTCCGTAGGTCTCAGTCAGTTCCTTAATCAATCATCTCAACTGTTCAGCCTTATCTGGCTCACTCTTTTCAGGGGTCTGGCAAGGGTTCACAGCCCCAGCATAGGGTTCCCAGCCCTCTTCATCAGTTTCAATCTCACGGATCTCTCTTATCAAGTGGCAATACTCGGGAGGGCTGGCTCTTTTGTCTTGCAGTTTGAGTTTCAGCAATATTACACTCAAAAATCTTGCTGACTTCAATATATGGTCTAATCTGACCTGGTTTAACACTTGACAGCAGGCACCCCGACTTTTCTGTGGGCTTTCTGCAAAGCCCTTTCTATCCTAGTAACAAAAGTAGACAATTTTCACTTCTGCACTGTTTAGCTTACTTGAACTTCCATAATAGATCATCTCCAGTTTCTGTGCTGCCAAATACCCTCTAAGGTGGTAAGATATTCTGCTGCAGTGGTCTCGGACTAGTGGCCAGTAGAAATCGAGATGGCTTCAGTGCAGGACCCCTCAAACTTTCCATCAACTGCTTCCTCTTTTCTCCCTAGGAACACTGCCACTCTTGTACCAAGGGAAGCATAGTCCATCAGGTCTCAAATCATCTTCCCCGAAGGCACTGGGACAGTACCAGAGAAAAGTCTCAACCTCAATATGAATCCAGTTGAATGGGGAATTACCACAGGGGTGACCAGTATGAAACTCTTGGGTGACCAGGAGATGTACCTGGGAAGGCAAAGGGGGTGTGGTCGCCTAGGATGTCTAATACCTTTACCAGGTTCCTGAGCAGTTCTCACTTCTGAGGCTAACAGTTTGAGCAGTTTTCTTTAAAGCTATTAGTACTAGGGGACCCACCGGGTAGCCAGACCACTACATACGTGAATAACCCTCCATCCCTTCTGGGCACCTTCGAGCTAAATCACAGAAATTGCAGGGTTTGTTCAAGCAAGTCAGCATATCACCCTTTACTTCCACTTTGAACATACACTTAACATGTTCTACAGTAGATACAATGTCAGCACTTTTAATCCCAAGGGGACAACCAGCAATAAAACAGCCTTTTGGGAGTCCATTTCCTCAGCTTCACACCATCTCATCAATTTGTGCACCATCAACTTAAGGGGTCAAGTTTTATCTTGGGGTGGTACTCCCCTCCATTTTCCTTGAAGTTAAACATAACAGGTAATTCCTTCATGTGGCCTCTAGAGGACACTAATCTCAGTGGTGCCTCAAGATGCCAACCCCAGGTGGCGCTATCCCAGGGCTACTACCCCTGCCTGCTGGATTACCAACAGATTGAGGGGCCTAGGTTCTAGGGAGGTGCCTCCACCCAGAGGTCAGGTTTGTAATGGTTGGTTGAGTTTGGTCACAGCCCTCTGGGACACTGAGACCCCTTCTAATCTCTCTAATGATCCCAACAATACATAGAAATTACAGTACCAATGCTCCACAGGTACACACGGTTCGACCATAAGGTACTACTTACCCTCGATACCAATTCTGAAGTTCGTCTCAGGAGGATCCCTGTGAAATAAGGTTGATCAACATACACAAACTAATGCAATGCCTGCTATATAGGTACTGACACTTGAGACACTTTAAAGTCAAGTTTGGTTTATTTAAGGAGTTGAACACAGGAAGGGAGATCAAGCTGATTGGCAGAATTAAATCACAGTACTGTGCACTCATACAGGGTCTTAAAAGTCACACTCTGGGTACCCAGGTTGGAGGGCTAGCCAGGTCCATTGCCAAGGTTGCCAGCAGGTGCAGATGGATAAGGTCCTGTAGGAAAAAAATATCTCAACATCCAATTGTAATCCAGAGTCGGATGGCTCAGTCCTTGAGAAATGAAATAAAGAAAATCAGATGAACACTGGTGATTGATAACAGGTCGCAGGGAATGCCTGATTTGTATTCACACTACAAGCTTAGAACCTGATGCAGATGGTTGTTCTGGATTGCCAGACAAACAAGGCAAAGAGATGAGATTCTACAGGCCAGGCCCAACTGCTTTGACTAGTGGGCGGTTTAGTCCGATTACACTCAGTTCAGCTTCGGCTTACACCACGGTGACAAGAGAACCGGAATAGCTATTCTCCACAAGCATTCAACATCTTTATATGTAAAGGAAATTACTATACCAGGCAGCTGCTCACAGATCCCGATTACACTTATTGCAAACACCGGGAGTTCACACAGCAGCTTCAGTTCCTGACAGACTGAGCGTGATCAAGCAAATTCTCCAGTCTTCTACAGGTTGAGCCTGGTTTCCACTTTAGCCTTCCTTCCTTTCAGACAACTCAGATTCAGTCAATTCAAGCTTGCAACCGCCACCGACCAACTGCAGGGCCTCTCACGTGCTTCCAGCAAAACTATACAATGCAGAAGCAAGAGCTCCTTCTCTCCTCATGGTCACAACGGATCTGATCTCTCAATTGCAGGACAGAACATTCTCTTGAGCGCCACCGGTCCAGTTGGTGGACTCTGCTCACTCCAAAGCTCTCTCAGTTGGTGCGAAAAGGCACCAAGGTCCAGAACTTCACTTCCTAGAATTACTAGCTATACCCCCATTGTAAGCCAGCTCCAGGAGACTCCAAATTCTGGTTGGTCCAAACAGCCTCCATTTTAAAGCTCCCTTTATTCCATTGGCCCAGCATAGCAGTTTAGTTCCAAAATGGAGGGCCACACACACAGAGTCCCAGCTGTAACAAAAGCAGGTTAGACAAACTACAATATTACTAATGCCTTAAATGTTTACAAGGAAACAGGTATATCTTTCAGAGTGTCTCCTTTAGCTTTCAGTGACCACAAAATGAAGCAATTGCCCCAGTTCAGGCAGAATTCGAGCAGGAAAACACCAGCACCCCTAGGAAAGCATCAATTATGTCTGCAAGCAGACAGCTCTTAAAGAGACAGTAGGTGGCAGCTCTACTAGCACTCACAGTGCCATTCTAGCGGCTTAAACGCTGAATGCCAGCAGGCAGGGTAACACTCAGTCAAGCTGCTAGGGAGTTTTTGGAACCCCCATTAGTAGGGGGTTACAAATGTAACTGATTGTTTAACTGCTTATACTGACTCAGTTACCTAATTATATTGCCTGTATTGTACTTCTACTGATGTGGAACATTTGTAAAAGATTGTCAGCTCAAAGGTACTTGTAATCCTAGACTCTAATAAATAAAAATAAATAAAATAAGTTCATTGAGGAGCCTGCTGCACCAGTCAGAACAGGCTCCCCAGATCCTCCAGCTCCTGTTTTGAGCTAAAACCAAGAATGTGTGCCAAGGAGCCAGCTGCAGCAGTCATAACAGGCTCCCCAGATTCCTCCAGCTCCTGTTTTGAGCTGAAACCAAGAACGTATACCAAGGAGCCTGCTGCAGCAGTCAGAACAGGATCCCAGATCTTTCCAGCTCCTGTTTGGGGCTGTAATCATGAAGGTTCACTGAGAAGCCTGCTGCAGCTGTCACACCAGACTCCCCAGACCCCTCCAGCTCCTGTTTGAGTTGTAACCTAGAAATTTCACTGAGGAGCCTGCTGCAGCAGTCAGAATATGCTCCTTAGACCCCTACAGCTCCCATTTGGAGCTTTAACCAAGAAAATTCACCAAGGTGCCTGCTGCAGCTGTCAGAACAGGCTCCCAGAACCCTCCACCTCCCGTTTGCAGCTGTAACCAAGAACATTCATGGAGGAGCCTACTGCCACAGTCAGAACAGCCTCCCCAGACCCCTCCAGCTCATGTTTGGAGCTATAACCAAGAAAGTTCACACAGGGGCATGCTTCAGCTCTCAGAGCAGGCTCCATACACCCCTCCATCTCCCATTTGGAGCTGTTTATTTATTTGAATTTTGGTAACTGGGTAGGACCACTGAGACAATTCCAGTCCTTTTTAGGATCGACCCGTGAAAGCACAGTGCAAAATACAAGTAGTACAATAGAATAAAACATAGCAGTACAAAAGAATGATAGTTAGCCACTAGTATGGACATACGGTACATGCAATTTTAAGCAACTAAATGTAGAACAAGGAGCAGAGTCCCAGAACTCTAGTCAAACATTGACATTATAAGATGTCCTGGTACAAAACAATGATTACAAATATCAGTTCTGAGAACAGTAACCACAGCACAGTTGAACAAGGTAATTTGTCACATAAAGGCAAAGTAGCAGGTGAAAGTAAAACAGTACCCAGACCTAAAGAGGCCCATGAAGGAGAGGAGGAGGAGGAGGTTAGAGGAAGCAGGAGCAAGTTGCAGAGAGAAGAGAGAGTACGTGGGTTTGTTGGAATAGGGAGAGAGGAGCAAAGAGAGTATAGGGAGATAGTGAGTTCCAGTTGGACACTGCAGCATAAGAAGGACTTACATGCAACAGTAAGCTGCAGATTGGGTCATGAGAAGGGGAGGGACACTGACCTGAGTGCATGTGGGGCTTGTTTTAGGTGGACAATTTCATTGAGACATAGTGGGGTGAACTTGTATGTCAGCTTGTGCATCAAACTCAGGGTAAAATATTGCAATTTGGAGACATAGGGCAGCCATCAGGGATGAGGAGGTTTCATTGTGGTGTGATGAATACTGACCCTAGGGAGAATCTTCCTACCCTATGGTAGGCAAGGTAAGGAAGTGACAAGTTAAATGCATTGCTAGAAAGCAGCAAAGGAGCACCATAGGTAGAGTGGAAGGAGTAGCGAGGAGGCAGTTTTGTTCCGAAGCTGAGGTGAGGTAGAGGCGGATACAGTAAAGGAGACCCAGCTTTTGGTTCAGCATCCTGACTAGGGTGGATACATGGATGCAGAAGGAGAGAGAGTTGTCAATGGTGACACTCAAGTGCTTAAAGTTGGACAGTCTCAAGTGTGTCACCATTAAGGGACCTGATGTTCAGAGTGGACATAGGAAGAGTGGAGGGACCCGATGGGAGAAGAGCATACATATATTTTTTGTATTGAGGATGAGCCGATTGCTCTAGAACCAGAGCTCAAGGTCAGAGTAGTCTGCAGTGAGAACATTGCCTATCCTGGTAGGGTCAGGGAAAGAGCAGTAGACAATACAGTTGTCTGCATAGATGTGAACAGTTGCTCCCCCACAGTGACTGGGCAAGTTATTGACAAAGAGGAGAATAGGATATTGCCCAAGACTGAGCCCTGTGGATCCCATGGGTTATGCTCTTGAGGCCAGAGAGAGAGAGAGAGCCACCCACTTAACTCTTTGGGAGTGGCAAGAGGTAGCTCTGTATCCGACAGATAGAGGAGATATCCATACCTGTATCCTCTAGCTGCTGAAGCAGAGACTGCTGCAGCAGGCTCCTCAGTGAATATTTTGGTTACAGCCCAAATGGGAGCTGAAGTGGTCTACGGAGCCTGTTCTGAATGCTGCAGTAGGCTCATGGGCAAATGTTCTTATTCTGTTACTAAGAATGTTCGAAGATGAACCTGCTGCAGAAGTCAGAATATGCTCCTATGACCACTCCAGCTCCCATTTGAAGCTATAACCAAGAAAGTTCATGGAGGAGCCTGCTGCAGCAGTCAAAACAGGCTCTGTAGACCACTCCAGCTCCCATTTGGAACAGTAACCAAAAACATTCACAGAGGAACCTGCTGCAGCAGTCAGAACATGCTCACAAGACCACTTCAGCTTCTGTTTGGAGCTGTAACCAAGAAAGTTCACTGAGGAGTATGCAATAGCAGTCAGAAAGGGCTCCCTATACCCACTAGCTTTCAACTGGAGCTGTAACCAAGAAAGTTCACCCAGGAGACAGTTGCAGCACTTCAGTACAGGCTCCCCAGGCCCCTCCTGCTCCTGTTTTGAGCAGTAATCAAAAGGTTTGCAGAGGCCTGATGCAGCAGTTAGAACAACTCAAAGACCTCTCCTGCTCCTATGTGGGCGTAACCAAGAAATTTTCCTGAGAGTCTGCTGCAGCAGTCAGAAAAGCTCCTGGACCACTCCAGCTCCCGTTTGGAGCAGTAACCAAGAATGTTCACTGAGGGTCCAGATGCAGCAGTCACAACTCTCCCCAGACTCCTCCAGTTCCCGTTTGGAGCGGTAACCATGAAATTTCTCTCAGGTGCCTGCTGCATGAATCAGAATGGGCAACCTAGACCCCTCCAGCACCCGTTGGAAGCTGTAACCTAGAAAGTTCAGTGAGGAGCCTGCTGCAGCAGTCAGAACAGGCTCCTCAAACCCTTACAGCTCCGTTTCTAGCTGTAACCAAGAAAGTTTGCCAAGGAGCCTGCTGTAGCAGTCAGAAAAGGCTCCCCAGACTCATCAAGCTCCTGTTTGGAGCTGTAACCAAAAAGTTTGCCAAGGAACCTGCTGCAGCAGTCAGAACAGGCTCCCCAGACCCATCCAGCACCTGATTGGGGCTATAACCAAGACGTACTCTGATGAGCTGGCTGCATCAGTCAGAGCAGGCTCCCTAGACCACGCCAGCTCCTGTCTGCAGCTCTAACCAACAATGTTTCACCGAGAAGCATGCTGCAGAAGTCAGAACAGGCTCAGCGGAACCATCCAGCTTCTGTCTGGAGCTGTAACCAAGAAAGTCACCCTACTGATTTAATGGAATCCAACAAAAACATCACCTCACTTCAAAGTCTTGGCCAGTTCAAAACCTACCTTCATCTCCACTCTCTGCCGCCAGCTCCTGTGACTGTCACTTGTAATCTGCTATCCCCACTTTCACTTGCCTCTCCCCTCCCTCACACCCTTCCCTCCCCCTCCCCATCCCTCCCTGGCTTTAGCACTCCACGAAACCTGACAAGGCCCTCAGCTGCTCCTCAGTTTCTGTTATTCCCTCTATCTCTCAACTTTCACTTTGAATCCGCCTACCTTGTTTCCAACCCTCCCTCTTTTGCCTTTATTCCACTGCTTGTGATTGTGTTTAATCTCATGATATGCATTGTTTATTCAAATTCCTGTTCTGTCCTGTACATATCTCCCTCAAATGTCTGTATTTGAGCTGGCTGAGTTGCTAATTTCAAACTTTGTTATGTTTGTATTGTTCTCCAATTTGACATGGAACCTTTATAAAGAGCCTTGGCTCAAAGGTACTTGTAATCCTAGAATAAATGAATAAATAAAGTTCACTGAGGTCATGCTGCAGCAGTCAGAAGAGGCTCCCAAACCCCTGCCACTCCTGTTTGGAGCTGTAATCAAAGGTTCACCGAGGAGCCTGCTGTAGTAGTCAGAACAGGCTCCCGAGACCTCTCAGCTCCCGTTTGGAGCTGTAATCAAGCAGGTTCATAGAAAGCCTGCTGCAGCAGTCAGAACAGACATCTCAAAACCCTCTAGCACCCGTTTGGAGCTTAATCAAGAAACTTCACCAAGGAGCCTGCTGCAGCATTCAGAACAGGCTCCCAAACCTCCACTCATGCTTGGGTTGTAACCAAGAAAGTTTGCCAGGGACCCTGCTACAGCAGTCAGAACAGGCTCTTCAGACCCCTCCAGCTCCGTTTGGAGCTGTAACCAAAAGTTTGTGAGAAGTCTGCTGCAGCAATCAGAACAGGCTCCCTGGACCTCTCCAGCTCATATTTGGAGTGATAACCAAGAATATTCATCTTGGAGCCTGCTGCAGCAGTCAGAAGGGCTCCACAGATCCCTCCAGCTGCTGTTCGGAGCAGTAACCAAGAGAGTTCGATGAGGAGCTTGCTGCAGAAGTCAGAACAGGCTCCTCAGACCACTACAGCTCCTGTTTTGAGCTGTAAACAAGAAAGATTCACCGAGGAGATTGCTGCAGCAGTCAGAAAAGGCTCCCAGAGCCCTTCAGTCCAACTTGGAGCTGTAAACAAGAAGGTTCAGAGAGGAACCTGCTGCAGCAGTCAGAACAGGCTCCCCAGACCCATCCAGCACCTGATTGGGGCTATAACCAAGACAGTACTCTGATGAGCTGGCTGCATCAGTCAGAGCAGGCTCCTAGACCACGCCAGCTCCTGTCTGCAGCTCTAACCAACAATGTTTTACCGAGAAGCATGCTGCAGAAGTCAGAACAGGCTCAGCGGAACCATCCAGCTTCTGTCTGGAGCTGTAACCAAGAAAGTCACCCTACTGATTTAATGGAATCAACAAAACATCACCTCACTTCAAAGTCTTGGCCAGTTCAAAACCTACCTTCATCTCCACCTCTTCCGCCAGCTCCTGTGACTGTCACTTGTAATCTGCTATCCCCACTTTCACTTGCCTCTCCCCTCCCTCACACCCTTCCCTCCCCTCTCCCCATCCCTCCCTGGCTCTAGCACTCCACGAAACCTGACAAGGCCCTCAGCTGCTCCTCAGTTTCTGTTATTCCCTCTATCTCTCAACTTTCACTTTGAATCCGCCTACCTTGTTTCCAACCCTCCCTCTTTTGCCTTTATTCCACTGCTTGTGATTGTGTTTAATCTCATGATATGCATTGTTTATTCAAATTCCTGTTCTGTCCTGTACATATCTCCCTCAAATGTCTGTATTTGAGCTGGCTGAGTTGCTAATTTCAAACTTTGTTATGTTTGTATTGTTCTCCAATTTGACATGGAACCTTTATAAAGAGCCTTGGCTCAAAGGTACTTGTAATCCTAGAATAAATGAATAAATAAAGTTCACTGAGGTCATGCTGCAGCAGTCAGAAGAGGCTCCCCAAACCCCTGCCACTCCTGTTTGGAGCTGTAATCAAAAGGTTCACCGAGGAGCCTGCTGTAGTAGTCAGAACAGGCTCCCGAGACCTCCCAGCTCCCGTTTGGAGCTGTAATCAAGCAGGTTCATAGAAGCCTGCTGCAGCAGTCAGAACAGACATCTCAAAATCCTCTAGCACCCGTTTGGAGCTTAATCAAAAACTTCACCAAGGAGCCTGCTGCAGCATTCAGAACAGGCTCCCCAAACCCCTCCACTCATGCTTGGAGTTGTAACCAAGAAAGTTTGCCAGGGACCCTGCTACAGCAGTCAGAACAGGCTCTTCAGACCCTCCAGCTCCCGTTTGGAGCTGTAACCAAAAAGTTTGTGAGAAGTCTGCTGCAGCAATCAGAACAGGCTCCTGGACCTCTCAGCTCATATTTGGGTGATAACCAAGAATATTCATCTTGGAGCCTGCAAGCAGTCAGAAGGGCTCCACAGATCCCTCCAGCTGCTGTTCGGAGCAGTAACCAAGAGTTCGATGAGGAGCTTGCTGCAGAAGTCAGAACAGGCTCCTCAGACCACTACAGCTCCTGTTTTGAGCTGTAAACAAGAAAGTTCACCGAGGAGATTGCTGCAGCAGTCAGAAAAGGCTCCCCAGAGCCCTTCAGTCCAACTTGGAGCTGTAAACAAGAAGGTTCAGAGAGAGCCTGCTGCAGCTGTCACAACTGACTCCCCAGACCCCCAGCTCCAGCAGGCTGTCAGAACAGGCTCTCTGGACCACTTCAGCTCCTGTTTGGAGCTGTAACCAAAAGTTCAAAATGGATCCTGATGCAGCAGACAGAACAGGCTTGCCAGACTACTCCAGCTCCTGTTTGGAGTTGTAACTAAAAATTCACACTAGATCCTGCCAGTAGCCCTAACAGGCTCCCAGACCCCTCCACCTCCCGTTTAGATCTGTGACCAAGAAGGTTCACGAGGAGCCTGCTACAGCAGTTAGAACAGGCTACAGACACCTCCACAGCTTCTGTTGGAGCTGTAACAAGAAAGTTCATTGAGGAGCATGATACAGAAGTCAGAACAGGCTCCTTAGACCACTCCAGCTCCAGTTTGGAGCTCTAACCAAAACGTTCACCAAGAAGCATGCTGCAGAAGTCAGAACAGGCTCACCAGAACCATCCAGCTCCTGTTTGGAGCTATAGCCAAGAACGTTCACTAAGGACCATGCTGCAGCAGTCAGAAGAGGTGCCCCAAACCCCTTCTGCTTCTGTTTCGAGCTGTAATCAAAAGGTTAGCAGAGGAGCCTCCTGCAGCAGTGACAACATGCTTACCAGACACCTCCAACTCCTGTTTGGAGTGCTACCTAAGAAAGTTCACCGAGGAGCCTACTGCAACAGTCAGAACAGACTCCCAGAGCCATCTTACTCCCATTTGGTGCTGTAACCAAGAAAGTTCACAAGGAGCCTACTGCAGCATTCAGAACAGGCTCCCAGATCCCTCCACTCCTGTCTGGAGTTGTAACCAACAGGATCACCGATGAGCCTGCTGCAGCAGTAAAGCAGGCTCCTATACCCCAGCAGCTCTTGTTTGGAGCTTTAACCAAAAAGTTTGCAGAGGAGACTTTTGCAGCAGTCAGAACAGGCACACCAGACCCCTCCAGCTCCTGTTTGGAGCAGTTAACAAGAAAGTTCACTCAGGAGCCTGCTGCAGCAGTCAGAACAGATTCCCCAGACCACTCCAGCTCCTGTTTGGAGGTGTAACTGAAAAGGCTTACTAAGCAACCTGCAGCAGTCAGAACTGCTCCAGAAACCTCTGCAGCTCCTGTTTTGAGCTGTAACAAAGAAAGTTTACCGATGAGCCTGCTGCAGCAATCAGAACAGGCTCCCCAGACCCCTCCAACTCCAATTTGAAGTGGTAACCAACAAAATTCATCTTGGAGCCTGCGGCAGCAATCAGAAGGAGCTCTGGAGATTCCTCCAACTTCCGTTTGGAGCAGTAACCAAGAGAGTTTGATGAGGAGCCTGCTGCAGCAGTTAGAAAGGGCTCCCCAGACCACTCCAGCTTCCTTTTCAAGCTGTAACCTTGAAGGTTCACCAAGAAGCCTGCTGCAGCACAGAACTGGCTCATCTGACCCTACAGCTCCCGTTTGAAGCTGTAACCAAGACTGTTCACTGAGGAGACAGGTGCAGCAATCAGAACAGGCTCCTCAGACCACTCCAACTTCTGTTTTGAGCTGTAACAAAGCTAGTTCACTGAGGAGCTGCTGCTCTGTACAACAGACTCCTCAGACCCTCCCCAGCTCCCATTTGGAGCTATAACCAAGAAAGTTCAACAAGGGCCTGCTGCAGCAGACAGAAGTGGCTCCCCAGACCACTCCAGCTCCCGTCTGTATCTGTATCCAGGAAAGTTTACTGAGGAGCATGTTGAAGCAGTCAGAATGTTCTCCCCAGACCCATCCAACTCCTGTTTGGAGTTGTAAACAAACGTTCACCAAGAAGCATGCTGCAGCAGTAAGAATGGGCTCTCCAGATGCCTCAGCCCCGATTTGGAGCTGTAACCAAGAAAGTTCACCAAGGATCCTGCAGCAGCAGTCAGGTAGGCTACCCAGATCACTCCAGCTGCCGTTTTGAGTGGTAATCAAGAACAGCCAATGAAGATCCTGCTGCAGCAGTCAGAAAAGGCTCCAAGTCCCTCAGCTTCTGTTTTGAGCTGTAACCAAGAAAGTTCACTGGGAGCCTGCTGCAGCATTCAGAACAGGTTCCTCAGACCCCTACAGCTCCCATGTGGAGCTGTAACCAAGAAAGTTCAACAGGGAGCCTGCTGCAGCTGTCAGAACAGGCTCCCAGACCCCTCCAGCTCCCATTAGGAGCTGTAAACAAGGTTTGCTGAGGAGCCTGCTGCAGCAGTTTAAACATTCTCTGCAGACCCCTCCAGTTCCCATTTTGAACTGTATCCAAGAAGGTTCACTGAGGAGCCTGCTGCAGCAGTAAGAACAGGCTCCCAAGACTCCCCAGCTCCTGTTTGTAGCTGCAACCAAAAATGTTCACCAAGGAGCCTGCTACAGCAGTAAGAACAAGCTCTCCAGACCCCACTGGCTCATGTTTGGAGCTGTAACCAAGAAAGTTCACTGAGGAGTCTGCTGAAGCAATCAGAAAAGGATCCTCAGACCCCTACAGCTTCTGTTTGGTGCAGTAACCAAAACATTTTCCAAGGATCCTACTGTGGCAATCAGAACAGGCTCCCCTGACCCCTCCAGCTATTGTTTGGAGCTGTTGCCAACAAGGTTCACAAAGGAGCCTGCTGCAGCAGTTGGAACAGCCTCACCAGACCCCTCCAGCTTCCTATTCGAGCTGTAACCTAAAAGGTTCACTGAGGAGCCCGCTGAAGCAGTCAGAATAGGCTGCCAAGACTCCTCCAGCTCCTGTTTTGAGCTATAACAAAGACAGTTTACCGAAGCCTGTTGCAGTAGTCAGAACAAGCTTCCCAGACCCCTCCAGCTCCCATATGAAGCTGTAACCAGAAGGTTCACTGAGGAGCCTGCTGCAGCTGTCAAAACATTGCAGTAACCAAGAAAGTTTTCTGAGGAGCTTGCTGCAGCAGTCAGAACTGGCTCCTCTGACCCCTCCAACTCCCATTTGGAGCTGTAACCAACAAGATTTGCTAAAGAGCCTGCTGTAGCAGTTGGAACAGGCTCCCAGACCCCCCAGCTCTGTTTGGAGCTGTAACCAAAAAGTTCAAGGAGCCTGCTGCAGCAGAGAACTGGCTCCCAAACCACTCCATCTCTGGTCTGCAGCTGTATCCAGTAAAAGTTTACTGAGGAGCCTGCTGCAGCATTAGAACTGGCTCACCAGACCCCTATAGCTCCTGTCTTCAGCTGTCACAACAGACTCCTCAGAATCCCTCCCCAGCTCCCATTTGGAGCTATAACCAGAAAGCTCAAGGAGCCTGCTGCAGCAGACAGAACTAGCTTCCCAGACTGATCCAGTTCCCATCTGTAGCTGTATCCAGGAAAGATTACTGAGGAGCATACTGCAGCAGTCAGAACATTTTCCCAGATCCCTCAGCTCCTGTTTGGAGCTGTAACCAGAAAGTTCACCGAGGATCCAGCTGCAGCAGTCAGAACAGGCTATCCAGACCCCTCCAGCTGCCATTTAGAGGGTAACCAAGAACATTCAGTGAAAGCCTGCTGCAGCAGTCAGAAAGGGCTCCCAAGACCCCTCCTGCTTCCATTTCAAGCTGTAACCAAGAAAGTTCACAAAGGAGCCTTCTGCAGCATTCAGAACAGGCTCCTCAGACCACTACAGCTGCAATTTGGAGCTGTAAACAAGAAAGATTTGCCGAGGAGCCAGTTGCAACACTCGGAACATTCTCCATGAACTCCTCCAGTTCCCATTTTGAGCTGTAAGCAGAAAGTTCACCCAGGGCCTGCTGCAGCAGTAAGAATAGGCTCCCCAGACCCTCCAGCTCCTGTTTGGAGCTGTAATCAAAACGTCCACAGAGGAGCATGCTGCAGCAGTCAGAAGAGCTCCCCAAACCTTCCCACTCCCATTTGGAGCTGTAATCAAAAGGTTTGGTGAGGAGCCTGCTGCAGCATTGAGAACATGCTAACCAGACAGCTCTAGCTCCCGTTTGGAGGCGCTACCGAAAAAGTTCACCGAGGAGCCTGCTGCAGCAATCAGAACTGGCTTCCCAGACCTCTCCAGCTCCCATTTGGAGCTGTAACCAAATAGGTTAGCAGAGAAGCCTTTTCAGCATTCTGAACAGGCTTCTCAGACCACTATAGCTCCCATTTGGAGCTGTAACCAGAAAGTTCACTGAGTAGCCTGCTGCAGCAGTCAGAAAAAGCTCCCAGACCACTTCAGCTCCCATTTGAAGCAGTAACCAAGAACGTTCACTGAGGGTCCAGCTGCAGCAGTCAGAACAGGCTCCCCAGGCCCCTGCAGCTCCTGTCTGAAGTGTAACAAGAAGATTCACCAAGAAGCCTGCTACAGAAGTCAGAACGTTCTCCCCAGACTCCTCCAGCACCCATTTGGAGCAGTAACTAAGACGGTTCTCTTAGGAGCCTGCTGCAGCAGTCAGAATGGACAACGCAGATCCCTCCAGCTCCTGTTGGAAGCTGTTACCTAGAAAGTTCAACAAGGGCCTGCTGCAGCAGTCAGAACCTGCTCCTCAAACCCTTAAAGCTCACATTTCTAGCTGTAACCAAGAAAGTTCACAGAGGAGCCTGCTGCAGCAGTCAGAACAGGCTCCCAGACATCTCAAGCTCCTGTTTGGAGCTGTAACCAAGATGATACACTGATGAGTCTGCTGTATCAGTCAAAACAGGCTCTCTAGATTACTCCAGTGCCTTTTGGAGCTCTAACCAAAAACAGTTCACCGAGAAACATGCTGCACTAGTCAGAACAGGCTCACCAGAACCATCCAGCTCCTGTTTGGAGCTGTAACCAAAAAGTTCATTGAGGAGTCTGCTGCAGCAGTCAGAAAAGGATCCTCAGATGCCTACAGCTTTCATTTGGAGTGGTAACCAAGAATGTTTTCTGAGGAGCCTGCTGGAGCAGTCAGAACAGAATCCCTGACCCTTCCAGCTCCTGTTTGGAGCTGTAAACAAGAAAGTTTGCTGATAAGCCTGCTGCAGAACTCCTCAGAACAGGCTCCTCAGTCCCCTCAAGCTCCCATTTTGAGCTGTAACCAACAAGGTTTGCAAAGGAGCCATCTGCAGCAGTCAGAACAGACTCCCCAGACCCTTCCAGCTACTGTTTGGAACTAGAACCAAGAACGTTCTCTGAGGAACATGCTGCAGCAGTCAGAACAGTTTCCCAGACCCTCCAGCTCCCGTTTGGAGCTGTAGCCAAAGGTTTGCTGAGGAGCCTGCTGCAGCAGTCAGAAGAGTTTCCCAGACTATTCCAGCTCCCATTTGGAGCTGTAAGCAAGAAGGTTCACTGAGAGCCTGCTGCAACAGTCAGAACAGACTCCCCAGACTTCTTCAGCTCCTGTCTGGAGCTGTAACCAAGAAAGTTCACTGAAGAGCCTAATACAGCAGTCAGAACAGGCTCGTCAGTCCCCTATAAGTTCTGTTTGGAGCTGTAATGAAGAAAGTTCATGGAGGAGCCTGCTGCAGCAGTCAGAACAGTTTCACCAGACCCCTCCAGCACCCGTTTGGAGCTGTAACAAGAAGGTTCTCTGATGAGACTGCTGCAGGAATCAGAACAGGTAGTGGGAGTTTAGGCTCAGCATTGTACTACCCTGTTAGCTACATTGTCTGATTGCTTTAATTCTTTCCTGTTGGCAGAGTACCTGACAGATTATTTTTAGTTCCAGCGGCTGGAATTTTTTTTTTATGTTTGTGTGGACCTTAATTCAGATTTACTGTTTGCCTTGTTGTACTGCTGTTTGTCTATCTCTTACTTCGGAGCTCCCCACAGGCTGCACATGCACAGTGTAGCTCAGTCTCCTACTGTTGTATTTGATGGCTGAAAATAAGTATCTTAAACACATCTAGGTCTTGGTAATAAGGAAAACATGCACCTAAGAAATCTAGGCCTTCTCCGTTTACTTCCTTACAGCACAGACATAAAGGAAAAGTGATCTGAAGCACATACACAGGAAGTACATTTCTCATTGCTGCACTAACATTTCTTAAAGCTGTACTGTCTCTAACAGTTCTTAAAGCTATACTGCATGTAACAATTCCTCCTGACTTAGCTAGAAAGTACATTAGTCGATAATTCAGAGTAATATGAAACTATTAAAGTTATTACTGCAATGTCCTTTTAGTTAGTGCATGTCATTAGATTATATCTCTACAAGTCCATTCTCTTTGGTGGACATCTTATATGTCCTGACTGATGTAGTAGGACCGGAGGCTGTTGCTCTGGAATCTGATTAGCATCAGCCACATCTTGTCGCAAAATGCTGTGGTTCCACTTTCTCTTCCTGTTCTTGTTCTGGAAGAAATAATGCTGGATAACTACCCTGACTCTGAGTATCCTTTTTGTTCTATCTCAGTTCTAGTACATAATTGGTCCACATGTTTTCCTCTCCTCTGGTTAGTCAGTTAAACAGTAGACACAACTTTTCCAAACTTTTTCCACCTCGCCTTCTATCCATGTCTTTGGGCCTGCATAAATCCTGACCCACACAAGATCATTGGGTTTGAAGGATCTGGTGTTAGGAAGCATTTCAGTTATTGACTTATAACCTTAGTGTGAAGAAGGTCCAATTGAGTTTGAATCTGATGTCCAAATAACAATTCTGCAGGGGATATTCCTGTGACACAATGTGGTGTTGTTCGATACATTGCAAAGAAAATCCAAAGGGCTATTTGTATTGCTGCCGGAGTAGTAGGATTAGCTTTGTCTATACTCTTTTATAAGTCTGAATCAGGCATTCCGCTTCACCATTTGATCTTGGATGATAGAGGTGAGAAAATATGGTGGATACCACATTGCTGGCAAAATGCTTGGAATTCAAGGGACGTGAACTGTGGTCCGTTATCCAAGACAATCACTTGCAGAAAACCAAAGGTAGCAAAGACAGATTTCAACACTTTGATGATACTCTCAGTAGTTGTTGAAGACATTTATGAATTTCTGGTCATTTACTATGAGCATCAGTTAAGAGTTACCACATAGCATTTAAATGAGGGCCCTCTTGAATCAGTATGCAACCTTTGCAAGGGTTTTCAGGTGATTCCCAATGGTGAACTGGAGATCTTGCCAGATTTCTCATCGATACAGCACAACCTTCGCATCTTTGTGCAACCTGGTGTATGTCTCTGTCAATGGAAGGCACCTTACATGAAGTCTGGCTAGAATTTCATTTTAACAATGCCTGGATGGCCCACATGCAAAAGAGTCAAAACATTTGAGTGATAACATTGGGGTACTATGACATGCAATCCCCATAGAAAACACCCTCTGCAATGGACAAATTGCTGTCTCTTTGTATAGTAAAGCTGTAGTTCAGCTGAACAAGTAGTGCCTTGGCCACCCTTCAAGCGTATACTGATACACTTGCTCAAAATTACATCTTAACTGGTCGCTTTTGCAATGTCATTGGCTAGTACTGAAGCTGATCTAACTGTTGTAGCTCCATTGCACATACAACAGTAGAATCCTCCATATCTTTGAATTGCACTGGAAAACTATTTGGCCCCAACTGGCATACTAATGGCTCCTCTGTATTCCCACATCAAACTCCATTTCTCTGGATATTGGTAACCTCGACAAGGCATCCTCATTTCCATGCTGGTCCGTTAGTTGGTATGTAACCTTGAAATTATAGGCAGACAAAATTAATGCCCATCATTGAAGTTGGCTAGTGACTGTCTCCTTTTCTGGACTGAAAATTGTCACTAGTGGCTTGTGATCCGTCCTCAGGTGAAACTTGCAACCTAGCAAATATTGATAGAATTTCTGGACTCCAAACACAATTGCTAATGCCTCTCTCTGAATCTGGGCATAACTCCTTTCAGCTGCAGTGAGTTTATGTGAAGCATGGGCTATTGTCTTTTCCACTCCTTCTGGATCTGAATGGAAAAGGACAACTCCTATACCCACAGGGCTAGCATCACAGGTCAATGTAATAGGTAAGTTAAGGTCATAATGAGTTAACTTATTCACATTGGTTAGAGAGACCATGATGGCTTGAACTGCCTTACTGTGGCCCTTGGTCCACTTCAATGGAGTACCTTATGTAAAAGTTCATTTAGGACAGCACATTTAGTAGCTAGCCAGGTATGAAACGGTCATAGTAGCATGCCATACACAAGAATAAGTGCAACTCTGAAGCATTCTGTGGTTCACATGTATAATGGTTTCCGCCTTTTCATTATTTGGACAAATTCTGTCTTTATCAATATTGTGACCTAAGTTTGTGACACTTAGTTGACAAGATTGGCATTTTCTCTCCAGTCTGAATCCACTGTGTTGCAATCTCTCTAAAGTCTTTTGTAGATTAAGTAAATGTTCTCTTCTGTCTTGTCCATGACAATAATGTCACCAATAACAAGCAACACCTGGTATATCACCCACCGTTTAGCAATCACATTTTGAAAAATAGCCAGTGTGGAACTATGGCCATGACATAACCGTCTGTACTTGTACAGTCCTTGGTGTTTATTAATCACTACAAATTTCTGACAGTCTGTATCCAACTCCACTTGAAGTTACACATCAGCGAGTCCAGTTTAGAGAACCCCACACTACCATTCAGTCTATGAAAAAGTTCCTCTGGTAAGAAATAAGGAAGTACATCTGTACTAAGTACTGGATTAAGTGTCAACTTAAAGTCTCCACATATTCGAACCTTACCATCCGGTTTAGATACCACCACAATTGGAGTAGCTCAGTCTGACCTTGAAATCTTTTCCAGCACACCTGCTTTCCAGTCTGTCCAGTTCTGCCCCAACCACGGTTTTAGGCAAACGGAAGTTTCTGTAGTTTACAAAACTTAGGGACTGCATTAGGCTTTGTAGCTAGCTTGGTTTTAGCAGTTATGCAACATCCCAGGCCTTTTCACAACTCTGGATACATGTCTAAATCTCCCAAGCTTGGATGGATTACTGCTTTGTGGTACCTGGACAGCAGCAAGTAGGCCAAAATCTGCTAGATCAATATGAAAGTTTAGAAGAAATTAGGCGTCTCTGTGCAAAATGTTGACACCTTTTTTGAAACTAGAAAAGTTAAAGGTGTACAGGAGAAACAGTCCTGCGTCTAAAGTGGTAAATGAGTACAGTGGCTGAATTGGTTGCCCTTCAAATGCACACAGCAACTTATTACAAGGAGGCAATGGTGGCTTATCCAGATCAAACAATGTTTGAAGGTTAATAAAAGTAACTGGGGAAGCAGTCTACCATTAAATGCAACTAGCGCCTCAGTTGTGGCAATTAAATAACACATACTGTAGAAAGGAGGAACATCTTTAGTCTGCATTTGTGGTGCAATAGGAACCACTGCACTGTCTGTGCTCTCTGAATTGACCACTGCAGTTCTCCTGCTTCTGCAAACCTTAGCAATATGACCCTGATGACATTTACATGCATGGCACTGAACTTCTCTGAATTTGTACTGGTTCCTGCTAAGCTGAGAAGACCCACATGATGCACATTCGTACAGGCCATGCAGTTTGGGTAGAGTGGTTGAATTTTTCTTTGAAAACAGTAGTTTGACTTAGGTTTGAGCTGTCTCATTTTGGGGTTTACTGCAGTTACCTGTACCTCATTTTTAGTGTCTGTCTTAGCATGTGCTTCATTTTGTGCAGCATCATACATTTGTGCTAACAGTAAAAGTTCATCAGCAGACTTCTTGACACTTACAAAGTAATTGCTGAATATGATGTTCATTATGCAACCCCATAACAAACTTATCAGCTAAATTAGATTCAAGATGCTCCCTGCTCCACTCACATGTGACAGCTAAGCGTTTCATCTCAGCCAAATAAGATTGTAATGACTGACCTGGTTTCTGCTGGTAACTAGAATTTATATTGTTGAGCCCTTGGGAAAGTTGTTAAACAATATTGTGAGTTCAATTTAGCTTTAGCTCTGATATGACAAATCCTCTGGCGGTCTGTTGCACACAGACTGCATAAAGTTTGAAGGTTTCACTCCCAAGAAAGTACAAAAAGCAGCTTGAATAAGTATATCCTGTATCTTAACATTTGCAGATTTTATGGCAGGATTAAGTAATAACCATTGATCAAACTGTATGGACCATGTATCCCAGTCTGTTCCTGTAAAATCTCAAAGCTGGCTGAAGATTCCATTATATAGCACAGTTCCAAATTGCTTACTTGCCTCCAATGCAGAAAGTTACAAAATTATATAATTCAGTAAGCTGGAGCTATGACAATTTTGCCATCCATCATTGCGGTTTATTGTATTTGGTGGCGAAAATAAGCACCTTAAACACACCAGGGTCTTGGTAATAAGGAAAATACGTACCAAAAATCTAGGCCTTCTCTGTTTACTTCCATACAGCACAGACATAAGGGAAAACTAATCTCAATCACACATTCAGGAAGAATCACAGGAAGTACATTTCTCAAAGCTGCACTAACATTTCTTAAAGCAGTACTGTCTCTAACAGTTCTTAAAGTGGTACTGCATATAATAGCTACCTTTTCTTTTGACTAAGTTTTTCCACTCTGACTAGGGAGCTTTTCTCAGAAGGTACACTTCCATGAATTTTAACCTGTACTCCCTTCTCTGTTTACAGGCTCCCCAGACCCTCCAGCTCCCATTTGGAGCTGTAACCAGAAAGTTCACTGAGGAGCCTGCTGCAGCAGACAGAACAGGCTCCCAGACCACTCTAGCTCCTGTTTGGAGATGTAATCAAGAAAGTTCACCAATGAGCCTGCTACAGCAGTCAGAACAGGCTCTCAGACCCCTCTAGCTCCTGTTTGGAGCTGTAAGCAGAAAGTGTGCCAAGAAGCCTACTGCAGCAGTCAGAACAGGCACCCCAGACCCTCCAACCCTCCAACCCCTGTTTGTAGCTGTAACCAAGAAAGTTCCCCGAGGAGCCTGCTGCAGAAGTCAAAATAGGTAGCTGGGGTGAAGGGCTCATCATTGTGCTACCCTATTAGCTACAGTGTCTGATTGCTTTAACTCTTTCCTGTCAGCAGAAAGCACCTGATAAGATTGTTAGTAGACAGTCTGGAGGCCTGTTGGTTTTTATTAAAGTAGGAATTTATGATTCTGTTTTTGTTGGAAAATACAAAATAATTTTATTTCACTTAAAGTTGGGTTCAGTAAAAAGATCTTCTGCCTTATTAGTGGATATGTACCTCCAAATAACTTCAATTTACTCCCTTCTATTTTGGAGGAGCTGGAAGATCTAATTTTTGAAGCTCAGTGTAGATTCCCAGAACTTGACATATTGCTCATGGGGACTGTAACACTAGAATAGGGTCTTGGGATGGCCTGATTGATAAATCAGTTTTCAGTATACAGTGAATCCCTTGTTTCTAATTTCGAGATGTTCCAGGGATGATAAAGTGAATGTTTCAGGGAAAAAATAATAGGTATATTGAGCAATTCTGATCTGTATCCACTTAATGGTAGAATACAAGGGGATAATAATGGGAGTTTACATATATCTCCACAAGAGGTTCTTCTGTGATTGACTTAGCTTTATGGTCTGGGCTATTGAAACATGGAGTAGCCTATATGTGGTGGTATGTTCGAAAGTGATCATTTTCCTTTAATTCTGGAGTATTCTGGACAGAAAGTAATTGATGTACCTTTAGATAATCCAGTACAATTTTAGATATTAGATCTTCTAAAATTATTAAAGGTATAATAATGCAGAGACTGACATTATTCCAATCCTGAGTTCTTCAGTTTGTCTGAAAATATAGTTAGGCTGCAGGAATTATTACTCTTGCAGTTGTCTCATATGATGGACAATTTATACTCAGCTATAAGAGAGCAGCTACTGTAGATTATACCATCAAGTACAGTAATAACCTCAGTCAGATAGGATGGTTTGATTCTAGTGCCAGAATCTTAAAGCTGAAATAAGAAATATATATAAAAACACAGAAAATATTCAACTAAAGCATTATTGAAATAACTAAATATAAAAGCGTAGTAATTATAAGAGGTTGTAAAAAAAAAAACTTTATTATGAAAAAGATGGGACTTAAAGCTGGAGGCTGTAAAATCAAATAATTCTGGCTCTTTGTGGCCAAAGGGACTAATGTCTTTAAAGACAGAATTGATACTTACATAGAAGAAGATGTATAGCTTAAATACTTTTCAGGTATTTTTTTTGATCTATCAGAAAACATTGAGATTCCATCAGTTTGGAATAATACACAGTATGAAATATACATAACTAATGCTGAACTTTATTTGGCAATTGTTTCCTTAAAAACATAAAGCTGCAGGCCCGACGGTATCCGGCGAAGTTTACTTAAGTCATTCAAGTTTTGGTGTAGATTGCTGGCCAGGTATTTTAATCAATTTATCAGATTCAATGATTTCTCTGTAATATGGAAAGGAGCCAACATTATTCCAGTGCATAAAAAGGGCAGCAAGACTGAGCCAGCCAAGTATTGCACAATTAGTCTTTTGGATGTAAGTCTAAAGATATTTTCCAAAATTACTCTTCAAAAATTAAAAGTTCAGGTTGAAAACTGGAGGCATTGTTAAATATCAAGCAAGATTTGAAAAAATTATTCTGCTACAGATCATGGGCCAGATATTCAAAACTTTGCCCGGGCTAAATTAGCACTGCCTGGCAGGCAAACTTAGCCTGGAGCACAAAGCAACTATATTCAAAAGGAAATAGTCCGGTTGCTAATCCTGCTGAATATAGCAGCCTAAGGAAGCCAGGCAAATTGGTCTGGGAGTGCTGGGCAAAAATAGCCGGGAATAAGACAGCACTGAATATAGCAACAGGAAGTGCAAACTGCAACTGCAGCTCATTAGACTCTGTAGCAAGCCAGTGTTGCAGGTGGAGAACATTGTGTGTGATTGCACAGAGATGTCTCACAGCTACTGCAAACACACCTCTCAACCCCTGCCTCATCAACCAGGGACAAGACTTAAAAAATCAGGGACAAAGGTTTAAAATCAAGGACACATCTTAAAAATTGGTGCTATCCACTCAGAAAACTGGTAGGATAAGTGGTGTAGTGTAAAATGCATTTTCTAAGGAAGAACACAACTATGACATTAATGTTTGACATTATTTTATCATTACACACCCCTGCTTGGTCATGGAAACACAAGTTTTAGAAAAGACAAGTAAAACACTGAGGTAAAATCAGGGATGTCTGAAAATCAGGGACAGTTGAGAGGTATGACTGCAAACAATTGAAAGGCTTGCCTGTAATTATGTGGGAAGAGCTCCTCCCCACAGCCTATGTAAATAGATCATCTGACTTCCACCTCTGCTTAGGCGAGTCACACTAGCTGTGTGATGCTGGTGCTTAGCTGCTCTTCCTTGTTCTGTGTGTCTGTGCCTCTCCTCGTTGTTCTTTATTTGTTTTCTCTCTCCCCCGATAGCCCTCCTTGTCATTCGTCTTCCTTTGTTTCGATGGGGATTTACTTATTCTCTTTCCCTCTGCTGACCGTGTTCTGTGGTCTCTGCCCGGCTATCCCTTGCTACTTGTTTGTTTCTTCTACTTTCTTGAGCAACCCGTGGCTCCATGCCCAGCTTAGTTCCCATCTCGGCCTGACTTGCCGGCATCTGTCAGGAGCCTTTCTGAACACTGCTGATCTCCCTCCAACTGCTGGTTTCTGACATCGCTGAAGCTCCTGCAACAATTCGCCGCCCTGTCCCCTTTCCTTGGGGTTTCTGCCACTCACTTGCTCGTTCGCTGTTAACGCCTGACCAGCCACCATTGCCTCTCTCCAGCTCAGTGAATACGCTTCCTCGCTGCTCTGGTCAACCCGTATGTGCCTTTGCTGCTCGGGCAACCTATCTGGCTTCCACCCACTGGTTCACGGGACTCCTGCCGCACTAACTGGCACATAGTTGTTTTGCCTGCTGCTGAGCGCCTGCCTCCCTGCACCGCTTCTCAGGACCTCCACTCTGGCTGTGCGCCACCAACCCATTGCTTAAGCCTTGTTCCTCCGCAGCTGCCTCCTGGATGACTGGCCTTCTGTGCCTTCCTGCCTGCCAGAGCCTTCAGCTCCTTATTTCCCCACTGGCCTTCGCTAGTGTCTGGCTGCCTCAGCACACTCTGTTTTGCCTTGTTGGCTTCTAATTTTGCATTTTGCCATTGTGGGCCCTTCAGGAAGGATACTCCTCTTCTACAGCTCTGATGACCTTGCCAATTCTCTGCATTGCTTGCAATGCTATTTCTACCCATGGCATGCTTGCTGAGCATTTGAATCTCCTGATTGCACCTCTCTCGATGTATTGGCCAGACCGGATCACGTACCTGTCTGCTACAGCTGAAGGTAATTCTATAAGCATGGTTCCTTCATTTTTTCTATGGTCAGTTCATTCGTCATTGGCTGGGTGAGGTGCTACAAGTCATTTATTCTGAACTGCACCCTCTTTCATGATACCTCTGCAACTGGCATTTCACCACCTGCGGACTCGCATTTGATGATGTATTTTAGATGAACGTTCTTGGGAGACTGTTCTGTACCTGTTTCTCTATGGCAGCATGCAGGCAATAGTAATCAGACCCTGGTGTACCATACTATAAGGATACGGCTATCTGCCATTTGAGTGGCTTGCTCTGCATATATCGATGCCAGTATTATCTTCCTAAGCTACTGATGACTTCTATGCAAACCTCTGGTTCCCTGAATTCCTAGCATGTCAGTACCTAGGGCTGTCTCACTGAAGGTATTAGCCCCTATACTTGCTATGCTACAGCATTCCCATACTCAGTCTTGTACTGCATGGTCTATTCTGCATTTCACTGAAACCAGGTAACTCCTAATTATTCGGATAAGTGGCTGGTCCTCCCACTTCCAAGCTATCAGACTACCTCAGTGCTTATTCCGCAGCTTCAGGTTACTTTCTTTTCCATCTGCCTGGCCAGCATTGGGCCTCAGGATTTGGACCTCTGTCAGCCTACCAACTCTGACTGGGCAGCAGGTTCATTACTTGCCTCCATTCTGCCTCTCGTCCAGCCTGGTGTTCAATATCCGTACACCATGCTTACTGGTGCCACACTAGTCGGAGGTTGCCTCGTCAGATGCTTAGCTCTTGCACCGCTTCTTCCTGCTTTAGCCTCCATCAGTTCTTCCCTATAGAGCTTCTGCAGAGCTTGTATGGTTCCTCAGGCCTTCTCCTTAAGGGTGCTTTTGGATGTTCCATTCTGCTCCTCGACATGCCTGCCTGCAATGTTTCACGTGATCATACCTTTGCTTCACTCCTAGACTCCAGATTCAGGATGTTCTTTGCCTCATTAGGTTGCCTGCTCTTATGCCAAGATATTCGCTGCGATCTCTGCCATCCTAGAGCTGCAGGATCCATTGGTCTCCACCATTGTTTTCTTTCCTACATCTGCTTTACAGTGCCAATGCTACTTTGTACTTACCTAGCTCAGGATGCTATCTCCATTCAATACCTACTTCCTCGCCGCCTCACCCAGCTCGAGGCCTGGAGATTCACAGCTTTACAACCTGACTTTGGCCTTTGGGCAGGAGGTTTACCTTCTTCTACTCTGTGCCTGCCTCATTCAGCTTGGGGCTTTGGAAATTCACAGCTTCCATGACCTGCCTTCGCCCATCGGACTGGAAGTTTACCTTCATGCTCTACTTCTGCCTCGCCTGATCGGCCTGGAGATTCCCGCATTCTACTATACACTTACCTACTGCCGTGTCAGCCAGCGGAAGGTCCTTATTATGGATCACGTCTGGCTGTTTCTTACGTTCCTCCTCTATTATTGGATGCTTGCCCTGCTGCTTCAGCTGTGTGGAATTGCTGCTGCTTCACCCTTTCCAGGACTCTTAGTTGCACCTCTCCTGCAGACCTTATCCTGATTGTGCTCTACCGCTTTTGACTTGTGCCAATACTACTCCATTTGACTCAGCCTGTTCAGTTATCTCAATCCTGGACTCTTATGCTTTCGACTATTCGGGTTTTGTCCTGTTATTGCTGCCTCAGACATTGCATAACTATAGTTTGGATGCTATTCCTTGTCAAGTTGCCATCTCTATGCCACAGTCTCATCGATGTGCTCCCTGCCATCCCTTGATCTAATGGATCCATCAGTTCTGACACCATTCCATTCTCCATGTCTTCCTTGCAAATGCGGTACTACCTGTTTCTAACCTGACTCTAGATATGTCTCCTGGAGGCTGTATGCCACACACTATTCCTACTGGCTGACCTCCATAGGTCTGGCTGTGTTCCTGTTGCCTGGAGCTAGTCACCTCTCTCTTACTTCTCCAGCTGACGGCAAGCTGCGCTTCTCGTTGAGGGACCAACTGCCACGCCTATGCTACCAGCAGACTCATGAGTCTGTATGCACTTCTCATACCTGGAATCATCCGCCTCTCCTGCCTCTCCAGCTGTCGGTTCGCTGTGCTTTCCTCAGGGTCTGATTGCCATGTCCTGTTCCTTCTCATCTGCCTTCATGGGTGCAATCCCTGCTCCTTCTACCTCTCACTTCAGATTAGCAGTCTAACTGACTTGCTTCCTTTGGCTCACCTTATTCTACTACTTGGATGCTTCATAAATTGCACCAGGATCTCTGATTATCACATACAGCATGCCATTCCAGCTCAACTCTACAGCAGTTGCTTCATATCAATTCCTAATGATTATATTTATCAGAACTGAATTAGTCACTTTCGATAGCCTGGCCTCAAGCCTTTTCTCATTCTTACGTACTATACAAGCCCTATTAGAAACCTTGAAATCATACTATGTCTAACTTGTTCTGCCTCATAGACATCAAGCTTGGATGCAGTTATCTTCTAGTCTCCTGTATTGATTTCGTCAGTCATCAACTTCATCTCAAACATTCAATCCTTGGATTCGCCCCTATCAACTGAAGCACAGAATATGGTTCTTCAATATATCTACTCCCCATCATTCAGAATTATACATGGATTCTCAGACTCTGACTTTATTGGAAGGAAATTATTCATTGGACATCTACATTCAGCTTTCTTAAGCTCCATTCATCTGGATTGAATTCTACTCATTTGAATTTAGATTTAGCTGATTAATTTAGTTTAATTAGAATCTCTCTCCTTTAGTATGCCCAGAAGGACTGGCAGGTCAGTAGCCATGGGTCCTCAGAGGTTTCCCCAAGGGGTTTCCCTCTCCTGAGTGCTACTGGTCACACTCTCCGGAGTTGGAGGGGGTGATTGTCTATTCTTATCATTAAAGTGTTATGCACGACTTCTTCAGCATTCAGTTACTGATCAATCGTTGATATTTATTCTTTTGGGGCTCCATAATTCTAATCAAGCCTCCTTCCTTCCTACAGGTGGGATACAGAGAAGGCCCAAACCATCAAACATTATCAAATGACTCAATTCAAGCATACAAGTACCTAGCACAAATCATTCTATGCTGGCATCTGTGTCCATCAACCATCTACATCATTCACTATATGTTACATAAGCACTGAGCTATATACCACACATAATTGAAAGGCTTGCCTGTAATTATGTGGGGGAAAAACTCCTCCCACAACCTATTTAAATAGATCATCTGACTTCCACCTCTGCTTAGAGTGAGTCACACTCACCCACCAACCTCCCCGACACCTCCTCCTCCTTCTGTGGCACTCTCATCCCACGGGAGGCTCCATAATTCTAATCAAGCCTCCTTCTTTCCTACAGGTGGGATACAGAGAAAAGCCAAAACCATCAAATATTATCAAATGACTCAATTCAAGCATTCAAGTACCTAAGCACAAATCATTCTATGCTGGCCTCTGTATCCCTCAACCATCTACATCATTCCACTATATGTTACATAAGCACTGAGCTATAAACCACACATAATATAAGCTACACACTGCAGAACTGTGCTATGCTGAAGAGAGGTTTGCCGTGGTAACCTGATTGCCAGTGCTAACACATTAGCCTAGTGCAAACTGGTTGGCCAGGGCAAGCAGGAGCTATATTCAAGCTCCCATGCAAATAAACCTACTTAGGTAATCCACTGGCAAACAAGTACATTTGCATCTCATTAAGTGCTGCTTAGCATACATTACCATGCAGTTTGCCTGGTGCTACTGCATGGAGCACAAAGCTCCCCCTTTGGTCGGAATGGAAGTACAGGCTGGACGTTGCAGGCCAAGGCATACCACAGCATCCCTGTTGGTGGGAATAGAAGTACAGGCAGAAAGCAGCAGGAACTGTGCCAGGCACAGTCAGTGCATACATACTTCACAACCCCTTGCCTCCTGAATCAGGGACAAGGCTTAAACAAATCAGGAACAAAGGACCAATATCAGGGACACATCTTCAAAAGTAAAGCTATCCACCAAAAGCTGGTAGAATATGGGGCTTAGTGCAAAATGCTGTTTCTAAAGAAGAACAAGTCTGTAACTGTAATGCTTGACATTATTTTGTGCTTCAGTATCCACTGTTTAGCTACAGAAACACAACTGCGAGGATGGACAGAGTTATATGTAGAGGCAAATTCAGAGACATCCCTGAAAATCAGGGACAGTTGAGAGGTATGGTCCGACCCATTCACAATACAACTACATAATGTCCCTAGTAGTCTAGTGGTCCCCCATCCCCTGCATGACTCCCGATCTGTTTTAGTTAGAGTAAATGTTATTTCCTGGTAGTCTAGTGGTCCCCCCACTCCCCACGCAAATCGATCTGTTTTAATGACAATTAAATTTCATTTCCCTAGTAGTCTAGTGATCCCCACACCCTGCACAACTTCTGATTCATTTTAATTAACATTAAATGTTATTTCCCTGGTAGTCTAGTGGTCCCCCACCCAGAAATGATGCCCCTCTCAGCCCAACACTCTAGGAACAGCCGGCGACCGACTCAGCCCTCCTTTCACCACCACAGCGGCACGCCGACGAATGCGAATGAGCTGTGATTCATATCCCAGTCGTGACCAACCATGGTGGTGAGAGGAGGGCTGAGCCAGTCACTGGCTCTGTTCCTGGGTGTTGCTGGGCTAGCGGGGCATCACTTCTGGGTGGGGAACCACTAGACTACCAGGGAATAGTCATTATTGGTGCTTGAGGTCAGGATTTGTCAGGGGTGGGGGACCACTAGACTACCAGGGAAGTAACATTTTATTTTTATTAAAACAGATCGAGTCATGGGGGGTGGGGGACCACTAGACTACCAGGAAAATAACGCTTACTTTTTATTACAATGGATTGGGAGTCATGGGGATGGGGACTACTAGACTACCAGTGAAATAACATTTTATTTTATTAAAATGGATCGGAGTCATGCAGTGGGGTAGGAGGAGGGACCACTGGACTACCAGGGTTTACTGTACTACGCGGCTACTGGGGTCCACGATGTGGGGGATTGCCTTATTACAGCCAGCTTTTGTTCAGTGATTGTCCAATACGCTACAGGTTGCACTCAATGCCTGTAGTGCGGTGCTGTTTTAATATGTCACGCTGCTGGCATTCATGGGCTGTCCTAATCCTACCCCTGCATCTATTATCTATTAGTATCAGTAGCTACTACACAGCGCTGGCACTAATAGAGCTTTTTGAATATTGCGAGCCTCGCACAAATCCAGTGCTATGGTTTTGTGCTAGGTGCAGTGTTTGAATATCTGGCCAAATGTGTTTATTCTTCATCATCTTTTTGAAAAATATATAAAGTTCTGAAAACAAAATTATATGCAGTATTTGTTGATTACTCATCTGCATTTGATTCATTATCATGTGGCATACTGTGGATTCTGCTGATTGAGAGAAATTGATACAAATCTGGTTTATGTGATAGTATCTCTCTATGATGAGTCCTGGGCTAGTGTAAGTTTGGAAAGCAAGGGAAATTATCTGCATCTTTTAAAATAAATAAAGGAATCTGTCAGGGTTGTGCTATGGCACCACTTTTGTTTTCATTATATATTGATAAAATGCTGAGAGGAGCTGAAGAGGTTATTTCAGACTCCACTAAAATTGGGTAAGACTTTGCCCATTACTAACATACGCAGAGCGATCTTGTGTCATTATCTCTTTCCAAACAGGGCTTGCAGATTAGGATGGACTACCTTTCTTCCCAATCTGCAGACTTTATAAAGTTAAAGATTAATTTAAAAAAGCAAAAATTTATAAGTTCAGGGGAAAAAATCTGTCACGGTATTGGATACTTGAAAAGCAGAAGGTGGAAGTGATGCAGCATTATACTTATCTCAGGGTGGATTTTAATGCAAATAACAAATGGAATACCCATCTCATCTTTGTCAGAAAACAAAGAAGTCTATTGGCAGTATAGCTAGGTTTAACTACAAATATGGAGGATGTTCAGTGAGGCCTTTGGTGAGTGCCTGTGCCTATCCCCACTAGCAGTGTACTTGCCCACTTACCCATCTGCTACTCCGCACTGTGCCCTGGCACCCCTCCCTCCCTTGCTCCTGAACCTGCTCTCTTGCCCCTTGGGACCTCTGTGTGTCTCGGTCCTCCCTGCCCTCGCCCTAGCTTCCTCCTCGCCTCAGGCACATCTGGGTGTCTTCTTATTCTTGCCTTCCCTTCCTGTACCACCCTGCCCACCCCTGCTCCCTTAACCTCCCTCCCCCTCATGTCAATCATAGGAAAACCTCTCACCATCTCCCAGCCAGGGTGTTAGTCATGCTTCTACTCCTGTCAGGAACATTCATCAAACCCTGGCCCGGTTCCCAGGAGCTCCCCGACTAGCACCACAGGCCTATGCATGGTCTCCATGAATATCTGTAGCCTCCTAAAAAGTTTGACTCACTACAATGCCTGGCCACATCAATTAACCCTGATGTCATCACTCTGGTTGAGACTTGGCTGTTGAAATCCTCCCTGACTCCTAGTCTCCCTTCCTGGTTCACCCTCTTCCAGTCCGACCGTGTTGGGAGATGGGGCGGCGGCTGCGCATTTATGTCAGGAATATCTCCCCATACTAGCCCTGCCTGCTCCCATCCTTGACTCCAGGGCCCAGGTGCTGCAGCTGAAACTAACCCCTGACCCTTTAAAGGGACCCCTTTATCTGACTACTGCATCACGTGCCCCAGGGACCAAGCATGAGCCATTGCCTCTCTTACAGAATACCTTTCCTCACTACCTCCTTCCGCTGAGCAAATTCTGGTGGGTGACTTAAATGTCAACTGGCTCAGCCCCTCCTCCTCCTCTACCGTGACTCCTTTTCTGCAATAGACCTAAGCATAATAGTTACCCACCCTACCAGGACTAACCCCAGAGAGGCTCTAGTACCCTGCTTGATGTGGTACTCACCAACCGCCCTAATCGGATCCCCAATGTACAAGTCCTCCCAGACTCTCTCAGCAATCACTCCCCATTGTATTCCACTGGTCATCCTCAGTCCCCAAACCCATAGCACAGTCCACATGCCGGCAGCGTCCTAATACCTGGTGGACTGATAAAACTTCAAGAACTTCTGTCCCAAATTGACTGGTCTCCTATACAGGCAACTTCTGACATCGACACAGCTCTCTCCTTCTTTACCCAAACTTTTAATAATGCCTGTGATATCTTTGCCCCAATGTTGACCTGCCGTTCTAAAAGGCAGAATGCCCTAGGTAACCCCAGCTTTGATCCACCAACTCAAACATAGGGACAACCTATGGCACTGTGCCATTGAGACTGGCCGGCCCAGTGACAGGCAGTTATATGCTGCCGCGAAACAAGTGCACTCGGGCCATCAGAAAGAGCCAAGTCTGAGCACTATCGGTCCTCACTCACTGCCTCATGGGAACCCCAGAACCTTCTGGGATAACATTAAACAGTTAAATGAGGTGCACACTCCCCACCCTCCCAGATCAACATTAATGGCGTGATCTCCTCAGACCCAACCCTCATAGCCAACCACCTCAACACCTCATTCACTGACCTTAGCCCTATCCTCTCTACAAATTTTTTGACCTCCTCCCTCAAGCGCCTGCCATAAATCTTTCTAAGCCCTTATTTTTCTCCTCCACCCGTGTTTCTGCCAAGAACTTAGGCCGCACCTTATCACTGCCCTCAAGAGTAATAGTATGGGCAGTGACACCCTGGATCCGTGTATCCTACGGCTGGTCTTAGACACAGTCCTTACCCTGATCACGTGCCTCATCAACCACTCTCTTTGTCTGGGGAAGGTTCCAACTGCCTGGAAAGTCACCACTGTCACCCCTATCTTTAAAGGTGGTGATAGGACTGTGGCTGGAAACTATCGCCAATCTCCATTCTCTCTCTCTCTCAAGGCCTTGGAAAAGTGGTGGCCTCTCAAATCTCTGACTACCTCTCCCCTGCAATGTCCTATGTCCTGAGCAGCATGGCTTCTGAGCAGGCCACAGTATCAACACAGCCCTCCTACAGTTCTCCAACTTTCTCCTCCTCCTTAGACACTGGTTCTCTGGCTGGTGCGGTCTTCATTGACCTCTCTAAAGCTTTCAACACTGTCTTCCACCCCTCCTTCTTGATGCCTTAGTCTCTCTGGTTTTGCTGCTGGGCCAATCTCCTGGTGCACCAGTTATCTGTCTGACCACTCACAGCATGTAAAAATTAATGAGACCTACTCAGACATCTGTCCCATCTTTCTGGGTTCCCCAGGGCTCCATTCTGGGCCCCTTACTATTCTCCTTTACCTTAACACCTTCACGCTCTTGCTTGGGAACATTCTATTGTACGCTGATGATGCAGTCGTCTTTGCCTCAAGCCGTAACCCTATTGCCCTCAGGACTCTCTGCAGAAGTCCTTACGAAGCTGAGGGCTGGTTCAAGGAACATAGATTGGTGATAAATCTTAAAAACAAAACCATGCTCTTCACTCATCCTCAAAACAAGTCCTGCAACTTCAAACTCCTCATTCACTCTGGGTCCTCTTTCCCTCGAACAAGTTTGCTCCTATAAATACCTAGGGATCCATTTGACCCTCCCTCTCCTTCCATGGACACATCGCTGCCTAGCCACTGCCACTAATATCCGATTGGGCATCTTGCATCCGGTATAAACACTGTCTCCCCGGAGACTCTTGACTCATGATCACCTCCTCTATCCTGTCTCTAGTGGACTACAGACTGCCGGTGTATGGTGCTGCTGATCAGATGCACTCCATAAAATTACTTTTCTCTGAATAAGGCCTGCAGGTTAGTACTGGGGCACCTAGGCTAACACACACCTGTCTACTGTGCGCTAAAGCACTGGTACTTGATCTTGATGAGTGCCTCAAATATCTGACCTGTACCCTTACAAAAGACCCTCCTTGGGCTATCCACACCAGGATTGACCACCACCATCTGCCGCTCTGTCCCACTAGTTCATACTCTGGACCTCTGGGAAAACCTCTCTTGTTATCCCTAGAGCTAGGACCTCTCACGGCAAAAGAGCCTTCAGCTTTAGGGCCCTCCTGGTTCAACACTGCCCCCTCCATCTCCGAAGCTCCAACTATATCGTGCTTCAAAGCGTCCTTACAGAACCACCTTGTTAACACCAAGCTGTAATTGCCACCAGTCAAAGCCGCACTCAATACTTATGACAAGCTTACTACTAAGCTGCTAAGGACAACTATAACTCTGGTATTGTTTGCATCAATCCTACCTGTACCAGCTTGTTTGTATCTATGTCTTAAGTTACTGTTATACTGTGTTATACTGTTATACTGTGTATTTCGTTTGTCTTACTGTGACAAGTACCTTTGTAAATGAGCCTATGGCTCAAAGGTTTTTCAAACTGCTGTCTAAATAAATAAATAAATAAAATAAATAATGTCTTGCAAGCAAAAGTGGAGGTCCAAATACTGTACTGTGCAGAAGTTTGGGTAGCTAAGGATAATATAATTTCTCATTTATTAATTCCAATACATAAAGTCTTGTGATCTGTATTAAGTTTTGGTCAATCATGTCCTACAGCTTACCTGCATTCAGGACAGGGATTACTTGATATAAGAGCAAAACTTGAAATCAGGAAATTAAATTACTGGTTAAAATAACAAGATTACCTGAACATATGATGATTAAACAATGTCTTATTGAAAAAGAAAAATGGGTTTAATCTTGAGTATAGAAGTGGTTATTGGTTCACTTTAGTTATGAATTTATTAAATCAACATTCTCTTCTGAATCTGAAAAAATGTGTGAGAAGTGAATTACATTGAGCTTCCAATACAAAAATATATAGGGAAAAAATTATGCGGATTACTGGAAAACACAAGATTTAACTCTTATTTCAGAATCAAAATACTCACATTGGTTTAATAAAAACAATTTTTATTTTGGTTTTAAGTCATATCTAGACATTCTCATGGATAAACATCCAAGGGCAGTTTTCTAAAATATAAATTTGAGCAATTTGACAGTGATGTTTTAAGGAGAAGATATAATAAGAACAATAATTGGTCTGAAAATTGTGACTGTGCTGAAGGGAGTAGAGGCGATCTTGAACATGTCCTGTGGAAATGTACTTATTATGCTAGGGGAGATTATTTTGGCTTAAAATGTTTACTCAATTTATACCAAATTGACCAAGGGCTCCTTACAAATATACTTATCCATACTGTGGATATATTGACTGTCAGATGTTAGTAGGATATTTTGTGCTATTTACAATGTTAAGAAAAAATGTTAATAGCAGTCTGACCTTGATGTAGGGATATAAACTTGAGTGCCAACTAACTGATCAGTAAATATTGCTGGGTAGTCTGTCCCAAGGAGAGTTAAGTATTGGAATTATTTGTATTCCTGATGTGTATTAGGATTGAGTCTGTATGACTTACTTTTTAAATAATTCTGGTGTATCCATGATGTATATATGATGTACTTGTTATATATTATCGTAACGGCTATTTGTTAAACAGTAAAATCTTTTGAACCTGATTAGTTTATGTTTAGTTGCAAGCTGCGGAATTTAGCTTTGTTTTGTTGTGTGGCTTACGTTAATTTGGATTTATTGCCCGGCTTCTTGTACTGCTGTTTGTCTGTCTCTTACTTCAGAGCCACCAACAGGCTGCACATGCGCAGTGTAACTCACTCAGCTCACCCTGCCTCCCCTTTTCTTTTGTCTTTGTTTTCCCACTCTGACTAGGAGCTTTTGTCTCAAGTTACACTCCCTGAATTTTAACTTTTACTTCCATCTCTGCTACAAGTTCCACAGAACCCTCCAGCTCCCGTTTGGAGCTGTAACCAAGAAGTTTGAAAGAAGCCTGCTACAGCAGTCAGAACAGGCTTACTAGACCCCTCCAGCTCCAGTTTTGAACAGTAACCAAGAAAGTTTGTCAAGGGCCTGCTGCATCTCCCCAGGCCCCTCCAGCTCCTGTGTGGGCGATAACCAAGAAAGTTCACAGGAGCCTGCTGTAACAGTAAGAAAAGGCTCCCCAAACCCCTGCAGCCCCGTCGAGAGTGGAAGAAAATATGTCTGGGTTCAATGGCCATGCAGCCAGCCTCTCCGCTTCCTGAGCTATATAAGCAATTCCCTTCAGCCTCATTGTGAAGCACTTTTTCTTTGCAGCGAAGGCTCTGTCTGTCTGTCCATCATTGGTTGACAGTAGGCTGGCTGAGCCCCCCTTGCTGCTCCCTTGTCTTTGCTGGATTTCTGTGTTTATTTTCCTGCTTCTGGTTTGTATTTTGTCTTCAGTTGCATATGTGCATCTTTTATGTTTGTTTCCTGTTTTCTGTGTTTGTGTGTATTTGTTTTTTTTGGGGGATTTGTTTTAAACTGCTAGCATATTGTTTCAGAGCTCCTGCTTGCTTTCAGTTACTCACAACTCTCAAACTGCTGCAATGCAACTGCAATCATTATTTGTATGTTTCAGCTCAACCATAGCTGCTCCATAGTGCATACTCAATTGATTTCACCTGACTAAGGCTTACACTGAACCTAGCTATGCAGCTCAATCATGCTCTCATTCTACTTGCCTCATTATAGCAGCTTCATTGCACTGCCTGGGTACACCTGCTTTCAGAGCATTGTGTCTCCTTATTTATGTTTATTGCAGTTACAACTTAGTGTACTCCATATGGATATTGCTTTTATGTGTATTCACCCTGTTCTTCTCTGAGGTCGGCCAAAAAGCTCATGCTGAGGCTGTTAATCTAGCTTTAATATCTGCATGTGGTTCTCAGCCTTTCCATCACTTTCTAGTTTGTCCTACGGTCGGGACTGGAAAGTGTTTGGAAGTCATGGCCCCATGTGGTTTATTATTTCTGTTCTAAATCCTGCCTTTGCATCAAACATTCTCAGAGTATTTGTCACCTTGATTTGGCTTTTAAATGTTTGGCTGGCTTGCCCCATTATTCAGTGCTGTTTCATTGCCACTACATTATGCAGACCTACGTGCAGGTTCACCTATTACTACTCTGTTTACTGACCTATGTACAGGTCCATGCTTGCTTACACAATCGATTGCTCAGCCTGCATCCTGTCTAATTCAGCCTCTAGGATGTCTGCTGCACTCAATCTGATTTCGACCTTGCAAGGTCTCAGCACCAACTGCTCATTACGATCAGCACACCAGTGGTCAGTCAACTCAAGAGCTTCTCAGCTGTCAATCTAACACTGGGGCATGCCAGCCATTATATTTTGGTGCAGGGTTCCTGCAGTCAACAGTCTCGCCCTGCATTTAGTCTGCATCTTGGGCATGTCCAACTAGGCGAAATCCTTCTCCCCTGGCCCATAGCTGGGAATGTCCCTCAGCCCAGGCTTGGCTTCAACTGCCTGCTACGACAGCAGCTTCTGGTGTAGAATTTAAGACTAGAGGTGAAGGGTGGTTATGACAATTTCTTTGGCTCTAGTGTTCCACTATAACAATTGTCCATTGGCTTTAGTGGTTTTCCTAGTAAGGAACCATCACCGCATTTTCCCTACGACTGCCTCTGGTTCACCTGGTTTGAGCTGAGGGCAGGGAGGCCAGATGAGTACCTCAGCAGTCATTGCACTCCTCCTCTGTCTTGGTTGCATGTATTGTTTCAGAGTTGTCTCACAAACTTCCACAGCGTTCCGCTAGAGGGTTTGAGAGAGCCTTCCTCAAATTGGAATATTTTCCACCTCCCTTTAATTGGGGTTTCCAAATTGCAGCTGCTGAGCTGTAACTAAATAAACTATCCCAAGCCTGGAAGGAAGGCGACCTAGGCCTTGGATCCCCAGAGATTTCCTCCTCATGGGGTGTTTTCTCTCCTCTGTTGCCTCAGGTCATAACTGTTAGTTAGCATAATAGTGTCCCCTAGTTTCTTATATAGGTTCCACTGTTGGATGGAGGTAAATGTCCTGCCGTTACCTCTCTTCTTAGAGGATCCCTCCTTCTCAACACAAACCATCAGTATCATGCTAAGCAAACCTGAGAATTTCATTACTTTATCAAACTGAGCATCTCATTATGTTATCAAACTGTCTGTGCTTCTCTACTACTACATTACAGTTACTGCTCCTACATCACAGTTATTGCTTGCTCATAAGCTTCATGTCACCTCATTCTTGGGATATGATTGTACTACATTTCTTTTGGGATTCCTAAGGTACCTTTAGCCATGGGAATCATCCTGTGGCACCTCTAGTTGTAGAACCCTCTCTGAGGGTTCTTTGCCTTCGTACCCCTACAGGGTGTTGATTCCCCTGGAACAGAGAGGCAAACTGCCAAAACCAAACTAACACAGTTGCACAAGCATAAAACTATACTGGCTATGCAGGACATTGAATTGGAAAGGCTATGCCTGGAGTTCAATGGCCAAGCAACCAACCACTCCCACTTCCTGGGCTATATAAGCAGTTCCCTCAGCTTCATTGGGAAGCACTTTTTCTTTGCCCAACCATTCTCCCCTCCTCCAACAGCAGCAGCACTTCACTCCTTAAAGGGGATTCCTAAGGTACCTTTAGCTATGGGACACATCCTGTGGCACCTCAAGGGGTGGAACCCTCTATGAGGGTACCTTGCCTTTTGTACCCTACAGGGTTGTAATTCCTCTGGAATAGAGAGTGTGAATAGCCCAAACCAAACTAACACAGTTGCACAAGCATAACACTATACTGGCCACAGGACATTGAACTGTAAACAAGAAAGTTAGCTGAGGAGCCTGCCGGAGCAGTCAGAACAGGAAGCAGGAAGTGAGGGATCAGCGCTGTGCTTCCCTATTAGCTTCATTGTCTGATTGCTTTCATTCTTTCTGTCAGCAGAGAGTACCTGATAGATTATTTTTAGTCGTAAGCCACTGGAATTTAGCTGTTTTTATGTTTGTGTGGCTTACCTTAATTTGGATTTATTGCCTGCCGTGTAGTACTGCTGATTGTCTGTCTCTTACTTCAGAGCTCCTCACAGGTTGCACAACCACAGTGTAGCACACGCTCCTCCATCTCCTTTATTTAGTCTGAGTTTTCCCGCTCTGACTAAGGAGCTTAGTCTTGGAAGGTACACTCCCTGAATTGTAACATTTATTCTGTTCTCTACTTACAGGCTACCCAGACCACTCCAGCCACCATTTGGAACTATAACCTAGAAAGTTCACCGAGGAGCCTGCTGCAGCAAACAGAACAGGCTTCTGCTATGTGTTGTACAGCTTTAAGAAATGTAAGACAGTACAGCTTTAAGGAATGAATATACGGCTCCAAAGAACCATCCAGCTTCTGTTTGAACCTAAAACCAAGAATGTTCACAGAAGAACCTGCTGCATCAGTCTGAACAGGCTCCCCAGACCCCTCCAGCTCTCATTTGGAGCTGTAACCAAGGAGGTTCACTGATGAGCCTCCTGCAGCAGTCAGAACAGTCTCTTAGACCCCTACAGCTCCTGTTTGGAGCTGTAACCAAAACTGTTCACTGAAGAGCCTTCTAGCAGTCGGAACAGGCTCCTTACCCCACCATCTCCTGTTTGAAGCTATAATCAAAATGTTTGCCTTTCCAGTGGCATAGACGGTTGAGGTGTTGGCACCTGACCTGGACCCATACTGGCAAACCAGGTTCGGGAACAGACTCAGGGCGCTGGGGGCTAGCAGGGCAGGAGAGGTTGAGCATCCATAGGAACTGCTCTTCTCTCCCAGCGTGGGTTAGGAAGTCATCGGTTGGCAGCGGCCTCTGGTGGAGATGAGGAGCACTGAATGATGGTGAAGGAGGGACATACACAGAAAATGTGAAAATGCTCCATGTCAGGCCAGATGATGGCTGCCTAGCTCTCAAGCCAATCAATGCCTCTGAAAGCCTTCTGCCTCAGTAGCACTCCCTGGGCCAAGATGTTGCACTGGTCTATGGATCCCTGGCTGGTGCTTTCTCCTCAGGAGGAGAGGGACCCATCTGGCAAGGGTTACCCAGGTTACCAAGGAGATGGCTGGCATTTGAGAGCGGAGACTGGAGGACAGGATGGGATGGCAGAAACATTGGCTCACCTGAAGGAGAGGCTGGCATGGATGCAAGCTGGGAAGAAAGAAATAATACAAAAAAAAGAAGGTTTGTCAAGGCCTGCTGAAGCGGGCGAAACGGTCTCCACAGACCCCTCAGTTCATGTTTGAAGCTCTAACAAGAATGTTCTCTGAGGAGATGGCTGCAGCAGTCAGAACAGCCTCACTAGACCCCTCGAGCTCCTGTTTGAAGCTATAATCAAAACATTTGCTAAGAAGGCTGCTGAAGCAGGCAGAATGGGCTCCACAGATCCCTCCAGCTCTTGTTTGGAGCTGTAACCAAGAAAGTTTGATGAGAAGCCTGCTGCAGTAGTCAGAACAGGCTCTCCAGACCTCTCCAGCTCCTGTTTGGAGTGCTAACCAAGAAAATTCACTGAGGAACATTCTGCAGCAGTCAGAGAACAGGCTCAGCTGACCCTCCATCTCCCACTTGGGCTGTAACCATGAAAGTTTGCTTAGAAGCCTGCTGCATCAGTCAGAACAGGCTCCGCAGACCCCTCAACTTAAGCTCCTGTTTGGAGCTCTAACCAAGAAGGTTCGCCGAGGGCCTGCTACAGCAGTCAGAACAGGATCCCCAGACCCCTCAAGCTCCTGTTTGGGGCTGTAACCAAGAAAGTTCACCGAGGAGCCTGCTGCAGATGTCAGAACAGGTAGTGGGAGTGAAGGGCTCATCATTGTACTACCTTATTAGCTACAATGTCTTATTGTAGACTCTTTCCTGTTGACAAAACATACCTGATAACATTATGTTTAGTTGGAAGCTGCTGAAATATAGCTTTGTTTTATGTTTGTGTGGCTAACCCTAATTTGAATTAATTGCCCGGCTTCTTGTACTGCTGTTTGTCTGTCTCTTACTTCAAAACTACCCACAGGCTGCACATGGGCAGCGTAACTCACCAGCTCACTCCGTCCCTTTTCTTTTGTCTTTGTTTTCCTACTCTGACTAGGGGCTTTAACCTTCTCCCTTCTCTGCTTACAAACTCCCCAGACCCTCCAGCTCCCATTTGGAGTTGTAACCAGAAGGTTCACAAGGAGCCTGCTGCAGCAGTCAGAACAGACTCCACAGACCACTCCAGCTCCTGTTTAGAGTGGTAACTAAGAAAGTTGCTACAACCCCCTGCTAGGATGCTCTGCCAATCTCACTGCCCATATTGAATGGGTCAGTAGTCTCTTCCCCACCAGAGAAACCATCCTCTCAGGGATTTCAATGAGGACTGGCTTAGTGCTCATGAACCAGACTACTTTAACCAACTCAAGCTCCATAACCTAGTCCAAATGATCACCATCTGTACTAGGTACAACTCACGTATCCAAACCATACATTTCTTGACTGGGTGATCACCAATAGAGAAGAAAAGGTGCTCCTATCAGGGACACTATTTGATGCCATTAGTGATCACTCCCCTACATGGTCTGGGCCATGAAGGCGAACATCCCCAACTTCTCTCTTTCCGTAGCTTTAGCCACCCAGATATTCATTCCCTCCTTGAGGATGCTCGGGTGATAAACTAGTCAACCTTCTACACCCTTTCCGATGTGTCTGAGCATGAGAGATTCTATGCCTGTACTCCTCGTCTCCGAAATCAGCATTTCTCCCTCACCACTAGTAGAGTTAAGGAGGTTGCACCCATTGGATCACTAAAGATCTCCTGGCCTTGATGAGGAGAAGGAGAAATGATGGTGTCTATAAAATGCCCCTCCCTGCCCATTGGAACTAATACAGGCAACTACAGAACCTATGTAAACAAAGTGCACTGGCCCAAAAGTGTGCATTCTTTGGGCAAAACAAAGGAACAGCCTGGGCGAGCCTCACTGTTTCTGGGGAAAGATAGACTCATTGCTTAATCCACGTACTCAAACCCTACCAATCACCTTCATACCCCCTCTAGCCCGTTACTTGACTCTGTTGAAGTTGCTGAGGCCTTCAGTAATAGGTTCACAGACCTATCTGCCATCCTTAGCAAGCTGCCTACCATGGTGTCACCAAACCCCAGGCCCAATCTCTCTGCCCTTACTCCAGATAAATCCACCCTCCCTCCTTCTACTTCCATACTGTCACCCCTAAGGACACGGTGAAACTACTAAAGAGTCTACCTAGCCGGAGCAGCCCAGACAGTGATGGTCTTTTTCCTGCACTGCTTAAACTCTTATTTTCTGCCATCCTAAAACCACTCACCTGCCTCTTTAACCTGGCTTTGATCATCTCCTCAGTGACCAGCACATGGAAGCATCCAAGGTGGTCCTGATTTTCAAATCTGGTGACTCGCTATCTACAGAAAATTTATTAGCCTATATCCTTGCTTCCCCACCTTAGTAAGCTCCTAGAAAGATCATACACCAACAGCTGTCTGACCACTGGCACTCTAATGTCTTCCATAAGCATCACTCCACCACATCTGCCTTGGCCCTGTTTACTAATCACATTCACAGGAACATAAACCTTGGGAGAGCTACAGGTACTGTCTTTGTTGACCTGTTCAAAGCTTTCAACCTGGTTGACCACACTCTGTTGCTATCCACCCTCCATAACCTAGGCTGCTTGTCTGAGACCACTCAGTGGTTCCAATGTTACCTCTCAAGTAGATCTCAGTCTGTATGTCTTGGTTCTGCCACCTCCTGCCCTCCCAGTTACCACTGTGTACTGGAGGCTCCATTCTTTCAGCCCATTATTATTCTCCTGTTTATAAATCTCCCTCTGACTATCTTACTTGTGACACCCTGCTATATTCTGATGACCACATACTCTTCACGAGTGACAAGTCTCTCTTGAGAACATATCCACAGTTTTATCCAGTAACTACACTTCAGCCCACACCTGGTTCCAGTCACACCTCCTACTTGTAAATGTCAAAAAATTAAATCCATGCTGATTGGATCCAAATCCTTCCTATCGAAGGTTGACAAGGCAGGGTCCTCCTTTTCAGCAATTACTCCAGATGATATTGCACTAGAAAATGTACCATCTTTCAAATATCTGGGTGTAATCCTGGACCCTCCTCCGCTATACAGATCATGTTACCTCCATCATCCGATGTATTAACCAGAAACTGGGAGTTGCCTTTCGGATTAGGTGTTCCAGACCAAGGAATCCACTGTCATTCCACAAGGCAACTTATTGCCCATTATTGACTATTGCTCCCCATCTAGTCACATATGTCCTCAGCCATGCACAAACACCTCTGCTCGACATATACCAACATCTGTCATTTCACTTTCCTGGTGCCTTATTCCACGTACCACTGCCACCTCTACAAGACACTAGGTTGGCTTCAATTCCAACAGATTTGACTATATGCTTGGCTGCATTCTGGACAGTGCCATCAGTCATGGCAATGTTTCCCCTTATGTGTCCTTCCTTAACACTAGAACTCTCTCAAGATGCCTGCTTGCATCCTTTGCCCCTCCTGAAATCCCAAAAGTCTTCTCAGCCATGGGCAGTAAAGTGCTATCAGTAGCTGCTCCCCTCTGTGGAACAGTCTCCTGCACCCATCCACTCCTTGGACACTCATGCCACCTTCAGGGTTCATCTCAAATCCTGGCTGCTTGACAAAGCCAAGTGCTAGTGCTCACCCGGTTAAACCCCCTCCCTGCTGATCCTCCAGCCCTTCCCTTCTAGACAGCTGGGTATCCCTAATGTGTTCTTCCCCACTATCTCTGTGTCCTGTCAAATTCTCCTCCATGTACCCCAAATCAGTGATTTGCATGTTTCCTATATCCTGCACTTATTTGTACTCATCACTTATCCTGCTGTAAATAGTGCATAGTTAAGTTTTGTTTTAATTCTCCTGATGAACTGATGTCATGCCTGAAAATGGTCCCCTGGATCAAGTAAACACCAAAGACTTAAAACAATAAAGTAAATAAACTACTCCTTTAACCTTCTGATGCTGACTTCCTGAAGTGGTAGAGATACCTTTTAATGCTGCCTGCCTAAAGTGATAGGCATTTGGTATCTAACTTCTAGATCGATAGTTATACATTCTGTGGTTGTTTTTGGTGTTTGTCTTCACTGCATTCTTTGGTTGTTTTTGTTTTCATCTTCACTTGTGGCACTACAAAAACAAAATAGTAGACTACTGACCCTTTCTTAGGGCTCATAAATAAAGTAAAAGCTTGATAGACACTAATATTTTTTCTCTTTAGGGATACACTTACTTATTTTTTCCTGACATTACCGGCTCCTGGAGTGTGATGTCACTCTATCGACCTATAGGATAGTATGAGTCACCTGGGTACATAAATTCAAACAAAGAACAATAAACTGCTTTATCATCTGTGGAATTTCAACAGAAGATGCAAAGTGCTTATTTCGAATGAACTTGTGCTGACACGGTATTTGTATTGTTGCATTTTGCTGAACTGTTTGAAGTTACATTTACAAATGGAAGCAGAAGCAGAACAATTTGTTTGGAATTTTCTGAATGGTCATAGGATTTAAGACCAAATTGTAAGGCGATCCAGTTTGAACAGCACTGATCTTCATTTGGACCCCCACCTTCTGTGGTAATTTATTCTGAACTTTTATACTCCTAAAGTTGTTTATGAGGCATACTCATCTACAAATGAAAACCTATAGAATTTGGAGGGATCAGATCATTTTTACAGTTATATCTTTTAAGAAATGGATATTCAGACTTTATTTTGCTCTGAAGTGGGCACTTTACAACTTGCAATTAAATTAGCATGCAGTATAAAGACAACTAGTAGTTAACAAATATTCTTAAATTCCACAAACATTTCGATTGTTTGCCTCTGTAAAACAGTGGTTGTTACATTCTTATACCACTGATGTTGAATTCCCCAGATTTTATGTCGTTGATGCTGAATTTTCCAATTTTTAATGTACTGTCTACCCTTTAAATCAATATGAGAGTGTGAGTGTGAAACACTGAACTGAGCTCTGCAGCATTACGGTGGACTTTGAAACTTTCTCTAAAAACCAAAATACTACAGTCTTTTGTATTCAACTGTTGCATTCATGTGCCTTTAACTTATATTTTTGGATTAAAGTATACTAGTTCATTAAGGTTTGAAATTACTGGGGAGTACTGCTTCTGTTTCATTGAAAATTGGTAGTACTAATGGGATGTCAGATCTGAATGAAATGTCTGAAATAACAGACACAGCTCCTGAAACTGAATATTAAGCAACATTCTGGTGCTTTGAGAGCCCAGTGAGTCGACTAGATGCCATTCTAAATTTTCTAGCAGTATCTTCACAACGACTGAGGCAAGAGCAAATGACAAACTAAAGGAACTCCATAATAGATTTGAAAAACTGAAGTTTAAAGAAATCAATGTTTACTATAACAAGTAATCTCTTGGTGAATATTAAGTGAGACACTGGGTACCACATGGACTGTGTATGACAAGGAGCCAACAGGAAGTTTCTTGAATGAAACCTATCAAAATAGATAGAAAAGGGCTCTGACTGCCTGTTCAGATGAATTGGTAAATATTGTGGCTGAGCAGGATGAAGAAGTATATGCTGGTGTGACACAGGATCTCAATAAAGTGCAAGAAGAACATCTGAAACATAAAGCAAATTCATTGTTTAAAAGTTTTGAGATCAACTTACAGAAAAAATGGCAAAAGCTTGAAAGTGAGATTGTAGTATGTAAAATGACAAATTTATTAAGAGATTCAAACGACTATGAATTACATCAAGTTTTTGTATGGTGCAATCACAATTGTCTAAATTAAGAGGTTGGCCTAGATCATGCTCGCATCCTGGTAATCCAGAAATTAGTCTGGTAATAGATCTTTTCCAGAAGTAAAACCAGGAGCAACAACAATTCAGATCAAGGCAGTAGATGACAAAATAAACAAGTGTCTTTTTGGACAATACTCCGACTGCATCTCAACCACCTCCAATTCAGCAAAGAAAAAATTCAAAATAAGGAGGGACGACGTGGGAGACAATACACAGGAACAAGTGCCAACAAGAAATTAATAGACAACTTGAGGAGCTGAAGTACGAAGTCTTGAATCTTTCAAACTATTGGCTCACTGATTTGCAACAGAAATTGTTAAACAAGGGCTTGTCCTTTGCTTCAGACCCACCTGTTGACTCTTCTGGAAAATATATTGATATAAAAAAATTTTCAGGAAGCTTCATTTGAGAAATCTTTTCTGTAAACAACAAAAAATGGGTTTTGGTAATCCACCAATTACTTCTTCATTGGATGAGGATGTTCAAGTACTTTTGAACTTGTCTGCAGAAATTGATATCTTTGATTCTTCTGACTTTTCAATATATGTTAACAGTATACCAGAAATCTCAATGAAACCTGTTGAAAGGACAACTACATTTAGAGGAATATCCACATTCGATCCTCCACCCTTCAATAATCAAGTATTACAAACATTTGAAAATCTGGTTCAACAAGATTTGGAAGTTCAGTTTAATACCGATGGACTTATCATAATCATAACTTAACCACAAAGAGTGTTCTGCCCTACAAGATTTGAAGAATATTTAATCTATCATAATTAGGGAAGCCGACAAAGGTGGCAAAGTGGTTATTATGAATGCCATCCAATATGAGGAAGAAATCTAGGAGACAGTTGGATGATACTGCAAGTTATATGAGATTACAATCAGATCCCTACAATGAGTTTCAAGCATAAACTTGATTCATTTTACAAATGTCACTGTCGTCAGGCAGTATTACTAAGAAAGAAATGGAGTTCAGGCAGATTGAATTTCCTATTGTACCTGCCATCTCTATACTCCCTAAAATTCACAAGGACCAGACAAACTGCCCTGGCAGAACCATAGTATCAGGCTATGGTAGTCTCACTGAAAATGTTTCTAAGTTTATTGATCAGTTTTAAAGCCGATTGTGTTTCGATAACAGTCATACATTCGTGATGGTACTGCTGTACTGAATAAACTGGGGGTTCGTCTGATCCAGTGATCTTAGATGGGTTATGATAGATGTAAAAGTGTCAACACCAGTATTAGGCATGATTTGGGCCGACATGCCCTCGATTTTCATTGCATAACACAGATTGTACAAGAGATTTACCAGCAGGTTTCATTTTGGAAGCTATGGAATTTATACTTACAACTATTTTCTTTTGATAACAAGTACTACCCTCAAACATGGGTTATTACCACGGGCACCACTCTGGCACCCTCTTATGCCAACCTTTATATGGCTTCTGGGAAGGGGTGCCACTGTGTTGACCCTTCTCAGAATCCTTTCTGTCCCATATAGTTTATGGGTCAGCTATATAGATGTCATCTTGCTTATTTGGTGGGGTGATGAAACAACAGTGGATCATTTTCTTCATTTTTGAATTCTAATGATGTAGGGTTGAAATTCACATACCAAACAGATTCTAATGCAATTTCTTTTCTCGATATAAACTTACAGAGTGTAGATGGACAACTAATTTCTAGCTCTACCTAGAGAAGCCCATTTCTGCTAATATGCTTTTGTATGCTTCCAGTGCCCGCCCTTCACATCTTAAAAGTCCATACCTTTTGGTCAGTTCACTAGAGTACGTAGACATTGTTCAGATTTGATAACTTTTGAGGAACAGGCCCAGAAATTTAAAATACATTTCCTGGAAAGAGGTTATAACTTAGATCTGGTAGATGAAGCACTTGATAGGGCTAGAAAATTAGATTGGAAAGATCTTTTAATAGTAAGGGACAAAGGTAACCAAATCAAACAGCCTGTTACATTAGTAACAACTTACAATAGAATATCAAAGATGTTTCATCTATTGTTAAAAAATATTGAAAGGTCCTGCGGAGTGATTCTCTACTTTATGATGAAGTGAGGCTATTTCACAGATTTCTCCGTGTCATGGTTCCAGTTTGAGAGACACTTTAACAAGTAGTCTCTATGTAAAGAGAAGATAGATTTAGGCCCTGCATGGATGCCCCTTGACCAGTTGATTGCTATACATGTGGCAAATGCAACATCTGTAAATTCTGTAGACAGACTAAAGTATTTGAACATCCTATTACACATCAAAAGTTCAGCATTAGGAGTTCATTAATTGCTCAACCCTTTTGTAATCTATGTACTTTCTTGCACACATCCAAAAATATATAGGATGTACAACTCGACCCCTCAAAGAATGTGTGCAAGAACATGTCTGTGGAATAATAAATGTTGACTCTGGTAGCCCCTTGGGTTACACTTTGCTACATATCATGATAGTAAGTTGGATGATTTTTCTTTCATTGGCCTTGAACAGATACAGGCCAATCCAAGAGGAGGAAACAGACATAGGATTCTGTTGCAACATGAGACTAGATTGATTTTTAATCTTAAAGGCCTTACAGATATTGGCCTTAATAGTAATCATATTGACATTATTCCTATTTGTAGGACATGTCATATCTTGCCTTTTGACTAATAATCTTACATTTTGAGGCTTCCCTTTGCCTGTTGTCATTTGGCAGCCGTTGAAATATCCATTTAAAATTAATTTGATTGTTTCTAGAATTATCTTTGCCTGCCTTTTAAATATATATATATGCAGCTCTTATATAAAAAATGTTCTCTTATTTAAATATATGATGTTCATAAAAAAGTAATTAATTAGGTACTGTAATTTTATGGTATTATAGATTCTATATAACTTTATAGGAATTTGCTCTTTCTCTAGTACTTTTTATTTATATATTTATTTATGTCTTTTGGTGCCTTTTGGTTGTTTTTGAGCACCACACTTTTCTTTTGAGAGTTCCAGTACATTGTATTATTTGAATATCATTGAATAATGATTTGGGCACTATTTATTTATGCAGCTCTTTATTAACTAAATATTTTGAATGCTTTAAAGTGTATGTACTCATGTAAATGAATGAAATAGGAATATCTCTTATACACTATGGGTGGGATATTCAAAGCAGTTGCACAATGCACAATGAACAACTGGGTTGCACATGTGCAACTGCAGAAATGTGCCAGACAGTGATATTCAGTGGCAGCAACTGTGCAGTGCAAGTAACAATGCGCCAATGTGCAATGGCACTATATGCATGTGCAAGGGCAGGAGCTTACCCATGAATATGTGGCACAGTGCAATATTCAATCCCGACCAGTGGCACAAACAAGGAGCAAATGGCAGTGCGCAGAGCAGACTTGTGCCTACAAAAACAGGGAGCAAGTAGGAAGAGGAGGGGCACTTGCACCAGAGGAGCAGGACAGAGGAGACAGGCCGTCAGCCCACAAAGAAGGGTACAGTGAGTGAGAAAGAGACAGAGACCAGGACAGAGAGGGAGAGACAGTGTGAGAAAGAGTGTTTGTGTGAGAGTGTGACAGACAGGGAGGTGGCGGTGGGGGTGAGAGAATGTGGGCTTCGACACAGTGCCACCTGGCCCACGTGGAGCGACACAGGCACCCAAAGGGGCAGGAGACAGAGGCCACAGGTAACAGCCAGCTAGGCAGGGTACAGAGGAGTGGGCCCTGCAGAGCTGCATGCACAGCCATACACAGCTGGGTGGGCCATTGTAGCCAGACACCCAGGGGACAGGACAACAGGGGCCATGGCCAGTGTGATATTCTAGATGGAGGCTGTAATGAGGGATGTAGCAAGGCAGTGCGCCCCAGCTGTGGGAGGGCCCATTGGTGGTATGCCAGGAACAGGCAGTACTGACCCGCATCAGCTATGAGACCTACGCTGACACTGAGCTTGTGGGCGGTACCAACTGAACCGGGCAATTCTGAGCAACTCTGTGAGCTGTGCAGTGAAGAGATGCAGGTACCCACTAGACAGAGCCACGCCCTGACAGTAGAGACAAAGGTAACAGCAGTCATGTGCCTGCTTACCACAGGCACCTTCAGAGACCAACAGGGGACACCACAGGCATAACCCAGTCGGCCGCTTCATGGATTCTCACACAATTCTTCAATGCCCTGCTGCCACACGCTGCAGAATACATCCACTTCTCCGGCACACAGGCAGGCATAAAGCAAACATGAAGTAGTTCCACAGGGTATACGTACACCTGGCATGCTAGGGGCCATCGACTGCACCCATGGGGATCTGCATGCCACCTGACCTGGAGAGGGTAACCTACATCAACAGAAAGGGCTACCCCAGTATCAACTAGCAGGTGGTGTGCAATGCCAGGGGTGCATAACCAATGTCTGTGCCACACACCCTGGAGGGCACATGATGCCTTCATCTGGCACAGCTCAGTACTGTGCCACAGATTCGAGTGGGGACATCCTCCCCAGTCATCCAGTGGGTGAGTATGCTGAGACTATGGGCAGCTGGCTACACCAGGGCATGGGAGGGGCGGCCAGGGCAGTGGTGCCGCAGACTGCAGCTGGGAAGGGCAAGGGCACAGCAACAGAGGACACCAGGCTAACCATATCTCCATCCACACAGGTGACAGTAGCTACCCATTCTGGCTCTGGCTGCTCACCCCTACCAGTGCCTATCATCCCTGTGGAGGAGCAGTACAATGAGGCACACGCCAGCATGTGGAACATCATTGAGCATGTCTTTTGTCTGCTAAAGGCACATTTCCATTGCCTGCACAGGTCTGGCAGTGCCCTACAGTACAGCCCCTCGAAGGCTTGTGGCCTGTTCCTGGCCTGCTGCATGCTTAACAACATGCCACTGACCATAGGACAGCTGTCAAGGTCAAAGAGGGAACAGCAGTGGGGACGACATGGCCCGGCGGTCTATGTGGCAGTGGTCAGCCAGGTGGAGGGATCCCAGCTGATGAGGATGACATGCCAGCACTGAGACACCATAGCAGAGGAGCACAATGGTGCATGCAGGTAGGTGGACAAACACCCATGCAAGGGATGGCCGCAGTGGCATGGCAGACATGTATGTGTGGGCATGACCTGTGGCATGCACAGACTGGTGAGGGGCAGGCATGGGTGTGGGGCCATGCCACACGACCATCACGCCAACAACATGCAGCACAGCACACCACCACACACACACACACACTGGTGCCCACAGGCATGCACCGGGTGCTGGCACCTGGCGTGGATGAGATGCAGGACACCGGTGCACGTGCATCCAGTGCTGCGGTGTCATCATGACACACACGTCTCATGGGCCAGTGGCCAGGCAGGTGACACATGGTCAGTGTGTGGCGCATTCCACAGATTCCATGTCCATGGCATGCACACACACACACACAATGCCCATGTGCACACAAGGCGGCAGCAACAGACAGCGGACAGGGTGGTGGACACATTAGCTCCGCTGTGCAGTCATACAACTGCCATGTGGATGGCGTGCCATGGCCACCCAGCAGACCCAGGCTGCACGCTGGCTACAGGGGGTCTGCGATTGTCTCCAGTGGTGGAACTGTGAGAATGTGACCATGTCCTCACAGGGTCTGCAGACTCTGAACAGGCCCTCTCCAGGAGTGCCTGGGATGCCAACAGTGGAGTCTGACATCAACACCGGGGGTCACCCGATGCGGGTCTGTGGGGTGGACATTTCACTCCAAGTGGTCTGTGGTGCCAGGCCGTGCCCCATGGCAGCCAGTGTGGCAAAACCAACCATCACCGCGGTGACTAAGTGATCCAGGCCTGCGGTCGTGTATTCCAGCAGGTGATGTTGGTGTCCTGAACCTGAATGAAGCCCCTTTCATGCTGCTCTGCAGCCTGGGGCACCTCTGCGTGGAGTGCACACACCCCAGCCATGAGCAGCACCTGTTGGTCCACGGAGGCCCACAGCAATCGGTGTGCTCGTGAATGGGGTTGGTGCCGGGTGCACTGGTGTTTCACCGACCCACTGGTGGCATATGACCATGCTGTACTGCCCCCCACTCAGGTGGGCACTGCACAGTGGGGTCCCCTGTGGCTGCTCACTGACAGGTGCACTGGCAGTGGATGCTGCACCAGCCTCCCAACATCCCCAGCTATCTGCTGCTGCCACCACTCTGGCCCCTGTGCACTGGCCAGGCGCATGTGAGGCTGTACCACCACCACTGTAGCCCAGTGCTGCTCCGCCATCACACACAGCAGTATCAGGGGTGGTGGCGGGTGGCAGTCCCACCACCAACAGGTCACTGGCCATGCTGCCAGGGATGGTGGGTGGTAGGTGTCTCCCATGACAAGTTCCCAGCTGTCCAGGACAATGGTCACATCATCATCAGTGTTGGACCCCACCCCGATCTGTGTCTCCACATATTGAATGCTGTGGCTGGAATCCTGCTGGAACACAACCAGGTCCTCGTCAACTGCCATGCCCAGGTCATCGGTCAGATGGCGATGGTGTGTTGCAGCTGATCAAGCCCGGATGCCAGTGGAAATGGATGGCTGGTCCTCCAGGGCTGGCCATGCCCCAATGACAGATGCAGCCACCCCTGCCACAGCATGCTGGCATTCCAGAGCTGAAAGGGAACACAGATGCGTTTGTGGCGCTGATGCATTGCTCCCCATACCCCCAATGCCACTGTACCTTCCATGCAGTGATGGGCTGCCACCAGTCTGGAATCCACCAACCTGCATGCCCTTGACAGCGCTGCACCACATGGTGGCCACCACCAGCTCCTCCTGTGGTGTGAGCTGTGGCATGTTGGCCTGGCCCCACCCATGGCCATCCTTGCAGCCCATATAGCCACCACCTTCTCCTTGATTCGATGCCTGTCGGTGCCCACCTTCTTCTTGCACTCCTGTGCAGATTGCTAGTGTCTGCCCTGCTGATTCACAGCCTCCACCACCTCCTCCCAGGCTGTGGCCCTGGTCTGGGGTCTGCCAGTTGCACCATTTGTAGAGGCTCTCAGTCAGGTATGCCTCAGCAAGGCATCCACCTTCACCTTTGTAAAGTTGAGCTTATACTTGCGGGCAGGCCCATGGTCCTCACCCTCCTCTTTCAGACATGCTGCTACCTGTGGGCAGTGACACGTGGTAAGTGGCTGCAGAGGCCCAAACCAGCCTACCATACTGCTGTGCTGTCCTTCACCTCAGCAGGCACAACTTACCTTGGAAGTTTGCATTACCGGTCCATGGCCTGTGCAATCCTGTGGTGCCTTTATAGCACATCACATGCAAATGAGCTGATGCGCAACTGTATTGAGATGCTAATTTCCCCAGTACCCACGGATAGGCTAATAAGCTAATCTGCACATATGCCGTTGAATATATCGGTAGTTCGCCTTGCACAATGGACTTGCGCCAGCACAAGTCGTAAGCGCAATGCTGTGACATGCAATCGCCCACCAACATGCATGCATCATGGCATGTACCACGTCTATTGGCAGCAAATGTGTCCTATGCAATAGTGCCTATGGCAATTAGGCTGGATGGGCTTATGGTGCTCGGGTGCTCTAGGGCCAGTGGCGCTCAGGTGCCATTGGGTCTATGGTGCTCCAGTGCCATTGGGCCTGTGGCACTCAGGCACCATTGGGCTTATGGCACTTTCGGGTGCTATAGGGCCTGTGGCACTTAGGCACCATTGGGCCTATGGCACTTGTGCGCTTTAGGACCTGTGGCACTCGGGCACCATTAGCCTATGACACCAACGCTATTGGGCCTTTGGCACTTGGGTGCCGCTGGGCCCATAGTGCTCACGCTTATAGAGCCTGTGGCACTCAGGCACCATTGGCCTATGGTGCTTGAGTGCCATCGGCCTGTGGCAATCAGGCACCACTGGACCTATGGCACTCAGGTGCTTTAGGAGCCTGTGGTGTTGAGTGCCATTGACCTATGGCACTCGAGCGCTATAGGGCCCACAGTGCTGGGGTGCTATTGGGCCTATGGGGCATGGTGCTCTCAGGTCCCTATTGTGCAATATACATCATGGCCCCAATAGTACACACACACGCACATTGTGCATGCTGACCCCTGACCCATGCCCTGCCCTATGGCCCCCAGGGACCTCTGCCCCACATGCCAGTGTGGCCATGCCCATGCTGCACATCCCTGGGGATGCGCAATTGGGGCAGGCAGCGCATCTCGGGTGATGGCGCATCCTGAGCACATGGAGTTCATGCACTACAGGGCACCATTTTGAACTGCTACATTGCGAGTAAGCATGCCATGGCACACAGTGCCCCAATCTCAGAACTGGAGCCCCATGCTGCCAGCCTGTTTGGATAGCAGCCCCTCGACAGGCCCAAGACCAAGGTGTGGCAGGATGTGGCTGATGGCCTTGTATAGGTCACTGGTTTGCAGCATACAAGTGAGCAGTGTTGCCACCATTATGGGGACCTGATGAGGCTGGACCCAGAGACTCAAGTCATTGCAGGTGTGTGTCCAGAGGGGCCCAGCCACGGCCAGGTAAGTGTTCCCCACCCGCATCTGTGCATGTCCAGTGTTCCATGGGGCTGGCAGGGCTGCATGTCATGCCGGGGTGCTGTCACTGTGTGCTCTGTGGCCTGGCCTTGCACATCACTGGGTGCACTGCGCCACTGCCCTGCGGCTGTGCCAGGCTGGGATACACTCTGTGCCTGGGGGTGAGGCAGTGGGCTCATGGTGTTGCTGTGTACTGATGTGTGCTTGTCTGTGTTCTCATCCTAGGCCTTGAAGACTGGAGGACAGCCAGGGCGGCAGGGCACCTGGCAGGCCACGGATCGCTGCTTTGGTCCCTTTAGCTGGAGCTGCGGGACTGAGTGGAGGAGCTGCTGGACCAGCATCGCCAATGCTCGACGAGCAGGTGGCGCTGTGCATTGATACATTGTTGTGCAGGGTGGTTGGGCGGGGTGGGGCAGCCTCGGCCCCTGTGTGATGAGCTGTGGCAGCTGTGTTCAGCCTGTGATGTGTGTGGCATTATAGGGTGGCCAGTGCACATGTGTGCCAGATGTTGGTGGGCTGTGGGTGCATCTGGCTGCCACCTGTGCCACTGCAGTCCCACCGCTGCACCATGCCACCACCTGCCACTGTGCTGGCAGTTGGCCCTTGGGCAGTGGTGTCCAATGCTTTGCATAGTCATGGCATGCCTGGTTGGTGGCAGTCATAGGCCCACCCACTGTGGGTGGCCAAGGTGCGACCCCAGGGGTGTGTATCCCCACTGTCCGCTGTGCATGGTACGAGGGCTGGGGTGCCCTGGACATGCACTGATCACCTGTTCCTTCCTCTGCCATAGGTGTCCAACTGGGAGGTCGCCAGCCAAACTACAGCTGCCTCCTGTAGTGAATCATCACTATCAGCACTGCCACTCTGGAGATTGCAAGGCTGACTAGACAGCTCGTGCTGTGGGGGGCAGCGCGGGGTCAACGCCAGGTGGCAGCGGGACATGGCCACCCATAGGAGCCATTTATACTATTCCTGCACCTGACCACCCTTCCTCTGCCTTCCTCTGTCCCATTGTATAGCCCTGTCTCCTGTCCCCATCCCTCCTTTTCCTACCCTGTTCCTGCTTTGTAAATAGTTTCCCTGCCTTGTTCCCTGTTTTCTTTGTAAGTAGTTATTTAATACAGTTTGCATTGTTTACCATCTGTGTCTGTGTCTGCTCTGCAGCTGGTGAGTGGAGCCATGCTGCAGTGGTGTGAGTGGTAGCTGTGTGGTGTGTCAGTGTTGTTCTGTGGGCCGTGCATGGTGGTGTTTGCCAATCGGTCAGTGGATGTGCCCTAGGGTGGCCATGGACTGGCTGTTCAGGCTGTGTGGCATGTGTGTTGGGTGCCGTGTTCCAGGGTGTGGCTGGCTATGGACCAGGTGGGTTGGGGCATGCTGTCCAGTGGGGATGGCGGTGTCAGCCACCCTTGGTCATTGGTGCTGCCTTTTCATGCTTCCACTGCTCTGGTGCTCATGGACGGGGCTGGTTGCTTGCCCATGCTCCTTGGGCAGTGTTCCTTTGTGGGCCAGCTGTGCCTCTCAGCCTGGCTCCACCTCTTCCACTGCAGCCAACCCCTTCCCTGGTGCCTTGCTCCCTGCTGTGCCTGTGGCTGGTCCACTTGTGCCTTGGTGCATCTTCCTCAGCCCCTGCGCATCCATGGTTGTGCTATTGCGTCGTTGGTTGCTCCCTGGTGCACCTCTGACTGTGCTCTGGTGCATCCATGTGATTTTCAGTCATGATGCATGATGCTATGGGGCATGATGCTGGCGCATGTAGCCATGTGCACCTTCTGAATAGCAGGCTCATTGCACAATGGCACATTAGATTTACACTGTGCCAGCCTTGCGCTGGTGTCCGGTACATTTCTGAATATCCCACCTAAATCTTTAATTGTGTACTATGAATGGATTGGTTGTTGCCCTCTTGCTCCTCCTCCTGATGAAGCATCATGTTTCGACACAAAACACCAAGGTTTTGAGTCTTACCAGTGCTCTTGAATAAAACACTTTGCAGCTGTTTAATTTTGGCTTTTGGTTTTCATGCACATTTGTTTCAGTCCTCAATGCAGGCAGTGCATTCTGTTTACTCCTTTTACTGAACAACAGTGGGGGATGCAGTAGAACAGAAGTGGACAGCCCTGAAGGAGGCTTTACTCAGAGTAACAGCCCAGTGCACCAAACAGATTACAAAATCCAAAAATGAAGAAAGCCTCCACGGTATACTAAGCGGTAGCATCAGAAACAAAGGACAAAGAAAAATTTTCAAGAGATTTCAGGAGACAAAAGCAGAGCTGATATGGAACCTCTACAAAGCCAAACTCAAAGAAGCCAGACAGGCAGTCGAGATGGCCAAAGACCAAACAGAAGAAAAAATAGCAAGAGAAGTAAAGAAGGGCAAAATAAAAATTTTATAGATACAGTACATTAGGGAAAAATGAAAATTAAAGGGGCATCATCAGACTTGCAACCAAAGATGGACATCATGAGGAAAAGGACAACGACACGGCTGAGATTCTGAATAGTTTTTTCTGCTAGGTCTTCACAAAAGAAGACCAAGTAAATGGCCCCAAGTTACAGAAAACAGGCTGACTTATGAAGGAGACTGACACAGGACCCTTCACAAGAGACAGTGTCCTGAAAGAACTTCTAAATTAAATACAAATAAAGCAACAGGACCAGATGAAATCCACCCTAGGATTCTGAAAGAACTTGCAGAGGAACTCGCAGATCCATTAGCAGGACTATTTACAGAGTCTCTAGAGAGTGGGCAAGTGCCTAAGGACTGGAGAATGGCTACGGTGGTGCACTGGCACAAACATGGAAGCAAGGAGGAAGCCAGACACTACTATCCCATCAGCCTGATCTCAGTGGTGGGCAAACTTATGGAATCTCTGCTTAAAGAAAGACCAGTGAAATACCTAATGGAAACTGGGCAGCTGGATACAAAACAGCATGGGTTCACAGCAGGGTGGTCATGTTAGATGAATATGATCAAATTCTTCCACTGGGTCTCAAGAATAGTAGACCAGGGAGGGGCAGCAGATTTAATATATATACTGATTTCAAAGCAGGACCCAGAGAATCATAGTCAATGGAACTCTGTGTAGAGAGGGGCAGATAACCAGTGGGGTGCAAGAGGATCAGTCCTGGGACGATCCTCTTTAATGTGTTCATCAGTGACATAGATGAGGGCCTACAGGGGAAGGTATGCCTTTTCACAGATGACATGAAGCTCTGCAACAAGGTGGACACAACAGAGGGATAGAGGCAATGGACGCAGACCTAAGATGCCTGGAACAATGGTCCAGAAACTGGCAGTTGAAATTTGATACCAAAAAGTGCAAAGTTATGCACATAGGGAAAAGAAACCAAATAAATCATGCACTCTGGATGGGGAACAATTGACAGTAACAAAACTGGAATGAGACCTTGGAGTACTAATTTCAGATGACATAAAGGTGGGCAAGCAATGTGAAGGCAGCATAAGCTAGTAGCATCCTCAGATGTATAGGCAGGAGCATTTCAAGTAGAAAACAGGTGATAATGCCTCTCTACAGTACCTTGGTGAGGCTGCATCTCGAGTATTGCATGTAGTTCTGGAGACCACACCTTAAAAAGAACATAGATTGGCTAGAGGCAGTACAGCAGAGAACTACTAAAATGGTACAAGGCTATACTAAAAACAGTATGAATCTAGACTGAGGCGCCTGCAGATGTACTCCCTTGAGCAAAGAAGGGCAGGGAGATATGATAAAGACCTTCAAATACCTGAAAGGAATAAATCGGGTGCAATGAGAAAACCTATTCCAAGAAAATAAAATGGCATGAACAAAGGGCACAACATGCACCTAATAGGAGGTAGATTCAAATCTAACACTGTAAAGTCCTTCTTCACAGAGTAGGTGGTGGGACCTTAATAGCCTTCCCTCAGTGGTTGTGGAGGCTAAGACAGTCACTGCATTCAGGTTAGCATGAGAAAATTACTACAGTAATCTGGGAAAAGAATAAGTTAGAGGTAGACAAATTGAGCAGACTAGATGGTCCCCTTTGCCATCACATTCTTATGTTCTTATATTCTTATCTTTCTGATAGGCCACAGTGTGTAAAATTTGGTGGTCGTTTTCATCTCATGGAAGAGTTCAGTATGGATTTCCCCAGGGCTCCATTTTTATTGATCCTATTTCACATGTTACTTATAACTGTTTGTTTTATATGCAAACGATGCAGTATTTTAGCTCATCATTCATCTGTATATAAAATTAATTCTATGCTTACTTGTGAATTTACCAAAGTAGAAATTGACTTTTCTAGAATAACCTTATTTTAAAAGAACAAAAACAAAGCTATGTTATTCAGCTCAGTTGCCAAACTGAAACAATTTTCTAGAAGTTTATTCCTTTGATGGATGTCTACTTGAGACTGTGGATTCCTTTAAGTATCTTGGAGTCACGTTAGATCCCCCTCTAAACTTTAATTTACATTTGAATAAAGCTATTGTTAAGATTCACTCAAAAATTGGAACACTTCACTGAATTCAAATTTTCTAACTATAGGGACTCCAGGGCCATAGCACAGAAAAGCCTCCTTCCAGTTTTTAACTATGCTTCCATAGCCACCAATTCTGTGCCTGCTAGTACTATGTCCAGGAAAGAAGTACTACAAAAATTTGGTAAATGTGCACTTTTGGCACCCCACCATACACACCATGTCAAATTTTGGAGAATTATGATTGGTTATCTGTTCATAATAACAATAAGTTATCTTTATCACTAATTAAAACTTTTAAAATTATAAAACCTGGTGTTCCTGCAACCCTTGAACATTGGACTGCAGCTGCCCTAAAAAATCCTGGGCAGAGGTGGCTGAGATTGCCACAGACCTAGATACTGAAATGGGACAAGCATATATTGAAGAGCAAAAGGTAACTGTGGTGGGACTTCTGGGGAGAGAATCCCTCTAAGAAGAGGGCAGAAACTGTACATAAGCAACTAACTGGTCCTGCAAGGCTTCAGAGGAAGGACATTTGCACTTGATCCAACTGTGCTAGAGATTATAAACATGGGTTTCAGGTATAAACTTTCTTAACCTCTCCCTTGAGTCAGACATCCTGTTGTACAACTCCTTCTTCTTGTGAGCTCCTTACTACTTGTCATAACTCACTCCTAACCCCCTTATCCCCATCCATGGACTCTTGCACTACTAATTTGGGTATAAAGCATGTTGTGTGTTTTAAACCAATTGTTTTATGTCACAATCCATAATCTAAAAAGAGACTCTGCTTTCATCTATGCCACAGATAGTCATCAAAACTAGACACCAAGAACAAATCCACAAGAAGGGGACAATAGCCACCCATAGTTGGAATGATAAAATCAGTCTGACAACTTGCAATTCAAAGTAGGATCTCCCTCTATATCATATTCAACTCAGCATTCTTTTAAGTGCAATGAGGCCAACCACTCAGAATTTTCCCCAGCATGATGAAGAAATGTGAGCAAACTCAGCCTGGGCATTGGGGACAATTCAGGTGGAAGAAAAACTAAATACAAGCCAGAAGACTGTTGGTGGTGATATACTTTTCACACCCCTATTTGAGATATGTTGGTTTCCAGTGCCCTGTATATACAAGGTACTTGAAACTGTAAATCCCTCTCCCTGGCAGAAACACTTTCTGTTTACAGATAAACTTTACCACCTTCAGTTAGATCATTTGGTAAGTTTCAACACTTGTAGTCTGGTTGTCCCTGTGCTGGATGGAACAGCCATTCAGTTTACCTCAAGCAGGCAGCACACATCCACCTCGAGGCTTGCTTCTCAGCTTTGTGACAGAGCTCTGACATGTGTAGTGCATCACATCATTTGTGCTGACCAAACCCATATTGTATAGTGTGGGGCAGCAAATGAGACTCCTACCAGAATTCCTGGCTCACAACAAGCTGACAGGATAGCTATGCATAGGTGTGCCAAGTCAGAGTAGGCCAGCACTCTATCGGATGTCCCGCCATCTCCTATGTATTAACCAGTTACTGGTAGTCATCAATAAGGCCCTTCTGCCATGCTGCAACTTACTGCCACATCAATAAGTTTTGGTCAGAGCCAATATGGCTGCACAGAGCTATTTCTTGGATAGCGGTACTCACCAGCAGTTGGACCAGCAGTTGTGTTTCGAGCAATATTTACAAGCACTGCTGACAACACTGTATGAGTCTGACACTGTATAGAGTTGAACTGCTGTGTGACAAGTGCCAGTGTATGCCCTCCACAAGATGGTTACGATGCCAGAACTGCGCATGCGATAATCATGCATCGCAGTCTGGAGTCAGCAACCATCTTATACTCCGTCACTTCCACACTTGCTGAAGAAAAACAAGTGCACTGTGAAGTGGGTATGTTTATGTGGCTGGTGGAGGAAATGCTGCATAAACACAACCACTAAAAGTATGCCGCAGCACTGTGGAAGCACACTGCCTAATGGTCTGGTTACATGTTTCCACAGTGCTAGTAAGAAATCATGATTGATCATGTAATGTCTGTGGAGCTCGGCCCACACAGCAGTAAAATAAACATATAAATTAGTGGTGGAGAAGTGGCCCCAATTCGCTCTGTGAAGTGATCCATGGACTGAAAGGCGAATTTATGGAGTGCTCACAACGCAAGTGGAGTACTTCATGTTACAAATGGGTAACGAAGTCCATTGAAAACAATGACTTCACGTTACTTCGCCTTCCCAAACCACTACTCCACCAATTCTTAAGGTGAAGTACATTGAAAACAATGTGCGCCGCCTTACCTTCATGTATTTTCAGCGCCAAAGCGAATTTTGCAGTGTTTCATGGGATTTCAGGTCACATGGGCTCTAGATTATTCTGCACAGCCTCAGTTTTGGGTAGTGTGTGTAGGAAGCTGTTGGAGACAATCTGCCCTGAGGCTCTCTGCAATTCAAACCTTTAAAAAGCTGTTAAGCCTTTTTGACCATTTTTTTGCGAAACTTTAGTTCATCGATTATAGGAAACCCTCCTGTGCTCATATCATCAAGCGTTTATTGTTTGTGTATGGATTTTGAATGTTAATGTACAACATTCAGTCTGTGTACTGAGAGACAGTGGAAGTGTGCTTTGGGGGATGGATGTATCTGTGGTGTAGGTAGATTAACTTGGAGAAAAGACAGTGCTTTCTGTTTTGGTGATATTTTTCTTGTTTAACTGTGTTAGTGTACACACAGTAATATTTTCAATATTTCTTGCCATTTTTGCTGATTGTTGTGGTGCAGCAGTGCATAATTTTAGTTTGTTTAAAATATGTGGTTATACTACTGAAGTTTTCAATTTGCTATGCATTACTTAGTGTATGTGTGAGTATGTGTGTGACTCGTGTCATCAAATCAGACACCTTTTATTGCACCACATAATAATTTCAGCAATGTGAAGCTGCTATCCACTGCAGCTGTGTGATTTTGTACTTCTTTGTGGTATCTTTACTGGTACCATTACTAGTGACTGTTACTGCAGCAGTACAGTACACTGCTCCCATGACCCGCCCCAACCAGTAAAGGTATTCTTTTCAGATTTGAATTTCTGATGGTAAGCGACTGGTTAGGTGTTGTACCTTTGTGTCTGCATCTCTTCAGTGCACAGCACAATCTTAATCTGTCTGTGCATTTGCATCTCTTTGGGGCCCAATCTCCATCTGTAACTTAATTCACCGTTGTTTCTTTGGCTTCCTTCAGAGTACTGGACAGGTGTGGTGCTTAATTCTGCATAGACACTGTACTCATTAATATGCATTTTAAGTCAGGACCATCATCACGAGTAACTCGTGATACAAATCACGTTCTTCATCATCACAGTCACAAATACAGTCACAAATCACGATTCACGATCATTCACATTATGAATCACATTAATTTTTTTCTAGTTACTTGGATGTATTGTAAGCCTGTTTTGTAGTATCTCCCCAGGCTTCACCACCCCACCATTGTACTCACTGATGCATGTTTTAAGTCTAGGAGTTTTAAGCTACAGCTCATCAGGGCCTGGGAAGTACAGCCATAGGCATTCATGTTTCTTCATCATCATGGTCACAAATGCAGTCACAAATCACGATTTCACGATCCGTCATGAATCACAACATACATTTTTAATAGTTACTTGGATGTATTGTAAGCCTGCTGTTTGCAGTGCTGAACAGGGATGGGATCCACACCTGGGCCCGGGGAACAGGCACATCCTGCTCCAGAGGACCTGGTGCTGGACTTGGTGGTGGTGGTGGTGGTTCAACTGCCTCAGAGTCAGGACAGGAGGTGGTGCTGGTCCTGCTTAGGGGGCACTCTCAAGTTTTGAGTGGTCCAACAGGAATGGGTGCCGTGCCCTCCACACATGAGCAGTATGATGCTGACCACTACCACGCTCTCCCAGAGCTGCCCGTCCCAGATATTCCCTCACCCTGGTCCATCTCTCCTATTGAACTCCTTCAGTCTGAGCAATCACTACTCACACTGTCACACAACACACACACACACACACACACACACACAGTCACACAGACAAACAACTAACTACTTATAAAAGTAAGAAAAATAAAATTTACAGAAAGAACAAATTAAGTAAAACAGAAAAGTCAAAAAAAAGCTGTTGGGTCTAAATCAAAGTTTAAATCTCCTCCTCGCTCTGATCTAAAAGTATCAGCAGTCACAAACACACTACTCTCTCTCTGTCTGCACAGGAGAAAGTAAAAGTCTCTGCTTGTATGACTCGCTTTCTTCCTGCCTAGCTAAAAGCATGTGACTTACAGTACTGTAAGCCATGTGATGTGGGGGGCTGCCAAATCTGAAACACCAATTGGATCATAGAATCTAATGAGGAATGCAAAGTCCATTAAAAACAATGACTTTGCCTTACTTTGCATTGTCATTCAGCCCAACGTGAAGTGGTAATGACAAAGCGAAGTGAGCACTTTGTATTACCTACTCGGCGTTGGAGTAGCAGCAATGCCCATAGCGATGCACTTTGCCAGCAAATTTTAAATTTGCTGCATCTCTTATAGAATGAGTCTGGTTTCCATTCACAAGTGCTGACTGGCAACAGCTTGCTAATATGTTAGCTTGCTACAGTGCAGACCATACTAGGGATGCAATTCAGCAATCACTTTCCCTACTTGACCACACTGCCAGTAGGTCAAAATTCCATGTTTAAGCTTGTTGATTGAAGCTGTTTGTATTATGGTTGTTCTTGTTTGCCTCTTGGCATTTCACTGTACTAATTCTTCATGCACACAGACTACTGAAATTGACGACTGAAACCAAGCAAGATGCTCTGTGACACACTCAAGGTATATTCCTGCTGCATGACTTCATCCTCACTGGGATGAATCAGGTGCGTATCTCAGTGACCATTTTCATCAATCTGGTCAAAGCCTTTGATTTGGTGGCCCATCCATGCCTTCTACCTCACGGAAATGAACATTTAGTACAGGTAGGAGATATCATGTTACCTATCTGTACCCATCCAGGCTTGGGTACCTCAGGGTTCCATCCTGGGTCTAATCCGTTCTCCATTTTTCTGAATGCCTCTCCTCTCTTCCTGTACTAACGTGCATATTCATATGTATGCAGATAAGACAGTTATTTACATCTCTAGTCCTTCAACTGTAGCAGTCAAAGTCTTGCTTGACAAGACTTCCACTATATTCTGTGCTACTTCCACTCAAACCAACTCCATGTCAACAATAGAAAACAGAGTCCTTCACCTGTGGCACCAGCCAGAAATTGGCCAGGCTCTTCCACCTTCCTGTTTTCTTCACCCAGTATGACTCTCCTTTTGAAGTGGTTTCTTCCTCCAAGTAACTTGGTGTGTAGCTAGATAGTAAGCTTGACTTCTCTGGCCACATTGATGCCATCCACTTATCTGCCTCAAACTCAATCGTTGTACTGCAATAAAGACTGCTTGTCTTCTAATATCTGCTAAGAGCTTGTTAAGGAAATGGTGCTTCCAGTTGTTAGATATCGGTATGTGGATGTGGTCTGTGGCATCTCCCCTCCTACTTCCTTGCCAGACTGGACACCCTCTGTAATGCCTTATATCACTTTGCTGCTTACTCTCCCATTTGTCCTCACCACTTCTACCTATACTCCTCCCAATCTATCCTAACTCTGCCCTTATGTCACCAGTCCCTGTGCCCCTTTACCCCAAAGTTCTACTTTGGGTACCTCCCCTCTTACCTGTCCTCAGTCTTTCTACCATTCCCTCTGCCCAGAACTCCCTCTGTTCGGGGATCCTCACACCTTCTTGCTTCCCCAGCCTAACTCCTCTGCTGAGCAATAAACCTTCTCCTATCATCTCCCCTCCCTTTGGGACCAGCTCCTCTTCTCTCTACATCTCTCCCCCTCCCCAACTACCTTAGGCTCTAGCTAAAACTTCATCTTGCCTTCACGTGCTCCTATCATTTCCTTCTCTGAATCCTCCCCTGTTGGAGCCTCTACCATTCCTGTTGTTGGTCTCCTCCTGTGTTCTACTTCAGCCTGTACCAAGCTTCTTTTTCCTACAGCTACACTGCCATTTGTTCTATTAGCTTTGGTCTCATTATCAGCATATATTGTACCTGTTTAACTCAGTTTATTTTATATGTGCCTTTGTAATTTGTTTTAGATAGATATTTATTTATAAAGTGCCCATTTCCAAGGACTCTGGGCACTGTACAATAAAACAAACAACCATATAATAATATACAATAATGCAGAACTATATACTTAACAGTTCAACCAGGAGCATCATTAAAATTCATCTATCTATCATTGACAGGTCACTCAGCAGTCAATAAAAACCTGCTGGAACAAGTAGGTTTTAACCCTTTTAAGGAATTCCACAGAGGGCCTCCCTCACATAAGCAGGAAATGAGTTCCACAGGGTAGGTGCAGCCACTGAAAATGCCCTGTCACTCAAATGCTGCAACCTCATCCTAGGAATTCTAAGGAGGCCTCCCCAGTGGAACAGAGTGTCCGGGGCAGATGGTAGGGAACAAGGAGATCTTGCAGATAGACAGGTCCCTGATCATGCAGCGTCTTGTGGGTCAAAAGCCCTACCTTGAAGACAATCCTCCACATGACCGGCAGCCAGTGCAGTTTGTGGAGGACCTGGGTGATTCACACCTCCTCACTCCTGACAATAACCTTGCTGATTCTGCACCAGCTTCAGCCTGTGGAGGTTGCCTCAGATAACCCTACAGTAGGTACAGGGCATTGCAGTAGTCCAGCCTGGAAGTGATGAAGGCATGTACCAGTGTGATCAGTTCCTCAACGGGATCAGGGTTTGGATTTGGGTGATATTTCTCAGATGGTAAAATCACTCTTGACCACAGCCGACACCTGCATATCACGTGTCAGGCTACCATCCAGGATCATGCCCAAATCCTTCACCTGTCTAGATGGGGCAAGGGAATGCCCCTCAACACTAGGCGGGGAAGACCCACACCTTCCTCTGCCTTGATGACCTGGATCCACCACCAGTACCTCTGCCTTGTCTGGGTTAAGCTTAAGCCAGTTTTGAGTCATCAGGACTGGATCTCCTCAAGGCAGGTGTTAAATACATAGACTGACACCTGGATATCTGGTGCACAGGACAAGTACAGCTGGGTATTATCTGCATAACAGTGAAAACCCAGCTGTACCACTTAATGTCCCCAATGGCAGCATGTACACCGTGAACAACAAGGGTGACAAGACCGATCCCTACGGAACCCAACAGCACAGAAGCTTTGGATTAGATGAGGCTAACCCCATCATCACCTTTGCACTCTGTCTGTCAGGTATGACCTAAACCAGTTGATGACATTACCAGACAGGCCACACCAGAACCGCAGATGGTCGAGCAGCACCTCATGGTCCACAGTGTCAAATGCCATGGAGAGGTCTGGGAGAACTGGTACAGTCTCTCCTGTCCCTCGTCATCAGTAGATCATTAAGCACCCTCACCAGGGCAGTCTCCATACTATGCCCAGCATGGAATCCAGACTGGAAAGGCTCATACGTGGAGGACGACACAAGATGCCTCTCAAACTGAATGGCCACCACCATCTCAATAATCTTTGCTAAAAATGGGTCTGTAGTTGCTGAGGCAGTCCAGGTCCAAGAGGTTTCTTCTGTAGGGGTCTAACCAATGCCTCTTTCAAGGCCAATGGAAAACCCCACTCCTCAAGGAACTCAGATGACTTCAGCAAGCACAGGTCCAATTCCAGACATCCGACCAAAAGTCGGGTTGGACCTGGGTCTAGATCACATTGTGTTGGCCACAACTTTGAGGCTATCTCAATCACCTCCTCCCCCACCAGCTCAAGCTCATCCCAGACAGGAGGAGTGTTTGGCACAACTCAGGCCGGGCTCTGCATCCCTTGAGAGGCACTTGAGGAGACCTTATCCCTGATAGAGGACACTTTGTCAGAAAGCACACAGCCAGCTCCACACACCTAATGCTAGTACCCACTCCCCCACATGGAGACAGGCAGAATGTAAAAGCCCATCTACCATGCAGCAGAGCTGAGTCAGCCTGTTTCTCACCGCAGCAATCTCCCTAGACAAACAATTAGCCTTCTTAAGGGTGATTGCCCACTATAGTCAACATAATGTGACTTCAGGGCCAATTTGTCCTCCAGCAGGTTGGATCTCCTCATGCTCCTCTCTAACCTCCACCCCTTAGTCTTTAAAGTCTGGAGATCCTCATCAAACTAAGGAGGTCTCGGCATATAGACCAGGGGCTGACAGGAATGTGTGCAATGGATTCAGAGGCCACAGTGGCAGTCCCATTATAGGCTGCCACCACTTCCTCCACCCCAACCACACAAGCTGCCCCAACACTCAACAGGTCCAGCACCCGCCAATCCCCTGAGGAAACTCCTCTTAGCAGGCAGTACCAGACCATCTCCACAGGGGCAGGACCAATTGGGGGCCTCTAAACATGAACCCCACAGTGCTATGATCCGACCAAATCACCAAATCTACTCTGAGATCATTTATATCCAATCCTAAAGAAAGGCCAAATCCAGAGTGTAGCTGGCGAGTGCATTGCCGTTATTACATTCTGTAGTAGGCTCAGGGCTCCCATGCTCTCAAGGAGAGCTTTATTGTACTCTATTAATATTTTACTTTGTATGATTCATTAAATACTGTGTATGCTTTTATTATTGTATGTGCTGTTCTCTCTCCTCCAGGGTCACATGTGGAAATGAGCCATAGCTCAGCATCCTTTTCTCAGTTACCAATTTTCAAATAAATAAAAATAAAATAATAAATTAATATAGCCCAATTCTCCTGCCCTGTGACTGCTTTTCCTTATCAGAAAGGAACAGATCTCTCACCACCTAAACCTGAAACCCATTGAATAATCAATCAATAAGATTCACTTATCAGGATGTTAAAAGCATTGACACCTGTGAAGCATAGAAATACAGGATCATCTCAAACTTTTGAACGTGGGGATCACATGTTTGCAGGAAATCCACTTATCACCCACAGAATTGGAGAAATTAAAAATGGGATGGGTAAGCCAGATACACTACAGCACTTAAAGTATAGGAGTCACAATGCTGATCAACAAGCATTTGTCAATGTCAAAGTTTGTCATTTGGAATTGATGTTGGTACGCTAGATTCCCAGCAGAAAGAACAAGTTATGCCTCAAGTTCACATTCCTGTTGCAGTACAGTGAAGTGCATACCTGTTTCCTCAATCCATGATCTGGCTTTGAAGAGTAAAGATGTGTTCTGCGATTCAGAGAAGATGAAGGCATTGGAGCCCCACCATGGGTTGGGTTGGGGATATTATGGTTAGAAACCCTAATGCCTAGGCGTTTGTTGGTATTTGCACTACAAATTTTCAACATGGTCTTTTGTGACCCCACTTCATGAAAGCATTTGGGACCTCTGCTCATGAATAGTGGCACTGTGACTTTGTTAATCTGTCCCAAATGTTGATTTCTCACAGTGACTGCACCATTCTGCACCAGATGTGCGAAAACACAGTTCAGGCAGGATGTGAAAATTACAGCTGTACCATTCATAGGGAGGTGTGAAGAGAAGGCAGCATTGAACATCTGGAGTAAAAACATTAAAATGCTTGAGCGTGCCAGCATACATGGAAATTACACAACCTGCTCGTAACAGTCATTTGGTGGAATAATTTTACTAAAATTTCAATATAGGCTGTTGCCACTGTGATGTGCTAGCTCTCCTATTCAAAGTGAGAGCACACCTAGCGGCTCAAACTCTGGATACTGATTTTATCATCGTGGAGGGTGGCATGGGTGACCTGTGCTTGAAGGGCCCCCCCCCACCTCTGTCAGGCTGCAACATTGTTTGTGCGAGTTGAGGTGCGGCTCACTTAACCGAGCACCGGTGGGCCTCCTCAGCACTTCTACATTTAAGAATCCTGCCCAGAATTAGAATCCTGCCTACAAATTCAAGCTATCAGCCCTGCTGCTATAGGCATCCTGACCATGAAGTGCTGTACCTGAAACTCCAATTTGCCTCTGGGGAATCATCTTTTGAAATTTAGGTGCCAACACTCAACTCCTGGACTCTGTCTGCAATTGGCTCCTGCTGCTGTGACATGCTAGCTCTTCCAGTTCAAATGTGAGAGCGTGTCAAGCGGTTCTGAACTCTGGATACTGATTTTTATCATCGTGGAGGGATGGCGTGGACACCCTGTGTTTGGAGGTCCCCCACTTCCGCTGGGCTGCGACATCGTTTGTGTGAGTTGAGGTGCGGTTTACTTAACTGAGCACCGGCGGCCTCCTCAGCACATCTACAGTTAAGAATCCTGCCCAGAATTAGAATCCTGCCTACAAATTGAAGCTATCAGCCCCTATGCGCTGCAGGTGTCCTGACCATAAAGTACTGTACCTGAAACTCCAATTTGTCTTTGGGAATCATCTTTTCCTGCCCACCACGCTGTTCCATCCTCCCCTTAAATACTCGTAAGCTACTCCCCTCAATGACTGTGGCTCCTATTAGCTGGATGGGTGTGGCTGAAAACCTTTATACCTTGACTTTATTCTTAAGATGTTTGATCTCACTGATTTGTTTGGAGTGTTCTGTGTTGGGCTGCTTATTTCTCCTGGGCACTGTAAATTACATAGGGTTGCTTATTGTCTCCTGTTCACTGAATATTGCTTCATGTATATTGCTTACTCCTGACTACTTTCATAATGATGTTACTTTGAGTGCTTGCTGGACTATCTATAGTAAAATAGCATTCTCTGGGTTCTGGCAAGCATACCTATCTGCCTGTAATTTTCCAGGGAGAGTGTTTTGTGATTATTTCTGAGTTTCTGACTGCCTGTCTAAGCTAAGCGCTTATACCCATGTTGATCCTGTCCCATTAGTTGTATCTGTGCACTGTGACACTGACCAGCCTCCCTCAAGGCCATACTTCTGGTCCTTTACTGTCACCTTGTCAAGGTGTGAGTCTCTGGGTATTGCTAACTCTACCTTAGAATGGAGACTCCTAAGTCTACCAGGGATGGTGTCATGCCTTCCTCACCTAGTGCTGCCCTTCTCATTGGTCTCTCTCTTGCCTTTTCCTTTCCTAATGGTCGCTGACCCCTCTCAGTTAGCAGGATACCACTGGGGTATGTCTGTCTCCTATGAGGTGTTTGACTTCACCTTCTCTAACCTCCTAGCCCTTGATAGGCTGCCCCCATGCCCTACCTGCTGCTTTGATCTCAGATGGCTCCTGTGTCCTTCCTTGGTGAGGAGACATCCTGCCTGCAGAGCCTCGACCAAAGGTACCCCCTTCTGATGGTATCTTCTCTGGCTCTTCCTGGTGATACTGGCCCTGGTAAGTGATATTGATCTCAATTCTGGTCCTACCTATCAGGCTTCTTCACCTCCTGCAGAATGTAAGTTGGGCAAGAGGTTAAAACTTGCTCACCTTGATATTCGCAGTCTTTTGCTGAACCTGGATGAACTCACTGCCTAGGCTGCACACTATAAGCCTTACATTCTTGGCATTACAGAGACCTGGCTGAAACCCTCAATTCCTGACTCAGCCTGTGCGCTTCCTGGCTTTGAGTTTATTAGACAGGATCGGCCGGGTAACAAACAGGGTGGTAGTATTCTAATTTACTTTAAGAGTCATCTTAAAATGTCTCTGGTGGCACATCAGCAGACCTCTCTGTCCTCATGTGAGCTGCTGCATACTATGTTGTTACTTGGGAATACAAGAAGCTGCAAGTTGTATGTACATACAATCCCCAAAGGGTGGTCTGCCTGGCCTTGCCCACCTCCTGGACACCGATGGTCCTAATGTTGGAGACAACTAACTACTAATCCTAGGAGATGTGAACTTGAACTGGACTAGAGGCAATTCTAAAGTTTGAGCCTCTAATTGCAAGTATAGCCCTGACACAGCTTATCCAGGAGCCCACTAGATGGTCGGCTAATGGTGTCACTAGCTCCCTACTGGACTGGGTTCTGTCAAATTGTCCTGAGAGGATCAGCTCCACCAGAACCCTGCCTGACTCCATCTCAGATCACACCCGGTATTCTGTGTGTGGAAAATCCCCTCCCCAAAAATTCCCCACAAAATCATTCATGTTAGAGATTTCTCTAGGTTTGATCTGGAGGCATTTCAGAAAGATCGGAGGCTCACTGACTGGTCTGGGGTGTTTAGTGTCCACACCCCTCTACTGTTGTCACCCAGTTTCTCACTGTCTTTGGTGCTCTGCAGGACAAACATGCCCCACTTATTAGGCAGAGGGTAAGGGGTCTGCCACAAAATGGTTGCATGGGGCCCTTAGCCCTCATGTGGGCTAGAGACAAGTGCTGAGCTCACTTCAAAAGCATGCTAGATCAGTCCCTCTTTTAACAATATAGTAAGTTCAGAAATAAGTGCAAAAAGCCATCAGGACGGCAAAGATGAATACTGTAAATCTGCCCTACTTAGCTCTGCTAAGGACCCAAGCAGTTCTGGAAGAACATAAAAACCTAGTCAGTGGCTCCTCCAATTCTGGGGTATCTGATATGATCATTGGTGGTTTCACTTGTAATAATCTACTCACGATTGCAAATGCTTTTAATTCCCACTTTTCGGACTTGTCAGCGTTCACCTCCCTGTTCCCTGCTGGAGTGAATACCAGTGGCTCTCGGCCTCTGCCCATGAGTGGTTCACCCCTCCGTCTGTTATTTTATCTCAGGGCTGTGTCTGTCATGGAGATGCAGAGACTTCTCTGGTATCTCCCTGCACTCCAGTGCTGACCTTGATAATATGGATCCAAGCTTCTGAAGCTAGGTGCCCCCGCATTGCCTTCCCAGTGGTGCATATCCTTAACCTGTCCCTTGTCACTGGGATTCTCCTGTCATTTGGAAGGTGGTGAAGATCGTCCCTGTTCTGAAGCAGGGCAATCCCAAAGTCCTGGATAACTATCAGCCGATTGCCAACCTATTAGCTATTAGCAAACTCTAGGGACAGTTGTGGCTGAACAACTCACAGAGTACATTCAGGCCCATGAGATGCTGTCCGCTGTACAGCATGGTTTTGAAAGGTATAGCACGCCCACGGCCCTTGTCTCTGTCTCATCTAGCAACAGGGCAGCCACGGACCAGGGTAAACTCTCTGCAGCCATATTCACTGACCTATCTAAGGCCTTTGACCTTGTGGACCATGCATTACTTTGCACACAGATGCGGTCCCTTGGCCTGTCCCTCCTGCCCTGAACTGGCTTATAAACTACCTCCAGGGCAGAGTACAGCTGACCAAATTCAACAAGTTCCTCTTGATCCCTCTGGTGACCTCTGGCATCCCCAGGGCTCTGTTCTGGGGCCCCTTCTCTTCTCTGTATTTGTTAACAATCTCCCAGCCACTGTAACCAACTGTAGTGCCACCCTTTATGCAGATGATCTGGCCACATCCTAAATGTCTTCAGAACCGTAAACTGCAAACTGGGTCTTGCCTACAGGGCAAGGAAAAATCTGACGTCTGCTGCTTGTCTGGCACTTGCCAAAGGTGTACTGCTCCTTCGCTTAGCTATGGCCTTCTCCAATTTGCCCACACCTCCAAGGTTCTCCTTATTCAGTGGCACATGACCTACAATAATATCTGTCACTTTGCCCTGGCTGCTCCTTGACTCACCCACCACTGTGAGTGATATGACAAACTTGGCTGGCTTTCCTGGCAAATTACTTGAATTTTGGGCTGGGCTGTTTCATGGGTAAAGTGATCAGAACTGGCACCCTCCAGGGCTGGCACAGCTTCTCATGCCTGCTGACCCCTCCTCTACTCCCTCAGGTCTCAGGGTCTTGGGGTGCTCAAAGTCCCTTTACTCAAACCCTTATGGGGATAGGGACTTGGTACATGTGTTCCTAGGCCTGTAAATCCCTTCCTGCCCATGTTCGCTCCCCCACTTGTGCCTCTGGAATTCCTTATTGGAGCATCTGAAGCTGACCTCTGTGTGTGACTGTCTCAAGCCACCTTAATCATGGTCTCTGCATTGGACTCACACTTGGATGCATGTGATTTGCTTGATCGAATGCTCAGGAACTAACTGTTTCTGTGACTCTGCTAATGGTCACTCGTACACAGTGATTACTGTTCCTGCCATTGAATGACCTAGATTATTTGTTTTGTATGTATGTATGTATATTATCTATTACTGCTTATAGTAGACTATCTATGTTAGCATGTTCTATTGAATCTGTGTACTCAGTTCTACTCATTGTTATGTACTCTGCTTGTACCTGTATCTTCATTGTACTCTCCCGGTCGTTCCAGAAAATATGCATATCACTTGTCTAGTGTACCTACCTGGTCAACAAAAGTTAAATAAATAAATAAATAGGCATTTTGTGACCTCTACTCATTAACACTGTCGCTATGATTTTCTTACTCTATCCTGAATGTTGATTTCCCACAGTGACTGCGCCGCAATGCGAAAACACATTTCAGTCAGGATGTGAACAATGACAGCTGTACCGTTCATAAGGAGGGTACAAAACTGACAGTGTTGAAACTCTTGAGTGAAAATATTACAAATCCTTGATGTTATGAGTGTGCATGGAACTGTGCAATGCACACTCATAAAGTAGTCATTTATGGACTTTGTCTCCCAATTTCAGCATGGTGACATTTGGGACCTCCACTCATGAACAGTGTCACTGTGATTTTCCTAATCTGTCCCCAACACTGATTTTCCGCAGCAACCATGCAATTCTGCACTGGAAGTGCAAAACACATTTGGCCAGGATGTGAAAAATGACAGTATACTGTTCATAGGAGGTGTAAAAATGCCAGTGTTGAAAATCTGGAGTGAAAATGTTACAAATTCAAGAAGTTACGTGTGTGCGTGGAAACTGCACAATGCATGCTCATAACAGTCACTATTATACGGGCTTTTGTAACCAAATTTTCAACATAGGTATTTTGAAACCTCTGCTCATGAACAGTGTCAATGTGATTTTTAATCTGTCCCAAACATTGATTTTCCACAGCAACCTCGCTATTCTGCGCCAGAAGTGCAAAAACACATTTTGGCCAGGATGTATAAATGACAGCTGTACTGTTCATAAGGAGGTGTAAAAAATGCCAGTGCTGAAAATCTAGAGTGAAAATATTACAGATTCATGAAGTTACGTGTGTGTGTGGAAACTGCGCAATGCACGCTCGTAACACAGTCATTATATGGACTTTTGTCATCAAATTTTCAGCATAGGCATTCTGAGACCTTGGCTCATGAACAGTGTCACTGTGATTTTCATAATCTGTCCTGAACAATGATTTCCCATGGCGACCGCATTATTCCGTGCGGAACTGCAAAACACGTTTCGACCAGGATGTGAAAATGACAGCTGTACTTGTTCATAAGAGGTGTAAAAATGGCAATGTTGAAAATCTAGAAAATGTGACAAATTCACAAAGTTAAGTGTGTGCATTGAAACTTAGTTTAGTTTATTAGTCTAGGAATTAATACCTTTGAGCCAGGGCTCTTTACAAAGGTTCCCGTCACAAAGAACATTTAACAAAGCACGATACACATTACAGGTAAAACCAGACAGGAAAGTTACATCATAAATTTGCTATTAACAGTTTAAGGCAGTAACGTTTTAAGTTTCATAGAAAACAAGCTATAACAGGTTCAAGCAGTAGACAATTTAGAGGTTAAGGAAACTTCCAGGAGAGGGTGATCATTAGGTGCCAAAGGAGGCTAGAGAGGAGGGAAAGGTGGTGAGCGGGAGAGTAAGTGAGAGGACAGGAAAAAGGGGAGTGAGTTTGGGTGGGAGACAGGAAGTAGTAGAGGTACCAGAGGGTTCATTAGTCAGGAGGAAGAGGCCTCAGATGTGAGGATGGACATGAGGAGTAGTAGTCTTTATCTAGTGCAATCACAGTTGCTAGTGGTGGTGAGGTGGGCATAGAGCATGGATTTGAAAGCTTCAAGCGAGGTTGAGGATACAGTAGGTGGACTAAGCGCATTGAACCATGTCGGGCCCTGTATGAAAGATCTTTGTCCCTGTGCAGTCCGGCATCTCGGAACCAGGAAAGGTTGGCGTTCAGATCTGGTGGAGGGTCGTGAGCCAGGATTCAGTCAGAGTGGTTTTGAATACATAATGGAGTCAGACCCAAGATAGATTTTTTGCCATTGTGCAGGTGAGATAAATAAGACGATTTGATAGGTTCAACCAGCCTGATTCATAGTACAGATCACACGTGTGAGTCAGTCTTTGAGCCCCGTGAGGAGCGGCAGGCCTTATTTAGAGTGATTGAGATCGCCTTAGAGCAGTGGAGGTAGCTGAGCCATAAATAATAAGGCCATAGTCAATGATTGAGATTATGGAACTCTGTATAGCTACTCTCAGTGCAGCTTGATTTAGAAATTGAAGGTTATGGAATAGTATTCCAAGGCATTGGTTCACTGTTTTCGCAGTGTTGTCATGTGGGTTGCAAAGGTGAGCCCTTGGTCAAAAGTGATGCCAAGGTATTTGAAAGTATTTACTTAGTCCAGTGTAATTCCCACAGAGGTTTGTATGGTGAGTGAAGTATGCCTATTTTGTTTTGGTGATTGGAGAAGAGCATGGCTTTTGTTTTATTGTGGTTTAGCACAAGTTTACTATCCAGGAACCACCTTTCAACACTAGAAAAGCAAGTTGCAGGCTTTTTATGTAGGGAGTTTGGATCCTTGTGGGAAGAGAATTACAGCATCATCAGCGTATAAGATTATTTTCTCTGGCAGATATCTGTGAGGGAGTTAAGGAACAGGCTAAAGAGGAGTGGTCCAGAATTGATCCCTGTGGTACACCAGAGAGAACTGGTTTGAAGTCAGAGAGTTCATTAGAGATTTTACAGCCTGTGACCGATTGGACAGGTAACTTTTACCCAAGCACAAGGACCTTCGGCCAGGCCTAGGCTAGAAAGTAGGGTGGTAAGTAGGCCATGATGGACTGTGTCGAAAGCTTTTGTAAGATCGATAAAGACTGCACCTGTTTGTACGCTTTGTCCAGGGCTGAGTGGACTTCTCCAGAGAAATCAAGTAAGGCTGTTGTTGTACTATGTCCTTTCCTAAAGCCGTGCTGTTGATTACAGAGTAGATTGTATTTGTCCAGGTAATCAGAGAGTTGGTCTGCCACTATTTGTTCAAGTGCTTTGGAGAGGGAGGGAGTATTGATATTGGTCGATAGTTTCCTGTTGAGGTTTTGTCCCCTTTGTGCACTAGGCGTAACTATGGCAGATTTCCATTTGTTGGGAAATTGACTTTGGCAAAGTGACAGATTAAGAATTTTTGCAAGGGGTGAATTACTTCATCCAGGGTGAGAGACAGGATTTTAGATCTAGCGTGTCACTACTTGTTCTGGATTTGGAGCAGGCCTTTCTTATGTACTTGTGTGCTTCGTGCACTTTGATTTTCTTGAAGTAAAATTGTGGTTTTGTCACGAGGGTGTTTTGTGATAGTAGGCTAGGCACAGTAAGTCGAGAAGAAATCTGGGGAGGACCCACTAAGGTCTGTGAATGTCTTATTAAGCGCATCTGCAATAGACTTTGGGTCAAGAGTGGTGGATCCATCAACTTTCATAATGGTAGGTGACGATTTTGATTGTTTACCCATTATGTTTCGGATGTTGTCCCAAAAAGCTCTTCCATCACCCAGGTGGATTCAGAGGCATTTTGAAATAGGCGCTCTTCATTTGCCTAATTTGTGAAGTACATCTATTTAGTACTCTGCTTGTATTTTAGGGTATCATGAGGTGAGCCTGTGTCTCTGGCAACTGCCCAGAGGTGGTCCCGAACCTTGAGCTCGGCAAGTAGTTTGGCAGTAATCCATGGATTTGATAGTGCTTTGATTTACGTTTTTACTGGGGCGTATAAGTCGCATGCAGAGTTGAAAGATTTAATGAAGTATTCTAGCGGTATTAATATCAGTTGATTCAAGGATTGGCGTCCAGTCCTGTTGTAGGAGATGGGTTTTCAACTTGATAAGATTCCCATAAGGCAATACTCTGCTTGTTATAACTTTGGGGGTGGCTTGAGAAATTTATTAGACCAGGTACAGGACACTGGGAGTGGTCACTGAGGAGTCAGGGAGGACTTTAATGTTTTTATCCGGTCAGGGTGATTTGTGAGAACCCAGTCAATAAGGGTGCTTGTACCAGTTTTGTAATTTTTCGGGTGGGGAGGTTGCCATCTGAGTCAGGTTTGCTGCTAGGATGTCATCTTTGTAAACCAGTGTCAGCGGCGAGCCAGTTTATGTTGAAATCCCCGAGGAGGAGCTCATTTTCAGCGGGCTGCAGACTAACAAAATCAAGTACAGACTTAATACTGGCACGGTGGTCTTTTGGAGGGATATAGACTACGGCCACTGTGAGAACTTTATTTTGTGCACCAAGAAGCAGTTTGACAGGGAGGAGTTGCATCTGCGTATTGTGGGGGTGAAGCTGCCACGTTGACAGGAGAGGTTGTCCTTTATGTAGATAGCAAGCCCACCTTTTTGCTTGCCGGTCGAGTCTGAAAAGATTGTAGCCTTCAAGCGAGACCGCATGATCCGGTGCTGGGAGATAGCCAGGTTTCCACAATGGCTAGTATATCAGGATTTTTGTCCAGCGAGTTTGAAGAGATGCCAATTTGGGAAGGAGGCTGCAGATATTTAGAGTGATAATGGAGAGACCACTACCAACTTTCTCTGTTTTGTCAGCTTCAGTGCAACAGGACCAGGGTTTGGGTGTATCCCACCAGATATTAAAAGTAGGAGGAGCAGGAGTTTCAGCGATGCCATTCGTAGTTCATAATAGGTTGGAGTGAGTTTCTGCTTGTACTTTTAAGATGCTTGGATTGTCTTCTGGAGTCCCAGTAGAGGGTGATCGTTAGTGAGTTATAATGATGTGGCAGTTTCTGTTCTGATCCCACAACGGGAGTGGGCTTCCCGTTGGCAAATTAACTGGAGGTGGCATGCCGACAGAGAGATTAGGCACTGCCTGTCAGTTTGTGCAGCCGCATAGGACAAATTGCCGGGGGGACATTATGCCGACGAGGTGGGCTCCCCATCAGCAAATGAACTGGGAGAAGGGGCATGCTGACAGGGATTGGGCACTCTTTTTTTTTTTTTAACTAAGTGGGGAAAGCCTGGGCTCAGTGCATTCACACTGCAGTAAGCTACAGCAGTGTGAATTCACAACTGAGAATGGAAGATCAAAGGACCGGAGCCGCGCCACTATTGGTGCTGCTCCAGTCCTTTGAAAAGTTGTCCTGCTCAGCCCGAACAGCTGAGAATGAGTCATCGGCAGCCTGCTGACTGATTCGCCTGCTGCTAGAAATGGAGCTCTTCATTGGGCACACCCTGTAGAGCAGCTTATAGCAATGAGTTCATCTGTGCCTCGCACCACAACTAACTCAAAAGCGGCACAAATTTCAAGCCACTCGATCGCAAATATGTGATGGTTTGGTGAGAACTGGAAGACTGGACTGTAACATTATTCACATTTATGCCCCAAATGCCCACAGTTTCAGCTTCTTCCTCTCATTTGCTCAGTACATAACAGGCTTTGGGTATGGCAGTATAGCTTAGCAGTTAGAGTACCAAACTGTGAATGAGCTTGGTACATCTGGCAGACCTGGATTTGATTCCTACAACCATCACTTGCATACAGTGTGACCCTGAGCAAGTCACTTAACCTCCCAGTGCTAACGGCTTGCCACTGAACACAGGCATTGTGCTTAGTGGGCCTTACCTGGTTACCAAAGAATAAAAAAAAAAAAAGAGATGTAATTTTTTGGGGAGGGGCATGAACACCACTTGGGATGAATTTTTAAATAGAAGAAACCCCCGGCCACAGAACAAATGTATGCAAAGTCCTTCAATCGTTAAATGCGGAACAGAAATGGGTGGGCATCTGGAGGTTGGTCCATCCTCATGGAAGGGATTACACCTTTTTCCACATCCTCACCAACTCTACAATAGTACAGATCTATGGCTAACACCAATGACCTGGGCAAAAGACATTCTAGGTGCAGAGGTGGGCACAGTACTTACCTCGGATCATGCTGCTATGTCCTTTATCTGGCCCCCCAGAGCCCCCAGAAAAAATTCCCAAACTGGCACTTGAACATCTCCCTACTACAGGATAGACAGTTCAAGCAAAACTGCAGAACATCATAAAACATTTCCTGGTGAATAATAAACCAGGGGTACTGCAGTGACCATGAAATGGATACTCTGAATTCATCACAGGGTGATGCACCTGCTACTCCATGCAACTCAAATGGGTCAAGGTGAAAGACCTAGAGCCGCAAATGGAGAAGCTAAAAGATTTTGAGGCAAAATATAGAGCAGAACCTAAAGGTAACCCTGAACTCCTGGCAAATATAATTGTTACCAGATAGCAAGTCAACATGCATCAGCACCAATGGGCAGATCTTGTCCTTTTGTCTAGAGGCAGATATTCTGCAAAGCAGGGAGTGACCTGGGAAACATCTGGTGTACCAGCTAAAAAGACAAGAGAAACCTCAAATCACTGGCTTGACTACATCAGCAGGTGGGATAGCCTGCTGCCCCAAAGACATCAACAAAGCCTTTCTGTAGTTCAATAAAACCCTTTATAAAGCAGTCCCAACCCTCCCAGGATGATGACCTCTTAACCTTTACATGTAACCTTACACTGCCAGAGGTCCCTTTCACACACAGAGAGTTTAAATAGGCCCTGTGTAGAATGCCTTCAGGCAAAGCCCCAGATTCAGACAGACTCCTAGCTGAATTCTACAGGGACTTCTAGACTGACCTCCTAAGCCCCTGGCAGATGCATAAACAGAGGTGAATGACTCAGGACAGCTCCCTCCATCTAAGACAACTGCAGTCATCATTGCTGTCTTAGCTAGAAAAAGCCTTCTTCAGTGTGGAAGCTATAGGCCAATCTCCTATTAATGGCAGCTTATAAACTGTATGCTAAAATACCAGTCCTGAGACTAAGGAAGATCCTCCCATACATTACTGATAAAGATCAGGTCAGCACTGAGCAACATTGACAGGGCACAGATAAGACCAAGAGATTGATTAACATTATGTAGCATGCTGCCCACCCCACCACTGACAATCCTCCTCTCCCTTGATGCTAAGAAGGCACTCAACTGGGTTGAGTGGGGCTATCTCTTCCATACCTTAAGAAGGTTTGGGTTTGGGGCTAATTTCACTCAGTGGGTTAGATGACATATCGAGGAGCATTGGCAGCTGTCTTATTGAATGGGCTTAAACTGGTATCCTGTGATAATAGCGACTAAAGAATCACGACTAAATAATAGCGAGTAAAGAAAGAGTGCATGAAATAATAGCGAGTATCACTCAATAGGAAACCTCCTTAAAGCGACTTTTGCATGTCAAAATAGCGATCGAGAAAATCACTACCACTACCGTAGCTGAGAGCTTCTGAATAGATGCAACCTCACTCGAGTCCCACTACCACAGCAATGACCTGACTCTGAAATTAACTCATACATTGAGCAGCAACCTCACTCAAGTCCCACTACGCAGCAAGACCTGACTCAGAAATTAACTCTCGTACATTGAGCAGCAACCTCACTTGAGTCCACTACCGCAGCAATGACCTGACTCTGAAATTAACTCATACATTGAGCAGCAACCTCACTCAAGTCCCACTACCGCAGCAGAGAGCTTCTGAATAGCACACTGAGCAATGCAAAGCCCTGACTTGAGTCCCACTACCGAATAGCACATAGAAATTAAGGAACTTGTATCAGTAAAAGATACAAGATACAAAATATAGAGACCATTCTGAGTCACGTCAAAATAGTGAAAAAGGTTTTAAAAAACTGGCAATTGCCAGAGAGCCTTTATTGAATACACGTTGCTTGCTTTCCTCTGATTCTTCTAAGTCAAGTTAAATCTTATATTGGAAGTTATGCATAAGACCTTTTATGTAGTCAGAGGTAGATCTCTCACCGTACTGGCACACAATCTTCTCAATGTGCTCATTTTGGTCTCTGTATTTTCTCTTTGTCCCTCCGGAGTTCTACCACCAAGTAACTGCTCCAGCTTAATTTCAGTAAGCCTTTGTTCTTCTATCAAACACTCTATGAGCTTCCATATACTAATACGGCAGGATCCAAGGAGGAGTTGAAACCTCTATGCCTCCCTCAACAGCATTGTTAGTGCGTGATAGTCCCAGTATAGTAGCTGTATTACAGTTCCAGTTCTCAGCTGGGAACATTGCACTTCTTCTCTTTGAATGTCCTTTTGGCCTTCCAAGCCAAGTGTCCTTGAAGTAATTGAGGATTGGTTGCAATAGCGCTTCATTTGAAGTGAAGAACTCATTGTCTCCGAGCTCCTCGAATGAACTTACAACATCATCTGGTGGTACAAAAGCCAGAGACAGCAGCATTCTTAGATGTAGCACAAAGTTGGAGTCGCTACAGTATCTTTTTCTACTTGATGGTACTGTTGTATTTTACACCACGGCTAGGGCAAAGTGAAAAAACAACCACGGACAGATGTGCTTGTGAAAACAGTAGTGAACCCTTCCATGCAGCTCTTTCATAGTCCATAATTGCTGTAGAGGGCTGTTATCGCCACACATAGCCTTAATTTGCCTAAAAAGCGCACTCATATGAAATTGCTGTGCATGAGCACATAAGGATGAAAACAGCAGATATAACCTATCCAGAATGCATTGCATGTATACTGTATAACTGTGAAAATAGTGATGGGCATGACTTAAAGGTACCATCCAGCATCCAATCTGGACTGTCCTTCAGCAATCTAATGTTACCCTCAGTGCCAAACACAAGAATTCTGTCAGTTTCTAATCCACTATCATAAAGCAGGAATTTTTCACCTGATCCAAGCACTGCAAACTCATTAGGAATTACAAGTGCCTCCACACATGTAGGAGTTACTGGGCCAGCATGCTCTTGTTGCCTAATTCTTTGAATTGTATGCTTCATTAATCGAATTTCAGGCAGTTGTCCACTAACAGAATCAGGCACAGTGGCAGTGGATGTCACAAGTACTTGGGCGTGCTCTCTACTGTAGTTCGTGCTCTGGCACGAATATCTGCCATAACCTGACGCGCTGCAACATCTCCAGAATCAGCAACATGGTTATGCTGTTTAATAACAGCTGAAACAGTGTCTGCAACTGTGTGAAGCCTGGCCAGACATTTGAATTTATGAGCATCCACACACCTCCAATACACCTTATTTGCAGTTTCTTTATCCAAGCGATATAAGTAGCCCTCATGAAGAACTAGTGGCTTACCCTTTTGACTCGTGATAAATTCACAGACATCTCGCCTGAATCGCTGTAATTTAGGTTGAAACCCAGCACAGAAACAGCGACGCAAGGTAGGGGGGCCATTAATGCAATGGAACTTATACTTATTGGAGAGGACTATGGGTGGACTATGGTCTGGTTACCTCATAACAATCACTATGCAGAAACAGGAAATTAATTCAAGTGATTGGTAGATAAATAGAGTGGATACAGTGATAGTAAACAAAGTATGAGAGGCTGAAGGTATAGAAAACAGTTCGCTATACTTGCTGTTCAGTTATAATGCATTAGCTATACTTTAACTTCGCTATTCTTGGTATCGCTATTTTGCACTCGCTGTTTTTGAAATTGCAATTTTTTTTCAGATTTTTACATAGAACTGCTTAAACCCAGCACTTCTCACTAGAACGAGACACCAGAGGACTCCCCCTGTCTCCACTCCTTTTGACTTAGGCTTGGATCCAGTGCTGCAGGTGATAAGGAGCACCTGTCATACATGGAGTGACCCTGGAATCCCCTCCATAAAACTATGGCATACACTGATGATATTATGCTAACCCTCACTCACCCAAAGATGTTGGTACCAGCTGTGCTTTCCTTCCTGAATACTTATGGAAAACTTTCTGCATACAAGGTTAATGTGTCCAAATCCCTACTCCTGCCTCCGGTAAGGAAGTGAATACTCTTCTACATGTTCCTGGGGACCCAAGCTGGCTGTAGATCAAATCAAATACCCAGAGATCAATTTCTCATGGGACCATTCCAAGCTGGTCTCTCTCAATATTCCCCTCCCTTGGCCTATCAGAACTTGAAATTGACCTGGAACAGAGGAGCAAATAACTGTGGGAGTATACGCACCTTCAAAATGATGGAAGCACCCAAACTGCTATACTGACTGAATAACTTGTAAATCCAGATTCCTCAAGCTCATAGACAATATTAACAAGAAGATGATACAATTTTTCTGGGAATAGACTCTAGAATGATTAGTCACCTGAAGTTCATGTAAGACCCCATGAGAAGAGGCACCAAAATCTCAGACTTCCACCTCAGATATCATGCCCAGGCCATTCTCAACCTGGCACATGCCATGCCATCCTTTCCAGATAGCCATCACTCATAGTGGTAGCTTGTGAGAAAGAATGTCTTGAAGACTTCTCAGGCATGATGATCCTATTTAAACTGTTACCTGCTTGTCTCTGCTCTCACTCTGTGCTGGCTCATTCAGCCAAAGTATGGATCAAGGTGAAATAGAAAACAGAGTGACTACCCTGGAAATTCCCTCTTTGTACAGTATGGGAAAAAGATCAACTGCAAGTAGGAGGCAAGCCCATAGAATGGTCCTGCTGGAAGAAGGCAGGTATCCTAAGACTTAATGACCTTATTGATCCAAGCACCAAAGCAATGAAATCATTTGCACAATTGCAGAAAGATTTTCAGATCTCTGCCCAGCATCATTGGAGGGTCTTAAAATTAGGTGTGCCCTCACAATAAAGCTGGGTAAGGAGCTTGTCTTCCAGGGATCTAATGGAGTGGACAGACACCTAGATCCCCACAATAAGAATCTGTCCAAGAGTGGCTATATATACCACAAGCCCTCTCCCTCCTCCCAGACCCTTCAATGCATACAGCACAGAAATGAAGTGAACAGCTTGGTGTGGACATTTCCTCAGCCAATTGGACCCACTACTCGAAGGCTCAACTAAGGAAGAAGAAAACACTAAGTCCACATTTACACACTCGACTCAGCTTGCACAGAACTCATCAAAAACTGAAGGAGTGGGTCTTAGTTCCCACAAACCACTACTGGAGGTGTGCCAAAGCTGCAGAGGTATCACACATCTTCTTTCAGTGCCTAACTGGAGCCAATTTTGTGAACCAGTAAATAAAGCCTGTCTCATGATTAGTAATGAGTTTCAACAAGACTACCCCAATATAATGCTAGGAATACAGCCCACTAGCACCCATGCACAGCAAACATTGAACATTTGGAAGTATCTCAAATTTTTACAACAGAGAGGGTTATAGAAAGATAATAGAAACAGACTGTAACTCCACCAGTAGAAGAATGGTTAGCTGAAATGAGGAAAATAGCTAGCCATGAAAGGATTCACACAAATCCAGAAATACTCTAAATCACCATGGGAAACTTGTGGGAGATATCTATCCTTACAATACTACAAAACAATGCAAGGGTTCTCCGCAGCACCCACTAACACCTCTTAGCAGGAACTGAACAGAGGAACAAAGAGTTTTCACTATATAGTGACAAAGTGTGTGATACCAGACAACATGGAGTGATAGTCAGCCTTCATATGGCTTGCCCAAAGGCTCATACTGAAACTATAGATATCTGGCTCTTTGATAACAATATGTTATCCTCAGTATAGAGATTAGTAGTCAGCATAAAGCAATGTTACACAGCTTGATATTGAATGTACTAAACATGAATCTGTTATATGTTTGAATCTTCTCTAGACTTTGCTGAAGTTAGAGCTGTATCTCCATGGGGTATAGCTCAGCCAGACTAGAACCAAGATATACTGAATAACAGCTTATATTGGCGCCCTCTTTATTTAGCTGCAGAGTGGGATGCAGTACTATTTAGCGCTCTGTTAAATTAGCGCATCAGCTTCATGTCCCATTACAGCACTATTCCCTGTAATATCAGCGATCAGCTTATTTTAGCACTTTGTCAGTGAAGCTAATATAGTGAAAATAAACTGAAAGCTAATATTTCCTACTATACAAGTATTTGCATGTATATGAAATATTACACATACTGTGTGTAGCATTTACTTGTACTGTTGTAAAATGAATACATTTTAATTACAAAGAAAGGATACTAGATGCCTGGAACAGACTGTCAGTGGAAGTGGAGAGGGCTATAACAGTGCATGGCTTTAAGCGTGCATACGATAGATATGGGGTGCATTAGAAAAGAGGCAAGGAGGCAGGAGGACAGCCAGAGTCAGATAGGGATTAGGCAGGGAATATCTAAGCAGACTGGGTGGGCCAAGCAATCCTTTCTGTTGACAAATTATGTGCTTCTGTGTTTCTAGAAGCACATTAGTGCCTGAATCAACTACAGGTACAGTATATTGAAACATGCTTGAAGCATATAAGTGAGCACTAAGGCATTTTCTAATATACTGGCCGAAGAGCAAGCACTAACCTAGTTTCTCCTGTTGACCACAACCCCTACTGGACACATGAAGTATGTGACCAATTGGGAGCTACTGTACTGTATAGGGCTGACAGAAACAAAGGATGACTGGAGGAAAGGAGCTTTAGGGTTCCCAGATGGCAGTTGCTTCTGTGGAGCAATCTGAAACAGTCAACCATCCACAGGAAAATTACTCCCATAGCACAGGTGAGGCAATATAGGATCCTTTACGTCTCATTATGGCCTCATTATAGGTGAGGAGCAAATGGGGATTGCAACCCATCACTATTCTGTTTAGGTGAAATCAATCCCTGGCAGTCTTTGGTTCACTCCTCTGATCACCAGTCTGCAGTGTTGGAATGAGTACCTGGTAGTCAAGTGTTTCCCCACCCCAATTGCCAAATTGCCAGTGAGCAATGTTTCACGGTAGTCTTATAGTCGCCCACACAACCTGATAATCAAACGGCACATAAACTCCCCCCCACATGTAGTCCAGCAGTCACACCCAGTCAATGGTCCATGCTGAGTTAGTATTTCCCAGAGGGTCTAGTGGTCCCACAATATAACATTTGCAGTCACAGGTGTGCATCATTGAATCATTTGTGGTGCAGTGGCTCCCAGACCCCCAGTCACAGTGCCACCTCCCTATGATGGTGATTGTCACCCTCAACACTCATTACCAATGCCTGCCACTATCTGCCATACTCAGCCAATGCACAGTTGGCTAAGTACAAATAAAAACTAACTACTACAGTCTATCTCCAAATCAAAAAAAAAAAAAAAGATCTTTCCTTTATAATACTCCACAGAGAACTTGAGCAATCTACATGTGGAGACCATGCAATCCTCAAAGTTCAATAATTCAGGCTGGCACTTTGGCATGGAGAACTGAGGCATCCTTGCCTTACCTCCTGCCTTGCCAGCAATCCATGTTTGCATTTTTGAGCAGGCCGCCAGGTCAGCCGGGAGGGAGAGGATCGAGGATCTGCAGGGCTGCTCTCCTATCCTGGGTGGGAGGACTGGCATTCCTGCCAAACAACTGCCCCGGGTGGAGGCCTGAGGGTAGTGTGGGACTGTTGGGAAGCAACAAGAGGACAGTACTGTGGGACTTCTAGAGCATCGCACATCCATAAATGCATGTGTGCCCCAGCAATGGGAAGGAAGGGAGAAGAAAAGGAAAAGGAAAAACACCCCAAGCAGTGGATGACAACTGCCCCCCCATGGCTCTGCACCCGGTGACTAGGCACTGCCGCAGCCCCATGACAGAGGCCATAGGTGAAGGTGTAAGTCCCAGGGGAGCCGGGATGATAAGGCTTCAGAGGGGCAGTTAGATGGGGCATCCAGGGAGATTAGGTAATAAATTGCATATAAAAAAAGTTCCATGATTCGTCTTCTATTATCACGTGATAAACCGTTATCTATTAAACATCAATATTTACCTTTTATACCACCTGCTGATGCTCTTATTACACATGTACTCCTTCTCCCATAGTTCCACTAATAAATTTGCATATCTTGGTGGCATATGATGATCCATAGCTGTCCCACAGATTTGTTTGTGCCATTTCACACCATACAAAATCACATTAATTTTAAGTTTATTTCTGAGACCCAAAGGAATTCTGAAAGTGGTGTATTCTGTCTACCCTCTAAATAATGATTATTAGCTTTTATCTATTCTTCTTGTGGGATGAAAAACATTGTTTACATCACAGGTGACTAAACACTGTTCTCACCAATGATTAGGACCTCCACTACTATGATCACCTTCCTTGTGTCAGATATATAATCTTGCAGTTTCACCAACTCGTTTTGCAGAAATACATCTACTGACTTAATCAAAGACTCTGTAAGGATTCTACAGCAACAAAATGAGAATACTGAGGATCGCTAGGGCAGCAGGACTTGTGCAGAGCTGGATGTCATTGTCCACCTTGGGACTAATGACTTGGCTAGGGACAGGGCTGAGATAGTGCAGGGGAGTTTATGGAGCTGAAGAGCGGTCTTAGGTAGCTTGCTCAGTGGCTTTCACTGAAGTACTGCCTATCTATGATGAGGGGAGGAGAGCAATGTCTGCACCAGGAGTTTCAACTCTTGTCTGAATGAATAGTGCAGAGAGGAGAGGTTAGGCTACACTGGGGACTGGGGACAGGGACCCACCTAGGTGGATAAGGGCCTATACAGGGTGATGGAATGTATCCTCCAGGAGGAAAACTGCAATCCTTAGTGGAAGGTTTAAATATTACTTTGATAAACATTTAATCTAGCCAAGGGTAGTAGAATGAATTGGGAAGACAGAAACTGCTGCCCCCACACAGGCCAATGTAGAGGTCAAGGAGAACTCGATGGGAGAGGAACCCTCAGGGTGCAAACTAATAAAGGGCTGGGTGACAGAGACAAAGGGGAAGGAACAGGAACATTAAAAAGAGTTGAAAAGGAAAAAGGGGTCAACAAGTGGTGGAAATAAAATCTGAATGGCCATGTGTGCGAATGCTGGAAATCTAGGTTCAATGTGCTTACACAACAGGATGAGACGAGCTGAGATGATGCTTGTGTAGCTTGATTTGCTTTGTGGCTTTCTGCCTTTCTATCCATGGGATATACCACCCTGTGGGGTACAACCAGGAACCTTAGAGGAGGTTACCCCCTACAGGTACTGTGGGAATGATTGCGTCCAGCTAAAAGTAGGTTAGGAAGCAGCCCACGGGTAAGAGAGATGAGCCTGGAGGAAGAGGGGTGGATGGTGGGCAACAAAAATGAATTCTGAGGGGCCCAGGATGAGTTATCTTTAAGCCCAATGGGGAGTGCGTTGTTGCTCTGCCCATTGAACCTCGGGCTTAAACTCTCCCATTCAATGTGCTTACACAACAGGATGAGATGAGATGAGATGATGCTTGTGTAACTTGATTTGCTTGTGGCTTTCTGCCTCTCTATCTGCAGGATATACCACCCTGTAGAGGACTACAATGCAAGGAACCCTAGAGGAGGGTTCCCCTACAGGTGCCACAGGAATGATTGTGTTCGCTAAAGGTAGGTTAGGAAGCAGCCCAAAAAGAATACATAAAGGTCTCAAGCATTGAAGAGGTGAGGATGATGAATGACTGAATTCTGAGAAGATGAAAAGGGCTGACTTCTTAAGAGAGAGAGAGGAAAGCCGGGGCCACCATCCGCCTCCATCCAACAGTGGAACCTAACTAATTACCAAAGAAAGCACTAACTCTAACTAATATTATGACCATTGGCATGGAGGAGAGAAAACCCTTGAGGAGGAAACCTCTGGGGATCCAAGGCATAGGTCGCTTTCCTCCAGGCCTACGACATTTGATTTGAGGAGCATATCTTTAGAGAAGAATTCGTTAATGAGAGGGATACGAGTAGGGAAGATGAGGATGGAATAGGGAAAAACCCCAAAGAGAAAGCACAGATCAAAGTGGGAACATGAGGTAGCAGAGACCCGAGAGGGTATGCTTGAGTCGGCGATGTAAAGGAGCCGATCTATATAGAAGTCAGAGGAGCAAGGGCCATCTGGATGTGCACACAAGGAGACCGAGGATAATGCAGACTGGCTTGACTGAGTGATGCAAGCGAATGGACACTGAGGCCGATAAGGCTTGCTTGAATATGTGATGTGAATGATTAGACCCTGAAGCTGGAGTTGAATAGGTAGCATAGGAGTCAATGATAGGAATGCTCGAGTAAGTGATAAATAGATAAACCCTGAGGTAAGGAAGCAAGGCACAGGACAAGTCATGGTGAAGTAGTCGAAACTGGTGCGGTTCGATGAGTGGCATATGATTCAGGATAGGTATGCCCAAATGATGACCAAAGTCAGGAACTTGGTGAATGCAGCAGGAGGGCCATGGTTTGACAAGGTGGCATATTATACAGGATAGATATGGTCCAAAAGAAATATTGATTGCAGGTCTCGACTGAGTATATCCATGATGGTCAATACAGAATGTGAATAAGAGGAGACAGTAATGAACTTGAAAATGAACTTGTACAAAGGTAGTATGTGTAAGTAGGCTCCTCAAAAGGAAGTAGAGTCTGAGGGAAGAAAGCATGTCTGGAACCAGAGGGTAGGCAAACCAGAGGGTATGCTCAGGATGAGTGATATAGAGGAGCAAATCGGACGATGTACGATGAGGGAGTGGAAGCCATGAGTGGAGTGGAGTCATGATGGCTGGGATGATAGGAAAGCCCAAAAGAAGTATCGAGGCAGGCCATACAGAGGCAGCCTGCCAGGGCTGGAGTGATCAATGGGAGGAATGAGACCCAAGGCCAAGAAGGTATGCTTGAGTAAGAGATGTGAGGAAGAGCAAGTGAGGAGAGGAAATGGGTGATTGACAAATGCTCTGATGATGTTTTTTTGTTTTGTTTTTTTGTTTGTTATGGGAAATGGCCGAGAAAGTAGTAAGGGAATGGAGAAGACAGAACCGATGAGCAAATATGTCACCATTGAAACAGAGGAGAAACTAACAAATGATACTGTTGAAAAGTGGAGCTGCAGGAACTATGTGGAAAATCCTGAAATGAAGCTGAAAATGGCAGATAGCATGTCAGATGATTAACAGGCATGGTGAGGAAGCAGGACAGTGAGAAGTGATGGGCTGCCAAAATTCGTAGGAGCCATGGGGAAATATGGGACAAGTGAGATCACCAGGTGTGCCCCAAACACAGACAGCATAGAGCAAGAAAAGAACCATAGCAGTAGCGATGAATGAGAGAAACCAGGAAGCACAACCAGAGGTATTGAGCAGAGAGCAGAGCTCAGAAGGTCCAAAGCACAACCCAGAAGGAACAGACTGGAGAGAGAGGGGCAAGGCAGCCAGAAGGAGCATGGGAAGATGCAGCCCAGGAAGGGCAATGCAGCAGAAAGAGACAGGGGCTGGATAGGGAAACGAAAAGGCAAGGGAAGGAAGCAAAGCAGATGGAGGAGATGTGAGGCCTGGTGCAGTGGACAGCTGAAGTGAAGTGGAAGCAGGAAGGGCCTGATATGAGAGCACTGGGGGCAGCCCCAGAGGATCAGACAGGAGAATGGAATAGGCAGGAAAACAGGCAGACCCCAGGAAATGGTGGGAAAGGAGAAGCCCAGGTCAGTGGAGCCTGAGCAGGCAGAAGGCACAAGGATGTGGGTGGAGAGGTGCTGCAACAGTGAAAGACGAGAGCAAGGAGCTGAGGAGAGAGACATGGCAGGAGAGCCAGCAGCCACAGGTAAAATAGAGAGACCCAGCAGCGCCTTGGAGCTGCAATGGATGGGCGCACAGGGGAGGGAAACAAACAAACCAAGGGAGAAACACTGAGGGGGGCTGTAGACATCCACAGAACGAACCCACAAGAAGAGAAAGGAGCAAGGAAGGCGGTGCCTCCAGCTGCAACAAAAAACAAATCCTGGAGGGGTCCAGAATGAGTTACATTTAAGCCAGATAGGGGAGTGACGTTGTTGCTCCGCCTATGAACCTCAGGCTTAAGCCCTCCCAAAATAAAGATTCTGGAAGTACAGGCCATCATGGCAGAGAACCAGCCTGGATAGTGTGGCCATTACCAAGCATTGTTGCATTGAAAACCATGATTGGGACATGTGACTACCAGGCTATGCTCTGTTCAGGAAGGACTGGGTGGGAAGGAAAGGATGGAGTGTTGTCTTTATGTGAGACAAAGCATAAAAGTGGCAGAGATGCAGGGAATACAAGAGAGCAGAGGTACTGTGGGTTATCCTGGAGATGAGGAATGGAGCAACTGTTCACACTAAAGTGATCTACAGACCTCCAGTACACATGGAGAAATTATATAAGGTACTGGTAGGAGCCATTGGCAAGATGGCCAAAAGGGGAGGTGCTGATGGTAGGGACTTTTTCCTGTTGAATGTAGACTGGAACCTCCCAGCAGCAGCTTCAACTAGAAGCAGGGAGCATACTGGACCTCATTGCAGAAGGCATTCCTCATGCAACTAGTGAACAACCCACTCTTTGATGGGGTAATACCAGACCTGGTACTCCACTGACAGGCATAGTGTTGCAGATGTCAAGGTGGGAGGCCACCCGCAGACCAGCTTATCACTGTACAGTGTGGTTCACTATAGATAGCAGAGGAATCTAACCACACAAGAGCAAGGGTCCAGGACTTCAGATTTTATAAACATGGGTGAATGCCTCAGGGATGACCTGGCAGGGAAATGGCCTGAGTGGGGTGGAGGAAAGTGTGCAAAACTAAAGAGAGCAAAATAAAGGCAAAAGCAAGAGGAAAAGAGACTGCTATGGTTCTCAAGAAGAGTGACTGAAAAGGTAAAGGCTGAAAGGGTAGCATTCAGAAGGTATAAGGAGATGCAGAGTGTCTTGGGAAACAGAGGGAAGCAGGAAAAGCATTAAGGAGTACAAAGGAGCAAACTGAAGAGAGAATAGCTCTGGAGGAAACAAAGAAGACAACATTCTTTTAGGTATGTAAGGAAAAAGGAAGACCAGGGATGGGACTATAATGTTAAAAAGAGAACAGGAGTGCTGTGCAGATGTGGCCAAGGAAAAGGCAAACATCCTGAACAAATACTTTGTTCGGTGTTCAGAAGGAAGAAAAGGAGAGGGCCACAAAAAACTAACAGAAGCTTTGGATGGGAGGTGTACACTAGTCCTTGTTTGGACGAGACAGTCCTGAAGGGACTGTGAGTCTCAGAAATAAAATTAAAATCAATATGTTTTGTATGGTACAAAATAGCGCAAACAATCTGGAGATGGAAAAGCAATGGGGCCAGATGTGGTGCAACCAGTGGTATCGAGGAGCTCAGGAGGTACCATCTGGGGCCGCCCAGTGGCACTGAGGGTTGAAGCACTGGACAGCACACCTCACACCATGCCAGCGACCTGGGTTCGAAAATGAGCCTGGGCCATCGGGTCAGCGGGGAGGACTGGGATCAAGCATCTGCAGACTGCCTCCTAGTCCTGGGGTGGGCTGGGAATTTCACCACATTGTAGCTGCCCCTGGGACACCAGGGCACTACCAGCATCGGTGACAACAGAGAGGGAGTGCAGCAGATGTCGCACGTCATGCCTGGACGTCATTGTCTGCACCCAGGGGCTAGTAGCAGGAAAATGGCTGGAGCCACCATGCAGCTTGATGGCTGAGCTCTGAGCCACCCGAGGACTTTGGCAGAGTCCTGTCAGGGAGGGTCCAGGGCTGTCCTGGCTGGTAGAGGCAGAGGGGACCCTCCAGTAGGATGGCATGATGGCTGTCCCAGATCCTCCTGGATGCAATTTGAGCTACCCAGCTCTTGGGCGGCAGAGCCAGCGGCTGGATGCCCCAAGACAGAGTGTGCCGCAACAAGGAGGAATAAAATATGATATGATAAAAAAAAGGGAGATACCAGCTGCACTTGTGACAGTCCTATTTAACAATTCACTGGAAACAGGAGTGGTTCCAGAGGACTGGAGGAAGGCGGATGTAGTTCCACTACACAAAAGTGGTAGCAGGGAAAAGGCTGGCAATTATAAGCTGGTCAGCCTGACATCGGTGGTGGGAAAGTTAATTGAATCACTGCTGAAGGAAAGGAATGTGGAATATCTTGAATCCAGTGGCTTACAAGACACAAGGCAGCATGGGTTCACATGGGGGACGTCATGTCATATGAATCTGATAGATTTCATTGACTGAGTGACACAGGAATTAGATCAGGTGGAGCAGTAGCTGTGGTCTACCTAGATTTCAGTAAGGCTTTTGACACTGTTACAATAGTTGACTAGTAAGCAAGTTGAGTAGCTTAGGAGTGAGTCCAAAGGTGGTAAACTAGGTAAGAAATTGGTTAGGGATAGGTGACAGAGGTAGTAGTAAATGGAGTTCACTCTGAGAAGGGAATGTAACCAGTGAGGTGCCTCAGGGATCAGTATTGGGGCCAGTCCTCTTTAATGTCTTTATAATTGACATAACAAAGGAGCTGAAAGTGAAGTTTTGTCTCTTTGTTGATAACACCAACATTTGTGATAAGGTGGACACTCCAGGGGGCTGAAAGGAAGAGCGAAGACATGAGAAATCTAGAGGAGTGGTAGGGTATGGCAGCTGGATTTCATTGTGAAATGGTGCAAAATAATGCACTTAGGGCACAGAACACAGGGCGGAGTACAAACGTAGTGGAGTGGTATTGATGAAGTCCGAAGAGGAAAAAGACCTGGGTAATCTCATATCTGATGACCTAAAGGAGGCCAGGCAGTGTGACAAGGTAGTCAGGAAAGCCAGTGGGATGCTGGTGTACATAGGGTGGGGTATCACTGGTAGTAAGGGGAGGTTGTGTTGCCCTGTATAAAGTGCTGGTAAGATCCCACCTAGAGTACTGTGTCCAGTTCTAGAGACCATGGGTCTGATTTTAGAAGACTGATTGCAGGGTTTGCGTCAAGTCCAGTGCCAACACCAAAGTTTGGCGCATGTGTCCACCTTCCATAACTTTACCAATTTTAGTATTTTGGGTGCAGTTGTGACACTTAACTGAACTTACGGCAACTTGTGCCAAGGCTTTAGCGCAAGCCCGTATATTGACTCCGCCACTGGCACAAAGTTATACCAGAGGGAGCTGGTCTAACTGGTGCGCTGGACAGAAGACATGCATCAGGGTTTGCGGCAGGTTTCCTTTGAGGACTGAGTTCACTGCACCTCAAACACAAGTTGCCACTTGCATCCAGCCCCTACTAAAAGTCCTGTGCTGCAATCCAGGGCCATCTGAAAATCTGACCTCACATCTCTGGAAGGATACAGACAGAGTGGAGGTAGTCCAGAGAAAGGCGACTAAAATGGTTTTGCATCAAAAGCTGTATGAGGAAAGATAAAGGACCTCAGTATGTACATGCTGTAAGAGAAAGGATATGTCAGAAACCTTTAAATATCTCATGGAGTAAATAAGGTACAGAAGGGAAGTATTTTTTCAGAAAAAGGGTGCTCAGGAACAAAGGAACATGCTATGAAGCAGGAGGGGTAGATTCTGGAGAGATGTGAAAATATTTCTTCACAGAAAGAGTAGTGGATTCCTGTAACAGCCTTCCAGTGGATGTGATGGGAGTTAAAGCAGTGGTGGGGTTCAAGAATGCATGGGACATCATAGTGGAAAGTAAAGGGGAGTAGGAGCTGTAGAGCAAGTATAGTCTGTGGTAATAATGTAGATATAGAAAATGGGCAGACTGGGTGGGCAAAGCAGTCCCTATCTGCTATCAAATTCTAGGTTTCAAATATTGAGTAAAGCATAGGGGTTAAATAGATGCCTTAGGAATCATTGGTAAAACATAGAAAATAGGGGCAACAGGGTGGTCAGAGATAGAAACATAGAAAATGATGGCAGTAGGAGACCAGTGGTCCATCAAGTCTGTCCTTGGGTTTCCCAGACCTTCTATGGGACCCAGGACCTATCAACCAACACTCTTCAATATCTTCTATGTTTATATGAGCCTAGCCCTATCCACCCCACCCTCTCTTGAAAGCAGCCATGGTTCTTGATCCCACCACCTTGGCAGGCAGTCTGTTCCATGGTTCAATGAACCTCTCAGTAAAGTAATGCTTCCTTAGATCGCTTTGAAACTTCCACCTCATAGCTTCCATTCGTGACTTCTAGTGGCTAAGCCATCGACCCTGTTAAAAAGTTTGGTGTAGGGTATTTTATTTATGCCCTTCAGGAACTTGAACGTCTCGATCATATACTCTTTCTCCCTCCTAGTTTTCAGAGAATACAGGTTCAGTGATTTTAGGTGTGCCTCATAAGAGAGACCCTCTAGGCCCTGTACCATCTTAGTCACCCCTTCTGCACATCCTCCAGCCCCTGTCCATCTTCCGGTGAGGCCTCCAGAAATAGACAGAGTTGTCCTAGTGAGGTCTCACAAGCGACCTGTATAGTGGGAGGATCACCACCCTGTCCCTGCTGTCAAATCCTTTACTAATACACCACAGCATTTAATTTGCCCTACTGTAAACCTTGTTTCATTGGCTAGACTGCTATAGTGTCTCTATGAGGATCCCTAGATCCGCTCATCATGTGAGAGGTTGGATTCTGTTAAGCCTATATTCTACCTTTGGTTCCCTTTTCCTACATGCATTACCTTACATTTCTTAGCATTGAACTTAAGCTGCCAGATATTGGACAATTTTTCTAATCTCTGTAGGTCTTTTTGCAGGTTCTTCCTGCCTCCTTGCTGTCAACCCTACCCCCTAAGTTAGTATCATCTGCAAAGAGGGCAATCTTGTTCTGAATGCCTATGCTGATGTTACTAATGAACATGTTAAAAAGGATTGAACACAAGACCGATCCCTGTGGCACTCCACTACTGACCTCTCCTCCACTGACTTCACCCATTTATAACCACAGTCTGATGTCTGTCCTTTAGCCAACTGCCTACCCACCTAACTATGCTCTTTGCAGTGCCTGGGTCCTCCAGTTTCCTAAGCAGGCACTTGTGTGGGACAGAATCAAAGGCTTTACTAAAGATGAAGTTGAGGAGATCCACTGAGTGGTCCCTGTCCACTTCTTAGTCACCCAGTCAAAAAGAAAAAGAGGTTTGTCTGGCATGACCTCCCTGCAACAAACCCATGCTGACTCATGTACTGAAGACTGTTCCTTCCAGATTTTCCACTAGGTTCTGCTAATTAATGTTTTCATTAATTTTCCTACTATTGATATGAGGCTGACCAGTGTGTAGTTGCTGGCCTCCTCTCTGCTCCCTCCCTTCTGGAGGGTACCACATCTGCATTTCTCTAGTCACATGGCACGGTGTCTGTTAGTAATGAACGGTTGAACAAATGTGCCAGGGGTTCTGTCAATTCCTGAGCAAGTTCCTGCAGAACCTTAGGGTGCAGTCCATCAAGCCCTAGTGCCTTGTTTGTCTTCAGGTATATCAGCACCTCCTGACCCTGTCAATGGTAAATGCTGGCTCATCCATCTGCAGGATCCCTTGGCAGCCACCTTGATGCCATTGTCTGAAATTGATCCACTGAGTTCCTGTTTCTATGCTTCTATTTTCCCAATATAAGATAATGAAATTTAAAATGAATGCAAAGGACTATTGTAAGGAAAGTGTGTATAACTGGGTGTCCACAGACAGAAGGAGACAATAATACATAGAGGCTTATCATTTAAGCTCATCTAAAGGAGGATTGAGTGACAGGAGTGAAGAATCAGGTAGCAATTGTTTTAGCCAACTCACAGAAAATGCAACAAGAAAGCAAGGGAATGGTAAAAGGAAAGAGACGAGAAGAGGGAAGAGGGAAGAAGAAGGGATAAGGGAAGAAGAAAGTAATATGGATGAACTGCTACAATTAGAATCAGAGGAACAGAAACAGATTTAGTCTACAGACATAGAAAAGACCATTTACTCAGAGTCAGAGAAACAGAAATATATATTTTTTCCACCATAAGTTTATAGAAGAAGAGTTGAAAATATTAAAAAAAAGTATTTTGTGCATACTCTTAAGCAGCTTGTCACAAACCAAATTTTGATCTGTAAATTCATTGGGCAGCTGTCCTTTAAATACTTTTTTACAAAAAAAAATGGACCTATTCACAATGCCCTGTCCACACATGTGTGGCACATAAGTGATGTGTGCAATGGTATATGAAAGTATACTGTGCATGTTATGACATGGCAGCATTCATGAACTACAGTGCACCCTACGCAGGGATGGCAGATGCATAGCTACATGCCACACACAGTACGGATGTGTCTGGAGGGCATGGCCATGCAGCAGTGTGCGAAAGGTGTATGCACATCCACAATGTGCACTATGTCACTGAGGTGCGTGGATGAGGATGCGCAGCAATATGCAAGGTTGATGTCAGCCATAAACACCAGGTTCATAACACAGGCACACAAAGTACACCAGTGAATGGCCAGCATGCACAGCTCCACAGGCACAGCACCAGGCAGAGGCTGCTGCGGGGACAACCCACAGCACACAGGATGCAGGGCAGTACCCATCAGGGTGCCCAAAGGTGGACATAGCATACACTGGCACCAGAGAATGTGAAGGACAGCTGGCACAATATAGTGCAATATATAGAAACAGAATATGACACCCACAGAATGGCATATCATCCACTGAAAACACCAGGGAGTGCTACAGAGGGTGCTGTGGACACTGTGTGATGTCCACACAGAGGTGACAGCACCCATGGATCTGGGTAGCCATCCCCACCCTGCCCATGCACCCAGACATTGCCCATGGAATGCAGGGTAGGGCAGCAGATGGGAAACAAAGGATGCAATGTTTCCCCATCAAAGACATGGGTGCCAACACAGGTGTGTGGACCACGACAGAGCCAATGCAGGCTGCTGCCACACATGGTAAGCACTGTGAAGAACTTGTACATACCCCATGACCAGGATGCCCACCCCAACATGGGGACCTCCAGTGCATGACAATGGCATGAGCACAGCACAAACCAAAGGGACAGATGCAGGAACAGTGCACCCCCGTGGCACACCCAGGCATATACACCCAGGCAATGCCAGGTGCAGTGGGTTGCCAGTAGAGATGTGTAATGCAAAGAATTCTCCCACAGCCAGACAGTGGACACACACCACCACCTGGAATGATGAGGACACCAGTGTACATTAGAAAATATGTATTTAATAAGATCACATCAATGACATAGAGGTCCCACAGGCCAAATCTTTACCAATGCAAACAGTCCCCCACCCCCAGTAATCAGCATCCTCTGAGTCTCCACCGACCCTGGTGGAGTTGTGGCACATAGCCCCTCAAATGCAGCACAAGGCATCTCAGTGATCTATGCTACCCATTGGAAGAGAGGAGAAATGACAGCCATGAGTGATGGGGACACAGTAGGATGACGTTGACAACAACAGACACACACATACATGACAGTTAACAGCACAATATACCTTTGTGGGCTCAGCCACTGAACACAACTCCCCCACCTCACCCTTGTTGTGGATGTGTGCTGTGCCCACCCACTAGGACAGGAGATAGGGAGGTACAGGGGCATTTTATGCCACCATGGCACCACCAGGGATGCATCCCATCCTGCTTCATCCAATTCTCCAGCACGAGGACATCTGGGCACCCATGGAAGTTCTGCAGAAACACAAGAGGAGAGCAAAAGGTTAGCAGCTCAGCACACAACACCCTGCACACACACACACACACACACACATACACACACGACACAACAACAGTAGCAGCACCACACAGGGCACAGCACACAAAGGCACTCAAGGTGGACAGAAGAAGGGGAACATCACTGGTGGACATGCAACACGTAACAGGTGTGCACACCACAGATACCCCATATGGCCCAGATCTGTGGGACATAAACATAACAGTAGCACACAGTGCAGTAGAACACACCAACTTACCTCCCTCAGCTCCTTAACATACCAAATATTCTCCAGCTGGAGGTCATTGCTATAAGTTGTGGAGGACACCCACTGCACTTTCAGGAGATAAACCCATGCCATTCAACCTCCGGCGCAGACACGCTCCTGAATAACCTTGCACCTTCTGCCACTATGTCAGATTGCAGATTGGCATGCTGGGTGCAAATGCCCATTGACGGTGTTACCCTGTGGGCATGTCTGGTCACAGATGACACAAAGGAGGACCTGCAGCTGTGGCAGAAGCTGTTTAACATGGTACAAAGTGCAGCGTACAGTGAGTAGCAGATGTCTGAAGAAGAGGTAATGCAACAACATGGAAGTCGCAGGATATGCCCAGGCTGCTCATGAGTGTTCTTGTGTGGGAGGGTGAGCATGAGAGGGAAAGGGCACTGAGGAGATGATACAGGCCCTACTTATTCAGGCCTCGTGCAACTGGGGCTCAGCTCTGTGATACACAGTGCATGGGCGGTTCCACCTGGATCACGACATGAACTCTGAGCTCTGCCACGTGCTCAGGGATCAGCTGAAACCCACAACATGCTGGCCACATGCAATGTCCATGGAAATGAAGATCCTGTGTGCCCTTTATACTATGTCACAGGCTCCTTCCAGAGGATTGCAAGGGATATCACAGATGTCAGTCAGGCATCCATTTTAATGGCCCTGCACGGGTCATGGATGCCTTACTTCATCACGTGTATGACCATATACAATTCTCCATGTCTGACACAGACATCCATACCAGAAAGGAGGCATTCCATGCAACATGGCATCCCCAATGTATTGGGTGCTATAGACAGTACCCATGTGGCTGTCAGCACCTACTGTGCACAAGGAGGCATAAAGAGTTTCCACAGCATCAACTGCCAGATAGTTCTGAACACATGAACATACAAAATGGCAGCAGATAAAGGTCTTATGGTCTATCAAGTCTGATTGTGCAGCTAGTAGCCCTTATACTGCAACTGCCCCTCCTCCCCTCTCCAATGACCTTTCCCTTACCCTGTCCCATCCCTTTTGAAGCAGTCCACTGTTCTACAGGATACCACTTCTTCTGGCAATGTGTTCCACCCAGACACCACCCTCTCCATAAAAGTGCCCCTCATTTCCCTCCTGAACGTTCTCCTTCCAGTCTCAGATTGTACCCTCGAGTGTCCCTCCTCCCCTTAATTTGAAAAGCCCCTCCATGCCCATCTTATTTATTCCCTTCATGTACTTGAAGGTTTCAATCATGTCTCCCATCCCTCCTCTCCTCCAATGAGTACATGTTCAACTCCTCAGCCTGCTTTTATAGGGTAAGTCCCTAGCCCCTGGATCATTTTTATTGCCCTGTGCTACACTCTTCCAGTAACCTAATGTCCTTCTTCATGTACAGTCGCCAGAACTGCATGCAGTACTCCAGGTATGGTCTAACCAGTGACCTGTATAGCGGCAGGATCATCTCTCCTGTCCTGAAGTATATGCCTCTGGCAATACAACCCAGCTTCCTGTTGGCCTTTGCAGCTGCCTTTCTATACTGTGCTGGAGTTGTTCATTGCTCCCATTATGATCACCCCAGATCCTTCTCCTCATCCATCTTGGCTAGTTGAATCCCTCTAGCTGAAACTCCTTTTTTTTATCTGAAATGTAGCACCTTGCATTTCTTTGCATTGAACCCTCAGCCAAGTGTCTGACCAGGCCTCCAGTTTTGCCAGATCATCTTGCAACCTCTGCCACCCTTCTAAGTCATCCACTTCTGCACCCATCTTGGTGTCGGTCTGCAAACAGACTGATCTTGATCTTGATGCCTATTGAGATATCTGCTATGAAGATCCCAAACAACACCATCCCCAGTACGGAGCCCTGTGGCACCCCACTTGTCAGTGCCCTGGGAGATGAGAGCTCCTTCCACTACCTACCTCTGCTGTCTCAATTGCAGCCAATTCACTACAAATCCCACCATCTTTGCCACTGCCCCTGTGCCTTCCAGCTTACTCCCTAGCCTCCCATGCAGCACAGAATTGAATGCCTTACTGAAGTCTAGGTACAGGACATCCACTGAATGGCTCCTAATTGCCTGTTACCCAATCATAGTACTCCACCAGGTTGGTCTGACAAGAGCTGCCTGAGACAAACCCATGCTGTCTGCTGTCCTGTAGCCCATTAGCCTCTGGGAGGAAACCAGCCTCTCCTTCAGGATTGTCTCCATCAGCTTTCCTGTGATGGATGTGAGGCTTACCGGTCTGTAGTTTCCTGGCTCATCCTTAGGGCAGCTCTTATGGAGAGTACCACATGTGCCATCCTCCAGTCCTGGGGTACACTCCTGAGTCCAGGGAGGCATTGAACAGGTCTGCCAATGGTTCTGCCAGGACCTCTGCTAGTTCCTTTAGCACCCTGGGGTGTATACCATCTGGCCCAGGTGCCTTGTCCACCTTTAGTGTCCTCAAGCCCTCCAGCACCCTGCCCACTGGGATTTCCCCATCTGTCCCTCCCCATGCCCACCCTCCCACCCCCTTGGGTATAGCTCCCCTTTCTCTTTAGTAAATACTGAGCCAAAGTGCTCGTTTAATGCTTCTGCCTATTCTGCCCTTGTTTCTACCCATCCCCACCTCTCTTAATCCTTACTATCTGGTCCTTACAGCTCCTTTTCTCCTGATCTACCTGAGGAGTCCTTCTCTGCCTCTTTGATGTCCTGTGCTAGCTTGAGTTCCCTGGACACTTTGGCTGCCATGACTGCCCTTGTGAACTCCTTGACTCTTTAGGTATTCCTCCCTGTCCTCTCCTGTGATTTTGTACCTTGTAAAGGAGGCTATTTTCTACATTACTTTTTCCATGGCCCCCTGCTTGCCTAGCTAGGCTTCTTGGTCCTAGCCCTCTTACTCTGGACCCGTAAATGATGCAGTTGCCCCCTCAATTCCGGTTTAATAACCTCCCACTTCTGGTTAGTGTCCATATTTGGATGGATCCTGGCCAGATGCACCTGTACTATTTCCCTCATCCTCCCAAAGTTGGCTGTCCTTAAGTCTAACACCCTTGTGTCTGTTTCCTCCACCTTTCCCCATGTTTATCGTGAACCACTCCAAGTGGTGGCCACTTCCAACCAACAGTTTGTCCACCCCCAGCTCCTTACAAACTTACCATTTGCCAACATGAGGTCTAGGGTGTTCCCTAACCTGGTTGGCTCATTGACCATCTGCAATAGGAAGCTGTCCTGCAAGGCATCCAGAAGTACCTGCTCCCTCCTATTTATGGTGGCTGGCGTACCCCAATCCACTCCCAGCAGGTTGAAGTCACTGTGCTGCCGTTCCCACATCCTTCTGATCTGTCCTGCTAGTTTCCTGTCTAACTCCTCAGTCTGAAGAGTGGCCTGTACACCACTCCCATCCTGAGGGTCCTATTTGAAGTCCTGAACTGCGCCTAATGACTCAATGCCGCCCCTTCTTCTTCCTCCTTGACACACTTCAGTACTTGCCTCACATACAGTGCCACCCTCCTTCACTTTTATTTTATTTATTTATTTATTTAGTTTTTGTTAACCGGTAGGTGCACTAGCCATAGGGATGACTATTTTCAGGCATGACCCGGGAGGTTACAGAACAATAACAGGAATATATACAGAAGGCAAAACAGTAATATTCTGAAATAGGGAATTACACAAATTACAGGAACACATACAGATGGCAAGAAGCCTAATGTAATGAGATGGAAATTAAACATTGAGATAAGGAGAAACATGAGCAAAGTAGGAAACAAAACAAAGGGTATTTTGTATCACAGGGCAACATACATAGAGTTAGAGCAATCCTTGGAAGAAGGTTTTATATATAAACAATGTGATTAAGGTACAGAGTTTGGTACAGGGTACGAACTAAAATATTGCATTTTGTCATCAGATTAGGGGCCAAGCAAGAAACAGATAGGAGAGAACAGAAAATATTGTGAGTAGATCCTATTCATCCATTGAAAGAAAAGGAGATAGTACATGGACTGAAAGTCCTTATGGTAATAAATGAAGGCAGGTCAAATATGTATGGTCAAGTTAGCAAATAGGCCCTATGGGGAGCATCCAGGGTATAGTAGGTCAGAGAGATTTGGGAAGGGTAAGATAGAAGTGCAAGGGAGGGCAGAATGATATAGAGGTGCAGGGAGGGCAGATGAGAGTGGCAGTTGAGGTCGGGGAAGTTATATATTACAGACTCTTGAAACAGGTGCATGAACTAGATGAGATATGATAATGGCAGAGCACTGTTTTGAAAGCATAGTGTGAGGGGCTAGGCGAACATTGAGTAGTAGGAAGTTCCACTGCTGGGGGCATGGTGGGTAAATGAACTGGCACCCTTAGTCATTTTACATTTAGGCACCCTCAGAGGAGATTTGTCAGAAGAGCGCAGGCCATGGCTGGTGGATAGAGGAGTGAACAGCTCAGCCAGCATCAGATGGATCTGAGTCCTCATGATGTTGTCCACAGTGGAGTACAGTGAGTGTGATCTGGTGGTACTGGGAGACAGCCAATTTAAGTCAGAATAGAGGAGGCAATGGTGTTTCAGTATTGGAGACGAAGAGGCATATCTGCATATATTGTTGTAGGTTATATCTCATTTATAGATGAACAATTTAGAGGAGGCAGCATAGGTAGCAGCCCCATATATCAGAGTAGGCAGGAGAATATCCTGGCAATAGCCAGTCTAGACGATGGAGTTAGGACATAGCTGGTCTTGTATGCAATGCCAAGTTTGGAGTTTATGGATTTACAGGTTAACTGTATATGTTGGTCAAAGCTTAGGGATGGGTCCAGAGTTACTCCGAGGTTTTAAAAGATCTGACAATGCCGATGGGTGTGCCATTGGTGCAGGAGACTCAAAAGTTGTGTTGGCTAGATTTGAGCCTGGGAGTGGATCCAAATAGCATAGATTTGATTTTAGCCTTGTTTAGAACAAGTTTATTGTGCAATAGCCAGGTCTGTATGTTGGAAATCCATGGACAGATGTTGATTCATGTCAGTTATGTCCTTAGCACTGGTGTACAAGACTATGTCATCAGCATAGAACAAGACAGAGGTGGAGGAGAGGTCAGAGGAATATTTATAAATATCAAGAATAGTAGAGGGCTTAGAATGAATCCTTGTGGTGCTCCGATGTTTGCAGTGGCTTGATCTGAGTAGGATGAGTTGAATTTAACTACTTGGATTCTGTTAGATAGGTAGCTACAGAACCAGCTGGCTACATTTGATGTGAATCCCATGGTTCTTAAGGTGAGAAGGAGAAGAGTGGTCCACCAGGTCAAAAGTCTTGGTCATATCAATGAAGACCACCCCTGTTAGTAGGTCTGAGTCCATGGTGGAGATGGTGTCAGTTGTGAGCCTGAGTAAGGCTGTGGTTGTACTGTGCCTTTGCAAAAGCAATGTTGAGCACTTGATAAGAGGCTGTTTCTAAGGAGGAACTTAATGGGTTGATCGGCAACATTCTTTTCAAGAATTTTACTTAGCACAGACAGGATGGCTATAGGCCTGTATTTTGATGGGTAATTTTGTCGCCTTTCTTGAACAGGTGTGACTCTAACTATCTTCCAGATGTCAGGGAAGCAGCTTTGGCACAGGAGAGGTAAAAATTCTGGCCAGAGGGGTGGCAATGAATGGAGCTGCAAGTTTCAGAAGTTTGGGTTTGAGACTGTCAGCGCTTGTTGCAGTGCTATCCGAGATGGATTTAAGAGATTAGTTACCTCCTTTTTAGTGACAGCCTTAAAATAGAAGAGAAAGTAGCAGAGTCCTTCTAAGAAAATCTGGGGGTCCCTACCATGTGTGGTGGGGAAAGAGGAAGTGTACTGAGTTAGGTCTGTGAACTGCTTGTTGAAGAAGTTAGCAATAGTCTGTGGGTTGTTGCAATGGATACCCTTCAATACCATGTCATTCAGAGTGCAGGACTGAGAGGATCCCAGGAATGTTTTGATATGTGACCAGAATTTATTTTGGACTCCAGAAGAATTATTCAACAGGGTTTTGCAATAGGAGCTCTTTGCAGTCCTTATTTCCTTTTGCAATCAGTTCTTAGTCCCTATAGATGTTGTAGTCTTCTTGCTGACCAGAGGACTTAAAACAGATCCAGTTCCTGTCTCTTATTTTGAGCTTTGTGAGGAGGTCCTTTTTAGCCGTTTAGTGTATTTCTCTTTTATTTGGTGGGTAATGAAGGGGAGTGGTGATTCTGTAAGACGAGAAATTTAGTGATGAAAATGTGGCAGCCACATCACGTGTATTTAGAGATCAGACTAATTTAAGCTGGCCCACATCATCTAGGAATTTTTGGGGATCAAGGTTGGTGTAAATTCTGAAAGTGACAAAGCACGGTTTAGCATGGGGTAGTAGAGGATTCCCAGATGCAGTAGATAGGAGTGGTCTGTGATTGCATCGGCAAGGGTGCCTGCAGCATTGATATGGTCAGGCCTGTTTGTTAGGATCCAGTCAATAAATTAGCTTGTATTTGTGCATGAGGCAGTCCTGGTTGGCTGGGCAATTTGCTGGTACAGGTTAAGACTCTGAGTTTTGATAGTGAAGTGGTCTGGTTGTCGTCTATCGAGTTAATGTTCATGTCACCTATGATGATTACTTCATTTTGCCTGAGAGTGTAGACGTCTGGTTAAGTAGCTCATCCAGGCCATGGTGGGCATTGTTTTGGGGGAGGTTGTAGGCACAGACAATGCCATTTTTGGCCCCGAGTGAGGATGGCATGGAGTGATTCACAGTGTGTCATGTGGTCGGCATCCAGCTCCGTAAGGTGAAGGTGATGCTTAAAATAGATGCGACACCGCCACCCCTTTGGAGTGTGGTCTATTCTTCCTGAGGAGGTTGTATGAGGGAATGGATCATTGCAAGTCTGGGACAGCAGGTTTGAGCCATTTTGGATAGGCACAACAAATCCGGCTTGTATAGGGATGTCCAGGCCTCAAGGTCAGATAGGTTGTGTTCAAGGCTTCTTATATTGTGGTGGGCGATGAGGAGACCTTTTGGTCCCCTTAGTAGTGGATCTGAGTGAGAGAGATTATGAAGTGATCCAGGATTTAGTTCAACATCACCATATGGAGGATGGCCAGGAGCAGCAGGTACCATAGCTTCGATGGAAATAAGGGTAAGTAATAAAACAATTTCCAAGGTGCTTTTTCATATGATCCCCAGTTAAGTAGAAAAGGCCATGTTTTATTAGAAGTGGGTCAGGTCCATTTTCATATCCTTGAGCTGTAGGAGATTGGAGAACTGGTAGTCCTCTGTCAAGGAGAAAGATGCGAGTTGACCTATATTCACATATTCAGATCTATTTACAGATAGGAATAGCAGCATAGCCACTGAGTATAGGAGGACAGGGTGTGATTGGCTATCCATGTCGACAGAGCTCCTTTGCACAGCACTTATGTTCACTAGGAAAATGTTTGCTGGTTAGGTCGATGTGGAAGCACTGAAAGGAATGTACAAAGCTGAATCTAGGTGGCAGTTTTAACTAGCGGAGCACAGGGTAGGTGCTGCTAGATTTATATCTAACCTAGAGGGCAAATGGGGGCCCCTAGTGGTTGTAGATAATAAAGGACCAATTGGAAATCAGACACTTAGTCATCTGACCATGAAACATCTCTATATACGAAATAGTTCCTCAGGGTGAGTGAGGTGGGGAGGAGGATCCAGCGCAAGGTGCTGGCGGGACCTACGGCTTTCACTGGCTGAACCAGAGGGTGGCTCAAGGCAGCAGTTCACGGGAGTCTCGCTGTCAGGTTCAGGCTTGAGTTGCAGTGGCTTTAGGGGTTGAGTGCAGCTTGGCCCAAGGAACAGGCCGAGATCCATGGCTCTCGCCCCCGGGGTGGTCCTGAGTGAAGGGCTCAAGCTCTGGTCCACTAGAAGCACATGAGTGGCAGCAGGTCCAGCAGCCCTGTAGTGCTCTGAAGTGTAGAGGGTCTGGGAGAGAAGAGGGGATGTTAAGTACAGGTGTAAAATGGGAGGGTTTCAGGCTACACAATACCGGGCGAAGTGTCGGGTAAAGGCATAGCTCAGGAGAGAATTTAAAGAGAGTCAGGTTTAGAAAAGAGGGTAGTAGAGAGGAGCGAGAGGAGGACTTAACACTCTAAGATTTAAATTGACTTTAAACAAACTGTAAAGAGCTGTTTTCACTGATGGCTCTAAGAGTCTCAGGTTGAAAGCATTGCTGAGATAGGCTGTACTTAACTATAGCAGAAATACAGTGACTACAGCAGAGCAGATTAATTAAACATTGGATTTACTCTTAGCAGATATGAACTTAGGCAGTCATGGCTCAGGAAAAATAATTCAAATACTTTGATTACTATGGTATAGGCAAGGGCAAAAGGTACCTTCAGGTTTTCAAAGGAAAATGGCAGGAGCTTCAGCAAGAGTGGCAGCCAATGGACAGGGAGGCCCAAGAAGCCTGGACCAATCAGCAGGCAGAGACCAAAATTTCAAAGTTCTCTGTTGGCTTGAGAGCTGATGGCGCAGAAACATACCTGAGGCAGCTACGGCTTTCACTGGCCAAACCAGTGGGGTGGCTCAAGGCAGCAGCCTACGGTGGAGTCTCACTCAGTGGGTTCAGGCTTGAGTTCCAGTGGCTTTGAGGGTGAGCACGGACTGTGCCAAGGAACAGGCGGGATCCAGGGCTCTTGCTCTGGGGTGGTCCTGAGTGAAGCAGTCGAGCTCCAGTCCACTAGAAGCAGGCAGCGTTGGCAGGTCCAGCAGCCCTGAAGGGCTCTGAAGTGTAGTTTACCCTGTACCTCTGAAATATCCTGTACCCTGGTACTGCCAGGTCCTAGTCATGGAAATAAGTGGCACATGTCTCAGTGATGGCCGCCATGTCCACATCCCCATCTGCCATGACAGACTGTAACTCTGCTGTTTTGTTCCTAGACTCCTAGCATTTAAGATTATCACCTTTCACCCTGCTTCCTTCCCCATTTCCCTACTTGCCCTCCCTTTCTAGCATCCCCTGCTGACCTCTCCCTTAAGTCCCTTGCTGCTGGTATGGGGTAAGCTTGTTCGACCTCCCCTCCCTGTGGATCCTGCCTAACTCCTGCCCACCTGCCATTCCCTCTTCTAGTTTAAATTCTCATTGTTTAAGTATTCCCCCGTTTCTGTTTCAATAACCTCCTTCCTTCTTCACTCAGAGTGTAGCCTGTCCTTAGCATACAGATCCTTGCCCTCCATGTCATCCCTCACCAGCCCATACCCTTTGGACTGACACCATTCTCTTAGCCACATGTTAAATTCCTCTGTCTTCAGCTTCCTTGCTATGCTCACCTTGGGTACCGGAAGCACCTCAGAGAAAATTACTGTTCTTCTGACTCCTTACAAATCAGCCCCAACTCCTCAAACCTTGTCTGGACTACATCTACCATATTTCCCACCAAGTCATTTGTTCCCAAATGCAGAACTATATGAGATTTCTCCTATCCCTCTGAGCATACTTCAGAACAGATTGACCCACCCTTTCTGCTGTAATGCCTGGCATGGCCTCCACCTATATGCAACTATGCCTCTCCCCTTGTTTCCCCATCTGATCCCTTTCAGAATTGAGTCTCCCAGCACTAGGATCCACCCTCATTTTCATGTTCTGCTCACCTTGTCCTTCCTTTATCCCGTCCCCTTCCTTTCCATTCCTACTCCTCCTCCAGTGCAGTTGTTCCCCTTCCTCCTGTTTGAATGTCCTTTGTCTCTACCCTGTTCTCCTTCTCCCCCTTTTCCTCTGATTTTACCTCCCTTTCCACTGAGCTCCACCTGCATTCTCCCCTGATGCATCCCTACCTCTTCTTTTGATACCTCCCGCCCTCCTTCCCCACCACCCCTTACTAGACCTATCCCCATACCAACCCCTCAACCCCTTGACCCCTCCTCCTGTTCAGTTCTGCCTTGTTTGTCATCAGCTCCTCCACCCTGAACTGTCCCTATAACATCCCCCAATCCTGCCAGTACTTCAAACTGATTTTTCAATGTCCCTTCACTACCACCTATTTCCTCTTTCCTTCTGCTCATCACCTCACCTCTGCTGGCTCTTCAACTGTTAGATTCCTCCTTCCCTAGTTTGTGATGCTGCATATATCATTACCAATGTGTGTGCCAAGTACCCTGGTTCAGTCCATGACACCTGCCTATTCAACGGCTCAAGGCTGAGTGGTGATCTCATAGCACATGAGGCTGTCAATAGGTGGCTACTGGGTGTAGTATGGGTCCGTAACATACTCAACACAGCTGTGCGCATTGTTTATTTATTTATTGAGGAATCAGAAATACCTTTGAGTCAATATGGGACACTAACATGTCCTTTCTGTGCCCAGTGCCTAAGTGACACTAGATAACCACGCTGATCATTGATGATGATGCCATTCCTGTCACTGAATGGTGGGAGGAAGAGGCATACATCAAAGCACACAGGAGGACATGTGCTATTGTTTAGAGGACCATCAGGATGCTGAAGATGTGGTTCTATTGTCTGGATCACACTGGTGACATGATAATGCCAGCCCTGGGAAGGCCTGCAGAGTGATCACTGCATGTGCCATGCTGCATAACATGGCCATGTGCAAACAGCTACCCATGCCTGAACATGGTGCAGTCCCACAGGATGAAGAGGAGTGGGATGACCCACAGCATCATTGTCCTGAGACACTGTCTGGCTGACTGCACTTGTGCATGGGTCATTCAGGAGATAAGGTGTACATCTTAGTGGCACAGTGATGAGGCCTGTATGTCCTGAGTGCCAATATGGGGAGTCTGAGTGTCCTGTCATGTATGTACTGCACAGTACTGTATGTGTCAGTGGTGATTGTGCATTGTGTCATGATCCAGCTGTTGCACACTGAGTAGGGTGAGTACATGAGGCAGCAGCTGGTTTTGATGCTGGCAACAGTTACCCCCACCACCACGAGGGGCCAGGGTTCATAGGTGTGACCCCACCCCAGGTGGTGGGTTTCATAGTGTGGCCCCTTAATGTAGGGGTGGATTTCATAGGTATTTCTCCCACCATGCAGGATGAGATTCACTGGTGCGGTCCCCACCCTGGGGGTAGGGTTATGAGTATACAGTGCAATCCTGGGAGGAGGGCCAGGATAGGGTGTGTGTGTGTGTGTGTGTGTGTGTGTGTGTGTGTGTGTGTGTGTGTGGGGCTGTGTGATGGGGTCATGTTGGGGCAGTTGTATACGTAGGTGCCACTGTGCAGTGTTTGTGGGCTGCCTGTTTTACCTCCCAGATGTGCAGAGGAGCATGTGCCTAGATGGTGACACTGTACCTTCGCCTTGTCCCCCCTTCATGTCATATGTTCCCCAGATGGCCCTGGGCCTTGCTGCCCCATGTGTTCCCCAAGTCCCCAGCATGCAGCTAGTGTAGGACTCAGAGATGCTGTGCCCACTTCTGCCTCCTGTGTCCCTGGTGGGCCAGCAGATGCCTGCATGTCAGTGCTCTTCATGGGTGTCTCTGGGACAGTGGGGCTGGCAGGTGATGGCCAGTACATCCCGGTACTCTGTGCCATGGCATCATGGGCATGTGTGGGTGTCAGCAGAGTGGGGCATGTGGCTGTGCAACATCCTGGCCTACAGGGTGCACAGGCTGACTGTCTGTGCCAGTTCTGGATAACAAAATGGGTTGCTATCAGCTCAAGGATATCCCTATTCTTTTATGGACATATCGCAGCCTAGGCATCTATGTGGTCAGGTCCTTCAGAGCCTCAGTATTTTCCTGCTATGCCTGCAGGAGGTCGCACTTCAGCTGATGCAGTTTGGGATAGTAGATCTGCACAACAGACTGTAGTGTCATCCTGCATGCCTGGAGGGTCAGGCGTGCTGAGGATCCCTCCTCCCCTGTCTGCATGCCCTTGGTGGTTGGACAATGGCCCCTACAACCCAACCATGTGTGGGACAGGTGGTTGTCCTGCATGGGCAGGCATGTAGGGCTGTGACAGCTGCTCCTCGGTGCCCATTCCCACAACACTGGACATCTGGCTGTGTTGTGGTTGGGTCAGAGTGGGGCAGGGCATTTGTTGGCTCCTGGTAGGTGTCTCTGCCAGGTTCTGCATGGCCTCCAGTGTCTCTAGCATGGTCCTCATGTCAGTGTCCTCAAGGGCTCCCATATCCACTGCTGTGTCCTGTGTATCCTGCACTGAATCTGTGGATGAGAGTATGTTGTGTGGTTACTTACTGGTACATTGGCACATATTGGCATGCATTCAGACAGCCACAATGTGGTCCACATATCTGCACTGCCCATGTCTTTGTCCCCCTCTGGTTCCTCCTTCAAAGAGGTTGCTGAAGGTGCATAGGTGCTGGCCATGGTCTCCTGATCTGCAGTTTGCAAGACAGGAATTTTGGTTATGCCATTCAGTCATACACCTCCTACACCATGTCCCTGCACTGTGCCACATACCTGGCAAAGTGTTAATTCTCTCCATCTCTCCATATAAGCTGACCTTACAAAGGGTGTCGGCCACCATCTTTTCAATAGGTAAGAGTGTTGGCATGTGCAGGAGGCCCTCCATGCCATACTGTGCCTGTTCAATGGCAACCAGCTTTCACTTCACAGCCAACTGGAGGTCACACCACTTTGTTTTAATACCACAATTATCCATGTCTCTGGACTGGCTGCTTCGACAGTGGCCTGGATGTCCAGCCATATCCAGACCTTGAACTCCACCGTGGCTTCAAGGAACTCCATACTGTACGCGCCCCTTAGTTGTCATGGTTGTCCACGATCATGGCTGCCACCTAGCCACCATGTAATTGCTGGACTAGGACCTGGTGGTACCACATACGTGTGCTCCCACAACCCTTGGCCCTCCTTGGCCTGGTATGGGGCTTCTTAGCGGAGTACATGTGGCACTGGGGCGCTTTTTGTCACAACTTCATGCTGTTGAGCTCTCCTCCAGCATGATATTCACTTCTTAGTGTCTGCGTGGGGCTCCACATGTGCCCTTATTCGGTGCGGTCAAGGGAAGGGACACATATGTTAAGCCTGCCTACTGTCCATGCATGTGGCACCATGTGCATCCATTGGACATGCCTCTGCTTCAGCTACTGCTGCATGTGTGTTGTAGAATGCTGCATGTTTTTTGGCTGGCTGGGGCACACTGCCATGTAGAGATGCGCAATTTAAATCCGCCGGTGAAATTGCAGCAAAGTGGTCGATTTCGCGCGCAAAAGTAATCAGGAATTTCTCCCGTTTTCACAAGATGAAATTTCACCTGCGGAAAGGTGAAATTTCACCTTGAAGTAGAAATTCTGCCTTACAAAGCAGTTCACCTTTCCACAGGTGAAATGTTGCCTTTCTGCAGGCGGTCGCATTTCCACAAGTACATATTGCCTTCCAACAAAATTTCACCTTTTGCAGGCAACATTTTGCACTTAGCCGTGAAACAGGTGAAAATTTACAGATTACTCTGTGTGGTGAATTTTGTCATCTCGCCCACCTCTACTGCCGTGTTACATTGCATTTACCGCATTTTCCATGCTTTTGTTAATTGGGTCCAATAACTCTAATGAGCAAGTGTTCTTTGTGTCAACAGGTTCTGAGGACATTGATGGCAAGTGAGAAGAAACAGTACTATGAAAGAAGTCAGCTTGCGTTCCTGGTACTAAACTTTTGGTTAGTAGATTGAAGAAGATACAGAGTACTTGTTTACTCTCGAGGTCCCTATGATATCACCAGAATCAGTCAATGGAAACATAGTTTTGTTCTGCATAATTGCTCATGCATTATTCTTGTGTTATCCACACACTGTATTGTAAGAGCTGGGCTCATTCATTTAGTTTTGCTGTCCGTTGTCTTCAGTTTTAACCATGTGATTTATGGAGCAGATGGCCAAGGGCATTGACTTAAAGCACCAAGTCTAGGCCAACACTACTATCAAGATGCAGAGCATGAACTAGGGGTTGTATGAATGGTCATATACACCTGCATGGGCGCTACTGACTTCTCAACAAGGAACTGTTACAGGTCTGCGGTGGCAGGCTGTGGTGGAAAGCCCTACACTGATTCCCTTGTGGATTGTGGCAATAAAAGAGTAAGCTGCTATGGAAGTCTTCTGTTTTGTTCTGTTTCATTCTTTGTCATAATCATTGTTTCATCTGGGTGACCGTGGTTACTGTCGGTTCAGTAAGGTATATCTGTCTGGAACAGGCTGCAGCATCTCCCCTATCTAGGACATTAAAGTCTCTGTGACAGATAGGTACTCTGTCCTCCTCAGGCATAACAAGGTTGACTAATAGAAAAGCTCATGTCTACTGTGTTGAAGGAGACAGCATTATCAACAGACTATGTTAAGAAAGCCAGAAAATTCCATCCATGAGTTAGTGGGTGTATTGGAGGAATGTTGACAGGCCCAGCTTTGTGATTTCTTTAGTCATGTTTGCTTAGCTTCTATTTTTCATCCAGGAACAGACCAGCTGGTGAGGGTGAAGAGGAATGCTAGCTAGTGATGGTAGTAATAAATGTTTACTGGAAGGATTTTGAGTATTAGTGCCAGCTTTCATTAAAACCATGAGGCATAGGTCATTTGGGGAATGTATTTAAAATCCAGTAGGCAGATGGTTTTGAGTGGGCATGCTGGGGATCCCAGCTGCTAGTTATTCAGCTAAACTTAAGATTCTACAGTCACTTGGATATGACAGGAGAGGAACTCTGAGTGCAGATGATGAAGGCTGAACATCAGATGCTGCCAGTTCTTGTATGCCAAAAGGAGCAATGTGCTTGCTAAGGGCACATTTATGTGCAGATTGAGACCGGAAATAACAAGTCCTAGTGCCAACTTATGGTTTACGTAAACAAACCAAGCAGTGGTCAGCATTTTAAAACTGAAACATTCCTTTTACGTTTCTTGCTACACACACACACACACACACACACACTCACTCACTCACTCACTCACTCACTCACTCACTCACTCACACACAAACACCACAGCACCCTCCTTTTGAACTGACTGCCAGTATTACTACAGTTTTACCCAGTACAAAAAAAAAAGCTCTTTTCTTTTAAATTAAATGGTGTTCTGTAGCACAGACCATGCTTACATTGCTGTTAGTACTACACATTCAGACTGTGCCAAGCCCTCTGCTGTTGCACTGCAGCCATGACACTTACCACTTAAGCCCCTGCTCACAATTGCAAAAAAAAAGTCAGGCACAAGTCCTCTTGTGTTTTGATAGCAGTAGTTGAAGGGAATTCAAACATTGAAACCAGTACTTCCAGCACACTCCAGGGTTATTATTGCCAGCATAATAACCCTGTCAAACCTGTTCCACTGTACAGCGCCCAGAGCCCCTGGGATTGGGCGCCTAACTAGATAAATTATTGCCTACTCCTTCTAACTCCAGCAGTATGTTTCTGTCTGACTCCACCTCACACCATGTTGCAGTCCAACTTCAGCCCCATTTCACCTTTACCAACTGCACACCGTGCCGCATTAACTTTTATTGTTTTGCTGGCGGGGGTGGCATCAATCTACAGAGAAAATACAAACTAAGACACTGGCTAAACAAGAACACTGTTTCTGGGGAATATAGAAGAAAAATAATACTACCACATCACAGCACCATCTACTGCCATATGCGGTATTGGAGGAATATTTTACAACATATCTCTTTTTAATCTTTCATTTTCACATTTTACTCTTTCTTAACATATTTTACATTTTATTTATATGTAACAAAAAACATTCTGCAAGTGCAATAATACCCTCCAGGGTGGGTGCTATAGGCTACACACAGACCTTCTAGGGACTATAAGGCCCTTCACCTGAGGCATCGGGCCTCATTATGCCCTAGAGGGCAGTCTGGTATAGCCCAGTACCACTTGCTGTGTGAGGAATTATGCTAGCATAATAACTATGTACAAAAGGTCAATAATATGGCGATGTGATTTGGAACTTTATTTTGTTCATCCACAAAGCCACTTAGTTAACTGTGAAATCAGTGCACTATTTCTTCTTCTTTGTTATCTTTTTAATGAATAGGCCGCCCTTGTCTGAGGCCAAGGAAAGCTGCAAAGTATACATTGCTCAGCGCCTCTCACCCTACCCCCAAACCACACATCAACTTAGAACAATGTATGTCTTGCAAGGGACTGTGGTATCTGGGCAGGAATGTTTGTGATGAAAACCTTAAGAAAGGGCTGTTCTGTGTTGTGATCCTCCTTTTGTGAGTACAAAATGTAAGCTGAATATAAAGGTTCAACCCTTCAGGAGCACAAACTGAAAAAAATGTTTCTCCAGTTTTAAATAAATTCTCTTGTAAAATCTGGTAGGGAAGGGATATGGGGTAGAAAGCATTTGCTACCGATTTAGTAACAGGTTTTAGTTCTGAAATGTAACAATAAGGGTCAAAGAACAATAATGGCTGCAGCATAAAATAATTTGCAGTTGAATAGTAACACTAAACACATTCACTTTACATCCGAAAAAATAAGGAACATCTGTAGCAGAGAAAGCAATGCAATTCCAACTTATAGAATGTTGTCAGTTAACAAATTCATAGCATATCTGTGGTATAGTGCAAGCGACTGCTTGGCAACAGGCTAAGCAAAGCTTCCCAGAAGACAAGACAACTTGAATCGATAATCCAGGCCACAGTCAACTAGCAAGATGTTTTTGCACATAAATTCCATGTGAAATGGTCTATCACCTCAGTAATCTGGGGAAATTTGGCAGCTTGAGATTTGTTTGAGAAAAGATCTGACAATGCTTTAACTCCACAGCTGGGCCCCTGATAGGAATTTCAATGTTTGATCCTGACTGTATTATTTAAATGGATTTTGAAGAATTATGTTTGTTGAAGTTTGTGGCTCTCTGCATGTCAGATATTCCAGCTACAGTGGAGTCCCCTTAAGGCTCACTGGATAAATGGCATATTTCATTTTACTGCACAGTTTTTATTTTCCCATTTTTTCCTATCGTCCCTGTATTAAACCATCCTGATGAGTGCAACCTGGTTAAATGCAAATTTCGGCTAAGTGCACATATATATGGGGCTTGTTTTGTCCCTCCAATTGTTTAAGTGCACACTCACAGCTAATAATAGGTGGGTGTGAGGGAGGAGGAGTGGGGAATGGTCAGGTGCCTTTCTGAGGCATCAGCCATCCAGGACATATGCAGAATAGGGTGTATAATAAAGAGGGAGCGATGGGAGAGCTGAGGTTCTGGTACACGTGGGTACCAACAGTCTAGTGAACTGGCCTGTGGAGCTAGTGAAGTGGAAGTTTCTGAGGCTGTGGGACAGATTGCAGGCACACTTGGTCACTCTGTTTTTTTCTGAAGTCCCCTGTCTGGAGTTGGGGGAGGGAGATAGAAGTAAGGATGGAAGATATAGAAAAATTAAATAGGTGGTTGAAGGGATGGTGTCAGAAGAAAGGGTACTACTTTTGGGGACTTGGGGACTTCTGGAACAGGAGAGTCTTCAAAGGTGATGGCCTTCACCTGACAAGAGAGGGACAAGTGCATTGGGGCAGTAGACTGACATCAACATTGGACACTTAAACTGACTGTGGGGACACTGAGGCTAGGGGAATCACAGTACAGTGAGTGAGGAAGGAACATAGCTAGTGCTCCCTGGATACTGGGGACTGGTAGCAGTAATATGAGTAAAAATATTGTTGAATGTCAAAAGGAGTACTGGAAGAGACAAAGAGGAAGGCTCTCAGGATCTGCAAGCAATAGGAAAAGTAAGAAGGTAAGGAGAATGGAAAGGAATGCTGGTGTAAGATCACAAAACAGCAAAAGAGTGCGCTTCAGGCATAGGAAGCAAACAGTGAGGCAGACCTTGCAGCCATTTATTATGTTGGTCGCTTGCGCAGCCAACATCTTAAATAGTGCAGATTTGGAGGCGCGGTCACTGTTGGCCGAATGAGGCCACGCACCAGTAGATGTGTCCGCATTCCCCATTTAGTCATCAGCAGGGGCGACACCCTGCCTAGCTAATCAGGTGAAGACATCACAGAAAAGGTCCACTGCAATGAAATTGAAGCTCTCATGCGGCGTAACCTAACACGCCTCTCTCTACGTGCAGGCAACATGGCGGCAGTGACTGCCGCGTTGCCTGTCAACCTCCTTCCTTTATTGTGTGCCGACTGGGGTGCCCAATCCCTGTTGGCATCATGTACCCCCCTTTCAGTGTGTGCTGAGGAGGTTCCCAGTCCACTCGGCATCATGCGCCCCAATAGTTTTTCTTTGCAGGCGGGGCCCAATCCCTGTTGGCATGTATCCCTCCTTCCCATGAATTTTGCAGCTGGGAGCCCCCCCGTCGGCATTATATATCCCCCCTTTTTTGCTTGCCAAGGAGGTGCCCAATCTCCCTCAGCTCCTGCACCCCCTTTACTTGTTTGCTGATGGGGTGCCCAATCCCCATCGGCCAAAGCTTCCACCTACACATAGGTGGCATGCTGGGAGCCCACCCCAGTGTGCCAAAGCACCTATTAAAGCAAAAACTGTCCCCGATGTCTTTTATTTTTATTTGTTTACCTATAAAGCAAAACAGTCCCTTGTAGTCTTCCCACCCTCTCCACAACCCGCACCCACCCACTATTCACCCTGCCTCCCCACACACCCCCCTCACCCCATACTTACCTCCGAGTCTGTACGATGATCTTCAGTAAACCGGAAACACGTCTGCACTCTTCAAAGCTGACGCGAACTGAGGAAATGCGGTAAGCTGTATAATGGAATACATAGGGGTTATTCAACTTTAATGCACTTCTTGGGCATTTTTGGAATTTACACCAAATTGTCAACATGGGGTTTTGGGACCCCTCCTTGTGAATTCTGTCACTGTCATATCGTTAATCATTCCTGAAAGGTGATTTTGCAGTCACTGCGAATTACCTTTGGGACCCATTAATGAGATGACAGTGCCACTGTTCATGGTGGGCTCTGAAAAAGCCTATGTTACCAAATTTGATGGAAAAAATCAAAAAATGAGCTGTTTTCTGGTGTGTTGCACAGCGCTACTATGCAGGCTCATAACTTTGCAAATTCGCAATATTTTCACTCCAGGTTTTAAACATTGTCATTTTTGTATACCTCCTTATGAACAGTACAGCGTCATTTTCATCCTGGCCAAAATGTGTTCCGCACTTCCAGCGCACAGTAGCCGCGGTTGCTGTGGACATCAGTGTTCGGGCCAGATTATGAAAATGACAGTGACACTGTTCATGAGCAGAGGTCCTAAAATGCCTATGTTGAACATTTGGTGATGATACTCCATAAAATGACTGTGCTATGAGCACGGGTTGTGAGATTGCACACACGTTCATAACGTCGTGCATTTGTAATATTTTCACTCTGGTTTTCACCATTGGCATTTTCCACACCTCTTGATGAACAGTGCGGCTGTCATTTCATATCCTGCCCAAAATGTGTTTTCACACGTCCGTCGCATAACTTGCAGTCGCTGTGTGAAATCATTTTTGGGACAGTTTGAGCAATAACAGTGACACTGTACTTGAGCAGAGGTGCTAAAATGCCTATGTTGAAAATTTGGTGCCTAACGTCCATAAAATGACTGTGTTACAAGCGTGTATTGCGCATTTCCCACCACCCTTGTAACCCATAGGAATTTGCAATATTTACTATGCCACATTTTCAACACTGGCATTTTTACACCTCCTTGTGAACTGTACAGCTGTCATTTTCACAACCTGCCCATAATGTTTTCCTCACTGCACTACCAAAGCCAATGCCAGTATGACAACATTCAGCATTGACAAATGCTTGTTTATTTAAAATGTGTAACTGAGAAAGGTACACTGAGCTGATGCTCATTTTCATGGTGTGACCCAGGGAGGGAAGTACAGAAGGAATAATGTTACAAAGCATCTGGATGGGTTCATATAGGCAACAATACAGAGATGTAGTAGTAAAGAAGAATCAGCATTTATATGGAGCTTTTCATACACAGTATCCCAAAGTGCTTTACAAGCAATGCTAGACTGGTAGTGTAGTGACTGAGCGTGTGGTGGCGGCGTATCGCACATCATCACCCACACACAGCCTGGATAATTGCATGAGCCAGTTTATTGAAAGGGAATGTTGGCCAGGACACAGGAATGTTCCCTGCTCTTTGTGAAGAGTGCCCTGGGTTCTTTTACTTCCACCTGGACACCCACCAGGACACCAGGATGGGCAGGAAGGGACAGCGGTTTAATGTCTCATCCGAAGGATGGCACACTAACAGTACAGCACCCCCAATACTGCACTGAGATGCCAGCGATTTTTAGGTGCAAGTCCAATCCCGGTGTGGAAGAGAACCCACGGACCTTCTGGCCCAGAGGCGGATGTGCTACCAACTGAGCCACTCTGACACCAGGTAACAAGGTGACCAAGTATATTAACAACAATAATTAATGCAAAGATATGTGGAAAGTCATGAGAGACTACAATAAAAGTGTTCAGTGTCTATTGTGGTAGGTGTCAATGCTAGTGGGGTCCAGAGTCAGACCTCAGGCGAAGTCATAGCCTAGATTAGAGGGATCAGAGCAGGAAAGGAAGGGATAAAAATTCAGAAGGAGGGTTGACAGGGACGGGGTACAGGAAAATGCCTTAGCTGTTGTCTTAAGGCAAGGAGTGAAGGAAGAGATGGAGAGAGAGGAGCAGATTCAAGGGAGGAGGCGGTAGTTGAAAGTAGCTTGTTCAGCAGAGGGTGAGAGTGAGGAATTGAGAAGGTGTAGGAGTCCTGAAGTGGAGAAGGTAAGAAGAGGATGGGACAGGGCAGATGCTGTACTATTCCATCCCCTACTTTTCAACGCCTTCTTGCATACTCATCCATCTTTGCCCAAGTGTCCCATGCAATATCTCAGGCCCCATCTCTTATCTAGCAATGTCTCCCTCAGTCAACATCTTCTTCCTGCTCCTGTTCCTCTCCCCTTTGGTACCAACTCATACATTCCCTTTCTCCGCAGCATTCTTTTCCTCCAAGTAATTTCTAACCCTATTCTTCTGGCACTGCGAGTGCTGCCTCCAGTCTCTCTCGCATTCCACCCATTTATATCACCATGCCCACCCACCATCCTTCTCTGTTCTCCTGCTCTTCCCCAACTTATCTGTTCACTTCCAATACCCACTCTTTGATGCAGGAACTCCAGTAGGCACTCAGTGCCCACCTCTAAATATCAAAACATGTACTATTTCGTTATGGTCTGCTGCTATTGTTGCTCTCGGGTAACATCCATCCTAACCAGGACCTGGTTCTACTCCTGTCCTTCCACCCATGTATCTGGCGGCCTCAAAATATCATCTGTTAACATTTGCAGCTTGCAACTGAAATTTGATCCGCTTCAAGCCTGGGCTGTACAACAGACACCAGACATTCTTGCTGTTGTTGAAACCTGGCTATCCCTAATATCCCTGACTCTGTTGTCTAGCTACCTGGCTACTCGTAGTTTAGACTCGACAGGTTGGGTAAGAGGGTGGGGGTTGTGCTCTTTACCTCACTGATGCATTCCAGGGGCTTGTTGTCCAAACCTCCATACCCCTACTGTTGCTCAGGCACTAGCCATTAAAGCCTTTATTGCAGCACAGGAAAAACCATCATGATGCTATCACCTATATCCCCCTCATAATACCAAGTTAGAATTTGATGCTATACTCGAATACTATGTAACTCTGCGAATAATACAGAGGTGATCTTACTGGTGGATTTCAACCTAAACTGGTTGTCCCTGCCTCGGCCCCACATGGAGATGCTGCTTCTGCACTAAACCTCACTCAGCTTGTCTCCACTCCTACCAGGATAAATTACAAAACTGGTACTAGCACTCTCATTGATCTTATACTCACCAACCGTCCTGAGAGACTTTCTAACATTGTGGTCCTCCCAGACTCTATAAGAGACCACTCTCTGCCACTGGTCCAGCTGGCACAACCCCCAATAACCTTACCAACGTATACTTAAAAAAAGGGATACTTTGCTGGCCCGATGGCACTGAGGTTGAGGCACTGGACACCACACTTCGTGCCACACCAGTAACTCAGGTTGGAGCGAGCCCAGGTCACTGGGTTGGCAGGGAGAGAGAGGATTGGAGAGAGAGAGAGGACTGAGCATCCAGAGGACTGCTCTCCTCTCCTCTCCTCTCAGGGAGGATCCAGGGACAGCCTGGCATCACAGCGGCCCCGGTGGAGACCGGAGACACTGCAATGCCTTGGGGCTGCACACAGGGAAGACATCAGGAGGCTGCATTTTGACGCTGGTGGGAGCATCCACGCCATGGGATGGGTGGCATTGCATGTGCTGCGTCTGAGGGACAAAGCAGAAACCCCCAGCTTGCCGAGGAAGTGACAAGGACCTCAGGATCTCCCTCACATCCCAGTACAGGACAGAGCCACACCGGGATCCAAGGCTGACTTTCCAAGAGGGTCAGACCCTCTAATCTCAGAAAGATGCCACCAAGGCAGAAAGATGCCACCAAGGGAGGGGCCCTGCCATGGGGGTGATCTGGGGCACTGGGAGTCCCTCAAGGGAAGGATGAACTGGTCCGGTCTGCAGCGGTGGGGAGTAGCAGGGTAGGATCGAGAAGGCACCTCTGAGGAATGCCTCGGGTGGCGAGATAAATAGAATAAAAAATACCAAAAAGGGATGCTAGGTAAATTCGTGATTATCTTCTTACATGTGATTGGTCCCCTTAGACTCGGCCACTAACATTGATTCTTCCCTAAATTTCTTCATCCCTACATTTAATGCTGTTTGTGATATCTTTGCCCCCTACACTAAGCACATTATCAAAACCTCAGTAATCCTGGCTCATCCCTCATTACCAAACCTTATGACTGCCAGGGATAATCTTTGGCATAAAGCCTTGGCCTCAGGTCTACCAGCTGACAGCCAAAAATATTGGACAGCTAGAAATGGCTGCACTAGAAATCCGCCATGCTAAGGCTGATCATTTAAAGAGAAACTTGCCTCTTCTTGGAGTAATGGCAAGGACTTCTGGGCCAACATAAAGGAACTCACAGGTAAGGCCAATTCTGCCCCCCTTGAATATTAATGGTGTCATCACAGGATCCTCAGGTAATAGCAGACACTCTCAATCTGACTTTTTCTGATCTAGAGTGGGGTACTTCCTTCTGACTTCAACAAACCCGCTAGCCCTCTCCTCCTGATTCACTGGCTAACACTCCCCTTTCCATTCTGGATGGTCTCCACTAGTGAAGCAAAACATACCATATAGAGTACTGGGTAAGTCTAGGTTCTCGGTGATATGCTAGATCTAAATTATTACATCTTGTCCTTGATGCCATTCTATTTCCCTCTCTAAGATCCTAAATCTCTCCTTTGCCTAAGTCAATTCCCTCTCCATGGAAAACCGCTGTTTTCACCTCTATTCACAAGAGTGGTGAAAAACTGCCACTGCAATTACCACTCTATTTCCATCCTCCCCCTCCATCTCCAAGGCCTTGGAAGATATTGTATCTGATCAACTATCTTGAGTACTTAACTAAACACAACCTCCTGTGTGCCCAGGCTTCAGTAAGGGCCACAGCACCACCACCCTACTGGAGTATACCAGTATTTCCCACAAAGCCTTAGACCAGGGTCAACTTGTAGATTCTGTGTACATAAACCTGACAAAGGCATTTGAATCGATGGTAAACTGAGCTCCTCATTTCATCCCTCTAAACACTTAGACTGTCCCACAAGCTACTTCCCATTTGCAAATTACCCTCTGGTCGCTCCCAGCAAGTAAAAATCTGCAACACACTGTCATCTTCACTGCCAGTCTGATCGGGGATCCCACAGGGATCCATACTTGAACTTCCTCTCTTCAGTCTTTTCTAAACACCCTCCCTCGCCTGCTCAGGTAACCTGCTACTCTCGCGGATGATGCGGTTGTTCATACATTCCACTTTGACCTCACATTGTTAGAACATTCTCTTCAATCAAATTTCTCTGAATTAGAGTCAGTGGTTCACCCAACACAAACTAATTATTAGTCATAAAAGACAAAGTCAATGTTATTCAGCCAATATCCAAAACAAGCACAAAATGCCCATGTTACTGTCCTAAATAATAAATTCCAGCCACTTGAACAGGTGTACAGTTTCAGATAACTTGGCATCACTCTATACTCCTCTGTCTCCTTTCATGGTCATGTTGACTCAGTTTGTAAAGCCATTAATACCAGAATTAGTCTCTTGTATAGGCACAAAATGTCTGACTAATGCGCCTTCAGCCTAGTGGTCACTAGTTCTGTTCTCTCCATAGTAGACTATGGAATAGTTGTATATGCTCTGCATCTGACACTGTGCTTAACAGGGTTAAGGTCTCCTAAATAAAGCATGCCATCTTGTTCCTGGGGCCCATGAGGCTCACCCATACCAGTGGCCTATACCAGCAAGCACACTGGCTGGACTTTAAAGGTCGGCGACTCACGCCCTCACTGCACACCACTAGGAGCTCCTCTAAGGGTTTGTAACTAGTTCAGTTTGGTAAAACTGCTCTTGGGCAGTGTGTCTTTTAATATCGGCCCCCATCTGGGTAAACAAACTGCATTCAGAAAGTCTGTCCACTGACAAACTAGGCCCCTTTAAAGGCAAACTTTGCTAGCATCTTCTGTCAGTGAACCGCTGTAACTGCTCTTAATCTCCTCTCTCTCTCTCTCTCAAACTGTCTTCCCTCCATCTCTTGTCCTTCCCATTTCTTCCCTCTCTTGTCCCTCTTTCCTCTTGCTTTCCTAAACTGTTAACCCCTGAGGCACCTGTTGTGTTTTTACCTTGTTTGCACTTAGCTGTTAACCAGTGGCACTTTTGAATGTAAATTCTGTATCATATGCATTGGATCCACTAGTTTCTCAATTGAATTTTGTAACCCTGACTGTGTTTCCTTGCTCACTGTACTATTGTACCTTGTATTATACACTGTATTATACCTTGTGTTATCCTGTACAATGTTTTGTATTCTCTGTTTGATGTGGAATTTCTGTAGAAAAAGCCTGTAGCTCAGAGGTATTTCTGAACTTCAAGTAAATAATAAAAAAAGGTAGGAGGGAAGGGACCCAAGCCAGAATTTAGCAATGAAGGAGGCACACTGGTACTGGTGACGTGATGATAGTGGGAGGATGGAGAGGGATGAATAGAGAAGCAGTTATGAGTACAGAGGGAGGTTGGTAGCGAAATGTTAGACAGCATTGCAGAGGGTATCCTGTCTGGCAAAGAAGAGGAAGGGTGGTGCCATAGACCATGGGCTGGTTTTCAGACCATTTGAAATCAGAGCAGCCACATGGAAAACTGCCACAAGTGGGGTTTCACTTGCAGAACCATACTGTAGTTTTCCCCACACACCGTATTTTCAAGCGGGAGCCAGTTGTGAGCAGCTCTCTGATTCATGGCTACCTGTGGCCATTTTTTACTGTGGCTGCACCAAAATGGTATGCCTAGTGAAATCAGAATTACCATCTTCCGCTGCTGGGTAGACTGAAAATACGGATATCTGCAAGTATGGAGATTTCAGTCTGCACCGACTACCGCGGAGTGGGACTTAGTCCTGGGAGGCTTAAAATCCAGCCCACATCTGCATAGCTGAAGATCAGAAGCACCATTTTGGTTACCAGCTCCTGGCAGACCTGGACGAAGATGCAGTCCTCACTCTGATACAGGGCACTGAGTTTAGGGTGGACATTGATATGGATGATAACAATGTGGGCAGAGAGTCAAGCTTGCTATCAAGCCACACATCAAGGTACTTGAAGGTAAGGACAACATTGAACAGGGTGCCATCTAGTGTACAGAAAACAAGGAGGTCAAGAACCTGGCCAGTTTCTGGCTAGAGCCAAAAAGTAATAGACATAGTCTTCTTGGTGTTGACCCTCAGCTGGTTGGCGTAGAACCAGCTCAGTACATTTGTGGAACATGAACAGAAACATTGGACCCAGAGAATAATGACTGGGACTTGTCAGTCCCAGTTTTACAATTTTAAACAGAATAGAGGGAAAGGCAAAGGGAGGTGCAGCCTATATGCGGGAGGGCATAGAGACTGTGGAGGATGAACATATCAGAAATGCCTCTCATAAGGCCTTTACTGAGCAGCCAAGTGCGCCAGAGTCACTGTGAGCTCACCTGCTGACACCCTCAGTCAAGAACACATAGGTGGGTGTGATCTATAGATCACTGGGACAAGGGAAAAGAGACAGTGAGCTTGGGGAAGATCTGGAAAGGGAAGTGAAGCAGGGGAAGTGGTGGTGGGTGATCAAAATCTGCCTGACATCAACTTGTATATTCCAGCAGCCAAGTACACAGAAATCATGCCATGTTGGATACACTGCAGGACTGCCTGTTAGTGCAGCTGGTTAAGGAACCCACTAGACAGGCAGCCATTCTTGATTTGGTGCTCACCAACAAAAATATGGTGGGTGGAATGAGATTAGGGAAGACACTGGGGTCCAGTGACCATAACTCTATTTGGTTCAGTCTGGCCCTCTGAACCATAATGTCCATATCAAAAACTGAATTCCTAGATTTCAGAAGAGCAGAATACAACTGGATGAGGGAGTTTGTCAAGACAAATTGATCAGGGTGGGCAGCATCAGAGTTGCAGAGGAAAGATGGGGGCAATCAGGACCATTCTTGAGGCTAAAAGTCATGTATGAGAACTGTTACCAAACTAAACAGGTACAGGAGACCAATCGGTTCTCAGAAAGGGTATCACGAAGCAAAGCGAGCCAAGAAAAGGTTTTTACCAGGTACAAGAAAAGCAGTGGGAGGAATGGAGAGGTACCAAGTAAAACCTAGGAAAGCAAAGAGGACAATCAGGGAGGCAAAGGCAGACAAGGAGCTGCGTGTGCGGAGTGGGTCAAAGGTGTGGGAAAACAATCCTTCAGATACATTAATGAACAAGCATTTGTCAATGCCGAATGTTTGCTTGCTGGTATTAGCATTGGAAATACAGGAGTTAGACAGATGCAGAATAAGAATGGCAGTGAAGCATTGAACTTCATGCCAACCACACCCTCCACCCTGCAGAAACAGACAGACATTGGGATATGCATTTGGGTAAGTGCGCCCATAACATTCATACCATCTCACCTCACCCTATACTGCAGACACCGACAAGTGTTGAGGTGTTCCTTTGGGGTGTTCGACTTTACAGTCACCCATTCCATAAGGACATATGCTGAAATGGGTGCAGTATAGGAGAATGGGGTGAACTCTGGGGCCGAAGAGTCCAAGGCACACGTCGATGCCTGTCACTGGCTGCAGGGTGGGGGATGGGGTGGAATGGCATAAGCATTACAGCAGGCAATCCAAAAGCACACCCCTGATGCCTGTCAGTCTGTACAGGGTGGGAGGTTATGGTTAGAAACCTTAACGCCCTGGGTGTTCATTGGTATTTGCACTACAAATTTTCAACATGGCCTTTTGTGACCCCACCTCATGAAAGCATTTGAGACCTCTTCTCATGAACAGTGGCACTGTGATTTTGTTATTATGCACGAACTTTGAGTTCCCACAGCGACCATGCCATTCTGTGCCAGATGTACGAAAACACAGATTGGGTAGGATGTGAAGAATAACATCTGTACCATTTATAGAGAGGTGTGAAGAGATGGCAATGTTGAAAATCTGTAGTGAAAATATTAAAAATGCTTGAACTTCTGGCGTGCGTGGAAACTGTGCAACGTGTGTAACACAGTCATTTAGTGGAATTATTTCACCAAATTTTCAACATAGGCATTTGTGCCTCTGCTCATGAACACTGTCACTATGATTTTCTTAATCTGTCCTGAACATTGATTTCCCACGGCAACCAAGCTATTCTCGTCAGATGTGTAAATGCTTATTTGGGCAGGATATGAAAATGACAGCTGTACTGTTCATAAGGAAGTGTGAAAAAATGGCAGTGTTGAAAATCTGTAGTGAAAATATTACAAATGTGTCAAATAACGAAGTGCGTGGAAACTACATAACATATGCTCATAACAGTCATTTTATGGACTTTTGTCACTAAATTTTCAACATAGGCATTTTAGTACCTCTACTCATGAACAGTGTCATTGTGTTTTTCTTAATCTGTCCTGAACACTGACTTCCACAGCAACCTCGCTATTGTGTGCTGGAAGTGCGGAAACACATTTCAGCCAGCATGTGAAAAATTATAGCTGTACTGTTCATAAAGAGGTCTGAAAAATGCCAATGCTGAAAATCTGGAGTGAAAATATTACAAATTTGCAAAGTTGCGAGGGTACATGAAAACTGCACAATGTACACTTGTAACACAGTCATTTACTGACTTTTGTCACCAAATTATGAACACAGGAATTTTAGGAGCTCTACTCATGAACAGTGTCACTGTGATTTTCTTAATCTGTCCCAAACACTGATTTCCAACAGCAACTGTGCTATTCTCTCGCTGGAAGTGCGAAAACACATTTTGGCCAGGATGTGAAAATGATAGCTATACTGTTCATGAGAGAGGTATGGAAAAATGCCAGTGTTGAAAATCTAGAGTGAAAATATTACAAATTCACAAAGTTACAGTGTGCATAGAAACTGCGTGCATGCAGCTAAATAAAACAGTAATGTTTTGGATTTTTCACCAAATTTGCAACATAGGCTTTTAGAACCACCTCATGAACAGTGGCACTGTTGTGTTGTTAGTGGTCCCTAAAGGTGATACCATGCAGTGACCACAAAATCACCTTTCAGGACTGAATAACGCCATGACAGTGACTGAATTCATGAGGAAGGGTCCCAATAACCCCATGTTGTAAATTTGGTGCAAAAGTCAAAACATGGCTGAGATATGCACATAAGTTGAAAAACTCTATTTATGCCATTATACAGCTTACCGGCATTTCTTCAGTTCAGGTCGGCTTTGAAGAGTGCAGACGTGTTCCTGGTCACTGAAGATCATTGCGGGCTCCAGAGGTAAGTATGGGGTGAGGGGTGTGGGGAGGTGGGGTGCACAAAGGGTGGGTGTGGGTTGGGGAGGGGCAGAGGCACCACAAGGGACTGTTTTCTTGGTTTCAGGGACAACAAAATAAACAAAAGACATCACAGGAAGATTTTTTTGCAGGCTTGCTTTGGTCACACTAAGGTGGCTCCCAATCTGCCACCTGCGTTTTGGGAGAGGGACCTAAGCTGATGGGGACTTGCCCCCATCAGCAACGAAAGACTGTTTGAGGGTCATGATGCTGAGTGGGATTGGGCACCCCTCAACACACAACAAATGGGGACATTATGACGGCGGGGTGTTCCCCAGCCGGCAAATGAACTGGGTTGGGGCAAGCTGACAGGATTGGGCACCCCATTGGCTCATTAGGGCTCTGAGGTGAACAGCATAGCCGCTGCCATGTTCATGGAAATGTTACACCAGCCAAGGTACCACCCTGCAGTGACGGGTCACTCCCTCATTGCAGCTGAATGGCTGGTGCTGCAATGATGAGGTGGCCCCTGATTGCGGCGACCAAAATGTTTCAAGTTGGTGGTACTTCTGGAGAATCAGTGTCATCAGGACAATGGGTCTGCATTGGTTGAACACTGCCAAGCCTACAAATGCAGTGCTGGCATTGGCCACCGCAGTGCCACACTCCACAACCCACTTCTCTCCTTAGCTGCCACACAGTGTTTCTTGTGCATGCACTCAAGCAAACATAAAAGGAAGCAGAAAGGGAATATTGTTAGGCTGCAAAGAGGGAAGGTACTATAGGAAAATAAACAAAAAGTAGCAGTAGTCAACAATTGCTTCTGCACTGTCTTCACAAGGGAAGACAGCAGGGATCCTGTCTGAAAGTGGTATCAAGGCGGATATCAGGGACATTCCTGAAATGAGACAGTCAATATTTACCAGATAAAGAATGCAGAAGATGCTTGGAGCCCTACATGTAGATAAAGCCACAGGTCCAGATGGGATGCACCCAAAGGGTGCTTGAGAAATTGGCTACAGAATTGTCTGAATCCCTTCAGTTAAATAGCTCATTTTAGAAAGGTGTAGTTCCAAAAATGGGAGGTAGCATCCTGCCACACAAGGAGGGAGGGGGACATGGGGCAGCCTGGGAATTACAGATCTGTCAGCCTTGGTGGTGGCCTTCAAGAGGGCCTGAAGTCCTTCCTTTATCAGGAGGCTTTCAGCATTGCATAATTTTATGCCTCCTGTATTTGAGGCCATCTATTTTATTGCTTTAACTGTTTTTATAGATTAATGGATCTATAAGGCTCTTATCTTTATTTGTCTTTATTCTAATTTATTGTATTTATGTAAAGTTATTTTATGTTTGTGAAGCGCTCTGAGCCCCAGGGAATGGGTGCTTGATAAAGTCACTAATACTACAACTAATACTACTACTTTACCTCTGTAGTGGATAAATGGATGAGTCACTGATCAAAGAGGACCTTGTGGACTACTTAGAAAGCAATGGTCTAGAGGCTGCTAAACAGTATAGGTTTAGGGCAGGCAAGTCTTGTCAGATCAACCTGATTATTTTCTTTGACTAGGTAACAAAGGTAGTAGATAAAGGGCCACACACTTTTGACTTACTTTACTTCAATTTCAGCAAAGGCTCTCATCCATGTATCACACAGAACTTTGATGAGGAAGCTAGAGGACCTGGGCATAGCTAGGACATAGACAGATAGGAAAATTGTTAAGGAGAGCCAGTAGCAGGTAGTGGTAAATGGGGTTAAACTGGAAGAGAATGAATTCACAAGTGATGTGCCACAGAGATCTATCATGGGTCCTGCCCTCCTAAATATGTTCAATAATGACATTGGAGGGAATCCTGGGCAAGTTGTGTCTCTTTGCAGATGACACAAAGCTCAGTGGTAGGAGTAGACAGTGATGATGGGATCTGGGAGATGCAGCAGGCTCTACAGAGGCTAGAAAAGTAGTCTATGGTTTGGCAGTTGAAATCCAATGCCACAGAATGCAAGTATATGCACCTAGACACATAGTATTGGATGGGAGGGTTAAACTGAGCATTAAGGCAGAGGAAAAGGATATGGTAGTCATCATTAGTGATTCCCTCAAGCAATCAAGCCAGTGTATTAAAGCTAAAGTAAGGCTAATAGGATTATGGGGTGCATCGGAAGGGGTACTGACAGAAGGAAAAAGGAGGTACTGCTATACTACCTCTGTATAAAACACTGGTGAAAGCTACACCTGGAATACTGTGCTTAGTTCTGGAGTCCTCACCTAATGAGTACAGGACAGTCCAGAAACAGTGCAATGCAGGGTGACCAAGATGATTCAGGGCCAACAGGGCAGATCTTATAAAGACTGTTTCAAGGCATTGAACTTGTGCTCACTGGATACCAGGTGAGAAGGAGCAGATATGATAGACATCTTCAAGGTCCTGAAGGAAATAAACAAGGTGAACTGTGTAGAATTGTTTAGTAGCAATACAGTATGAAGAACCCAAGATCATGAGTGAAAACTGGCATGGAGAAAGTTTCAGAGGGATGTGAGGAAGACCTATTTTATGGAAAGGGTGGTGAAGCTGTGGAACTGTCTGCCAGCAGAGATGGTGAGTGCCAAGACCATAAATGATTTCAAGCATGATTGGGACAGACCGAAGGTTTAGTGGTTTCTCAGGTTGGTAGCAGTGGAGAAGGGAGCAGGGAGTGGACCAGGTAGATTAAAACCCCATACGGATAATAGGTCCCGGGACAGATACTGAACTCTGGCCATACTAGGTGAACCTTTAATCTTTTCTGCTATCATTGTCTATACAGTATTTCTAATAAGTGTTGTACATTCCTGTCATTAACGGTATAAAAGTTCACTGTGATGTGAGGAGCACAGGGCTGTTCCAGAGTCTGACAGTCATGTACATGCTGAAAGTTACACTCTTTGTTGATGATAAGGATCCATTTGGTGGATCCGCTTCCCCACTTATAAGCAGCACTAGCCTCCTACCTCTGATGCCCCTTTCCTAATTAATTACCTTCATCCACTGCACCTGCCATGGAGGCTCTCCCCCATCATTACTAGTGCATGAGGGCCCATCTCATTCTAGCCAAGGCCTACAAAATATACTTGTTAGTGTGTTTCTAAGGCTTTGCAAAATATGCTAGTTAGATTGCTCCTCCCTTCCCTCCTTTCTCCCACATCCCTCTCATTATTTCCTCATCCTCTCCTCTCAAAACTCTCCAAAGACTCAATCTCCTCTCCTTTTCTGCCTAGTTATCTAATCTGCTTGTATTTGACAAAGCCTACATTTGGCAGCATTGGGCTCTCTTACCTTCTCTGTAAGCCATTCTCTTCTTTCACCAAATCACTAGTTAGCACTTTTAGTATGCCATACTCTAACCCTTCAATGTCCCAGCCTGCTCATTACACTGCGGGCTGGATATTCAAACTCGCCATTCTGTGGCGCAAGCCCTTGCGCTGCTCAAAAAGTTGCGCGAGGGTGTGGCGGCGATATTCAAAGGAGTTGCGCTGTTGAGCAACTCGCTGAATATCACTCAGCAACCACAGCCACTGTGCGTAAGCGCGGTGGAACTTGTGCCACATAGTGGTCAGAGTGGAGCATTAAGGTGCAATGGCGCAAGTTCCATTGCCCATCGCCAAATTTCCGATATTCAAAAGTGGCATGCAAATGGGGCCATAATTCATGCAAGGTGCACAGGGGCCATTTGCATCTAATTCCGACTCCATTTGCATGCCATTAGCATGCAGGTGCTCCCGATCCGACGACTTGTGCTTGGCGCCCTGCCAGGCAGCAGCCAGTGGGGAGACCGGCGCCCCTGCAGCCCGATTGCGGGCATGGGTAAATCCCCTCCGACTGGCCCGATCGTGGGCATAACATCAATGAAACCCCCACTGGCCCGAGCGTGGCCAAAGCGGAGTTCACCCCAAAGAGCAAAATCCCTGGTGGTCCAGTGGACATGACCCGATCAGCGGGCAGTAGAGTTAACCCCAAGGTCAATTTCCTGGTGATCTGGTAGCTACCCTACCCACCCACGGAGCCCACCACCCTGCTCCCCCCATCAGCGGCAGCGGCAGCACCCCACCGCCTGCCCGCCCGCACCCGCCGACTGACTGCTCGGTAGGGCTGCCGCCCGTTGGTTCAGAGCAAGAGCAAATGGGCGTGCAGCCCGCCTCAAACAGTCAGATATGTGAATGAATTCATTCATATCTGGACTACCTTATGCGTATGGGCACGCCCAGTGGCTCTTGCTCACGAGCTCAGGCGTGCAACCTGGCAATCAGTCGAGCGCGAGCGGCAGGCGAAAGTGCTGCCAGCGGCGAGGGGGAGCGGTGGTGAGGGTCCAAGGTCGGTGAGGTGAGAAGACCAGATCACCAGAAAGTGGACACTGAGGGTTGACCTAATGCCTGCGATCAAGACTTCGTCACTGGCACACAGATATTGTCTTTGGGGGAACTTAGTTGCCCTGTCGCGGCTAGTGGGGGATGGGGTTCAATTCTGTTTGCCCGTGATCAGGCCAGTCGGGGGGTTACTAATGTTATGCCTGTGATCGGGCCAGTTGGGGGTTAGTAATGTTATGCCCGCGATCGGGCCAGTTGAGAGTGGGGTTCTGTTTTGCCCGTGATCGGGCCAGTGGAGGGTTACTAATGTTGTGCCTATGATCGGGCAAGTGGGGGCACAGGGAAGAAGTGGAGGGCCACCCAGAGGTGGCAGCAGCTGTGTTGCGCCTGCAATGCGGCAGCTCACCTGTGAGTGGCCTCGACTCTCCCTTTGGCTCAAAGTTGTGCAGGCGCAGGTTGGGGTTGTGCCTGCACAACTCTGCACAGCCGGCTGAATATTGGGCTGTGCAGTTTATGCATGGTTCCTCCCTCTGGTTTAGCATGCCTTCATTAGCATTGCACTGTTGCTCAGCATGACTTGGGGGCGCAACTGCCTCCTGCTGAATATCGAGAATGGTGCATTCGGACTTGCGAGGCTCAACCCTATTGCGCATGGCACAACCCTTTTGAATATCCAGCCCTGCATGTCTATAACAAAGTTTTTAATTTTGTTAACTGTATGTAACTATAGTATGCATACCTCTCAACCTTTCAGCATTAATATTCATAGCACTGGCCTTCAAAAATCATAGCAAATAGTCAGAATGTGAGCATTTTCTTATTTTAAAGAATAACATGTTTACAAATAGTTGGCCCCATACAGATAGTGATACAGGAATATTTCTATCAACTAGTTCAATGATTTAATAGTTTCTGTGTCCAAAAATAGCTCTAACATTATTAAGAACATCAGTAAACCTAGGTAAATATGAGTATGAAAATCACGCTATGTGAAATTCATAGCAGTCGAGAAGGTATGATGGTATGTATTATGAATCTTGCTTATGCAATTTTGCAATCTGATTAACTGTAACTTTACTGTGTGTTGTACTGTATGCACTACCATAATGTGGAACCTTTGTAAACGAGCTTCTAGCACAGAGGTTGTTTCAAATCAATAAACATGAAACATGAAGCATAAGGTGGGTCTTTTTCAGTGACCAGGATTTAAAATATTCAGATGCAGAATGGGAGTGAAGCATTTGACATGTCTACCGTCTCCTGAATTTGGGTACCTAAAAAGAAACTGTTGTCTTTGTAGGAATTTTAATACAGTACTGTGATTTATAAAATTCTGTTTGTTTATAAACATATGAAATTGCCTGCTGATACAGGCCATTCGGTCTATCTAGTCTGCTAGAGTGTGCAGCACTTCAGTCCATTAGACTGCAGCTGCCCTACTCCCTCATATGCCCTCCTCCCATCTCCCCTCCCAGTGCATACCCTCCCTTGAATCTGTCCCACCCCTCTTGAAGTCCCCAACATTCTGCAGTGATATGACTTCCTCTGGCAGAGCGTTCCACCCTGCCACCACCCTTTCTGTTCTCTCTTGAACCTGCCCCTTCCAACTTCATAGAGTGTCCCCTGATTTCCCTTCCACCCTTCAGATTGAACATACACCTGGTGGCTACTCTGTTCAAACCCTTCAGGTACTTGAAGGTCTCAAACATATCCCATCTCTTCCTTCTTTCCTCCAGGGTATGCATTTTGAGCTCTCTCAGTCTCTCCTCATATGGTCTGTCCCCCAATCTCAGGATCACTTTTGTTGCCCTGCACTGTACCCCTTCAGTAGTGTGAGGTCCCTTTTCAAGTAGGGGTGCCAGAATTGCACGCAGTACTCTAGGTGTGGTCTCACAGGGACTTGTCAGGGCAAGATGACCTTCCCACTACTAGAACTAATCCCCTTGTTATGCATCCTAGCATCCTGTTTGACTTTGCTGCTGTCTTCCTGCATTGAGCAGATGGGTTCATCTCCCGGTTACCAGCACTCCCAGATCCTTGTCCTCCTTGGATTTTGTTAATGGGACACCCTCCAGCCAGTAATTGTGCCTTGGGTTCTTGCCTCCTAAATGCATCACTCTGCACTTCTTGGCATTGAAACCAAGCTGCCAAGTTTGAGACCATTCCTCTAGTTTTGCCAAATCCTCCCGAAGTACTTTTGCTCCCCCCATCTACCTTGGCACAAATCTTTGTGTCATCTGTGAAGAGACAGATCTTGCTCTTAATCCCTAATGCAATGTCGAGCTATGAAAATGTTAAACAGAACCGGTCCCAGCACCGAGCCCCTGTGGTACACCACTTGTTACTGCCCCTGCCTTTTAGATGCCCCCCAACTACTACCTTCTGCTGTCTACCCTGCAGCCAGTTCTTGACCCATCTGACCAGTTTCTTCCCTGCTCCCAGACTCTTCAACTTGCAAGTCAGCCTACCATGTGGCATCGACTCAAAGGCCTTGCTGAAATCCAGGTAGAGGACATCACACATATCCTCTGTCCAGTGCCCTCATAACCCAGTCGTAAAAATCAGCCAGGTTCATCTGGCAGGATCTGCCTGAGACAAACCCATGCTGCCTGTTGTCCTGGAGGTTGTTATCCTCAAGAAATTACACCAGCCTTTCCTCGAGGATTGTCTCCATCAGTTTTCCCACAATGCGTGTAAGGCTCACCAGTCTGTAGTTCTCCTCGTTCGTCCTGGGCCCACTTTTATGGAGGCACCACATGTGCTTCCCTCCAGTCCCTGGCACACACCCCGAGTTCAGAAAGGTATTAAACAGGTCCACCAATGGCCCTGCTAGTACCTCTGCCAACTCTCTCAGCAACCTGGAGTGGACTCCATCTGGGCCAGGTGCCTTGTCCACCTTCAAGGACCTAAGGCCCTCCCTCACCCTTTCTTTTTTATCCTTGAATAATTTGTATTATTATTCATTTATTGTATTCCACAGATAGTAGAGTATACATGCATTTTGTCACATAAAGTAGTGTTTCCATTATGAACAGGAACATCTATATGTATCTTAGAGAGTTACACATGGTGGTACATTTAGATATAAAGACTTGGGGTTATAATCCCATATCTGTCTACACAGTTAGTGTAACAAATCTAAGGTCAATTATACACTGCTCTAGGAGTCTTTGCAGAGGAGACAGAATAAGGGGCATGAGATCTAATTGTCAGTATATTCAAATCACTCACTTGACACCTTGTAACATGGCTTGAGAGAGCCTGGAAGTGACAGAAGGAAAGAGAAGAATGAAAATAGGAGATGGTGAGGAGGGCTCCAGCATCACGGGGGTCTATACTAGTCTACGTCCATACCTTGACAGTCATGCTAACTATCTGAGGCATTGCTTTTGAAGGCCTTCTAGGTGGGAGGTTGCTGGGAGGGGAAGTGGTACTCTACAAAGTGATGAGTTAAGGTATGCTTCCCACTTACTGTAGTACATTGAGGTTGTCCTCTACTAGCATAGGTGAGCCTTTCAAGGCAGCCAGCCTTGCTAGGGCAGAGTGCCATAGGGAGATAGCGGGTGGGAGGTTGCCACCAGTTCATCAATAAAAGTCATTTGGCTTCCAAAGGGCTGCCAGGATCAGTTCTTGAGCTGCGGCTCAAGTGTTCTAAGGGGTGGTGTCTCCCAGAAGAAGCATAGGATTGGAGAGGTCAATAGGTTGCCCCAGCACCCCAGAACAATCCATTGCTACTGTGGACAGAAGGAGACCAGAACAGGACAATGCCACAGGAGGTACAAAATATTGTCCGAGCTACATCAGCATTTCCAACAGTCTGCATGTGGGAGGATACCCCATTTGTGAAGGGCCACTGGAGTGCGATACCAAGGAGGAGAATCTTGAGTTGGATTAGCTGACTCTTAACATCCTTATAGGTGGAGTGAGCCTGATGTAGGCAGTGAGACCATACTTTTGGTGAAGGGGCAGTTTAAATCTTGACTCCATGCGATTCTACATGTTTCCATGTGGTCAAGCTGTGCCTCACGCCAGGTGCCATAGAACTTACCAGCCAGACCCCAGGAAGAGGTTTTAAATGTAATATGGATAGCCAATGCCATTTCAGATCAGTTACATGAGACACACTAAGGAACTGTACAGCATTGCGGAGTTGTAAGTATTTCCAGAAATCTAGGGCTGGAGCGAGTAGCGGGTTTTAAGCTGCTCAAATGACATTAGTGTGGTGGAGTTGGACAAGTACAGGTCTTGGACAATATGGATCTTTTCTTGTCCCAAGATGGCCAATGAAAAGGTTTATTGTCCATCAACAGGAGATGGTTGTGCCATAGGTTAAGGTACCGGAATGGCAGCGAGCACATAGCTTCTTAGTCTTGGCTGCAACCATAAGTTGAAACCAAGCTGTCTTGGTTTTCAGCCATGACCAGCGTAAGCTTGTTAGGAGGTAAGGGGTGTTGGTCAGAAGCAAGCTAAGGGGGATCCCTTTGTAAGATTTGGGTCTCCAGTTGTACCCATAATGCAGGTGGGGAGGGTAGGGACAAACCACTTAGTGGCCAGGGCTGAGAGGAAGTACCAGTGGTAACTCTGCAACCAGGGAAGTCCAAGGCCTCCCTGAGACCAGTGGGCTCATAGTTTGTGAATGTTCCAATGCGGCTTTTTACCTTCCCAAAGAAAATGGGAGATTAGCTTGTCTAATGGGCAAAAATCTTGTCTGACAAGGCAATGGGTAGGTTGTTAAGGAGATATGCTACTCTGGGTAATAGAAGCATTGAGTCACAACAGCTTTACCGGGAGAGAGGTTAAGTCAATGCCATCGGGACATTTCAATTGATAATTGAGTTATGAGGGAGAAAGTTTCTGGATTCAATCTGTTTCCAGTCGAAGGGTATATAAATATCCAGGTAAGACAGATTATTGGGGGCCCAGGACAGCCCCAAACCTTGTAGACAGTCTTTAGAGCAGGCTGCATTTAGGAGGTAACAGTTTTTTTGGTTAATTTGTAGCCAGACATTTGGGCGAATGTTTGCAGTGTCTGCAAAACTGTATGGAGGGATTTCTGTGGATGGGCGAATGCAAGGAGTAGGTCAGTCCGCATAACAGGCAGTCAGGTAGGAGTGTTCCCCACCTGTATGCCCTTGATCTCTTTAGTGGCCTATAGTTTCTGGTGGGGGTCCAGCACCACCAGAAATAACACAGGGAAAGCAGGAACCCTTGCCAAGTGCCACGCTGCAGAGAAGAGTGAGGAGATGTCCTTATTGGTTAAGATTCTGGCCAGGGGTTCATTATGCAGTACTTGGATTCACTGTCTGAGTATGGGCCAAGCCCCATACAGATGGGGCACCGCATGCAGGTAAGGCCACTCGACTGAATGAAAGCTTGAGAAGTCCACCACCATTGCAGTCATGGGGTGGGGAATGCAGGGCCAGCCATTTAAGACTGAGGACCAATCTGGTGTTATCAGCTGCAGCCCTGCCTTTAGTAACCAACCTGAGATGAATGTACTATGGAGGGTAGCACCTCCATCATCCGGCTGGCAAGTATCTTAGCTGCGATCTTATTGTCAACAGATATAAGAGATGGGGCGATAATTGGCGCAGTTTAGTGGATCATCTGATTTTTTTGGGAGGAGAGTTATCAGAGTCTCTTGCATAGTGGGTGGGAGAAGAACACCAGTCTCATGGGCCTCTTGAAGAGCTGATAGTAGTGGGGTGCTGATTTTGGAGCTCATGAGCTGATATAGCTCCATAGTCATGCTGTCTGGCCCTGGAGATCTACCTTTAGCGAGCTGGGATAGCGAAAACCGTGACTCAGTTTTGGTAAAGGGCTTGTCCAATACGACCTTCACAGGTTCTGCCAATTGAGGAATGTTAGCTGTGGAGCAAAATTCTCTCTGCTGGTACTCCAGTTGGCTTTGCTCTAGGGAGGTATGCGATATGGTATAGTTGCTGCGAAAACATTTGCATACATTCATTGATCTGTTTCAGATTAGTGACCACCTCTCCCCTAGAGTTCCTGAGGTCATGGATACGGGAGGCAGCTTGTTGCTTCTTTGAGTTGAAAGGCCAGGAGTTTATCTCCTTTGTTCCCACCCTCCCATAGGCATGTTTGGCCCTAGTCATCAGCCACTCAGCTTGCTGCTTGAGCATTGTATTGATGCAACATTTAGACCAATTATCTCTCGGACAGCCATCGGGTCAAGGCATCCGGTCATAGGGCCTTAAACTTAGCCTCTAAAATTGACAGTTCAGTCTGGAAATGGATCAGGCCAGCCCTTCTAGCCTTGTTTCTCGTTACAAATGTGATAATGTGTCCAAGCAAAACAACCTTAAATGCCTCCCACACTATAGCAGCAGAGGTATCTGTGGCACTGTTATTAGTAAAGTAGACCTGGGCTGTACTCCATACCATGACCTGAAATAAGGAATCCAGAATTAACAAAGGGTTACAGCACCATCTGATGCCTGAACCACCTTGTCCAAAGGCATGTAGGTGCAAGAGGCAGGGGCATGGTCAGAAACAAGAATATTGTCTGTTTTGAAGCAATGATGTCCTGGGCAGCAGGAGAGTTAACCAGCCAGATGTCTTCAGTTATAGGTTGTGTGCACTGTGGAGAAAAAGGGTAATCCCTCCTGGTGGTGGTCTCTTCACCATACATCAGTCATTCTCCATTCCTTCATCACATCTTGCAATGTGTTTGGGAGTGGGTTTGGATTTGTCCAGAAAGATGACTAAGGTTAAATTAAAATCCACACCAACCATAATGGGAATATTTGGGTATCCTACAGTGAGAGATTCAAGAGCTTAGTTAAGGTCTAAGAAGAGTTCCGGGGTGTCAGTGTTTGGCCCGTAAATGTTGGTGAGCACAGCATACCCCTGGGATAGAAACCCTAGCGCTATCCAGCGGCCTTGATTGTCGAAGCTACTTTGTCTTCTGTCTAGGGACATGACTTCTGAACTAAGATGGCTACCCCCTTGGACTTATTTGTTGCTGAGCTAGCTATTACTGACCCACCAGGACTTTTTGAGCCACTAATACAGTTCTTGCAGTGAGATGTGTCTCTTGGTTGAGTACAATATCAGCCTGCAAGGAGTGTAAGTGTAAGGATCATTGAGCATTTGGTCGGGTGGTTTAGCCCCTTACATTCCATGATATGAGTTTAACCCCGCCCTGGGATGTTGCATCTCTATACCTGAAGTCAAAAAGGTGCAGGTACTCACCACAAGAATCAGTAAGGACAGATAGCTGTGAGTAGGTAAATTACCTGGGGTATAGGAAGGAAAGTCAGTTGAGAAGAGAACAAGGTGAACTAGCCAGAGAGATGTAGCAGGGTTGACCTATTAATAAAGAGGAGCAAATAGGTGAATTGTACCAGATAACAATCAATACCATTATATATAGCAGAATTCTACAAATTCAAAAGTCGTCCACTGGCAAGTGAACCATACAATGTATTCTGAAATTGTTAATAGTAATCTGAACAAAATCAGTAAAAGATTGATTAAGCAACTAGCTAGAGGTAGTCTGGAGTATGCACGAAGGTGCTGATTCCCTACCGTTAAGAAGGGAGTTACACAGCTGTGCTAACCAAATACCTAAAATGGGGAGATAAGAGTTTAACCAACAGATGTCTCAGGACTCCGTCCCCAGCTATAACATTACAATCATTAAGTAAATTCCCACCTCAAAGAACTAGTGGTGGGGTAACCAGAAAACAAGGGTAAAAAAAGGAGGGACAGTGGGGAGCTGAAAAGGTAAAAAGAAGGGGAAATAGGGAGGAAGGAGGGGAAGGGGTCAGGAGGAGAGAGAAATGACTCATTGCCTCAAATCATAAAGGAACCTGGCCCGCAGGTCAGGTGCTATGAATAATGCTGGAGAGTTGTAGGGCTAAGCATTGAGTGCCTACTAAAACCCCCAAAGTTTGGTGGCCACCCTGGACTGATGAGGAGGTCTGAAAAAAGTAAAGTAGGGTGGTCTGCCCAAGTGGGATAGTCCTCGTGCGTGCAGGGGCACAGCCACATATTAGTAGGGCAACCCTCTTGCAATGTGCAGCCCAAATAATCTCCCTAGCCCCATGGACAGTGTTCCTTTAATATCCCATACAAATAACGAGGCAAAGTGTCCCAATGCAGCGTCAGTGGGTAACAGGTCCCACCATTGCTGATACCATCCTGGATTCCTGTAGGCTTAAATAAGGATATTAGGGAGGGAACTAAACAGTATTAAAGTGAAAACTGCAGGGAGGCATAAATAAATCAGTCCTGTGGGGCAGACTCCTGGTGGAGGCTGGAGAGGTGATTGGGCACTGTAAGTCCTTGGAGAGCACTTCAGCAAGCGTCAATAACCAGGCTTGATCGGTAATGCTGTGAGGTCTTGATGGTCATCCACTTCTGAAGGAAATCTGCCCAAGAGTTTATGTCCACCACTTCCATAAAGAGATCATCTGGAATAACGGCAGTTGCAAGCTGGTTTCAGGAGGTTCATCTTTAGTTTGTTTAGCAGGTGGTGCTGTTTCTGGACCTTCGGAGGCTGAGTCAGAATCACTGTGGGCGCTGCTGTGCCGAGTCATTTGGCCTGGGCCCGCTGTTGCAGAGGGAGGAGGAGATGAAAGCTGGCTTTTGCTGAACATATAGGTTGTTGTCTGCAGGTCCTATGGAGGTCGTGAGGTGATGAGGCCTGGGGGTCCAGATGATCGTGGGACCGTCTGGCCATTATTGTGGTCCTCCTGAAAGCTACTGCCAGATGAATGTTCCCTCTGCCATGCTCATGATGCCCTGGGCTCCAAAGCTTCTTGGGGATGTAGTTCTTAAGAGCATCTGAGGCCAGTGTTTGGAGACACATACCTCGCTCTCTCTGGGTGTCTCAGCAGTTATGTCTCTTCCTTCACGGAAAACATGCAAGTATGCTAAGTTGAGAAATCCATATTTAAATCCTTGTTGTGCCAGAAACTTTTTCATAGGGATAAATACTTTCCTGCGAGCTGCCACTTCAGTGGAGAAGTCCCTGAAAAAGGATATCTTGGCCCAACATCATATATTTCTCCTGTATCCCAAACTGCCCTAAAAACTTTTCTTTGATTGAGTATTTGAGTATGTAGGCTATGATGAGTCATGGGGATGAATTGGTGGAGCGAGAGCCACCAGGAACCCGATGTGCCCTTTCTGCTTCTATTGGGCGTACCATCTGTCCCCTATCATCTTGGGAATTTCCTCATTTAGGAAGCTCTGTATTTTGGCCTTCTGATCCTCAGGAATACCGAGGATTCTGATGATGTTGTGTGTCTCCCCAGTTCTCTTGATCCTCAGCTCTTCACCATAGTGTAGCTAGCTTGTTATCATGCTCCTGGAGGCATTGCAAGATTCTAGCCTGATTAGATTCCAGGTCCTCCGTTTTTGCTTCACTACATTCATTTTATCATTAAGAACATGAACTTCAGCAACTGTGCCTGCCAAAGTTGTTGAGATGGATCAACCCTTGATAGCAGTGTTTCTAGTAGGGCTGTAATATGTTGGAAGGGCTGCCCATGTTGGTCAGGTGAGAGGAAGGCTCCATGGCTGTTGCAGCCAGACTAGTCAGAGAGTGCTTAGAGGAGGCCATTTAGTAGCTAGGGCGAGTCCGCATTCAGGTAATGGTAGCAAGGAGGATAAGCAGGCACCATGTTGCAGGAAGGACCACAGCTAGCAGTAAAAGAGGACCCACCATGGCACTGTTATGGCAGGAGGTCCGTTAGGTCAGTCGGGGTTGCAAGGCCTGTTTGGGGTTAATCCAGGTACGTGTGAGGACCGGCGCAAAAGTGAGTTACAGAATCCTAAGCACAATAAAACTTGCGCTGACCTAATAGGTAGAGGCTAGAGAGACATATTTATGTTTCAGAGAGGTAGGTTATCTCTGGATGTCGGCATATTTGCTTGGATTGAGTTAGCTGGGGACCGAGCTAGAAGCGTAGCGCCTATCTTCCTCGGTGTCCAAGCCATTCCTCCCTCCCTCACCCTTTCCACCATGATTTCTCCATCTGTGGTTGCTTCTTCCCACCCTCTCTCCTTCACCCTTCCTCTCAGGTAAGGGCCCATCCTTCTCCTTGGTGAAGACTGAACAGAAGTACTCATTAAGTACTTCTGCCTGCTCAACCCCTTTTCTACCCACCCACTTCCCTCCTGATCCTAACAATTTGATCATTGCTGTTCCTCTTCTCTCTGATATATCTGAAGAAATCATTTTCTCCTCCTTTGATCCCTGTGCTAACCTCTGTTCCCTTGCCATCTTTGCTGCCCTTACCACTCTGCTCACTACTATGGATTTCTTCACATATTTTCTTTGTCTTCTGCCCTGTTGGATCACTTGTAGGTCCAGAATGCATTACACTTTTCCTCACCTTCTCCACTACCTCTCTACTCATCCAACTGGGTTTTTGGTCCTGGCTTTCTTGCTCTGGCTCTGACACACATTTAGTGGCTTCAGCCAGTCCTGTCTTGATGACTGCCCATTGTTGTTCTGTGTCCATTTCTGGGCAGATGCTTGCCATATGACTTTCCAGTATGTTTCCCATCCTGCCAAAGTCTGCCCTATTGAAGTCCAGGACACTAGTTTTGTAGTGACTACTTCCTACCCAGATTGATTGAAAACCACACTGTGCAGTGGTCACTGCTTGCCAGAGGTTCCTCCATCCTTACATCCCTGACCTGTTCCCCATCTTCCAGTACCAGGTCTAGTATATTCCTTCCTCTTTGGCTCCATGATCCTCTGGGTAAGGAAGCCATCCTGAAATCTTCCAGGAGGATCTGCTCCTGGAGCAATTGGTTGCTGGGATGCTCCAATCAACCCTTGGTAGATTAAAGTCCCCACCATCACTGTGCTCCCTTTGCCACTATGCCTCCTTATCTGCTCCTCCAGTTCCCTGTCAGTGTCCTCCTTCTGGGCTGGAGGTCTATAAACAACCCCAGATAGATCTTGGTCCCTTTCTGGCTGTGTAGTTGTAGCCAGATTACCTCTGACCTGCCCTCCTCCCCTTCCTCCCTATTACATCTGATCCCTTCCCTTACATAAATTTCTGTAATTTACAAGCATTTTTACTACATTTACCCAGTCAAACAGCTCAATTTAAGCACTGCACTGTATAGGGAGTCAAGTTACTTTAAGAGACTGACAGTAGAGTTATTTAGCACTGCATGTAATTTTGGGCTACCTGTTATTCCAGCTCCTCCTCCCTTCTCTCCATGGCTGCTAACCCCCCCTCTCTTTCTTTCCACAGTCGGGGTTGCAAGGGCATTGATTCAAGCCCTCCCCAGCCAGCAGCAAGCCTCAGGGCGTGTCCCCTAATCGCCATAGCAGCAGACCCACAAGGTAGAATGCTCCGCTGCATTCCAGAGCCTGTGTTTTGCCCACCCCCCACTGCCTTTGGTGAGCTCCTTGTTTTATACAGTGTGTCACGTGAGCTCAAGAACCTATCAGCTCATGTTCCCATTTGCAGCTTATCAGCTACTACCACTAGTGGCCGATTTTCTCTACCAAAACCTTTGTCAATCTCTACCAAGTATGCTACCTTTCCTACCACTGCTACTCTCTCTTGCCCCCTGGCATCCCTTCCCCAGCGATCCTCCCAAAAAAGAACCGCCCCTGCCTATGACCCTCTGCTTTATCCCCAGCCCATCTATAAATACCCTCTCCAGCTGCAAAACTGCTCCAAAACACACAATTGGCACATTAGCGCCACCATCCTGCCCCCCTCTTTTAATCTGGGTCCATGACATTCCCAGCACCCAAGTTCTCAGCTGCCCACCATCAGCAGCCTCAGCTCCGACCCCTACCCCAAGCCACAAATACCTCTGGCACAGATGCAAGCAATTTCTCACACTGCTTCTCCTCCTGGCCAGTGATATTGAGTCCAACCCTGGACCCATCACTCCAAGCACTCCTCCCCATTTACATTCCCAAAGGGTCTCAGGTTCCTGCACCTCAACATCTGCAGCTTACTAAACAAAATAACTATGCTGCAGCCAATTGCCTATCCCATCACCCTGACATCCTGATCATATCTGAAACCGGTTAAAACTGCATCACACAGATGCTGAAGTATCCATCCCTGGATACTCACTTATCGAACATGATCGTCCAGGGAAAAAGAGGCGGAGGAACACCATGTACATTTCCTCTAAGCTGCAGTTCACTTTAATTCCAATTCCCTCACTTCCAGCCCACATCGACTCTCTCTAATCAAAGTCTCTCTCCGTGCTCCACCCTGTGTATGCTACAGGGACCTACTGCCCCGGCACACCCCTACCTGACATCCTATCACACCTGGACACGTTAAAATCATTAACCATGGGGGGTGAGCTTCACGCCATCGGCGATTTTAACCACAACTGGCTAGCCACAGATAAGGCCCACTTTAAGACAAAGATCAAGGCTTGAAATCTCACTCAACTAATCGTACACCCCACCCATCTAAACCACAAGATGCAAAACCACTCTCTCCTGGATTGGATCCTCTTCTCCCAGTCACACAGGATCTTATGGCGGGCTGCTCCCAGACTCCTAAGTGACTACCATGTGATTTTCATGGTCAGAAGGTGTTTAGGCCCTCCGCTCCCCCAAGACACTCCGGACAAGGACATACAATTCCCTAGACCTAGCATCGCTCTTGCATGACCTAGGCCAAGTAGACTGGTCTTTCATCCCAGCGGCAACATCTATTGATGCCGCCTAGGCTCTTCAAGGCCAAATTTCTAAATGTCTGGGACTACCACGTCCCCTGCGCACAAAAAGGGTCAGAGGTGCCCACCTCCCTGGATCACCACTGATATCATCAGCCAGTGCCACTCCAGAGACCAGGCATGGAAAGTCCACAAGAAATTGGGCACCCAGACAACTTCCAAAGCTACAGAACCCTCCACAACTCCTGAACCAAGCTCATTCGAACTCAAAAATAGCTGTTTCCTATCGGCTTTCAACTCAAACCTCAACCACCGACAAACTTTTGGAAATCATTTCAAATCCATCTTCTCTCCCCCTACCCACCGCCACCACAGACACTGTCACAACAGGGCACTACCATCACCGATCCCAGCAAGCTTGCCACTGCTTTCAATACCTACTTCTCCAGCTGCGGACTTGCTTCTATCCTCCCTCCAATAACCACCCATCCCATGCCCCCCACCAAGGCACTCCACACCCCATATAGTTTCTCTTTTGCTCTGTGTCCCCAGACAAGTACTCAACTCCTCCATTCCTGAACCCTAACAAAGGAAAATGCTTCACGGCCCTAGATGCCAAGATGCTATTTCTGTCAGCCCTAGCCATAGCCACCCGCCAGCTGCACTATTCAACCTCTCCTTCTCACTAGAAATTACCATCCACATGGAAACTAGCTACCATCATACCGCTCCCTAAAGGGGTGACCCCTCTGACCTGGGTAACTATAGCCCCATCTCCCTACCCCGATTTTGGCAAAAATACAGGAACGTCTTGTCCTCGCCCAACTCCCTATCTGGACACCTCCTTCTTCACCCCATACCAAACCGGTTGTGAAATCTCACTCAACTATCACCTCTCTGCTAAGACTCACTGACAACATACTCACCGGCATGGACAAAGGCTACATCCTGTGCGTCTTCATAGACTTAGCCAATACATTCAACACCATCTCCACACACTACTCCTGTCTAAACTAAGCGTGGCCGCTCTCACCAGTCCAGCCTCCACCTGGTTCCATGACTACCTGGTGGGTAGGCACCAGCTGTAAAAGTCGGATCACACATCTTCAACCCCTACCAGTTACCACGGCGTCCCCAAGGTTCAGTCTTTGGCCCTGCTCTTCTCCATATTTTTAAGCGATCTCCCATCAGCCTGCCGCTACTCATCCATCCAAATGTATGCAGGCGATACAGTGCTGTATGCCACAGGCCCCTCCACAAGTGAGGTGGCAAGCCTGTTACAGGAGGATTTCAATGCCATTCAGGACTGGTTCCGGTCAAACCAACTATTCCTAAACCCAAAGAAAATCATGTCACTAACTTCGGCTCACAGCAGACTCTCCCGTCAAGCTCCGTGCCCCCCTTTTCCAAACCCTAGCGGGACCCACCTGGAAGTTTGCACCACTTTCAGATACCTGGGTGTCTGGCAGTCAACACCTTGATTTTGCTGCCCATAATGACTCCTTACACGAGAAACTACTCCCTAAACTCAGCACCCTATAGGAACAAAACTGTCTCCCCCTCCAGCCAGAAAAGCAATTGTTCAAAGGATGATACTCCCTATACTCGACTATGGTGACATAGTCTATACTACTACTCCCTCCTCTGCCTTGGCCAGCCTTGACTCCCTTTATCACTCCTTCTGTAGCTTTATCCTGGACTGCCACAAACAACCCACCACGGCACCTTATACAACTCCTTGCCCTGCGTCCCTCCAAGACATAAGAAAACCCATTGTGTAGGTCAGGCCAAATTCTGGTACCAGACCCTTCCCCCTACCTGGTTTCTGTCCTCTCCCACAACCTCCCCGCCTACTCCTTCAGAAGCATGGACTCCAGGCTCCTCCATGTCCCTTTCATGCGTACATCCAAAGGTCAGGCAGCTTTTAGATTTCGTATCCCACAGCTATGGAACACCTTGGCAGTCGATATATGACACTCACCCAACCCTGCCTCCTCAACCGCCTACTCGGCACCCACTTCACCCCAAGCTGCTCATGCTTTAGCTAGAGGCCACTATGCACTATACTATTGTTGTTGTGATTGCTGTAACATTTCACCTCTAGCTGCTCATGCTTTAGCTAGAGAACACTATGTACTAGATTATTGTTGTGTGATTCTCTGTAACATTATCCCGTATATGCTCCCCTCCTATGTTCCTGTATCTGTCTGCTGATTGTCTGTATGGCAGGCAGACCCACACTGTGCTGTTATTCTACATGTACCTGTATTTGAACTATTGTATTGGGACATGTCCCCAGGTCGCATCTGGAATCGAGCAATTACTGCTCAGTATGCATTCCTGGTTAAACTCGTAAATAAATAAATAAAATAGGCAACCCCTCAGCCTTCCTTTATCCCTATCACTCCAGAAAAGTTTGTAGTCCGAGATGGTTGGGTCCCAGTCATGGTGACTGGTTGTCCACATCTCAGTAATGGCAGCTATGTCCACCTCTCCCTCTGCCATCAATGCCTGCAACTCTGCCAACTTGTTCCCCAGGCTCCTAGCATTTAGTGAAACAATTCTCCATGCTGCACCTATCCTTCCTGCTTCCTTACCCTTCACTCCAACCTTATTTCACCTAAGGTCGTATCTATCCCTGTGGTGGGGAGGTCCATGAGACCCCCTCTTCTGGTGATTTCCAGCTCCAAAGCCTCCCCACCTAGTTTAAATAATGCCGCTCATTGATGAAATCCCCAGCTTCTGCTTCAACACCTGTGAACCTGCCCTGCTGAGGTGTAACTTATCCCTGTATAAAGATCCGTGTTATCCCATGTGCTACCCCAGTCCCCACCAATCCATACCCCTTGGTCCCACACCATTCCCTCAGCCACTTGTTGAGTTGCTGATTCTTCTCTTCCTGTCTGTACTGACCCTTGGCACTGGAAGAACTTCAGAAGGAACCGTTGATCCCTCTTTGCTGCATAGTTTTCCCACTTCCCTGAAGCTGTCTTGTACCTCCTCTGTCCTTCTCCCTTCCAGATCGTTCATTCCCAGGTGCACCACAATGTGGCTACCCCCACCTTCACCACATATCTGCTCATATGCTGCCTCTACTAGCTGTCATGCCTGCTACCCAGATGTTACTTTTCCTGGCACCCCTTCACCCCACCATATACCCTTAAGTATAGAATCCCATAGAATTATGACTCTCTGATTCTTTCCTGCTCACCTCTTGTTGCCCTCCACTCTCCTGACCCCCAAGTTGTGAAACCCTCTCATCCCCCTGTCTCAGCTGCCTTTGCCTCCCCTAACCTTTTGCACTGTCTTCTCCACCCTCGCAACTATGACTGGGCTACTGACCTCCACCTCTGAACTATTTTTCATCTGTGGAACCTCCCTTTGCACCCACTTGTTGCTCCCTCCACCATGCTACCACCTCCTCTGCTATTACTTCCCATGTCTTCCCTGAAATGTGGCCTCCGCCACTTGGACTCCCTCTCCTTTCAATATCCTTAGACTTTCCTGGGCTGCCTGCCACTTCCCCCTTCCTCCTGTCTCCTTGCTCCTTCTCTCCCTCTGGTGAGACTGTATTACCATCACCTCGCTGCCCCCCTTGCCAATGTGTCTTCTTGGTGTACTGCCTGCTGCCTCCCTGTGTATACCTTTTCCCTGTAGTGTCCTCTCCCTGCTCCTTCACTGTAGCTTCCCTCCTGTCTGCTACCTGGTCTTCTGGACTAGCCAGCACTGAGAATCTGTTTGCAGTGCTAATCTCCTTTCCTTGAATGAGTTCAGTCCCCTTCCCACAGGCTGATATCTTTGCTCCGACCCAGTCTTAGTCATGCTCCTGTGCCTGACCCTCATCCAGTCATCACTTCCTTCCCTTGACTGCACCTGCTTGTGTGGCCCTCCTGCTGTCCCACCAAGTTCCCCTTATTTTGCCTGTTTTGATCTCTTTTGGATTCCTCATTAGTTTCCCTCCTGGCTGTGTTCCCCTATTCTGTCTCCTTCATGCCTCCAGTTCCCTTCTCAACCAGGAATATGGTTGCTTCACATCCTTGGCAACAAACAACCTTCCCATCTCCCACCTGTTTTGACTGCCCATGCACATCCTCTCCTCCTTATCCTGGTCCTACCCCACTCCATGGAACCCTTTCCCCACCTTGGACTTCCCATATCTCTATAGAAATATGTGTCCTTCAGTTAGGCTCTTCTCTGTCTACCAGCATGGCCTGCTGCCTGCTGTCCTCCTGCTGATGCCCTGCAGATGCTACTCAGATGCTACACTCCTGCTTCATGGCACTCAGCTTCCAGGTCGCTTGGTCCCTTTGAAATATAAATGGATTCTAGCCCCACTATTGGGTGGTCCGAGTCATGTGATCCTCCTCCTCTCCTGTGCATTTCCCAACCTCTCCTTCACTTGGGTGTCAGCGTGGCTCAGTTGGTAGTACATCCGCCTCTGGGCGAGAAGGTCGCAGTTTCTCATCCCACACGGGATTGAACTTGCACCTAAAACACTGGCATTCAGTGCAGTATTAGGGTGCTGCACTGCTGGGCTGTGCCGTCCTTCGGATGAGACATTAAACTGAGGTCCCTTCTACCCATACTGGTGTTGTCCTGGTGGGTGTCCAGGAGAAGTAAAAGAACCCAGGGCACTCTTACTTAAAGTAGGGGACATTCCGGTGTCCTGGCCAACATTCCCTACTCATAAACTGGTTCATGCAATTATCCAGGCTGTGTGTGAGTGTTGATGTGTGATATGGCCACCACTACTCATTCAGTCACTTCACTACCAGTCTAGCATTGCTTGTAAAGTGCTTTGGGATACACTGTATGAAAAGTGCTATATAAATGCTGATTCTTCTTCTTCTTCTTCTTCTTCTTCTTCTTCTCTTCTTCTTCTTCTTCTCACTCAGTTAAATGCCTCCCCATCTCCCATCAAGACAAAATCATTTGTTTTGCAGTTACACTGTTTAAATCACAAAGCACACATTGCAATCTCATTAAATGCTATGTGAATCATAAAAGAAACAGCACAGAAAGTACTTGTCTTCTAGCTCCAGCTGCCTGCCTCCCTCTGCAGTAGGGAATGAATACAGGGTCTGGATTCAGTCTATCAACAGGGTCCAGGCCAAAACACCTAGGTAACTCACACATGTACCCCCACTCCACATAGAAACATAGACTTTGACAGCAGATAAGGACCACTTGGCCACCCAGTCTGCCCATTTCTCTTCCTACTGGATAAGCTGCAGATTCTCGTTAACCAACAGCCTACTTCCTGCAACCCTCCACTACAATTGCCTTATGTCTGTCCATGCAAGTTTGAATTCCCCACTGTTTTAGACCCAACAACCTCCCCAAGAAGGTGGTTCCATGCATCCACCACTCTCTCCATGAAAAAAAATTCCTCACATTACCCCTGAGCTGTCCCCTCTATCTTTAAATTGTGTCCCTTGTTCTTACACATCTCTTTTTCTGAAAGATGCTACCCTCCTGGACTTTGTTGATTCCTTGAGGTACTTAAAAGTTTCTATCATGTCACCCCATCCCTCCTTTCATCAAGGGTATACATATTAAGCTCTCTCAGTCTCTCTTCATAAGGTTTCTGATGTAGACCCTGCACCATTTTAGTTGCCCTCCTCAGAACTTCCATTCTGTCTATGTCCTTAGGTGACCGGTCTCCAAAACTGCACACAGTATTCCAGATGGGGTCTCACCAACTGTCTGTACAGAGGATAACCACTTCCCTTTTCTACTTGTGATGCCCCTTCCTATCCATTCCAGTATCCTCGCCTCCTTACTGACTTCTCACATTGCTTACCCACCTTTAAGTCATTTGATATGACTACCCCAAGTCCCTTTCCATTTTTGTTGTTGTTAGTACCTCCCTGCTATTGTGTACTCTTCTCCTGGGTTTTGTTTCCCAGGTGCATTACTTTGCACTTCTTTGCATGAATCTAAGGTGCCATATGTCTGACCATTCATCCAACCTTGACAAGTCCCTTCTCATCCTTTCTACCTCCTCTTGTGTATCAACTCTGTTACAGATCTTTGTGTCATCTGCAAGAGGCATACGTTTCCTCCAGACCCTCTGCAATGTCACCTATAAAGATGTTAAAGAGGACTGGACCCAGTACTGAGCCCTGAGGTACTCCACTAGTAATCCCCTTTCTTTGGAATGTGTTCCATTCACTATTACCTTCTGTGTCTTGTTGTGCAGCCAGTTTGTTACCCAGGCTACCACCCTGGAACGCACTCCCAGGCTGGCTAACTTGATTGTTAGTCTTTTGTGTGGGACTGTGTCAAATGTCTTCTAAAGTCTAGGTAGGCTACATCCACAGCCCCTCCTGGTCTATTACTTTGGTCACCCAGTCAAAGAAATCAATTCATCTGACATGACCTTCCTGCTGTAAATCCATGCTGCTTTGGGTCCTGTGTCCCACTGGCCTCTAGGTACTCAACAATTCTTTCTTTCAGAAGTGATTCCATCATTTTCCTACCACTGAGGTCAAATTCACAGGTCTGTAGTTTCCTGCTTCTGCCTTGCTCCCACTTTTGTGAAGGGAATAACATCTGCCCTCCTCCAGTCCTCAGGTACCACCTCATCCTCCCATGATTTGTTAAAAGTGTGGTCAGTGGTGTCACTAGGTCCTCCTTTAGTTCTTTTTAAGATTCTGGGGTGAATCCTGTCAGCCTCATTGCTTTGTCCACCTTGAGTTTTAGGAGTTCTTTCAAGACTCTTTCTTCTGTAAATGGACTGGTGTCAACCTCTACCCAGAGTGCTTCTATTGTCTGGTTTAGGTAACTCCTCCTCATCTTCTTTGTGAATACTGAGCAGAAGTATTCATTCAGTATCTCTGCCTTTTCACTCTCTCCTCTGCCCACCTCCCTCTCCTTTATTAATCTTCACTATTCCTCCCTTAACCTTTCTATTCTCCCTAATGTACAGTATCTATAAAAGGTTTTATCCCCTTCTTAACTGAGTTGGCTATTTTTCCTCTGTTTGGGCCTTTGCTGTTTTGAATGCCTTCACCACTTCTTTCTGCTTTAATTGATACAGTTCTGTGATTCCGTATATTTTTGAATGCAGCCTTTTCTTCTTAACCTTCCTGCCACCTCTTTTGAGAACCATAGTGGTTTTTATTCCACTTTCTCTCCTTTATTTGTCCCACACAAAGGCTTGTTGCCTCTATGATAGCAGTTCTGATTTTTCTCCATTGTTCTTCCACCCTCCTTTTTGGCCATTTGCTAGTGCATTCCTCAGGTATTCACCCATTTTGCCAAAGTCAGCCCTTCTAAAGTCCAGTATCCTTGTTTCCCTTCTAAAGTCCAGTATCCTTGTTTTTGTATGGCTTGTCTCTATGATTGTGCTTACTGTGAAGCACACTGTGCAGTGGTCACTTGTTCCCCATGTCTACTGACTTCTAAATTTGTGGTCCTCTCTCCATTTGAGAGTACCAGATCTAGTATTGCTGCCTCTTGGTGGATTCCAACACTAGCTGTCTAAGGCCTGCCCTGCAGGACATCGAGAATGACCCTGCTCTTGGATGTGGCTGCAGTACATGTCATCCAGTTAACATCTGGCATATTCAGGTCCCCATCAACAGTATTTCCCTTTTCAGCCATTTTGAGAATGTCCTCTATGATTTTCTTGTCTGTTTCCTCCCTTCAGACGGGGTCTGTATACAACCCTGTGCAGATTATAATGCCATTCCCTGTCTCCAAGGTGACCCAGAGTTCCTCTTGTCTTCCCCCTTTACTTTTAGTTCTGTGGCTTGATCCTTCCCTTATGTATAGAGCTACTCCACCTCCTCTTTACCCTCCCTGTCCCTTCTGCAGACTGTGTACCCGGCATGTGGACATCCCAGTCATGGTTCTCCATGTACCATGTTTCCATGACTGCCACAATATCCAATTTTTCATCTTCCATCAGGGCTACTAGCTCAGGAAGCTTGTTTCCCAGACTATGGGCATTGGTACTCATTGCTCTCCATTTAATGTTGGCTTTATGCTTTTTCCCCATCCTCGCTTATTATCCTTGTCTAGTTTTCCATTTACCCTTCTCCTGCCCTCTGTACCTCAGTGTTTACCTTACTACCTGCCATATTTTGTGGGGGAGGCTGAAATTTCCTGCCTCTTATCAGCACCTCCCCCCCTTGGCTAGTTTAAAACTTGCCAAGGAAGCATTTAAACCTGTCACTTAGGAGCTTGGTTGCCTTCGTGGACAGATGCAGACCATCATGCCAGTACAGACCTTCATCTCTCCAGGTGTATCCCCAGTCCCCAATGAAGCCAAAGCCCTGTGCTCTGCACCAGTTTGCAACCACTCATTAAACTGCATGGTGTGCAGTACCCTAGCCTCCCCTGCCATGGACTGGCAGCACCTCTGAGAAGGTAACTGTGCTTGCTACCTGTCTAGGCCCCTCCCCAACTCCACAAATTCATCCTGCACAGCACTGATTCCATGCCTAGCTAGGTAATTTGTCCCAAGGTGGACAATGATATCTGGTTCCCTCTCCTGTGATGCTGCTTCTGCAATCATGAGGATTCACTTCTTGTCCCTCCAAGCCATGGCACCAGGCAGGCACCTTACTTTCATCTCCTTTCACTTCCCCAGTTCTACCCTAACAATTGAGTCCCCTATCAGAAGGTGTTTCCTTCCCTGTGGTGTCCCTTGCCACCCTTTTGTGGTTCTCCCTTGTGGATGTCCTCAGCATTCTTTTGGTCTCCACTGAGGGTGCCATCATAGAGGAGCCTTGCTCTGCCAGACTGGTGTATGATTTGTGTAGCAGTACAACTAGGGGTCTTCACCTCTGTTCCACCACCCGCACCCTCCCAGAATCCACTGTGGTCCAACTGCTCATACTTGGCAACTTCTGAGGCAGTGGTTGTGGCAGTGGTGCTCTTCGGGTGGGGAAGCCTCCTTAGTCCTTGCCAGTTGAGCCTGGAGTGGGCAATCTCCTCCTCAGAGCTGACAGTTGCCTGCAAATAGGACAGCAACACAGTTTCCAGAATGTCTCCCAGAAAACTGCTGCCCCACAGCCAGTGCATTGCACCACTCCCCACATGTCCTCTCCCTTATAATATACAATATGTAATAGATATACCACTCTGAGGTGTGTGGTCGCTCTGATATACGCACACCCTAGTACACAACCGCCTAAGGCGCAGTATATATCAGAGCCACCGCACACCTCATAGAGTGGTTTATCTATCTTATAAAATGTCAAAATTGTTTTGAGGGGGGTAAAGTGCAGGTGCGGTCGCACTCTGATATATGCACGGTCATGTGATGCTGGTCTGCTAATGATATTGCTGCAAATTCCTACCCATTTTATAAATATATATATATATATATATATATATTTGGTAGTGTACTTACCCTTTATGCAATGTGATGGGTTATTAAGAATATGACAGTTCTGCCCAAGACCCATTGAGGAAGTGATGTGAACTTTGGCTATAAAGAAAATGCCATGCCTGGTGGGGTGGGATGTGGGGAAGGGTGGGTGGTAGTCCACAACCACAGGTGATTGTTAGAAACAATCAAATACACCACTGCTCCACCACCCTGGTGAGTACTGCCCTTTATAGAAATTCAACTAACCTCCAGTAACTTATTTAAAAATAGTTTTACTATCACAAAATCCTACACACCAGTAACTTATTTAAAATAATTTCTATCCCAAAATCCTAGTAGTCAATCCAGCTACCCCAAGGGACAACAAAATGCAGTATTCAAACCCTTGTCAAGGTTGACTCCATCTCAAGATAAGCAGAGTTTGCAAGCTCCTTATTCACTCCTTAGCCACCTGTAATTTATTTAAAAAGTTTAACTGTCAGAAAATCCTAGTAGATAATCTAGCTACCTCCAAGGGTCTACCCAAATGCAGTATTTAAATCCTTCTGAAGTTACTCACAAGATAAACAGTTTGCAAGACCCTTCTTGGTTAAACACTAAATAAATATGTAAATTAAAAGTAATTACCAAGGGTAGTTAGTTTCACCTCCGAGAGAATTGAGCAAAAGTGAGCGTTGTTGCAGATATCAAGTGCAATATAAAATTTCCCACAGCTCACAGCTGAATAAAAAGTAGTGTCCTTCCAGGTCAAGAAGATGTGCTTTGTCAAAAGCTATCTCTGCATTCAAGCCAAGAACTGCTGCAGGTAAAAAGCAGGTCATCTGCAAGCAAGGTAACTTTAAGCTCATGGCTACCCCTCATATCCTTCCATGTCAAGGTTATTCCTGATGGCAGCTGCCAAGGGTTTGTGGGAGAGGACATAGAGCAGTGGAGACAAGTTCTTCAATATGGGTAACAAAGGAAAGTTTACAGTCCAGCCAAAAACCTAGATATTTGAATTTCTCTACTAGTTAGGGGTTCCCCAGAATTCTGACAATCTGTAGGTTGGTATTTGAGAAATGGGGAATTGGATCTTTAGAATAAGGGAAGAGGAGCATAACTTTGTTTTTTTTCTCATTGAAGTAGTTTCAGGCAAAGCAGATTTTGTTGGAGAAGGTCAAATTTGTGCTGTAATTCAAGGCAGGTGAGTTGTAAGGAGGGCCTAGTGACACAGAGCATGGTGTCATCCACAAAGAGGTGGACATTTGCAGTGTTAATATTAAGGTCAATGTCATTGCTATAAATAGCAAATAATAGTGGCCCCAAGATCACCCCCTGGGAACTTCTCTCTGCAGTGTTTTTAGAGGAAGAGCGTGCCGTGACCATTTACCTTCTGCTGTCTTCCAGTAACATAGAAACATAGAAACATAGACTTTGATGGCAGATAAGGACTGTTGGCCCACCTAGTCTCCTATTTCCCTACCTATTGGATAAGCTGCAGATTCTAGTTAACCAACAGTCTACTTCCTCCTACTCCCACTGTAATTGCCTTACATCTGTCCCATGCATTCTTGAATTTCCCCACTGTTTTAGAGCCCACAACCTCCTCATGAAGGCAGTTTCATGCATCCACCACAATCTCCATGAAAAAATACTTCCTCATGTTGCTCTTAGGCCGTCCCCCTCTATCTTCAAATTGTACCCCTTGTTCTTGCATATCTTTTCTGAAAGATACTCCCTCTTGGACTTTGTTGATTCCTTGAGGTATTTGAAAGTTTCTATCATGTCCCTCCTCTCCTCCTTTTCTCAAGGGTATACATATAAAAGCTCTTTTAGTGTCTCTTCATATGGCTTCTGGTGCAGACCCTGCACCATTTTAGTGCCCTCCACTGGATTGCCCCATTCTGTCTATGTCCTTGTGGAGATGGGGTCTCCAGAACTGCACACAGTACTCAGATGAGGTTTCACCAACTGTCTGTACTGAGGGATGACAATTTCCGGTTTTCTACTGGTGATGCCTCTCCCTATGCATCCCAGTATTCCCCAACCCTCCTTACTGCATTCTCTCAGTGATTGCCTACCTTAAGGTCATTTGATATGACTACCCCAGGTCCCTTCCATTTCTGCTGTTGTTTGTACTTTCCCCAATTGTGTACTCTGCCCCTGGGTTTTTGTTTCTCAGGTGCATTACTTTGCACTTCTTTGCATCGACTCTAAGCTGCCATTCTTTTGACCATTCCTCCAACCTTGCCAAGTCCTTCTCATCCTTTCCACCCTCTCTTGTGTATCAACCCTGTTGCAGATCTTTGTGTCTTTTGCAAAGAGGCGTATTTTCCTTCCAGCCCTTCCTCAATGTCTCCTATAAAGACATTAAAGAGGACTGGACCCAGTACTGAACCCTGTGGTACAGCACTAGTAACCCCTTTCTTCAGAGTGTACTCCATTAACTATTATTAGTAAGGTAGCAGGAGAACCATTTTACAGCAACATAGTCCAACTTAAGGTTATATAGCATTGTTAGAAGTATTTAGTGGTCAACAGAGTCAAAAGCCTTACTCAAATCTAAAAACAGAGCACAGACATAATTTTTGACATCAAGTGAGGTTTGCCAATTATTAGTGACTTTTGCCAGAGCAAAACTTTATGTTTAGGCCTGAATGTAAACTGGAGGATTCAGTAGGTTTGCTGATTCAAGGTGATCTCTAAGTTGGGAGTTGATCAGTGTTTGAGAAGTTGGATTAGTAGCAAAGAGGTGGCCTATAACTATTAGGATCACTTGGATTGCCAGATCTGAAAAGAGGAATAGCATCGTTATTTTCCTATTGGAGGGAAGTGTGCCTTGAGCAAGGACAGATTGAAGAGATGTGTAATAGGTGGGAACAGAGTTTAATAGCTGAATTTTAAGAAAAAAGGTTTGAGTGATCAGCCCCATCACTTTTCTTTTCATCCAGGGCAATTAAAAGATCTTTGACTTGTTTAAGAGCATCCAACTTGAAACTGAATTGGTTTTGATAATGTTGGGTTTTAGCTGTAGCTGCAGAGGGTCACCAACAAAGAGTGGGGAGAATCTTTCTAGCAGATGATGAGTCAAAGGCTAGGCCAGCAGTAGCAAAATGGTTGTTTAGTTGGTCCAGTATGTCATGGTTGCTTGTGTAGGAATTGGCCCATGATGCTATTTTAGCTGGGAGGGATGATGGCTGTTTATGTCCTTTTACTTCCCTAAGGACTTGCCAGAATTTGCAGCATTGTTTTTGAGGATTACAGGGATGACTGGAATTATTTAGACTTCTCTGCCCAAACAAGTTTAGTACAGTGGTTCCTGGCTGCTCTGAAAGCACCTCAATGGAATCTGATTCAGTTTTCTGAGCTTTCTTCCATAACTTGTCCCTGTAGAGTAGAGAGTTTTTTAGTGTGCTGGTAAACCAGGGCCATGTTCTTTTCCTTACTCTAACTTTAACCATTGGGGCATGTTTGTTAATCACTTGCAAAACAAGGTTCTGGACATGATTGCAGACCTCAGAGATGGTAGGGACCAGTTAGAAGTCCTGCCATCTAATCTTGCTAAGATCAGCAAGAAATCACAAATACTGGATTTGTGGAAACTTCTTTTAAATGAAAAGACGGTGACTAAGTGATCTTGGGTAGGAGTCTCACACAAGCTATAGTTCTGTTGTCATTAGTGTCATTATCAAATACCCCATTGTACGAAATTGTATGTGGTCTATTAGTAAGTATCAAATCAAGGAGGGTGCTGTGTTCAGGGTTTTAGATTAGGATAGGTTAAGTCACAGATTAATTGAGTAAGACTGTGAGTGTCACATGAGATTTTTAAAGGTTCACAGCAGTTAGAATTCCAGTCTAGGTTGAAGTCCCCAAAATATACATTCAGAGTTGGTGGCTTCTGTGATCCTATGGAGGTGACGGAGTATCTCTAATCCTCCTGAGGGCGGTCTATAGTAAACAGAAATTAAAAAGGACTCATTAGAAAATAAGGGTATTTTTAAGGCGATACTTTCGAATTCCTTTGATTAGCAGATGGAGTCGAAAACAGAGACTAAATGCTTGTCTGAGACATAGATTGCAACCACCCCGGTATTCCTATTGGTCCTAAATGCATTATAAGAAGGGATATTATAGCGTGGTCATAGGTAGACACTTTAAGCCAGGATTCAGTGACCACTAGTAGATCTGGGGAAGAATGGAGGGCCAAGGCCTGTATAATATCCAACTTTTTAAGCAGGCTGCATGTGTTAATATGCAGACAGTTGATACCTTTAAGTGGGCAAGGTCTGAGGGGACTGCAATGAATGTGGAGATCATCAACATCTTAACAGCTGCAGGAAAACTGTTCCTATCATGTAATCAGTTAGATCCACTCTGCAAACATGAATGAGGTTCTGCCCACCTTGGCCAAAGTCAGACTCTACCATTACTTCAGGAAATATACTGGATTCTCCAGCCCCACTGGGCTGCTAAAGAAATCTTTACATTCAGCACATCTTTGTGGTGAAAAGGTCCTGAGTGCCTGTAATCAAGCCAGCATAGGGACATACAGCACCAGACAACACAAAGTCTATTTTCAAATGAAACTTGTACTCACAGTTTGTTATTCCTTGTTACAGGCATTTGAAGAGCATTTTAGTCCACAGTTCTCTCATAAATCTATAGCTTTTGAAGAAAAACTCACACAGTCTCATCACTCTGGGCAGCTGTGACAGCCTTTTAGTCTTTCAGGATTTCCCTAAGCACCACTGACTTCTTAGTCCCTTTCCACTTCTCTGAATGAAAACTTGAACCTGCTGGAGCTCCACTGGATCAGGTCTCCAACACTTCCAGTCAACCACTTGTTGATCACCAGACCAGAGTGAGAAAGAAACAAACAAAGGTCCTCCACCCAGCCAAGAGGGCTGGCAGGCACCTGTTGCACCCTGAACTCACAAAGAGCTCCTTCTCCTTCAAATTCCAACTCAGAACTACAAGGTTCTTAAGCTTTACTGCAGTTGAGCCAAAAGGGCTTATGCGAGAGTTCTGAATGACATCACCTCATTCCCTGCCCAGCTTAACCAGGTAAACAATGAGGTAATGTATGGTAGAGAGTTTAAACCCTCCATTGCTGCCCGAGACCTTCCTTGTCTGAATACTGATGGGATTCTAGTAACCCCAGGACTGGGTGGTTACACTCACCGCCAACAGATGAACCTTGCTGTCCGCAGCAAGGGCCTAGGACTGCAATCCAGTTCATCCACCTTCTGAGCACCCTATTGTGAGGGTTGATCAGGTCCTCTCCTACCCATGACTTAACATAGGCAGGTTACACCTGAGAACATGAAGGCATGCTGAAAAGCTTCAGCCACCTACGGGACAAACTATCTTGGGACCCTTCCTCAGTGACTCAAAGGAACCTCCTGAAGCATGGTCTGACAGAACAGCACTGGTGATCAATATCTGGATGAGAACCACCAGCCTATCCATCTCACTAGCTCACTAGGAAAAAGCTATTACCCTACACTACCCAAGGGGCAGTCTATACCCAACATTTCACAATTTACACTGTGTTTTGCTTTAGAAACATACATATGGCATTGCTATGCATTTCAAAACTCAGTACTACACACTTTAAACCTGAAAAGCAAAAATCTCTACCATTTCCCAGTTAAAACATTTCAAAACATGCAAAAGAGGACTCCCCTGAGCCACAAGCATCCTCTTCTTGTCTTCTTTTCTTCTGCTAGTCGCATCTGTAAAAGAAACATCCTGCAAAAAAAAAAAAAAAACTGCAAGAGAAACACATACCTGCAAGGGAAAAACAGCAAACAAACCTCCACCAGCAGACACAATCCAATTCCTAAAACATTTTTTTAAAAAGAGTTTTCTACAAAAGGCATATAAAGTACCAAAATAATACATACAAACATTTTAGGGGAAGGTGTACCCTACAAAGTCCTGCTAAAGGATATGTCCTGTGTACACAAGGCACTCACATTCAAGAAAGTCACTGTAGGCCAAAGCCAGTTCAGAACTGTTCTTGCACAGGCATAAGGCCAACTAGAAACTTTATTCTGGATCCAGATGTCCCTGGACCAACAGAGCAGTGACATCTCTTCTTCAGTGGACAGTACTTTAAACAATAAAAGTAAGAGAAGATTTGGCCCTACTATTTCCGTAGTGCAGGCTGAGAGTTCTGCATCACTTTTCTGGATCTGGTCTGGCTCTCTTCTTCTCTTTTGGCTAAAGACAAATCTTTGGAACAGGCTCTTCCACTCCTCCTCTTGCCTGGTTACTGCTGATCAAGGAAGAAAGCTGCAGTCATGACATCCTCATTGCTCCCAGTGGAGATGCTGTACTCTGACCTCCAAATCTTCTTTCTTTGGATGATTGCCTTCTGAGGGTATGGCCTGCCAACCTCTGAATCTCTCTCTTCTCAAAACTTGAACTTTCAGGTACTGGCACTCAAGGGTAGTATCATCTTGGATGTGGGCCATGGATGATAGTTCAATCTTGTTGGACTATTCTGATGGTGTGGACAGTCTCTTTAGCCTGTCTATCAGTTAGTCATATGGAATCAAGATGGAGGGTGTGACCCACTTTCCATGACTTTAACTTGTCTTGGCAAATCTTTACTCCTATAAACAAACATATGCCATAACTGATGGTAGCTCTGGCATTCTTCAGCAACCATTCTTCCCATGTTCCTCTATTTCTTCCCATATCCACCTTTTGAAAAACTGGTATTTTTTTCCAAATTCTCTAAGCCCTCCATCTGATCAAGAGTTATTGTTTACTACTTTTTGGTAGAAATATCCCGTAGCCTGCCTTGGGGTGGCCAGGTCTGGTCAAGCCAGTCTTTTGGTTCCAGACAGGAAACAGCAGTCCATCCCTGTACTACTTACTGCTGTTTCTGTAGAGCCCTGCTCAGTCTCCATTGGCTCACTTACTTTCATGGCTACTGGTAGCCCAGTCTCACTACCAGTCACTTCATTAGGCAACTCAAGTTCCTGTTTCTCCACTTGCTCAGACCAGGAGCTGATAGCTGGGTCTGTCCCTAACACAGTCCACTCCTCACTAATTTCTGAGGCAGCTGCCTCCCATTTTAAAGTTTCCTGAAGCTCACCCTCCCCAATCAAACTTGGACTAGGGCCTGCTGCCCATGGATCCACACACTTAGTTTTGAATGGTCCCTCCTGGCCTCTTTTGGGCTGAAGGATCAGTCTATCCCTTCCACTGTAAATTGCTTTTGACCACACCTTCAAAAATTATTTCACAAAATCTTCTGTTTCCTCTTGCCTGCATGCAGATGCCATCTGTGGTTCACAGTTGGGACCCTCAACAAGCATCCACATTGGGGCTAAACATACACTTTGGCATTTGCCTTTAAAGTATCAATATCCATGCTCATGTCATATTGTTTTCTATAGTCCTAGTAATGACGGATCAGCAGCACATCATTAACAACCTCCTGATAACATACCAGTCTGCTCCTCTCTTCTCTCGCCTGACAACCTGGTCATCTATGCCAGCTCTCACAACGTGGAGCACATTAACCAATCACTTAACACATCCTACAACAGTGTACAGACCTGGCTCAACTCCCATCGCCTTATCCTCAACTCCAGCAAGACTAATGCCATGCTCCTGGGCACAGCACAAAAGCTTCAGTCATGCACCACTCCACTGAATCTTCTTGATCTTAATGGGAAAACCCTTCAGACCGTCACCTCCTTCCGCTACCTGGGTATCTTACTTGATCAATCTCTGGACCTAAACCTACACATCCAAACCACCTGCAAAACTGTGAACTGCAAGCTGGGGCGGCCTATAGAACCAGCTATATGCTCACAACATCAGCTAAGTTGGCCATTGCCAGAGAATCCTTCTACCTACATTTACCTACTGTGCCCCCTTACTAACTACTGCCACAAAACAGCCCTGCAGAAATGGGACGCACTCATAACAACGCAGCCGATACACAGCCAAGGATCCTCGACTTCAACATCACTGTCAGTTATACAGAGACCTTGGGTGGCTCTCCCTCTGCCACTGGGATCTATTACCTGGGCTGCCTAAACGACTCTATCCTCAGGCTAGGACAGCCAGCAGCCCTTGGTGAGCTGCTTCATCCTGCTATTCAAACCCGGGAACTAAGATCGGCAGATAAAGCCCTCCTGAAGTCCCACGATGCCATACCAACAAAAGAACTGGATCCTTCAATTACACTGCCCCAAAATGTGGAACCAGCTCCCTCTGGATCTCAGGCAAGCATCTTCGCACCATGCATTCAAATGTGGGTTGAGACACTACCTGGTCACCTCTGACCAATGCACCTGCTTGACCCTACCTGACAGCCTTACCTACCCTACCTTCTTACTCCTTCCCTTGGTTACCTACCTTCCTTCCTATTTCTCTCCTCCCACCTCCTATTTCTCTCCTCCCCACCTTCTGCTGCCTCAGCTCCTTAAGCTCCCTACCTAAAACTACTTTTCTATAAACTCCATTGATGTTAAGTTCAATTTTATTGTTGTGTTGTGAAGCTCTTACTGTTTTTTAAACTTTTTGTAAACTGCCACTATTGTTATCTTCTGTTGGTAATCTCCAAATAACTGTTTTGTTATGTTATTTTTGCTACTTGTCTCAGGCTCATCTATCAAATCTGGCAGGGCTACCTCTGACCAGACAGGTACTGGTACTGCAGAGGTCCCTAACCCCTCCCCTCCTGCTCCCTATTTCTTTGCCTCTAGATGTCCGGGGCAAGGACTGACTTATGATTCCATGCCCAGCTCGGTACCGTGAGCCCGCTACATGTACCTTCCTCTAATCGCTATAGCTGTAAGTGAGCTGCCCTGTCTGTTTATCCCTGACCGCCTTACTCTCACGCCCAACTGTGGGACCATGAACCCAGTGCTTATTCCAACTTTTTGCCACTAAATCCAAGTAGGGCGTGCCTGACAGTCTCCAGATGTCATGGTGCACCTACCACCGCACGCCCGCCTATGAAGCAGGTACTGCGAAGGTCCTAAACCCCTTCCTCCTCCTTCTCCTAGCTCTTTGCTTCCGGATGTCCCAGGCCAGGGACTGACTTTTTGATCCCATGCCCAGCTTGGAACCACGAGCCCGGCTGCATGTACCTTCCTCCAACTGCTAAAGCCGTAAGTGCACCGTTTTGTCTTTATCCGACTGCTCCTTACTCTCTTGCCCAACGCAAAACCATGAACCCAGCGTATCCCTACACCTTGCCACTAAAGCCGTATTAACACCAACTGTCCCCAGATGCCATGGAATGCCTGCGCCGAGTGCCACACATGACGCTTCTCAGCCCAACTCATGCACACAGCTTGTTATGCCTGCTATCACCCCTCTAGTCGCTTCCACAAATGACTTAAACAGCGAGCCCGTTGCCTGCCCTTCAAAAAACAAAAACAAAACTCTACGGCTTTGTAGTTTACCGACTGCTTTTAACCCTCTTGCCCAGCTGTGAGACCGTAAGCCCGGCTTCTACTACGCTCTACCGCAAAAGCCGCTAGTTTACCTGACTGTCCTCAAGACCCCTGACTGCTTGCCGCTGCCCACCCGACTCGCATACCCAACAGCCCAGCCCACCCCACTCCCCATCGCCATATCTAGGAGCCATGCTTACTCCTCTCTAAACCCCAACGCCGGACCTGGGTGTTTCAGCTATCTGAACCCGTCTCCAATACTCCCCCTTCCTCTATCTCCTTACCTTTATACCTGTCCCTTCTGGGGTGAAATGACTCTGACTTCGTACCAGTACCTACACTCCCTTGTAACATCTCCTGTACTTTCTATCCAAATGTTTTGCCTAAGTTCTAGCCGACTCAATGTTAGCCTAGCTGAAACTGCCTCCTGTATGTATGCACTTTGCACTGCCATTCAAATTGTATTGTTAAACCTTCCTTGGTATATCCTGTATTGTACTCTCCCGGTCGTGCCTGAAAATAGTCACTTGCTGGCTAGTACACCTACCGATAAACAAAATCTAAATAAATAAATAAATAAATTCTTGGAAAATTTGGCAGGTCAACATTAGCTGGAACTCCTTCACATCCATAAAGCTGTCCAAACTGTTGTAAATCTTTCTCTTGCTGGGTTATCCAGACCCTGGTGTGGAGTGGATACCTTGTCTCTGACTAGCCATTTTGTCTGCAAAATAACACATAGGTATAAGGTTACTGATCTGTCTTACTTGCACACTAACACATTTGCCTGTTCTAAGAAAGAAAATGTCTCCTTTTTATCTTTTCCAAACTTTGCAAACTTCTTTACTCTACTGCGTTTGACTATTAGCCATTGTTCCAGCATGGCACTCCTCAATTATGCCTTTGCATCACCATTTCCATACTTTATTCTTTGAAACTACTTCTGCTGCCTGCCAATGTTTTTACCACAAGCTGCCCAGATAACTTATTTTCATGACATTTTTTAGATGCACTGTACTTACTGAGTCGACAGATGGTGGTCTTAGGTGTTGTGGCTACTCTGGGAACAGCAAGTTGCTCCCTTGCCATGGAGAGTCCCGACTGATGAACTGGCAACTTGGTTGAACCAGGGTGGCTACCCAGTGAACGTTACCAGCACAGCAACTGGAAAATGCCCAAAAATGACGTTTTGCTCTTTCTTTCTGGAGATGATCTGTATTCCACAAAGGTGTACTGCTTTCTAGGCCTCTCTCCTCTTACACGCTCTCCAACCTCTTTCCTTCTCCAATGCTCTCCTCACACACTGAGCTGTTCCACAAACTCTAGCCAGGGGCAGGGCTTATGCATTAGGACTAATCACTTGATGTTATGCAAATGAGCTGAAAGCTCTCTGTCTTTAATGGCAATCCTCAAGATGGGGTACAATTTTAAACTGCAAAAAAAACTTTTTTTGCTCTGCTTGGATTTCACAGTTCAGCATTTTCAGAAAATTTCAGTACATTTTGTAGAACTCCTTTAGCGATTTAAACTCTGTAATCCACAAGTAGTTGAAACTTTTATAAACCACAGAAATAAGCATTTTCTTGTCCACAATCACAGGGAAACTTTTCAATTATGACATTTAAACATTTTTAATCACTTTTTAGCAGGGTTCACAGTTGCAGCAAAACAATCTTTGGCAACACAGTTTTCCAACAAAGCACCACAAAACAGCTAATTTTCTTCACAGAAAATCACAATGCAGCAGATCATTGGATGACATTTTCCTTTGCACAAAACTCAACTTTTTTTCTTCTCAGCGATTCCTTGGCATGATACACCGCCACCAGACAGAATGACCACAGACTCTGCACTTGCACTGGCATGGTAGCTTTTCCTCTCTCCCAAATCTCCAGATGAGCTCCCAATTTTCTAACCCTTAGAAACATAGAAACATAGACTTTGATGGCAGATAAAGACCGCTTGGCCCACCTAGTCTGCCCATTCCCCACCTAATGGATAAGCTGCAGATCCTAGTTAACCAACAGCCTACTTCATCCTACCCCCCACTAGAATTGCCTTATGTCTGTCCTATGCATTCTTGAATTCCCCCTACTGTTTTGATCTCGACCTCCTCAGAAGGCTGCTTCATGCATCTACAGCCCTCTCTGTGAAGAAATACTTCCTCCACATTACCTCTGAGACGTCCCCTCTATCTTCAAATTGTGCCCCTTGTGCTCACATCTCTTTTCTGAAAGATGCTACCATCTTGGACTTTGTTGATTCCCTTGAGGTGTTTGAATGTTTCTATCATGTCCTCCCTCTCCCTTCTTTCCTCCAGGCTATACATATTAAAGCTCCTTTAGTCTTTCTTCATATGTCTTCTGGTGCAGACCCTGCACCATTTTGGTTGCCCTCCTCTGGACAGTCTCCACCCTGTCTATGTCTTTGCAGAGATGGGGTTCCAGAACTGTACACAGGACTCCAGATGTGGTCTTATCAACTGTCTGTACAGAGGGCCAACAACTTCCTGTTTTCTACTGGTGATCCTCCCTATGCATCCCGGCATCCCCCCAGTCCTCCTTACTGCCTTCTCACATTGCTGACCCACCTTAGGTCATCTGATATGACTACCCCAGGTCCCTTACCATTTTTGTTGTTGTCAGTATCTCACCCCCACTGTGACTCTTCCCTGGGATTTTGTTTCCCAGGTGCATTACTTGCACTTCTTTGCATTGAATCTAAGTTGCCATACATTTGACCATTTCTCCAACCTTTCCAAGTCCTTTTTATCCTTTCCACCCCACCTTGCATATCAGCCCTGTTGCAGATCTTTGTGTCACCCTGCAGAGAAACATACTTTTCCTTCCAGTCCCTCTGCAATGTCACTTAAAAGACATTAAAAGGACCAGCCCCAGTACTGAACCCTGTGGTGCCCCATTAGTAACCCCTTTAACCCTGCAAAGAGTGGCATCTTGCAACCAGGACCCCCTACTTGTTACACACAGGGCAACAAACCACACATTGGCAGAAAATAGGTATCACCGCTGGCATTATAGTAAATATCTGGCTCAGGCATCTAAGAGGTTGGTGGGCTAGGGCACAAAATAACATTTATATTTAATCTGAGCCTGGAAGAGGGTGTCAGGGCTATTCTGTGTCTCCTATTTGAGGGCCACAGACATTTCATTCAGAGCCTCCAAATGGATTGTCCACAACCATAAAATTTGGGATTGTATTGTATGGCTTTATTTCTGACAAGGTGGCAAAGCACAAGAGGTGGTTCCCCAAGTTTGTAACTGTTCGAGACAGATGGCAACAACTTTTGCAGGCAGAAACACTTTACAATCTGACAATGTTGCAAATTCCAACATGAACATTTTTTCCAAATGACTTATCCATCTCCATGCTGGGGATCTCCGGATTTTACCCAGTGCATATATTGTGGGGTTAACATGCACTAAAACTTGAAACACCTGACAAGATGGACCATTATTAACATCTGCAGGAAAACTGTTCCTGTCTTGTAATCAGTTAGAGGCACTCTGCAAGCATGAATGAGGTTCTGCCCACCTTGGCCAATGTCAGACTTTGCCATTACTTCAGGAAACAAACTGGATTCTCCAGCCCCACTGGGCTGCTAAAGACATCCTACATTCAGCACATAATCAGCCCAGTTTGTGGTGGAAAAGGTCCTGAGTGCTTGTAATCTAGCTAGCCAAGGGCACATACAGCACCAGACAACACAAAGTCTATTTTCAAATGAACCTTGTGCTCACAGTTTGGTATCCCTTGTTACAGGCATTTGAAAGAACACTAGTCCACAGTTCTCTCACAAATCTATAGCTTTTGAAGAAAAACTTATACAGTCTCTTCACTCTGGGCAGCTGTGACAGTCTTTCAGTCTTTCAGGGATTGCTGGAAGAACTGCTGACTTCTTAGTCCCTTTCCACTTCTTTGAATGAAACTTGAACCCACTGGGGCTCCACTGAATCAGACCTCCACCACATCCAGGCAACCACTTGTAGATCACCAGACCAGAGTGAGAAAGAAACAAACAAAGGTCCTTCACCCAGCCAAGGAGGCTGGCAGGCACATCTTGCCTCCAAACTCATGAGAGCACCTTCTTCAGACTCCAAATCAGAACTATAAGATTCTAACAGCTTCACTGCAGCTGTGCCAAGGAGCTTATGCTGCTCGCGAGGTTCGAATGACATCACCTCATTCCATGCCCAGCCTAACCAGGTAAACAATGAGGTAGTGTATGATAGAGAGTTTAAAACCCACTAATGCTGCCCAAGAGACCATCCTGGTATATATACTGATGGGATTCTAGTAACCCCAATGATTGGGTGGTTACACTACCATCTGCATGCATTTCTGCATTGTGCAATTTAACTGCATCCTCCTGTTTGCCTTCAAGATGCATCCTACAATATCTATCTATACCAATGTACAAAATTTGTTTCATTGCCTCGATGTTGCTTGTTATATGATGCATATGTTATGGTTAGTATTGTTTACCTGCTACATAATTCAGATGTAATTGTTTTCTTGTCTCTCCCTTACCACCCCCGATGCATCTGAAATGAGTTGTTACCAACTCAGTAAGACTTTCCTGGTGAAGCTGTTAAAATAAATAAATAAATAAATAAATAAATAACTGCTCCTTGGTGTTGATTCTAGCAGGCATGTAGTGGGGAAAACCTACCCTTTGGTCGATCACACTTGTTAATACCAGGAAAACGGTTACACAGAATTGGCTTGCCTCTGAGGCTCCATCAATTGCAGCAATGGTCTCACAGTTTATGGCACTGCCTCAGGCTGGAAAAGGTCCAGCAAGGTTTAAATGGTAAAACAATCCAAAAGATACCTTTTGTAATCACTGATGCAGGGTAGGTGCTGATTGAAACATGTGGCAAGTCTGTAAGCAAGTACAAAGTTCAAACAGCACCAACACACAAGAAAGACACTTTATGAAGTGTGGTATATGAATCAAGTTTAGCATTTATTGCAATGAATCCCACTTTAGTTTTTCAGCTAAACAGCCATTTAAAATTGGTGTATATTAACTATTTGATGTCCTGTTCCACGCTGCCTGATGAAGGCATTGATTCCCAGCGTCAGGGCAAGTTGGTGGCTAACAGTTTGGCTGTAAAACTAAAGAGAATTCATGGCAATAAAGCCAAACCTGATTCATCGATCCCACTTAATACAGTGTCTTTTGTGTAAAATTGGTGTTTTAACTTTCTTGGTGCAAATGGTGCCTGATATCATAGAAACATAGAAGCTGATAGCAAATAAGGACAGCATGGCCCATCCAGTCTGCCCACTTCTTTTCTACCTTATGAATGTGCCATCGGCCTTTGCTGTGTCAATGGCCTATTTATTCATACTCATCTGTATTGCTCCCTTATGCCTATCCCATGCCTGTTTGAAGCCCTGCACTGTATTCATATCCACCACATCCTGAGGTAGGCCATTCCATGCATCCACCACCCTGTCTGTGAAAAGAACTTCCTCATATTACCCCTTAATAGGCCTCCCTCTAGTCTCATACTGTTTCCTCTTGTCCTGCTATTTTTCTTACATTGAAACATGTTAGACTCTTTCACCTTGTTGATGCCTTTAAGGTATTTCAATGTTTCATCTATATCACCTCTATCCCTCCTTTGCTCTAGGATATACATAATGAGCTCCGTTAATCTGTCCTCATGCATTTTCTGATGCAGTCCCTGCACCATTTGTTTACCCTTCTCTGGATTGCTAATTTGGTTAATGTCCTTGGAGGTTTGGCCTCCAGTACTGCATGCAGTACTCCAGATGGGAGCCTAACCAGTGTCTTGTAAAAAGAGGGATTATTACCTCCCTCTTCTGACTTATGATACCCTACTAATTTTCCCCCAACATCCCCCTAGCCTTACCTACTGCTTTAGTGGTCTGCTGGATGATTTCAGGTCATCGGTGATTATGAGGGCTAAGTCTCTTTCTTCCCTTGTGACTGCCAGCAACTCCCTACCAGCCTATAGGTAGCTTCAGGTTCCTCTTCCCTATGTGCATGATCTTGCACTTCTTTCGTTAAACCCCAGTTGCCACTCTTCTGACTATTTTGCTAGTTTATCCAGCTCTCTTCTCATTCTGCCCACCCTATCTGGATCATCTACTCTGTTGCAAATCTTGGTGTCATCTGCAAACAGACAAACCCTACCCTCCAGTCTATCTGCAATGTCACTGATGAAGATATTGAGAGAGGACTGACCCCAGGACTGATCCCTGAGGTACCCCACTTGTGACTTGCATCTCTTCTGACTGTATACCATTCACCACTACTCCTGTTTTCTGCCTGTCAACCAGTTTGCCACCCAGTTGTCCAACTTCTGATCCACCCGAGCCTACTCCAGCTTATTAATCAATCTTCTATGTGGAACAGTATCAAAAGCTTTGCTGAAGTCAAGGTAGGCAACATCAACTGTTCCCCTTGGTCCACCACTCTGGTTACCCAGTCAAAGAAATCTATGAGATTAGTTTGACAGGACCTTCCTTTTGTAAACCCATGCTGTCTTGGATCCTGTGCTTCTATGGATTCCAGGTGTTGCACTATCCTTTCCTTAAGTGCCTCCGTAATCTTGCCCACTGCTGAGGTAAGACTGAGTGGTCTGTAGTTCCCTGCCTCCTGCCTGCTACCAGTCTTGTGGAGTGGGATCACATGAGGCTTTCTCCAGTCTTCTGGGACCTCTCCTGTGCTCAGAGACTCACTAGGCAGTTCTAATAATGGCTGTGCTAGTTCCACCCTTAGCTCCTTTAGATCCCTGGGATGCCATCAGGTCCCATTGTCTTGTCCACCCTGGGCTTATCGAGCTCTTTCAGGGCCCTTTCTTTTGTGAAGGGACTAGTGCACACTCCCCCTCCCCATGTCCATGGTAATAAACTGTGGGCCCTGCCCTACCTTGTCTTCAGTAAAACTGAGCAGAAGAATCTATTTAGGATAGATGCTTTACATGGTCCTCCTCCTCACACACACCCTTATCCCTTTGATCTTAGCAATACCCCATCTGGACTTTCTCCTTTCACAAATGTATCTATAGAAAGTCTTGACACCTTCTTTTACTGTTTGTGATAGCGTTTCCTTGGTTTGGGCCTTTGCCTGCCTTAATGCCTTCTCTGCTTCCTTTAGGGAAGTTTGGTATGCCTCCCTATCTTCATCCTGCTGCATTCTCTTATATTTCCTGAAGGCCAGCCTTTTGGCTTTGACCTTTTCTGCTACTGTTCTTGAGAACCAAAGTGGTTTCCTTCATCTTTTGCACTTCCTTTGCTCTCTAACAACATAGGATATTGCTTCAAGTATTGCATCCTTAATGCTTGCCCACTTTGCCTGTACCCCTCAAGTGTATTTCTTTTGCCAGGGCTAGCTTAACTCTGTTGGCTTTCTTATCAAAGTCAGCTCCTCTGAAGTCCCATATTTATGCCTTGGAATGGAATGATTTAGTTCTAGTGCCAAATTGAACCATACCATGTGATAGTCACTGCCCCTCAGGAGACCTTCTACCTGGAGATCTTAGATCCTTTCCCTGTTAGTCAGTACTAAATCTAGCCCTGTCTCTGTGGGTTGTTGTACCAGTTGTTTGAGGCCCTCCCCTGCATGGAATCCACCATGCATCTAGTTCTGGCAGATGTTCCTGCTGGTATTGACCAATTTGTATATGGCATGTTGAACTCTCCCATTATCGGAACCTCCCTTTAGCTGTCATGTTTTATATATCTTCTAACAGTAATGTGTCTATGTCCTCCCATGGACTGGAGGCCTGTACACAACCCCAATTTGTACGGCTCTCCTATTTTCTGTTTCCAGGGTGACCCACAGTTCTTCTGGCTCCTTATGTGTATTCTGAATTTCTGTAGCTTTGATATTTTCATTGACATAAAGGGCAACTCCACTCTCCCTTTTGCACCTCGATCTCTTCTGAACAGTGCATAGCCAGGTACTGAAGTCTTCCAAGTGTGGTTACTGGTAAACCATGCCATACTAATGGCTACTATGTCCAGTTTAGCCTCTGTCATTATTGTCTGCAGGTCTGGTATCTTGTTTCCCAGACTTAGGATTTGTGTACATGATTTTTCCACCTCCAGATTTCGGTGTGTGTTAGTTGTTGGGAGAGGTCTGATTATTCCCTGCATTGTATGGGGAGCCAGACATTTTCCTTACCTGGTGACGAGATGAACTACAAACATGCTGAACTCCTGTTTGACCACTAGCTGAGGTGGTAGGGTGTCCTTCCCATTCATGTATGGGGTGCTGCACCCTTCTCCCCAGTTGGTAGTTTAAATATTCTGCAAATACATCAAACATCTGCCCAAATGCACTGACTCCTTCTTAGTCAGATGCAGTCTATCATATTTAAGAACTTTCACTCCCAAAATGTTGCTAGTCCCTACAAATTGTGTCCTTTTCCTGGCACCAGCCCTTGAGCCACATACTTGGCTCCCCTAGCTCCCTTCTCTGACCTTCCATCCATCTGCCCCCTCTCCCAGACTGGCATGATCTCAGAGAAGGAGATGCCAGACGAAATGGATGATAGTTTGTCACCCAGCCTGGTCAGGTGCTCCTTGGTCTCCACAACTGACCGTTTGGTGAGATAGTTAGTTCCTATGTGTACCAGGACATCAATGTTTTCTCCTGCTTCCTGACAAAATTTAAGCAATGCGGTCAGTGTCTCTCCATGCTGATGTACCTGGGAGACATATGACCATCACCCCTAGTGAGAGACTGGTATCAACTCCTGAATCATGGAGTTTCCTATGATCAGAAGTTTTTGGATTTCCTTTTGTTTTTTTGTTTTGGTTCCTGTTTTGAGATGGTTTTGTTGTGTTGGCTCCTGTGCTGCAGTGTCTTGCTCTGCAGTGTCCCCTGCCCTTTGTTTGATTTTAGAGATAGAGGCAGATATCTGTTTGTAGTTTTATATGGTTTGTGGAGGTGATATGTTGGGCGAGCACCGAGTGATGGGGCACCCGATTTGTCCTTCTAACCACCTGCCAACCTCCTGGACCAACTACCTCTGTGGTTGAGGTGCTTCTGTTGGATGTTGGAGAAATGGCAGGCTGTTCTTATAGTATATTTCCTCTTGAATATACAATTTGAGGCATGCAGTCTCTGTCCATGCTGCCTGGAGCTGAACCCTTAGATCTCAATGGCCCAGCATGTAGGACAGTGTCCTAAATCCTGTAAAACTGCCCTTCTGAAAAGTGTTCCACAGTACCTGCAGATAATGATATCCATTCCAGATAAGTTGCTGGGTATATAACCTGGTCAGAGTAATTAGAAGGAAGAAAATGAAAGCAAAAGTTTGATTTTGTGTTTTGTTTTTGATTTTGTGTAACTTGTTATAACAAGTTAAATTACTAGTGCCCCTGCAAATGAGGTCACTGTGTGGATACCCCTCTAATCTGCCCCATCCTGCTTTGCTGCTGGAAATGTCACACTGTGCTACCCTATAAAAGGAGTGTAGTGTGGGTGATGGGGATGGGGATGGGTGGCTGGGCCCTTCCCCTGCCGAAAAGAAGAACCATGGACTGAAAGAAACAAGGAGGTAAGAGCAGAAACAATCACCCAGCAACAAATGCAGTAGCACTGAAAGCTTATCCTAATGATAGATAAAACTATAAAACCTGTAAAGCACCACCTGTAATAATTTATAGAAGCTATACCCTGTAAGAAACACTTTGCTGCAGAGAAAAATAAAGCAGTAACAGAAGATATACCTTGCAAAAGACAATTTAAATCAGAAGATTACAGCAGTAATCTGTAAGCACACACCTGTAGACACACCCTCTAATATATAGCAGACGGTATACCCAGCAACAACAATTTGAATCAGAGAAAATAAATCAATGAGATGTTAGCAACAAACAGTAACAATCCCTGTGAGTACAAAATAAAATAACAACACACAGTAAATCTGCCTAGCCAAAAGAAGCCTTAATCCTTTTCCTTGCTCTGGTAGGTAAGGTTCTTTGCTCTGTCCTTTCAAGCAACCTAGAAGAAAAGAGCTCAGGTGAAGCTAGGTGCCTTGGTTAGCAAACCTAGTCTTCCTCCTCACCTTCAGAATCCATTTCAGAAGCTATGGGGCAATTGCCCACAGCTTTGAAAATTGTCCTTTCCAACTACTGTATGAAAATTAAGATTTCTATATTTTCTCTTCTCCCACTGTATGTCTGTGGAAGATATACTTAATCTGTATGGTTATGACTGAACCCACCTCCCCAGACCTCAGTTATTCCTGTTTGCTGTTTTTTTTCTTCTATTCTTTCCTTTCCTTTGGGTATGTATAATGGTGCACTGTCATAGCTGTATTTGCAGGCATTGGATGGATATTAGCCAATATACTCTGCCTCCTCCACCATATAGATGTATATGAGCTATGGACTAGTTGTATTTTCTCTTTGCTTTCCTTTGATTGTTATAACTAGGCCTGGACTTTCCAATGTGGAATTACTTATGCCACTGTATGTATGTATTTGTCAGGTACCATGTTCTGCTTACATGTCGTCAAACTGTTTGCTGTGCCCTACCAGTTGCAGCTGTTGTAGAAGTTGTGCTATTGTTTTACCCATCAATAAAAATAGTTTTAAAAAAAACATTGTTATAAAGGGAACTCTCCAGCCTGGTACATTCCAACCATTAAGTCCCTGTCCTGGGAGTGTGACAGAGTATGGAATCTGTATGAAAAACATCACTACAGTAAATATTTCCAAACTTCAAGGAGATACATAACTAGATCAAAATTTTATCAGGAAACCAAGGTAGATATTATAAATCCCAGCAGATAAATTTGCTTAAACACCTCAAGAGGCTATGGGGTAGCATAAATGAGCTCCTGGGGAACACCAAAAAATCACTGCCTAATGCTATAGCCTTTAAAGGTTCCATTGTTAGTGACAACAAATGTATGGATGAAGTATTCAATAAACATTTATCAACCTATTGGGTTATATACCAGGCATCCACACTAACCCTGCCTTGCTAGGTGATCTACCTGGTAAACACAGCTGGCCAAATTTCTATTCCAAATGGCTTACTAGGACTTACAGTATGTCTATCACTACCCATCTAGGATAACAACTGAAATGTGACTGGGCCCTGAAAACATAGACATGAAGCTCATCAGATTTGGCCTTAGGGAAGTCAAATACCTTCTGCAGCAAATATTCAACCTGTCTCTAGCCATTGGTAAAGTTCAAGATATCTAGAAAAGACTTATGTTGTCCCTGTTTTTAGGGTAGAGATGCTAACTTGCCCACCAACTACTGCTCCATCACTATCATTCCTCCTTTATCCAAAACACTGGACAACATAGTGAACAGCCAGTTTGTGGAGTTCCTTAGCTAACATGAACTCCAAGCCATAGAGTGGCATGGATTCAAAAAGAATTGCAGCACAATGACTGCTACACTGACACTGAGTCAGTGCATTGTGTGTTTGACCATGGAGTACTGGCTGCATCTACAGTATATAACTAGATCTAACTAAGGCATTGTTAACTATACTCTCATCTGTCATGAGCTTTGTGGTCTTCTTGGTGGACACAGTCAGACTGTTCAAAGACTACTTGTCCAGTAGATCCCAATCAATTAACTGAAGGATGCTCTATTGGATGACAAGCCAGTCAACACTGGAGCCCGTCAGGGCTACATATGTGGGTCCCTGCTATTTAGTTAGTTCATAAATAATCTACCTGCTGTCTGCAAACCCTCCAACATAACTCTCCGAAGATGATGCTGTCATCTTCACTAGTCACCAGAACCTGGACTGGCTAAGGATCTAGGACAACTTTATCTGGCCAGTTCACCAACAATCTTTTAGTCATGAAAGAGAGAAGAAAAATGCATGTTGTTTGGCAGTTGTAATAAGGTAGACTTCTCCTTATAATATCTACTTTGATGCGGCACTTGAGTAGGTAAAACCTTCAAATACCTTGTCCTGGTCTTTAACAGTCCTCCATCATATGCTGACCATGTGGACCGCCTATAAAAGGCAGAAATTACAAGAATTGGCATCCTATATATACACAGAAAAAACTCTTTCCAGATGTCAAAATCTCCTTGTCCAAAGCTTTGCCAAAAGCATCATTGGCTATGGTATCATAATCTATGGATCTACAAATGACTGGTGCTGCCTGTCATCGAGGCACAGGTCAGGAAGCATAGGAGAAACCCAGGAGCAGTTGTAAAATCACCAAAACTTTATTTATTGTAGCAGTAACATAAAATAAAAATAAACATGTTCAGAATAACTATGTACAGAAGCAAAATAAAATCTTTCTTGTAAAAAAAAATCCCTTGCAGCTCAGCTTAGCTGTTTTTATGTCTTTTTCAACCGCCATCGTTTGCAAGCATCCTGTTCTTTGTAAAATTCAGGAGCTGCTAAAACATTGAGTATTTGCACCAAGTAACCTCCAGCTTTTACAGTTTTTCAAATTATAAATATATACATTTCAACAGTAACACAATTTTCTAAACAGAAGTGATCCCAATATCAGTTACATTTATACGTTGATTATCATATATTTTATATTAGCAAATATAGATATGCAAGGAAGAAAGACAGCAAGAAAAAACTGAGAGACAGTGAGAGAGAAGAACTGCGTAGACTGTTCGGGTTGATCAAGTCCAAAGTCTCACAGGAAAATGTGGTTGTGCAACCAGACAGAGAAGAGAGAAAAGGAAAGAATACAGATCCTTGCATTTGCACACTTTCTCCATAATAAATGGGACAGGGTCCTATTGTACCCTGTCACATATACCCTTCTTAAGAGGGAACCTGTTTTATTAAACAGGTTTCTAAACATGTCTATTCTCTACTAAAATTTTCTACTTTCAGAAATTAAGCACATTTGCATCCATTTTTATAGTTTAGCAAAAGTACAGTTCAAACCCATACATTATTTTTTTTAACCATCAGAACCCTCAATTACTGATCCATATCTTGACAGAAAATCAGCATTGCTATTCTCTTTACCAGATTTATGAATCACACAGAATTTAAATGGCTGTAGTGCCTTGTTCCACCTTGTAATTCTGGAATTTTTATCTTTCATCTGGTTGAGCCAACAGAGAGGATTGTGATCAGTTACAAGAACAAATTCAGTTCCTAGTAATACAATGTAAGGGACCCATGGACCCCTTTGCTGCTAAACACTTTTTTTCGATAGTGGAGTACCTTTTTTCTCTGTCATGCAACGTCCTACTTATATACATAATAGGATGTTCTTTCCCATCTATATTTTGGCTTAGGACATCACCAAGGCCTACCTCAGATGCATCTGTTTGTAGCAGAAATGGTTTCTCAAAGTCTAGGCTTTTCAAAACAGGTGCTAAACATAATGCAGCCTTTAGGCTTGAAAAGCTTCATTATACTCTGGAGTCCATTTCACATTATTTGGGTGCCATTTCTTTGTGAGTTCAGTAAAGGGATTAGCTGATTCAGCAAAGTTGGGAGCAAATCTCCGATAACAACTAGCCAGCCATAAAAATTACCTGACATGTTTCTTTGTTTTAGCTACAGGACTGTTATCTACAGCTTCTATTTTAGAAACCTCTGGCTTAACTTCGCCATTTCCCAACACATAACCCAAATATCTAGTTTCCTGCATGTCCAATGCATATTTAGTAGGATTAATAGTCAGACCTGCAGTTTTGATAGCTTGGATAACTGCTAGTAGGGGTCCACGTGACTCTTCCAGTCCGGACTGTACACAACATCATCCAGGTATGCAGCACAATAACCAGTGTGAGGGATAAAATGACATCCATGTACCACTGGAATGTAGCTGGCACACCATGTAAACCAAAGGGCATGGTGGTGAACTGATAGAATCCTAGGGCGGTGAATGCAGTTTTATCTCTGGCTTCTTTAGCTAAAGGTATTTGCAAGTAACCCTTGGTGAGATCGGGGTATTGATATACTTTGCACCCCCAGTCTGTCCACCAAATCATCTATTCTGGGCATAGGGTAACTGTCAAATTCTGACACTTGATTAAGTTTCCTGAAATCAAGGCAGATTCTAACACCCCTTCTTTTTGTTAATAATTACCATAGGAGATGACCAAGCACTCCTTGATTCCTCTATGAAACCCAGTTCTTTCATTTTTGTATTTCTTAACCACATCAGCTTTTAACTGCTTTGGCAATCTGTATGACATTTGCCTAATAGGGTGAGTATTCTTTGTCATTATTACATGCTCAACCCTTTGCTCGACCTGGTACCATGGTTAAAGTAGTTTTAAATGTCTTTAGCACATTACAATGTCTGCAGTTTGTTCTGAGGTTAAGGAAACATTTACCTTACAGCATCAGCATTTACAGTTTGTTCTAGTCTGTCATAAGCTACATCAATATCTTCCTTATCAATTTCTGGTAAAACTAGCAAGGCAGTTTTTGGCATTATTTCACCCATTTCTTGAGGAGGTTAGCATGGTATATCTTCAAGGATTTTTCTTGTCAGGGTCTCAGTCTCATAGTTAACAGTGCCAGTATGTCTATAACCTTATATGACCCTTGCCACTTCATTAACAATGTGTTTTCTGTTGTGGGTAACAGTAGCAAAACCTTTACACCTGGCTCAAAATGTTTTGTTTTACCCCATGGTCATAATATACCTTCTGCTGGTTTTGAGCCTCTTCCTGATTACTATGGGCAATTTCAACATATTTTGCCTGTTTCTTTCTTGGGGCACACATATAAGAAGATATAGATTGTTTCTGAGTGGGTTTCTTCCCACATTTCCTTTATCACATCCAGTGGCCCTCTTGGCTGCCTACCATACAGCATTTCAAAAGGCAAAACCCTGTTGATGCCTATGGCACATCTTTGTAAGCAAAAAGTAGCTAAGGCAAGTAATGGTCCCAATCTTTCCTTCCCTTTACAAACCATTTTAGGGTTTGGTTAAAATGCTCAACACGACCGTCCTGTCTGAGGGTGATGGGGAGGTTCTTATGGCAGTGATACCTAGCAGTCTGTACAGCTCTGTAAGCAGTGCAGCATCAAAATTACTACCTTGATCAGTAATAATTTCTTTAGGTATGCCCACTCTGCTGAAAATTTTGGCTAGCTCTGCTGCAACTTTTGGGGCTGTAACAGTACGCATTGGAACTGCTTCTGGGTATCGAGTAGCATAGTTGCATACTACCAGGATAAATCTATTACCCTTTTACTTTTGTCTAAAGGACCAACCACATCCATTGCAATTCTCTCAAAAGGCACATCTATTAAGAGTAGGGTACCAGGGCACCTTGTCTTTTCTAGTGACTGGGGCTACTTTCTGACACTCAGCACAGGAATTACAATAGGTAACAACATCTTCATGAATTCCTGGCCAGTAAAATCTATACAGCAATCTGGCAAGGGTGCGATCCTCCCTGAGTGACCAACCATAGGATTATCATGTGCTATCTGTAACCATTCTGTTCTATACTTCTGTGGTATAACCAGTTGTTCTGTCTGTTCCTGTGTCTGAGGTTTAACCTAAACATTGTACAGCAATCCAACATGTTTTAAACACTGGTTCACCCTATTTTGGTTTTACCTCTAGCTGCTTGAAGTAACCCTGAGAGAAACGTTGTTAGTTTGCTCTGAAAGAAAATCACAATCAGTTATCAATTTAGTTTCAGTATTTTCATATTTTAACCCTTCATATCCATCAGCCATTTGTTGCCACAGTTTCTTCAGGCTTTTCTTTCTTTTCTGGATTTCAGATCTTGGAGCTGTGCTCAGACAAATCAGAATCAAAATTACTGAAAGGAAACTGTCCCTACCATCTGGAATTTTCTTTGCCTGAGCTCTTATCACCACAGCTGCTGAAACATCAGGACTTAGTCCCTCTTTGATCAATTCTAGTAAATCCTGGAAACTCATTTCCAATAATCACAGGTACAGGTAACTTTGGTACTACCCTCACTTTTATTTGGTGTGACACACCCTTAACAGTCAGAGTCACTGAGGTGGTGGGATAGTACTGAGTGTCCCCATGGATGCAGATGACACCAGTACCTGGTCCTTTGCACCATGTTTTCCCAGCATTTTAACATGCACTAGGGTCTGTCTGCTTCCTGAATCAATGAGTCCCTTTACAGTCTCATTCTCCACCTTCACATCTGTTAGGTACTTGCCCCAGCTCTGCCAAGGACAATCTGCTCCAGTTAGGGTTACCACCTTTATAAAAGCCCAAAGTGGGACATTTCTTATTGAAACATGATTTTTCACAGGACAATATGTATCTCGACTAATGCAACAGACTTGTTTTCTCTAAATAATCAGAATTAAGACTAAGTGTTGTAGTTTTTAGCTGTTTTAGTGTTTTATATCATTTTAAGGTATTTTAGTCAAGGTATTATGTTGTTTTGCAGCATTTAGAGGCAAGTCAGAAAATATTTTTATGCTATAATGTCAGGACATTTAGTATTTTCATGTTTTTTGCAGGACACAGCTGCCCAAATCAGGACTGTCCTCGAAAATAGGGACAGTGGTAACCCTAGCTCCAGTGCCACTCTCTTTATTATGGCAGTTTCTTGGAAAATGGCCTGGCTTATTACAGTTACAGCAGATAACGTCTGTTGGCAGAGATTTGTTACCCCCACCAGAGTTCTTGTCAGACTTGGAATTTAAATGGGAAAAGAGTTTCTTACCAGTGCTTGTTGTTACCTCATTGTTGTTGTGTCTGTCTGGCCATTTGGTGGGCCTCAGCCAAAGAAACAGTTTTTCCCCATTCTCTGGTCAGTTTTCCTTTACCCACAGCTGCACATCTGTAGGCAAGATGTTGATGAATTGCTCCATGGCAATGTGCTGATGATCTGTGGGATTGTTTTGCTCTCTGGTTGGATTCACTTCATCAGGAGTTCTCTGAGTCAGGTGAAGGCTTCTTGAGGATCAATCTCTGCCTGTAGGTCTCTCTGGAGATGTCATACCTTTTCAGGATTTCACTTTTCACCAGGTCATAGTTTTCTGACTGTGCAATGTCCGTACTGCTATAGGTAAGCTAGGTTTTCCCTGTTAGGTAGGGTGCCAGTCTGATTGTCCATTGCTGCTCTGGCCACTGGAAGACTGTGGCAGCTCTTTCAAAGGTTATCAGGTATTCCTCAATATCATCTAGGGACACAACAATAAGTTTAATGGCCTTTAAGTTGCTTGCATTTGTTGCTCCTCTGGATCTGTGCTGGATCCTCTGACTTCAATAGCTTGTAGGGCATCCAGCCTTCACTGCTTTTGTCTCTGTATCTCTTCTTCATCTGTTGTTTCTGTCACTGCATCTCTTCTCTCAATGCTTCTAACCATTGAATTTCTTTCTCTCTCTTCTCTGCATCTCAGTCTCTTTTTGTTGTATAGCCCACCATTTGAAAAAGTCCATCAGGCTTTCAGGTTCTGCCACTGCCTGTTCCTTTTCCATAACTTTTGCTGGCTGTACAATCTCAGAGTGGACTTCAGCTGCAGAATCCATACCTTCCTCTGTGCTTCCTGGTACTAGGTCCAGTACCCACACACAAATCTCTTGTCTTAGGTATGCATGGCTTAAATCCCACTGCTAACACTATCTGTCATTGAGGCACAGATCAGGAAGTATAGGAAAACCCAGGAACAGTTGTAAAAATCACCAAAACTTTATTTATTGTAGCAGTAACATAAAATAAAATATACCTGTTCAGAATAACTATGCACAGAAGCAAAAATAAATCTTTCTTGTAAAAAATCTCCTTACAGCTCAGCTTGGCTGTTTTTGTAAGTCTTTTCAACCCCATCCTTTCCAAGCATCCTGTTCTTTGTAAATTTCAGGAGCTGCTAGAACATTGAGAACTTTCTGAGGTCCCTACAGCAACTGCAAATGGCTCAGGCATTTGCACCCAAGTAACCTCTAGCTTTTACAGTTTTCTTAAATTATAAATATATACATTTCAAGAGTAACACAATTTTCTAAACAAAAGAAATCCCAATATCAGCTATATTTCCATACATTGATTACAATATTTTATATTAGGAGATATAGATATGCAAGGAAGAAAGACAGCAAGAGAAACTGAGAGGCAGTGAGAGACAAAGAATTGCGAGACTGTTTGGGTTGATCAAGTCCAAAGAGTCACAGGAAAATTTGGTTGTGCAACCAGACAGAGAAGAAAGAAAAGGAAATAATGCATATCCTTGCATTTACACACTTTCTCCATAACAAATGTTACAGGGTCCTATTCTACCCTGTCACATTGCCCTAGGTCAGGGGGCTACTTACAAGGCCTGTTGCTTTGTACTAGATCTGAAGGTTAATACCCATACATTGTGACCTGTAAAGAAAGTTCAGCTTGCTAAACTTCAGCTTGAGGGTTCTGTACCACACCTTGGTCACAGACAACATAGCCTTGCTTGGCTTACTCTCCTAAGGCCTGCAGGCTATTTTTCAGCTATATAGATAATATATATGCTACTACAGGCATGGCATGCCATTAGTTGCTGCTAGCTCATTGAGAACTGTGCAGGGACTACCGTCCTTCTCCCTACCAGTTTGTTAAACACTCGATTGACCTGGTGGACACAGAAAGAAGGGGTGACTCTATTATGTCATTTAAAACACAGTTGTTACTTTGCTTACTGCCTCTAATAGCAGTAAATGGTTTAAATGATCTGCATTGTTACCTGACAAAGTATTCTATGTATTCTGCACCATTGTAAAATAATCTGCCACCTGTTTATATCTTTCTATACCAAATGTAGTACATGTACTATATTATTGTTAATGGAAGTTTATCTGTCTGTATCAATTACTTTACTGTGGAATGGTTTCTACATGCATAATTGTTTGGAACCGACTCTGAGACCTTTGAAAGTAGGCACTTGCCTAAAGGTTTTTTTTTGGGGACAAAACAACTAAAACTACCTATAGTGCAATGGACTTCAGGTTAGTAAAAAATATGGGTTCATGACAAGGAGGTCTTTTCAAATCAGCCTGATAGTTTTCTTCAGCTAAGTGATGTGAATATTGGATATGGGCCCCACCATGGATTTACTCTTCTTTGAATTCAGCAAGGCATTCAACTCGGTGCTCACATCAGATTGCTGAACAAGAAGGATCATCTGGGTACAGCAAGGGAAATAGATTGGTAGGAAATTGACTGATGCAGAGGCAGAAGAGGGTTGTGATTAATGGTGTCAAACAAGGGATAGAGATTTCGCAAGTAGAGTGCCACAGGATCAGTCCTGGGTACTGTCCTCTTCAATATGTTTATCAGCAACCTTGGAGAAGAGTCTGGTACAAGATGTGTCTCTTCGCAGACGACACTAAGCTCTATGGAAGAGTAGATAATGATGAGGGAATTAAAGAGACTAGGAGTGACCTGCCAGGACTGAGAGGTGGTCTAAGATTTGGTAATTGAAATTCAACACCAAGAAGTGCACCTTGGGAACAAGAAACCCAGGTCAGAGTACTGGATGTGAGGGGTAAAGCTGAGCACTATGGCTGAGGATAGGACCTAACAGTCATTAGTGACTACCTTAAATTAGCAAGCCTGTGCAACAAGGCCTATAGTAATGCAAATAAGATGCTGGATGCATTGGAAGAGGTACTGATAATAAGAGGAAAGTGGTATTACTACCTCTTTATAGATCATTAGTGAGGCCAAACCTGGAGTACTGTGCCCAGTTCTGGAGTCCTTATCTCAGGAAGGATAAGAAAAGGCTAGAGACACTGCTACAAAGGTGACAAAGATGTTTCAGGGCCAGCAAGGCAGATTGGTTCAATGCACTGAACACGTAGTTGCTGGAGACCAGAAGAGAGGGGTGATATGACAGAGGCCTTAAGTTCCTGAATTGAATAAACATGGTGAGCCATAAGGAACTATGCAGCATGATTAACAGTTCAAGAACAGGAGGGCATGAGTGAAACTGACAAACAGGAGACTGAAGAGGCATGGGAGGAAGATTTATTTTACCTAAAGGGTATAGGAAGAGCCATGGAACAGTCTGCCAACTGAGGTGCTGAGTACCAAAACTATAAATGGGTTCAAGCATGACTTGAACAGAGTGACGAGTATAGTGGTTTCTCATTGAAGTAACAGTTGGGTAGGGAGCAGGGTTGATAGCTTTTGTTGAATACCCTGCATGGACAAACATCCCAGGGTTTGATAGGGAAAAATGGTCAGCCTGGATGGACCATTGGTCTTTTTTTCTAGTGTTCAGCCAAGATGCAACACAGTAATGCTGTAGTATATCACAAAATACTGCAGTATACTGTAGGAACAGTGTAATTTAATGGCAATTAAACCATTTTTACTGCAGTACTTTATGACATTTATTGAAAGTTACTGCATTGCATCGTTGCTGGCTCCACTGTACATTCTCATCCTTATCCTCGCTCTTAGATGCCTTTCTTACTGTATTCTTTTAGACCTTGAAAAGTGCTCCCCTTATCTCTGTCTCTCACTATCTCCCCCATGAGTGGTAGCATCTTTTAGCAGCTACCAGTACGTATAACTGTGCTTTGTTACTGGGTTTACATCAGCAAATTATGGTGTTATGTGATTTAGACTCACTGGGGCTTTAAATTATTTTGAGTTTAAAGGAGAGTGCCATGCTGGCAGTATGAGGTACAGAATTATTCTTGTGCATCAGGATTAATATGCTGCTTGAAAATGACAATGGACTTCTGTTATCTCAGGTAACATTTTTTTTTTAAGTACAATGCCACTATTAGTTATGCAGCCCGCCCAGTCTCAATGGCAGATGGAGCATGTCAAGGAATTTTTTCTCAGGCAGAATTTCAGTCTATGTTGAGAATTTGGCATTTTATTGAGTGTCTTTGTTTTCTGTATGGGTAGAATGAAAACTTATTGTACAGGATGAAATTTCGTCTACAGGAACTAAAAGTCACCTTTCAAATAATTTCCATCAGGGAATGAATCAGCCAGTCACATGCTCACAAAATATATTACAATCCAACCAACATATTTTTTCTTAAACCACCTAATACCCATCAAAGAGACATTGATATTAGCTTTGTCCCCCAGCACAGGATGTGTATACTGGCAGAGAGAGACATTTACGGTGTCAAACCAGAATGCATTTGGTAGCAACTCAGACTCCAAATGCCATTGAAGAGGGCATGTGGTGATGTAGTAAAAAATCTAGTTGCATTAACAGTAACACAGGAAACTATAGCACATAGTCTAAAGTTGTATTTAGCACTACTAGAGAGTGTGAATACAATAGGGTACATTACTTGGTGCAAAGAATGCTTTTTTAACTTCTTACCTTGATCACTGACCTCAGGTACACAGAAACAGTACTCAGCATGTATTTCTGTGGCATGTACAGTATTTTGTGCCGGCAGTCTTGAAACAGGCTTCAGCTCAAGGGCCTTTCTGGTTATCAATAATTTAACAAACAAACAAGTAAGTCTGGTATTACTGTGCACTAATACTGAGAAGTTAAGAGTAGCTTTATATTTCTTCTTTAACTTCCCCCCACACACACACATGCACACACACTCACATACACATCATCACCACCACCACTGAAAAGATCTGTTACCCATGCACATGTTTAAACACAGCAAGCAGAGAGAGAGCAGTTAAGAATATTGATAGGTTTTGCACTCTTAGATAAACCCACTGGGCAGCGGGGATACCAGTGAAAATGATTATACCCGAGTACCTTACAACAGGAACTAAGTAGCAAAAATGAATCCTTGGGAGGATGTGATTTAGGCTGAGTGCACCCATCACTGTTGTGAATGCAATAGCTGTATTTTGTAACTGGTTACCTCAAGATAAATGAAGTTTTAAATGAGAGTACTGACATATATTCGTGCACGGAGTTTCACTAGTAACATACACTTCATACATACAGTATATCTGAACTTAGTCTCCAATAGAGAGGTATACTGATAAATGATAGAGTAAAGTGGTGTGTTACTTAAGAACAATATTTAAAATTTTATTATGATTGTGTATTGCATTCAGGACTTATGGTTCAGGGATGACATTCTCAGTAAGAGTAGTAAGGCAGTGTATCCAAGCATTGTACTGGATAACAGAAACAAAAAGGTTATTATTTTGAAGATTTGGTTTTCAGTGTTAATTTTGTATGTACTACTTGTAGGATCACTATTTCCTGAGGAAGCCCTTATGAGTGAAACATTGTACTAAATTTGGTGAGTGGGTAGTTGATTCAGTCTCGACACATCAGCTATTTCTGTTCAGAATCAGCATCAGGCCTCTATTTTTTCTCCCATGGGAGAAGAGGGACTACCTGGACCACTGGGCTTGCATTTGACAGCTGCAGAAATTTAGGGCAGTACAAAATAAATCAGTACTGCACTATTATCTAGAATATATTAATACAGTGCCAATCTACAGAGACTGACAATGCAAAACATAATATGAATGACACTGTATGCATCAGTGGCTCACTGAAGCATAGAAAATGGAATTTATTGGCAGATAAGGATCACTGGCCCACCTAGTCTGTCCTTCTTTTCCTGCCTATTCTGCCATTGCAGACCCTATCTGGTGCCAGACCACCTCTCACTCCTGCTTCACCTAGTCTGTCCTTCTTTTTCCTGCCTATTCTGCCATTGCAGACCCTATCTGGTGCCAGGCCACCTCTCACTCTTGCTTTCATACCAGTTTTCCTTCATACATACTGTATCCCATGCATGTTTGAAGCCCACCACTTTTCGCTCCCACTACCCTCCTAGAAGATTGTGCCAGGCATCTAGCACCTTCTTTGTCAAGAAATACTTCCTCACATCCCTCCTAAACTACCCCATAGCAGTATTGCATGCCCCTAGTTCTTGTACACCTTTTCTGAGAAATGTGTCCTTCAAGTACTTTACTAACACTCTTGAGGTATCAAAAGGTCTCTAGTATGTGTCCCCATCCTTCCACTCTTTCAGTGTGCACGTTTAGATCCCTCAGCCTCTCATAGGATATATGGTGCAGTACCTGCAACATTTTTTGCCCTTCTCTGGATGGCCTCTACCTTGTCCATGTCCTTCCTAAGGTGTGGTCTCCAGAACTGGACACAGTACTCGAGGTGTGGTTTCACCAGTGACCATACAGTGGCAACACCACCTCCTCTTTCTGCTGGTGGTACCCTCTCTATGCACCTGAGCATCCCCCTGACTTTTCTTACTGCTTTGTCACATTACCTTGCCACTATAAGGTCATCTGTTATGATTACACCTAGGTCCCTTTCCTGTTTAGTGACGATCAATACCATCCATTCTATAATCTGCCTCTGTGTTTCTGCACCCAAGGTACATGATTTTGCACTGAAACCCAGATGCCATACACTGACCATTCCTCATGCTTTTTCAGGTCTCTATTCATTCTCTCCACCCTCCAGAGTGCCCACCCTATTGCAGATCTTGCTGTCATCTGCAAAGAGACACAACTTCCTTCCTAGTTCTTCTGCAATGTCACTTATAAAGACATTAAGAGGACTGACTCAGTACTGAGCCCTGAGAAACACCGCTGGTCACTCTCCTTCCCTCAAGTCAGAGCCATTAACCACCACCCTTGTGTCCTGTTATTACTTACGCAGTGTATCACCATGGTTCCCACCCACAAACATCCCAGTTTTTATGTTTGCTTGTGCACATGCACAAGAAACATTTCATCACAGCTAGAGGAAGCAGGGTTTTGGAGGTGCGGCACTGTGGAGGCCAATGTTCCCAGTGCCTTTTGAAGCTTGACCCACTTTACCAATGTGGTGGCACGCTGCTACTGATACTCATTCAGCCAGCATGCCACCACCTTGAAAAGAATCTGTCGCTGCAATGAGGGAGTGAGCCATCATTGCAGGGTGGTACCTGCCGCCTGCATGCCTCTGTTCATTTGCAGACGGGAAGCCCACTCCCCATCGGCATACTAACCCTCATCCCCATTTGTTGTGTGCCCAGGGGTGCCCAACTTCTCGACATCATGTATCCCCCAACAGTCTTTCTTTGCCAATGGGGCCCCAATTCCCATCAGCTTCAGTCCCCACTTCCCAGTTCAATTTGCCGACAGAGCCTCCCTTTTGACATAATGTCCCCAGTTGTTCATGCTGAGGAGGTGCCCAATCCCCTCAGCTCTACTCCCCCATGGTATGTGCTGATGGGGTGCCCAGTCCCTGTCGGCTACAACCCCACCAAAACACTCAGGTGGCATGCTGGGAGCCCACCTCCAACATGCCAAATGTCCCTGAAAAAACAAACATCCGCAATGTTTTTTAAGCCTGTCCTCATTGATTTTGGTGGCCCCACCCCAACTCGCTCCCACTCGCTGAGCACCCAGCTTCCCACAGTCCCCCTCACCCCATACTTACCTCCAGAGCTCAGCACGATGATTTTCAGTGGACCGGGAACATGTCTGCACTCTTCAAAGTCGATCACAACTGAAGAAATACAGGTAAGCTGTATAATGGCATAAATAATTTTTTCCAACTTTGGTGTATATCTCAGGCACTTTTGGGAATTTTGGCACCACATTTTCAACGTGGGTTATTGGGACCCCTCCTCATGAATTCAACTACTGTCATAGCATTATTTGGTCCCGGAAGGTGAATTTGTGGTCACCGCAAAGAATCACCTTTTGAGATTGATTAATGAAATGACAGTGCCAGTGTTCATGAGGTGGGCTTCTATTTTGCAAATTTGGTGGACAAAAACAAAAAATGACTGTTTTACTAGTGCATTGCACAATTTCACGCATGCTTGTGCCTTTCGCGAATTTGCAATATTTTCACTCCAGATTTTCAACATTGGCATTTTTCCACACCTCCTTATGTCATTTTTCATATCCTGACTGAAATTTGTTTTCCCACTGCTGACACAGAATAGTGTGGTCATTGTGGGAAATCAGTGTTTGGGACATTAAAAAATCACAGTGACACTATTCATGAGCAGCGGTCCCAAAATGCCTATGTTGAAAATTTGATGATGAAAGTCCATAAAATGGCTGTGTTATGATGCATTGAGCAGTTTCTTGCATGCTCATAACTTCTAAATTTGTAATATTTTCACCCAGATTTCAACATTGGCATTTTTCCACACCTCCTTATGAATAGTACAGCTGTAATTTTCACATCCTGGCCAAAATGTGTTTTAGTACTTCCAGTGCAGAATAGTGTGGTTGCTGTGGAAATCAGTGTTCAGGACACATTAAGAAAATCATAGTGGCACTGTTCATGAGTAACGGACCTAAAATGCCTATGTTGAAAATTTGGTGACAAAAGTCCATGAAATGACTGTGTTACAAGTGTGTTGCACAGTTTCCATGTATATGCAGAAGTGCGAAATTTGTAATATTTTCAGTCCAGATTTTCAACATTGACATTTTGCCACACCTCCTAATGAACAGTACAGCTGTCATTTTCATATCCTGCCCAAAATATGCTTTTGCACATCTGGCGACAATGGCACAGTTGCTGTGGGAAATTAATGTTTCTGACAGATTAAGAAGATCACAGTGACAGAGTTCATGGGCAGAGGTCACAAAATGTCTATGTTGAAAATCTGGTGAAATAATTCCATTGAATGACTGCGTGTATAAGCATGTGTTGCGCAGTTTCCATGTACACTGGAACTTCCAGCATTTTTAATATTTTCACTACAGATTTTCAACATTGCCATCTATTCACACCTCCTATGGATGGTACAGCTGTCATTATTCACATACTGCCTGATCTGTGTTTTCGCACATCTGGTGCAGAATGGCAGTTGCTGTGGGAAGTCAAGTTTGGGACACATTAACAACAAGCATTTGTCAATCCCAATGTTTGCTTACTGGCATTGGCAGTGGTAGTGTAGAAGTTACAGAGCTGCGTAATAGGAATGGCAGTGAAGTATTGAACTGAAGCCAACCCCACCACCACCCTGCAGAGAGTGACAGGCATTGGGATGTGCCTTTGGGTCATCAGACATAACAGCCACGCCATTTCACCACACCCCACCCTGCAGACACTGACAAGTGTCACGGTGTGCCTGGGGTCTTTGGCCCTATGAACCCCATTCCATCAGGAAATATGGTGAGATGGGTGTGGTATAGGAGAATGGGTGAACTTTGAAATAAAGAGTCCAAGGCATACCTCGATGCCTCTCACTGGCTGCAGGGTGTGGAATGGTATGAGCATTGCAGGCAAGAATCCAAGTCACATCCCTGATGCCTGTCATCTCTATGGGATTGGGCGTTATGGTTGGAAACCATAATACCTCAGGCATTTGTTGGTATTTTCACTCCAAATGTTCAACATGTTTTTTTGTTACCCCACCTCATGAACAGTGGCAATATCAGTTTGTTAGCCGAAAGCTGCTTATGACAGCGACTACGGCATTTAGCACCACAGGTGCAAACAGATTCGAACAGGATGTAAAAATGACAGCTGTACTGTGCATGGGGAGGTGTAAAAATGGCAATGTTGCAAATCTGTAGTGAAAATATTAAAAACTGGTGAAGTCACGGAGCGCATAGAAACTGTGCAACACAGACTCGTAATGTAATTAGTTTGGGGATTTTACAGCAGATTGTCAACAGAGGCATTTTGGGACCTCCGATCATGAACAGTGTCACTGTGATTTTCTTTATCTGTCCTGAACAATGATTTCTCACTGTGACCACGCATCTCTGCGCTGAAAGTGTGAAAACACATTTCGCCATGTTGTGAAAAATGACAGCTGTACTGTTCATAAGGAAGTGTGGAAAATGCCACTGGTGAAAATCTGGACTGAAAATATTACAAATTCATGAACTTACGAGGGTGCGTGGAAACTGCGTAATGCTCACCGTAACACAGTCATTTTATGGATCTTTGTCAGCAATTTTCAACATAGCCATTTTAAGACCTCTGCTCATGGACAGTGTAACTGTGATTTTCTTAATCTGTCCCAAACATTGCTTTCGCACTCTGACTGCACCATTGTGCACTACATGTGCGAAAACATATTTTGGGTGACATGTGAAAATGGCAGCTGTACTGTTCTTAAGGAAGTGTTATAAAATGGCAATAAGTTGAAAATCTGGAGGAAAATATTGAAATTAGTAAACTCAAGCTTCATGAGGAACCGCGGCAACGCATGCTCGTAAAATAGTCATATTTAGATTTTTTTCACCAATTTTCAACATAGCCATTTTAAGATGTCTGCTCATGAACAGTGTCACTGTGATTTTCTTAATGTGTCCCATACATTGATTTCAAGACACCGACTGCGCCATTGTGCGCTATATGGCGGAAACACATTTTGGGTGAGATGAAAATGACAGCTATACTACTCAAAAGAAGATGTGGTAAAATGACAATGTTGAAAATCTGGAGTGAAAATATTGAAAATTGTGGATCCTATGAGCGCATGTAGGAACTGCGTAACGCACGCTGGTGTGTAAAACAGTAATTTTTGAAATTTTTCACCAAATTTTCAACATAGCCATTTTAAGACCTCTGCTCATGAACAGTGTCACTGTGATTTTCTTAATTTGTTCCAGACATTGATTTCGCAGACACCAACCGCGCCATTGTGCGCTACATGGGTGGAAACACGCTTTGGGTGAGATGTGAAAATGACAGCTGTACTGCTCATAAGAAGATGTGGTAAATGGCAATGTTGAAAATCTGGAGTGAAAATATTGAAAATTCGTGAACTTATGGCGTGCGTGGGAACTGCACAATGCACGCTGGTAAAACAGTCAATTTTGGAATTTTTCCACCAAATTTTCAAAATAGGCTTTGAGAGCCCACCTTATGAACGTTGGCAGTGTCATTTCATTAATCGGCCTGAAAGGTGATTTCAATCAGTGATCATGAAATCACCCTTCGGGCCCGAATAACGCCATGACAGTGATATCATTCATGAGAAAGGGTCCCAAAACCCCATGTTGAAAATTTGGTGCAAACATTCCAAAAATGCCTGAGATATGCAACAAAGTTGAAAAACCCTATCTATCCCATTATACAGCTTACCGGTATTTCAGTTCCGCAGTCGGCTTTGAAGAGTGCAGACGTGTTCCTGGTCCACCAAGATCGCCGCACCGAGGTCCGGAGGTAAGTATGGGGTGGGGTGGTGTGTGGGGAGGCAGGGTGCGAGTGGGTGGGTGTGGTTGTGGGAGGGGCAGGGAGAAGCGCCGAGGACAGTTTTAATTTTCAGTTTTTGTTATTAAAATGGCCAGGCGGGGCGTTTGCCACGCGGGGTGCTCCCAGCGTGGCACAAGGATGGCTGGTTGGGGGCGATGGAGCCGACGGGGATTGGGCACCCTGTTGCCATAAGCATCAGTTGCCATGCTGGGCTGGCCCCAGCATGGCACCCTGTACTCGGGAGGACAGTGGAGCTGACGGGGATTGGGCACCGCGTCGGTTATACGGACTTGCCACGTTGGGTGGGCACCCAGTGTGCAAGGAAGGCTTTGGGGATAGCGCACACAGCTGACGGGGATTGGGCACCCTGCTGGCTATACAGCGTGGGGGGGCAGTCGCAGTATGCGTATGTGTTTGTGTGTGTGTGTGTGTGTAGGGGAGTTGCGATGAGCAGGCGATATCTGATCGCTGCTCACTGGAAGCATAGCTCCCCTTCAACTCCCTACTGCATTTTGGAGCTGTCATAGACAGCTCCAGCATCATTGGCAGACTGGGCGCCACCACACACACACACTGACTGAATTGGAAGAGGGGGACACACCCAAAACTCGGATGATGGCATCTATGTTTCTTGCACATCGCAAGCAAACATAAAAATCACACTGTTACTGTTCATGAGAAGAGATCCCAAATTCTTTCATGAGGTGGGGGTCACAAAAGGCCATGCTGAAAATTTGTAGTGCAAATACCAACACACACCCTGGGTGTTAGAGTTTCTAACCATAACGCCCCACTCTGTACAAACTGACAGGCATCAGGGTGTAACTTTGGATCACCAGCTATAATGCTCATGCCATCCCACCCCACCCTGAAGCCAGTGACAGGCATTGAGGTGTGCCTTGCACTCTTCAGCCCCAGACTTCACCCCATTCTCCTGTACTGCACCCATTTCTGCGTATGTCCTTATGAAATGGGTGACTGTGAAGCCAAACACCCCAAGGCACACCTCAACACTTGCTGGTGTTTACAGGATAGGGTGAGGTGAAATGCCGAGCATTATTGGCAACGATCCACAGGCACACCCAATGACTGTCCATCTCTGCAGGGTGGAGGTGGGATTTATGCGAGTTTAATACTTCACTACCACTCCTATTCTACATCTGTCTAACTCCTGCACATCCAATACTAATGTCAGTAAGCAAAGATTCAGCATTGACAAATGCTTGTTTTTATAAGCCTCCTATGTGGCATGGTGTCAAAGGCCTTGCTGAAGTTTAAGTAGGTCACATCCACTGCTCACCCGATCTATTTTTCTGGTTACTAAGTCAAAGTAATCTATCATGTTTGTCTGACATGACCTCCCTCATGTGAATCCGTGCTGCCTTGAGTTCTGTAACCTGCGGATGCAAGGTAATCTACTAGTCTTTTCTTTAAGTGACTCCACTAGTTTCCCCCATCATCATGTCAGACTGACTGTCCTACAGTTGCCAACCTTTCTCTGCTGCCACTCTTATGGAGCAGGACTACATCTGCCCTTCTGAAGTCCTCTGGGACAACCTCTGTATCTAGAGAGTTATTGAATAGGGCTGTCAGAGGTGCAGCTGGTACCTTCCTGAGCTCCGTCAGTACCCTTCGATGTTCCCCATCTGGCTCCATAGCCTTGTCCGCTCTCAGATTCTCAAGTCTATTCAGGACTCTTTCCTCTTCAAATGGACTTGTGTCTACTTTCCTCCCTCCAGTGGTTCTGGAACCTATATGGCCTATCCTTCCTCTTCCACTGTGAAAACAGAACAGAAGTATTTGTTCAGGATTTCTGCTTTTTCCAGATCATCCTCTGCACAGTCTCCATCTACACCCCTCAGCCTGAGGGGTGCTCAGTCTCCTTTTCTGAGATCCTGCTGGTGCCTAGAGTCAGTGTGGGTAACAGACAGAAAATTAGAGATGTTAACGAATGGCTCAGATCATGGTGTGTGCCGGCAGGTATGGATTAGTGGGGTCTTGGTTGCAATTTGGGAGGACAAGGACTGTGTGTAGGGACAGGCTCTGCCTGAATTTGGGAGGGAAAGAGGTTTTAAAGCTAAACTGACCTAATTCATTGAGTCTAGGTGGGGTTAAACTTGTGAGGGTGGTTGGGGCTAGAGGCCAATGCATGTCTTCCCCTGAGGTAGGTAGGGGTGCCCAATGGGGCACCAGACTGTGCAAAGTGTGCAGAGGCTGGCAGGCATCTGGGGTGTCTGAGGTTGAGGGGACAGGTGAGGGCAGGGGTGGGATGGAGGGTGGTTCTGACGAACTCCAGGAGCATGGGCAATAAGATGCCCAAACTTCAGGCATTGCTGACTAATGGGGAGGTGGACACATGGCAGTCACTGACACATGGGTCACGCCATGGCATAACTGGGACCTAAACCTGGAAGGGTACTCTGTGTTCAGGGAAGGATAGAACTGTGGGCAGGGGAGGTGGGGTAGCACTCATCATTAGGAATGGCATAGATGTATGCAGGGTGGAGGGATCTGAGGAGCCAGTAGAGGCATTATGGGTTACCTTGCAGCCACCTGGGGTTAGAGAGGGTGAAGTTATGGGTGGTTTATAGGCCATCCATGCAGGCAGATGATCTGGAGGAAGGTCTGGTGGAGAATCTCAGGAGCACTGTGGTCAGGGGAGGAAGAACGGTGGTGGTGGGTGACTTTAACTTACCAGCGGCTGATTGGGGATCTATGTAATCCTCATCAACCAGGGAGCAGCGCCTGCTGAACATCTTCCAGGATGCAACCTGTCCCAACTGATGGCTGACCTAACAAGGGATGGTCACATTCTGGATGTGGTCCTACCAGACTGCAGTCTGGTCAAGAACTTAGAGGTAAGTGACCTCCGGCAGGGAGTGACCATGCCACAGTGTGGTTTTCCCTGACCTTGGGGCAGAAGAAAATCGTACTAAAACAGTAGCAATTGACATCAGAGGTGCAGACTTCAAGGGTATGGAGGGGATCCTCAGGGGACATTTAGAGGGCATCTGACCGGGCATGGACACAGACAGCAAGTGGGAAGTTATTAAAGAGGGGTCCTGGAAGCTACTAGGGCCTGCACAAAGGTCATATGCAAGTCTGGGGAGCCAGAAAACTGTGCTGGTGGACCAGGGAGGTCCAGGAAGTGGTGAGGGAGAAGAGGGCTGCTTACAGACGATACAAGTGAACGCGTGGAGTTATGGACAGGGAGGTATGATAACATATCCAAAAGGTAACCAGGGTAGTGAGATCAGCCAAGGCGAGGTGGAACTGAAGTTGGCTCAGGGATCGGGGAGGTGATAAAGGTTCTTTTGATATATCAGGAAAGGAGGAAAGTGAAGGGCAGATTAGCAGACTGAGGTCAGGGAGTTTGTGGGCTGAGGAGGCTGGTGAGCAGACTGTGGTACTAAATGATTACTTTGCCTCGGTCTACACTAGAGATGATGGTGGATAGCAGATAATGGGAGGAAGGGTTCAGATTTGAAGAAGGAGGAGGTCACGGATGGTGAAATTCCTGTTGGTAGGGTGTGGAAGCCCTCAGGGCCCTGAAAACAGATAAACCACTTGGTCCAGATGGCTTGCATCATAGGGGTGCTAAAGAAAATGGCAGATGTCCTGACTTCACCCTGGTGGAGCTTTTAACTCCTCCCTTCAGACGGGATGGGTGCCTCAGGATCTGAGGATGGCTCACGTTGCCCATCCACAAAGGAGGGCCACGGAGGAGCCAGGCAACTACAGGCCTGTCAGCCTAATGTCCATGGTGGATAAAATGATGGAGTTCATATTGAAGGAGAGACTGGATGAGTTTCTGGAGGCAGGGGACCACTTTGATGATCACTAGCATGGCTCTGTGCATGGCAGATCATGTCAGACAAACCTTGTGGAGTTCTGTGATTGGGTGACAAAGGCACTGGACTAGGGCAGGATGGTAGATATCTTCTTCCTCGACTTCAGCAAGGCATTTGATTCAGTGCCACATCCTGGGCTGCTGGATAAGCTGGGGAGAATGGGGTAGGGTAGAAGTTGGTTAGGTGGATAGGAAACTGGCTAACTGGGCAGTTGCAGAGTGTTGGTGGTGGGTGGTCTCCTTTCCTAGGAGGGTCATCAGTGGGGTACCACAAGTGTTGGTGCTGGGTCCACCCTGTTTAATGCTTACATCTCAGACATCAGAAGTGGTATCAGGTGTAAGATGAGCCTCTTTGCCGATGACTCAAAGCTGGTGGTGGTGGTGGATGGGGTGGAGAGCAGAAGAGCCCTTCAAGAGGACTTGGAGACTCTGAGGAGTGGTCTGCACCTGGAGACTGAAGTTTAATGCTAAGAAATGTAGGGTTCCCCACTTGGGGCTTAGAAAAGCATCTCAAGAATACTTTCTGGGAGGGAGAAACTGCAGGTTTTGAATGGGAGAAGGACCTTGGGGTGGTGATGGATGACAAAATTAATAACTCTGAACAGTGCAGGAGGGCTGCAGCCAAAGCAAATAAAATGCTGAGATGCATTGCAGGAGGGATAACTTCCAGAAAACGGGAGGTGATTCTCCTCTGTATAACTGCCTGGTTGGACCCACCTTGAATACTGTGTACAGTTTTGGCAACCACACTTGATAAAGGACATTACACTCTTGAAAGAGTCCAGAGGAGGGTGACCAGGATGATACAGGGGTTGGGAAAAGACCTATGAGGAGAGACTTAGGAGCTCAACTTGTACTCCCTGGAGGAGAGGAGGCACAGTGGAGATATGATTGAGGTCTTTAAATATCTAAAGGTGGTAAATAGTGCATGCCCTGATAGGATTTTCCAGTTGAGGGAGGCATGTGTCACCACGGGCATCACTTGAGGCTGGTAGGTGGGATGCTCAGTGTGGAAACTAGAGGCGTTATTTCACAGAGAAGGTGGTGAAGCCTTGGATTGCACTGCCTGTGGAACTGGTGGAACTGAATACTGCAGAGGGCTTCAAAAGGCTAGGACAGGTATAGGGGAAGATTAAACTGAGTAATGCAATACCTGGAGATGCACCCCTGATGGGGTTGGGGGCAGTAAATGATGCATCTACCAGGTGCTGATTCTCTAGCAGACTCGATAGACCTTTGGGCCTACTCTGCTGGCATCGTAGTATGTTATTATATTAGCCTCATAGTTCCTCCCTTGTCTTTTTTTTTTCACTTATATACCTAAAAAGGTCTTCTCCCTTTGTTATCCCTCTGGCTATTCTTTCCTCAGTTTGTGTCATAGTGCTTTCACTGTCTTCCTCTTCCCTCTGTTTTAGCTGATACACCTCTCTGTCCTCTTCCTGTACATCTCCTTGCATCTCCTAAACACTGCCCTTTTGCCCTTACCCTTGCCATCACCTCTCTTGAGAACCATATTGGTGTCTTTTTCCTTCTGATTTTGCTCACCTCTTTGTGCAGAGCTTTGTTGCCTTCACTGTTCCATCTTTTAAACCGGTGACTGTTCCTCCTGCCCAGCAAGGTAATCTCTCCTGCCAGGGCGTCTCTGAGGCATTATCCTATTTTTGAAAAGATCTGCTCTTCTGAAGTCTGGGACTTTTGTCCTTGGGTGGTTCAACTGCTGTCCTAAACTGCACTGTCCGATGATCACTGGCTCCCCAGGTGGCATCACACCCTGATGTCCACAACACTGTCCCTGTTCATAAGCACAAGGTTCAGTATTACCACATCACAAGTGGGTTCCTTCACTAGCTGCCACAGAAACACCCACTACAGGGAGTTTAGGATGACCCTGCTTCTAGCTGAGGCCATGGCCGGGAGGCTCCAATCAATATCTGGGAGACTGAAGTCCCACGTGAGCAGTACCTCTTCCTTATTTACCATCTTGTTAATGGCTTTCCCATATTTCCTTGTCTAGATCCTCCCACTGTGCTGGAATTCTGAAAATCACCCCAGACTGAATGGAGGCCCGACTGCTCTGTCCAGGGTGATCCAAAGTACCTCTCAAGCCCATCCGCATTCCCATTACATTTCTGTTGTCTTTCTCTGAGTGATCTTGCTGCATCAGATTGGACAGTCCTCCACACCACCTCTGATATTTATGTTGCCCTCTCCATGTTCCACTCCAAATTTTTTTTTTTTTTTTTGGTAAACAGATAAGGCCCACTAGGCACAAGTGCCTGCTTTCAGGAGTGACCGACGAGCACTGTATGCGGTTAAGTGACTTGCTCAGTCACACAGTATGCAAGTGGAGGTTGGGAATAAAACCTAGGTCTGCTGGATGTACCAAGCTTATTTAAAGCTCATTCACAGCTCATTAGTCTAACCACTAGTCTATACTGCCAGCCCATATATTCTACTCAATCTGGGACAACCACACCCCACCAAAAATCCAAGGTCAAATCTCAGCATCACCCTGGATTACCCTGAAACTATTGATCAGTGCAAATCCGTGGCCTCACCCGATCTTGCTACAAATTATATTGTTCCCTTCCTGACCTTCTCAGGTATAGGTCTAGCAGGAACTCCTGCACGGGCTGTTAGGACTGTGAAATCGTATTACTCAAGGCCAACCTTCAGAATAACCTTAACAACCCTTCAAAATTCTGGAAGGTAATTCAGGCCGTTCTTGACCCTCCCACACAATTTGGCCCTTCTGTTCTTCTGAATTATTATTCACCTGTATCTGACCCTTCCTCTTTTGCTTCTCACTTTGAGTTCTTCAACAGTTGTACTCTTCCTTCATCTCCCTGACTGTCACAACTCCATCATGCCATGTTCCTTCTTCCTCCCTCCCTTCCCAGGGCTTCCTCTTCTCTGCTGTTATCACACAGGAGGTTCTGATTATGATTTACTGCCTGAATTTGAGTACATCTAGCCTTGACAGACTTGATCCCAGACTTCTTCATATCTCTGCTTCTTCAATTGCATCTCCTTTAACTCACCTTTTCAACCTCTCCTTCTCCCTCAGTGCAGTCCCACAGTCCGGGAAGTTGGCTAAGTTATACCACACCACAAAGCAGGGGATCCTTCCTCCTCCAGTAACTATCAGCCTATCTCCCCTTCCCTCTCTTGCTAAACTGCAAGAGAAGCTTGCCTCAGTAGATTATCTGACTTTCTCCTCCTCTTATTTCCTCTCCCATTCCAGTCTGGTTTCAGGAAGGATCACTCCACCATCTCCTCCCTGCTGCCTGTAACTGATTACATCCCTCTGGGTCACATCACAGCAGCCATCTACATCGACCTGGCTAAGGCCTTTGACTCAGTGTCTCACCTCTCCTCCTCTATAAGCTGGGTTCTGCTGGCCTCTCAGCTGCTGTTGTTTCCATTCTTACCTCTCGTGCTGTCTACAGCCAGTGTAGGTTATTAGTTCCCTGTTATCTCCTCTTCCCATCCTGGCGGGGTCCCACAAGACTCCATCCTGGGTCCCATAGTCTTTGCTATCTTCCTCAATGACCTCCCTTCATCCTGTGTCACCTCACATATTCATGCGTATGCAGATGAGACAGTCATCTACACTTCTGGTCCCTCCACCTCAGACGTAGAATATCTGTTACAACAAGATTTCCACAACATTTTACATTGGTTCCACTCAAGCCAGATTTGGGTTAATACTAAAAAGATTGTGTCAGTGACCTTTAGCACCAGCCAAGAACTGGCCAGACTACCATCAGTTCCCATCTTCCTCCACCTTGGATGGTTCCTCACCTCAAAGTGGTTTCTTCTTTCAAGTACATCTGTATGTGGCTTCATAGCAAGCTTGACTTCATTGCCCACATCAATGCCATCCACACAAAGAGCCTACCAAAACTTGGTGCTTTGTACCAAAATAAAGATTGTCTTTCCATCAAGTTTGCTGAGAGCTTGTTATCAAAATGGTGCTCCCAGTTTTGGACTGTGCAGATGCGGTCTATGATTCTGCCCTCAACTTCCCTGACCAGACTATAACTCATTCTGTTGCTTTGCAACCAACTCCTTTCTCAAACCCATCACTGCTCACTTTACACATCACTGTCCTTTCTTCCTATACCATCCTGTCACCAGATACACTGTGCCTCCTTTGTATCTAAATTATGGTTTTGGTCCTTTCCTCCTACATCTCATCACTCCGCTACATTGTGTCCTCTGCTTCTAGCTCCGTCCGCTCCAGGGACCATTGCATTTTGCTTTGCTGTGTACCCATACCTTGGCTTGCCAAGCAGTATTTATTTTTATTTATTTATTAATTGAATTGGAATTACAAACCTTTGAGGAAGAGACTTTTTGCAAAGGCTCCATGTCAGGAAGGTATAGTAAGGAGTACAAAATAATGACAATCATCAATGTTAAAATAAAACAGAATGGGGTATGCCAGATAAAACTATCCAGGTCAGATAAATACATTATACATTATATGAGTAATCAGTACAAGCAAGGAACAAAATAAAGTCAGGTAATATAGTACTAGTTAGAGCTAGGACAAGGAGGGACTAGTAGGTTTGGAGAGGATACTGTGGAGACTCAGAAGCATGAGAGGAAGAGGAGGATGTGAGGAGTAAGGAGGTGAGAGCCAAGGAGAGAAGCTGCATGACTAGCGAAATGGAAATAGGGTAGGGAGGGACAGGTTAAAAGCAATCACAGGTGCTGGAGAAGTGATTTGTTCCCAAAGAAGAGATTTGAAAGGGCTAAATTTGGATACGGCTGAGGTAGCAGCAAGGAGGGAGTTTAGCCAAAGGGGGGCCCTAAACTGAGCACACACTGTCCAATGGAGGTCCTACAGTGGGAACCTGAAAGAAGGCCATGGAGGAGCTTCTAGTGGCCTTATGTAGATTAAAGGACATTTAGGAGCCCTGGTGGGGGGTTAAGGCCTATTAGATTGTTTTGGCAAGCAGACAGGTTTGATATTTTAGCCTGCCATCAAATGCAACCAATTAGAAAGACTATAGAGGTCACAAGTATGGGTGCACCTAGCACAACCTGTGACAAGATGACAGGCTTTGTTCAGTGACACTTTAATCCTATGGAGGGCAGTATGGTCAGCAGCACCATAGATGGTAATCTCATAGTCCACTAGGGAGAGGAGAAGGAAGAGACAGCAAGGCAAAGTGCTTTGGAGGGCAGGCAGTGTCTATGGCAGTATAGGAGCCTTATTCTGCTGTTTATAGCAGAGCTAAGTAGAAGGATGTGTTCATGGAAGTTAAGGGCTGAGTTGAGGGTGATTCTGAGATATTTAAAGGAATTTACTTGTTCCAGGCAGGAGTTATGAGAGTTGTGGATTTGCAGAGGTGTACCATGATATTTATCCGGTGGGGAGAAGACCATGAACTTAGTTTTTTGTAGTTAAGTACATGTTTATGGTCAGAGAACAAGGTTTCCACTTCATAGAAAAAATTTGGGAGTGCAAGTTGGAGAGGTGTGTGATCAGGATGGCTGCTAAAGAGAACAGCATTGTCAGCATAGAGTAGAGGTTTTCCAGAGCAGGCCTTGGGAAGAGAGTTCAAGAACAAGCTGAAAAGTAGGTGTCCAAGGACAGAGCCTTGGGAGACCCCTGACCTCACAGGGAGGCTGGGGAGAGAGTGTTGATATACGAACTTGCTGGGACTTGCTCCGTAAGTAGTTGGAAAACCAAGAAGAGGCATCTATTTGCCTATCGTCTCCTCACTTTTGGGGACCAGCTCCTCTTCCCTCCTACCTCTCATAGTCTCTTCATTGTGATGGTAGAACAACCCACAAAAGACAGGGCTATCCTAGATCAAGTACTGACTAATGGGAAAAGGATCGTAGATCTCCAGGTAGAGGTCACCTGGGGAAGTGACCATCACAAGGTATGGTTCAATTTGGCCACTAGAACTAAATCATCCCATTCCAAGGCAAAAATATGGGACTTCAGAGGAGCTGACTTTGATAAGATGGCCAACAGAGTTAAGCTAGGCCTGGCAAGAAGTAGCACAGGTGAGGGAGAACAGGCAAAGTGGGCAAGCATTAAGATGCAATACTTGAAGCAACATCCCATTGTGTTAGATAGAAAGCAAGAGCAAAAGAAGAAGGAAGCTACTTTGGTTCTCAAGAACAGTAGCAGAAAAGGTCAGAGCCAAAAGGCTGGCCTTCAGGAATGTAAGGAAGTGCAGCGGGACGAAGATAGGGAGAATACCAAACTTCCTAAGGGAAGCAGGAAAGGCAGAAAGGCAGGCAAAGGCCCAAACTGAGAAAACACTAGCACGAACAGTAAATAAGTGACAAGACTTTCTATAGATACATTAATGAAAGGAGAAAGTCCAGAAGGGTATTGCTAAGATCAAAGGGGACAAGGGAAGTGTGAGGAGGAGGACCAAGGAAAAGCATCTATCCTAAATAGATACTTCTGCTCAGTAAGTACTAAGGAAAGGTAGGGCATGGCACACAGCTCAGCACCATGGACACAGTGAGAGGGAGGTGTGCACTAGTCTCTTCAAAAAAGAAAGGGTCTACAAGAGCTCACAAAGCTCAGAGTGGACAAGGCAATGGGACCTGATGGCATACATCCCAGGGTACTAAAGGAGCTAAGGGTGGAACTAACAGAGCCATTATCAGAACTATTTAGTGAGTCTCTGAGCACAGGAGGGAGCCCAGAAGACTGGAGAATGGCTCATGTAATCCTGCACCACAAGAGTGGTAGCAGGGAGGAGGCAGGAACTACAGACCAGTCAGTCTTACCTCAGTAGTGGGCAAGATTGTGGAAGCTCTCCTTAAGGAAAGGATAGTGCAACACCTGGAATCCATAGGAAGCACAGGATCCAAGACAGCATGGGTCAACAGGAAGGTCCTGTCAAACTAATCTCATAGATTTCTTTGACTGGGTAACCAGAGTGGTGGACCAGGGGAGCAGTTGATGTCACCTACCTTGACATCAGCAAAGCTTTCAATACTGTTCCACATAAAAGATTGATTAATAAGCTGGTAGGCTCAGGGTGGGTCAGAAGTTGGTCAACTGGGTGGCAAACTGGTTGCAGACAGAAAACAGAGAGTGGTGGTAAAGGGTATACAGTCAGAAGAGATGCAAGTCACAGTGGGGTACCTCAGGGATCAGTTCTGTGGCCAGTCCTCTTCAATATCTTGATCAGTGACATTGCATATGGACTGGAGGGTAAGGTTTGTCTGTTTTCAGATGACACCAAGATCTGCAACAAAGTAGATGATCCAGATGGAGTGGGCAGGATGAGAAGAGATCTGGATAAACTGGCAAAATGGTCGGAAGAGTGGCAACTGGGGTTTAATGCAAAGACGTGCAAGATCATGCACATAGGGAAGAGAAACCCTGAAGCCACCTATAGGTTGGGAGGGAGTTGCTGGCAATCTCAAGGGAAGAAAGAGACTTTGGCATCATCACCCGATAGCCTGAAATCATCCAAGCAGACCACTAAAGCAGTAGGTAAGGCTAGGGGATGTTGGGGTGTATTAGTAGGGTATCACAAGTCGTAAGAGGGAGGTAATAATCCTCTTTACAAGACACTGGTTGGGCCCCATCTGGAGTACTGCATGCAGTACTAGAGGTTGCACCTGCACAAGGACATTAATAAAATGGAGGCAGTCCAGAGAAGGGCAAACAAAATGGTGCAGGGACTGCATCAGAAAACATATGAGGACAGATTAATGGAGCTCAATATGTATACCCTAGAGCAAAGGAGTAGAGAGGTGATATGATCGAAACATTCAAACACCTTAAGGCATTAACAAGGTGAAAGAGTCTAATATGTTTCAGTATAAGAAAAATAGCAGGATAAGAGGACACAGCATGAGATTAGATGGAGGCCAATTAAGGGGAATGTGAGGAAGTTCTTTTCGAGAAAGGCTGGTGGATGCATGGAACAGCCTACCTCAGGAAGTGGTGGATATGAATACAGCAGGGCTTCAAACAGGCATGGGACAGGCATAAGGGAGCAATAAATATGAGTATGAATAGATAGACCATTGACAGAGTACAGGCCTATGACACATTCATAAGGTAGAAAAAATGGGCAGACTGGATGGGTCTTGTGGTCCTTATCTGCTGTCAATTTCTGTGTTTCTATATTTCTGTGTTGTGCCCTCTGCTTCTGCTCCATCTGCTCCAGGAACCATTGCATTTTGCTTTGCTGTGTCCCCATACCTTGGCAGGCCAATTAGTATTTGCCTATCATCTCCCTCACGTTTGGGACCAGCTCTTCTCTTCCCTACCTCTCCTGCCTCCCTCAGGTATCAACTGAGACTTCTTTCCCTTGCAGCTATTTCCTCCCTAAAAGTCCTTCATGCACTTATGTAATATTCAGCTACATGCTAATGACTTGTTTTGCTCATCATGCACTTTCTTTGGTCTTTGTGTGCTCTGAGGTTTCACTTTTTTGTAATACTGAATGTGTCTATGCTAGGTATCTTTTTATCCTTTGCTTCCTCCGTCAAGTCTCACCTGGAAACAAATCTTGACTCAGTGTGCCTTTCTGGGTCACCAATTTTCAAATAACTAAATAAATAAATATATCCCCCACCACACCTTTCTACCCTCCTAACCTTCTTGAACTGCATATAACTTAGTGTAGCTATGTCCCACATGGTTTCTGTGTGCACCATGACTCAGTGATGTCCCCTATGTCCACATCTGCCTCCATCATGATAGCCTTGAGATTTGGAAATTTATTTCGAGACTTGCATTTGCATACATGGCTTTCCACATATTTCTCCCACTCTTGCACCCTCCTTCCTTCCTTTTCCCTTCCTCATTTTTCCATTTCATGTTACTGTGTTTGTTTCTTTCCCTTTGTCTGCAGTTCCTCTTCTTTTGCCTTGAGCCTGTTCCCTAGGAGAGTATTCTCCCTCAGATTCTCCTTCTCTACTGTTTCATTTTGCAGAGTGGGGAAGCATATGTTCAAGTTCAAGTTTATTGCAGGAAAGACTCCATTGAGCAAGCTCATTCACAAGGAGGTCCTGAGGCACATACACATACAGTTCATGATGACATAGACAGGAGATATAAAATGTAGAACAACAAGAAAAAAATATATATAATACAAGAGGTATACACAATAGAAGTCCTTATGCTATATATGCAGTACATTCCAGCTTTAACTTGCCCTAAATTATACAACACAGTTCAGCTTAATAAGTAGAGGGCCAGTTGGTACCTAGGAAGTTGACTTGGTGTTGGGGCCTAGTAGCACCTACATATGTCTTTTAATTTAGAGATAGCTAATGTTTTGTAGGAGTTAATTGATATGATGCTGGTTAGCTTCAGCATGGCTTGTAGTTGGTTCCAAGCGTTTGGGAGGCGTTTGAGACAGCTCTTTGGCCAGCTGTGGTATGTGCCCTGGAACATCTAGTAGGATAAGGTCAGATTTCCTTAGGGAGTAGGCGCTATGCAGATGTGTATGAGAGACGTTAACAGGCAGTTTGTGGAGTAGTAATTTGAGGGTCCAAATGCCAGCATGCAGGAGGCATCTTGTGGCAAGAGAGGTCCACCCAACTGCTGCATAAAGATCACAGTGGTGGATCCTGTACGCAGAGTTAGTATGAAGCGAACAGCATGGTGATAGAGTATGTCCAGTTTAGATAGGCTCAAGGTTGGGGAGGAGATAAAGATAATGTCTCCGTAGTCAAGTAAGGGAAGGAATATTGCTTGGACAAGTCTTTTGTGGTCGCAGAGAAAAGAGGGTCCGATTTCTAAAGAAGAAACCCAAGTGTGTTTTAAGCCTCTTTGATAGATCCTCGATGTGGTCATTGAAGGAAAGCTTGTTGTCTATCCACATACCTAGATATTTAAATTTAGGTACGACTTCCAAGGGTTCACCTAGGGGTAACTATGAAGTTTTTAGGTGGGGTAGGTAGGGCACCAGACAAGGCAAGTCTCAAGAAAATCATTGTTTTATTTTTTTGGCATTTAAGAGAAGCTTGGCATTGATAAGGTTGCTTTTAACTGAATAAAGTCAGCTTGGGTGCTTCCTGACTTCAGTTAAGACGAGCCTGATGCATACAAAACCGTATCATCCACAAAGAAATGTACGCTAGAGTTCTTTATGTGGAGTCAAGGTTGTTGATGTACAAGGAAAAAATGTCTGGTCCTAGGATGGAGCCTGAGGGACTCCTCTGGCAATTGGAAGGGGAGCAGATAGTAGGCCATCAGCTTTGAATTTTGTATCCTTCCTGTGAGATAACTGTTAAACCACTGTAAGGTAAGTGGAGTGGCACCTATGTAGGCAAGACAGGTGATTATGAGGTGATGGTCTACAGTGTCGAAGGCCTTACTGAGGTCTAGAAAGACTGCACAGTAACCTTCTTGGTGTCCATAGCATGGATCCAGTCATTAGAGACTTTAGCCAAGGCTGAGATGGTACTGTGCTTCGACCCAAAGCCAGATTGAGCTGGGTTTAGGAGTGAGTGCACTTTGAGGTGATTTTTAGTTGGTTGTATATAAGTTTTTCCAGCACTTTGGAGAGAACGGCAAGATAGAGAAAGGACGGTAGTTGTTTAAGTCACAAGGATCTCCTGATTTGAAGACAGGAAGAATATGGGCAGATTTCCAGCAGGATGGAACAGTGGCTGTGGTAATAGAGAGGTTGAAGATGTGAAGGATGGGGGCTGTGAGTTGGCATAGCCTAACTCGCAAGAAAAATGATTCAAGGACATCGTCCCCTGCACTTTTCTTGGTGTCAAGGCTAAGAATTATGTCTTCACTTCTTTGGAGCTAAACAGGCACAACTGGAAGGGATGAGGTGGAGTAGCATTGTAGTATCTGGGCTAGTGTTGCTATTCACTTGGCTAGCGTAAGGGAGGAGTCGAATGCCAACCCAGCAGTGGCAAAGTGAAGGTTAAGTTCTTTGAGGATTCACAGTTTATTTTCAACCATCCTGCCTTGGCCAGAATCTTGGTGGGAAGGAGGAAGCAGCAGAATGGCCTTCAATGGATCTCAGTGTCTTCCAGATTTTTGTGAGTTCCCTTGGCCTGCTTCAGAGTGAGATGTAGAAGTTTGCTTTAGTAGCACGACGCTTTAACACAGGCATTTCTGGCAGTTCTAAATGCCTGCCAGTCTGCCGGGTCCTTTGTGTGCCTGGCCCTAGCCCATAGCTTGTCTCTATTGGTAAGTGCAGATTTGAGCTCTTGGGTGAACCACAGATGCAAGATTTTCCCACCTTCATTTTAATAAGAGGAGCATGCTTGTTAATTAGGGTGGTGAGGTTGTCATTTAGGACAGAGACGATGGCATCAGCAGATTTGGCAAGATATAGGTCTTGCCATCTGATCGTAGCTAGATCGGTTAGAAGTTCACTGAGTTGAATTTACGGAACGAGCATTTGATTCTGAATTTAGGGTGCTGCTGGGTTTTAGATTGGAATCTTGTACATACAACAATACTGTGGTCGCTCATGTTGTTATGGAAAACTGCAGAATGTGAGATTTTATGGGGATGCCAAGTTAAGATGACATCTAAGAGTGAGCTGTTGGCAGAGTTAGAAGCATTGATTCTTGTGGGTTCAGTTACTATCTGTGTAAGACCCAGCTCATCACAGATGGCTTTAGGAGTGGGATTTAGCAGTGAGCCAATCCATATTGAAGTCCCCTAAGATTATTGTTTCCATGTTAGCAGCCAAAGTTATGGATTTCAACACGTTAAGAATTTCTGTGCCTCCTGATGGGGTCTATAGCCACCAATGATTGTGATGCACTCTGAGGATGGAAGGTGAAGTTTGCTAGACAATCTTGTATTCCTTGGGCTTAGTTTACAGGAAATGCTGCTAACATCAAATTTTGATTTGGCATATACACCCACTCCCTCCCTAATCCCTATCAGCCCTAAAGAGCTTGAAGCCTGGTATAGTAATTTGTGGATCAGTGTTGGACTTTTAGCCATGACTGGTAATTATAATCAGATCTGGGTCAGTGTGGGCTGCTCAAACTTGAAGATGATCAAGTTTTTTGAGCAGGCTTAGAATATTGACCATCATCAGTTTCATCCAGGAACAGCTGCAAACTCCGATGGAGAAGTGATTTGAGTTGGGGACCTAGATTTAGTTCGACATTGCCTGAACAGAAAAGGAGAATTAGAAACATTTTCTTGAGGGCATTTATCAGGTAGAAGTGGGCTCTTTTGTATGGGTTCTTGTGTGGGTGTTCAGTCATTGAGGTATGTCTAGCCAGGGCATAGGAGATGCTGACATGGCTGTTGAAGGCTAGCAGGGAAGTGCAGGAAAGATATTGGCGAAGGAGGAGGCCAGAGGAGAGGGATGAGAATTAAAATGAAAACCCGACAGATTAAGAGTATGGAAGCAATATGAAGATGCAGCAGGAACTATGATTGTGGGTTCCCAGGCTGGGATAACTTCTGACTTAGCATGGATCAGTGCTTTATGAGTCATATTTTGCCAGGATTAGAAGTAGAATGATAATGCAGGCCATATTGCCCACGATTGAGTACAGTGATTTGTGTAGAAAGACCAAGAATCCCTCTAGTGGCAGGTCTGTATAACCTACTAATGGAAAACTAGCGGAAAAAAAAACTTTCTTACACAGTTCAAATATGCTTAGTTCTATCAAAAATCTATTTGTAAAAGTGCCAGGTGGCTGAAGCAGGGAAAGTCCTGGCCAATCAGAGCGGGTTTGCTGGAGCGCTGTGATTCGATTGGCTGCGCTGTCCCATACATTCCAAGGAGCTGCAGATGGGCTTCCTGGTCTTGGTCGGTGGCTGGCTGGGTGCCGGCCGACCGTGGGGAGCTGAAGCAGCCCCATTCAAGGGCAGGCAGCTGGAGAGAAGAAAAAGAGCAGGTCTTACATAGCATAGAGGTTAGGATGGGTTAGATTTGAGCAGTTTAGTAAGACAAAAGTAGTTAGATTTTCAAGCCAAGGCAGAGTGCTTGGATGGGGGGTGCAGGAGGAGCACTGAGACAGAAGAGGTGTAAGCACTTTAAAACACTAGTAGAAATTACAATCCAGCTAATACAGTTTAAAACTTCTATTACACAGTTGAAATGTGCTTAGTTCTATCGAAAATCTATTTGTAAAAGTGCCAGGTGGCTGAAGCAGGGAAAAGTCCTGGCCAATCAGAGCGGCTTTGCTGGAGCACCGTGTTCTGATTGGCTGCGCTGTCCATACCTTCCAAGGAGCTGCAGGCAGGCGTTCTGATCTCGGTCCGTGGCTGGCTGGGTGCCGGCCGACCATGGGGAGCTGAAGCAGCACCATTCAAGGGCAGGCAGCTTCAAGGAGGCTGCAGGTGGGCGTCAGGTCTCGGTCCATGGCTGGCTGGGTGCCCGGCCGACCATGGGGAGATGGCGCAGCCCCGTTCAGGGCAGGCAGCTTCAAGGAGCTGCAGGCAGGCATCCTGGTCTCGGTCGGTGGCTGGCTGGATGCCCGGCCGACCATGGGGGAGCTGAAGCAGCCCTGTTCAAGGGCAGGCAGCTTCAAGGAGCTGCAGGCAGGCGTCCTGGTCTCGGGTCGGTGGCTGTCTGTGTGCTGGCCGACCGTGGGGAAGCGAAGCAGCCCATTCAAGGGCAGCAGCTTCCAAGGAGCTGCAGGCGGGCATCCTGGTCTCAGTCAGTGGCTGGCTGGGTGCCGGCCGACCATGGGGAGCTAAAGCAGCCCCGTTCAAGGGCAGGCAGCTTCAGGGGCTGCAGGCAGGCGTCCTGGTCTCGGTCCGGTGGCTGTCTGGGTGCCAGCCGACCATGGAAACTGAAGCAGCCCATGCAAGGCAGTCAGCTTCAAGGAGCTGCAGGTGGCATCCTGGTCTCAATCAGTGGCCGGCTGGGTGCCAGCTGACTGTGGGGAGCTGAAGCAGACCAGAATGCCCACCCGCGCTCAAGGGCAGGCAGCTGTATATGCCTCCTTCTGTCCTCTGCCCCCCTCAGCTACTTTAAATGTTCATCTACTATCATATTTAAACTGTCCACTGAGAACTGCAGTTCCTTTCCTAGACAGGTGCAGGTCATCACCTTTGTACAGGCTGACTTCCTCAAAGGTTGGTCCCAGTCACCAATGTAGCTGAATCCCACCTTTCTGCACCATTCCTTCAACCATGAGTTGAATCTTCTGATGTTGGCTCCCTGTCCTCTTCTCAGTTATATACAGTTAGCACCTCTGTGAAGGCCACCATGTATGCTACCTGTTTTAGGCCCCTCTGCAGATCTGTTAACTCCCCATGAATGACCCCAGCTGCATCCCTAGCTAAGTCATTGGGCTCTAGGTGGACAATGACATCCATCTCCCCTGGTGGCCTAGTGATCATTATGATCCTCTGACCACCCCTCCAACCCATGGTACCATATAGGCACCTTCCCTCCCTCTACATCGCTCCCTGTTCCCAAATCTTCCCTCTAGTGATCAAGTCCCCCACCAGAAGCTGCTTTTCCTTCTGTTGGGGTCCTCTGTCACCACCTGGTTCCCCTTGAGGGATCTCCACATCCTCCCAGCCATGGTATCTAGTCAAGACATCACTGCCATAATGTCACCACAATAATATCATGGCTATAATCTCGGCAGTGTTTACAGTGACAGGGTATAATAGCATTACAGAGTTACGGCTACCCTGTTGCTTATGTGTAGATGGGAAAGGGAGTAGTGCAGAGGATAAAGGAGTCATAGGTGCAGTGCCTGGTTGAGCCACTCCTGTGGGGGAGTGGCTAAGGTACACACACCTGGAGTGGAGGAGATCTGGGGACCAGAGTTTGTTTCCTCATCTCCTGGAACTGAACTTACATTTTTTTTTATGTTACAAAGACATTTCACCCCTTCCAAGTTGCTCCCCATCCCTGAGATCCACACCCCTCAGAGTTAATTATATTAATTCTGAGGTGAGTGGGTGTGGAGCCCCCACAAAACAAAAGGCTCCTTGATGTTATTTGTAAGTTTCTGTGTTGTGTCCACATTTGTGCCGTTGGTGTTTTCACCGAGATTGTATGTGGTTTTAGAGGTTTTGTTGCAGCGTGCATGCCACACTGTTTTTGTACACAATATAGTGACCTTGAACCACTGACACTACTACAGGTGCCACTTCCTGGCAGTCCTGTCCTGCCAGAATGGTGAAAGAGTTTGCAGTGGCACTGGTGGAGGAATGTGCCCCTGCCATGCCATGCCACCCCACTCTCACAGAGCCCAACACTGTTCAGCCAGCACTTCTTCCCATGACATCCTCTTGGGCAGTGGCAGTGGACTTGGTGGCTCTTGGGTGAGAGACAAGACTATCTGGATCCTAATCAGCTCAGCCCAGAACCCAGTGACTTTCTCCCTTATACCCAGAGAAGTTTATACATATGGGTCAGCAACTCAGTCTCCAGAATGTATCCCTGAAGACTGCTGCTCTGCACCCACTGCACTGCACCACTCCTTTCCTGGCTATATGTTCTTCCTCCAGCTCCTTACTGCACCTCTCCCTCTCTTTGGTTCTAATCCCTTGAACCTGCTAGCAGTCTTTCCTATGCCACCCTACCCCATATAGGATATCTCCTAACTTTTCCTTTTACCCTTGCTTTCCTGTTTACTACCTTCCTTAAATTCCTGTCTGCCACCTCTGCCTCTTTACCACTTTTAGATCTTTCCTCTTAGTGCCCAACTACAAACCTATCATTTCATTACACTAGATAGGGTATCCCCCTCCTATTCCCTCTAGTGGCATGCCTTCTACCATTTACCCTTACACTATAGTGAGTGTAACAACAGAAGGGACCAGATACCTTACCTCAGCTGACTGGCAGAACCCTTGCTTTTACCATGGCATCCTGAGGATGCCTGCTGATGCCTAAGATGCCAGTGCCTGTTCATCTCCTTCCCTGTTCCACTCACTCACTGAGACACGCTGGACAAGGTAGTCTTTTATAGTGTACTTGTTAGAAGGCGTAAGCCTCTGTCAGCTCCACTCCACAATTACACACCAGATTCATAAGGCTTCCTATATCTACTCAGCTCTAAGATTAATCTGAGATAGTTTTCCCACACTTTCTGTTACAATTTTAAAACAAGTCTCAAAGTGCCCCAAGCACTGAGTGACTGTTCAAAGAATGTCTGAGAGGCAAAAGTACTGATAAAAATTCCAGAGTTTGGCATAAAGTAAAAACAATTAAATACTATTGAATAGCATTTAAATAGCTGAAAGGAATATACATACAAGTAACACTAGTATAATGTAGCTCTCACTATAATAGGGATCTGCTTCATGGCAATTTTTAAAATCAACAACTGAGTTTGTGATCATCTTTAAGAAATGTTGGTAATGTTTGCACAGTGGAAAAACAGAACAATATACCAGAAAGTGGTGTTTTAAATTTTTACTTTTGCATCATTTTACACTTGAGTCCCTTCATGGCTACTTGCATTAAAACTGAGTACTATCACTTTAAATGAGTTTGTATAGACTGTGGTCATCTAGGGATGCTCTCCAACTTCACAAATCTCAGAGACTGTAAGCACAATGCTGGGTGCTTTGGTGGGAGCTCCCAGGAACTCTTTAAATAATTTGTGGTATTATTTGTACTCCCTTGACAATAAAGGAGTTATTAATCATGAGCCAGCCTTATGTTTTTCTTTTGTGCAGCAGGTGTGTCATAACAATAGGTCAGAATAGCAATTTTTATTATAGGCAGTCAACTATGCCTCAGGCCTTACACCACAACATTTTAAAAATCACATATATAATTATAACATTCAAATATTATACTCTGCCCATTGCAAAGGTTCTAGATAATGGTAAAAATGTTTCTGCCACACCAAAAGTATGAAAAATAAATTGTATTTACCCTGTACAATAATTCTAATTTTCCCTGATTTGCATAACTATCAAGCATAATAAAAGCAATGCAAACACAAGCAACAAATGTTTAAGAAAATCAAATAAAATAAAACAAAACAAAGAAATAAACCAAAACAAAACAAAACAATTTTCAGAAAATAAGCAACATAACTAAGAAATTTGCAAAGTTCAGCACAATAAAGTATTGGCTATATACTATGCTTTCAGCATGCTTTGTAAATATCATAACTTTTAGTCTAAGAACTTGGAAACTCATTACATTAGTGTTTGGATTATTTCTATTTAAACTTATGTCAGTACTTTATGGCATGCAAAATGTTGATCAAGCTTAAACTATATCCCAAGATTTTGTATTTAAAAGTTAAATTAACTTTGTTACCTCCCCAGATAAGCCAAATTAAAAATATTAAAATTAAAATAATTAAACTAATATTTAAACTTCTGGTTAATTGTAGATCCTGTGTCTTCTTTCCTATTAACTTTAACAATCTTGGTGAGAATTTCTAATTCTGGTTGATGAAAATTCTGTGGTAGCTGGCTTAGCTGTAGTCCTTGTCTTTTGCCTTTCTCACCCTTGAACCCCAGACTCTGGACACTTCTGACATCAATTCAGCAGTGTAGGAGTGTTCCTCCTGGCTTTAGATGTCACAGATCATCAAAAGCCACCTATTAAGATTTTGCAGGAAAATCAGGCACAGGATACCAGCATTTCAGCAGCACAAAAGAATCTTTCAGCATCTCAGTTGTTTGCAGAAAATGATTTCCTTTGGATAGCAAAGTTCTTGTTTGTAACTAGATTTTATGACTGTTTCTGTTTTTCAATTCATTTCCACTTGGACCCAGGATGTTGGACCCATCTGTTGTCAAACAGCACTGCGACTTGCTTTGGCTGATGAATTTAACAGTTAGTCTCTGTCCATGCTTGACTTTATCAGAAGTTTCAAAACATCACTTTAGTCAAGATATTCTGTACACAGACCACAGTTTTGCTCCATCCAGTATTGGAAAAGTCCTTTGTAACAAGCTACATTCTTGTAGCTGGTCCTTGTTGCAATTTTGTGTCAGCTCTCAGACTTGTCCTCAGCACACAGTGGACACATCTTTGGCTTAACAAAACTGGTCCATGACATTCAAGGCAGGTGTGGCTATAAGCTTTCAGCCTAGTAAGAGTCTCAAAACCACAAAATTTCTCTCCAACTTGCATAGGTCCATACTGCTCCAAGGTTTCAGAAATTCTGCATTAGAACAGAAAGATTTGGGTATAGCTTTCAGACTCAAAGTGACATCATTGCCAGTTCTGATTGGTTCTTGCAGCTGGTGTAGTTGTGGTTTTATACTCCTCCCAAGAACAATTTTTTTTGTCAGAAAGTCACTCAGCTTAGAATAAAATTTTGTTTAAAACCATTTCTCTCTTGCATCCAAAGGCATTTTCACACAAACATGAAACTTACATTTTCTTGTCCAGCTTGAGGCCAGGATTATTTAGATACCAAACATGATCAGTTTATTTTTAATACAAAGTTCATAGTTTATAAAGTCTTTTCTACAATTTATTTTCATTTACATTTCTTAAAATGTTTACAGATTCTTGATTTACACTTATTGCAGTTCAAAGGCTGTGTCTCTTTCTTATCTGCCATTTTCACAAAGTTTATAAAGTTGAAAAACTTTCTTCCGAGGATGAATCCTTTTGTCTGAGCTTAATGAAGCATGAAGTTATGCTGCTTATTTTGTTGAAGAACCTTGTCAATTGAAGTGACATCTCCTTGCCTTCAGGCACGTGATTAAGAGTCATATATCTGAATTTTTTCCCTTTTTATTTTTTTCTATCATAGGTCTTAAGTTCTAGTAACAGTATATACTGAAAGTACATGTTTCCATCTAATCCACTGTGTATATGATGTACTTTATGTTGGAAAACTGTAATAAAGATTAAATTAAAAAAAAAGAATCATATATCTGGACTGGTCATTACCTTAGCTTTTATTTAAGACTAAATAACTTTATTTATTTACAATAGTTTTGACACCACAATGTTCTGCAGATAGCAAGGCTGGCATAGATGCTGCAGACTTTAAACTCAGTCATTTAACCGATTCCCAGATCCCCTATCAGGTGGTGTAGTTTGGTCTAAATAGATTTAAAACATCTTTGCAATGGATGAAAGTTTTTTACTTCCATTGTAGTGAATGTACTATTCAAAACCAGTCTGCACTTGTTTTTGTTGCTTTTGGTCATAGCTGGTAACAGATACAGCCCAGCACAGAAAAAACATATGTGATACATCACCTGTCAGGTGTCCATAGTAACTGTCTTCTTATCTGTAGCCTCAGAAATGTGAAACTTATTTCCTTAAATGGCATGGATGCTATGTCTCATTTTAATTAGACAGAATGTACTCAAAAAATTGAAAGCAGACCTTTTTCTTTCTTTCTTGCCACATGTAGAAAACAATTCTGACCAGATGTTTCACAATATAGCCTCCCAATTATCTTAACTTATGAATTAAACAATTATAAAGACCATAAAATAATAATTAAAATAAGGAAAATAATAATGATATTAAAATATAATAACATTTTTAATAACTAAGTTTGTTCCTACAGGTTCCCAGCTTCTTTTATTGTTTTTATTTAAGTCTGTTTACTAGTGGCAGAGCAGAACTGGTCACAGCCCTGTTTTTTTTTTTTTTGTTATTAAATAAGTCTTTACCACAGTCTGTGAGTCGCAGAGGCACCAGCCAAATCCTAGGTATCTATCAGACCTAGAAACTACCAAGGGTCTAGACCCTATTTTGATTGATAGTGGATACACTCAGCAGTTGGAGGTGACATAAATTGGGCCCTGATGCTGAAATGAACAGTGCAGTGGCATGATCCCTGGACATGTTGTTAATCTCCATACCCACTGTGAAAATGGAAACAAAGTATGTGGCCACTTACATGTGTGCCTGAAGCAATAACTTGCTTGAACCCATGCCCATCCATTAGCTTGAGGAGTTTGGAAGCAAAGTAATCTGAGTAATTGCCCACTTATACATCAAGTTATAGAGTACAATAAATATCAGAGTCTCCAACACCAAGATGAACAACTTCTCATTGAACACCTGTAGGAAGTTCAGACCAGTTGAGGTAGGCAACAGACGAGGCTGACCCACCACTCCTGTTCTCCTGGCTTGGTGGTGCACAAAGAGAAACCCTGGGAAGCTGCTGCTTAGGGAGGAAGCATATGCCACAATTGGAGAGGGAGTGTCTTAAGATGGTGTGGGCACTTGATAAGTTTCAGCCTTTTTATATGGCAAGGAGTTCACTGTAGGCATGGATCATAGTCCCTTGACCTGGTTTCATAGGGCTACTGGGGAAAAATACAAAATTACTGTGCCAAGTTTGTATTGCAGTCATATAATATGACCATCCAGCACTGCAGGGGTTCACAAAATGCCAATTTAGATGGGTTGTCAAGGCAGGGCTAAGCATAGCATAATACTTTAGTCACTTCCCAGTCCCTACATGAATGGCAATGTCTCTTAGGGGTATCTAAGAAGCATTCAGTACATTTCTGTCCTTGTATCCAAGTATTCATTTTCCAGGATGGAGAAAGTCTGTGACAAACTTACTCTTTGGGCTATGTCAGCTTCTAGGGTAGTTTGATCAGATTCACTTCTCCTGCTGCCACCACCTGGCTATATCAGAAAATACCTCTGTCTTCCTCAGGGACTTGAAAGGTCAAACACAGTAATATCTGGTACAGCGCACTTCGGATGGCAGACTTTAAACAGGAAATTTTCACTCTGCCAGCAGAAATATTTACAGTTACCTTTGCAGTAAGGATGGTCAGCCACTGGCTCTATAAAAATATATTCTTTTCTAGTAAATGCTACAAGATATGACATAAAACAGGATATGTACAGCAACCAAAAGGTCAGCTTTTGTGGAGTTGATAGCATGTTAATAATTTGTAACATGAATAGAATTATGAGTCCCTGTCATTATGAAGTCCATGTGCTCACCATTTGCATGCCAGTCTCCTGCACTGGGCTTTACTGTGCTGAAAAATAATTACACCATAGATAACTTCCACACTTGGGTACAGTGCAGCAGTGAACCAGTACCATGATCTGAAAAACAGTATAGAATTGTTGTATCTGTTTGCAATAACACTGATATCAACAGTGGTGTATGTGGGGAGGCCTAAAACAAGTACCATAGACAGCACAGTGCCATGATAGTGTCAACCTGTTTTCTCCCCATACCTATATATTTTCTTATTTTCATTAAACAAAAATATTGTTTTATTTTATACTTGTTCTGCTTACTGGTCTGTTGTTATATAGGATGGATGTGGCATTTTGCACAAGGAAAATGATGTAGGCCTATTCATGCAGTCAAATATAGAGTGACCAGATTTTACCATATAATTTTTCTTCACCACCTCTAATTACTTTTCTGTGTTAGGAGAATGTGCACTTGAATGGAAAGTACACACTATTTTATGGAAATAAGAACCTAAGTTCAAAAAGCATCTGTCATGCTGAATATTTGCTGACGGTATTGCTGTTGTACTGGGTCTTTCTTGTACACATGTTTACTATATATTTACTCTGGATAGAGCAGATAAGATGCAATGTCTCATTTTCAGTGATGTCCTGCTTTTACACATTGTTATACTACAATTATCCAGGATAAGAGAGCTGAGAGGCAATATCTACTTTAAAATGGGCCCCTACGTTTCGATCCCAAATGTCTAACAGTCTTTTATGACATGATGTTATGATCAAGACAGGTGAAATTTTTAAACTCCCATCTGAAAGGTGATTTTGCTGTGCAACTGTGGAAACAAGTTTCAGAGAGGATTTGAAAATGACACCTGCTACATTCAGGAGATGAGGTAACACAAGGGATATGTTGAACATTAGGGGCCAAAATCTGCAGAAATAAACTTATGAGTAAATGTTGGAACAGTTTGTTTCCTCATAACTTAGTTTTTACATTTTACCCCAAATTGTCATCATAATCTTTTTATGACCGCTCCTTCTGAGCATGACAGGAGTCAATTATAAAACAATGGGCAAAACATAATTTTGTGCCACAAGTTTCAAAACACATTTGGGCAGGGTTTGAGAAGTGACAGCTGTCACATTCACGAGGTGGTGTGAAAAACAAAATGGCTATGTTGAAAATGTGGGGACAAAATACTGAAAATTACCACAGTTATGAGTGTGGAAAGAAAAATGTCAATGTACATTTGTAACTTTGTTTATTTTTATATTTTTACCCCAACTTTTCAACATAGCCTTCATATGACCCCAACTCATGACCAAGGGTGAGGAAAATTTTCAAATCATGCCTGAAAGGTGATTTTGCATGACAAGTGTGAGAACACTGGCCAGGATTTGAAAAATTACAGCTGTCACATTCATGAGGTGGTGTAAAATGACTATGTAAAAATATGGGGTCAAAATACTGAAAATGACCACAGTTATGAGCATGCATTGAACAGTTTCAACCTAGGCTCATACATTTATTGTTGTCTCATATTTTACTCAGATTTTCAACATAGCCTTCTTATGACCCCACATAGCCTTCCTATGACCCCACCTCAAGAAGAAGGGGTGAGCATTTTTAAATCCTGTCCAAAAGATGAATTTCCACCACAAGTGCAAAAACTATTTTTGGCCAGGATTTGAAAAATGACAGCCATCACATTCATGAGGCGCTGTGATGAAATGGCTGTGTTTAAAATTTGAGGTCAAAATATTGAAAATTACCAAAGTTTCAAGCCTGTGTTCTTAAATTCCAACACAGGCTCAGAAGTTTGTTGTTTTTAATATTTTTACCCTAGATTTTCAACATAGCCTTCTTATGACCCCTACCTAATCCTGCCAGAAAGGTGATTTTGCATAGCAACCAAAGAAATCAACTTTCAGGACAGATTTGTCTAACTTCACTATCATTCTTCATGAGATGGGGTCCCAAAAAGGCATGTTGAAAATGTGAGGCAAAAATATTCAAAATGACAAAATTATGCTGATAAGTTCAAAACCCCATTGAAATACATGGACCCATATCAGATTTCCTCAGTTTCCGTCCAGCATTGCAGAGTGAAGTCATGTCTCAGTCCAGGGTGGATTACATTGGACCCACAGTAGGTAAGTAAGGGCTTAGGGGTGTGTGGGGTGGTGGATGTTGAGTTGAAGGGTTGGGTGGAGGACAGTGATTAGCAGCAACAGACATGAATGGGTGTTTAGAAACAGAAATACAAGGACATTTTTCTTTATTTCTGGTACCAACAGTGGAGATTTGGCACCCCAGTGTCATTGTTATGTTTGGTGGCACCAAGGCTGGGCTCCCTTGTGTCACAAATCAAAATGGCCAGGGTGGGGTTAGCATCCAACACTGGGGACTGGACACCACCATGCCAGAACAGACATTAAGGGAGGGTTTCCTTTATGTTTGGTGGCACTGGGGAGGAGCTCCTGTGCCAGAATACTAACATTGAAGGGGTAGGAGACATCGAGGGGTGGTTTCTTTATGGTTGGCAGCACAGGGGGCTCTGGCACCAACGATTACATGGGGGACCACAGCAGATTGATCATGACAGATCAACTGTGCTTCCTGGGCAGAATTATGAAGATCAAAGGAAAGAGCTGCCCTATGATTGGACCAGCTGTCTCCTTCAAATGCACACATTTTATGACCAGTAAGCCAGAACAATGTCATGATCAGCCTGGTTGACTGACTGGTGTAACACTAATGAGCCCCTTGTAGACTGCTCTGCATTAGACTGACAGTGGCATGCCTCTCAAAACACACTCTAGCAGCAAAATGTTTGCTGCATGTGCCTGCCAGTGAACATAAAAGTGAGCGAGGGTTATCCTGGAAGGGCACTGAATAAAATCAGGTTTCAAAGAAATAAAATTACAAATATCTACATGCAAAGCACAATGGATAGTATATGAAAATCTCCATGAAGAAATTACAACTGGCTCTCCTTTAAGGACCATAAGATGCAAAAATTCACCAACCAACTGCAACTCCTTCTCCCTGCCTGAAGCTCCCTTCCCTCCAGCACCCCCAGCCAGACTTCCCAGCCCCTGGATCACACCCCAGGACAGGGCCCACCTCTCCTTACCTGGCGGCCTTTCTGAGATTAGATTTTCCATCCAGTGGAGGTCTCAGCCAACCTTCAGGGAGAGAGCCTGGCAATGGGGATGTGGGTGTCTGCCACTGGAGCCCTCATCGCCTCCGTAGACCAAGCAGGGATTTCTTCTTTTGGTTGCCCTCGGACCTCAGACGTGCAATGATATCAAGGGCACTTCACCCAACATCCACCTCAGGTCTGCCCCTGCATCTGCAGCACTGGTTGTTCCTGTGCCACTCCTGGCTACTGTCAGGGGCTGCCCAGGAGCAGCGATTCCCAGGATCCCTTCCTGGGAAGGGAAGAGCAGTCCTCCAGATGCACAACCCTTCCTCTCCTGCTGATCCCCTATGGACTGAATTCATTCCCTAAACTAGTATGGCGTGATGTGTGGCATCCAGTGCCTCAACCCTCAGCGCCACCAGACTGGCTGCAACTCTTTCATGCTGAGGTAAATATTTTTATTTATAATTTATTTTCAAACTTATTTACTCAGGATAGCCCAGCTTAAATGTAGCATAAAATTTCCAGTGAGGTCATGTTTGTACACATATCTGTAGTTGAGTGGACAGGAGCATTGAGAGGTTAAGTGATTTACATAAGGCCACACAGTGAATATTTGTCTAGTCACGGGGTTTTAACCTGAGATCTCCTAGTTCACAAGCCAGTGCCCTAACAACTAGACCACATTGCCTTTTACATATAGGACACATGGTGCTTTACATCAGGGATTGCATATAATTTTATATTTGAAACTTTGCTTTATTGACAATGCATTTCAGTGAAACCCTTGGTTGCATACTTTTTTACACTGGGGTTCTTGTCTTTTAAGTTACTTTTGTATTTTGGGCTCACCGTGACCCAAACCACTGACACAATTTAGCTGCTGTCCCCTTCTTCTTGGCTGATGTACAGCCATTGCACATTGATGGATGTTAACAAGGAAGAAGCACTTGCCTGTGGTGTCTGTGGCCTGCTGTGTTCTACCTTTGTGGGATGTCTGTTAGGCTTTTTGGAACATATGATCCGGTTTACAGCTAATTCTGCTCTTTCATGATGATTTGCATTTTCTACCCGTGATGCTTTGCGTATGGGGTAGTTTAAAATGATTTCTTATTATTGATTTTATAGTTCAGTGCTACTTTTTGGCTATCAGCATACTGAGATGGCTCCCAAATCTTTATACATCGTGCCTTATAATTATCATTGTAACTACTTCCTGCTTCTGATCAAAAATGAATCAGAAATTAATGTGTGCAGTGTAGTAGATATCTGGTCTCCTTAAATTGTATGTTTTCCACTGAAAATGACATGCATCTTTATTCTGGGGATGTACTTCATCTGAAAGTACAAAACAATTTTAGGGCTGTATGAGTGGAGCCCTACAGTCCTTTTATGATCATTGAAAAAAGGACTCTGCATTCCTTGTGAACCAACAACATGTTGAGGTGACAAAAAAGTCACCACTGCATCAATAACACTCTGTGTTTGGATTTTATTTTTTTATTTTTGGCGGTCATTCCTCTTCCACCAATAGACAATAAAAGAAGTGCCCTGTATGCTCAGAATACTAATGAACTTTCAATATCTTATATATCACCCAGCAAAATCACAGTTTTATTTATCAGTACTTTAGACTGCAGTTGGTAGCTTGCATTCCACAGAGTTGCCAGTATCGGTAAGTACACTTATGCCCTGCATAACACAGTGGCAAAGAGCAGAAACTTGCTATAGGCCTGAGGAGTATATTGGGAGTTGTTTGCTGTTGCTCAGAAGTCAGTCAGTGTGGAATAAGCTGGTGAGGTCAGCGATCACAGAACTGATTTGTGCCTGTGATAACACATGTCTGTCATGCAGTTACAGCGAACCTTTGTAGCACATCCCAGCAACAGTTTGACTTTGGAAACCGGGTCATGAGGTGATTGCTGTTGCCAGACTGGGGAGGTTAGTGTTCACTGGCAGGGCAGTGGGGTTGACCATAGAAAAGAAAACAAGTGCTGAGGGAGACAGACACCCACAAGAGGAAGTCTCACAAAGATGAATGTACACGTTCTCCCTCACTGAAAGCAGCACACATCTGCCAGCAGCCCACTCATCCTGAGATACAGAATGGATCTAGCTCATAGTAGGACTGCCAAAACAGAAGAGATTTCATGACCACTGGGCCCAAATCTTGCTCAACAGCAGTATCACAGATTTGTCAACTGCTGGACTTGATCTGAGCAATAGAGCTGCTGAGGTGAGGAGCAAGGTGTAGTATTGCCTAAATGTCAGTAGCCAAATAAAGCAGCCCACCAGACTGCTGATGCAGAATGGCTCCGGGTCTTTCTGTGAAGAAGTACTTCCTCTCATCTTCCTGAATTTACCCCTCTCCAGCTTCATTGCATATCCCCCTGTTCTTGTATTTTTGATTAGATAAGTTTTGCATGATTTTTTTCTTTATAAATTTATTATGGTTTCTGTTAACCACTTTAGGTTAACACATTTAATATTGTATTTTCTGATCTTAGGTATGTATCTTTACACACTTCCAGAATTGTGCCTTAAAAATTCTGCCATGTTTTCCATAGATTTATTCTGATTTATTCTGCAAAAGTTGATTCCAGTTTATTGTATTAATTGGTGATAATAGCACATGTCATGCCATTTCTTTGCCCCTCCACTTCAGGTTAGCACATGTCATGCCATTTCCTTGCCCCCTACCCCCGGGCTTCAGGCTAGGTGGAGGAGCTGTCAGCACAATGCTGCTCAGTCTGTTCCACAGATAGTTTCATGGACCTGATTAGTATTCATGATTGAGGGTGTGGTTGGTGTCAAACTCAAATGGGAGCCCCTGGGGTAGTGTGTCCACTGATGATTTGTGCTTTATGCATTTCTGGGGCCCTATATCTTCTAGCAAACTGAAGGAATCAGATTATCTAGGGTTGAGGAAAAAGGGGTATGACCAAGGAGAGAGGGGGCCCAGATCTGTCTCAGGCCTAGGGCCCCAGTTTACCTTAATCTGGCTCTTGTGAGGCAGTATAAGAGAGGTAGATGGTGAGAAGAAGGCGGAAGGGAGGTAGAAATAAGAGTGGCTAGTGGCAATAGGAGGTGTGTTTAGAGTGATCCTGAAGGAGTTATTTGTGGAGGACCCTGGATGGACAGTAGGTCACAGGGTATAGAGCGTGGGCAGCCAGGATAGACCATGGGTCTTTTTCTGCCATCATTCTCTGTTTCTATGTTTCCTGTATCATATGATGAGCCTGGCCTTTGCAGCATGTACTTTCTGCGGCTGCAACACTGTCTTCAGTCAGACTGACAGACTACCACGGACCTCACAGACAAGAAGTAGCCAACTAGACTTAAGGATAACACCAGCCCCAGAAGGTGGTTACTGTAGGATTTTATTTTATTTCAGGAAAAGCTTATCAAAGTACAGTAGGCCTGTTAGACTTTGTAACATTTTGGGCAACACCAACCCAACCCCTGTAGTAGGTAAGGAATGTATATAAAGCAAGCCTGTTTACCTTGAGTATCACTTGTTTAATTTTTGGAAGGCACTTATACAGTAAAATGTTTTAAATAATTTTCTGCTCTGATGGAGCCTGTCTTAAATGCAGATGTTGCTATATCTGGGTCTGATGTAAGGGAAGATGGAATACAGGTCATGTATTAAGCTAGAGTCTGTTTTTCTTTGCTTCCTCTAAGTACAGTTTATTTGTCATGAACATTGACTCCAATGTTCTGGTCTAGAGATGCCAAATTCTGCTTTACTGCTGTTTTCTATTGAAAATAGAAAAAATGCCCTACTTAACTAAGCTTGCAAAAGCATCATCAAAACATCACCTTTAGAGACTATCCTCTGGGGAGGAGGCTTGCATTTAGTTGTTATCCTTCAGAAGTCCCAAATATAAACAAACTGACTTGTACTGAAAATGTGTGTACCTTATTTGGACTACTGTTCCAAAGGAGATTCTGAAGCCAATCCCCATCTGGGCTGGCAATGATTCTACAGTGTTCTGTGTAAATGATTCATACTTGGAATAGAGCTGAAAAGGTGAGCTACATAATGAATAAATTATCAGGAGTCAGGTTTTTGGGGGTACTTAAAGTAAAGGTGTGAGTTTCTTTACTGTTCTTCATAGTCTGTTACCCTGCCATGGTGATAGTCACTGCTTGTCAGAATGATAAATTTTACTGCTGCCCTGTAAGTGAGGAAGGATCGTAACTCTGGCTGAACTGCCGACCAGCCAATCCCTTCCCACTCACTAGTCTACCAGACCATGCATGTGCACTCGGACATTTTGTGACATCCTGCCAGGGAGAGCTGGGGGCGCTCTATGAAATCCTATGGGAAGATTTGCAGAACATAACTATGCATCTTTAAGCTACCTTTGACTCAAATGAAAGATGCCATGCAACTATTATGGCCCCTATTAGTTGAGCGTGACTTATTTGTTTCCAAAAGAAGCTTAAAGATGCATAGTAATGTTTTGAAAATCTTCCTGTTGGATTCAATGCTGTGTGCCCAAGCAATCTCCTAGTAGGATGTCACAAAACATCCACGGTGGTGGTGGGTCAGTAGATCAGGAAGTGGAAGGGATCAGCTGGCCATCAGTTCATCCAGAGTTACAATCCCTTCCTTTCCTTACAGGACAGCATTAAAATTTATAATTTTGATAAGGAATGACATTCACTACTGCAGGTATTGGGCTATGAAGCCCAAAACTGCAAGTCAAAATCTCATACCTTTACTTTAACAGAAGTGTGTTGTATGTCAAAAAGGTCCAAAATGTACCATATATCTAAAACCCCAGAGCTTCTGAGGATATGGTGGCCTAGAGCTTGCATTAACCCCTTATAGAAGTCCCCAAATAGGAATTCTGAGGATTTTGAAGTACAAAAATGAAAGCAGTACTTCAGCATTGATCCTGTACATGGAAAAGTTTTCATGAATTTTGTTAGCAGAAAAGTATTGGGTAATGCTTTTCAAAGCTGCTCCAGCAAATTTCTGACCCCAGGATTCTTTGGTTTGAAGCATTTAAAGCATAGGGTCAACCCGACCGAATTATTTTCTTCAGCAAAATTACTCAGATTATCCCACAAAGTTTCTGAGCTCCTTGGAAGGAAATGCATTTCTTTTAGTTATAGCCATTTTAAACTTATTCTATTTGCTTACTTACTTTTCTTCATTTTATATGATTTTAAAAGTAAAATCTTTATTTCATAAATTGGTGAGTTGTGACTGAGCCTGGCCAATGCCAAGTGATCCTGTCATACTTCAGGCACCTACTCTTTTGATTTTACCATGCCAGTATGAGTTGTGATCTCACTGCTTTCTCTATTTGTCTTGTGTGGGGACCACATCCGGCTTTCTTTTGGATAAACAGAGTCCATAAGGGGTTCACAGGAGGCCAGTTGTGAGATGCTAAATAGGAGATGGCCACACTTCATGATCATTTGGTAATTAAGAACATACTGTAGCAATCTTAACACTGTCTCATTCACAGAGTTTAAATCTAACTTCTATACATTTCTACAATTTTGTTGGGGTACTACTGGTGTTTGGCCAATATAAGAAATACACAGAGTCTAGTGCATCCCCCCAACAAAATTCTGCTTAAAGGAGCTCAAAGGACCTGCAAATCATTTTAAAGTCATTCTACTTTCTTATTCACTTTTTCTCATTCCATTTCTTTAAAAGGGATTCTTGACTTCATAAATCTGCAGAGTTGTGACTGATCCTTACCTGCAAGCACATTAGCAAAATACCAGGGGCCCGATTTCAGGACGAATGTTGCAACTAACCAGAGTATGTGAGTTGCAACATTTCCTCTACTCGAGGACCCTGCACTGTATTCAAGAGCAGCAGAGTCCTGGCACATATGTCATGCAAGTTGCAATCTGAGGCTAAGCCACAGGCATGGCATAAGAGCCCACATGTCACAAGTGGCAGCCCACTACTGACAGTCCTCCCAGAACCCCCACCCCAGAACACCACAGCACACACCAGGGGCAGGACAGGTGGCACAGGAGTCCAGGGGTGCACTGGAGGTCAGACCCTGGAGGTCCCCAACATTCAGGGGTAGGGAGCATGGGTGTGCATGGGTGTGCTTGTGAGGGCATGGTGAGTACATCGCATCATTGTCATAGCACTGTGGAATGGGTATCTGATGGATGGCACTGCCAGATGCCCCTTAGAGCAACTCCAGCTCCACTAACTTTGTTCTGACAGTGCGGCTCCTGGAATGCAGCAGTGGGTTGTGGCAGCTGCCCTCCTAGAATAGGGTGCAGTTGCTGCATAGCCACCCTTGCCCCATGTCATTGTGGGCTGCGTGTAGTGGGTGGCCTAACCCACTTTTTGGTGTAGCCAGCAGCTGACATGGCACAAGGCACCTCTTGTAATCAGGGCTGGCATACCGCTTGTGCAAGTCGTGAGATATACCAGTGGGCCTGGCATGATCTTGACTTATGCCGGCGATGCTGTCCTGGAATCAGGCTGCATGTTCCTAGTTGGTCTCATGTGAGCCCTAATGGGCCAGCACTCTTTTCAAAAAGGAAGACAAGTAGCATTTGGTGTTGTGGGGAGTGGATAATGTTTGCTTCTCATATTGGCAGTACATCATGAGTATCCCAACAAAACTGCAGAAGTGTACAAGAAATGTAAATAAAGCTCAGTGAATTAGCCAGGTTGAGCTTGCTATGGCCTTAATTACCAAATGGTAGATATCTTAAAAATGTAAAGTTACAAACATTTTGCATTTTATTTATTTATTTAGGCCGTCTTTACACCCTTAACTATAACACTTTAAAACATAATATATTGTATTAAAATAGTTACTTATCTTCTTGCTTTGCCTGTTTGTATTCCCATTTCAAACAATTTGGTCGTTTTGAATACAGTAATTTGATTTCTGAATTAGGTTTTTGGCATATACAGTTACAAAGAAATATCAAATACTGCATGCACAAAACAGTTCTTGTTATAAAATGGGCTGTACATTTCCTGCTTCCTGATTGACTAGATAAGCTCTAAGAAACAATATCAGTCCTCCAAATTTCACTACAGAAGATAGAACAGTAGAATTTGGTATTTGGGCTAATCATATACATAATTTATGGCCCACTTCGCTCATCAATGAGTGCCATCAGAATCATGGTTGCACCTTTTTTTTTACTGAAAACCATCAACAAGGCCATGAAAAGTAAAACTTCTTTAAATGTTGTAAGAATAATTAAACAATCTTTCCTCACATGCTGTTCATACATAAACACAAGTAAAAATAAGGTACTGCTCAGTTTTACATACTGGTGCTTGTTTGGGAACCATGAACACTCCCCTTCTAGCCATACCACCTTGCCAGGGCATTCTCTGCTGCTTGACCTGCCACAGATAAAACAGAGACCTTTGTTCCATAGCAGGCTTTCTGTTGTGGCTGAACATTCTGCCAGGTGAATTCTGAAGGAGTTTGAATTGCTGTATTCCAATATAAGCATTCTCAAAAGGCTTTGCCTGTGGTTCCAGTGGGCTAAAGCAATCAGCCAAGCCTCCCTGCCTGAGCTATTTAAGGCAGGCCTCTGCAGCTTCCTTCAGAAGCATTTTCCTTATTGCAGCTGGAGCGCTAACCCTGCCTTCCTTTCTTCAGCATTTATCCCTTGTGCTTTGGGCCCTGCTTGGTTTGTGCTGGACATCTACTTGTTTGTGCTAGCTTCTGCTCGGTTTGTGCTTCTCCTCCTCTTCTAGGTCAGTATTTTGCTCTCCTCCAGCTGCAGTCTGTGCTCTCTCACTGTTGTTTGTGTCTGCTCCCTCTTGCTCACCTGCTTGTGTTTCTTTGTTTACTTCTTTTTGGGCTTTTCTAGTTTTCTAGCGTCCTGTGGCCCAGTTGCTTGTGTGCTTTCCAAGCTTACATACTGCTGTTCCTTACATTAACATTCCCCATTTATTTTTATCATGCTTTAGCCATCCTTCAGTTTACCTTCATTGTTATCCATGTGCTTTTCAGACCCTCTTGCTGTTTCCTGCCTGTAGCAGTTTCCTGTATACACCTATCCTTAAATGTTTACACCTAGCTCTTCTTAGTGCTTGGCTCTGCACAGCAGTTACAACTCCCAGCTTTTTAATTCCCCTGCTTGCTTTTCTAGTAGTGTAGTGTGGCTCTACTGCCAGTTTTATTGTTGCTCTACTACCATTTATTCTTGCTTCCTTAGCAGTTTAAATCATTTATGCCTTCCTCATTTACCCTGCTTGTGATATGCAGGCTTGTGATATACCTATGTAAAAGTGTCACCATTCCAGTTTGTCCAGAGTCATTCAATTGTTTGATGCTACCTGTTGACTGATGTGGTGGTCTTGAAATACATTTCTACACTCCTTTTGGGTTGTTCTATGTTGCAATACTGGCAAATCTTTATTTCACAATAATTTTGGTACTTACAGCTTTGAACAGTGATGACAAAATCTCTGTTTCACCACAATAATTTGGCTTCCCTCATGTTACTGGTTGGCTTGCACCCCCTTATCACTATGCTGCATTCCAGGAAAGAAAATAAAAGTGTGACCTAAATGTGGGTCTTTATACACTGTGTGACTTAAGTGTGGGTCTTCAAATGCATTGCAACCTAAGAGTGGGTCTCCAAATCGCTGTGTGATTAGAGATGCAGGGAATTTTTAATCCGCTGGTGAAGTGAGCCTTAAGTGGGCACTTCACATTGGCAGAGCACAATCACGAGTGAGCACTGTAAAGTGCTCACTTCATGTTATCATTATTACTTCACATTGCCATTATGCCTTAACCTCGGGTAAGGCTATGGACAAGTGGAATAGGCAGCTCCTCACACACCCACATGGCTTACAGTACTGCAAGTCACATCGCTTTTAGCCAGGCAGGAAGGAAGTGAGTCAGAGAAGCAGTTTCACTTTCTCCTTTGCATTCATAGAGGGAGAAGGCTTTGTGAGAGAGCAGTGTAGGAGTCAACAACAAAGTGCTTTATTGCCTTTCTAAAACAACAGCTTTTTAAAAGCTATCTTTATTTAGTTTTTGCATTGTGTTTGTGATAATTTTTGGTAGCTAATTTTTTTTATAAGTTTTGTTTTGTTTTGTGTCTGTGTGACTGTGTGTGAGTGTGTGTGTGTGTGCTGGGGACTTGTGTGGGAGGGATGGGCGTGGCCTCTGGAGAAGCGAGTCGCTGGCCCATGGGCGAGGTCAGAGGAGGTAGTGTGAACACGTGGTGGCTGTCGTGTGATGCTTGACTGCTCCCGACTCCTGGGTGTTGCTTTCCCCCACTGGAAGCAACAGCAGCAAGCACTAGTGCCACCGGTGGCTGCTGTGCATCCACCTTCTCCTCTGCTACCGCCATCACTGGTAGCAGCTGTAGGGCTCAGCAGCACCCCTCCACCACCTCCACAGCCACAGGAGGTTCCCTGGAAACCATAGGTGGTGCAAGGACTGTGTCTGGTCCCCTCCACAGCTCCCCAGTGTGGGAGTTTTTTAACTCTGTGGGGGAGACATCACAGTCATAGTGTGTCATCTGTGTGGTGTACTGGTGTGCCGTGGCCCCGGGGGACACATTTGGGGACCAGCGGCCAGTGCACCCACATGTTCAACCACCACAAGGTGAGTGGCAGGCCACTGGAAGGGCCAGCGTCCACCTGCTGGCCCTTCTATGGCAGTGGCCAAGGTGCTGCTGGGGTTGAAGATTGTGCCTCACTGCTGCAGGAGGAGGGCCAGTACAGGCTGCTGCACCACCACCACCACCACCACAGCTACCAGCACCACCATCTCCACCACCACAACTACCTGGATTTCTACTGCAGTGGACCCTGCCACAGTCCCTGCAACAGACTGACATCACTCTTATGTGGGCAGCCCTGGAGGAGAGTAATCAGTGGGTTGGGGCTTTGCAGTAGCAGGTCGACACAATACAAGAACATCAGCAGCAATACTGACAATGCTGCAACTGCTGCTGGACCACCACGGCATCCCATGGCCACAGTAAGGTTGTTTTCTGCCCCCCACTACTGTGTTGTACTGTTTTTGTGTGTTTTCTTTGTTGTTGTTTAAAAATACATTTTCCTTCAGGGAATCTTTCTTGCTCCACAGAGTGCAATACATTTCTGTGAAAAGCAGTCCATAATTTCATTACAGTGTGTCATGTGATGGAGGAATTCCCATTCTGAAAAGCGCCGACATTCTGCCCACCTTCTCAGCAATGTTGGGACTTGATGCCAGGGAAGCGTGGGTGCATGCTCCATTACAGTGAATGTCCGATTGTCAGGCAGCTTTCCGAATGTTTCTTTATGTTATAATGGTCGGTTTGTGGTGAAGACGTGGGCACGCTTTCCAGTAAGAAGAGCCTTGTTAGTGGAAACGTTCCACATTTCACCACAAAGTGAACCTCATAACATAACGAAACATTGAGATAGCTGTTGGACATTCACTATAGTGAGTATGCACCTGTGCTTCCCTGGCATCACGCCCTAATGTTGCTGAGAAAGAGGGGTAGAATGTGGGCTGCTTTTTTGAATGGGATTTCTCCATCATGTGACACACTGTAATGAAATCATGGTGGTTTTCAGAAATATATTGCACTCTGTGGAGCAAGAAATATTCCACTGGAAGTAAGGCCCCCACATATTAGGTTATGTGCATCACCATAACTATGTAACATGGTGAATCTCTGAAAGCAGCAGCGCAACAATCTATTGAGAACTCTGACCTATATTTTTAATGCTATGCTACAAGTTCCTTTACTTACATCCTGACTGGAATGATACGAGAATTTCCAGTAGTTGAGTCTGCTGTACTACCTTTTTCATGTGAGAAATAATGAAAGGAATATTCCTTTTAAATTGGTGCTGACCATGTCTTTGTCATTGTTTTCTTCTGCTTTTCTCCATCACATCAGTTAGTTGTTATATATCACTTTGTTGTAAATTAACAGTTATGCAGCAGGCAGTGTTTTATGACACCACGGAACAATATTTATTGAAAACAGCTGTAAATAAATACAAATCTGGTCAGAACAATACTGAAAGTCGTGCTCATTTTTTTCATACGTGAAAAAGTAGTCAACTAAGTAAAGCAGACAGAAATTGTGAAGCGAAGCTTATCATTCAAGTCACGACTCGGACTAACTAGTGACTGTGGCAATGTAAAGTAGCATAAAAAAGTATAGTTCAAAATTGTCACGACATTCTTGCAATGCTGCTTTAATTGATAATGTTAGTATGACATCATGAGCTCACAACAATCACATAACACACAAAATGCATCCCCAGAATTAATGGCACACTCAGTCATGCGGCGCAGTGGTGGCACAGAGTTCCCAGATTTTTCTGCAGGCCCAAAATGCATCCTCCTTGTGTGCAGAAAATTGACAAGTGGTAACGCAGTGAAATAAGACTGTTTCAGCACATACAAAGTCCCCAGAATTAATGGCACACTCAGTCATGTGTGCAGTGGTGGCACAGAGTCCTCAGATTTTTCTGCAGGCCCAAAATGCGTCCTCCTTGTGTGCAGAAAATTGACAAGTGGTAACACAGTGAAATGCGACTGTTTCAGCACATACAAAGTCCCCAGAATAAAATGATGACCGTGAGCGTCCTGTTGCTGGTCCAATGTGTTCTGTGAGGTGATTCGAGCAAATGCAATGTGATCATCTCAAGTGGATGGAAGGGTGCTCTTCGCTATACACTAATAGTAGCCTTGGTGAGTAGATAGATAGATAGATAGATAGATAGATAGATAGATAGATAGTTTTGTGTATTTTGTAGGTGAGGAGGGGTTGACATGGACATGTACTCATGGTATTGTTCTGTATCATAGGTCACAGAAACTGTTGGTGTGCACATTCCAGTGCTCAGTGAGAATTTTTGCATTGAAATTGGAAACGGATAACTCTCAAGCACATGAAGGTAAGTATTTTTGGGGTGGTGGGTGGGGGAATCATATTTGCAGATTTATCTGTAATAGTTTCTTATTTTGTTACTTCTTCACAGATTTCATCTGCATCCTTCTGGAGTCCAGTTGTTAATGATGGTCATGGTCATCTAATGAAACGACTTCTGCATGTTGCATGTGCCCAATCCCAGGGAGAGGGTGCCTGATGATGTTGAAGAACATTTTGGATAAGGCCTTTTTGACAGAACAACAAAGCATCTGGAAGTTTCCTAAAAAGAAATTAATGACTTCTTACAACTTAATTGTTATTTGTCCCTCCCTGGTTCTCAATCTCAAGTCAAGTAACTTTCAAACCCACATCTTGTCAACTAATACACATCCTGTGTGCAATATTTGCTGCAATCTTTCCAAAACAATGAAACAGATGAAATAAAATCTTCATACTTACTAGAATGGACTTCACATGGATATTCCATAGGTTCCTCTCTATGCGGTACAGCTGCAGTACCATTCCCACTGAGTTTTAGCGATGGAGACTTTTTGTCAACCTGTCAAAAAACAAAATAAATGAACCGTATGTGTTTTATCATTGCTGCTCTGAAAACTACAGAAAACAAAACATACAACTAAAGGAAGTGAAACAGCATAACAAACATGAGTGCACATACTTACTTTATGGTTTAAATATTAAGAAGCTTTGTGTCTGTGGCTGATGGGTGTGGTCCTCTGGACAGACTCATGCTCAGTGGTGGCAGTGGCTGACATCAGTCCCAGTGGTGGTGGTCCAGGGTCAGACAGACTCATGCTCAGTGGTGACAGTGACAAACATCAGTCCCGGTAGTGGTGGTCCAGGGGTCAGACAGACTCATGCTCAGTGGTGGCAGTGGCTAACATCAGTCCCGGTAGTGGTGGGCTGGGGTCAGACAAACTCATGCTCGGTGGTGGCAGTGGCTAACATCAGTCCCGTGGTGGTGTTGGTGGTCCAGGGTGGCACACCGCTTTGAACAACTTCAATTAAAACCTGTCAACATTAACCACATCATCATCCTCATAAAGAAAGCTTCCTTCACAGTCATCTATGTCTGAAGTCTAACCACTGGGAAATTCTTTCTCCATTGTGTCATCATCTACATCAGTGGTGGGCCATTTCAGGCAGCCACTGCCAGTGCCACCAGGATGGTCCATTTCACATCACCAAAACCACCATGACTAGGCTGGGGTATGAATGCGAGGTTGCAGTCTGTGCTGGTTTGTGCCTCTCATTCATTTTAATGAATGTTAGCAACTAACATTTGCAGGAGACAGGTTTGTCCAACGATCCTGACTATTGCACCTGCTGAGCTGAATACCCTCTCAACACTTACACTGGAGGGTGGGCATGTGTGAGGTACTTCAGTGCCATTGCAGTCAGCTCTGGCCATTCACTGACCTTTGCACTTCCAGTACAAAAGAGGATCTTCAGTTATTGTCAGATGCTGTTTTCAGACAAATATGACTCAACCATTCTCTGAGCCACCAAGTCCAGTTGTTGATGCATCATCCTGTTCTCCAGAATCATTTATTTCACAAATACCCACTTGGGACAAAGCCTCCCAAAGTGGGTTGGCTCAACCACTTTGGATGACAGACCACCTGGAACTGCTGTCCCCTTCCCCATGCAGGATATGCTTGATAGTCCTACATGTACACCTTCAGCTGGATTATGCTGCTGAGGTTTGCTTGACGTTGGCACGTGAAACTTCTGTACCCCATGAACCAAGTGCACCAGTCGACCACTGATATTTTTACCTGTTCAGGCTGTCCTCCAGTACTGATGCAATAGAACATTTGTATCATGGGTCCAGCATTGTTGCAATGGCAAGTTGTCACCTCGCTGAATGCTCACAACATGGCGATTCTGGTGAATACTGTCAGCATGTGCTGCAGCAACATACTGCTACCACCGTCTCCAGCAACATCAAGGCCATGCTGTACATTCACAAATGTCTGCCTCAGCACCTGCAGCAGTGGAACTAATTGGCTAATGGAGGCAGACTTGCCACCCTCACTGCCTGTGTGGCATGTTCAAAACGCATAAAATTGTTATTACAGTCCATGAGGCGCCACTGTTGTCGTCATAGACATGGAGGCCCTAGAACTGTCACAGCTAGTGTGCATCACAGGATATTCTGAGATGGCTTTGTATTGTTCATACAACCTCTCTGCCATGTATAAAGTGGAGTTCCATTGGTGACAACTTCCAGCATCAAGCGGTGCTGAGGCAGGCTGTTTGTATCTGCAACTGCCGCAGTTGGTCACGGGCCTTTCAGATCTTTTGAAAAGTGAGAGCAGATATGTCATGCAATGGTCAGCATTTCCTTTACATCAGGGTGCTGCATAAACTCCTACACCACAAGATTTAAACATTAGGCCATGCATGGAACATGAAAAAAACATTTGTGATGCATTTCACCACATTTGACCCATTGTCACTTGCTGTGAACCCAGCTCTCAGGGACAGAGGTTTAGCCATTTGTCAGTTTCAGTCAGTACCATGTCCAACATGTTCTCACCAGTGTGAACAGGTCACATTACACATAGCAATCGCTGCATGCCATTGAATTCCTGGAAGATTGCTACGCGACAATCCACCTTACTGCACTGATTATTCACACTACCAACATCACAAACAACCCCGGCACCTGTGCCCAGTGTGCAGTTATACACAGATATGAACTCCCGCTATTTGCCACTTGTCCACATATCTATACTTAAATGGATGAATGGAGGAGAAATGTTGAAGGCATGTTTTACTGTGTCGGATACAGTGCGGAACAACTCGAGGACAGCACAGGTAGAAAAGTATGTCCCGGATGGGACTTTCCATTTGGACAGGCATGTGCAGCACACCACTGGAACCCAGAATTCTCCACAAGGAGAATGACAAAAGATCAATTGCCAGCTTTTTCGCTACAGCAGCATTAAGTTCACGGGACACTGTATGATTGAAGTACTTCAGCTTATCTAAAAACACTCTATAACATGGGCTGACTTAAATGTTTTATCATGGGTGTGATCACAAATGGTTGTGCTCTGTGATGAATGGCATTGGCAGGGGTGAGTGTGGATGTTTGATGAAGACGGTTGCACAGGTGATGATGACAAACCCAGAAATGCAGTTATTTTGCCAGATTTGCCAACCGGGGTTGATGTACCACTTGCACTAGAGCGTACTGCATTCACCACCACCACCACCACAAAATTGCTACTCTTACCAGCACTGGACAACATTTCAAAGTCATTATGGCCTCCACCTCATCATGCCTGTAGTAATCCTCTGCTCTTATTACCTCAGTCCTGTACCGTTTAGTTTGCTACTGGACTTAACAGTCATGGAAGGGGATAACATGCTGCTATGGTTGCGGTGGCGAGGATGAACACCCCACTGTGGTATTAACTGCCAGATTGTGCTGGGTCCACAGTGCCAAGTGCCTATTCTTAAGATGAGTATGCTGTCCTCCTGTGCCCAGATGGCTCCCTTTTACCTCGACTCACACGCACATGGCAAACCTGGCAGATTGCAACTGACTCATCATTTGCATCTTGATCAAAAAATCCAAAACAAGGGATTGTGATGCTCTACTTTTAACATGTCCATGAGGTGGCTTATTTAAGTCTGTTATTTTAAGCACTGAAGTGGGGGGCATGTGATGATTCGGGCACTGCACACTTGGACTGCTACTGACCACCACGACTACCTATCATATTTATTACTGGGTCATCATCATCAACTAAAACCGGTAAATCACAAGTTTTTATGGGGAGGGATTCCTGCAAACAGACTCAGACACAGCCACTTTGAATTTCTTTTCTCTGGTTCCCAACTGGGATCAATTACATCATCATCATATTCATCAAAGTCACACATCCACATCTTCTGCTTGGATGCTAGCATGTGGACTGCATGTTGGAACAACAGCAACATCATCATCATCATCACATTCATCATCAGCATATTTTTCACCACACTGTGAATCACTGCATGGAAATACGTGACATTAACTGCCACGGTGGATGGAATATCACATTGTATGCTATCATTGACATGATTATCAGAATCCTCAGGTTCAGTTACTGGGATGTTACTGGGAAGTATGTCATCATCTCGCTGCCACTCACTTGCACTGCTTCACACTCAGTATTTTTGGATAAAGTACACTGGTCAGAATTTGAACTTGGCGCCAATAGTAATACTACCACCACCACTAACACCAGTAACACTAACACCATCGACTGGGAAAACATCATCTCCTCCAACTATGGTGAAGCTACTGATTGGGCTGTAAAAAACATTGCAGGAGAAATACCTTTCCTCACATCAGCAATGCAGTTCTCGTCTGTGTGCTACCATGCCCACAGACTATCTTACTGCCATCATTGCCATGGTGAGAAACAGCTTTGCTTACACATCTCTTTCGGGCTTTTTGGGGATCAACCACAATATTATAACCAAATTCAGATTTTGACACTTTCATTCTCTGATTGGGGAATGCTGGATGTGAAGCCAAAAACAACTGCAGCTTCAGCAACAGATAAGAGACTAGTCTGTCATGAAATGAAAACAACTTCAGTAACCAGTGGTGCTGATGAGGTCACAAAACAATCCATTCTGATAAAAATTCCTTTTGAGGTGGAGGTGGGGGGACACTGACTGCAGATTTTAGGGCAGTACAAGCAGCAAAACAAAGAACAGATACCATGATCGCAGTACAAAATCAGGCACCTGCAGTGGATAGCAGGTTCACACTGCTGCGCCTGCAATTACACCAGTCTGTGGCACAATAAAAGCTGTATTATTTGATGTCACACAACACCACACACACACTCACACACAGAACAGTTTATCTATGATGCTGAACGAGTAATGCGAGCAAATTGAAAAGTTCAGTAATATGCCACATATTGTAATGTAAACAACCTGAAATTATGAACTGCTGCACCAGATCCACACAACACACAATCAGCAAGACAATTTCACAATTACTGACAATGTTACGGTATGTACATTAACACAGTCAGTTATATAACAAAAATATAACCAAAAACAAAGAAATCACTATTTCTCCAACTTAAATCTACCTACACCACAGTCGCCCTCCCCAAAGCACACTTTCACTGTCTTTCACCACACACTCAAAGTTCTACATTAACATTCAAAATCCACACAAAACAAAAATGCTTGATGATATGAGCACAGGAGGGTTTCCTACAATCGACAAACTAAAGTTTGAGCCCCCGAAAAATGCAACAATGCTTTTTAATAGCTTTTAGGTTTCAATCACCGACAGCTCTCAGAGCAACCTGTCTGCTACTCCTTCCTACACATACTACCCCGAACTGAGGCTGTGCAGATCAATATAGAGCCCATATGACCTGAAATCCCATGAATCACTGTAAAATTCTCCTTAGGAGCTCAAAAAACAAGGCAAAGTGAGGCAAAGTGCATTATTCTCAATGCACTTCACCTTAACATTTAGTGGAGTAGTGGTCTGGGAAGGCGGAGTAACGCTAAGTCTTTGTTTTCAGTGAACTCTGCTACCCATTATAATGCGAAGTACTCGCTCGCTGCTGGTGGATCACCTCGAACTGGCCTTTGCTCCATGAAACACTTCAAGAGTGGATTGAGACCACTTCACCCACCACTATGTGTGATTTACATGTGGGTCCTATGTACACTGTACCTGACTTGTCACCTAATGCCTTTCAAAATGTTTTCCATACTGGATGCATGCCAACCACACCCATAAACTACTATGCCTAAGGGCTGCCTTGCAGCTGACGGTCTCACTCTACACCCATGAAGTCCACATCTTAAGTATGTGAAACTCGAGGTGGGGTCCTTCTTATCTGACTCATAGTGGGAAAGTCCCCACACTGGGTGGAGCTTTAGCTATGAAGGTGTATTGGCAGCACCTCTTGATGTAGAATGTAAGACTTCAGCTGTGAAGGTGGTGCCCTTAAGCCCAAGGGGCTTCTTTAGCTTGCTGAGCAACTTCAGTGGCACCTTCTAGCTATTCTTCCTACAACCACCTCAGGTTCACCTGGTCTGTTCTTAGACTCATGTAGGCTGGCTGAGTGCCTTCAGCAGTTGTTGCTCTCCTCCTCCTGCCTTGGGGAAAGTCCTCCCATGTGGGAGCACCCCATTGCTGCAGAGTGTGCCCACAGCCTTTCCTAGCATTCCCATTAGAGAGGTAGAATGACAGCCTTCCTCCAAATTGGAATATTTTCTACTTACCCTGAATTGCGTTTCTAAATTGCAGTAGCTGGTCCATCATTAAAAATATGCCAAGTCTGGAGGAAGGCAACCTAGTCCTTGGATCCCCAGAGGTTTCCTCCTCATAGGGTTTTTCTCCTCCATGTCAAATGTCATAATACTATTTAGTCTATATAGCAGTAGATTCTTAAGTCCTTATGATCTCTTGTTGGATGGAATAGGATGGTGGCTCTCCTTTTGCATGGCATGGTGGCTATCTTTGCCATTCCCTCTTTCCTTAGAAAGTTATGTCCTTCTGCTCAGCTTTCCTCCCTATCAGTTCCAGTCCATGTCTGTCTATGCTCACCTCTGGTGGTTGTCATCCCTGCAGTTGCTGTCAATCATCCTCCTTGGCTTTAGTGAGCAACGTTTTCTGCTAACACTCTTTTGGGGTTCATTCCTAAGGAACCTTTAGCCAAGAGAATTCTTCCTGCAGCACCTCTAGGGATGAAATCCTCCCCAGGGTTCCATGCTTTCAGTACCCCTAAAGTGTGTAATTCCACATGGAAAGAGGGATGAATGGCCTCAAGGTTTATCAGTAAGTTGCATAAGCATAACATTACACTAAGTTGTGTAAGCCCATTGAACTTCTATTAATGTGTGATAGACAGTTGATTGACATGTGGGGAGGGACTACCTTTATCAATTACATTTAACAAAGAAAATACCACTTTTAATCAAAAGAAGTTGGCGGTATTTTTGTATTTCAAGTGTGTCTCAGTCTACCCATTTTATGAGTGCATTAAGATACTCCAGGTTATTGGTTGTCTGAGATTAATGTACTTTCAGTGTGCAAGTTCCTCGTGTCTCATTGTATGCCTGGGAATGCAGTAAAACTAGATGACCAATGTTCTGTCATGTCTTATTGTTTACTTAAAGAGTATGTACTGTAACACAACCCTAACTTTGGATTTCCAGACATTTTGTGATTTGTCCTTAACATTACCATTATCATAACATAATTTTGTGATCAATATTCAGTAGGGCTTGTTTATATAGTGATACTGATTTCTATGACATTTACTGTTTAGGAGACATAACTTATGAAATGTATGCAAATCACAGATAATAAAATAGTGAGTGAAGTAATTCAAAGAGTTAGTGCACTGCCAGAAATTAACATTATTTTTAAAAGTAATCAGATGCTACTTTTTATATTTGGAGATATTTTTCTTTCCCTTTTGCTTATTGTGACAGGGTAGAATAGGACCCTGTCCCATTTGTTTGGAGAAAGTGTTTAAATGCAAAGATCTGTATTCTTTCCTATTCTGTCTCTTCTGTCTGGTTGCACAACAAATTTTCCTGTGAGACTTTGGACTTGATTATCCTGAACAGTCTTGCAATCCTTTGCCTCTCACTGTCTCTCTGTTTTCTCTTGATTTCTGTTTTTCCTCCCTTGCATATCTAGATCTGGTAATATAAGAATATGTGCAAATCAATATATGGAAATTAAACTGATAATGGGATCACTTTTCTTTAGAAAATATGGTGTTACTGTTGAAATGTATATATTTATAATCTGAGATAACTGTAAAAGCTAGAGGTTACTTGGTGCAAATGCCTGAGCCTTTTGCAGCTGCTATGGGGACCTCAGGAAGTTCTCACTGTTCTAGCAGATTCTGCCTGAAATTGAGGAGAACAAAATGTTGTGCTAGAACAGGATGCTTGCTAAGGATGGGGATTGAAAATCCTTATAAAATAAGCTAAGCTGCAATTGCAGAGAGAGTTGTTTTGTTTTGGAAGAACAAGAGAGATGTTTACAAGAAAGATTTATTGTTTGCTTCTGTATATAGTTATTCTGAACATGTTTATTTTATTTCCCTCTAGTGCTCCTGTTTCAAATCCCCTAGTTTATACTTCCTTCTTGCCTCTCTCTCCTTGTCACTTCTGATCTGCCCTTCTAAATGCAAAGCACTTCTCCTCTACCTGTCTGTCCCACCTCCCACCTTGCCTTATCCTCAACCTTTTCTGGCCTCCTCGCCTATCACTTATTACTATCCCTCCCTGAACTGCCTATTTTAAGCATATTAGCACTAAAATATTTGTGTTTTCCTCAAAACAAATGGTGAAGTAGTTTTGGTTTTTGAACTGTTTCTGTATATTTTTTTACAATGTTATTGCAACTACCTTGTCTGTAGCTCCTTCTTTTCCTACTTCCTCTGTCTTCCATTGTCAGCTATGTTTGAACTTGTACTGGAATGTTGCCTGTATTGTTGTACTGTACCCTCCCGGGTCATGCCTGAAAATAGTCTTTGCTATGGCTAGTGCACGTAAACAAAAACTAAATAAAATAAATCAACATTTTATGTTACTGCAACTACAAATAAACAGTTTTGTGGAACTTTACAACTGCTCCTGGGTTTTCTGTGTGCTTCCTGACCTGAGCCACGAAGACACTTATCAAGGGACAAATGGGGCAGAGCGGAGTAGTAGTGGGTCCATCTGAAAGGAGCCATAGTGGAGGTGACAAACCTTTGCATTAGGCAAGTAAACAAGGGCATGAGAAAGGAAAGCCACTATGGTTCTCAAAGGAAGTGGTCGGGATGGTAGGGCGAAAAGATGACTTTCAGGAAATACAAGGAAAAACAGTGGGAGAAGACATAGTAGTGTACCTGGATAAACAGAGGAGGCAAGGAAAGCAGTCAGGAGAGCAAAGGCACAAGAGAGGAAAAATACCACAGGAGGTAAAAAGGGAAACTACAGTACATTAGTGAAAGGAGAAAACCAGGGTGGGATAATAGGCTAAAAGTGAAAGAAGGGAGTGCATGGAAGGGACCTGGAAAAAGCATCAATACTGAGCAAATATTTTTGTTCTGTATTCATGGAAAAGGAGAAGGTGAGGTCTGCAGTTAGGCAACATAAACAAATATGGGAGGAAGATGGAAACCAGTCCATTTGCAGAAGAGACAGTCCTAAAATGAACTCACAAAACTGAAAGTGGAGAAAGCACTGGTACTGGATGAGATACATCCTAGAATATTAAAGGGAACTACAGGAGGTGCTGGCAGCACCACTGACTGCCCTGTTTAAGAAGTCATTCGATATGGGAGTGGTTCCAGAGGACTGGAGGAGGGTAGATGTAGTCCCTCTTCACAAAAGTGGGAGTAGGGAGGAGGCAAGAATCTATAGACCAGTCAGCCTCACCTCAATAGTGGGAAAATTATGGAATCATTACTTAAAGAAAGAATTGCAGAACATCTTGAATCCAGTGGAGCACAGGATCTGAGACAGCATGGATTCACAGTGGAAAGGATACGTTAAACAAATCTAATTGATTTCTTTGACTGGGTAAGTAGGGTCATGGATCAGGAGAGGAGCCATGGATGTGGCTTACCTGGATTACAATAACACCTTCAAATCCGTTTCTTTAGAAGATTGGTGAACAAGCTGGGAAGCCTGGGAGTAGGTCACAAGGTGGTAAACTGGGTTAGGAACTGAGTGTGTGATAGAAGACAGAGGTCTGTGGTAAATGGAGTTCAATCTGAGAAAGGATGGTGATCAGCAGGGTACCACAGGGATCAGTCCTATGGTCAGTCCTGTTTAGGGTCTTCATAAGTGACATTGCAGAGGGGCTAGAAGGAAGGTGTGCCTCTTGCGGATGACACTAAAACCTGCAACAGAGGTGGACACGCCAGGAGGGTGGAAAAATGAGGAGGGACCTAAGTAAACTGGAGGAATGATCTATAGTGTGGCAGCTCAGATCCAATGTGAAAAGTGCAAAATCATGCATTTGGGGAACAAAACCTAGGCAAGGATTACATGATGGGGAGGGGAGATGCTGATGGCCACCAAACAGGAAAGGATTTGGGAGTAATGTACCTGATGAACTAAAGGTGGCCAAATAATGTGACAAGGCTGTGGGGAGAGCCAGTGGGGTGCTGGGGTGCACAGGAAGAGGTATCACCAGCAGAAGTAAGGAGGTGGTGAAGCCACTTTACAAATCATTGGTGAGGCCTTATTTGGAATACTGTGTCCAGTTCTGGAAGCTGCAACTCCATAAGGACATAGACAGGGTGGAGGTAGTTCACAGAAGGGCGACAAAGATGGTTCAGGGCATGCACCAAAAGTCATATGAGGAGAGACAGGGAGACCTCAATATGTATACTCTGGAGGAGAGGAGAGGAGAGGAGAGACAGGGAGATAAGACAGAAACCTACAGATATCTAAAAGGCATAAGTAGGATACCAGAGGTAGCATCTTTCAGAAAAGAGATGTCTAGGAACGAGGGGCATGACATGAGGTTGGAAGGGGTAGAATAAGGGGTATCATGAGGAAATATTTCTTCATGGAAAGGGTGGTAGATGCATGTAATAGGCTCCCAGTGGAGGTGGTAGGGCAAACACAGGTGGGGAATTCAAAATGAATGGGACAGGCATAAGGGAACCTAACAGTAGGAACAAGGAGGTAAAGCCAGAGATCAAGTAGGGTCTGCAGCTTTTACAGTAGGCAAGGAAAATGGGCAGACTGGATGCACCTAGCAGTACTAGTCTTCTGTCAGTTTCTATGTTTGTGTGTTTCAAATATTTTCTACTTCAGTGTATTGGTGTGATATAAGGAATGGCACTCTATGTGGAGGATGACATATCTAGTTATATTCCTTTACTACCTCATCGGCATTGTGATTTCATTGGCTGGGACGTCCCTGCTCACCTAGAAGAGTCAGTCTCATGCTACCAGATCAGCCATGTGTGATGTCACAGTGAGTGAAGTCACAATGGGGATGGGGAATGAAGGGAATAGAAAAGATATGTTAACTACCAAAGTACACATCACACCAAATATAATCTGATAGGAAAACCATTTAATGAGCAAACAGAACAATAAAATTACTTCAGAAATAAAAAGAAACAAATGGATACTTTAAGAAAAAAAAATGTCTGTCTGCTAATTTTGTTGCAACTAGTTCTTTGGAATGGAGATGACTATGAATGATTCATTCCATGTTATGTTTCTCTCTGCCTCAGAGTTGAACCATTTATCAGGAGTGTCTTTTCAGCTCATGTCTAGGAAAATGTTGACTAAGGGCCTCTTCCAAACTAATTATAGAAATTAATGGCTCATTAATAAATGCATTACAGCTCATCAGTTTCCCTTGCTAGTTAGCATTGCAGCATGACCTAAGCTAAATAGTTTTGGTTTGTGTGAACACATGTTGGAACTAATTACGGTACTCTGTAGGTTAACTCTGATGCAGTGAATTTGTAAGTTATCCTACAGTCTATTTATTCCTCCATTCTTTTCAGTGGACTATCACTCATAGCATAGTATAATAAATCTTTCTTCTGGTGAGTGTTCTGTATTGCTTGTTTAATTTTGGCTATGCAGTGATAATGAGGCACAATTACCAAAGTGGTTTTGTGATTTTTTTGTCTGTATGTTCTCATTCTGTTCTGGTATATTGCGGTGGGTGGTATTCACAAAAGTCTTGATTGTGCATGTGTAAATGCTCCCTTCTGCTGGCTTTGAAAATACTCTATGGTTCATGTTTATCATATTCTCATAATGTTGTAGTTCAAAAATGTATTGATATAAGGGGTTTTATGCTACTTGTTTCGCAAAACATGACATGTTTGCAAAGTATTAACACAGACAAGAATATTGCTGCTTCCCTTGTCTCAGAATATTCTTGCAACTACTTTTCAATGAGGGATGGGAGCAGTGGGAGAAAGGATGTTGAGGTGGGGTGCAATAAGTGCATCTAGTTGTAGAATAGTGCATTATATATATATAGATTAATGACTCCCACTTTTGTTCTGCATCCATCCCCTGCCTTATATCCTGGAGTCTCCCTCACAGTATTGCTCCCATCATCCCAAAATCCACCCTACTAAAATTCATTACCTTAGTGCCTGTGGCTCCTGTCTCCATGCCCAGTGCGAATGAGCCACACTGTTTCAGTGGTCGCTACCCACATGAGTGGGTCCTCCACCCTTACCTCCCTTTCCCCATCACCATTTGCCAGTACTAGGTCCAGAGTGCTACCAGGCCTTGCAGACCCACTTACCAATTGCATCAGAAGGCTGTCCTGGAATGCATCAATGAGCACCTGCTCCCTGCACTGCTAGTGGCCAGGGTGCTCCAGTCTACCCCTGCAGGTTAAAATCCCCACTACCACCACACTCCCCTTCTACAGACCTTCCTTATCTGCTCTGCCAACTCCCCATCCAGTTCCCTGGATTGGGCTGGTGGTCTGTACACCATTCCCAGCCTCAGCTTTCTGCCCTTGGAACCCAGGAGTTGCACCCAAAGCGCCATTGTCCTCTCCTCTCCTCTCTCCCTCGTCCACTATGCATTTGATCCACTTCCTCACATAGAGTGCAGCCACCTGCTTCCAAGCCCTGGTCCCTGCCATATCCTGTCGAGATTGCCGAGTCCCAGTCATGGTACTGCATGGCCCAAGTCTCTGTCACTGCAGCAGTGTCCACCTTCCCCTCTGAAAGAAGCATCGGAGCTCTGCAATTTTGTTCCCAGGCTTCTTGCCTTGAGAGAGACCACCTTCCACCCGTGCCCCTCCTTCTTCTCACTCTTCTCCTTGACCTGTGTCCCTCCTCGGTAGTCCACACCCTTTCTCCTCTTATTCTTATCAGGTGGTGGTGCCTTCTGTATTACACTCAGATGACTCTGCCTGCCTCCTCCCAGGGTTATTATGCCTCTGTCTTCACCTATATCTAGGGAAGTGAGCTCATTAGGCTCCCTGTCTGGACCTTTCTACCAACCTCAGTCTTTTGACCACCCCTCTCACTCTCACTAGTTTAATCCCACCTTAGTAGAGATATACCCCTCTAATCCCGCCTTTAATACTCCCATCCCTCCCTGCTCAAGTGTAGCCTGTCCATTGTGTACAAGTCACTATTCCCATAGACCATACCCCAGATAGTCACTAACCCATAAATTTTGGTGTGGCACCAATCCCTCAACAACTCATTGAAGTCGAAGATCTTACCCTTCCTCCCCATGCTTGCACATGGTACCAGGTGTGCCTGAGAATGCCACCAACTCCCCATGCTCCCACACTGCCTGCCCAACTTCTAGAACCTCTCCTCACTACTTCCACAGTTTCCCCACAAGTCATTTGTACCCTACATCAGCATAAATGAGGTTTCTTCCTCCCCTCAGTGCACATTTCAGCAGTGCCTGCCCCTCTTGCAGTCAACTCAGAGATAGCTTCAACCCAAGTACGGCTGTGCCTTCCCCCTTCTGCCCCATCTCACTTCTTTTAGTTTAGAATCCCCCAGGACAAGTACCCCCTATCCTTACCTCCTTTCCTTCAAATGTCCCTTCCACCACCCCAGTATTAGTTCTTCCTGCCCTTACCCCCACCAGATGCACCCTCTTTGACTTCTGTATCTGCACCCTGTACTTCTGCATCTCCCTTTTCTCTGCCTTATTCCTCCCATCCCCTTGAACCCCTTCCCAGCCTGACTACTTCCTACTGGGCTTCCCATGTTGAAATAACCCCTTTCCTGCTAATTTCCAACCCCTCTCCTATCAACGTTGTTGTTAATTTAGAGCCCCCATTCCCATCGACCCCGATAGTGATGCCCTTCCATCCTTCCCTTCCCATAGCCTTCTCTCCTCCAGTCACCCCTTCCTTGCTAGCCCCTTGTACCCTTTCATCCTCACTATCTCTTCCTCTGCCAGTTGCCATCCCTCTCATGCCCCACTTGTCCACTCCCTTCAGTATGTTGCTGCCCCATAGCAGAGGCTTGAATCTATTTCGTTCCCTCCTCTGACTTGTTCCCTTCGTGCCCCCACTCCCTCCTGGTCTCTCCACGCACAAACATCTGCTCTCCCTGCTACTCCTCATGGTCTCTTCCTCCCCATCAGGAGACGCCTTCCTCATCTCGTGCACCCCTTCCCTTCTCCTCTCTTTTCTGCTAATGTCTCTGATACTGGGGTCAGTTTCATTCTTAGTTGTTCTTCCCCATCCCCCTTGCCATCCCTATCCCCCAGCCAGGATGCCTACCATACTTATCTGCTCTCCCACTTAGACTCCTCCCTAACATCCACAGTTCCTCCCTCAAACTAGCCAATTGTCTACAGAGCATACACCCCATCCTCCAAGCCCAATCCAGGATCATGGTGGACCCACACCTGTACACCCACCACCCTTCCAAAGTTGCCGCCCTATTGACATGTGACACATGCCACATTTTAGCCCCCATCTTATGTTACAGGCTCTTACTCCTGGTTTCTGCCTACACTACAACTGTTAGGGCCCTATTAACTCAAATTCCTGTTTCCCCACACTAGTCCCCTACTGCCCCTTTCCGACCTGGTTAATTCTAGTCTCAATTTCATCCATTAGATACTGTATTACTGTAGCAATCCTAAAGCCTTCTTGTCCACTTTTCAACCCTCAGCTACCATACTTTTGTTCTTAGCCCTCATAGTTTCCTTAGCCCAGATAGAAGTCATATTGCACTCCAAGTATTACTCAACTCAGAGAAATAAAGAACAAATAAATATGTATTATTACAGCAGTCCTAACAGTATAGTACAGTACTTAGCTCAGTTAGAGAAATAAACAGAACAACTAAATCTGTATTTTACAGCAATTGTAAAAAGTATCCTGTCATTGCTTTGTCTCCAGCCCAGAGACCCTGCTGTAATATAGGACCACACAGGACCCTGGGCAGGTGGGTGGGCAGATCTAAAGTCCTGACAGCTCCGTTGAGCTCACTCCTCCCCCTCTCTCCTCGCTCATTCTGTTTCTCCCAGTGCTGCAGGCTGCCCTTTTGTACTGGGCTCCTGCCTGCTTTGGTGCCTTTGGCTGCCCAAAGAAATCTGCAGCAGCCCTGACAGTGCTCCATTGAGCTTGCTTATTCCCCTCTCTCCCTCGCTCATTCTGTTTCTCCCAGTGCTGCAAGCTGCACTTTTGTACTGGGCTCTTGCCTGCATTAGTGCCTTTTTCTGCCCAAAAGAATTTGCAGCAGTCCCAACAGAACTCCGTTGAACTCACTCCTCCCCTCTCACTCACTCATTCTGTTTCTCCTGGTGCTACAGGCTGCCCTTTTGTACTGGACTCCTGCCTGTGTTGGCACCTTTTTCTCCCACAAAGAAATCGCAGCAGTCCTGATAGAGTTCCGTTGAGCTCACTCCTCCCCTCTCTCATTCGCTCATTCTGTTTCTCCCAGCACTGCAGGCTGCCCTTTGTACTGGGCTCCTGCCTGGCCTTTACTGCCCACAAAGAAATCTGTAGCAGTCCTGTCAGGGCTCCATTGGACTCACTCCCTCTACCTCTCTCACTGCTTGTTATTAATCTGTCCCAAACAGTGATTTCCCATTGCACAGCGCTATTCTGTGCTGGAAGTGCAAAACACATTTTGGCCAGGATGTAAAAATGACAGCTGTACTGTTCATAGGAGGTGTTAAAAATGCCAGTGTTGAAAGTCTGGCATGAAAATATTACAAATTTGTGGCGTTACAGGGTGCGTGGAAACTGCACAATGCATGCTTGTAACACAGTCATTTTATAGACTTTCATCACCAAATTTAAAACATAGACATTTAGGACCTCTGCTCATGAACAGTGTCACTGTCATGTTCTTAATCTGTCCTAAAACTGATGTCCCACAATGACGTGTATTCTGCACCAGAGTGCAAAACACATTTTGGCCAGGATGTGTAAATGATAGTTGTACTGTTCATAAGGAGGTATGGAAAAATGCCAATGTTGAAAATCTGGAGTGAAAATATTACAAATTCATGGAGTTATGAGTGTGCGTAGAAACTGCACAACACACATTATAAAACAGTTATTTTTTGATTTTTTTCACCAGCTTTGCAACATAGACTTTTGAGCCCACCTCATGAACAGTGGCACAGTCATTTCATTAATTGGTCCCAAAGGTGATGCTATGCAGTGACCACAAAATCACCTTTCCTACCAAATAACACCATGACAGTGGCTGAATTCATGAGGAGGAGGAGTCCCAATAACCCCATGTTGAAAATATGGTGCCAAAATTCCCCAAATGCCTGAGATATGCACCAAAGTTGAAAAAAAAAACTTTTTATGCCATTATACAGCTTACTGGCATTTCTTCAGTTACAGATCGGCTTTGAAGAGTGCAGATGTGTTCAGGTCCACGAAGATCATAGTGCTGGGCTCCGGAGGTAAGTGTGGGATGGTGTGTGTGTGGAGAGACAGGGTGTGCAAAGGGTGGGCGCAGGTTGGGGAGAGGCAGGAGAAACCACGAGGGACCGTTTTCTTGTGTTATCGTAAAAGAAAAAAGACAACATGGGTTGGTTTCTTCCTTCACAGGTGTTGTTTGGTACACTGGGGTGAGCTGTCAGTGTATCACCTGCATTTGGGAGGGGACTGAAGCCAACTGTGATTGGGCCACCGTCAGCACAGAAATGGGTGGGGTGCATGATGCCATGGAGGATTGGGCACCCCCGCACACAGCAGAAATTGAGGGGTGGGAACATTATGCCGATGGGGTGGGCTCCCCATCAGTAAATTGAAATTGAATGGGGGACTGAAGCTGACTGGGACTGGGCCCATCACTGGCAAGAAAGACTGTTGGGGGCACATGATGCCAAGGGGATTGGGCACCCCTCAGCACACAACAGAAACTTTAGGGTGGGACATTATGCCGATGGGGACTGGGCTCCCTGCCAGCAAATGAAGGGGTCGGGCATGCTGACAGAGGATTGGATACCCCTTGGGTCTGAGTCAGCCGCATAGAGCCACCATGTTTTGGTACTTTACACCAGGTGAGGTAGCACCCTGCAATGACAGGTCACTTCCTCATTGCAGCAGAATTGCTGACACTGCAATGATGAGGTGGCCCCTCATTGCAGCAGCCAAATCATTTCAAGTTGGTGGCACTTCTGCAGAACCAGTGTCATCAGGACACTGGAGCCTGCATTGGTACACCGTCAAACCTACAAATACAGTGCTGGCACTGGCGCACACGATTGCCGCACCTCCACAACCCACTTTTCTCCTAAGTGCGCATAATATGTCTTGCAGATGTGAGCAAGCAAACATAAAAAGTACCCATATATTTTCAGTCTGAATACCCAGATCTTTTGTAAATAATGTCCTTTAAATGTTATATTATTTCCTATTTACTGCATGCTACACACATATTGAACAACTCAAATACACATATGGTTCATCACAAGCACCCTTGTATATGTTTGAGAGGAACTGCTTTCATGTGGAGTGTGGTTTACGGACATTTATTGGTAATATTTTATTTTTGTTAATTTTGTGAGTGGATGGGTTCATAACAAGTATCAGATTTTCTTTGCTATGGAAATGTTGTTACGTAGCATGAAGTTGTGATTTCATTAGTGGTGATCTGTTATTTATGCATGTTTTGGATGAGAATGGATATAATGTAAAGTAATTTTACATCCAAGCACAGAAGAAAGAAAAACCTATAGGCAGAGGCCTGTGGGACCAAAGGTTCACTGAACTGACCTGGTATGTTCCTTCCAGATACACTGTACCATAGAATAGAATATGGTTAAGTGTTGTTGTTTATAGGCTTCTATATACTCAGATTCCTTGTTGTGCACGGGCAAAGATTGTATGCACAGTTCAGTAGTAATGATAAGTTGTTTTGCACAGTTCAAAGGTAACAAAACACTGCTGTGAATAGTATCTCCTGTTAAGCCCCCATCAACATAAAATTCATCTTTAATAGGGTAGGTGACTTGGTCATAATGGGCTTGTTCCTCGATCTAGTAATTTTCCTATGAATCTATGAACCTATAGTTACTGTATATGAGTGATGAAAATGTAGGTGGGAGGAGGTGCAGATAGTTTCCCACCTGCTGTATATAAACTGAAATTTTTACTTTTGACTGACTGTGACACCATATACTATAAAACTTAAACATGGGCAACCATGCCTAACTGCCCGTGTTTCTATCTTGGTGTAGAGATGACATCATTGACCTCTTGAGCTTCACTTTTGAGGTCATTGTGATGTCATCTCTACCCCAGATGGAACCACAGTCTCGTTGTGTATACTTGCCCATGCATTATTCTATATTTGTGTGTTGCTGGTGTGACTTTACAGTCCAATTGGTGTACAACAATTTTGTGCTGTAAGTAGACATGTGATTCTTATTAATTTTTACCTGCAGCATTTCATCTGTAAGAGTCTATCTAAAGAAATACAGCATAACACAACACTTAATGTGCATCACATCACACGCCAGTAGCACACATCTCTTTGGCAAACTTGACAAGTACAACTGGCAAAACTAGGTAAGCATGCAGTATACTAACAGCACTGTACTGGGGTTAGTGTTTCCAACAATCTTTGATTCCATTGATCATTTGCTAATTGGTTCTTGACTTCTTCCTTTAACATTTCACTGCATATAAAAACCACCTCAATAGACTTCAAGTCAGAGCAATAACGAAAACATAACATCTATAATTACTTTCAATTCAAATTGATCAGCTCATATAACCTTCATACTTTTAAAAATATTAAAAGTGACATGTTTATATATGAAAGATTACAGACAGAATATTCTATAAATAAAATAAAGGTTACCAGATTTAAGTAAATAATTACCTTTAAAAATGCAAATCCCTACTTTACTCTTTACCCCAGACTTGTTTCCTCACATTCCTTTGTTGTGTTTATTAAAACATCTAATTTGTAAAAGCAGATTATTTGCTTTGATGTCATATGCATTTTCCAACCCATCTGAGACAACGTCATGTCTAAGTGTTATATTTTCAAATGGAAAGATGTATTCATTTAGTAACTAAACAAGCACCCAAAGGGACAGTAAGTCCTAGGGCTTGACATGGAACCTGGACAGACTGGATTGGCCACTGGTCTTTTCTGCCTTCATTGTTTATATTTCTATGATTCTAAGTTCTATATCACCTATTCCACAATCACATCTAGGACTAAGTGCTTTAATTTTATTATATCACCCTTCTAAAAGCTTACTATATTTGACATCTGAAATGGACACTACTTCATTTTGTTGGTTTCACTACTATTTCTAAATATGGTTCCACTGTCTGTTAATTTATTTCTTCAGTACCATGAGCTACAGTTTGAAAGGCTCAAATTGGCAATATCAAATTGTTTGGCACTATCCATTACTTAGGATTTAATTTGAGTTTTGTTTATAATAAATGAGTGAAAAGGTGCTTCTTCCCAGATATATTGAATTCCCATTTGCTTCAAGCTAGTTTCAACAAATACCAACCAATCTAAATTATATCCTTTCATTTTGTGATCAGGTTTCACTTGCAGGCACATTAACAGGAGCCAGTTTTCTTGCATGTGACAGAGTTTCAACCACTGTTTTAGTAGACATACACTACATCACTGCACAGTTTAACTGCCTTCTCATAGAACTGTATGCCTCATAATTTTACAGAGGTGGATCAGCAATGACTAACTCATCATGTCAGCACAGAGCCTGCCATGTTGGTCACATTGCACAGTTCTCTGCCATGAATCAGTTGTTGCATGGCAATGCTGGTCACATAATATACAGCACAGTACTGTTCATTGTTCACACAAGTCAACTTCACACACAGGATTTTAACATATTGGTTATGACTATATTACAGAAGAAGGAACAGCAACTTAGTGCACACACAGAGTAGAGTGCTGTAAACATACCCATACCAGTCAAGACTGTTAGAGTGCACTGCCATGCCAAAGATGACAGCACATGGCTGAAACTCACAACTGCTACTTACATACTGTGTGACCTAAGCAACTCAGTAAACCTCCAGTGCTCAAGGTTACACTCAGAAATAAGCTTCAGCTTAGTGCATTTTCCATAACACAACCTAAAAATTCTTAAATAAAATGGTAAAATGACATGGGGAATGGCCTCAGTGCTAGCAGCCATTGTGTTGCAGTAAACTGTAGGAAATATACAGTAGTCCACTGCAAATATAAGTGTGTTTACCCATGCTACATGTGCATTGCATAGCATGGCTTTGAGTGAACCAAAAGAGACTTCTGCTGACTAACAGTGCTTATGACTAGGGATGGGTGGGTCAGCTTTGACCAGGTTCTGATTCTGACTCTGATTTTTTTTGCAAAGGTTCTGATTTACTCTGATGAATTGTAGACCTATTTTATTATATTCCAGTATAATAAATTCATCAGTATTGTTCTTTTATATCTCTCTGTTAAAAAAATTAACCTTTAAAAAAAAATGGTGTCTGCATTTTGTGTCATTTTCAAGGACAGAAAGCAGCCAACAGCAATAAAATAAATTGACTGTTGTTATTGCCAATCCTGTATGTCAGCTACCACATGGCATTCATAGGAAACAGTGGTCTGGTTTCTAAAAACTCTTGAAAATTCCACAGCTGCAGGAAAACTTGGCACAAGTGGAGTTTGCCAGTTGCGGGACTGCAATTTCTCCTGCATCTACGGTATCCTCAAGTGGAGCTGGTTTATGACTGGCTCCAAAGTTTATAAGCAGCTTGTGGGTGGTATTGCTGGAAATCCCTGCAGCTCCAGAAAAATGTTGCAGCCGATGGGACCAGCCATAATATCTTCTGCAGCTGCTGCAGATGTGAATAGTGATCTCTACACCTGCAGAGATTTCGGTCTGCAACTGGAGTTGTGGTGTGGGACTTAGTCTCAAAACAATTGTGAATCCAGTCCAGTCTATACAGGTCATTTGGAGCTTTGCCGTGAAAGGAAGCAGTGTGTCAAACATTAGTCAGAAACAGAGAGAGAGAGAAAGACATAGCAATAAATGCAATAGCAGAATGACAATGGCAGAGTACAGACAGACCTTCACTGAGTCTGGCATGCTTTTGGTGGGAGACAGGCAGCATGGGCAAGATATGTGATGTAGCCCCAGCTATCCCTCCAGAATGTTTGGCTTGCAAGGCAATTTTTTTATTTGTAATTATTTGGTTTGCCTACTTGGTATTATAGCAAGCATCATGGGCTCAAACCATCCCATACACTCTTGCATGGATCGTAATTTTTATCACTTGTGTTTTCTAACTCATTTTTTTAATCTGGTTGACCTCACCCCTTCCCAGCATTGCAGCTTTCATTTGTTTTATTATAGAGCTGTTTCATCCCAACTGCCACCAACTCCTGCCATGAAGCCAATGTGCAGTCCCTAGCACCATCACAGCCCCCGTCCTGTGATCAAGCCAGTGGGGATCCATGGTACACTCAACCTGGGTTCCTAAATTGAAAACACATACAGCAATACATATGATGTAATATACACCATGACTGCACAAAAATAAATTTTATTTAACTTGATCTTTCTGTTATGATTGCTGAACTTTGTCCTCTGAATTCAAAGAAATAAATCATTAAATTAAATAATATCATCACCATAATCTTCAAACACCACAAGGAAGAACCTTTATTAGGAGACACCTGTTGCAGCTGCTTGTCATCATCATTTTTATGTTCCTGCCATAGTTCACTGAACTGGTAAGAGAATTTGTTGAAACTAACTTTTAGGAAGGTAATGTGCTGTACATTTCAGGAGTAAGCCTTGTGCAGCCATCAGAGACAACATTTCCTGCTGTGCTAAATATCGCTCACAGTAAACACAAGTGGGAGGGCAACTAAGAAGCTTAATAGCAAAAGCAGAGTGCAGGCCACATGTTTTTCTTTTCCAGCCTGTACTCAGAATTGTCATCAGTAATATTAATGAATGGATCTCATAAACAGACATCCACAATATCAGATAAAGACAAACAAGGTGGCTCCACAACAGACAGATAAGATTTATCAGGTTCCATGAGTTTTGACCAAAAGGTGTGACAGTCATCGTGTGCTATTCAGAATGACATGCCTTTTCAAGGGCCATGAAAAAGACTTTGTGCAGGACTACTTAATGTTGATGAAGGAGTACTTGGTGTCACTAAGTGGAAATTTGCTGTCACCACTAATAGATATTGCATCATCAGATGCAGCACCTGTATCATGTGATTCACTTGTATTGTCAAATACAGTCCCATCCTTTTCCTATGCAATTGCTGAAATCAGCAGGGTTTTTTTCGAGATGAGAGTCAGCAAGATCTGAATATGACAGCTGTTGTAACTTAAACCAAGGGTTAAGAAGAATGAAAGAAGAGACATTTTGTCTGTTGTGATATTGTAAAGTCTTTTACAATTTTGTAATTGCTTTATCAGTCAGTCCTTGAGGGATATACTAGCTTTGTCTCCATTTTGGTCAAAATTCTGTGCAGTCTTCTGAATTCCTTGTTCAATAAATTTATAATGGGAATAACCTGGCTTAGAGTAGCATTCTTTTGTAATCTGTTGAGTTGCTTCATCAAAGGAGTTAAGGGGAATGTAAGATGCTTCATGAGGCCCCACTGGAATGAATTCAGCGCAATACTAGCTGCTACATTGTACTGCATGGTATATTCATGGACTGCCTTCTTTTGTGTGAGAAGTCTCTCACACATAAAACTTTGTGTTCTATCTTGTCAGAACATCTTGTTTTAGTTGCTGTATTGGCAAGACATTTTCTTTTCTGGAGGTCAGCCAAGATACCATGTAATTTTAGAGTGACTAAAATGGCCACAGATTTTCTTTACAGCTCCTACTAGTGTTTTAATACTGCTGTCACTGGAAAGGAAATCTCATACTAACAGATTTAATGAGTATCCAAAGCACAGAATGTAGTGGTAGTAGTAGTAGTACCTTTTATTCATGAAAACATGAACAGGGATACAAATCTCAATTGAGTGAAATTCTAATTTCCAACAAGGTTTCTTAGCATAGGTAAAGTTACAATAGTAATAAAATATACAAAATTAGAAGTATCATTACAAACATCATTCATAATCAGCTAGTCACTCTTATTTATAAGTAAAACCACCACATTTCAAATGCACTAATAATAGTGGTGCCTCTGTCTGAAACCTCAGATTAAAGTAGAGTCCCAGGGCTCTAACCACTCAGAGATTTTGTCATGCAACTCTTCCAAAATATTGCTTACCAAACATACTATCACAAAGGGTTGCCATTCTTTGTCTACCTTACTGTACACTGCTGCTTGTGGTGGTATTTGAAGATGATTGTGACAGCCAATGTGCTGTGATGCATATATAATCAGTAGTTTGAGAACTCAGCCACATGTCTGTGGTCAGGTGCACAGAACCACATCCACTGTCTTGAAGAGCCACTTTTTTTTACTTTGCATACATTCATACATTTTGGAAACTAAAAGCAGAGTGATGCACCTGGGGGTTAATAATCCAATGTGCGAATACACATTAAATGGGACAGTATTAGAAACTACAACAGAGGAGAAAGAGCTTGTAATATGGATTAACACTAACTTAACATTTGAAAATCACTCAAGGATAACAATTAAAAATGTCAAAGGATACTGGGTGGGTTCTAAAATATTAAATCAAGGAAAAATAAATCCTGTTACCACTGTATAAGGGTTTAGTGCATACACATATGGAATACTGCTCACAGTTCTGTACTCCCATACCTTCAGAAACAATAAACTAATCAAAGGTGTCCAAAGAAAATTAACTAAAAAATTAACAACATTAGAAACTTGAGTTATAATCAAAGATTAAATACTCTGGGCTTGTATTCTGTAAAATATAGGCAACTAAGAGGAGATCTTTGCTTAATCTATGAAGCAATTAGAGATCTAATAATGAAAGAAACCATTGGTTTAGTATCACATGATACACAAATACTAACAAGAACTCATACACTTAAACTTACAGGAGAAAAGTGTGCAACAAAAGACGAATGGATTCTTTACTCATAGAACAGTTAACCTTTGGAATACTCTTCCACAAGAGATAGTTGACAGCCCCAACATAACTATATTTAAACATAAGCTAGATCAACACAAAGAAAACATGTTTTGGATTTCCACCTTGACTCATGGTGGTGAATTCACTAAAAGGCATTTCTGTCTATCAAATTTGTAACTAACTATGAAACTATGAAAAAGCCACAGTTGAAAAAAAATTACAGTTTGGTATGTTGTAACATGGAGCAACATATTTTAAAAGGCTCTAAAACCATTATTAGCTATCATAGAAAATGGTTGCAGGTCCTTACTAAAAATTCAGCTATTAATTAATGAATTTTTAATGTGACTTGATGTGATCTACTGTAGGTAATGTTTTGTTCAAGCATTGCAGTAATGATCTGCTAATTAGTTTGTGCAGGGGACAAACACCATGGGATTGCAGTGACAAACCTGTAGCTTGTCCAAATACTTTTGTAAGTGAAGTCAAACATGTTTTTCTGTCCTATCTGTCAGTCTCATCAACATCACTATTGTGTGTAGGATTATTTTCATCACAGATATTTGTCCCTTGCTCAGGACTGCTGCCCAGCTGAATGGTTGAATGTGCTCTTTGCAAATGCCTTTTTAGTGATGTTGTCCGAGTTGGCCCATCAATTTCTCCCTGCCAACTTTCCAATGACAAAAGGTGCAGACAGCAACACATTCATTTTGTGACGTCTGATGAAAATAGCTGCACACAATTGAGGTGGAACATTTTGTTGTCATACCAGTAAGTGCAGAAATTTTAGTGTCAGTTGTTTCTGATCCAGATTCATGCACACTTTGGCTGTCCTCAGAAGAGCTACCATGATTATTGATTATTTTTCCACTACTGGATGTGGCTACTGGTGGTGCTTGCTGTATGCTTTTTCTTTTTGGGTGGGGAACCCAGGTGGCATCCTCTACCTCATCAATATCGTATTCTGATTCATTGGCTTTTGGAAGAGGTAATTGTGATACATTGAGATCATGATCTTGTTCTTATATATTTACAACCTGTTCTTCATCAGAGCACTGCTTTCTGATGAAGGAGCCTGATTATATGAGTGGTGTATTGTGGAGTGCCATGGCCAGGGCCACTGGAAAATTGCGCCCACAATTTTTTGCAGAATCCGCAATTTTCAGCATTGTCTAAAAAACTGACATGTTCCACACTTTCTTGCAATTTTGAGGTTTTATATTGAACTGTGTAAAAACTATTGACATTTTAATAAAATACTCAAATATATTGACAATTTTGCATGCAGACTTGAGTTTGGCTGAAACAATGCAGTGCAAGGTAGAGCAAGAGTTTTGGGCACTGATTTCTTTTGAATCATAGGCGCTTTTACACACGTGCTGCTGTGCGGAAATATGGCGTTACCTGTGTAGTGCCAATACAGCCTGTTCCACTCCACATCTTGATTACATGATTGCCATAAAAGCGCCCAGACGCCCTTACGTGCAGTCCTCCTTGCGTAGATTACCTTGGTAGGTGCGTAGAGTTAACGCAACCCGCACTAGTGGCCATCAAGCAAGAGCTATAGCTAGGGTTGTAGTACTGGAATTAACTCTTGCACTGCACCCTGCAACGGAACATTTCAGGACAAACCACCTACACCATGGAGTGCGGTTCAGGCGACCGCTCATTTTACAGCGGAACAAATAGCATTTACACAGCATTAGATGGAACGGTAAGGTCCTTCAGTAACGCTTATTCCGTTGTAAGACTGCCAGTGTAAAAGCGCCTCTTGTCTTGTTTGGTTTCAAAATCCACTGGCCAAGGATAAGTACACTTAACATTTGTTTTGTGTTGAAGCAGTCTATCAGAAAACATTTTCTTGCACACAGATCGAAACAAAGATGGGAGAAAAGGTGCAAATGATCCCATTCACTTAAATGGGTGCTAACTATGAAGCCTTTTTGTAAGTGGCAGGCAAGTTATTCCTTGTGAGCATACTTTCATTCAGACTAGTTTTGATTCAAACAACTGAGGATTTATCATGGCCCTTCTGATTTTAAATTTGAATAAGCTGAGTTAACAGTGATCTCACTCTTAGCAACTACCTCTAGATGCTCACATGCAAAGACTTCAATAAAACTGACTAAAGTCTAAAAACAAGCTTATAAAACACAAAATGTATCTTAACATTTATCTTTAACTAAACAGAATCATTGCAGTCAGAGTAAAACAAAGGTAAATTACAGGGTACCCTGACTATTGTATGATGCAGTAAAATACTGTATATTGGTACTTTTTACATTTTTGGTAACCAAGTAAGGCCCACTAGGCACAAGTGCCTGTTTTCAGGTACAACCCAGGAGCACTGAGGAGGTTAAGTGACTTGCTCAGAATCACACAGCATGCAAGTGAAGGTTGTGGAATCAAACCCAGGTCTACTAGATGTCGCCAACTCATTCACAGTTTGTTACTCTAACCTCTAGATTATACTGCCAGCCCCAATAATCCCCAGATTTAATGTTTAAATATGTGATTTCAAAATAGTGTACAGTATCTACAGTACAAATTACGACCATTAAACACTTTAACAACATTTTACTAAAACTCAATTATTCACCACTCTATCTGCTTATTTTTCTTGTACCAATGTGGGTGAATAGCTGGCAGAGCACTGTAAACAGCTGTTGATTACGCTTCATTATTCTACAGCCAGAAACAAACAAAAAATATTTCTTCTGCATTTATTTAATACTGATTTGCTGTAGCTCACTTTATAAAATCTATTTAGAACTGTACGAGGCAGATGTTTTAAATTTTTGAAGATAGGCAATGCTTATGATAGCTTATCGGTTTAGTATTCTTTTAGGAACATAAACTTTTCTTTATGTTTTAAACATATTCAGATGTTAGTGTATTCATTTAGCAGTTTATACTGACTAATATATGCTGCAGAAAACATTAAAAGATTTATTGTGAAGTACTCAGGGTCTATTGTAGAACCCCGCAATTTACCACAAATTTTTGCAAAATGCACGCAATTTTGGGTAACCTTTTCCGCAATTTTCCAGTGGCCCTGGCCATGGCTAATGGTATTAGATAGAGCCTTTTCCTTAATCATTGACTTTCTAGGTCTAAGTGTTTTGGTTACCTGTTTTTGTGTTTCACTATTAGCTGATTGTCCTGGCAATGCCAACAGTGCTGCATTATTTTGATCAGGGCTTTCACCAACATTCTTTTCTTTTTCTGGTTGTATTACTTCATCTTATTCTGATTGTATTGCTTTATCTTTTTCTAGTTGTGTCACTTCATTTTCATCAATTATATTAATAATATCTTCGCCAGTGAATTTCATTTTTCTGAATTTGTTTTAGGAAATATTTTTATTGTTATGTTTACAAATTCAGCTATACTGCTGGTGCTGGCCACATGTTCCATTTCCATAACATACTCTAATTCTGAATCCATTTTATTTGAGGTCCAACTTAATTGGTAACTTACAGTATTAGTTTGATGCAGAGATGTGAAACACAGAGTCTGAGATGTGACACCCTCCTCCCAAAATATGTAAGGGACTATATGACCTAGTAGTTCAGGCACAGAGATGGCAAACACATAGTCTACACTAGGGCAGTATGACCTAGTAGTAGTTCAAGCACAGAGGTGGCAACACAGAGTCTGAAACATAATCCCGCTCTTCACAATCTGCATGGCACTGTTGACCTAGTAGTAGTTCAGGCACAGAGATGGACAACACATAGTCTGTGGCAGTATAACATTTGAAGGGTGAATGCAAAGCCCCAAATACACTCGATACTTGGTGTTCCTGGAGATGTACCATGGTGGCTGACACAGAGGATTGGCTAGAACATGAGTCAATCACAGAACAGAGACCCTAATTGGTTGGCTCCTTTCAGTGCCCCAGGAACATGAGTGCTTGTCTTTGTGGTCATGTGATGGTTCAGGGACTCGAGTCTTTGTCAGAGACTGGGAAATAAAAACACTTTTTTTATTTTTGCACCCTGCCCTGCCTTTTCCATGCAGTACTGGTGAGAGTGTTATTCTGGACTGGATCACCTTCCAAACCAGGCCAACTCACCAGTTTGGATCACACCACGAAAGGCTGTTTTTCAAGTTAGAGCTGAGTCAGCCCAGTCCAGGGTGGTTCAACTGCACCAGAAGTGATTCACCCATCCATACCTATAACAACCCCATATCCTCTCATAGACCCCATGGTATTGCAGCCTGAAATACATTCAGGCAATAACTTTATCTACAGAAAACTGATAAAAGCTACCCTGTTACAAAAAAATAAAAAATCTGCATGTCAGGATTGTACATACTGAGAAACTATACTCAAACTGTTCGCAGGTCATTTCTCAAGTTTAATAAGCACTTAACCTAATTTCTAAATGACATTATGGTAAAGATGTAATTCATTATAGCACAAATGAAATACTTATTTTTAACATCATTGAAAATATTCAGATCACAAGAAATTGATCTAACATGTTAAACATATAGGCATCAATTGTGTAGGTGTGGAAAAGACAATTGGTCCTTCTAGTCTGCCTTCTTTATGTCCTACATTTATATCCCTAGACATGTGGTTTCTTTATGGTGCATTTTGTGCCCACAATTTTACAGCATACAGTGCAGAAGTTGAGGATTACCAGCAATGTCTATAGAAAATTCTGTTCTTAACTAATTAGTAAGACTACATTGAACAAATCAAGTTGGAATTTACAGTTTTCATAGATGATGTCACAACCAATAAACTTTGAAACTTTAAGACCAATCTGCCCTCGGTGTCTGATTTACAATTGTCATGGAACAGTAACTATTTTAAAGCTACAGTTCATGCTGTGTCAAAAATGTTGTAAATATATCATTTTATTCCATTTTAGATCCCCTTTTTCACCTGTCTTGTAAGATGATCATTTTCCCATTCTCCTGTTCTGAGTCAGCTTTAACAGTCTTTCATTGAAATAATTAATGGTTGAATCATAAAACAGGTGTGCTGCAAGGGTTTTGCCAATATTTTCAGCTGTATTTAAACACCCAGGTGGGATTCAGGAGTCTTAAAATGGACAAAACTCCTAGATATGTCATGAGGTATTTTCAAGCCATAAAATTTGGTGCAGTGTTTAGTTATGCCAATGTCAGAAGCTGCCCTGGTATGTCTAGACCATGTTCTATATTGTTGGAGCTATTTTCAAAGCTGGCCTTATCTGCATAATTTTAGCTGACTATAGTACTTTACATTAAGTTTTTGAATAACAAAATGGTACACATAACATATACAAATGGTAGACCAGGTTACATTCAGTCTGAACATTTTGTACAGGCACATTTATATATGAACTTAAAAACTGGACGTAACTAAGTCAGAGGTTTTAAAACTAGACTTAGCTTTGTCCTAGTTTTGAAAATTGGACATAGTGGCAATTTTGCTTATGTCCAATTTAGTACAATAGAAAATTACGCCAAGATTATAATTTTGAAAATCCTCCATATGATTGAAAACCAACTTTCTTTTGACAAAGATGAATTACCTTCATCCCAAGAAACTATCATCCTAGCTCTTTCTTTCCAACCTTGTACAATTAAAGGAACACCTTTGATTTCTTCCAACTCTTCCCTTTCTCATCTCCTCCTCCTCCTCCGGTTTTCACTCCCTTCCAGTTTGGTTTCAGAAGTCTCACTCTACTACCATCACATACTTCTGGCTCACTTATTCCATTCTGAATGTCAACATCTGTAGGCTTCATTGATCTGGCCAAAGTCTTTATCACTATTGCCCATCCCTTCTATTGGTCAAGCTGAAAGGGCAGGACTAACTGACTGCTCTGTAAGTTGGTTCCACTGTTACCTTGAAGGAAGGTCCAAAGTCGTCCATATAGGAGAAGCACTCTCCTCCCTACTCCACACATTCACAAGTCTTCCTCGAGGCTACATCCTTGGCTTCATCCTGTTTTTAATTTTTCTGAATGACTTTCTTAAGGCTTGTATCTCTTCAAACATTTAACATTTGTGTGCACAACACTGTGCTTTTTGCTTCTGTCTCATGAGCCCCTAACCTGGCTGCTAAGTTCCAGATGGATTTTACAAACATCTAGCTCCGGTTTTATGCTATCCAGCTATCCCTCAGTGCCAATAAATCATTTTCTAAGTTCTTTGGTTTGATTAAAACTCTTCTCCATCCCACTGATGACAACCTGTTCCTCCATATTTTTCATAAAACGGAATCCTTTTCAAGGTTTAAAACCATCTTCCCCTTATTGCTGCCCCATGATAACCCCTGATCACCCCACCTGATTGAAACCCCTGAAAACAATTGTCTTATGTCTAGTGTTACTCCCAGTCCTGACATAAAAGCCCTTCCTTGTACCTCAAATCTAAACTCCAACACTTGGAGACCCTTACCTTAAAATGAGTTTTTTAACCACCTACCCCTGTGAGCTGCTGACTCCTACCACTCAGATAGAGCTCCATGTTCCAGGGACAAGGGGTTTCTCATTGACACCTTCTACAAATTAAAGTCTTTGGGGATTGAGCATTTTATAGAGGTCCTGGTACTTGGAATTCTCTCTATCATTAGTCCAAGAGATTTCAAGCAGATGCCACTTCAAGGTAAAAAGTGTGGGACTGGCTTTTATCACGCCAACCCCATCCCATCACAGGATCCTGTTTTAGTTGTAACCTTGCTATGACCCTGTCTTTATATCTGATCTTGTTAGAATGTACATTTTCACACTATAATAATTTTATTGACTTCATTATGTTGTAATGTAATATGATTATTCTGTTCTTGTTGATTGTAAAGCACTCTGAGGTTTTGTTTTGTTACTTTATTTTTGTGGCATCAGCCTTCACATTTGATTTTATTGTTGTTTTTTTTTATTGCTTGCATTTCATTTTTTGGTTGTTGCTCTACATTTTGGATTACATTTCACTTTCTATGTGTGTTTTTGCACTTCAAGGCTGCCAGACTGGGTAGGAGAAGGGCACTTTGTTAAAAAACCCTATCCTATCCAATTGTGTCCTGTACTATACTATGCTATACTATACTATGCAATACTATACTATACTATACTGTACTGTACTGTACTGTACTATACTATCTTGTCCTAGTCTAGATTATGGGTAGAGGTATTGCAAATTTAAACTTTGCTGGTGAAGTGGCCTCAAATTGCCTGACATTGACATTCTTGATGCTTTGTACAGTTTTTGAAGACCTGCAACTTTGACTTGATCGAAATTTTGAAATGTTTTTACCATAAAGTGCCACAAATTCAGAAATTAATTCAGAAGGTGAATTACTGCAGCTTTGCCCAATCCTAATTATGGACCAATAGTACCTTCAACCTTAAATTACTATTTAATTATTTTACTACCTCATCTTGTCCTGCCCCATCCGTTGCACACAAAAAGGGTTGGACTGTTCTAGGGAAAATCGTACACCATAAAAGCTTTTACAATCTTCATTTAGTCACAAACCATGACATTTTGTCACGTGCTTAATGATTTCTTCTGGGAGATTTACAGATATAAAAATCAAATGAAACCATATAAAACTCATGCCAAATTAGATAGCATTTCTTAGTGCTTGAATACAATACTGTAAAAGGACATGCCGATGCAAATTCTTAAGTTCTCAGAACTGGAGAATGGTATTTGTATATTTAAATGCTTCCAGTTACAAATTAGTAAACAGAAAAAAAGCCTTTCAAACTCTTTCATAGGCATTCTGTACTTAAACCATATATCCCACCGTGTGCTATTACATACCAATTTATAAGGTGTACAACTGTGATGCATTCTTCCTGTTACCAATCTCTGTAGCCTGGCTGCCACATATTGCACTTGCTGTCATTTATAGCTCTTTTAGTGCCTAGAATATATTAAACAATAATGCTTTTTTAGCTTCACAATCCCACATTGTCACAACACAAAACAATGGCTGTTGTGTGGTCTGCAGTCATACATTAAGAAAAGAGAATTTAGGCAGCCCAGTACTGGCAAAAGTATCAAATAAAAAGCCACATCACTTGCAACACAGCAGTGTAATTAACATATTGCAGTGCCCTGCAATATGCTGTATTAGGAATGATCCTGAGAGAGATCAAGAAAAGGACAGGGAGCATAAAAGCACTATTGACACATCAAGTGTGGCTATGCACTTTAACTAATAAGCATTTGTCAATGCCAAATGTTGGCTTGCTGGCACTGGCATTGGTAGTGCACGAGTTACAGAGATGCACAATAAGACTGGCAGTGAAGTAATGAACTGTGATGCTGACCCCAGCCCCACCATGCAGAAAGTGACAGGCATTAGTGTGCCTTTGGGTCATTGGCCATAATATTCATGCCATTTCATCTCACCCTACCCGTAGAGACTGACAAGTGCCATGATGTGCCTTGGGGTCTTTAGGCTTTCACTCACCCATTCCATAAGGAAATATACTGACATGGGTGCAGTGTGGGAGAATGGGTAAATGTTGGAGCCAAAGACCCCAAGGCACACCTGACACTTGTTCACTGGCTGCAGGGTGGGGGTGGAATGGCATGAGCATTACTGCCGACAGTGCCAAGTCACACCCTGATGCCTGTCAGTCTGTACAAGGTGGGACATTACAGTCAGAAACCCTAAATCCCAGGGGATTTGTGGTATTTTCACTTCAAATTTTCAACATGGGCCATTTGTACCTCACTTCATGAACAGTGGCACTATGAGTTTATTTGCCGAAGGTGATTTTGCAGAAGCGACTGTGCACTTTGGTGCCACAGATGCAGCACACTTCGGCGGGATGTGAAAAGTGACTGCTGCACTGTTCATGAGGTGTAAAAATTTCATTATTGAAAATCTGGAGTGAAAATTTGAAAAATTGATGACATCACAGTGTGCGTAGAAACTGCGCAATGCATGCCCGTAACACAATTATTTTGGGGATATGTTTAACCAAATTTTCAACATTGGCATTTTGGGAACTAAGGTCATGAACAGTATCACTGTGATTTTGTTAATCTGGCCCGAACATTGATTTCCCCAGCGACTAGCCATTGTATGACAATGCGAAACACATTTTGGGCAGGAAGTGAAAATGAAAGCTGTTCTATTCATAAGGAGGTGTACAAAATGACAATGGTGAAAATCTGGAGTAAAAATATGAAAAATTGGTGACGTCATGGTGTGTATAGAAACTGCACAGTGCAGCCCATAACGCAATTGTTTAGGTATTTTTACCAGATTGTCAACATAGGCATTTTAGGACCTCACTCATGAACACTGTCACTGTGATTTTGTTAATGTGCTCTGAACATTGATTTCAAGCGGCACCCATGCCATATGTCGCCATGTACACAAAAACACATTTTGGCAGGATGTGAATAATGACAGCTGTACTGTTCATGAGGAAGTGTGAAAAAGGGCAATATTGAAAATCTGGAGTGAAAATATTAAAAATTGTCAAAGTTCTGGCGTGGGTTGAAACTGAGCAATGCATACTCGTAACACTGTCATTTTTGAAGTTTTCCACCAAATTTGCAAGATAGGGTTTTGGGACCCCACCTCATGAACTGTGTCGTTGTTTTTGTTAATCAGTCCCAAAAGGTGATTTTGTACAGTGACCATGAAATTACCCTTCGAGGCCAAGTAATGAGATGACAGTGCATGTGTTCATGAGGTGGGGTCCCAGGCACTTATGTTGAAAATTTTGGGGCAAAATTCAAAATATGGCTGAGATATCCACCTAAGTTGAAAAAAAACATTTATACCATTATTCAGCTTATCGGCATTTCGTGTTCCTGGTTCACGAAGATCATCGCCACGGGCTCCGGAGGTAAGTATGGGGTGAGGAGGGTGTGGGGAGGTGGGTACAGAGGGTGAGTGCAGGTTGGGGAGGGGACCCAACGGCGAGGACCATTTTTCCAGATAATTAAAAACAAAAATGAACACCACGGACAGCTTTCTTTTCACAGGTGTATGAAAACTGCTGTACACACTGGGGTGGGCTCCCAGTGTGCCCATGACTTGGGGGTGTGATGTTGGCCACACTGGTGTGGGCTTCCAGTGTGGCACAGAATGAGGGCAGGGCAGAACATACCCAGCGATGGGCAACTTTGATTATGGGAGGCACACTGGGGTGGGCTCCCAGTGTACCACAATCTTGGGGGGGTTATTTAGCATGCTGACAGGGGGATTAGGCACCCTTGGAAGTCAGCTTGTAGGCATTGTCTGTGGCAGGCCAGTTTACAGCAGCCCTGCCACCATGTTTATTGAAATACTTCACTAGGAAAGGCACATCAGGAGACATGTTACTGTACCGCTGCATGACAAGCTTGTCTCTCATTGCAGTGGCACTTTCTTTACTAAGTTTTGACCACTTTACGTGTTTGTTGTGTGAGCACCTGCATGCTGGCTTATTGGGGAATGAGGGATGCACCTAAGAAAGTGTGCCCTGCATTCGCCCACACTGATACACCTCCAACTCTGCTACTGCAAGATGTTGGCTTGCACGCAGGAGCAAGCCAACATAAAAAGGATATAATGGAGCCTTTGAGATTCTGGTGCCTCCAGCAAGTGCAGCCACTGAACAGGGTGGAAACTACAATAAACTGCTAGAGACAACTGCTAGACACTGCTAGAGGCTAGAGATATGTGGTGGATCCATGAATTAGGAACAACTGAACAAATGATGGGGACTTAATGAAGAAGAAATTTGGCTGGCCTGCTGGTAGTTCTTTCTGCCATACATGTCAGACATTTTAGGTCTGATTTAGGTTTTAAACTTATTCACAGGGACACTAGGCATTTTCCTACTCATAAATAACTACAGTGTATTGCCTTTCAACTAACACATTTGCCCCTCCCCAAATCCAGAATCTTTCTGTTTCAAATGCTCTCCCTACCCTCATACTCACATTACCCCTATAGGATATAATGATGCTTTTTATTCTAGTGTCAGACTACATTAAGCTTCTATTTACACCAAAGGCACCATTCTAGTATGAGCACTTCATTACATCTAAACGAATGCTGACTGGGGCCACTGCAGCATCCAATGCATTCTCAACTGCAACAGAACATAACCTAACACCATGCAGATTTAGGGAAGGGGGATGATTATAATTATTAATGTATCTTGAACAGCAGTTACGGAAACAGCAAAGCAGGAACTGATTCTCAGCTGAATAAGAGACTTAAAATATATCTAAGTTTATGCCTTTACAGATTTCACTTTAATGAAATGTTTCTTCCATGCTGGAAAAAAAAACAGTATAGAGCACCCCACAGTATCTACAGCAAAGCTAGCAGCCTTTGGCTGTTAGGAGACAGTTGCTTGGCAATGACGCTCTGGCATTTGGCAACATCAGATGACATCAACCATGCCCCCTTGCCATGGGTACAAGAGGCCAGGCCTACTATTGGCCAAGAGCTGCCAATGAGCACTCGCATCCGCATCCCAGAGGCACTCTGAGCCATAAGTAGAATACTCTTTCTTCACATCTTTACGAAGCATTTGATTAAGTACAAGACCTGAAATAGCCATGCAGCCAGCAAAGTCAATAGAACAGAGATATTAAGAATTAGTGCAGTTAATAATCATGCAAGCTAAAGAACAAAAGAAAAACTGTAATAATTAAGTGAACATTAGTAGAAGAGAAATAGGCTAAATGGAAAAGAGTTTTCCATAGTAACAAAGTGAGGACATGTCGGATCTACACAAACTAATACATGTAATTGGCACAGTGCTGCACTATGCTAAGAGGTAGTCTAGTAATATATGTGGTACAGAACACTGCACAATTAAATTATTCTTTTAAAGTTTTGAAAAAGTTGCCTGTATTACTGTGGCAATGTAGAAGTAAGACACACAGGTACTTGTATGAAGTTACAATTATTGATCAAGGAAATGTGGCGCTTATAGTAAACTAGGCATTACTCCAGAAAATGAGGAAAGTGCAAGATGGAATCATGAATCTATAGATGAAAGTAAGGAGGGAGGGTTGAGGCCACTGAGGAGCAGAGCTGCAGCGAAGTTTACTTTGCCAGTGAAGTTGACTCAAAGTGGCGAAATTACATCTGCAGAGTTTCCTGAAGTTTCCCTACCCTCAGCAATTTTGACTTCACCCAAAATCACAAAGTTTTCCATGTGACAGAGAATTCCACCCACAAAATGTGGAATTTTGCATTGGCAAATGGCAGAATATATGGCCAGCAAATGGTGAAACTCTGCCATTTGTGGGTGAAATACCCAATTTGTTTATCGAGCCACACTTCAAGAATTGTGCTTGATGTGCAGATTAATTCACAGAGTAAATTCATTTCAACTTGGCCATCACTACTGGGCAGCCACTGCTATGGCACAGCACCTACAAGTATACTCAGTGCCTTCATTACCCAGGCTCTACCCACCCTTTCCTGTGTGTGCTATTGTACTGATCTATGTGCTAGCACAGGGATGTTATAATATATGTTTGCCTCTTATTGTGCACTGAAATCAGAGGCTCTCACAAAAGTTGTTATAGGGCAGTTCAAAGGTCAAAAAAGCTGTTGTACCATGGTTCTGACGTCACATCAATAGTACAACAGCTTTTTGCTCTACCTGCCACCAGATTGGCTGACACAGTGGGGCGTCCCAGAAAAGCAGCTTAAACATGGCAATAGGATTTAGTGGAGAGCCAGCAACGGACCGAGCGAGCAAGTGGCAGCGGCAATTCACCGATTTTTTTCTCGAAGTCGACTTGAATAGCCACACACATCTCTGTGTGGCAATTTGTTTTTCCCAAAAATTTTAAAATAAATGTTGTGGTCACAGTTGAGGCGGTTGGAGAGTGAGCAAGCGGCACCACAGGAGTGGAAACAGTACGTAGAAGCGGGAGTGAGAGCAGTAGCAAACAGCAAGGTAAAGGATCTCAAAGACGTAAACCACGCAAAGAACCATATACTATACAAAACAGTGGATGAAACCATCCACAACGAAGATATATTTCCATCTCAGGAGTTGATGACATCAAAGACCTCTCGAGCTCACCTCGAGGTCTCTATGATGTCATCAACCCTCAATGAAAATACAGCCTTGTTGTGATGGTCTCCCATCCACTGTTCTATATGTTGTGAACCTTTAGTGTATAGTGCAAAGGGTGTAAGATGGAAATGCCCTTGTGACCACTTTGTGACACTCAATAGCAACTGTGCATGGTTTCTTAGCATTCTCTCTCTCTCTCTCTCTCTCTCTCTCTCTCTCTCTAGGTGACAGCATGATTCAGTTGGTAGCATATCTGCCTCTGGACCACAAGGTCATTGGTTCTGGTCCCTCATGGGGATCGGGATCATACTATCAATACTGGCACTTGAGTGTAGTAGTGGGGATGCTGTACTGTTGGGTGTGCCATCCTTCAAATGAGACGTTAAACTAAAATAATTTTACCAGTCTCTGATGCTGTCCTGTTGGGTGTCCAGGGGAAGTAAAAGACCCAAGGCACTTTTCACAAGAGTAGGGGATTTTCCAGTGGTCCTGGTCAACATTCCCCTTCCCATAATTGTTCAAGGTGGTGTATGGGTGTTGATGTGTGAAATGGCTGCCACTGCACCGTCATTCACTTCATTACCATTCTATCATTGCTTATAAAGTGCTTTGGGATCCTATCGTATGAAAATCACTAGATAAATTATATTTATTCTTGAATCCCCCTCACTTCGCGGGTGTGTATATATGTTCTGCACTGTAGTGCTTAGAGTATTAGTAGGGCCAAGGAAATTAAATGGTTAATTCTCCTCCATCACACTGGTGGGAGCTACTGCAGGTCAGAGGCAACTATTGGTGCATGTGGGTATCAGTTTGGGTTTTGGTGCCAGAGAGGGGAGCCTGGACAGTGAACATGGGTCCAGTGGGAGAGCTGCAGGAGGGCAGGACTGACTGCCCACTCTCCAGGGATCCAGAGGTTTTCCATGGGGTGGCTATCTCTGTAGTTTTGCAAGTGATGTGGCAGCAGCCATCAGCCTGGTCTGCAAGGTGCTCCTTGGCATGGTTCCTCTGAAATGCCCCTGGCAGCACCACAAGAGATCCATGACCAGAGATAAGGAGGTTTTGGGAGCAGAGATGTGTGAGCCCTGAAAGAATGGTGCAGCAAGTATGTCACCTCACTGTAAGAGAAAGAGGCCAGAGGGAGTCCCCAATGCAGACCAGAGAGCTACAGCTATGCACATATGTCTGTGTGGAGAACCGTTTGGAGCCAGAAAGAAAGAGGGAGAGGAATGAAAGAAAATGGGAGCGGAGTAGCCCCGAGTCTAAAATGCCAGCCTGGATGGCAGCTCTGGTGGGATGTTTGCTGGTGAGTTTTGAGTGAAGTTGCTCGCCAGGGCCCAAGTTTTGTGAGAGGAGTATGTAGAGAGAGAGAGACAGCACAGAAGTTCAAGATGCCAACCCAGTTATGGCAGCTGCTGTGGGACATCTGCCCTGATATCAAAGGTGGAGTCACCTGCTGCCACAGCCTAACTTTTGAACTAAAGTTTGGGGAGTGAAAACCTGTTTTAATGGCCTTGCCACTGTGAGTCAAAAAGCAAGATAGAGAATGAAGCCGAGAAAGAGAGAATTAGATTTTGCCTGCTGCCTAAAGTATTAAAGGCTGTCTTGGCCTATGTAAGCTGCCTGTATTTAATGTGGCTACCCAGCCCAAGTATATGCCACCCAAAGTTTGTGGGGCCATAGCCCACAATGGACACTGGCAGCCTTCAAGACTCCTGTGGTCAGGACTGAAAATCAATTGTGCAATTGAGTTACCTCCATGGAGTGCTATTGCCTCCTCAACATCTGCAGCTTACAGAGGATGTCTACACTTCTCCAAGGCTGGATCATGCAACACTCTCCTGACATCTTTGCACTATCTGAAACATATCAGATGGTTCTGTCACACTAATGGTTACTCCATTTTCTGTGCTGACAGGCTAAGCAAACAAGGGAGGTGGATGTGCCCTGAACATTAGAAACTCCCTACATGCCCTCCTATTCTCCTTCCCTGCCTGCCCATGATGTCCAAGTTCTAACCATTAAGCTACAACTTGGCAGTCCTGGTAAGACACTTTATGTCATGGCTGTTTTACATCCCCCATGTAACCAAAAGTCCACCTTTGAATTGCTACTCTCCAGCACCGCTCACCTCCCTTCTAAGAGTGAAGTCATTATATTAGGAGTCTTCAATGTGAATTGACTAGCCCTGCATCTTCCTCCAACAAAGATGTTGTTCTAGCTTATGATCTTACCTAGATTGTACAGTCCCCACTAGACTTGATCCCAAACTGGAACCTCCACACTTATTGACCTCATCTTCACTAATTGCCTTCATAACCTCTCCCGTGTCAAAGTGCTCCCTGACTACGCTATGTGACCACTCTCCAGTTACCTGCTTGTGGTCAAATAACTTCCTCAAATCTCCCCAAAGTTTCCCACCAAAGGTGCCTCAAAAAGGATCCCTCCGCCTCAAATCCTACCTCGCCTTCTGGACTGGTCCCCATCCACACTGCCCAATCCATAGACAATGCCCTCACCTACTTTATCTCTACCTTTAATTCTGTGTAACATCTTGCCCTTTCTCCAAGCAAATAATTAAATGCTCTAGATCTCCCAGGCATTAATTCACCAAATGCATATTAGAGATAACCTCTGACATAGGGCCCTAAACTTGCAACTTCCTCAGGTAGACAGCTTTACAAAGAGGCTAGAAACAAATGTACCTGGGCTATCCGGCAAGCCAAAAGCCTCTTACTTAAGCAAGCCCTCACCTCCTCCTGGGGCAGGGCAAAATTCTGAGTAATATTAAATAATTCTGCAGAACTCTGAGGAAAACTGTATCCCTGCACCTGCCCAGCTACTAGTTGATGGGGTCATCTCCCAGGACCCCACCGCTATCTCCAATACCCTCAATATCACCTTCTTAGACCTCAGTCATATCCTCTCCTAAATTTCTTTGACCAGATTCCAAACTGCCTTACAGGCAATCCTGTAGCATTTGACACTCGACCCTTCCGACTATGAATCATCTCCTGCGGTGAAGCAAGACACTACCTCACCAAAGCCCTGGGAACTCATGCTATAGCAGCAACTCCCTGGACCTCAGACTCCTCAGACTTACATTGGATGTGATCCTGCCCCGCTCACCAAACTTCTTAACCTGTCCTTATGACTCAGCGCAATTCCCTATGCCCTGGAAAAGAGCAGTAATAACTCCAATCCTGAAGAGTGGTGACCACATTTCCACCAGTAATTATTGTCCCATCTCATTTCTACCCCCATCTTCAAAGCTCTCAAAAACTGTTTCAGACCAGCTCATGGACTACCTGAGCAAGCACAACCTACTCTGCAGATAACAACACAGTTTCCAGAGGGGCCACAGGACTACCACTGCCCTATTAAAATTTACCTCCTATATACATGAGGCTCTGGAACAGGGCTACCTAGCTAGTGCAATGTACATCGATCTAACCAAAGCATTCAACACCATCAGTCACAAATTGCTTCTCCGCTTCCTCCCATACCTTGGCATCTCCCCTAAGGCCACCTCTTAATTCAAAGATTATCTCTCGGCCATACTCAACAGGTCAAAATTAACACCACACTCTCCTCCAGTAGACCAGTCCTATCCATGGTGCTCAAGGATCCATACTTGGCCCATTATTTTCTCCCTTTCCTTAACTCCTCCCTAAATCCTGCAGTGAAACATAGGAACATAGAATGTGATGGCAGATAAGGACCGCTTGGCCCACCTAATCTGCCCATTTTCCTACCTAACAGATAAGCTGCAGATCCTAGTTAACCAACAGCTTACTTCCTCCTACCCCCACTAGGACTGCCTTATGCCTGTCCCATGCATTCTTGAAGTTCCCCACTGTTCTTGACCCCACGACCTCTTCAGGGAGGCTGTTCCATGCATCCACAACCCTCTCAGTGAAAAAATGCTTCCTCACATTACCTCTGAGCCGTCCCCCTTCTATCTTCAAATTGTGCCCTTGTTCTTGCATCTCTTTTCTGGAAGATGCTACCCTCTTGGACTTTGTTAATTCCCTTGAGGTACTTGAAAGTTTCTATCATGTCTCTCTCTCCCTTCTTTCCTCAAGGGTATACATATTAAGCTCCTTTAGTCTTTCTTCGTATGTCTTCTGGTGCAGACCCTGCACCATTTGGTTGCCTCCTCTGGACAGCCTCCACTCTGTCTATGTCTTTGCGGAGATGGGGTCTCCAGAACTGCACACAGTACTCCAGATGGGGTCTCACCAACTGTCTGTACAGAGATAACAACTTCCTGTTTTCTACTATTGATGCCTCTTCCTATACAACCCAGTATCCCCCAGCCTTCCTTACTGCCTTCTCACATTGCTTGCCCACCTTTAGGTCATCTGATATAATTACCCCCAGGTCCCTTTCTATTTTTACTGTTGTCAGTATCTCACCCTCCATTGTGTACGCTCCTCAGGGTTTTGTTCCCCATGTGCATTACCTTGCACTTTTGCATTGAATCTGAGCTGCCATACATTTGACCATTCCTCCAACCTTGCCAAGTCCCTTCTCATCCTTTTCACTCCATCTTGTGTATCAACCTGTTGCAGATCTTTGTGTCATCTGCAAAGAGACATACTTTTCCTTCCAGTTCCTCTGCAATGTCACTTATAAAGACATTAAAAGGACCGGTCCCAGTATCTGAACCCTGCGGTACCCGCTAGTAACCCTCCTTTCGTCCTCGTACTCCATTTACTACTACCCTTGAGTTCTGTTGTCAGCCAATTTTTTATCCAGGCTACCACCTTGGGACCCACTCCAAGGCTGGCTATCTTGTGTATTAATCTTTTGTGTGGGACTGTATCAAATGCCTTGCTAAAATCTAGGTAGGCCATGTCCACAGCCCCTCCCTGGTCTACTACTTTGGTAACCCAGTCAAAGAAATCTATTAGATTCGCCTGACATGACCTTCCCATCATGAATCCATGCTGCCTTGGGTTCTGTGCCCCACTGGCTTCTAGGTAGTCAACAATTCTTTCCTTCAGAAGTGATTCCATCATTTTCCTACCACTGAGGTCAAACTAACTGGTCTGTAGTTTCCTGCCTCTGTCTTGCTCCCACTTTTGTGAAGAGGAATCACATCTCCCTCCTCCAGTCCTTGGGTACCACCCATCCTCCCATGATTTGTTAAACAGAGTAGTCAGCGGTGTCACTAGTTCTACCCTTAGTTCTTTTAGAATTCTTGAGTGAACCCCATCAGGCCCCATTGCTTTGTCCACCTTCAATTTTATTAGTTCTTTCAGAACCCTTTCTTCTGTAAATGGACTGTTATCGAGCCCCGTCTTCAGAGTGTTTCTCTTGTTTGGTTTAGGTAACTCCCCCTCTTCCTTTGTGAATACTGAGCAGAAATATTCGTTCAGTATCCCTGCTTTTCACTGTCACCTCTACCCACATTCCTCCCTTTATTAAGCTTCAGTATCCTCCTTTGGTCTTTCTTCGCTCCCTAATGTACCTATAAAGATCTTATCCCCTTCTTAACAGAATTGCTATCCTTTCCTCGGTTTGGGCCTTTGCTATTCTGACTGCCTTCCCAGCCTCTTTCTGCTTTAACTGATAACGTTCTTGTCCTGCTCCTTCTGTGTTTCCTTATATTTCCTGAATGCTGTCCTTTTTCTCCTTAACCTTCCCTGCCACCTCTTTTGAGAACCATAATGGTTTTCCTCGTTGTGTTTTATTGATTTGTTTTGCACAAAGGCTTGTTGCTCTGTGATGGCTGTTTTGATCACTCCCCATTGTTCCTCCACCCCTCCTTCTTGCCTGTTTGTTAGTGCTTTCTGAGGACTCTCTCATTTCCCAAAGTCAGCCCTCCTAAAGTCCAGTACTCTTGCTTTTGTATGGCTTGATTGATTGATTGATTGAAGCTTCTTCTCTGTCACGGACAACACCGTCGTTTTGAAACACCCCTTCCATACTTCCTCAAATTGCACCACAGGGTTTCTTTGGGGAACTTGAAACATAGTTCTCTTGAGCACCGTCTAATACTGAACTACAAAAGGCCAAGTCAAGGATCTTTGCACACCACCAGAGCCCACACAGTGGCCCCTGTTAATAATCACAAACCCCTAGGCACTCCACTTGAACAGATCTCCTCCTTCATAATCTCGTGTCACGTTGGACACCTCCTCACCTTTCATGCACATATTTAACACGTCTCCTCCTCCATTAACACCAGGCTGGGGATCCTATACTGTTATAATCACTGCATACCCACAGAGGCCATCTGTCTCACTGTGTCTTCCTCAGTCCAATCCCTGGTGGACTATAGCATTGTGATCTATGAGACTTTAGATCAAACTACCCTACACTGTGTCAATCTAGCCCTCAACAAAGCCTGCTGCCTGGTCTCTGGTGTGACTGATTAACCCATACCTGAAAGCTCTGCAAGCTTACAGACGGGCTTAACTTTGAAGGTAGGCTTATACCACACTTGCCTCCTTACAAAAAGATGCTCTGAAGCAATCCCCTATGGCCTTCACCCCTCATCCAATTAGTCCCTCACAGAAGGGCACCAAGACACTCTGCTAAAACCGCCTCCTAGTCCCCCACTACAGGAGCTCCCTTGGTCAAAGATCCTTCCACTATCGTGCCCCCATGACTAAATATCCTGCCATCCACCGCCTCCCTGGAACCCAGTCTTGGTCGATTTAAAACAGGTCTCATGACTTCATCCTTAACCACAACATTTCTAGGAGGCTATTTTTTCTGCCCCCACCCCGGGTCCTTTTGCTATCCTAAAGCTACCCTAATGACCTATAAATTGCTTCTGGCTTTAACTAAAACTTTGTACTACCTGATGCTGGGTCATTGGCCCTAAACTGCATATACTTTCTAAGATATGTTACTGTTTATATTCCTGCACTGTGTGTATGTTCCAGCACTGTTTGTAAGTTCCTGCATTGTTTGTATATTCCTGCACTGTTTGATTTATTTTCTTGATGTGGAGCCTTTGCAAAAGAATCCTTGACTCAAAGGGTTGTAATTCTGATTCCTTAATAAATAAATTAAAAAATATATTATTAATTAAAATGGAACCCCTGTTGTTTTACTTCTACATTGACATCAGTCATTTGTTTTAACTATTTGTGGCTACTAACCAAAGATTATTGCAGTACAGCTCCAGAAAAGCCTGCAGCTGTGCCAATGAACTCTGATTAATGCCAATCATCCTGATAAAGGAATTTCTGTCGTTTCTGCAGTGGTGTCCCTTTCCACAAACTTTACCATTTGGCATACACCTAGACAGTGGGGTGAGGGCTTACATTCTTCTTCTCTCAACCTCTCTCTAGCTAAGACGAGGAGGTTGCACATCATGGAAATGAAGCACTCTCCGAGAGAGGGATGGCCGCTTCTTTTAGTCTACAGCACCCACCCCCACAGTCAAACAGTGAGCAGCATTTGATAGGGTGCTATAGCACATCACTGTGTAGCTAAGGTTTGCTACCCAGTACTATCAGAACTGCCATGGCAAGGAAGGAGGAGGACCTAGAGGGAAAATCAAGCGTACATGTAATGATAATGGCAAAACCAGCAGCTGAAGAAATTATTTTTACAAAAGTACAAGTTGATGCCCACTATTTAGCACTTAAATTGCTATTATTATATTGTGTGGTATTAGTAAGTTTTAATTACTTAATTCCTTTACTCAGAAGCAAACTATGAAGTACTTATGACTAAAATACAGCCCCATGGAATGTATAATCATTCTCTATTTATGGGATTAACTACTGTGCTTTGATGTTTTATATAATCCATCTCATTGCATTTATTGCATAACTGGAAACTTACGGCACTTCAGTAACACTTTACCAAATGGTAATATGTTTGGCCTCAAGGCCCAACTACAATTAAATCTAAAATGAACTAATAAGTTGACTTCAACAGTCACATTATTTTAAACTCTGCTTATCTATTTTTTTTACTTTCAATGTATTCCTACTACTGTGGAGTCTGTCACTCTGTCTGTTCACCCACATACTGAGATGTCAATAATGATGGAGTTTTCAAATTGTTCCTTGTACCCCTAGTTCAGTCTCCATGTACCTCTCAGACTTACCACTTCAGGCAGAGTTAGACAACATGGTGTAACAGGCAAGAACATTCCAGTTAGCTGGGGAGGGGCAGTAGATCCAGAGATCTGTCTGTTGAAATGGGGTGAGTGGAGCATGGCAGCATCATCTGGCTTTACTCCACCAAGTTTTATTATTTGCTGGCCAGCCCCTAGCTGCATGATCTGTAAGGTACTTTCTTTGATTCTGAACTCAGAATCTTGAGCTTACTGTCTTGATGTGGGGAGCCTCTGTCCCTGCTCACACCAACACTGACTTCCATTGACAGAAGGAAGGAGTGACTACTAGATTGTGTATTCCTGCCCACACACCAGGGAACTGAACATATACTGTCCATATAAATCTGCCATCCACAAGAGAAAAGTATCCAACTGAGATGCCTTTTATGGCCGTGGGTGGAGCCTACAACCATTTGGGATCACTCAGTAGCTCTAAAAATGGCAGATCATGGAACTTTCTGCTGGACTTTTGGAGTATCCTTCTGAAAGCCCAGTGGAGCTTGAAACCCTCCACCATGATCGCCTCTATGGAATAACAGCTGCAATATTTGGCTGTTACATCCACATTCCAGGCATGAATTGTGCATGTGTGCATGTGTGGGTTGGGTGCATGTGCAGTTCTACTGGTGCCATCATGTTGTGAATGGCAAAATGCCATTCACCACAACTCTTGCTAGCGTGGATGCTGCACATGCACGGTTGCATTGCCTCCACCAGCACTGGCAACAAAGAAAACCATCTCACATCCTCCCATTGCTGCTGTCCTCCCTGCTCCCTCTGTTCCCATCTCTGCACTGACATTGGGGTCCCCAGTCGCATTGTCAGCATTATGCTGCCACCCCACTCATGTGGCACACTGGAGCACACAGTGTGCCCAAATGTATTTTTCCTTCCTACATTGGGTCCCCAATCCCGTGTTGGCATGATGTACCCCCACTCATGTAGCACACTGGGAGCCCACCCCAGTGTGCCCAAATGTCTGTTTTTTGTTTCCTGTAAATAAAACAGTCCCCCAATGTGTTTTTAATCTGTAAAAGAAAATGGTCACTTGTCATCGCCAGTCCCCTCCACCCTTCCACTGAGCACCCACCTCCTCTTACCCCCTTACCCCATACTTACCTTGTCACTGTCATCTTCTTTGGACCGGAACCGTCCTACACTCTTCAAAGCCACACACATAAACTGAAGAATCAAAGATAGCGTGCTATAATGCCATTCAGTGGGTTTCAATTAATGTTGATAAATTAGCCATTTTTTGGGAATTTTGTACAAATTTTTCAACATGGGGTTCTTGGGACCCCACCTCATGAAATGTTCACTGTCATTTTGTTACTCTGTACCAAAAATGATTTTGTGGTGGCTGACCATAATCACCTTTTGGGGCCAGATTCACGAAATGACAGTGGCACTGTTTACGGTGGGGTCCCAAAAGCATGTTGCAGATTTGGTGAAAAAATTCCCAAAATGACTGCGTTATGAGCGTGTGTTGTGCAGTTTCTATGCAATTCCTAACTTTGCCAAATTTTAATATTTTCACTCCACAATTTCAACATTGTCATTTTTGCATACCTCCTTTTAACAGTACAGCTGTAATTTATCACATCCTGCCCAAAACGTGTTTTCACACCTGTGGCACAAAATGGTGTGGTCGCTCTGCAAAATCACATTTGGGACAAGTGAACAAAATGACACTGGCACTCTTCATGAGGAGGGGTCCCAAAAAGGTCATGTTGTATATTTGGAGCAACACCTCAAAATGGCCAAGTTACACCTGGGTCATTCAATAATTTCCTTTTACGTGTAACTTTGCTCTCTTGGCAGCTCATCACAGCCCTATCAGCTCTGGCCAGAGTTTGTTTGTCTTTGGCATTACAAGATGAAAGTCCTGATCTCAAGATGCAAACTTGAGCCTTTGCTCCCCTTCACAGCAACACTGACTTTCCAGTGATGGAAGGACTGACTACTAGACTGTGTAGTCCTGCCCATGCACAAGAGAACTGAGCATGTACTGCCTAGATAAATATGCTATCCACGAGACAAAACACATCCAGCTGGGATGCCTTTTTGTCTCTGACATTCCAAGGTGAAAGTCCTGATCCCAGGATGTAAACCTGATTCTCACACATGGTAAACAAGCTACCACTAAGCCAGTGGTCTGTCTTGATTATCATTTTGCAGTTTTCTGAGCTGCCAAATGGGAGATTTGTATTCTGGAGTGAATTTGAATCTGTTACTCACTGGACCAATAGAGCATGTGTATCACAGGGGATCTGCTTGCCCTCTGGAGAGAAATGGCAAGAGTTTGTCATCCTCCAACATGCCCCATGGCCATGTAATGAACAAAACACAAGGGCCCTCCATAGATATAACACATGTATGTTTAGAAAAAAGGGTGCATACATCTGTAGGCCCTCAATCTACTCAGACAAGAATTTTTTCTTTCAGCCATTTTGTTTATTTTCCTTCCATCTTAATGCATCCATTCTACAGTCAATCTCCCCATGCCACCAAGCTCTCTATTCATCTCTTACTTTCTAAGTTTTACCTCACTGATTCTGCTAAACTTCATCTGTGTTGTGGTCTGTACCTCCTTATACTGTACTCAGACCTTCTCCATCACTGTATTTGGCATAATCTATGAATTTTCAATGTACAAACCTCCTCTGTTACAGCCCTCCTCACTGGTACCTTTAATGGATTCCAAGGCCAGGTAAGCACTACTCAGGCATCGATCCTACAGCCTTTATTATTGTATAATGGTTTACTTTATGAAAGTTTCCTCTACTTCTCTATTTCATTTTCAGTCAGTTTAGTAATGTTTATTGCTCAACCTATTCAGTCATCAAAATGTGTTAAATGTTACAAAAAAAAAAAAACAGCATTGAAAACATACACCTGAGTATTTCAGTACAAGAATAGAAGAGTGGAATATTACTCATGTTTCATATAGTTAAATAGCTACCAAACAATGTGCCATTAATGATTTATCACTTTAGTTAAAGTAGTTATTTCCCTTGAAGTAATTTTAACAATGTTACGACCTTCATTAGACTCTCATTTTTCTTTGATAAGAGCAGAAAAATTAGAAATTCTTCACAGACAAATGTAAATTAGTAAGGACAGGACCAACATTTTTCCTACTTCTGCAGACAAATGCAAATTAGTAAGGACAGGACCCAACCTTTGTTCATATCAGCTGAATATGATTGGCAGTAAAGAAAAACATGCTATAAGTGTTCAGGATTGGCAGTGCCACAACCACATACCAAAGAAGAAATATAATTATTGTTAGCATATCATGCTGCCTGCATTTGGAAGGAAAAGTTTGGATATGAAAACATGTCATAATTATCCTGTCCAATGGGCCAGTAAGTACATCCTAGTAAAGTACAGATACATGGATAGTTCTGAGCTGGGATAACCAGGGCTGAATCTTGAGAATTAGAGTTCAGCCATATCTTTTTTTGCCATCAAAAGCTTAACTTAATAATGTTTCTGTAAGACTCATGGATGTTCATGTTAGACAAGGAGCAGATCAATACATGTTGAAACCCACAAGAGAATAGTATATTAGGCTTAACCTTTGATAGACAAGGGTATCACAACCTTAAGAGTGTTGAAAAACTTTATTTGAAAGACACAGATCTGGAGTTTTTCAGTCATTAAAGGATGGGAGGATGGTCTTGTTGTTATAGCATTAAACTATGAAATGGAAGCTTACAGGTTTAACCCCAGTATAGCCATTGGCTCAGCTAGGTACTTTGCCTTAGTCATGTAACCTCCCTGTTGCTCAATGCTCAGGGCACACAACTAGCCAAGGGCTGGGATTTTAACATTAATACTGACAAGCTGAAAGTCATGCCTTTAGTTAGAATTTAGAACAGAAGCAAATTCAATTGATCCATTGTTGCACTTACATTTATGAGTTATCATTCCATAAAAATGTTTCCTGGGATAAAAAAAACATAACTTCCTATTTCAGCAGAACAATCAGCTAATGCTATAATCTAGTTTAAAAAGAACTATGGAGGAAACTGTGCTAAGTATCCATTATAAAGGTGGTCTGGCCAGTATTTCTAACACAATGAGCCCAATTTTTAAAGGTTGACATAGGGCTTGTGTCAAGTCTGTGTCGACCCAGATGTTTGTCATAATTGCACTAAATCTCCTTTGATGCAGCTGTGCCCAATTTTAGTACATTGGGTGCAACTGCAACAGTTTCACGATTCACAGCAGCTTTCACCAAACATTTGGCATAAGCCCCATAGAAAGGGTCCCAAATGGTACAAAATTAGACCATTAGGGAACTGGTCCAACTTGTAGCATTTGTCACACTCAACAGAAAATTGCGATATGTGTCAGAGGAATGCCACAAGCCCCCTGTGTGCATGTTGGTGCACCATGACTTGCTTGGCATAAGCAAGTGTTTTTAATATCAGATCCAATAAACCTAGAATTTGGATCAGCATATCTCAGTAAATCACACACGAAAAATGAAATCTCTAAGTGGCTGTGTAACCTTGATTTTACTGCCTGTTCAAAAAGCTTGTTTCAGTAAAGAGGTACTGATGATATCAGCTCCAGAACTCACAGCCTAGACATCCATGCCAGCAACCTTTATGGCTCATTTCTCCTGAGTTAAATACAACTGTAGTTACCATAAACATTTGAAATAAAAGAAACCTGGCACTAAGTGTAGTGCACACACTTCCAGAATATGCAGATGCAAGGTACTTAAGAATGTGATGGGGAGGTAGTTTTGAAAACAAAATGACTTCAGAATGCCAGAGTTGTGCACAATTTTTAGAATATCACTGGGTGGAGATTTCAGAATGCTGCTAAACTGTGATTTTGGAATGTAGCAAGTGCATAATCTCAGAAAGTAGCTGTGACATACAATTTTGGAATGTGGCATGGATGGTGAAATTCAGAATGTGGCAGATTTATGCAATTTTTGGAATGTGGGGACACATTGTTTTGTAATGCGGCAGGGATTCAAAATTGTGGTACTGTATGTAGTGGTGATTCTCAGTTTTGGAATGTGGTAGTGATGCCACTTTTCAGATTATGATAGCAACATGTAGCTTTACAATGTGCCCAGAACATACAATTTCAGAATGTGGGAGGGATGCACAGTTTTAGATTGTGCAAGGACATGCATTTTCAGAATGTGGTGGGGATAATCAATTTTGGAACTTGGTGGGGATAAGCATTTTGGAATGTTAAGGAGATTAACAATTTTGGAATGCAGGAATACACACATTTTGCAATGTGGCAGAAATGCACAACTTCAGCATAAAGTTGGGACATAGTTTCAAGTATGGTGGGATGCGTAAGTTTGGATGTGGCGGAACATGCAACTTTGGAATATATCAGGGGTACACAATTTTGAAATCTCACAGGGACACACATTTTTGGAATGTGAGGGTGATTTTCTATTTTGGAATGTGGAGGTGACACATGATTTCAGAATGTAGCTGGGATGCTTAATTTCAAAATGTGCTGGAGCAACATTACTTTTGGAATGTGATGGGTATGTGCAATGTCAGAAGGTGGTAGGATGTGCAATTTTGGAATGCACAGTGGCACCAACCTGGAAACAACACAGTAATGCCTCGGTATAACAGAATGCTGCAGAATACTGCAGGTAACAGTATAATTCAAAGCAATTAAACCCTTTTGTCATATAATATTCTGTGACATGCCATTTGCTGCAAATTATTGCATTACATCATGATTGACTCTTGCTAGCAGGGATGCACAATTTAGGAATACTGACGTATAACAAAATTGTTCATCCCTTAAAATGGATATTTTAGGGGAAAGGAAAGAGGGTGGGGAATTGTTTGGCTAACACAGGGAGGCAGGGTAATGGAAGAGGATGATCAAAGGCAGCCATTCTTAATGACAACCTCTTCTCAGTATTTACAAGGAGGGCAGAGGGCCTTTGCTAAAAGCAGCATAAAGGCTGCAAAGTGGGATCCCAGAAATGAGGCAGCAGGTATTTACAAGTAAAGTGTCAGAAAAGGGCTTGCAGACCTGAAGATAGATAAGGCCCAGGAACTTAATGGGATGGTCCTCAGGGAACTAGCATCAGAATTAGCTGAGCCCCTGGTAGGGCTTTTAATTTGCTCAGTTCAAACAGGGGTGGTTATGAAAGATGAGAAGGTAGCAGACATAGTTATGCTCCACAAGGGTGGAGACAAAGAGAAGCCAGATAACTACAGACATGCTAGACTTCCTCCATTGTGAGTAAATGAGTGGAAACATTAGTGAAAGAGGACCAAGTGGACTACCTGGACAAAAAGGTCCCCAAGATAGAAAACAGCATGGGCTTGTAATGGGGTAGTCTTGTCAGATCACCTTGTTGTATTCTTTTTTTTCCATCAGATAAAGGCCTAGTGGTCTATCAAGTCTACCAATGTGCAGCTAGCACCCCTTATTCTGCAGTTGCCCCTCCTCTCACCCTTCTAATCCCTTGACCCTCCCCTTGCCCTGTCCCAGACCCTTTTGAAACAGTCCACTGTTCTACTGGATACCACTTCTGCTGGTAATACATTCCACTCAGCTACCACCCGCTCCATAAAAAAGTGTCTCTTCATCTCCCTCCTGAACCTTCCTTCCTCCAGTCTCATATCATGGCCCTGGGTGTCCCTCCCTCCTTTACTTTGAACAGCCCCTCTGTACCTGTCTTGTTTATTCCTTTCATGTACTTGAAGGTTTCAATCATATCCTCCTGTCTCTCATCGCCTCCAAGTACATGTTCAACTCCTCAGCTTCATCTCATATGGTAAGTCCCTCTGCCCCTTGATCATCTTTGTCACCCTGTGCTGCACCCCTCCAGTAACTTAATGTCCCTCTTCAGATACGGGTGCCAGTACTGCATGCAGTACTCCAGGTGCGATCTAACTAATGATCTATACAGTGGCAGAATCAACTCCCCTCCTTGAGGATATACCCTTGCAATGTAACCCAGCATTTTGTTGGCCTTTGCAGCTGCCTTCCTACATTGTGCTGAGTTGTTCATTGACCCCGTAATAGGCACCCCCAGATCCTTCTCTTCCTCTGTCTCAGCTTGCTGCCTTCCCTCAGCTGGTAACTTCTCCTTGGATTGTTCACCCCAAAACACAGCACTTTGTACTTTTGGCATTGAACCCAGTTGCCAGTTGTCTGACCAAGATTCTAGCTTTGCCAGATCATCATGCAACCCTGCCATCCCGTAGGTCATGCACTATCACTACCATCTTGGTGTCATCAGCAAACAGACTGATCTTGCTCTTGATGCCCAATGATATGTCTACAATGACTATCCCAAACAACACTGGACATAACACCAAGCCCTGTGGAACACTGCTTGTCACTACCCTTGGGGATGAGAGCTCCCCACCCACCACCAGCCTCTGTTGCCTTCCCTGAAGCCATTTCCTACCATTCTCACATCTTAGCACCTCCCTGTGCCTTCTAACTACTTCCCAGCCTCCCATGTGGCACCAAGTTAAATGCCTTACTGAAGTCCAGGTACAGGACATTCACTTCATAGCCCCATCCAATTGCCTAGATGCAGTCATAGAACTCCACCAGGTTAGTTTGGCGGGATCTGCACTATGAAGCCATACTGTCTGCTGTCCTGTAGTTCTTTGGCCTCCAGGAGGGCCACGAGCCTATCCTGCAGGATAATCTCCATCAGCTTACCCACGATGGATGTGAGGCTCACCAGTCTTTAGTTCCCTGGTTCATCCTTGGGTTGGCTGTTGTGAAGGGGCACCACAAGTCATCCTCCAATCCTGGAAGTACATACCCTGAGTGTAGTGATTCATTAAATAGGTCTGCCAAGGTCGCTACAGGACCTCTGCCAGCTCCTTCAGTACCCTGGGTTGGATGCCATCTCGACCTGGTGCCTTGTCCACCCTCAGTGCCTTCAAACCCTCCAGAACCCTGCCCTCCACTCCCCTCTGTTTTTGCCTTCCCTCCCCTTAGGAATAACCCCCTCTTCTCCTTAGTAAATACTGAGCAGAGTAATCGTTTAGTGCTTCTGCCTTATCACCCTGCTTCTCCCCAACCCCCTACTTCCTAATCCTTACTATATGGTCCTTACAGTTCATTTCTCCCTGATGTACCTGAAGAAGTCCTTCCCCTTCCTAATGCCCGATGCCAGCCTGAGATCCGTAGACACCCGTGGCTTCCCTTACCTTCCTTGTCACCTCCTTGACTCCTTTGGGTACTCCTCCCTGTCCTCCCCTCCTGTTTTTTACCTCCTTAAAGGCAGCTTTTTCCTCCTTACCTTTTCCATGATCTCCTTGCTCGTCCAGCTAGGTTTCTTTGCCCTAGCCTTCTTGCTCTCAGCATTGCTGCAGGTTCTGGTTGCCTCCCTATCCCCAGCTTTATGAGCTCTCACCTCTGGTTAGTGCCCATACTAGGTTGAATTCTGGCCAGGTACCTTTTTACCACTTTTCCATCCTCCCAGAGTTGGCCGTCCTCAAGTCCAGCACCCTTGTGCTAGATTCCTCCTTCCTTACCCATATCCAAAGTGAAACATACTGAGTGGTGGTTACTCCCCACCAGTGATTCTTCTATCCCAAGTTTCCTCACAAACTTCCCATTTGCCAGCATGAAGTCAAGGGTACTGCCTAACCTGGTTGGTTTGCTGACCATTTGCATCAGGAAGCTGTCCTGGAAGGCATCCAGCAGTACCTGCTCCTTCTATTCCTGGTTGTTGGGGTACTCTAATCCACTCCTGGCATGTTGAAGTCCCCACAATCACCACACTACCCTTCTGCAGGTCCTCCTGATCAGTCCCACTAGTTCCCTGTCTTACTCCCTGTCTGAGAGGGCAGCCTGTACACCACTCCCATCCTGAGAGTCCTATTCTTGGAATCCTGGATTTTCATCCATAGTGACTCCATACTACCTCCTCCCCTTCCTCCCATACACACTTCAGTCCTTCCCTCACATATAGTGCCACCCCTTCCTTTCCCAATCACTCTGTCCTTACAAAATATCCTGTACCCTGGTATCAGCAGGTCCCAGTCATTGTACTGGGTGGTCCAATTTCAGTGATGGCTGCAATGTCCACCTCCACTCTGCCATGAGAGTCTGTAACTCTGTAGTTTTCTTACCAAGACTCCTAGCATTCACGGTGACCTCCTTTCACCCCTTTCACTTCTGCCCTTCTTTACTAGCTTCACCACTAGTACTTGTCCTTTGTCACTGTTATGGGGGTAAGCTCATGGTTTCCCAACCTGTGATCTTTGCATGTCCCTTGCCCACTTGCCACCCCGCTCCTAGTTTAAATTCCCAGCTTCCTCTATGTACTCCTCCATCCTCTGTTTCAGCACTTTCTTTCCCTCCTCGCTCAAGTGTAGTCTATCCTTGGCATAGAGACTACTGTCATAGAAACATACAATTTGACAACACGTAAGGACCGCTTGGTCCACTTAGTCTGCCACTTCCCTACCTAATGGATAAGCTGCAGATCCTAGTTAACCAACATCCTACTTCCTCTTACCCTCCACTAGAATTGCCTTATGTCTGTTCAATGCATTCTTGAATTCCCCACTGTTTATGACTCCACGACCTCCTCAGGAAGGCTGTTCCATGTATCCACAACCATCTCTTTGAAAAATACTTCCTCATATTACCTCTGAGCCGTCCCCCTCTATCTGTTCTCCCAGGTCCCTCCCTACTCCACCACCAGCCCATACCCTTTAGCATGACACCAGGTTCTTAGCCATTCATTAAAATCCTTTATTCTCAGCTTTCTTGCTGTGCTTGCCCTGGGCACTGGAAGTATCTTTGAAAGGTATTGATCTTCTGCCCCTCACATACTTCTCCTAGTTCCTCAAACCTCCTTTGAACTATAGCTACCATCCTGTCAGCCAGGTCATTCATCCCCAAATGTATAATTAAATGAGGTGTCTTCCTACCCCATCTAGCATATTTTAGAACTGATTGTCCCACCCTTTCTGCTGTCATTCCCAGCATGATCTCCACCCAAATGCAACAATGCCTCTCCCTTTGCTATCCCACCTGACTCCTCTAAGTATTGGTCCCCAGCACTAAGATTCCACCCTCTTACTAACTGATTGCTTCCCTTCTCTCACCACAATCCACTCCTGGCTCCTCCTCTTCCTCCTGCACAGTAGTTCCCCTTCTTCCCTGTTGTAATTCCTCCAGCAGAACTCCCCACTCCAGTTTCATCCAGGCGTCTGTCAGTTACTCCTCAAATTTCATCACCTCCCTCCTCCTCCTCCTTTCCCTTAGCACTGCAAAATGATTTTCTGAAGACCCTGCTCTGATGCCCACTTCCTCTCTCCTCACTAGTAGCCAGTTTCTTCTTTTGACTCCATGACTGTTGCCACTTCTCTTTCTCCTCTCACAAGTCCCTTTCTCCTCCTTCCTGTTGTCTTTTTCCCTTGACCTGGTTTCCTCTGATGCTGTTCTTCTTGGCCCGAGCCCCTCTCTGCTTCCTTCTTGTGACCCTCTCCTTGCCCATATTGGCCCAAATAGCCCTCCTCTTCATCTCCCTCCCTCCAGTGTTGGGCTATAACCTCCTCCAGTCTGCCTTGCCTGTCTTAGCTCCTCCTGCAGACCCTCAATCTCCTTTTAAGCTTCTCTATTTGGTTGCACACTAAACATCCCCTACCCTCCATGCAATTTTTAGAAAGATTGGCATATCACAGTTGTTGCAGCCTACTACCATACCCATTGCTCTCATTGTCCACCAGCCAATTCCACCCTTCCAGATGGAATCATCCAACACCCCAAGTCTCCCTTCCTTCTATGATTGCAAAACATTCTTCCTTTTCTCAATTGCCCTTACCCCTTTGTCATACACTTTAGATAGATTGAGCAGCTGCCTTTTAAGTTCCTATCCCTTCTGTCCACACCCAAAAGAAACTGTAAGTAGCTATTGCATGGCTTCCTTCTAACTCCAATCCCTTCTTTCCACAATGCAAACAGGTAAAATGAAAGCTCCTTGTGCTGCAGTTACTTCTCTTCCACAGAGATAGCAGTCACCACTTCACTCACTGATGTTCCTTTCCTGGACATCTGATTCTGCTATGACTGGTGCATGTCCTTTGCCCTTTGGGAAGTGATGTCAGTACCTCCAGTATAAAGGAAATTATGTACCTGGGGCAGGTGGGGTGAGGAGTAGGGAGGGTGGAACCAGCCCATGCCTTCCAGAAGCAGTCAGGTAGCTGAGGGCCCCTGGCCAGACAATTAGCACCCTTTCCCACTATGCACTAAACTTTGCAGCTAGTGAAGACAGCAAAAACAATCACAACTCCACTAAAAGCACAAAAATAGGTTTGATACCAGAATAAACATGTCTCCAAATCAAACAGCCTCACCAACAACACACCAAAATAGGCTTGAAATTAGAAATTGTAGGTTTCCAATTCAAAGAAACAGCCCTACCAGAACAGCCCCAATAAAAGCACACCACAATAGGTTTGGAATCAAAAGAATCAGAAGAAATCAGAAGAAACAGGCCTCAATTTAAAGAAATGACAGCCCACTTAAAAGCACACACCAAAATAGGTAACAGCCCCAGACAGTTCCCTGCTAACCCCTTTTAAAAGTAAGAAAAATTCAGCCTGCTACTAATTGAAACAACAGGATGAATCAGTCCACTACAGCACACCAAAATAGGTTTCAAAATTCCAATAGCCCCAAAACAATGCCCTGCTAGCCCCTTAGAAGTAGTAAGAAAATAAAATAACCTGCTACCAAGTGAAATCAACAAAAAGCAATTTAAAAGCAGCAAGGAGCAGCTACTGCACTGAAATGGATCTGATCCCTTCCCTTCTAGTTTCTTCTTTGACTGGGTAACTAGGACAGTGGATAGGAATCATGCAGTTGCTTTACTCTACTTTGATTTCCGCAATACATTCGACATGGTGCCTCATAGAAGATTCCTGAAGAAGTTAAAGGATCATCGTGCAGTGAAGGAGATAGTTTGATGGGTGGGAAGTTGGTTGGAAGGTAGACAGGAGAATGTAGTAGTAAAAAGTCAAATCTCTGGAATGAGATGCAGAAGTGGGTATCACAGGGACCAGTCCTGGGTCCAGTCATTTTCACTATGTTCGTCAGTAACATAGAAGAAGGAATTCAAGGCATGATGTGTCTCTTTGCAGATGACACTAAGCTTTGTGGTACATTAGACAGTAAGGATGGGGTAGTAGACCTGCAAAGGGACCTGCAAAGGTTTCAGAAGTGGTCCAGTATTTGGTAATTAAATTTACCACCAAAATGTGCAAGGTGATGCACACAGATAACAAGAACACCACAGTGAGTATTGGATGGGAGGTTAACCTGGGTGCTACTTCTGAGGAAAAGTACATAGGACTCATCATAAGTGACTGTCTTGAACAACTTAGCCAATGTAATAAGGCCTACAGTAAGGAAACTAGTATCTGGGATTAATTGAGAGGGGTTTGACAGCAGGAGAAAATAGGTATTGCTACCTCTCTATAGATCACTGTTGAGATCACACCTGGAGTACTGTGTTAAGGAAAGACATGAACAGCCTAGAACCAGTGCACTGTAGGACAACCAAAATGACTGAGTGCCAACAGGCCAGATTCTACAAGGACTGGCTTAGAGCACTGAACATGTACTCCTGGAGACCAGGCATGACAGGGAGGTATGATAGAGGCCTTCAAGTTCCCAAAAGGAATAAACAAGGTAAACTTTGAGGAACTACTCAACAGAAATAGCACAAATCTAGAACACAGTGACATGAGTGGAAGCTGGTTGGGGTGGAGAAGAGGTTCAGGAGGGATGTTAGGAAGTTTGGTTTTACAAAGACAGTGGTTGAGCAGTATAACAGTCTGCCTGCAGAGCTGTTAGGTGCTGAAACCACTTATTTTTTCAAGCATGGCTGAGACAGAGTTAAGGGCTTTGCCGTTACTCAGGGGTAACAGTAAGACAGGGAACATGGGATGAATATTGTGGACAAAAAACCTCACAAAGGCAAGAGGTCATAGGGTATGATATGATTTAATGGGCAGACTAGATAGGCCAGTGATCTTTACTGCTGTCATTGTTTAGGTTTCTGTTTCAGAATGTGGAGGTGATACACAATTTCCAAATGCGGTGGGGACGCACACATTCAGAATGTGGTGTTAACATGCAACTGTAGAACATGGAAGGGCTGACCATTTTCAGAATGTGATAGGGACATGCCATTTTGGAATATGCAGTGACACACAATTTCAGAATGTGGTGGAAACACACAATACCAGAATGTGGTTGGGACACACAGTTTCAGAATGTGGCAAGGATGCACATTTTTGGAATACAGTGGGGATGTGCAATTTTGGGAAGTGTCAGTGACACACAATTCTAGAATGTGTGGGGACACTCAATTTTGGAATGTGATAGGGACTTACAATGTCAAAATGTGGTGGAGTCCTGCAATGTCAGAAAGTCATGGAGCCACACAATTTTGGAATTTGGTGAGCACATACATTCTTGGAAAGTGGCTGGGACAAGCAATTTTAGAATAAAATTGTGGGTCTCTCCACAATCTAACAGTGTGCATGCCCACTACATTCTGATATTGTGCATACCCACCAGATTTTGATATTACTCAACCCTGCCACATTCTAAGACTGCCCATGCCCACCAAACTGTGAGATAGTCTGTCCCCACCAAATTCCTACATGCATGCCATTGCCAGATTCCTAGATTGTGTGTCCCCACCAGACTCTGAAAATGTGTATCCCTGCCACACACCAGCATTGCATGTCTTTGCATTCTGAGCTTGCTTGCTACCACCACTTGCCAAGGCTGCATATTCCCACTGCATTTTGAGATTGTATGTCCTTGCCTCATTCTGAGATTGTGTGTTACAACCACATTCCAATGGTTGCCTATCCCCACAACATTTTGAGACTGCATGTCCGTCATTCTAAAGTCACTTGTCCCCATCACATTCCAAGACTATGCATCCATGCCACATTCTGAGATTGCATGGAGAGGCAGTGAAATAGGATTATAAAATAGCTTGTAACTTTTAAACAAGGTAACTCAAGTCTAATTTTTATGTTTGCTTGCGCACATGCACAAGAAACATTATGTGGCAACTTAGGAGAAAAAGCAGGTTGTGGAGGCATGGCACTGTGACAGCAACGGAGGCATTGCATTTGGGGGCTTGGCACTGGTGGACCAATGAAGGCACAGTGTGCTGATGACACTGGCTTCCAAAAGTGCCACTGAGCTGTAACGTTTTGCCGCAGCAATCAGGGGCCACCTCGTCATTGCAATGTCAGCCATTCCGCTGCAATGAAGGAGCGACCCATCATTGCTTGGCGGAGCGTTACCTAGTGTAATATTGTTTGTAGACATGGCGGCAAGCCACGCCATATTCACAAACAATATTCTCCAACTCCACTGCCGGTGTGCCCAATCCCTTGGCAGCATACTCCCAAGACAGTCTTTGTTTGCTGACATGGGGCCCAATCTCCATTGGATTCAGTCCCCGTCCAGTTTAATTTGCGATTGGGAGCCCACTCCTGTCGGCATAATGTCCCCAAAAAGTTGGTTTGTGCCGAGGGGTGCCCATCCCCTCGGCTCTTGTGCCCCCATATGTGCTGATGGGAGTGCCCAATCCCCCATTGGCCAGTCAGCCTGCCAAAAAACACTCAGGTGGCATGCTGGGAGCCCATCCCAGCATGCCAATGTCCTGTTAAAAAAGTCCTGCAATGTTTGTTTTTTACCTGTAAATCAGAAAACAGTCCCTCATTGAGTTCGGTGGCCCGTCCCCAGACCAGCACCCACCCTCTGTGCACCCTGCCTCCCACACCCCCTCACCCCATACTTACCTCCGGAGCCCAGTGCGACACTCTTCAGTGGACCGGGAACACCTGCACTCTTCAAAGCCAACTGCTAACTGAAGAAATGCTGGTAAGCTGTATAATGGCATAAATAGGGTTTTTCAACTTTGTTGCATATGTCACATTTTGGGGGATTTTGGTGCCAAATTTTCAAAATGGGGTTATTGGTACCCTCTTCATGAGCCACTGTCATGGCCTTATCGGTCCCAAAGGTGATTTTGAGGTCACTATGTGGAATCACCTTTCAGGACCGATTAGCGAAATGACAGTGCTAGTGTTCATGAGGTGGCCTCTCAAAAGTCTATGTTGCACATTTGGTGGAAAAAATCAAAAAATGACTGTTTTACATGCATACATTGTGCAGTTGCTCTGCACGCTCGTAACTTAAGCAAATTTGCAGTATTTTCATTCCAGATTTTCAACATGGCCATTTTTCTGCACCTCCTTATGAACAGTATAGCTGTAATTTTTCACATCCTTGCCGACATGTGTTTCGCACTTCTGACGATAATAGCACGGTCGCTGTGGGAAATCAGTGTTCAGAACACATTAAGAAAATCATAGTGACACTGTTCATGAGCAGAGGTTGTGAAATGTCTATGTTTAAAATTTTGTGTGAGAAAGTCCATAAAATGACTGTGTTACATGCATGCATTCATGGTTTCCATGTATGCTCGAAGTGCGAGCATTTTTAATATTCCACTACAGATTTTCAACATTGCTATCTCTTCACACCTCCTATGGATGGTACAGCTGCCTTTCTTCACATCCTGCCCGATCTGTGTTTTCATACATGGCACAGAATGGCATAGTCGCTGTTAGAACTCAAAGTTCGGGACACATTGACAAAATCACAGTGCCACTCTTCATGAGAAGAGGTCCCAAATGCTTTCATGAGGTGGGGTCACAAAAAGCCATGTTGAAAATTTGTAGTGCAAATACCAACAAATGCCCAAGGTATTAGGGTTTCCAACCATAATGTCCCACCCTGTACAGACTGACAGGCATCGGGGTGTGCCTTTGGATTGCCGTCTGTACTGCTCATGCCATCCACCCCAGCCACTACCAGGCATCGAGGTGTACCTTGGACTCTTTGGCTCCAGACTTCATCCCATGCTGCACCCATTTCAGCGTATGTTCTTATGGAATGGGGTGACTGTAAAGCCAAACACCCCAAGGCACACCTCAGCACATGTCAGCATCTGCATAATAGGATGAGGTGACATGGCATGACCGTCATGAGCAATGACCAAACACTTACCCCAATGCCTGTCCATCTCTATAGGATGGAGGTGGGGTTGGTGTGAAGTTCAATACTTCACTGCCATTCCTATTCTGCATCTGTCTAACTCCTGCATTTCCCATGCTAATACCAGCAAGCAAACATTCGCACTGACAAAAGCTTGTTTGTGTAAGGTTTATTGTGGATATTCTGATCCAAATTTGGCAATTTAGTACTTTTGGTCTGACCCCATATATGAGAAATTACCAATTGGGCACTGTAATAAATATGAATTTCTAGATACCATTTGTTGAATAATTGTTGTGCTACACAATCATGATCAATGGTCATTAATGCAATTGCTTGCTTTCCTTATGAAGCTGAAGCTATTTCTACAACTAAAAATTATTTTAAATGTAAACCTGCTCTTTTTTTTCTTCCATTCATTGTTTATTCTCCAGTGGGCAGCAGTCCCATGTCAGCTGACCATACCAGACTCTGCAGTCCTTTGATGCACCCTCCTCTCGTACCCTGGCAGACCACGAAGCCAGCCTGGGGCTTCATCCAGCCATGTCCCCTGATGTTCCTCTGTTTTCTCCCTATTACCCAAGGCCCAGGACATGGTTGCCCATGTGCATGGAGGCATGCATGCATGCATACCGTGTCTCTGGTGATGGCCTTTTCCACCCTCCAAGTCTATTGCCAGGGTCCCTCTCTGGTGTGGCATTGCCACCTAGCCTCCACTGGGTGGCAGCCAAGTGCCAGGGAAACTCCACGTTCCTCCCTAAGGAGGAGAGCTGCCTGCTGGCTGCTCACTCCACTCCACAGCCCCCCACGGCTGAACCCCGCGGCCCAAGCTCTTACCCAAACCCCGGTGCGCCAGCGTGGTGCAGGTGTGGCATCTAGTGCCTCAACCCTCGGTGCCACTGGGCTAACATATGAACCTGCTCTTAATGAGAAATATTTAACATAATTTTTTCTTTTGATATGATTATATATTGTTTTGTCTATATGCATGTTCTGTATATTGTTGTTTGACACAACAGACATTTTACCTATAAAGTGAAACTTAACAATGATCCAAGCAGGAAATATTGGGTAGAAGAAAGATCACACTGAAAATATTGTACAGCATTGCAGCTGACTTATCCTGCATATCCAGATGTGAAATAAAACAAATATCTCTGGTGTGGTGTTGGACAACAGGTGCTCAAACCTCCTCATTTCCCCTTCCATTGGCTGCTGGAGTAAATGAAATGAGGCATCAGTTTCTTCAAGGTTATTATTTTCATTAAATTATACATTTCAAATCACATTCTCTCATGGTTTTGTGAACTGAGTGAATAAATAAGCTGATTTTGTTGTCTTGATGTAGCTCATATTCAACACATGAAAGTCAGAACCCTTAAGGTCATAATCAGAGATAGGATTCCAAGGCTGGTGAGTAGTTCACATTTATTTATTTTTTTTACATTAAATCTTTATTAAGGTTTCCAACATACAAATGCACATGATCCAGAGAACTTAGAAGAGACATGTTCATTGGGAAGTAAGACAAAACACAATAAATAAAGCAGGAAAAAAAAAAATCAATCCCTTAATCTCCCTGCTACCCCATCCCCCCACTCCCTATATCCCCTCTGTCCAGACGGGTTACACAGTGTGGAACCTTGATGTGGCTAGCAAGGCTTTGCTTTGTAATGAAGTAGTGGTAGATGCTAAGAGTAAGGCGAAGAAAGAGGCCCATATATCATTGAATTTACATAATTTGTTTTGCAAGCTGAAGATCATCTTCTCGACTCTGAGACAGTGTAGTAGCTCCATCAACCACTCACTGTATGATATCATCACGTTGTCCTTCCAATGTCTTAGTACTAATTTTTGACTGTCATGGCTATAAGGGCGATGTGGTATTTGCGTGTCTTCACAGGGATTTCTGAGTAGTTTCTAAGCAGGCAAGTGTCAATCGAGAACGACTCGTCTAAGCCTAACAGGGGTCTGCCCGTGCCCTAATGTGCTCCCAGAGAACTACTGGGGCAGGACCAGAAGAATATGTAGTTGCCATCGCCATGGCCACAAGCGAAACAGGTGGCGGACTCTGTGGTGTCAAACCTAGCAATCTTCTTGGGAGTGTAATACAGGTTGTGCAAATACGGAACTGTATAAGTCGAGTCTGTCCTGGGTAATATAGTGGTGACAACCCCACCAGAGTGTCTCCCACCTGATGGATGTTCCTGGCAGGAGAGTTTCCCAAAAGTCCTAGGTCGGAAGGGCCAGGGTGTAACTGGTTGTACAAGGCTTTAAATATTTTGGAAATACATGAGGAAGGCCTACACTTTGTGTCATTTCGGACCAGAAAGGGGATGCTCCAGCAGACGGGAGATGGGATCAAAGGTTTTACCAAGAAGTGTCGTAATTGAAATAGCTTGAAAATATTGGAGTTGGGCAGGCCTGCCTTTGCTAAAATGTCTATGAAGGAGGCCCATTTTTGTTCAGTCCCAGCCCAGAAATAGCTGAGTTTGGCCTCCTGAAATTGTGGGATCCAGGCAGGGAGAGAGTTTTCCCATCCAGTTTAATGTTCGGGTTTCCGTGATGGGTTGCTCCAAGTCTCTACATTGGTTATATTTGAGAATCGAACAGAGTTGGGCGTGGGCTTTGACGAAATGGCAATGGGTGACCCAACCCAAGACTTAGGGAGACTTTTGGGTGGACGAACAATAGGGTCGACGGGGAGAGGTTATCCCACGAATTTGGGATAACTCTATATGAATCCATAGGAGTGTGTATATATTGAGAGGCCTGGGTCCGGGGGTAGAGCCATCTTAGATACTTGCTTAGATGGCAGGCCCAGTAATAGAGACTGACGTGGAGGACCCTCAGGCCTCCTTTGAGCTTTGGGGCTGCAAGCTTGTGATAAGCCAGCCTGTGTCCTTACCAGCCCAGATGAAGTTGGCGAAGATATTATGGACCTTTTAAACCATGAGTAGGGTAGCCAGATATTGAGGAGACTGAGGGATAAAGCAGCCGGGGAATCGTTCATTTTGATAAGAATGACCCTGCTCCAAATAGAGAGGGGAGAGGGACCATCTGTTCAAGTCTTGAACAATAGTGTTTAGTAGTGAATCGAGATTAAGTTTACGCATCAGGGAAGTATTTCTTGAGAATGAGATACCCAAATATTTAATTGTTTTCCTTTCCCAGGAAAGGCCCAGGGCCTCTACCTCATTCCTCATCACCCTGTGGTTAAGGGAAAGACTACTGTTTTCTACATTGAGTTTATAGTTTGATAATGAGCTGAATTCACTGATAACCTCGAGAAGGTATGGGATGGACTTCTTGAGGTGGGAAGTGCAGAGGAAGATGATTGTGAGGCCAAAACTTTTAATTCTAATTCCTGTATTGGTATACCCTGAATCCTGGGCTTGGCCAGGAGTCGGCATATGAGGGGTTCAAGATAAATATTGAAAAGTAGTGGGGATAGGGGCATCCCTGCCTCGTGCCAGAGAGGATAGGGAACCTCTCGGACTAGCACCCATTACAGAAAACCCTAGCAGTCGAGGCAGTGTAAAGAGCCTGAATCCAACTCTGAAACTCTTGGGAAAACGAAGTGTTCAAAGTCTGGAATAGGAAATTCCAATCGACTCTATCAAATGCCTTCTGGCGTCCAGAGAGACCAAGGCCACAGGGAATAGGCACGACTCTGGACGCAGAGAAGGCATGATCCAGTGTTCTGATGTGGTCGCTGGCCAGTCTATTCACCATGAAGCCAACTTGTTCTGTACCTACTAACAACAACAAAAATGGAAAGGGACCTGGGGGTAGTCATATCAGATGACCTAAAGGTGGGCAAGCAATGTGAGAGGGCAGCAAGGAGGGCTGGGGGATACTGGGATGCATAGGAAGAGGCATCACCAGTAGAAAACAGGAAGTTATTTTCCCTCTGTACAGACAGCTAGTGAGACCTCATCTGGAGTACTGCGTGCAGTTCTGGAGACCCAATCTCCGCAAAGACATAGACAGGATGGAAGCTGTCCAGAGGAGGGCAACTAAAATGGTGCAGGCTCTGCACCGGAAGACATATGAAGAGAGACGTAAGGAGCTTAATATGTATAGCTTCAAGGAAAGGAGGGAGGGGAGACATGATAGAAACTTTCAAGTACCTCAAGGAATCAACAAAGTCCAAGAGGTAGCATCTTTCAAAAAAGAGGGTGTGCAAGAACAAGGGGCACAATTTGAAGATAGAAGGGGGCAGCTCAGAGGTAATTTAAGGAAGTATTTTTTCACAGAGAGGGTTGTGGATGCATGGAACAGCCTTCCAGAGGAGGTTGTGGAGTCAAAACAGTGGTGGAATTCAAGCATGCATGGGACAGTCATAAGGCAATTCTAGGGGTGGGGTAAGAAGAAGTAGGCTGCTGGTTAACTAGGACCTGCAGCTTATCCATCAGGTAGGGAAATGGGCAGACTGGGTGGCCAAGCGGTCCTTATCTGCCGTCAAATTCTATGTTTCTATGTTTCTTTGTTTCTATGTACCGATAAGGCCTGGGATCACGGCACCCAGTCTTATTGACAACAATTTGCTGAGAATCTTGATATCCTGATTGAGTAGCGAGATCTGCCGGTAACTTGTCACATTTTCAGGGACTTTACCTGGTTTCAAGATGAGAACAATTATGACTTCAAAAGTGAAGTATCCGTGCTAGACCCTTCTAGGATCTGTTGGAAGTCAGGAAGAAGTATTGGAGCAAGGGTCATTGCAAACACTTTATAGAAGTTCGGGAGAAACCCATCAGGCCCAGGAGATTTGTCATTGGGGAGACTGTCGATCATGCCAATTATTTCCTCTACCGTTAAGGGGTGCATAGTGCGGTACACTGTTCAGCTCAAGTGTGGGAAGGTGCAACCCCTTAGATAGTTATCCAGCACCGCGCAAGAGGGGATTGGTCATCGGTGAATAAAGGATTGAAAAACTTTTGGAATTCAGAAGTAATTCCTTTGTAGTCCACCAGCAGAGGACCATCTTGAGCCGGATGGTGGGGATATATCTGGTGGATTCCTGCTGCTTGATGCGGGCTGCAAGGAGATGCCGCCTTCTCCCTTGATGGCGTATGTCACTTTCGATTTGAGGATCATGTATTCGGTTTTCTCTGAGGTGTTCCATATAGTGTTTTTTAGTTTGGCCAAATCTAGTAAGGTCTGTTCCAGGTGTGTGGGGAAAGGTTTTTTCCATGTCCCTAATCTGTCTGAGAAGTTGGACTAGCTCTAGCTTTCTCAGCTTTTTTCTTTGGAAGCAACCCCAATGAAAAGACCCTGAGGTAGGCTTTGAGGGCTCCTCATTCGATATCAGGTTTACCGTGGAGTTTAAATTGACTGAGGTGTATTGGGCGATATGGGTGCTGATATGTTTCACTATTTCTGGGCCTTTTAAGAGTTGATTGTTCAGCTTCCACCGGCCGTTCTTATTAGGGGCATCCGATAAAGAGAAGTGCATGAGACCAGAGAGTGGTCAGAGGGAGGGCGGGGTGTATATCAGAATCGATAATCCAGGAATTAGGTGATGCAAGATCAGTATATAGTCTATCCTGGAGGATGTCTTGTGAACTGGCGATGTGAAGGTGAAGCTTCTTTCAGAATGGTGTAGACATCTCCACACATCATGTAGACTGGCCTTGTCCCAAAGGTCGAGTAGTTCACATTTAGCCATAGTGTTTTGAGTATAATGAGGGCAACTAACCATACAGTGGTGTTTACTGTTATAAGTTAATAGGGCCTCCAGAAGATGTCTCTTGTGGTGTGAGAGACACTGAGTGTGAGATTTGGGCGAGAGGACCACAAAGTGAAGCTGAGCAATTAGTCTGCCTAAACTTCATAGGAGGTGTCTCTTGTATAATGAGTGACACCTCTCAGAGGCCCAATCAACTTATTATAAATCATCTGAGTTTAGCTCAAGTGAGTTATTATTGATTTAGACGTTTTTTTAAATTTACTTATGCCATCCTCCCCGGCACTGAAGTGGACCACTCTCCCTAATGCTCCAGCATGAGAGCACACTGTACAGGATGAGATGCACAGTGGCTCTGCATGCTGATTGGATGAAGTCACACTAGTGATTTATAATTCACAGGAACCGAGTTAACTTTAAAGTTATATCCAAGAAGGCAGTCACATGGTGAGCAGCATGTGTTTCTCCTCTTGCTGCCCAGGTAGACAGCATCAGAGAAACTTCAAGACGTAGGGAGGAAGCCTAAATCAAAAGACAATATGGCTAAGAAATGGAAAGCAATGATGTCTTCCTCCACTGAAGTAAGCCTTACATCTACACCCAGGTCCATGGACAGATTCTTGTGTGCTACCCAACCAAAGCAGTAGGAGATGACTGCTGGCTTGGCTACAGCAGTGATAGGTGTGCCTTTTCTCCTCAAAAGCAAATGACTATGGCCCAAAACCTCAAATAGATTTTACTAACAAGGATGTGACGATCTCATCCTATAAGCAATTGTTAGCATTATAAAACTTCCAAATGTAGCTGTACATGATAATTAATATGAGAACACAAACAATAGAATAAACCGGTGCTGCAGGATAACACTATTTTTAAATGGTTGACCAATGTGAAGACCAAACTAGAAATAGTTTCAGCTCTTTTCTGAATTCTCAGAGGAGACTCTGGGCAGGAATTAAATAACTTCAGCTGTTTCCTGAACTCTCAGTGGAGGCTTTGGGCAGGATCTGCAAAGGGATCCTACAAGGATCCCCTTCTAATATTCAAAAGCAGTCTTGTGTTTGCTTCATCCTGGACATGCTAGATCATCTAACATTTATGTCTGCTTGGCAAAATCTGAATAACAAAAGTCAGGTACAAAGGGAATTTGTGCAAAGTTCTGATGCACTTTGCAGTCAGCTTGATACAGTGATCCCTTGCAATAATGAACGGCTCTAGAGACATCAAATTTGTTTGTTATAACAATGGGTTTTATAGCTGAAATGCCTGAAGATAAAGTACTCACAGCAGCATTTTAGTGTCAGTAAATAATGTATTTTATTTATGGATACCTAAAAATGACCAATTAAAGTTAAAAGTTAAAACTGTTTTTCACACAAGGCTTATTTTATTTATTTTTTTTAAATAACTGACCAAAGTAGATTGTATTTTACATCCCCAGGTCTGCTCAGGTCATGCTTGTGATATGATCTTTTTAAGCTGTAGGAGCTGCAGCAACAAGATATATGGCTGGTGTTAGAGGAATCTCAGACCTGCTTCAAGTCTAGTAGGCCATCTTCTGCTGAAATCTGTGTCTCTGCTACTTCCTAGGCTTGGTCTCTGGAGTCACATTTCTCCATAGCTCATTGTTCATTTTAAATATATAACTAATGCCTTCCTCTGTTATTGGCTCTGTAGTGGGGCAGCTGTCATCCACATGTAGCCACTCAGTTTCTCATTGGTAGTTGCAAACTGCAGATTGCATGCCAGCTGAAGTATTTCACTTTCCACTTCTGAGATGTCATTGATATTATCTGACAGCTCTGTGTTCAGTTCACCCTCTTGCTGTTCAAAAGTGGACCCAGGTCATCCTTCCAACAACTGTTCATTTTTGTGGCGTGACCTGCTCCCATGTCTGGGCAGTGACATAGCACATGCCTTTAATCATGCAGCTTTTAGAAAGCTGATCAGTTCAGACCCAGTGTCTCTGGAGATCATCTCCCATAGCAGCTGTTTACAGTATAGTTTTTTAGGGTGGCTAAGACCCCTTGTCCAACTGCTGCATGCAGGCTGTAGTGCTAGCCAGCAGATACAGCACATTGATCTTTCCATCTTGTAAGCACAGCTCCTCAGCACTAGGGTAATCTAGACATTGATCCAGCAACAACAATGCTTTTAGCACCTTTCATTTTCTCATCAGATACCACCAGACAGCTGGCACAAAATCACTGTAGAATCACAAATGAAAGATGTCCCTTGTCATCCACACATTGCAAGAGTGGGTATACTGCGGTGGAAGGACTTCTCTGTTAATGTGGTGAAAGCAATGGATTGCCATACTTATCAATGCATAGCAGCTTTAGCTTATATTTGCCATTGGCACTGGTGTACACTAGAAGGGTCATGTCCATGTCATAGCATCCTGCTTCTAAAATCCTCGTTAATTGCAGCATAAAAGCTGTCCCAGTCATGAGTCTAAAGGTCTCTGTTCCCCAGCAATCTGTAGTTGCCTGATGCTGTCATGCTTCCAAAATTTCCATAACCATTCTGGACTGGACTTGAAGTTCATGTCTTCCACATAAGGGACTTTGGCAAAAGAATCCATTGTTTCTTGGAGGATCACTGAAGACAGGGGAACTCCAGCATTCTGCTAGTTTTCAGACCATAGGTGAACAGCAAAATCAACCTTGGTGGTAGTCCCAAGACACATCTTTTTTTCTGTAAAAGAGGAAGGAGGTGCTGTTAGAAGTATACTTCTACTGGTACTAAAGAACTAGAACTCTTCTACTGGGATCTTCAATTTAGGGTAAAAAAGAGTGTCTGTCTGAGTTGGCTGAAGTGAATTGTTATATGTGCAGTTATCTAGGTGTTTGTCTGAGTTGGCAGAAGTGAATTGTCATCTGTGCAGTTAACTAAGTGTAGAAGGAGCTGTAAATTAGGGGGTGGCTTAGCTAGAAGGAAGCCAGGTGTTTTGATTTAAAACTGCCCTAGATAACTTCTGACAGAGAACAGCAAGAGGAAGGAGGTGCTGTTAGAACTATACTTCTCTACTGGGACTATACTGCTCTCCTCCTCCCTTCCACCCCTCCCTTAGCCAGTTCTACATTTATAGGCACAGGATTTGACTGACAACAGGAACTTCCTGTTTGGGAGCAGGAAGGAGAGATCACAGAGACACACAAGGCTCACCATCCTAGAAGGAAAACAGTAGCTCTCATCCCCCAGCTGCTGGAGGTCTGACTCTAAGCAAGTAAGGAGACTACTGAGAAATATAGGAACTTCCTATCTCGGAACAGGAAGATCAGGAGCTTTAAGGGCACAGAGCCAGTAGGTAAGTAGTGAGGGAAAAAATAAATAAACAGAGGAGAGTAGGTATTCAAAACAGCAGTTAAGGGGCCAGAAATAAGACATGATGGGAGTGGTGCAGTGCAGTGGCTGTGGAGCAGCAGTCTTCCAGGAGACATTCTGGAGGATGCGGTGTTGTCCCATCTGCAGGTACCTCTGTGCTGAGGGAGGAGGTTGCTCATCTCCAGGATGAGTTGGCCAGGACTTGGGAGACCTCCTCTCCCACCCAGGGACCACCAGAGCCACAGCTGTTGCCTCAGAGGTTGCCAAGAAAGAGGCGATTGGATCACAGTGGGCTCAAGGAGGGTGAGGGTGGTGGAACAGAGGCACATCCCTCCAGTTGTACCTCTCCACAATTCATATGCCATTCTGGTGGAGTGAGGCTCCTCTATGGAGGCACCCACAGTGGAGACCAAGGAGGATGCATGAAAACACCCACAAGGAGACCCACAGAAGGGTGGCATGGGACCCCCACAGGAGAAGAAACAACTCCTGGTAGGGGACTTCATTGTTAGGATGGTAGAACTGAGGGAGGAAGGGAGAGGGGGAGGTAAGGTGCCTGCCTGGCACCATGGCTTAGAGGGACAAGTAGCGAATCCTCAGTATCATGGGAGCAGCTGCAAGGGAAGGAGCTGATATCATTGTCCACCTAGGGACAAATGACCTGGCTGGGAAAGGGATCAGAGCAGTGCAGGAAGAGTTTGTGGAATTGAGGAGGGCCTTAGACAAGTAGCATACACAGTAACCTTCTCAAAGGTGCTGTCTGTCTATGGCATAGGTGAGGCTAGGGTGCTTCGCACCATGGGATTCAATCAGTGGTTGAAAACTGGTGCAAAGCTCAGGGGTTTGGCTTCATTGGGGACTGGGGTCCATTTGGAGTGATGCAGACCTATACTGGTGCGATGATCTGCATCTGTCCAGGAGAGGAACCAGGATCCTAGGTGATAGGTTTAAATGCTTCATTGGCAAACATTTAAACTAGCCAAAGGGGAGGCACTGGAAAGAACAGGAAATCTAGCCCACCCCAAAAATCAGGGTAGTTAGTGAGGTAAACACCAAGATAGAGATCGCTAGGAAGAAGGGCAGGGATAAATGGAGAAAATTACAAAGGCAGTACGACAGGGATGGGGCAAAAGGGTAAGACCATCAAGAAATGGAGGGTAATGAGTACCAATTCCCATAGTCTGGGCAACAAGCTCCTGAACTGGTGGCCTTGAGGGAAGAGGATGCCTGTATATCATAGCAGTCACAGAAACATGGTACACAGAGAACCATGACTGGGATGTTAACATACCAGGGTACATAACCTACAGGAGAGAGACAGGGAGGGTAGATGAGGGAAGAGTAGCTCTCTATGTAAGGAGGGATAAAAGCAATGGAATAAAATTTCTGATTTCATCAGAAATTCAATAAATGGTCATCAATAAAAGGTGGGGTTTAAACTTGTAAAGGGGAGGGATCAAAAGGGGCAATGCAAGCATGTATGATAAAAGAGAGGCAGGGTCTCCACTCCTCTAGGGGCTGGGAGATGTGAAATAGATCACCAGGTAGGGTGCAGGAGCTGATAAATGGAAGCTCAAGGGGAAGGAGAGGAGGAGAGGGTTGAGGTAGTCCTGATAAATACCAGGAGCTTAGGAAACAAGATGCCTGAGCTCCAGGAAATGCTAGTTGTGGGAGTGGTGGATGTGGCAGCAGTCACTGAGACCTATTCCACCAAAGGGCATAGTGGGACCTAAATCTGGAGGGCTACAATGTTCAAAATGATAGGGGAGGGAAAGGAGGTGGTGTAGCACTGTTAGTCAGTGCATTGGTATTGGAGGGGTAGAGGAGGCTGGGAGGAATGTGGGTCTATTTTGGTCACCACACACTTATGCAGAGGTAGAAGAGTAAAGGTCGGAGTGGTATGAGACCACCTGCACTGGTAGAGGCTCTGGAAGAAAGTTTGGTGGCAAATCTCGAAGGACACTGTAGTTTGGGAAGGAAGGGTAGTGGCAATAGGGGACCTCAACATGCGGGAACAGACTGGGAGACTATGTCGTCACCAGTGGCCAGAGAGCAGAGGCTATTGGATGTTTTCCAGGGCCGTTCTTGACCCAGCAGGTGGGTGAGCCAACTAGGAGGCCCGGACACTGGGCGTGGTCCTCGCAGACAGTGAACAGATTAGGGGCTTAGAGGTGAGGATCCATTGGTGGAGTGATCACATCACAGTCTGGTTCTTCCTGGACCTGGGGAGAAAGCCAAATAAGGACAGTAGTAACTGACTTTGGGGTGCGGACTTCAGGAGATGGGAAGGATCCTAAGAATAATTTGGACAGGATAAGGCTGGATATGGATGTTGATAGCAGGTGAGAGATCACAGGAGGAATACAGGAGGTTACCAAATCCTATACAGGGAAAGGCACAAGGTTGGTAAGGCCAGAAAACCCTGCTGGTGGACCCGTGAGGTTCAGGAAGTGGTGTGGGACAAGTAGGTGGCTATAGGTGCTTCGAGTGCTTGAGGAGTGAAAGGATCGGGGAGTATGAGCAGACAGCCAAAGAGTTACCAGGGTGGTGAGAGCAGCTAAGGCAAAAAGGAGCAGTCTTTGGCCAGGGGATCTGGAGAGGGACAAAGGGTTCTTTAGAGACATAGGGTGAAAAAGAAAGTGAGGGCAGATCAACAGGATAAGGATAAGGGAGGGGACAGGTGGGCGCAGGAGGTGGGGGAACAGGCAGAGGTCCTAAATGAGTACTGCATCAATTTTTACTGGGGGATGGAGGGTATGTCTTGTGGGGGCGAGGACAAACGGAAGAAGAGATGGGACCAGTAGAGATCAGGGGCCCTGCAGAGACTGTGGAAAGGGACTAGGCTACCACAGACAGGTGGGGGAAGACAGCAGTACAGGGTGCAATGGAGCAGGAGGTGGAGGCTGAAAGCCCTGTAGAGAGAGTGAGGTGAGCCCTCAGGTCCTTCAGACTGAGAAGCACCTGGGCCAGATGAGATGCATCCCAGGGTGCTGAGGGAACTGGCGGATGTCTGGCAGTCCCCTGGTGGAGCTCTTCAACATCTCTCTGAGGACTGGATGGGTGCCCCAAGACTGGAGTGGCCAATGTCATGCCAATCCACAAGGGGGATCAAGGAGGAGGTGGAAATTACAGGCCCATTAGCTTGGCGTCGGTGGTCAGCAAGGTGATGGAGGGTGTTGTCAAGGATAGGCTGAGGGAGGTTACTGGAGAAAATGGGTATTTGGATGATACACAGCATGGCTTTGTCCTGGGAAGATCATGTCAGATGAATCTTGTGGAATTCTATGACTGGGTGATGAGGGCCCTGGACCAGGGTGAGCCAGTGGACATCCTCTTTCTGGACTTCAGCGAGGCATTTGATTCAGCACCCCACAATGGCCTGCTGGCAAAACTGAAGGAAATGGGGTAGGAGACAGTTACTAAGATGGATAGGAAATTGGCTGTCTGAGCATACTCAGAGGGTGGTGGTTGGGAGGGCTAGCCTCATCCACAAGGTGGAGTTACGAGTGAGGTATCCCAGGGGGTCAGTGCTGGGGTCACCTCTGTTCAGCACTATGTCTCAGACATAAGGAAGGCGGTCAGGAGTGAAATGAGTCTCTTTGCAAATGACTCAAAGCTGGGTGCAGTGGTGGATGAGGAGGATGGGAGGTGGCCTTGCAGGAGGATCTGGAAGTGCTGGAATGGTGGTCAGGAAAATGGAAACTAAAATTCAATGGGGAAGTGCAAGGTTCTGCACCTGGGAGTCAGAAATCCAGGCCAGGGGTATACCCTGGGAGCAGACAAAATTCAAGTCAGAGGGTGAGAGGGACCTGGGGGTAGTGGTAGATGTCAAAATGAACAACTCAGAGACCAGTAGGAGGGCAGCGGCAAGGGCAAATCAATCAATCAAATCTTTATTTATCCAGGCGGGCACCATTGAGCAAGGCTCATTTGCAAGGTGGACCTGGTCATGAATACATCAAAGTACAGTACAGAAGCAGGTATACAAAAAGCAATAATATACAAGGAAGAAAAAGTATATACAGTGTATACAGTACAGTACAGTACAAGGTTGAAATAAATAAAAAAACAACATTATTTTACAACTGAAGAAGTCAGCAGATGTACAATCAACCATAGGCATACAGGGTATAAGCAGAGATCCTCTGAGTGAGGCATCCAGCAACTCACATATAGGGAAAGAGACTGTGTATGGGGTGGCAGGTTAGAGAGGTAAAGAAGAGGAGGGATATATTACCAATGACTGGGGGAAAATTGAGCTAAAACCGCAGAAAGTGACAATGGCTGTTGTGTACTTGTTTATTAAGATAATGACAGAGGAGACCCATAAGTGACATAGGGCCCTATAGCTACAAGGACATCTTGGGATCCAGACTTGACGTATGAACATATTTCCCTGATAGGGGTTGTTCTAGATAATACAGTACAAATGTAGTTTTGAACAAGATGCTAAAGGTGTGCATGCAGCTGTGTATGTAAATAGTTATAGGATGTACAGAGTGACCACGCTCAGTTTTGGGGCGTGGACCCCGGATTATCCTGGGTATGTGTATGTCTGTCTTATGATCAATGGAAGAAAAGCACAATAAAGAAATTTTAATAAAAAAAAAGATAATGACAGAGGAGGGTAGATAATTGGGACACTACTATGGATGGGATGGGACTTTAGCCAGGCTGGAGTGGACAGGGAAGGCTGGGTGCAGCAGGAAGAGTTAATAGGGAAAGAGTGAGAGCCAGGGATAGAAACATGGCGCGTCAGGATGGAAGAGGGGAATTGTGGAATTAGTGGGCTAGCGGTGAGGAAAACATTTGCAAGGTGCTTTCATGTAGTGATCATAGGCGCTTTGAAGATATTCAGGCTAACAGGGCAGCTCAGCTTCAAGTTCCTTTGTAAACTGTTCCACAATGTGGGTAAAGAGAAGCTTAGAGCAGCTTTGCCAAAATGAGTTTTGACCATTGGAACTTGAAGGGAAATTAGGGAATAGCTCCTTAGAACGTAGGTGCCTAACACAATCTGGGGAATACAATCGGAGACATATGAGGGGAACTTGTTGGTCACGCTCCAAAGGCCCATAGGGCAGCGTTCTATTCCTTTTATAGTGAAGGAAGTCCAGCCTAATGATGAGTACAGGGAGCAGTGGTGTGTGAAAGTGGAAGGCCGGTAATGAACCTGATAGCTCTGTGGTAGAGGGTGTCCAGCTTAGCCAGTGCAGAGGCAGTGCAGTGGCTGTAGAGCAGATCTGCATAATCTATTAAAGATAGGAAGGTAGCTTGAACCAGTTGAATCTTGGCCTCCTTTGTGAGCAGGTGGTTAATTCTGTAGAATAGTCCTAATCTTTGCCTTAGTTTCTTCTGTAGTTCTTGAGATGGTCGTGAAGGAAAGTTTATGATCGAGCCAAACTCCTAGATATTTGAATTTAGCTACATACGCCAGTGTTTCTCCAAGAACAGTGGTAATTTGTGGATAGCTCCCCAGCAGGAATTGCAGCGTGCAAGGAGGGAGAAGAGCATGGCTTTTGTCTTTTTCGCATTGAGCAAAAGCTTTTGTTTATGAGCTGGTATTGTAGAAGGATAAATTCAGCTTTGAGGTCTTCACAGGCTGCTTCCGCATGGGACGACTCAAGTACAAGTACAGTGTCGTCTGCGAATAAGTGGATGATGGCTTTTTGATGGGGTCATTGATGTTGTTAATATAGACTGCAAACAGGAGGGACCAAGGATAGAGCCATGGGGCACACCTCTCAGCATAGGTTTTAATGGAGAAAGATCACCTTCAGCTTTAACCTGCTGTTTCCGTTCTCCGAGGTAGTCTGCAGACCAGCACATAGATTTATGGTGCAGGCCTAAGGTGCTTAGGGAGGAAAGAAGCAGGCTGTGATCGACTGTGTCGAATGCCTTACTAAGATCCAAGAAAACAGCACAGACATGCTTCTTGTTGTCAAGGTCTAGGAGCCAATCATTGGTCACCTTAGCTAGGGCTGTTATGGTGCTGTGCTTTGCTCTGAATCCAGACTGAACCGGGTTTAATAGGCTTCTGGATTCTAAGTATACCCTAGCTGGCCACACACAATTTTTCTAGTAATTTAGACCAGATGGGGAAGAGGAGATAGGTCTGTAATTATTTAGATTGCAGTGGTCACCTGCTTTTAATAGCCGGATGACATGGGCTATTTTCCATTGGGAGGCTACCCTGGGAGAGTGACATGTTGAATAGGTGGGTGATTGGCACCACAAGCACATGGTAGGCACATTTCAGATAGTATGGCTCTATGAAGTCAGAGCCTGCTTCCTTCCTGGTGTCCAGTTGCGTGGTAGGTCTACCACCTCTTTTAGAGAGACAGGCAGGAGGAGAAGGCCTCTTCGGTAGAGGGGGAATCGTGAGTTGGTGGGCCCTGAGCTGTGCAGAGGTCATTGGCAAGAGAAGTATCAAATGCTAGCCCTGCCGTTGCAAAATGGTTATTGAGGGCTTCAATATCTCCAATCGGTTTAGCGATAATGCTGCCACGGACTTAAATTTTGCTGGAATGAAATTACCAGGAGCATGTCCAGACATGTCTTTTAATGTTTTCAGAGTTTTGAAGGATTTCTTGAGGCAGAGGCAAGCTCCAAATGATAGTAGGTGGCCTTGGCTGCTCTGACCAACTTGGTGCACTTGTTACGTGCTCTCTTAAAAGACACCAATCCGAGTCGGATAGAATGCTGGGATGCATCACCAGGGGATTACCTCCAAAAGGCAGAAGTGATCCCACCCTGTACAACTGTTTGGTTAGGCCACACTTCGAGTATGTGTGCAGTTGTGGAGACCACATCTAGAGGGATATTACACTCTTAGAGAGGGTCCAAAGGGGACCACCAAAATGATACATCGCCTAGAGGAGAGAACCTATGAAGAGAGGCTCAGGGAACTCGACATGTACACCCTGGAGGAGAGGGAGGGACAGGGGGCACATGATAGAGGTTGTTAAGTACATAAGGGACCAATAAGGGGGCCCAGTCAGGGTTCTCCAAAGGAAGGAGGAGGGACAACGAGAGGGAACTGGTGTTAGATGGAAGGAGCCAGCTCAGAGAGAGAGGAAGAGGTGTTATTTCACTGAAAGGGTGGTGGAGTCATGGAATCGCTGCCCAGGGACCTGGTAGAGGTGGAGACTGTGTCCGGGTTTTAGAGGGATGGGACAGGTACAGGGAGGGTTAATCTGACCAAGCCCAATGCAGGTGTCACATCTCGACTGGGGACAGTATAACCCAAGGGGAGGGAGGACACAAAATTGGCCCTCAGTGAGGGTGCTGAAAATTGAGCAGACTCGAAAGACTATTAGGCCAATTCTGATGGCATTTTAGTATGTTAGTATGCTAAAAGAGTAAACAGGGAGAGAGGAGGCACTGTGGGTCACCTTAGAGACTGGAAATGGCACCACAATCCACACAGGGGTTGCATACAGACCCCCATCTCAGGGGAGGGAATGGACAAGGATATGATAGAAGGCATCCTTAGGATGACAGAGAAAGGGAGATACTATTGCTGGGGACCTGAATATGCCAGATGTTAACTGGAGCACCTTTGCTGCAGTCACATCCAAGAACAGGGCCATTCTCGATGCCTATAGGGGCATGCCTCAGACAGCTAGTGTTGGAACCCACTCAGGAGGGAGCAATCTTCGACCTCGTGTAACCCCTAGGTGGTGCTATCCAAAGGGCTACTACCACTGCCTGCTTGGCTAGTAGCAGGTTAAGGGGCATGAGTTCTGAAATGGGTGCCTCCATGGTCAGGGTTGGTAGTGGTCAAGCTAACCTGGGCACAACCCTCTGGGACACTGTAACCCCTCTTTCCCTCTAGTGGCCTGAACACTGTATAATAATCACTTTCACAATACCCGGTACACCATACAAGTACCACACTGTTTGCACTTACCACCAAGGCTGGTTCCTCTGGCTCGACCCTGGGGACCCACTGTAAAACAAGGTTAAGCACAGCAAATAGCAACAGTATAGTACTTCCAGCACAAACTGGAACCACAGTCAGATTACATGCAGAAAAAGTTAGATCTGATTTATTCAGGGACCTGAACAAGGAGGGCAAAATCAAGTTAATTAGCTTAAAGATCATATCAGTCAAGCAGTTATGCATGCGCTTTGAGTCCCCACACAGTCCACCTCTGGGTACCCAGGTGGAGAGAGATGGGCTAGCCAGGACCGTTGACCAGGGTTGCAGCTGGTTGGGGCCCTGTGATGGAAAACACAACATGCACAGTACACAATATTTGTAATCCGGAGCCAGAGGGCTCAGTTTGTAAAGGAAACGAAACAAGACAATCAGATAACACACTCAGATTAAGCTGTTGTTGCAGGGAGCTACCTGGTATTTACTCACGATACCCAAGACTGGACACAGGCTGGACAAAATCAAGACTGCAGGTGGTTGTTCTGGAATGGCAGGAGAAGCAGGGCCCACACTAGTAGCAGAGGCATCATTCCTGTTCAAGTGTGGAGCAGGGGCTGATCCCCAGGCAGGTCTCTCGTTGATGGCTTCTCTGTGCAGTGGGTAGTTTGGCTGGGCCAGTCTGGCAAGGTCCAGACCACATGGAGACAAATCGGATGCAGTCCGTTTTGGGCTGGTTACAACTTCCAGCAAGCAGAACACAGTTCACCCAGTGGGGAACTAACTCACAACCCACTAGCAGCTCATTGCACATTTACATGGGAATTCTACTGTACCAGGCAAAGCGCCCCGGTCACAATTGCAAAGTCTCTGCACACACGGGAGCTATGGGGTAGCTAGAACTCCTGATAGGCTGATCGCATTTGCAAAATCTTGGTCTTCTTCAGGTTGAGCCTGGCCCACTTCAGTAGCTGACTTTAGTCACACAAACTTGGATTTAGTCCAAATAATTCACTTCTCTCCCTCTCAGGAGCAGCAGCAGACATGTAAGCCAAAACTCAGCCCTTTCACAGTTTTCCCATGTGAATCCATTCAGGATTGCTGCCCAAAATACACTTGAGCTCTTCTCATTTTACTTCCCAGCTCAAAACTAACTGAAAACTGCAAGCAGCCGGGACTTCCTCAAGATCCACAAGCTCTGGTTGGCTGATTTGGCTGTCAGCCAAAGCAAGAGCTCCCCTTCAGTTGTAAAAAGGCACAAAAAACTCCAAACTACAGTTCCTACAGATTTGTAATTCAGACAGCTCCTGTAGTCTGGTTACATTTTAGGTCCCACCAGTACTGTTTGGTCCAATTTGCAGTCCAGGACCAAGATAGTGGAGACAAACAAAATGGTCCTTGCTACAAAGAAAGCAGGTTAGGCAAACTACATTATCATTATCACTCTAAATGATTTTCAGTAAATAGTTACATCTTTCAACAGAGCTCTGTCTCAGATTACTTAAGCTGCAATTAGGCAGCTCTTAAAGAGACAGTACACAGAGGCTATACAGGCTCTGGTAATCACATTTAAACTACTAAAGCAGGACACCAGCCTGGCAGTGAGCATTTAGGCAAGCTCAAGGAAGAGTTTTGAGAACCCCATTTGTAGGGGGTTACACCATTCCCTGCCTGGGAAAACTTGGTATCCCGCCAAGTCTGTACCATCATAACATTGAAAATGCAACATATACAAGACATTTATAAAATTAGCATGCTCTACAAGTACTATCTGATTCATCACTTGGCTTAACTTGTCACTTTACTATACATTTCAATGTACTTCACTATATCATTTCCATTATGACAATACATTATGCATATTTCACAGGTAAATTGAACATTACTATACAGAATCATGTAACAACTTCTTGTACTCTAAACAATGCAAGAGGGGCCCTTCCTATCCCTAACTTGGGGCTGGATGGGGCAGAGGCACCATGGTGAGAGGGCAAAACAAGTAACCTGGAATGGGCCGTCAAGCTCAATTTGGGCAGTGAGCTCAGAAGACATAAACACCTTTGTGGACTACATTGAGAGGCAAATCCACTGGCCTCCTGGGGAATCGTAACTGAAGCGCACCACTGGCTTGACAGCTTGGCCAGTCTTTCTGGGGTGAACAACCACAGTCTGTACTTTCAGCAATGGTCTTGGAGCTTTCATCATTTGTGAGGGTGCCTCTGCATGAAGGGAATGTCCAAGCTGGGAGCACTGTCAGGCCCTTGCTCTGTAGTCTCTGTTTCTGTAACACTTGACTCATTTTGAAGACACTCTGGCACTGAAGGGGATGTCAGCACTCTCATAGTGTTCCTCAAGTTCTGGCATGTCACCAGAAAGACTCATACCTTCAGCCGCTCCTTCAGGCAAATCATACAGTTCCACTATACACAAGACTCAGCATCCTCAGGCGTGATACTTTGCACTTCACCTTCAGGGAGCGTTGGCTCCAAGGATGATGCTGGGGCATTAGGCAGTCAAAAGGCCCAGCTTCATCCTCATAATTCAACATAGGATTTCCATGAAACAACTGACTCAGTTCATATGAGGGTAATAGGCATTATCACAGTCACTGTCATCCTAGTTAGACTGGCAGTCACTATCATTCTGGGCCTGCTGCGGGGAAGTCTTAAATCGGCAACCACGGGGCAGGCTGACTCTGTTCTTTGCAGCAGCATGAATCACTGGTCCAGGGAATCAATCTTGGTGGATTCAGCCTCAATTATAACCTGACCAATAGGTAGCAAGTAGTTACGGTGCATGATCTTGACAGCTTTGGAGTTATTCTCCAGGCGCACTTTGTACACTGGCAAATCATCCAACTTTCCAACTAGGACATGGGAAAATGGTGCCATCGATCGGCAATTTTGTGTTTACCATACAATCCTAAATTTTGCAACAACGCACAGTCTCCAGGCCTAAGCTCTTGAGCCTTTACTTTTCTATCATGTCTCTCTTTGTTGGCTAGATTTCTTTGGTGTCCATTGTCTGGGCCAGTTGATAGGCATGGTTCAATTGAGCTTTCAGTTGTTGTACATATTGCAGGTAATCTTCGGCTCAGACCTCATAGGGAGAAACCCCAAAACAGATATCAACAGGCAACCGGCCTCTCTCCCAAACATGAGGTGGTAGGGAGAGAACCCGTAGCATCATTCTTTGTGCAATTGTATGTGTGCACCAAGGTGCTAATCTGCTGGCTCCATTTATGCTTATCTTTTGGGTGGAGGGTGCCTAGCATGTCTAGTAGGGTGTGGTTAAAGCATTCTGGTTGAGGATCCCCTGCAGGTGATAAGGGGTGGTTCTTGACTTTTGCACCCCATAGAGAGAGCATTTCTTTGATTAGCTGACTCTTAAAATCTCGACCCTGATCACAGTGAATTGCTGGGAACTCATAGTGGAAAAAGAGATTTTCCACTAGCACCTTGGTCACGTGACGCTTTTGATTTTTGGTGGAAAAGCTTGTGCATACTGTGTGAAATGGTCTGTAACCATTAACACATGCCAGTGTTTCAGCTGATCAGGCTCTAAACTCAAGAAGTCTATGCAGACTAGTTCCATTGGGGTGCTGGTAGTAATGTTGACAAGGAGGGCAGCCCTCTGAGGCAGAGCTCTTCTCTGCAGGCAGCGACTACAAGTCCTTACATGGTGCTCAACATCAGCCCCATCTTGGGCCAGTAGAATCAAGATTGTACTAGGTCAAGGGTCCAGTCGATACCGAGGTGGCCCATATGATTGTGGAGGGACCACAGTACCAAATCTTTGAAGGCTGTGGGCAGGACCAGTTGTTACTTGTCTATTTGCCACCCGATCTACAGTTTCTTTATACAACAACTGATTAAGCAGCTTCAACATGGGGCCTTCTTTAAACAATAAAGCGGTTCGCAGATCAGAGGCATAACTTGGACACATCTTTTCCTGCACGAAAGGCATCAAGTGCTGGCTGAATCATAGAAACATAGAAACCTAGAATTTGATGGCAGATAAGGACCGCTTGGCCACCAGTCTGCCCATTTCCTACTTAATGGATAAGCTGCAGATCCTAGTTAATCAGCAGCCTACTTCTTCCTACCCCCACCACCTAGAATTGTCTTATGACTGTCCCATGCATGCTTGAATTCCACCACTGTTTTTGACTCCACAACCTCTTCCGGAAGGCCGCTCCAGCATCCACAACCTCTCTGTGAAAAGTACTTCCTTAAATTACCTCTGAGCCGCCCCCCATCTTCAAATTGTGCCTCCTTGTTCTTGCACACCTCTTTTTGAAAGATGCTACCCTCTTGGACTTTGTTGATTCCCTTGAGGTACTTGAAAGTTTCTATCATGCCCCCTTCCTCCTTTCCTCAAGGCTATACATATTAAGCTCCTTAAGTCTCTCTTCATATGTCTTCCAGTGCAGACCCTGCACCATTTTAGTTGCCCTCCTCTGGACAGCTTCCATCCTGTCTATATAGAATCTTGGGACTCAGCCCACTGAATGTTGTCATTGTCAAACTGAGGTAGTGCACTAATATCTAGAGCAGAGAAGTGGCAATCGCAGCCGGAATGCAGGTGTCAGAGGAACCCAAGCAATCTACTAAGCAGTCCGCTGTGTCCATAGACATCTGTTCATTTCTATGAAACTTTTGGCACAATGCTCGGATGTCAGGTTCAGACAGCCTGACCCAGTCATTCTTGGAAATGCACCTCCGAGATAGGGTGTCAGCATCAATATGATTCAGGCCTGGTCTGTATTCGACAGCATAATCATATATTGACAATGCAGAAAGCCACCAGTGCCCATGGTGTCTAACTTAGCTGAAGTCTGTACATAGGTCAATGGGTTATTGTCAGTCCTCACCAATATTTTTGTCCCATAGAGGTAATCATGAAACTGGTCGACAATGGCCCATTGTAATGCAAGGAACTCCAACTTGTGCACAGGGTAGTTTCGCTCTGACGGGGTCAAGCTCCTACTGGCGAATGTCACTGGTCTCAAACCATCCTCATGGTCTTGATGCAGTACAGCTCCTAGGCCCTGCAGACTGGTGTCAGTATACGGCACATAGGTTTGGTGGGATCAGCATAAGTGAGAATGGGGGCTTGGGTGAGCTGGTATATGACTTTGTGAAAGCTGCTTCACAGTCAACATCCAGCGGGACCCAAAAGTTCACCTGGGTGGAAATATGCTTTGTCTGGTACTTTGATGGACCCTTTTGTGCATTTCTGATTGGTGGGAGGTAACCCTGGGTAAGATTCAAGAGTGACCGAATCACTTTGGAATAGTCCTTTATGAACCGATGGTAGTAGCCACAAAATCCCAGGAAACATCATAATTCTTTCAAATTGTGGGGCTGGGGCCAAGTAGTCAAGGCTTCAACTTTACTAGGATCAGTCTCTATCCCTCTGTAGACACTATGTGCCCCACATACTTCACAGAGGTTTGGAAAAACTGGCACTTGTCAATGGACAGCTTGAGGCCGAAATCTTCCAGTCGGTCAAGTACTTTGAACAGTCAACTCTCATGTTCCTCTAGGGAGCTCCCAACACAATGACAATGTCCAAGTAGATCAGACATTCTAGCAAATTCATGTCTCCCACTGCTCATTCCATCAGTCGCTGGAAGGTGGCTGGGGCACCGATAACCCTGTGGCATTCTCAGGAATTTGTAGAACACCAAAGGATAGATGAAGGCTGTCTTCTCACGGTTCTCTGAGCCATCGAAATATGGTAATATCCACTGCAAAGATCCAACGAGAACCATTTGCTCCCATTCAAACAATCCAGAGCATCTTGTATACGGGCATGATGTATTGATCCGGGATGGTCCGCTGATTCAGAGTTTGATAATCAACACACATTCTCACAGATCCATTCTTCTTATGCACAACCACAATGGGAGAAGCATATGGGTTCCTGGATTCTTGTATCACACCAGCCGTGAGCATTTCCTGCAAGTGTCTTCTCACATTGTCTATGTCTGCAGGGGCTAGGCATCGAGACCTCTCTTGAAATGGCCATTCATCCTGCAGGCGATGTGATGCTCCACACCCTGGACATTCCACATCCCTGTCCTTCAATGAAAACACTTGATCTCTCTGGGCAAGTTTCTGGCTAATCTAGTCTTCCATTCAGCTGGCAATGGGAGTCACCAAAATCAAACAAGTCGGGAGTCACTCTATCTGTCTTGCCAGGGGCTTGTTGCTGGGCAACACTGCAGTGTCTGCGCAGTGTACCATAGCTAGGGTGCATCCTCTGTTCACCCAGATCTCCCAATCTGATACATTATGAATCTGGACCATCACTCGTCGTGCATAGGCATGAGCATGAGCTGGCAAGATGCTGGACTTAACCAATAATCCTTCTGGCAATTTTCCATCGCCTTGTGCATCCAACATCAGTATTTTGTTCTTGACATCTTTGCAGGGTGGACCCCTTGAACGGTACACTGGGTGTTGGGGCCAGTACCATAATGAATGGGATCCTTCTTCCACATGACCCCTACTGGTTCATCCTGGTCCACTCCCTTGGGGTTCTCGCAAATCAAAGGCCCTCTTGATCAGAGTAGGAATTCTTGGGCCCTCCCAGTCCGTCACGAACTTGTTTCTCACGACTGAGTTGTGCCAGCCTCCCAAACATATGGGCGTTGGTCCCAATTAACAGGGAACCCCATCATACAGTCCAGTAGGGGAACAAACTAAGGCCAGTGTCTTGACTTGCTCCTCTACACCAGTTACAGATGCAGGAAATGACAACCAGAGGTGGACATATCCTAGGTAGGGATAAGACTTGTCGCTCAGCACCCACACATGTAGGCCTTCCAGGGATTGTAAGAGCACAGCAGATAAGTGTTTGTCATACCAGTCCTTAAATACAGTGGTCACTTGTGACCTACTGTCCAGCACAACCCAAGTAGGAATACCATTCACAGCCACAGTAGTCTCCATTGAAGGGCCCACTATTTTGGACCAGTCTGGAGGGACAGCAGCAGAGGCCTGGACAGATGATTTAGCCACATAGGATTTGAGTTACTACTTCTTGAACCCTCACTGTGGCCATTTGGGAACTCCTGACCGTTGATTCATTCTCTGAAGCTCTCCTTGAAGCCTGTATACAACTTTATCTAGGTCTTTTCTGGACCTGCATTCTCTCTTCATGTGCCCATCCTTCCCACAATTACAAAATATATTTTCTGGGATTTGGGGTGGCTGAGGCATCACACTGGGCGCTGGGTGGTGGTGGTACTACCAACTGAAAACCTTGGTGCCATCTCTGTCTGCTGTGTGGTAAGCATTTGGAGACATCTCATCAATTCTCTTACTTCCATAGTCAAGACATCAAGTTTCAAGCTGCTGTCAGCAGTAGATGCCTGGGTGGACACCCCACCCCATAGCAGATGCAGTTGGATTAGGGTCAGTGCCTGTTCTTGCAGGAGCGCCTTCATAAAGAGACTGTTTTTTGTTTCCTGAACTTCCTCAGCAGTTCATCCCATGGCGGTACACCCTCATTGGTCCCCACTTACAAGGGCCTTCTGATGCTATGATCACTTGGGCTGCACTCACCCTAGAATTACAATCCCTCTTCATCTTCAACCGCCTGAGTTCTTTCATCAAGTCACAATAGTCCAGTGGGCTACCCTTCTATCTGGGAGCCTTAATTGAAGGAACTGCAATTTAGAATGTTTTGCATGTTGCAGTATGTGCCCTAACCTCACATGGTTTAAGTCACTGGTGGCTATCCCACCTTTCAGTAAGCCTTCTGCAGCGCTCTTTTCAGATGAGTAACATATGCAGACAAACTTTCCTTGCCATTGTTTTGTACCTTGAAATGTCCACATCAAGTTCTCCCCTGACTCAATGCTCCCAAAATTGCCTTTGAGTGCAGATAGGTACTTCTGGGCAGATGCATCAGGGTTTGTGAACCTCAGAAATTTAATGGCCTCTCTGTAGGGACCCCTCAAACTTTCTATGATCCTTTTCAATTTCTCAGCCTTCGCACACTGCCATTCAGGTACCAAAGGGGTAACACAATCATCCAGGTCTCCCAATCATCCTCCCTTGGGGTGGGGAGGGTGTCAAGAAGATTCTCAACCTTCAGTAAGAGTCATGACTAATAGCAGGTACAGACATAGAAGCCAGCATTGGCTTGGGCACAGAAGGAGGGCAATAACAAGTGTTGGAGTGGGAGGGGTGTTGGGGAGGAACATCCCCATGTGGCAGGAATAGTTTCTTAAGTCCTCCACAGTTTTCCTTCCTACAGCAACAACTTAGCAAATTTCTCCTCAAAAGTCTCAGATAGTGGGGGGCTCATTCTCCTCAGGGTCTTTACTGTCTTTAGTTATCACGCTCCAAGCAGTGAGAGCTCCTTTGGGGTGATAGTCCGTGGCACTTTGGAACTGTCTACTGGGTCCTTACACTCTACTAACGCCATTAAATTTTGGAGCAGATTAACCTGTTGACCCACGACCACAAGGTTTTGTAAACATTCAACCTTGGAAAGTAGTCTCTACAGTGTTCTTATTGGTACCCAGGGAATATACAGGATAAGTATAGCATTTTGGGGTCGATCTCCTGCCCAGTATACCACCACACCAACTGGTGTACAGCCACTTCTGTTAGGGTAGTCTTTATTTTTAACAGCAATTCACAAATTTGGCCACTAGAAGATGATAATCCCAGCTGTGAGCCTCCAAGATGTAACCCCAAGGTGGCACTATACCAAGGGCTAGTACCCTGCCTGCTTGACTAGTAGCAGGTTAAGGGGCCTGAATCCTGAAATGGGTGCCTGCACCGGGAGGTCAGGGTTGGTAGTGGTCAAGCTAACCTGGGCACAGCCCTCTGGGACACTGTAACCCCCTCTTTCTCCTCTAGTGGCCTGAACACTGTACAATAATCACTTTCACAATCCCTGGTACACCACACAAGTACCCACACTGTTTGCCTACCACCAGGGCTGGTTCCTCTGGCTCAACCCTGGGGACCCCTGTAAAACAAGGTTATGCGCAGCAAATAGCAACAGTACAGTACTTTCAGCACAAACTGGAACCACAGTCAGATTACATGCAGAAAAATTTAGATCTGATTTATTCAGGGACTTGAACAAGGAGGGCAAAATCAGGTTATTTAGCTAAAGGTTATATAAATCAAGCAGTTATGCATGCACTTTGAATGCCCACACAGTCCACCTCTGGGTACCCAGGTGGAGAAGAGATGGGCTAGCCAGGACTGTTGCCCAGGGTTGCAGCCGGGTTGGAGCCCTGTGATGGAAAACACAACATGCACAGTACACAATATTTGTAATCCGGAGCCAGAGGGTTCAGTTCAGAAGAAAATGAAATAACAAGACAATCAGATGACACACTCAGATTAAGCTGTTGTTGCAGGGAGCTTCCTAGTATTTACTCATGATACCCAAGACTGGACACAGGCTGGTCGAAAATCAAGACTGCAGATGGTTGATCTGGAATGCCAGGAGAAGCAGGGCCCAATTCAAGTCACAGAGGCATCATTCCTGTTCAAGCGTGAGACGTGGTGGAGACTAACTCACAACCCACTAGCAGCTCATAGTCATTTACATGTATGGAATTCTACTGTACCAGGCAAAGTGCTCCCTGGTCAAAATCGTAAAGTCTCTGCACGCACCTGGAGCTTAGGGTAGCTGGAACTCCTGACATGCCAATTGCATTCAGCAAAATCTCTGGTCTTCTTCAGGTTGAGCCTGGCCCACTTCAGTAGCTTACTTTAGTTACACAAACTTGGATTTAGTCAAAATAATTCTCTTCCCTCCTCTCAGGAGCAGCAGCAGACATGCAAGCCAAAACTCAGCCCTTTCACAGTTTTCCCATGCAAATCCACTCAGGATTGCTGCTCAAAATACACTTGAGCTCTTCTCATTTCACTTCCCAGCTCAGAACTAACTGAAAACTGCAAGCAGCCTGGGACTTCCCCAAGATCCATAAGATTTGGTTGGCTGATTTGGCTGTCAGTCAAAGCTAGAGCCCCCTTCAGTTGCAAAAGGCACACAAAAAAAATCCAAACTACAGTTCCTACAGATTTTAATTCAGACAGCTCCTATAGTCTGGCTACATTTTAGGTCCCACTCAGTACTGTTTGGTCCAATTTGCAGTCCAGGACCAAGATAGTGGAGACAAACGAAACAATCCTTGCTACAAAGAAAGCAGGTTAGGCAAACTACATTATCACTATCACTCTAAATGATTTTCAGTAAATAGTTACATCTTTCAACAGAGCTCCTCTCAGATTACTTAAGCTGCAATTAGGCAGCTCTTAAAGAGACAGTACACAGAGGCTATACAGGCTCTGTTTAATCACATTTAAACTGCTAAAATGCAGGACACCAGCCTGGCAGTGAGCATTTTGGCAAGCTCAAGGATGACTTTTGGGAACCCCATTTGTAGGGGGTTACACCTGTACTCTGAAATGGGGACAGTGAGAGGATCTCAGATCTAGAAGTGGGTAGCCATCTGAGAACAAGTGACCACCAAATAGTGTAGTTCACAATAAACTCAGCTGCAGAATAAAGCCATACAAAAGTGAGGGTACTGGACTTCAGGAGGACTGACTTTGTCAAAATGAGAGAGTGCCTTAGAAGAGCACTAACAAACAGGCAAGTAGAAGGCGTGGAGCAACAATGGGAAAACATAAAACTTCCAGCACAGAGTCAACAAGCCTCTGTATGAAGCAAATAAACAAGTCAAATGAAGGAAAAGCCACTATGGTTCTCAAAGAGGTGGCGGGAAGGTTAGGGAGAAAAAGATAGCATTTAGGAAGTATAAGGAAACACAGAAGGAGCAGGACAGAGAACTGTACCAGTTAAGGCAGAAGGAAGCAGGGAGGCAGTTAGAATAGCAGAGTCCCAAACTGAGGACAAGATAGCCAACTCAGTTAAGAAGGGGATAAAACCTTTTATAGGTACATTAGGGAGTGTAGAAAGACAAAGGAGGTATAGTGAGGCTGAATAGAATGGACGGTGGGTGGGCAGAGAGGGACAGTGAAAAAGCAGGGATACTGAATGAATACTTCTGCTCAGTATTCACAAAAGAGGAGGAGGAGGTACCTAATCCAGTTAACAGAAGCACTCTGGATGAGGGGTCAATGCCAGTCCTTTCACAGAAGAAAGGGTTCCGAAAGAACTCCTAAAACTGAAGGTGGACAAAGCAATGGGGCTCTGATGGATTCACCCCAGAATTCTAAAAGAATTAAGGGAGAACTAGTGACACCACTGACTACCCTTTTAACAAATCATGGTAGGATGGTGTGGTATCTGAGGACGGAGGAGGGTGGATGTGATTCCCTTCACAAAAGTGGGAGCAAGACAGAGGCAAGAAACTACAGACCTGTCAGTTTGACCTCTGTGATAGGGAAAATGATGGCATCACTTCTGAAGGAAAGAATTGTTGCGTGACCTAGAGGCCAGAGGGCACAAGACCCAAGGCAGCATGGATTCACAGAGGAAGGTCATGTCAGATGACTCTAATCGATTTCTTTGACTGGGTGACCAAAGTAGTAGAAAAGGGAGGGGCTGTGGACATGGCCTACCTAGACTTTAGCAAGGCATTTGACACAGTCCCTCACAAAAGATTAATAAACAAATTAGCCAGCCTGGAAGTTGGTCCCAGGGTGGTAGCCTGGGTAAAACATTGGCTGGACAACAGGACACAGAAGGTAATAATAAATGGAGTCCTCTCTGAAGAAAGGGGTTACTGGTGGGGTACCACAGGGTTCAGTACTGGTTCCAGTCCTTTTAATGTCTTTATAAGTGACATTTCAGAGGGACTGAAAGGAAAAGTATGCCTCTTTGCAGATGACACAAAGATCTACAACAGGGTTGATACACAAGAGTGCGTGGAAAGGATGAGAAGGACTGGCAAGGTTGGAGGAATGGTCAGAAGTATGGCAGCTTGGATTCAATGCAAAGAAGTACAAAATAATGCACCTAGGAAACAAAACCCAGGGAAGAGTACGCAATGGGGGGCAGTAACAGCAACAAAAATAGAAAGGGACCTGGGGTATTAAGGTTGGCAAGCAATGTGGGAAGGCAGAAGGGAGGACTGGGGGATACTGGGATGTAAAGGAGAGGCATCACCAGCAGAAAACAGGAAGCTGTTATCCTCTGTACAAACAGTTGGTGAGACCCTATCTGAGTACTGCTTCCAGTTCTGGAGACCCCATCTCTGCATTGACATAGACAGGATGGAGGCAGTCCAGAGGAGGGCAACTAAAATGGTGCAGGGTCTGCAAGAGAAGCCATACAAGAAGAGACTAAAGGAGCTTAATATGTATACTATTTAGGAAAGGAGGAAAGGGGGACATGATAAAACTTTTAAGTACCTCAGTGGAATCAATAAAGTCCAAGAGGGTAGCATCTTTCAGAAAAGAGATGTGCAAGAACAAGGAGACACAATTTGAAGATAGTGGGGGATGGCTCAGGGCATTGTGAGGAAGTATTTTTTCACAGAGAAGGTGGTGGACGCAAGGAACTGCCTTCTTGAGGAGGTTGTGGGTTCTAAAATTGTGGGAGAATTCAAGAATGCATGGGACAGACATAAGGCAATTCTTGTGGGGGTGGTAGGAAGAAATAGGCTGTTGGTTAACTAGGATCTGCAGCTTATCCAGTAGGTAGGAAAATGGGCTGACTAGGTGGGCCAAGCAGTCCTTATCTGCCTCAAAGTCTATGTTTCTATGTTTTTCAATGCACTGGGATGCAAAGTATTGCAGCTCATCCTTCTGCTTTGAAAGCTGCTCACCATGGATTTTGGGAGGGCATATTCAGCGGCGAGCGTGGAAGTTGATTTTCTGTACTTCATGCTCCAAGATCTCATTTTTATGTTTGCTTATGCCGCATTATGTGGCAGCTTTGGAGAGAAGCGGTTGTGGAGGCACAGCATTGTGAAAGCCAACAGAGACACTGTATTTGGGGTCTCCTCCATAGGCTACAGCCACCCCACAAAAAAAAAAACACTCAGGTGGCACGCTGGAAGCCCACCCCAGCGTGCCAAATGTCCCTGTTAAAAAAAAGTCCCTCTTTTTTTACCTGTAAATCAGAAACGGTCCCTCGTTGAGTCCAGTGGCCCCGCCCCCAACCTGCAACCACCCTTCTGTGCACCCTGCTTCCCCACCCCTCACCCCATACTTACTTCCGAGCCTAGCGTGACGATGTTTGGTGGACCAGGAACACGCCTGCACTCTTCAAAGCCGACCACGAACTGAAGAAATGCTGGTAAGCTGTATAATGGCATACATAGGGGTTTTCAACTTTGGTGCATATCTCAGGCATGTTTGGGAATTGGCACCAAATTTCAACATGGGGTTTTGGGACCCTCGTCATGAATTATGTCACTGTCATGGCATTAATCAGGCCAGAAGGGTGATTTTGTGGTCACCATGCTAAATCACCTTTGGGGACTGATTAACAAAATGACAGTGCCAGTGTTCATAAGGTGGGCTCTCAAAAAGCAATAGTGCAAATTTGGTGAAACAATTACTAAAATGACTGTTTGAAGTGTGCATTAGCAGTTCCTATGCGCCTCGTAAGTTCGTGAATTTGTAACATTTTCACTCCAGATTTTCAACATTACCATTTTATCAAACCTACATATGAGCAGTACAGCTGTCATTTTTCACATCTCACCCAAAATGTGTTTCCACGCATGTAGCACAATGGCGCAGTCAGTATGAGAAATCAATGTTAGGGACAGATTAAGAAAATTACAGTGACACTGTTCATGAGCAGAGAGTATTACAATGGCTATGTTGAAAATTTGGTAAAACAATTCCTAAAAATCACTGTTTTATGAGCGCGCATTGCACATTTCCTATGCACATATTTGTAAGTTCGCGAATTTGTAATATTTGCACTCCAGATTTTCAATATTACCATTTTATCATACCTACTCATGAGCAGTACAGCTGTCATTTTCACATCTCACCCAAAATGTGTTTCCGCACATGTAGTGCACAATGGTGCAGTTGGAAAAGTAAATCAATGTTTGGAACAGATTAAGAAAATCTCAGTGACACTGTTCATGAGTAGAGGTCTTAAAATGACTATGTTGAAAATTTGTGAAAATTCTAAAATGACTGTTTTATCGAGCGCATGGCGCAGTCTACATACGCGACGCCAGGTGCATGAATTTTAATATTTGCAGAATTTCAACAATGCCATTTTACCACATCGATTTATAAGCAGTACAGCTTTAATTTTGCACATCTCACCCAAAATGTGTTTCTCGCATATAGCATACAATGATTGGTGTGCAAAATCATTGTTTGGGACAGATTAAGAAAATCACAGTGACACTGTTCATTAGTAGAGGTCCTCAAATGTCTATGCTGAAAATTTGGTGAGAAAAGTTCATAAAATGACTGTTACAAGCGTGTGTTGAGCAGTTTCTACACACGCTCGTACCTCTCGCACATTTGCAATATTTTAACTCCAGATTGCAACGCTGCCATTTGCCTGCACCTACTTATGAACAGTGCAGCTGTCATTTTCACATCCTGGCCGAAATGTGTTTTGCAGTTCTGCGCAGACAAGCGTGGTCGTGTAGGAAATCCGTGTTCGGGACACATTAGGAAAATCACAGTGACACTGTTTATTAGCAGAGGTCCTAAAATGCCTATGTTGAACATTTGGTGATGAAAGTCCATAAAATGACTGTGTTACGAGTGTGTATTGAGCAGTTTCCATGCATGCTTATAACTTTGCACATTTGTAATATTTTCACCCAGATTGTCACATTGCCATTTTCCACACCTCCTTATGAACAGTACAGCTGTCATTTTCACATCCTGGTTGAAATGTATTTTCGCAGTTCTGGTGTAGAATACCGTGGTTGCTGTGGGAAATCAGTGTTCAGAACACAGTAACAAAATCACAGTGACACTGTTCATGACCACAGGTCATTAAAGCCTATGTTGAAAATTTGGTGATGAAACCCATAAAATGACTATGTTACGCACATCGTTGCACAGTTTCACGTATGTTCAGAAGTGCAAGCATTTTTAATATTCCCACTACACATTTTCAACATTGCCATCCCTTCATACCTCCCTATGGATGATACAGCTGTCATTGTTCACATCCTGCCCGATCTGTGTTTTCGTACATGTGGTGCAGAATGGCACTGTCACTGTTGGAAGTCAGTTTTCAGGACACATTGACAAAATCACACTGCCACTGTTCATGACAAGAGGTCCCAAATGCTTTCGTGGGGTCACAAAAGGCCATGTTCAAAATTTGTACTGTGAATACCAACAAATGCCTGAGGCATTATGGTTTCTAACCATAACCTACCCTGTACAGACAGACAGGCATCAGGGTGTGCCTTTGGATTGCCAACTGTACTGCTCATGCCATCCCTCCCCACCCCCAGCCACTGACAGGCACCGAGGTGTACCTTGGATTCTTCACCCAAGACTTCACTCCATTCTCCTATGCTGCACCCATTTCAATGTATGTCCTTATGGAATGGGGTGACTGTAAAGCCAAACACCCTAAGGCACAGCTCAACACGTGTCGGTGTCTGCAGAATAGGGTGAGGTGACATGGCTTGACCATCCTGGGTGATGAGCAAAACTTGCCCCAAATCCTGTCCGTCTCTACAGGATGGAGGTGGGGTTCATGTAAAGTTCAGTACGTCACGCCATTCCTATTCTGCATCTGTCTAATTCCTGCATTTCTAATGCTAATACCAGCAAGCAAACATTTGGCATTGACAAATGCTTGTTTTCAACATGGAACAGTTAGCCCAATTTATAAAAGCTAAAGAAGGCAGTAAAGACAACTATGCTTTTACTTCAGTCACTTTAGAGGACAATTACGTTTTGTAATTGCATTTACTATGGAAAACAAATACTGATCCCCAGTTGCACAACTGCTTGTATTTATGGTTTCTCCAAGGACGGACATTTTTTCAAAATTTAGCTAAATGTAATTTAAAACATACATAGTAATTTTGTTAGGTGTACACTTTCTTTTCACAGACAAAATAAAACAAAAAAGATGCTGCCTAAAGAAAAATGATTCATTTCTTCAGGCAAAGGGCTGGATTTTCAAAAGGAAAGATGCTGATGCAAACAATGATTTTGTACTCTGTCAGAATACTCCCAACTACACCAAAACTTATGTGGTTCATTTTCAAAAAGTGTGAGTTTTGCTTCATTTTCCATGATTTGAGGCCACTTGCATAAAAAATGGTGCAGGCATCATTTTGTTTTACATGCAGTTGTGTCCAGCATCATGCTGTGTTCTGCCATTTCTTGTGTCACAAATTATAATTATAAGTTGAATTATTCATGAGCTGAACTAGCTTATTGATTGGCTACCATGCAGAGTTGAAATCTTTAGAAATGCCTGTCATGGCAGTCACACAGCTGCTCACTTGTTGCCTTCTCTCATCACCGGCTGTCACAGAGAAACATTGAAAGAGCCATGTGGAAGCACCCATTACACAAAATAAAGCACAGCATAGCAAAATAAAATGAAAGTACCTGAAGTCCATTTTGACATGTTCTGGGGGCAGAAGTGGAGCAGTGGCTCACCGATATGGCTGTTCACTCCTTGATGACAGAAGCTGTGAATTCCATTTCCATGAGACAGAGCTGCCTTGAATATTCATTCTGCGGCATTTCTGTTACTGCTGAACAATTCAAGTATAATAATGTCTCACAGGAAACATAAAAAAAAAAACAACAACCAGTTTGTCAGCATTTGTAAAACAAAACACTTATCAAAAACCTACAAAATAGAATGGCACGATTCCTCCCCGAACACAGAAAACCACTAACAGATACCACACAGCAGCTTTAACGACATGTGGCAGTCATCTTGCCGCACAGAAACAAAAATAGCAAAGAAAAATGTATCAAAAAGGTAATTACTGCAATTAGACTTATAATTGCAATAATTACTTTTGGTCATTATTGCTTAATTAAACATTTTAAGGTCATTAGTGATGGAGGACCATTTTGTGCTGCATAGATGCCAATATTTAGATGCTGTCTCTTTTCCCGATTAGTGTAGTCCAAATAGGCCATTCACATTTTCAAAGGGGTGTAACTATTAAAGTTGCCCTGGATTTTGGCAGTCATCATTTAAAACCATTCCCTAAGAACTATGTTTCCCCTTTGTAGCAACATGCTTCTCTTGGGGTATTTAGGGACACCCTGGGCAAATATATACAGCAACTGGAATTTCAGCTTAATATAACCAAAATGCCAAAGTTATCAGCCATTTTGTGTGCTGTTTGCCAAGTAAAGACAGCCTTTCTGAGCACCAAACTCTCCCTGGATTTTGGCAGTCATCACTTACTTAACACTAATGTAATATGATATCTTAGTTAGGGTTCAACTTAAAGCAACAAAGTATGGAAATATGGCATTAGGGTTTCCAGTTCCATCCCTAACTCCCACCCCATATCAAGCAGCAAAAGACAAGCCCATACAACCAACCACAGACAGCCATCATCAGGTAAGACAAAGAACTTACAACTGTTTCAGATGACACAAATGTAGTACTAATGTGATATCTTCATGGATTGTATTTACAGCATGCACACCGCAAAACATACACATTCACTTGTCACTGCACATAGAAATCCAGGATACTCACATTACAACAGTGCTTGTGTGTGTAGAAGACACGCTACTGTGGCCAGCCACAGATATAAATCAATGGTATCCAAATTACAAGAGTTCTTTTTGTCTGCAGAAGTGCAAACCAGTAGGGGCCCGCTTCTGTAGCCTCAGTTACTCATGCACACTGTAAGATATACACGTATTTGACAGGTCTGCTGTTGTGTAGCCACAGCTTTAAGACATATCCACTGACCTCTGGCTGCAGAAGTGCAGGAGCCACAAAATCCATGATATCAAAATTGCAACAATACTTGTGTCTGCAGATCAGATCCCTGAGGAGTTTCCAGCTCTTCAGCTATAGGGCTAAGAAATACAGACCAACTTCTGGCTCCAGAAGGCAGGCCCCTGGAAGTGCTGTTACAATGTGGGCATCATGGTTTTAGCAGTGGATCTACAAATTGTTCAAGGGGGTAGCAGGTTTTCAGAAACAAAAATTGCAACAGTACTTTGGTCTGCAGAAGTGAAAGCTCCTGAGGGCCTGCATCTCTTCAACCACAGTTGTAAGACATGCACATTGGACTTGTACCTGCAGAAGTACAAGCCGCTGTGAGGCATGCCGCTACACAAATGGATGTGCTGTTGCAATGTGGGTATCATGGTTTGAGTCGTTGATCTATAAATAGTTCAAGGTGGTAGCAGGTTTTCAGTTATGCAGCTGCCTACAGAAAACCATACAGTAGCAGATCATGCTATCTAGTGAGGCACCTCATACAGTGCAGTGCACATGAGTGCTTCTTTCTGCAGAGACTCAGGCCCCATGGGGCCTTCTGTCTGCACAGCATGCTGTACGACATATACATGCAGCTGTGGCTGCTAGCTATGCTCTCGCGGGGCCTGGTGTTATTCAACTGCAGAAAGAAATTCCACAAAGGTATCACATTAGTGCTACTTCATTTGCATCATCCGGAAACAGTTGCAAGTTGTTTGTCTTAAAAGATGATGGCTGCCTGTGGCCGGTTGAGTGGATTTTTCCTTTTGCATCTTTGGGGTACTGGAGAGTTAGGATTGAAACCTTAATGCCACATTTCCCTACTTTTGTCACTTAAGCTGAACCTTATGGTGCATTAGCACAGTTTTTGTAATGAATTTATTTTCTTTTTGAGATAGTAGAATTGTATCCTTATTCACACAAGTCCCAAAGGGACCTGCATGAACAGATCTGTCTGGCTGTGGAAACATCTACATATGCAGACATGGAGGGCCCTTCAGGCCATGTGCAAATGTGGACCTCATCAGGCTGTGGAAGCACAGAACCCTCTGTGTCCAACACTCCATTCAGCTACAGAAATAGACATGTTGGACCCTCTGGGCCCTATGCCTAGTGAGAGTCCATCTGGGAACAAAAGTGCAGGGTCCTGTGGGTACTGAACTTCTATGGAAAGAGAGGAATCTGTTTAGCTCCCTTCCAGCCTTAGACTTCCATGTGGCTCTAGATGCAGACATACAGGGCTCTTCAGGCCCTGCACTAAGTGAGAAGCCTGTTCTGCTGCAGAGGGGCCCTGCACTTCCGTGCAACTGCAGATGTAAGCCCAAATGTTGAGTCCATCAGGTTGCAGAAGTGCAAAAAATGGCAGTGTTCAGTCACAACATGATCATTTTACCATATTTTGACACCAAATTTTCAACAAAGTCTTCATATGATCCCACCGTGAACCCAGTATAGGAAAGTGTTCAAATTCCCTGTCAAAACATAATTTCAAGCCACTGGTGTTAAAACACATTTTGGCCAGTATTTGGAAAATGACAGCTGTCACGTTCATGAGGTGGTGTGAAAGATGGCTATGTTGAAAATTTGGGATCAAAAATATTGAAACTTATTGAACTTAAGAGCAGGCATAGAAAAATTTCAACTTATGCTCATAACTTTATTATTTTTAATACTGTGACCCAAGTTTTCAACATACCCGCCTTATTACCCCACTTCATGAACTTGATAGGTAAAAATTCTCAAATCACAATGAAACATAATTTCACGCCACAAGTACAGAAACAAGTTTTTTCCAAGATCTGAAAATTACAGATGTCTAGCTTATGAGGCGGTGTGAAAAAATGTCTATGTTGAAAATTTGGGCTCAAAATATAGAAAATTACCAAAGTTATGCCTGTGTTGAAAAAATGTCAGTGTACATTCATAACTTTGTTGTTTTTTAATACATGTACCCCAGTTTTCAACATAGTCTTCTTATGACCCCACCTCATGGGCAAGGTTGAAAAATGTTCAAATCCCACCCAAAAGATGATTTTTGAAGTGGTCACAAAATCACTACTCAGGACAGATTTGCATAATGTTACCACCATGTTGGCTGCTCAAATCCTCTACTGTACCTTCTCTACCCTTGGTTCCTGTTACCTCCCTGTTGACTCCCTAAAACACACTGTATTGATATCCTATGTTTTTTTTCTGATGTTCTAGTTATTTCCTGAACAATGCTAACTTCACCAATCCTGTATGTGGTAAATTGTTGATCTCATTTGTCCTCCTGTATCCTCAAAAAAACTGTACACTGTTTCTCTGTACCAAGTTGTTATCACTGTATTGTCCTCTCTGTGATGAGGTACCTTTGTAAATGAGCCTCTGGCTCAAAGGTTGTAAACTGATGCTTAATAAAAAATAAATAAATAAATAAAATGGTGTCCCAGAAAGGCCATGTTGAAAATCTGTGTAAAATGTTCAAAAATGACAAAGGTTATGAATAAAAGTTCAAACTCCACTGAAATACATAAAAAGGCACTTACCTTATGTTCTCTCATATTGCAGTGCCAGTTCCAGCAGCAGGATGTGTCTTTAATTGGAGAGTGACTCTATGACATGGAAGTGAGTGAAGGTGTGTGTGGGGGATGGGGTGATGGTTGTTGAGAGGGAGGTTGAGGTGGGGTGGGGTGGGTGAGGCTTGTTGGGGGTCAGATTGTTGATGGGATTTTTTTTTTCAGGTTACAAAAAAATGAATAAGGGACAATGTTCTTTATTGTAGGGGACATAATCTAACAATGGGATTGAGCATCCCAGTGTCGAGATGATCTTCAGAGGCATTGGTGGTGGGCACCCTGGTCTTGCCACCTATTTTCTGATGGGATGACCTAGAGAGGAAGGGGTTGAAAGAAGTGGTACTGGGGTGGGCAATCCATTCTGCTGCTATTTCTTGATATTAAGAAGGGAGCTGGTGACCTGAAATGGAGGGCAAGAGAAATGGTACTAGGATGGGCACCCTGGTCTGTTTACTTGTTTTTAAAAAGGATTGTGGCGGGCAAGCTGAAGAGAAAGAGGAGAAAGAAGCAGTACCAGTTGTGGGCACTCCAATCCACTAAAGAAAAAGGAAACAATAGATAGTAGCTCGATAGAGAAGGGGGAAAGAAGCTGGAGGGAAGAGAGGAAAGAGGCAATACCATTAGTGGGCACTCTGATCCACTAAAGAAAAAGAAAACAATAGTTAAATAGAAAGATAGATAGATAGATAGACAGATAGATAGATAGATAGATAGATAGATAGATAGATGGATAGACAGACAGACAGACAGGTAGATATGGATATAGATAGATAGAGCAAGAGAGAGAGGAGACAGATCGTGGCATCAGCGGCTCATTGCTCTAATTGAATCTCTGGTTGCCATCTGTCTGGCTGCCTGCCTCATCTCATCTATCTATCTATCTATCTATCTATCTATCTATCTATCTATCTATCTATCTATCTATCTATCTGCCTATCTGCCTATCTGCTTACCTACCTATCTACCTATCTACCTAACTAATGACGGAAACCTGGATAAATGAGTGGGTTAGGAAGTGAACTGGAGGCATTCAGAAGGAAATAAAGCATTCTGCTTTGACTCAAGGGTCACTGAGCTCCAGAGGCACTGTTTCAGATAAACTGTTACAACTTATTTATAATCCCACTGCTTGTGTGTCTCTTTGGGCCTGATGGGGTAACATTCTTTAAAATCACTGCTTGTGTGTCTCTTTACAAAAAAAACAGAAATTGTCAGCAGAGAAGGACCACCTGGCCCATCTAGTCTGCCTGTAAGCCCTTGTACTGGATTACTGCTTCTGCCACAGTGAGATCCCTTGCTTTAAAACCTACAGCATGCATATTCTAGAGAGATCTGAGAATCATGGCTGCAGCTGGAACACTATAGAAGGAAATAAGCTGTTGATATAAATAAGGCAGCAAGATATCCAGTGTAAATTTAAACAGTCACCATCTCCAAGAGAAAATACCTTTAGATGAATACATAAGTGCACCATTCTCAATACAAAACTGGGAGCAAAATGTATGTTTTCAATGTAGAAACAACCAAACTGAATCCTGCTAAATACTGTGGGTGGATATTCAAAAGGGTTGCACCATGCGAACAGGGTTGCGATGTGCAAGTCCAAATTGCGCCCATTCTGTGATATTCAGCAGGAGACAGTTGTGCCACTGAAAACAGGCTGAGCAACAGTGCAATGCAAATGAAGGCATGCGCAACCGAAGGGGTGGACCCATGCATAAAGAGCGCAATGCGATATTCAAAGACTTGCGCACGCGCAACAGCAGATAAGCCGGAAGGTGCGCCACAGCGGAAATGAGCCAAAATAAAAAGGCTCAAGGAAGAGGCGCAAGAACACTACAGGGAAGCCACATGAGGCAGGGAGGAACAGGGAGACAGTGGCAAACAGTGCAGGCCTGGGAGTGCACAGGAGAGGAGAGGGACAAGGGAGGTGTGCAGGGCCACAGACTGCAGAGGCCAGTTGGTGTACCGGTGCAGTGGAGGTAGCAGTCAGGACAGGGGGTAACAGAACAACAACAGCCGGGGGCACAAGTCAGGGAGATGGACAGTGCCAGCTTTCACAGGGAAGCTGTAATGAGGGGGTGAGAAGGCATGCTGCAGGGGAACGTGGTCGTGAAGGCCTGTCGGGCAGTATGCCCCAACAGGCAGTACCGGGTGCCTGCATCAGCTTTGAGCTGTACTCAGATGTAGAGGATTGTGGCCGGTACCACCTGAACAGGGCAATACTGAGGCGGCTCTGTGAGCTGTGCAGTGATGTGATGCAGGCACCTCATGACGGAGTCACGCTCTGTCAGTGGAGACAAAGGTAACAGCCTGCATGTGCCTGCTCGCCATGGGTACCTTCCAGAGGCCGACAGGGGACACCACAGGCATAACACAGTCGGCCACGCCACGATCCTCACCCACCTCAGCTCACTGCTGCCACATGCCGCGGAGTACATCCATTTCCAGCACCGCGGCAGAGTGTACAGCAAACATGCAGGAGTTCCACAGGGTAGCACGATGCCTGGTGTGCTAGGGACCATAGACTGCACCCATGTGGCTATTCGCAGATGCCATCTGGCCCTATGGGGCCACATACAGGAACAGGAAGGGCTTTTCCAGTGTCAACTGCCAGGTGGTGTGTGATGCCACTGGGCGATAATCAATGTCTGTGCCACACACCCTGGTGGAGCACATGATGTTCCATATGGTATCAGTCCACACTGTGCCATCAATTCGAGAGTGGGACATCCCCACAGGCCATCTAGTGGGTGAGTACACATGTAGGAATTGCAAAATTGGGGCAAGGGTGGAATGCCACAGGTGCCATGGTAGTGGCACACAGGATATGGGCAATATGGACCTGAAATGAAACTTATCTCCACTATCTCCACACAGGTGACAGTGGATACCCACTCTGTCCCTGGCTGCTCACACCGCACCGGTGCCCCATGACCCCATCGCAGCAATGCTATAATGAGGCACATGCCACCACACGCAACATCATCGAAGGGGTGTTTGGGATGCTTAAGGCACACTTCCGGCATGCTTACACACCTCCTCGCGGTGCCCTTGCCAGTACAGCCCCTTAAAGGCCTGTGGGATATTCCTGGCCTGTTGTATCCTGCACAACATAGCCAAAGACTGTGGATAGCCATACAGGTCAAGGAGGGGACAGCGATGGGGACGCCAGTGGCGCCGGTGATGATGGTGATGAGCAGCCCCCTGGACAGCGGGACCCCGACTGATCCGCAGGCCCAGCTGCACCAGGACACCATCATGGAGGAGCATTATGCATGACACAGGTAAGTCAGGGGCCATGTGCAACCAACACTGTCCAGGCGCAACCCACAGGCACACAGGGTAACACACCAGGGTGCATGATGGCAAGGGAGTGGAAGGGTCCAGGCACACGAACACACCATCAGGGAGGGGTGAACAGTCATATGGACACACACACCAGGCACAAAGCATACATGGGCAGGTGCACAGCAGAGCGGAACAGACATGGCAAACACCCATATCCACAGACCACCCCACCACCTGTACTGTCCAAGTATGTGTGTCAAATGCTGGGCACCCTTGCACCTTGGTGTACAGTACAATGCAGGCATCATCATGCACGTGCACCTGTGGACAGCAGTCGGGTGGTGTGCAGGTGGTCCGCGTGGTCGGCGCAGTTGGGCAGGCCACCCACCAGTGCACTGCCCACCATGATACACATTGCACACAGGGCAGAAAAAGACAGGGCCTGTACTGGGAGACAGGTCAGTCATGTTGCACTGTTCCACGGCCACCGCGGATGCGTGGGCGGCCCCACCATGTCCCAGCAGCACTGGCAGGCTGATCATGGGTCCATGGGGTGGCACCGATGGACCACCAGGGTTCCCACTCGCGCGATCGAGACCTTTGTCCGCACAGGGTGTGCAGCATGCTCGAACATACCTGCACCAAGTGTGCTCGGATGCCCACAGCAGAACCCGCATTGACAGTCTGGGTGTCGACAACACTGGGAATGGGGAGTGGAGAGCGACTTGTGGGGCGTGGCGGTACAGGGGCACCTGACTGTGTGCCCAATGCAGCCACAACAGAGACCACTGCCTGGGTCAGCCTATCAATGGTGGCAGTCACATCCGTCCACAGTCTGTCCATCTCTGCAAGGATCAATGCATTGTCCTTGCTGTTCCACTCACAGCCATGCACAGTGCCTCCATGCACGCTGCAACCCGCATCTGCTGCTCTACTGATGCCCACAGCAGGCGGGTGTGCTCGCCCAATGGGTCCTGTGCCACATCGGCATTCTGTCCCCAGGATATGGAAGGGCCTGATGCTCAACACCCCTTGAGGGTGGGCGCTGTTCACCAGGACCAGGTGTGGGCAAGTCAACAGGTGGTGTGCATGTGCCACCGCTGGACCCTGTACCCCCAGATCTGGTGGGTGACTGCTGCTGCTGCCCCTCCAACTGCTGTGCCCCAGGGACCACTCTGTCCACTGCTGTGGATGCAACAGTGCCAGAGACCTGCACAGCTACCGGTGTTGCCCCAGCGGTGCTGACAGGCACAGCCTGGGACTGTGCTGACATGCTTGCACACACGTTGGAACCAGCTAGGTCCAGGGGCACGTGCTGGCCTGCTGTGTGTCCGTCATGGGACACACACATGTCACTGCCCATTGCAGTCTTTGCATCATCAATGGTGCAGGTACATGCTACAGCCACAGTCACAGCGTGCTGGCATGCTTGCATGCCAGACTGCTTGAGACACAGGTTGTGCACCCCACACTTGACTCCACCGACAACAGAGGTGGCAGCCAGGCGTGCATGCTGGTGCAGTGCATGCTGGCTGGCGACAGAGGTGGATGGACCTCCTCCACCTGTGGCAGGTCTTCCTCACTCCATGGTCCCACCACCACTGTCCCCTGCAGACAAACGGATCTGTAACAGTGAGGACATATTAGTGCATGTGATCAACCTTCCCCCAACACCACCACCATGTCATACCTGCAGTGATGGGCTTCCACCTGTCTGGAATCCACCTCCTGGTACGCCCTCTACAGCACTCCACTGCATTGATGCAGCCAGTCGGTCCTCAGCCGGGTCAGCTTCACCACCGCTGGCTGGCCCGCCTGTGCCAGCACGTGTCGCCTGAGGGCTGCCACCTTCTCCTTCACCCTTCTGCAGTCTGTCCCCATCTTCTTTTTGCATTCCTGCACTGAGCGCTGGTGGCTTCCGTGCAGGTTCATTGCCTGAGCTACCCTCCCATGCAGCCGCACGGCCTGAGGGTGCCCCGCCGTCCACTCAGTAGTGGCTCCCTCTTCCAGGTAGGCCTGGAAGAGGGCCTCTGTCTCCACCGTGGTGAAGTGGGCCTCCTCCTTCGTCCACCATCCTCACCCTCACCTTGGCTCTGCTCGGTCATCGTCGGTCTGTATGGGTGGAAGTGGACACCTGTCACTGTGCAGTCTACAGCGTTATCCCATGACCATTGGCCAGAACATCACACAGCATGCAACTCACCTCTCACCTGCAGTAACCAAATCTGGCAAGCGCGCTCAAGGTCGCATATTTATAGCGCAATGCATGCAAATTAGAGTGGCACAACTTTAATGACATGCTAATCGCGCCACTGCACCTTTGAATGGCTGATCAGATGATTTGGTATGTGCGCTGAATATCGCGCCATTGCACTTGCGCAATATGGTTGAGCCAGCTGAGCCAATGGCGCATTTCTGTGACTGTGTGGTACACCGCATTATGCATGCCCAGGTAGCTGGACGCGAGCCTGCTGTGCTGATGACGTGCGTGTGCGATCAGCAATTCAGGACACAGCCACCATTGTGCCAGTGGCGCTACAGCGCTGGTCACCATATGGCGCTGTGGCAGTACTGCGCACAGTCCACTGTGGCACTGGCACGCAGGTGACCGATCATGCAGGATGTGGATGTCCGAAGGTGCTGTGCGTGGCCTTGAACCACTGACCCATGACCTTGTGTCCGACCTTTGCCCCCTGGTGCTGTACGTCTGGCATGTGTACGGCTCTATCACGCTGTTCGGTGACAGTGCGATGTGAACCGAAGGCGCTGTCCGAATGGCGCGAAGGCAGTGATGGAGTTGTATTGTGCAACATTTTCACGCAGGGTTGCCGCACCGCGGAGTGCCATATTGCCACTGTACATTTTGAAAATGGCATGCAGGAGAGCACCACAATGGGGGCCTTGGAATTGGCAAACCTGATGGCTGTGGTGGAGCCTCACCATGGCTCACTGTTTGAGGAGTGCCTGCAGGTGCCACGCACCCATGTGTGGCAGCAGGTCGCCACTGCCCTGGAGGAGGCCACTGGGTGGAGGAGGACTCTGAGCAGTGCAGGCACCGCTACAGTGACCTCAGGAGGAGGGAGCGTGGTCTGCTTGAGCGCCTCAGGTCACGTGCCAGGAGGGGCATTGTGCCCAGGCCAGGTGGGTGTGCTGTGTATGCACCGTATTGTCCGCATGGGTGACTGTGTAATGTGATCTGCGCATGGGGGTGGGTTGGGCTATGGTTTGCTATGAGGGTGTTTGCAGGTGTGTGCTGTTTGGGTCTAGTTGTGGGCAGGCACACTCAATGGGTCAAGGGGCTGTCTGCTTTGGGATCTCACTGATGTGTTTCTCTTCATTTGTCTCCCACAGGCAAGGAGGAGCAGAGGCAGGCACGGCTGAGGCCTGGGATGACGGTGCCAGGGTGGCTGGTGGAGGAGGTGTGCCACAGCCACAGCAGCAGCTGCAGCCACGCAGCACCTGCTGCAGCGGCTTGATGAGGGTGAGGGTGAGTGTCATTGCATCATGGATGCTATTGCATGCTGGGGGCACGGACACCTTCCATGGATGACACTACCATGCACGCATTGACAGTCATCACTGTCCAGTGGCACTGCATGTGTGTGTGTGTGTGCATCACTGGTGGTCCATGCATGCACTGGGCACATGGCTGTGGCACTAGCATCCCACCATGTAGCCACGCTCACTGGGCAGCCTTGGTTGTGCTGTGCTGGACATGGGCGGTGTGTGTGTGTGCAGTGGTACACATGGCGCTGCTGGCTGGTTGGGCATGTCTTGTGCACAGTCACTGTGGGTGGGTGCAGTCCATCACAGGAGGCGGGCACTTGGCTGTATGCCATGCATGATGGGTGGCATTCAGGGATGTGGACAGTCACAGCCATTGACTCTCATCCCTTGTCCTAGGTATCTAGATCCTGCACATGTTGGAGTAGAGTGTGCGGAGGCTGACTCGAGTGGCCATGGACTCCGGACACCATCCTCCTCGACCTACAGCAGCATGGCATGCGGCGCCGGAGGAGGCCACGGGCACAGCACCAGGCAGAAGGAGGAGGGCAGGCTACCAGGTGGCAGCCAGACATCAGCAATCCCCACCTTCCTCTCCCAGTTAGCACCCTGCCCCTTACCCACCCTACTTCATACCCATACCCCACCCTGCTTTGTACATATGTTACTGTTTGTTGTTCTTATTATGCATCTTTATCACATATATATTTTGATATGAATACTGTGGTGGTCTCTGATTTGTAGCTGGCTATAGGTGCTCAGTTGCAGTGGTGTGTATGGCATCAGGTGTGGTATGGTCATGGGTTTGTGTGTGTGTGTGTGTGGGGCGGTGTCTCTGGTGTGGGTGGGCTTCCAGTCAGTATTGCTGTGTGCTGCCACCCACTGCTGGGTGGTCATGGTGGGTTTGGCTTGTGTGGTTCTGTGGTTCACGAGGTTGCAGTGTTCCGGGGGCCTGGGGATTCCTGCAGTGCTGGTCACTGCGCATGGGTGGTGTCTTGGGGTCACAGTGCTGGGAGTGCTGTGCACAGGGGGCCACTGGACACTGGGGTGCTCTGCCCCTTTGTGTGCCAGTCTCAGGTTGACAGTAGGTGTGCTGCAATACATGGCGGGATGTGCTTTGTTTGCTTGTTCCCATGGCCCAGTGGCTGCTCCATCCCTCCCCAGTTATGCTGTGCTTGGGGTGTGGGGTACATTGTTGGTTCAGCAGTGTGTCCCTGTGCCCATCTGTGGCATGGGTGGTGTGCCCCTGCCTACCTCCTGGTTGTACACTTCCATTGCTATGCTGCGGGGTCTCTTTACTTGCGCTTGTGCCTCTGGACTGCTCAGCTGGGCTAGCCTTGTTGCGCTATGGTGCATAATTTCTGCTCAGCTTCTCCTTCCTGGTTCGTTATGGCACAGTTTGTGTGATATTCAGACGCTGGCTGCTTGCGCAATTGGCCTTGCTCCATGTTTGAATATCGCGACAATTGTGCATGTGCGCAACTGACTTGCGCTGTTCTCTTGTTGTTAAGAGCACTTTTTGGGTGCAGTTTGAATATCCCACCCAGTATGCCCAATTTAAAAACCATAAACATAGAGAAAATAAGTTATTATAACTGGCAACAGCTTACTTTTTACAATATATTTAGCACAACTTAATCTGCAATGTGTGCATGTGGTCTAGAAAGGAGCATCCTAGAGACTATACAGAATGATATATTGCTGCACTTCTGAGGTGCCATCTTTCAGATGAGATGCTAAACCAAGGTCCCATCTGCCTGGATTGGTGGTAGTTCAGGTGGATGCTAAAGATCCCAGGGTACTTATCGAAAAGAGTAGGGGATTTTATTTGAAGAAAGAAAATCTGTGACAACTACGCAATAAATCATAAACAACAAAAGGAAGCATATTGTTGCACAATCATACAAAAGCAAACTTACAGAAAAATGGCAAACAGAAACAAGAAGAGAAAAAATTAAAGCAGAAAAGGACATTCCAAACCTATCCTCCCAGTGTTGGTTCCTTCAATGTACATTTATGCCAAAGTTAGTAATCCACGCAAGTTTTTCCACAGATCATGTAATAGAGCCTTAGGTACAATCTTTTCTCTGCATTATAAATAAACAGCATATCTTTTGTCATTTAATGTACTAGTTCAACATGACTATTCTCTTTCTGCTGTAACATAAAAAGGCATCTTGCCATCCATATATTCCATTTAATTACTGTAAACAAAAGGCATATAGTATTTTATCCCATTTGTTCCATGGCTTAATAAGGTGACCATACATTAAATTCTGATAGGCAACAAGCTTCAGTTGTGGTACCTCCCAAAGTTGGGACAAAAGACCGAAAATGTATAAAAAATAATTAAAAAGAAAATGGACTATCGTTTCTTCTGTGTTAATATATTGAAGAAGACTACATATGCATTCCTGTAAAGGCTTACGTTTTTGTTCGCTTTAACATTTAGACGTTCATGGCATGACAGTCAATGTACGCTCTCACATACAGACTGGTACCGGGTAATTTGCACCAAATTTGAAGAGAATTCAAGTAAATGTCTGGACATTTCTCAAAAGGGTTTTGCACTGCACAAAGATTGTCTAAAAGTCTTTTGTACAAAGTTTTGTGGGTCAACGTAGAAGCATGTGTAGTGTGATGCACCATTGTTTTAGCCTAAAAACATCTTTGATATACAATGAAGTCCCAGGGGTCTTTCTGATCTGACATGGAAGCTGTTGTTTCCATGGGCAGAAACAATGGCTACACATTGAGTGCAGCCAAGGTTCCCACCTTCTTTGCATTGTTCACTAATAAGGGCCTTATATTGTCCGTCAGAAAAATACTACTAAAACACAACAGAGGGTTAACCATGTGCAATCCGCCTTTCTGTATTGGTAAATAAGTGATATTACTCTTTAGGGGTTTAAATGGCTTCCCACAAAGCCTGAAAGAAAATGCTAAATAGTGAGGTTTCTAACTTCCTCGGATAAGAAACACTGAACTGAGATATAAAAAGACATGAATTAAAAAGGTCTTTATTAAAAAGAATTTCTTTTCTTCTTTCAAACTTCCAGTTATTCCATAGAGTCACTTTTGCCTCCCTATTACCATTTTTACTCCCAGGTTGTCACATCCATGTCTGGGGTGCCATATGTGATACCTAATATTTTAAGAGGTTGTTTTGATATCCTAATATGGTGGATGTGTTCTATATTGGGCATAGCATTACTCAGAGAGTAACCAACGTATTAGTCATAGTTTAATTTTGCCCTGAGAGTTTCCTAAATCAGTGACTAGTCCTAAAGTCTGTGCGAGAGAATCTGTATCTGGCAGTAATAAAGTCATATCATCTGCATATGCAATTGCAGAATATGGAACAGTTAAATGCCTATCCAAAAGTGGTTTAATAGTTCAGAGGTATTTATTTTCCATAACAAAGGATCAATAAACAAAACATACAATAAAGGGCAGAAGGGGCAGCCCTGCCACACTCTCTGTATGGAAATCATTTCCTCCTTCCACCCGTTTATAATCGGAATCACCATCACCGTTTTGTAGAGAAATTGGATGCCATATAGGATAGTGTCTGATACTCCATAATAACATAAAACTGCCCATAAAAATCATGGTTAATCAAATCAAAAGCTTTATGTTGCTCTAGTGACATGACAGTCCCTTGAAATGGGCTGTGGAGATTGTGTTCCATAAGTTCTCGAATTAAGATTAAATGATCAGCAATCTTCCTATTTTGAACTGAGCAGGACTGCACTTTTGAAACAATAAGTTCGCTAATAGCAGTAGTCATTTGGTTAAAATTTTCATATATTTTAAAATCTATATTTAGCAGACATATAAGTCTCCAGGTATGGAGTTTGGTTTTGTATCCTTTTTGTGAAGATAAATTAAAATCCCTTAGGAAAGTCCAAAGGACATCTCCTATAATATGAAAACTATTAAACAATTGTGCCAATTCCCCAGAGAAACATTCCCTATCATTTTATAGATTTCACTGGAAAGGCCATCAGGTCCTGTTGAGGTATTGCTTTTAATGATTTGATAGTATCTAAGACCTCCTGTAGTAATGGCTTGGCTCATATTTAATTTAATATGGTCCAGGACATTTGGGAGAAGGATGCCAGATAAGTAGGATGCAAATTGTGATTTATCAATAGGAATTTCAGAGTATAATTGCTGGGAATAGCTTCCAACTTCTCTCAGTATGTCTCTCTTTGTCACATAAAGTTCTCCTGTGGGCCTGGATAATTTAGCCATCTCTTTTTCCTGTTCTGTAATCATTTTGTTGAAAGGGGCAAACAGCATCTGCACTCCCTGAGTCCCACATTTATGTTGAAAATATAGCTGTCCTGATTTTTGCTCATGAAACATTTACATATACGCTTGTACCTGCAAAATCTGTGCACTAAAATCCTGGTTTGTCGTATGGGCCAAAGTCAATAAACTGTGCAGTTATTTCAAGTCCTGCAAATAGATTAAATATTTCTGACAATTACTGTGCAGACTATATTGTTTAATTAAATGCATAGATCCCTTTTGTATCTTCCCACCAGTGTTTAATATTTAAATAACCAATCACTACGGATTTCCTTGCCAAAAATATTCCTGCAAAGAGTCACTAAACTCTTCTTCAAATAACAAGGAAGTGTTAAATTTCCAGTACCTTGGTCCTCTGAAAGTGCAGCAAGACAGCCTATTCTGACTTCTACCATTTTGTGGTCAGAGAATTCCAACGCCATACTTTTGTCTCTGGAATGGAAATGAAAATAAAAATAAAATCAATTTTTGTAGCTAAGTGCCCTTTTTAAAAGTAGGGGAATGAAGATTAGTTTTACTTAATAACTGTCTTTCAGCCTAGCAAGTTTGAGCATCTGAATTAACAATAGTGAGTCACAAAATAATTTTTTCATCCTACAACAACTACTTTTATCCTTTAAACTCAATCCACAGTTGAAATCTCCGGCAAATATAACATATTTTGAGGTGTGTAGGTATGGTTGTATCGATCTCGTAGTTCGGTCCATGAGGCTTTAGTCTGGGGAGCGAGGGTTAATTAATCTATAGAGAGTTTGATTAATTGCAACATCAAGAATTAAAAGTCTGCCAGGAACAATATCATACAGTTTAATCACCTTAAAATTAGGTAAACAAATGAGAATCCCCACCCCAAGACATGCCTCCTGACCAATAGACCATAAGGATGGCTAAAACAACCAGTCCTTTCAGGCCTGTCATATTTCATGGGCTGTATACAGGTGGACATCTTGAAGAAAAACAAACCTTTCCACAATCATGTAAAAGAGAAAATACCATATGCCTCATGCTCCATTCTTTTATACTATAATTTTTAAGAGTGTAACAGATTAAGCAGTCACCCATGAGAAGTGAAAGAAAAGAACAAAAATCAAGTCGACAGCAATCTGTTTATGTTTTCTTTTGCCCAATGCAGCTCTTCTTCATTTTCACCCTAGCTTTCCTTTTCTGTTGCCCTTACCCCTTGTGGTTTCTCTGAATCGGTCGCATCTGCTTTGTGTGAAGAGGCTACAGATGAAGAATCTGTATCCCTTCAGATACTTCTACGTCTTCAGTGAAAATGTCTTATCTGTTTTAGGTGGTAAGACTTCCTGTCCTAACACGGTTTTAGGGGAGGGGGAGAAGATATCTGTCGTATACAAGTAGAACATCTCAGGTTCTCTAGTAGGCCAAACAGGTGGGGGCATTTCCAATGGTTGAGATACCTCAGGTGCTACATGGGCCAAGACAGGATGCACATCTGGTTCCTTGTCTAGCTCTACTGGAACATCTGGAGTGACAATGTGGGGAGGGTGTGAGTCTGGGTTTGGGAGTGGTTTCAGGTGGAAGTCTACTTCTGATTTTCATCTTCTGTGCTAGAGTAATAAGTTTAAGTTGCTCTTCACCAATGTTGTCCACCCTGTTGTGTGCTGCCCATGCACAATTTTGAAAGGTGTGGCCTAATTCATCACACAAGTTTCATTTGCCTTCATTTAAACATGAAGACCCCACATAATCCAGTTCCCCACAGACAGCACACTTCAGCTTATCGCATGCATTGCTAATATGTGATGTGTCCCCACAGCGATAGCAAGCTTTAGGTTGACCAAAATAAAATAAAACACCTCGGTCTCTTCCCAAAAAGGAAATTAGGGAGATGCATTAAACCATTGTCAGACGATCTCAATAAAACTTTCACCCTCCGACCCCAGTCCATGTGTTCTCAGTATCTAAGATGGCTTCTGGCCATCCAAAACAGTACAGCGTTTCTTTAGCCAGTATTCCACATCTGCCTTTTGGACCCTCCTTCCTAAAGAGGATAGTGACTGATTTATAGGCTGCCTTCATTAAGGGAATTACCAGAAATGGAGCACAGAGGGTAGTTCATTTCAATGTATTATACTGAGCCCAAAATCAGTCCAGACCTTTATTAGTCTTAAAGCTAATATCAAAAACAGTCTCCCTGGAAACATGGATCAGGAGTAAATTTCATCCGAAAAAACTTTAAGGAATCTTTTAGTAATGTTCTGGCATGAAAAAGCGATCCAGTGGATCAGTCATGCCACCAATATATGAGAGGTGCACAGCATTGTGGCATTTTGCCGGTAGAATAGGTAGTTTAAAAAAGACGTAATGGGTTTTCTAGGAACATCAGGCCTGGTATTCAGAGGTGCATCAGGTGGAGCTGCAGCCCCTTTTCAGGTTCTACACAAGCAGGAAGATGCAGGCTTAGGTTTTGAGTCAATTCTAATTCTCTATGCAGTTCTAATGGGTCTCATCTCCCAGTACTTTTATCAGTAGGTTTGATATAGTGGTGCTGCAACATAGGAAATTCAGTTTCCACAGGCATACATATAGGGAGGCTCCAGAAGTCCATTCCCCACTCACGCCATTGTGCTCCCACCTTGCCCTTCCAGAGCTTGCTCCACAGACCAGTCTGGTGTTGCTTTCCAGAGAGTGTATCAGGCTCAGTATTTAAGACATGGTCAGGAGGCATAGTAGGAAGGATAGTACTCACAGGCTGGTTAGCGTTGGTGTCATCTCTCTCCACTGAAGTGTTGCCACTTGCATTCTGAGTGCTGTGGAGCTCTGACGTCAGCACTTGGCTATGGGGAGATGAAAACCCCAGCTGCGCTGTCAGAGGTTAGCTGCCGAATCCTGTATTCCAACTTCATTTTGCAGACCAAAAAGCTGCGTTCTTCCTTGTCAAGTAATTTACAGAGTTTCAGGGTTTCCTCAGTCTCGGTACTACAGCCAGGTAAAACGTCCTTCATATCAGACCATGAGTCTGAATCCTTGTCAGAAATGTCCGAATCTGAACCTCCAGGAAACATAGCTGTGTAAGTTTCTGAGAAAGCAAGTCCATTGTTCTCAGTTGCCTGTTTATCAAGAGCACCAACCTCCATGTCTTCAACAGCATCTACTGTATTGGTCACAAGAATAGCCTCTTGCAATTGCAAGGCAGAGGGTGAGGCCAGGCTCTTTGTCTCAACAGCACCTCCTTCTTCTCCAGCTCTCACAGAAGTGGCCATCTTGGGAGATGGTCAGCAATTCCCAGTGGTGAGTAGGGACATTTTTATTGACATGAAAACTAAGTACAACAACAGGAAAAACAAAAGGTAATACAAAGAAAAGAAAATCATGTCACGGGAACATCTGAGTTAGTGATCCAAGGCAAACACTTCCACAATTCTAATACAGTTCTTTAGGCATTGTCTGCAGTTCAGAAAATAAACAGATTGTAAATCAGTTTCAACTTTTGCAATAAAACCTGATGGGACAAATCTAATTGTTGTAGAGTAAATAGACATCGAGCAGTTCAAATATGCCATTTCAAAACCGTAAAAATAACATTCAAAGTGTCAATATTCCATTTTCTCCATACATGTGAGAAGACACCATACAATAAATTCATGTAGGAAACAGATGAAAATAAAGGTTCATTCCATCTAGTTGCAAGAAAAGACCAGAAACCTCATATGTAAGTACAAAAGAATAAATAATGTATTGTATCTACCTGTTGTATACAAACCAATCTAGAGCAAAATCTTTCCGCTAGCTGTTTATGTTTTTGGTTTGCCTTCACATTTATTCTTTCATGACAGCTCAACCAATGTAGATCCCACATCCACTGAGGAATCTGTGTGTTATATAAAAGTGTCTGAAGATTGTCTAGATAGGGTTCCGGACACTTTATGAAAAATAATGGGCTCAGCACAAATCTGATCAAGTAGATGCCTATACAAGGACTTTCTCTGGAGGGTGATTACCATAGTACTTAAAACATACCACTGCTTAAGTCAGAAGAAAGTCTCCCTAACATAACTTGGTATAAAAGGAACATTCATAACTGACTTAAGACTGTTTGATTCCCAGAGCCTAAACCATGGACTACAAGACTCATAAAACCAAGATTCCCAACCCTTATCACAATTAATCAAAAGAGGTTTAACATTAGCCATAAAAAATACAATTATAAAAAAACTAAGGATGAACAATATTCAGGCCACCCTGCTTAAGGGTAAATAAGTTAAGTTTCACTTGATTGGACTGAGGCGACTGCCCCATAATGCATGAAAAAATACTAAATAGCCTAGTCAAACCCTGCAGGAGGAGGAAAAATATAACTTAAAAAGAAAAACTGGAATCAAATGAGTCCAATCATATAAACCCTTTTCTTTTTCCTAACTTCCATTTATTCCAAAGAGCAACTTTAGCTTGTGCAACATCCATCTTAGGACCCTAATTCAAAATATCCAGTGAACCATCCCCAAACAGAATTCCTAAAATCTTAATAGGATCAGAGCTAATCCTAATATTAGAAACCATGGAGTCCCTAAGCCACCAGAACCTAATTTTCTACCTATACACTTATTCAAGTTCAGAGCTGCCCCAGAAATGGACCCAAACACTATAAAGTGATGTACAGCTTCATTTATCGAAGGTACATCTGCCACAATCAGACTCATATCATCTGCATAGGCCATAACTGTATGGGGGTGGAATGTACAGAGTAGAAATCGGAACTATCGTCTGAGAAATATTAATAGAATGAAGCAAAGGATCTAAAAAAGATGTACAGAATAGGGCTAAGTGGGCAACCCTGTCTAACCCTCTCAGTAATGGTATCATAAGACCCTCCAGCCATTAGCAATAGGGACTACTGTAGCAGAATGATATAATAATCTAAGACAGGAAATAATCCTATCAGGGACATGATAATGATGTAAAGTGCACCATAAAAATCATGATTAACTGAATCAAAGGCTTGTTTCTGGTCCAAGGAAATCAAGTAGCCCTCCAGCAAATCAGGATTTCGCCATTCAACCAGTTCTCATAACAGAATAATGTGCTCTGAAAACTTCTCCTGGAATGTTACTAAAGTGAGCCATAGAAATCACATGTTGTGCAATTTTCGACAAACGAAGAGCTAGGATTTTAGCCAAAATCTTAAAATCTGTATTTAAGAGGCTAAGAGGTCTTCAATTCTGTAGTAGTCTTTTATCACCTTTTTATAAATATAAATAAGGCTACCCATATTCATATCCATGGTAAAGTGTCTGCTTGTAGAATAAAATTAAACACAGCAGCCAATTCACCACTTAAGTCAACACCTAATAATTTATAAATTTCATTTGAAGGCCATCCAATCCTGGAGTCACCCCAGACGTAGGCATGAATCACCTCATCCACTTCCTGTCCTTGTATATCTCTGGCAGTCGAGTCAGTTAAGGAGTGGGAGAAGTCAGGATCTCAAGGTTGGAAAGGTAGATAGAGGCCTCATCCACCTGGGAAGCTATGGGACCAAACAACTTTCCGGTATAATCAGCTATACAGTGCTGAATTCCCATATTATCAGTAATTTCATGGTTATGCCCATCAAGAATGACCTCAAAATCTTTAGTATTAATATGTTTGGTGCAACTGTCAAATGGACTAATCACATCATAGAAGCCTGAAACACCAAATCTTTGCTGCTGTTGTAACAATGTAATTTTGTTAGAATAGTAAGCAGTAAGATCAGTTTTAGTTTACTGATTTGTTACGAAAATCATGACCCGTAGTGTATGACAAGTTGAGAAGTTTCTGTAATTGATGCCATGTTCTGTGGTAGTAAAATAAAGGGAATTATGATGCCATTTGCTAAACTGTTTCAATAAATGCTGTAAGTCTGATTTAGTATTAGACCACCACCTCCATAAATCATCATAGAGAATAAAATAGATTTTCTTGCTTGAAATTTTAAGTTGATATAATAACTGTAAGTCCCTGAGTAGGTTTGTATTCAATTTCTAGGTACCTGGACCAATAATTCTATTGTGGGCAGCACCCATAGTAATGGTCAAAAGATTATGGTCAAAAATTCCACAACAGTCACTGTAGCAGCAGAGAGCTGCAAGTGTTTTGATACAAAAAAGAAATCGATGTGGGTGGCTAATGGTCCTTTATGAAAGGTCGGTGTATGTGTATGATTCAGCATATGGTATGCATCCTGAAGTTTAGCCGAATGTAACATTGTTTTTAGAAAAATTAGTATCACAAAATAACTTAGTAGTTTTTGAGGTGTGTGATTTGTCTTTAGTGGGTAAACCACAATTAAAGTCTCCCCAAAGATAATATACTCAGGAGTATAAAGATAAGGTTGAGCAATCTTCAACAAGTCAATCCTAAGGATTTAGATTGTGGTGCATAAATATTAATAATCTTATAGGCCATATTATAAATGCTAACATCAAGAAGTAATAATCTACCCAGACATAAATCAAGTACTTTAACAATACAAACATCAGGTTTGTAAAACAAGATTCCTAAACCCGAACAAGTCTCCTGTCCAAAGGACCAAAAGGAAGGGCCAGGAAACCATACCTGCTATGTCCATGTTATCTCAGGAAGGGAATGAAATCTAACATCTTGTAGTAGTATCACCCCAACTGTGAGACAAGACAAAAAGAAACAGCATTTGTCAATGCCAAATGTTTGCTTGCTGGCATTGGCATTGGTAGTGTAGGGAGTTACAGAGCTGCATAATAGGAATGGCAGTGAAGTATTGAACTGAAGCCAACCCCACCACCACCCTGCAGAGAGTGACAGGCATTGGGGTGTGCCTTTGGATCATCAGGCATAACAGCACACCATTTCACCACACCCTACCCTGCAGACACTGACAAGTGTCATGGTGTGCCTTAAGGTTTTGGTCCTTATGCGACCCCATTCCATCAGGAAATACGTGAGATGGGTGTGGTATAGGAGAATGGGGTGATCTTTGGAGTCGAAGAGTCCAAGGCACACCTCGATGCCTCTCACTGGCTGCAGGCTGTGGAATGGTATGAGCATTACAGGCGAGAATCCCAAGTCACACCCCTGATGCCTGTCATTCTTCACAGGGTGGGGCATTATGGTCGGAAACCCTAATGCCTCAGGCATTGTTGGTATTTTCACCCAAATTTTCAACATGGTTTTTGTGACCCTCACCTCATGAACAGTGGCAATATCAGTTTCTTAGACAAAAGCTGCTTTTGCATGGTGACTATGGCATTTAGCACCACAGGTGCAAAACACATTCGAACAAGATGTGAAAAATGACAGCTGAACTGTTCATAGGCAGGTGTAAAAATGGCAATGTTGAAAATATGCAGTGAAAATATTAAAAACTGGTGAAGTCACGAGTGTGAGTAGAAACTGTGCAATGCACACCCTAATGTAATTAGTTTGGGGATTTTTACAGCAGATTGTCAACACAGGCATTTTGGGACTTCTGATCATGAACAGTGTCACTGTGATTTTCTTTATCTGTCCCAACAATGATTTCCATACTGACCATGCCTTTCTGCGCTGAAAGTGTGAAAACACATTTTGGCCATGTTGTGAAAATGACAGCTGCACTGCTCATAAGAAAGTGTGGAAAATGCTGCTGGTGAACATCGACTGAAAATATTACAAATTCATGAACTTATTAGGGTGCATGGAAACTCGCAATGCTCACTCATAACACAGTTATTTTATGGACTTTGTCACCAAATTTTCAACATAGCCATTTTAAGACCTCTGCTTATGAACAGTGTCACTGTGATTTTCTTAATCTGTCCCAAACATTGATTGTGCAGACCGACTATGCCATTGGTGCTAAATGCAGGAAACACATTTTGGGTGACATGTGAAAATGACAGCTGTACTGCTCATAAGGAGGTGTGGTAAAATGGCAATGTTGAAAATCTGGAGGCAAATATAAAAAATATGCGAACTTATGAGCGTGCGTAGGAACTGCACAACACACGCTTGTAAACAGTCATTTTAGGAATTTTCACTGAATTTGCAACATAGACTTTTGAGAGCCCACGTTATGAACACTGGCACTGTCGTTTCATTAGTTGGTCCTGAAGGGTGATTTTGCAGTGACTGCAAATCACCCTTCGGGCCCGATAACTTCATGACAGTGACAGAATTCCTGAGCAGGGGTCCCAAAACCCCATGTTGAAAATTTGGTACCAACATTCCAAAAGCCTGAGATATGCACTAAAGTTTAAAACCCTATTTATTGCATTATACCGCTTACCGCATTTCCTCAGTTTGCGGTCGACTTTGAAGAGTGCAGATGTGTTCCGGTCGACTTGAAGATCATCTTACCAGCCTCCGGAGGTAAGTATGGGTTGAGGAGGGTGGGGAGGTAGGATGAGAGGGTGGGCACTGGTGTGCAGGGAGATCACCAAAGGAACTTTTTTTTGTTTACAGGTTTTTCTTTTAGGAAGACTACGCGCATGCTTGCCAGGCTGGGGTGGGCTCCCAGGGTGGCAGCTGGAAGGCTGTTTGGGGGCCTGGAGCCAATGGGGATTGGGCACCCTCCGGCTATAACAATTTTTGCCACACTGGGGTGGGCCCCAGCGTGGCACCTGGAAAGCTTTTTGGGGACATGGAGCCAACAAAGGATTGGGCACCTCTGTCGGCCATACAGTGTGTGCATGGGGAAAGCACATGAGCATGCAATATGCGTGCATGTGTACGTGTAGCGAGGGGAGCACTGCTCACTGAAGTGGAGCTCTCTTTCAACTGTACTGGTATTGCATTTTCAACTGCTGTCATAGACAGCTGCAGTGTTCATTGAAGAACTGTGGCCATGCCTGCAAACACAATGACTGAACTGGAAGACGGATGCCACTCCTCTGAAAACTCGGATGATGGCATCTATGTTTCTGCACATGCGCAAGCAAACATAAAAATGAATCCCTCTTAGACTGTCTTTTATACTATTAACATTTATAGTATGTATAGAAAAGGACGGTGCCATCAAGATAGTAAAGTGTAGGACAAGTCATAAAGTGTAATACCATTACCTAGGTCTGCCCTCCTAGATACACTTTCCTTATGCTTAACCTTAGCCCTGGTCCTCCTCTTTGAGATCCCAAATTATCAACAGGAACCTCCATATCCGTAGTTAGTTCAGGATGAGTGGAAAGCACAGAGGAAGAGTCAGAATCTGTATTTTCCGAGGGGTCACGTAACAGTTCATATTTATTCTCCAAAGTGATAGCATCCATTTTCAAAACCTTGGTAAAGGATGACCCTAGTTTCTAGAGCCCTGGTAACTCTGGTTTTAGGGGCAAAAGCTTCTGGGGATCCATAGTACCAGCAGGTGTATCAGAAGGAGGAACAGGAGCTAAGAGAACCATGTTAGAACTACCAGGTGAGGCATGGGGAGGGGATCAGATACAGAAGCAGCAGGAAGAGGGCATAAGGCGATGGGGTCTCACTCTTATCGCCTGAGAGTGGTAGGTTGTGACAAGGGTTGATTCTGAGCATCCAAAGAAAGAAGAGACTGTCATCTACTCAGGGTGGCAGAAGGCTGATTATTAAGTTTAGAACATTTTGCCACAGTAATAATCAGCCGCTGCTCTTCCCCATCAGCTAGAGTGGGGAGTTATGAGCAGCCCAAGTACACTGCTGAAAAGTATGGCCAGATTCGTTCACAAAAGAACACATTTAGGTTCTTCAACACATTCGGAACCAGCACATCCTAGTTCACCACAACGGAACATTTCACCATGTAACAAATGCTGCTAAGATGACTAATGTAGCCACATTTGTAACATGCTTTTGGTTGTCCGGGTAAAAAGGACCCACTTATCCTTACCCAACATAAAACTATTAGGTAGATGTTGTATCCCAGCATCTGTAGTTTTAAGCATAACCCTCACTTTCCAACCCCTAGCGATAAGTTTTCTGTGTCAAAAATGGCTTTTGGATCTGTAATAAGAGTACAACACTGTTTCAACCACACAGTGATATCATTTAGACTCACCCCTCATTGCGAAACAAACTGGTAATTTTTTGCACATATTTAGTGAAGGAATAGCACTAAAAGGAGCCCATAATGGAGTAGATTTTAGTTTATGGAACATAGTCCAAAACCTTTCCAACCCTGTCAAAGTTTTAAAGCTAACATCAAAATTAAGCTCATTAGAAAATGAATTAAAGCATGGATTTCATATGCAAAAATTTCATAGAGTCCTTAACAAAGTCCAACCTACAAAAACACGGTCGGACATCTCAGTCATTCCACCCAAATACTGCAGTCTGACTGCATTATGCCATTTTGCTTGCTGTGTAGGAACAGAAAAGCATGAGGCATAGGTCTTGGAAGTAGTAGGTTTAGAATAAGTAGGTAGTCTTACCAGCGGTGAACAAGAACCAGGGCCCTGGATTTTAAACGTTGTGCAGTGTTTGCAGTAGCAGAAGTTGTCTCCGGTAGAGGTTCATCAATAGGTAAGTTTAAAACAGGGTTTGGGTGAGACGTAATTCAGAAGATAAAGAGAGTTCTAAGGGCAAAGAAGGAGGGTGTCAGGGAGTAGCAGGTAAAGCAACATATGCAGTTTTCACAGAAATCCATATAGAAGAAGGACCAGAGCGCCAGGCACCTGCTGCAGGATCTTTTTCCCAACCTGCTGCACTGAAAGCAGAATCTAAAGACCAGTCAGCACTGAGTCTCCAGCAGTAGGTAGTGGGGCACGCCTTAGGCCAGACTGATCAACAGCCGTAATTGCCATTCTGGGCGGGCCCCCACCTGAGAGACCGTCAGTCAAAGCACAAGCCAGGGTTCCACACAGGATGAATGAGGTGGAGAGAACTGAGGAAGTGTCAAAGCAATCTTAGATGTGTCAGGAGGCAAAGCAGCTGCATTCGGTATAGGTGAGTCAGCAGGAGAATCTCCAAGTAACACAGCAGCAGGTCATTTAAGGGTTAAAAGCTCTATTCTTTTTGCCAAATAATGCTGTTCTTACAACTCTAGCAATGCATCAATATCAGCAGGAGCAGTAAATAGAAGGTCATAATACAAGTCAGCAGCAATAGTAGATGGTAGCAAAACCTTTTCAACAGCATTAGGAGAAATCAGAAAGATACCTTGTGTGTCTCGACCAGGAGATTAGTAGAAGATTCATTCAAGTCCTGTGGTAAAGTAAGCATAGCATCTCCAGTAGCAGGTATCTTCTCAACTAATGTGGTCTCTGGCCTCCAGAGACAGGGGCAGAGACCATCTCCTCCAACACCTCCATGTCCTCCACAGCACCTCCGGAGACGGCCATCTTGGCAGAATGCCAGGATGTAAGGGACCCCTACGCATAGTAGGGGAATTTTTATTAGAGCAAAAAAAATACATTACATCACTGACAATAATGTTGACTACAGAATATTATAAAAAGAAAAACGAGAAAGGAGAAATAGAAAACAACAAGAAAAAGAAAATGTACAATAAACTCAGTGAAATCCCAGCAAAGCACAAAATCTTCAAGTGTTCCCATACAGTACCTTGAAATTAGCACAAATAACCTGAAACTAATACAAAGAAAAACTATGTGGAAAAACTACAGTCCCAAACAGTAGTTCCCCAACAACAAACACTGCCCCTTGTGGAAAAATTATAAGTTATTAAATAAAGATATCAGGTTACAAAGCCCACATTTTCCAGTAAACTTGAATCATATCCCTGGTAAACTTTTTCCCATCATTTTCCTTAACCTGAGAAAATGCAGATTCAATACAGGCCAGCAAAACTGCTGGAGGTAACTTAATCTGTTGTATCACCCGCTGACATCTGCTTTGCCATAAGTAATATTTAATAACAGCAAATATCAGTCTTAAAGTGCCAGTGTGAAACATCTTCCATATTCCTGAAAAATCTCCCAACACCAAGGTCTGATAACTTAATCTATTGGTAAAGAGCCAATGCCATTTAAGTCTTAATTCCTGCCAAAACACTGTACCTCAGGGCACTCCAAAGGAAGTGCTGCATAGTTTCTTCAACTGCTTGATATGAGATCTGTGGACAATACCTCTCCTGTACCACCTTGGTTTCAGATTACCCCAAACCCCCAACTTGCCATGGTAACAAAGCCAGGTAATATCCCACATGAAAGTTGGTATTCGTTGTTCTGTTAGAAGTTTGAGAACCTGAGGGGTCTGCCCATGGGTGGAGTGTGGAAAGAGTAAAGGTTCCACACAATGGTACCCAAGTATTCTATGGTACAACTGTTTACGTCCCAAATTTAAAAAATCATTTTTTCCAATTTCCATTGCCATAATTTTTAAGCCCAATGTTGTAAAATCTTGGGTAATAAAAGCCATTTATCCATAAATGGCTGTAAAGCCTCCTTAACCCATTGCTGGCCAACTGATAGTCCATCCAATTTATAAAGTTTGGAAATACCATCTAAAAACATAGTGTGGGAAAACAAATCAGATTAATCATGTTCAAACCACCTTTATTCAAGGGTCTATAAGTAATATCCCTTTTAATCGGGTTCAGCCGACTACTCCATAATATCTGAATGAAATTACTCAGGAAATTATTCAGGAACCAAGCCTCAAATTGAGCTGGGGACTAAATATTGAACTTAAGAAAATAAAGAATGGCAACGAAACGTTTTAATCAACAAAACCTCTTCTTTTTCCCTTTTCCAGTTTTTCCATATTTGGACCTTAGCCTCACACACCCAATTGTTTATCCCAATTAAAAGAGGCCACGTCTTGCATGCCAAACTAACCCCCAAAATTTTCTGAGGATCTCTACTAATCTTAATACTCGGAAAAGTTCGGATCAGATCCCCATGTTGTAATAGGATGACTACACTCTTATCCTTATTTATGGATGCTCCAGAGGGCAGTGTGAATTTAGAAAATATATGTAAGGCCTGAAAACTCGAGCTCTCATTTTGCACAAGCAGCATAATATCATCAACATAGGCAGTAACTTTTACCACATGACTATCACATTTGGGGATAAACCTAAAATCTGCAGTCCCATTTTGACTTTCAGATAATTGGGTCCAGAGAAAAATAAACAAAAGAGGGCTCAAAGGACACCCTTGTCTCATGCCTATCTTAAAGAGAATGAGGCCCCAATAAGCCATTAACAGATGGAATGCATTGTGCTTCTTTATGCAAGATTTGTACCCATGATATGACAGATGGGGAATACCGTACCATTCCAAAACCTGCCACAAACAATGATGTCATACTCTATCGAGGCCTTAGCCTGATCCAAGACCATAATAAAACCCACATTACTTTGGTTGTTCTTCGTGTCAAACATTTCTTGCAAAATGAAAAGGCTATGTTGGATACTTCTATGAGGAATAGAGCAAGTCTGAGCTTCATCAATCAAACTGTGTGCTACTTTAATAATCTATTACTTAAGATTTTGGCCTGAATTTTGTAGTCACAATTGAGAAGACTAATTGGTCTCCAATTCTACAAAGAAAATGTATCCCCTTTTATAAATATAACTAATAATTGCAGTGCCAAAACCTTGTAGGGAAGCTCCTTCATGGTTCAAAATATAATCATTCATGTGCTGTAATATCACACTGAGTTCCGACGCAAATGTTTCAGAAAATCAAAAGTTAAACCATCAAGTCCAGGTGATGTCCCAGTTTTCAAGGTTTTAAGGGTGGTTAAAATTTCTGCCCTAGAAATGGGAAAAAGTAATGTTTCAGTATCCGTGATGGAAAGGTTAGGCATGGGGCTGAAAGCAATGTATCAAGCCTATCCTGCCAGCCCCTCATCAGAGGATTCCTTTAACAGATGACTATGAATCAAATTCAACATATGCCCATCCCTCCTTTCAATGGTTCCTGTTGCATCATAGAGACCAAAAATAAAGGTTTTATCCAACCTTTGTTTACAGGCCAGGAAAGGGTCAGATGCAGGAGATGACAGTACCATATCACAGCTCGGCATCCAGAGATTTCGCTCGGTCATACTGGTACTGTACCATACATTTTTAGTTCTAAAATTTGAAGTATGTAGCAAACTCTGTCCTTGTCTGGAATAGACAGCGGTTTATAAAACTGATTCCTATGGCCAAGATACCTCAGATAATCTGAGGTCGATTTTTATCTGCCATAGGAAATGAAAAGCTGTTTCACAGAATTTTGGTATCCTTCCACTATTGCCAGGTATCAGTATACAGACATAGTACAGATATTCTGGCAGCTAATAAAATTTCAGTCTATGCACAACATCTGCCTGTGTCAGAGCCGCAGCATTAAATTTCCATCTATTATTTGAAAATAATTTAGGGTGGCAGAACCAATGTTAAAAGTCCTAATTAACAGAAAATGATCTGAAAATTCAGTGGGTCACAACAAAACATGCACTAGGAGACAATATTTTGAAACAAATAAATAATCAATTCTGGTGGAGTATATTTGTGTATGATAAGTAGTCCCAGAACCTTCAAGTGTCGATAGTATCCGAAAGGAAGGCATTTTTAACCAGAAGACGGAGAGCATGAGAATCACAATAAATTTAATTTTGATCAGAAAGGGTGTCTAAAATGCAGTTAAAATCACCACCCATATGACATGTTTTCCGGTATATAGGTAAGGCTTAACCACAGTAAACACATTAATTTTAACACTTTAATCTGAGGTGCATAGACATTAATAAACCAAAATCAAAATCCCAATGCTTGCAATCTAACACGATAGCCCAACCCGAGGAAATGTCTACAACTCTGGTGATGGAGAAATTAGGGTTTTAAAAGAATTCTCGCCATCTGAATATTCCTCCAAAAGACCAATAAGAAGGCCCCCAAACCCAGCTTCTTTTTAATTGAGTTATCTCAGATAAGGAAGTGTGTATTTTGTAAGAAAAAAATCTGCCAATAAAGTCTGTAAGTATGCCAGGATCATCAATTTCCATTTGTAGCATTCAAGACTACAGACATTAAAGATGACAATATATATATATATATGTCTATGATAAGTAGTCCCAGAACCCTTATAAGTGTCTGATAAGTAACCAAAAGGAAGAAATTTTTAACCAGAAGACGGAGAGCATGAGAATCATAATAAATTTAATTTTGATCAGAAAGGGGTGTCTAAACTGCAGTTAAAATCACCACCCCATATAACATAGTTTTCTGGTATATAGGTAAGGCTCAACCACAGTAAACAAATCAATTCTCAGCGCTTTAGTCTGAGGTGCATAGACATTAATAAACCAAAATCAAAATCCCAATGCTTGCAATCCAACACAATAGCCGACCCAGGAAATGTCTACAACTCTGGTGATGGAGAAATTAGGGTTTTAAAAGAATTCCCAGGCCATCCGAATATTCCTCTCCAAAAGACCAATACGAAGGCCCCAAAACCCAACTTCTTTTTAATTGAGTTATCTCAGATAAGGAAGTGTGTGTTTCTTGAAGAAAAAAAATCCACCTATAAAGTCTGTAAGTATACCAGGATCATCAATTTCCATTTGGCAGCATTTTAAGACTACAGACATTAAAGGTGGCAATGTAAATGGAAGGCATCTAGTGGAGAAAAACAAAAATCAACCCAAAAAGAAAGTCCCCATGTCTGTTATCCATCCTCGTCCTGATCCTCTCTTTTTTCTTTCTTTTCTTTCTTTTCTTTCTTTTTCTTTACCTACCTAGGGACATTTATCCTCTTCCTCAAATTCTGAGGTTATCCCGGATTGCAGAGAAGTATCAGATTCACACTCAGAATCCCCTTCTCCCTGTAGGGGGAAAAGGGATTTTGGGACAGTAGAACAGAAGCACCCTGGTTTTGTCAATCATAAGCTCTAGTTACCCTCCTTGAGCAGATTGTTGGGGGCATGATGACTTTCAGGCCATCTTAATCAGGCTTAGATTTGTTTCAAACCAGTGTAGTAGCAGGGATAGGATCTGGAACATTATGTGAAGTGTGGTCAAGCCCTGTGTCAATCAGGATCTCTTGCTCCTGCCTATTAAAAGAAGCCAGATCCTGAGCTTGTTCCTAGTCTCTGTATGCACGTGCTGTGGATCAGGAGTCTTGTGTTCTGGAGTACCATCATCATGGGGAGTGGTAGGTTCCTGCCTTCCCTCTTATCTTGGGCGGTTTGTACCAGATTCTCTTGGTCCCATCCTTGAGCCCTGTTCCTTTCAGCCCAGGGACACTGATGGTACGATGACCCTTTTCATCACATAAGTTACATTGGAAAATGTTATCACAGTTCACACTGGATGACCATGCCCTCCGTAGAGGGAGCATTTCAACATATCACAAGTAATACTCAAATGAGTTCGAGCCTCACATTTATAGCAGGCCCTCAGCTGACCCCCATAAAATAAAACTCCCTGTCCTTGCCCAAAAAGAAGCTATTAAGGAGATGAGTAACCTCAGAATTAACTTGAAAAGTTTGACCTTGAACTTCCAGTTCCTGTCCAGAAACCCTCATCATCCACAATAGCCTCAAAGGGTATAAGGACATCACACTGATTTTGTAACCAATGGTAAATATCACTGACCTTAACCCCTCATTCTGAAACATAACTGTGATTGTTTGAAATGTCGATTTCATCAGAGGGATAGCAAGAAAAGGGATCCATAATGGTGTTTTTCTTAACAAGGTCATATTTACTCCAAAATTTCTCTAAGCCAACATTAGTTCTAAAACTAATGTTGAAAGTATCATCCTCAGAAACATGGATTAAAGAATAAATATCAATAGGCAAAATTTGCATTGAACATTTTAGGAGGCGTCTAGCTACATAACATCTATCAGGGTGTTGGGTAAACCTCCGTATAGCGAAGGCGTGCTGTTTTCTTCTGGGGGCCTAGTTTACTCTGAACAGATCTGCTAGCTTGGGCCCTTTCCCCATCTGTTAGAAGACTCGAGGACCCCTGTCTCGCAGAATTATCATGGTGGTCTGTATCAGGCAAAACACCAGCAGGCAAAGAGTTACCCAGTGGCCCTCCTCTCCCATCCTGCTGAAGCTTCCCTCCCAGGATAACCCCTCCCAAGCCCCAGGCAAGACAGGACTATCCTGCCTCACAGAGTGTACAAGAACCGGATTAGAAACCAATGTCCCCACAGTTGCAGTTTGCACAGCTTGTACAGCAGAAGTATTCAAAGAGTCCCGACTAAGTAGTGCTTCAGGCGGCAGAGAGTCAATTGGTGAAACGATGTCACTCTGCACATTAATCAATGGCTGGGCTACACCTCCCGATACCGGCAGTACCTTGTGAAGGATCCCGGAGGAACTAGTGCCTCTCCAGGATCCGAAATGTCCGATCTCACCAATACTCCATTCCGTTTTCATCCCAGTCATCATTGGGAACCCAGTGACTGTCCGATAATTGCAACCAGCTGGCATTACAGAGGGAATCCTCCATGGACCAGTCTCATACCTCCACCACGGTTTGTGAACAACACCAAAGCGGGCACAAACTACTTGTGAAACAGTCACAGCCTCATGACGCTGCACACCATCAGCAGTGTCTCCTATGGCACTGAGTCTCCCCAGCAGATACCTTGGCACAAAACTCAGAAGAAAGATTCTCGAAGTAGCCTGCAAAGGTTCTGAAGAACCAAGTCCCACAGGTAAATCAATTTTATCTCCATAGCTTCTGTGTCAAAATCAGGGTCGCTAATGTCGGAACACATAATACCACCTGGTCAGCAACTGAAATCTCTGCACAAGCCACAGTAGTGGTCTCCACTACCTCCTCCACATCTATTCCAACAGCAAATGGCTCCTCCATCATGGTCGCAAGGGTCCCCTACCGCAGAGTAGGGGAAGTTTTATTAAGAAAACAACTGAAAAGAAAGTATTACAAGAAACTGAAAGTAAAAATAACAATCATGTAACAGGAAAATCAGAGTCAGTTATCCATGGCCTTGATTTCGATAATTCCAACAAAGATACAAGTGGCAACATTTTCATTTCGGAATAGTACATATCTCTCAAATCTCGTTCGACCCCTGAATAATCATAGCAAGAGACACATCCTGTTGTTGCAAAGTAAAAGACATCAGGCATTTCAAATATGTCATTTAACAACCACAAGAAATAAATTAAAAGTATGAACATTCCATTTTTCCAAGGAAGTGGAAAAGAACCATACATCAACATGTGATAAGTAGGAGATAAAAACATGGTTCTTGCCACCTAGTGGCCAGGAAAGTCCAGAAACCTGTTATATAAGAACAGGAAAACAGAGGTGCATGATAGTTTCATCCTGCCATTGGTATTCTGGCCTAGAACAAAGCCTTTCCTGCTATTGTTTGTGTTTATGGTTACCTTTCACGTTGATTCGCTCATGGCAACCAAGTCAGTGCAAATCCCACATCTTTTGAGGGAATTCCAGGGTTACGTAACAGGGTATATAGGTCAGTTAAGTATTAATTTGGGAATTTAGGAAAACTACAAGATCTGTACATGCAAGATCTAAGAGGTATTTACACAGGGCTTTTCTAGTAGAGGTAACCAGCATGTGGCTAGTAACATGCCATTCTCCGAGATGGAAAAAAATGTCCCGAACATAAGGAGGGACTTATGGAAGATGTTTCAGTGTCTTCAAAGTGTTCAGTTCCCATTGATGAAACCAGGGACCACAGGATTTAGGGAACCAAGGTTCCCAGCCCCTATCACAATTGACCAGAAGAGGCCTAATATTAGATAGAAAAAATGCTGGTATACAAAAGATAGGCTGAACCATAGCAAGGCTCCCTCCCAAATGGGTAAATATGTAATAGGGTGTCTAATGGGGTTGAGACGGCTAACCCATAAGGCTTGGAAGAAGACACTCAGCAATCTAGTCTCAAGACTTGGGAATGTAGGCCAAAAGAGAAAATAGGGAGCAGATAGGTTTTATCATGTAGATTCTTTTCTACTTGGTTTCCAGGTGTTCCAATGGGAAACCATGGACTGGGCATGTTCCACTTTGGGAGTCCAGTTAAGGATATCTAAAGGACCATCCCCATATAAAATACCCAAACCTTAATTGGGCCATCGCTAACTTTAAGGGCAATACTATCTAACACACCTTCTACTGGGATACACAGTCTGCAACCTATTCATTTATCTAGATTAAGGGCTGCTCCAGAAACAGTCCCAAACACTGCACAAAGTTGAACAGCTGAACGGACAGAAGCAACATCCACCACCATATCAAACTCATGTCATCAGCATAAGCTATGACAGAATGGGGAGTAGAGGGAAGTGAAATAATCATTTGTGCAGTGTTGATGGAGGGAGTAAGGGTCCAAAAAGACATATGAAAGAGGACTTAGCTGGCAGCCCTGCCTAACCCTCTATGCAGAGGTATCAAAGGGCCTCCAGTCATTAACCAAAGGGACTATAGTAGCAGATCCATAGAGTAGTTGAAGCCTAGAGAGGGTGTAGTCGGGACTTTATAATGATGTAATGTGTGCCATAAAATGCATGATGTACTGAATCAAAGGCCTTTTGCTGATTGAGGAGAACATGAAACCCTGTAAAGCATTCACATTTCCATGTTCAGTCAGTTCTCTGATCAAAATAATATGACCTTGTATACTCCTCCCCAGGACATTACTCGATTGGGCCTTGGAAATTACAAAAGGGCCACTGTGGATAATCGAGTGCAAAATTTAGTCAGAATTTTTAATCAGTATTTAAGAGACACAAAGGTCTCCAACTGGAAAGTAACTCTTATCACCCTTTTAGATAAATAAAACAAGCAACCCATGTTGAAATCCAGGGAAGGTTGTCGACATGTAAAATATAATTATAGACCACTGTTAATTCTGTACATAGAGCAGCAGAGATCACCTTATAGAGCTCATTAGGGAGGCCATCTAGGCCTGCTGTAACCTGGGACGAGCCTTAATAACCGCTTCTACCTCCCAAGCATGTGCATCACTATCAGTTTCATTCAAAATGGAAGCTGGGACATCAGGAATCTGAATAGGAGAAAGAGGCCCTTTATACCTTCAGAAGGGACATGTATAGGGCCAAACTATTTTGCGTGTAATGGGCGACATGATGTTGGATGTCCAAAATTTTGTGAGTTCAATAGAGTTATCATTTAAAAGCACTTCAAATGTTTTACAGTCAACTCTTTTCTAATGGTGGCATATGGACAGATAACGTCACTGGGCCAGTAGTCCCAAAACGCTGTTGATAATTAGTGGAAGAAGCTTTCATCAAATGATATTCCATCAAATGTTGTTTAAGGTTACCGATTTGTGCAGAAAAATCATGGCCAGTTGTACGAGATAGGTAAGGAGTTTCTGCAGATGATATCTTGTTTTATGGTAGTGAAAATATAAGGATTCGTGGTGTTTTTTACTAAAATGTTTGAATAAATGCCATATGCCAAATTTAGTTTCATGCCACCAATTCCACGGGTTATCATAAAAAAGAAGACAGATTTTCTGTCCTTAATATAATCAGTTAATTGAGACAACAACTGTGAGTCTCATAAAAAGGATATATTCAATTTCTAGGTACCAGGAGCAAAGTTTCTAGTAGTCATAGGGCCTAAGGAAATGGACAATAAATTGTGATCTGTAAATTCTGCAACTTGTACTAAAGCAGCAGAAAGCTGTAAATGCGGAGAAATAAAAGAAAATATATACGGGTTCTTAGTGGTCCTTTATGAAAAGTGGGAGTATGTTGACCCGTGAAGGTCAAATAAGCATCCCGCAAATTTGCAGAACTCAACAGTTGTTTTAAAAGTTCTTGTCACAAAACAATTTTGTGGTTTTAGAGGTAGAAGACTTATCTTTGGTGGACAAACCACAGTTAAAGTCACTCCACAGACAATAGTCACATAAGTGTATAAGCAGGGCTGTACAAGCGTCAATAGTTTAGTTCTGTGTGGTTTAATTTGGGAAGCATGTATATTAATGATCCGAATGGGACAGAGAAACCATAATATCCAAAAGGAGGAGTCTACCAGGGTATAAATCCATGATCTTCACAATAGTAACATCCGGGATGCTAAACAGAATATCTAAACCCAAACAAGGTTCATGCTCAAAGGACCAATAAGAAGGACCAGGGAACCAGACTCGTTGGGCCTATAAATTTTCTGGAAGTGTGTGGTATCTAATATCCTGTAAAAGAATAATCCCTCAGGTTAGGTAGGACAAAAAATACAGCATCTCTTTAGGTTGTTTTTTGATACTGTTTGCATTAACAGTATGTGTGGAAAAGGCAGAAGACATCATAAACAGGATAGAGGAAACCAAATTCAGTAAAGCAACTGAGAGTCACCTGGTCTACCTTTCCTAGGGGTACCTTCACTCTGTTTTAACTTTGCTTTTGCCTTCCTCTTCTGGGATCCCACATTGTCAACTGCTACCTCTGTTGTCTGTGGTCACTTCAGGTGAGATGACAGGACAGAAGAAGTATCAGAATCATTATTGTCCTAGGGTGGCGCAGCAACTGAAATCTGTTCACCTGAACAACATCGGTGGATTTCATTGCTTTAGAAGAGGGTGAACTACCTTTTTGACCCTCTCTGATTCTAGTAAAGGTTTCAGGGAGGGTGGTTCCATAATTCTCACTGGAGTACTAGGGGTGAAGAGGCAGGGGCTATAGTCTGAGCCATGTCTGTGGGTAAGACTGGAGAAGGGAGGGGGTTCTATGACTGGAATGGGTGGTTCAGAGGCCAGGTAGAAGTGAACCCTATGTCAGTAGGGGAAGAGGTATGCAGTGCAGGGCCAGCAGGTGGCAGAGGGGGTCGGGTATGGTGGGATACAGAAGATGTGCTGTTGTCTAGTGCATTGTGCTACTGTAAAAGCAGTCTCTGTTCTTCTCCATCTGCTAGGGTTGGGGAATTATGGGCAGCCCAGGCACAAGTTTGAAAAGTGTGCCCCAAGTTGTCACAAAGACGCAATGGGGTTCATCCAGACACTGAGAACCTGTATGCCCAAGGCCTCCACAGACTGAGCATTTTATCCTATCACAGATGCTACTGATATGGTTAGCAGAGCCACATTTATAGCATGTCTTTGATTGTCCAGGGTAAAAAGTACTCTCTATCCTTACCAAGCATAAAGCTGTTTGGAAGATGTTGAATTCCAGCATCTGAAGTCCGAAGCATGACCTCACCTTCCACCCCCAGTCCACAAATTTTATGAATCAAAATAGCCTCGGGTCAGAAAGCATAGTACATCTTTGCTTTAACCATACCGAAATATCATTTAAACTAACATCCTCATTCCTAAACAGTATAGTACTTGTTTTCTGAGTGGGTTTAGTTAATGGGATAGTATTAAAAGGAGCCCATAAGGGGAGGATTTCAACTCTTTCCAAAATTTCTCTAGCCCAACTAAATTTTTAAAGCTGATATCAAAATGTGTTTCTGAAGAAACGTGAATTAAGGCATGAATTTCAGAAGCAGTAAACTTCATGGACTCTTTTCAATAAAGTGTGTCCCACAAAAATGGTCAGGCAGTTCAGATAAACCCCAAATATTGCAGTTGAACTGCATTATGTCTTTGGACTTGTTGTACAGGTATTTGAAAACAAGAGGCATATGTTTTAGAAGTAGAGGCAGATGAGTGAGATGTTGATGCAGCTGGCTGAGGATGAGACCCAGGGCCCTGGGGCGGCTGGCGCGAGGCTGTGGTCGATGTGTCAGATGAAAGTCCAGGAGGAAAATGCAAAGTTGGATTCTGAGTCAGCAGTAATTTGAGGGTAGAGAAAGGTCCAAACAGTTGACCAATTGGGCTGCCTGTGGGAATCAATGGAGACCAGTTGTAAAGGTAAATGCGTTCGGATGGAGGAAGGACCAGAACGCCATGTCCTGATCTGCGATCCTTCTCCCACCCCACCGTCAAGAAGAGCAGTGTCAACGGACCAGTCCATGGTCTGAAGTACCCTATCCAAGTTGTGAGAAGGTGTGGGAATATGAGATGTAGAAACAGTAGAAGCTCCAGAGGAAAGCAAAGGGAGAAGTAGTCTGTGCAGGCATCTGAGGGGCAGAGGAAGCCGCTGTGGCTGGCGCAGGAATGCGGAAATGTCAGAAGCAGAGTTGCTGTGTCAGTAGCAGCATAGGCAGGCAATGAATCAGCAGGAGGAATTACAGACAGGAGTCAGACTGCAATTTGAGAGCTAAGAGGCATTGTCTGGTGGCCAAATAGCATTGTTCTGTAAGTTGTAAAAGTAAATCCACGTCCTGAGAGTCTCGAGAAGAAATCGATCAGGCAAAACTGGATTAAGGTCATCAGGTAGTGGTTTCACAACTGTAGCAGCAGATAAATTGTTCTGTGCTGAACTCTTCTTACATTGATCTTCCATAGTAGCAGGGAAATATGGAATCCAGCAGAAGAAATTGTTTTAGCAGAAAAAGGCATATAACTTCCAATAGCAGTGGTCTCTCTGGACAGAGACTGGGGAGGAGACCATTTCCTGCCTTCTGCACCTCCATGTCCACCTCCAGATTTCCAGAGACTGCCATTTTGGCAGCAAGACCAGGATGTAGGGGACCCCCACAGGAAAGTAGGAGAATTTCCCTTGTGTCCTGGCCAAATTTCTCCCATTCACTAAAAAATACCGCCAACAGCTTAATCTGGTTCAATTTCAGTTGCTTACCATCTGTATCCTCCCCAGTCACCCCTGAAAAGGGGACTCTAGGCCCAGTGGGCTTACTGGGTCAATAAAATTCAAGAAATAAATAAATACATATATCACAAAAATCAGTGTCAGTGGCTCAGCAGTTGGCACACTCACCTCTGAGGCTGGAAGATCAGAAGGTTGTGGATTCTAGCCCCACACCAGGATCCTGGGATAATCCCAATATTGACACTGTAGTGCAGCATGAGGGTGCTGCACTCCTGAGGTGCCATCTTTCAGATGTGATGTTAAACTGAGGTCCCATCTGGTGGTTGTTCCAGTGGACGTTAAAGATCCCATGGCACGTCTCAAAAAGAGTAGGGGAACTGTTTATTGAAAAATAAATTAATAATAATAGAATACATACCTGTCATAAGGAAACAGGAGAAAATAAAGAAAAACTATTTTGTTGCATTACCACATGCAAAGTGATAAACCAAGAGTAGGGGGAATTGCTTATTAAAGGAAAAAGCAAAGATGAATTACAAAAGGCAAACAGAACAGAAATTACACAAGGTACCTAAGGAAACAAAAAAACTACATCCAGAAGTAGTTAATCAATACAGTACAAAATATGCAACGCAAAAAAAAAAAGAAAACAAACAAAGGAATTCAAGGTATAAGCAGACAGTATTGAAATATCTAAGTGAAAAGGAAAATAGCAGAAATATAGTCAAAAGAGCCCATGGGCATGATTTTCAAAGGCAAATCCATACAGTTGGAGGGAGCCTGGTACACTCTGCTGCACCTCGTATTCAGAGGTCAGATTCCACAATCTGCAATAAAGTAGAATGATCCAGTGACAGCTGCTGCACTACAAAGTTACAACAAACCCTCCAGATCATCATCTTGAGACAGCAAAAATCAAAAGCAGCATGGAAGGATCATGCAGAGAGGGCTGACCAGTAGAAGATTCATAGATAAGGGCATTATAAGTAATGGAACACCAAAGGGGTCTGCCCACATGGTGCCCAAGAGGGACTAAAAGTGGAGAATATACAGGCAGTCAAAATATAGGTGTTGAATGGATTTTACAGTATCTTGGCAACAGTCCCTTAGGCAAAATCATTCCATGATGCTTCTATGTTTATGACTGCCCTTAACATTTAACTTACTGTGGCAACACAGCCATGCAACATCATAATATTGTGGTGGAAATTAAGGTTCATTTAAATATGACAATGCCTATTGCTGAAGGGCAGGAGCCACCCCAGGCAGAACCTCCACCTCTACAGGAACTAACTCCTCATACAAGGCTTTCCTATGCTTAGTGCGAAGTATGTCCCAAGACAAGCTGCAGCTCTTTACAAATGTCAGAAAAGGTGCCAAAAACTCACAAAATCATCTAGTTGGCCAGAAAAGAGGTTTTGGTTTACTTCATTCCAATTGAAGGGTGTCATCCAATAAGCTGTTCACTCTTTTCAAAGGGAAAGGAAGGCCAAAACTCCAGGGCACAATATTGTACTGAAAATAGATACTATAAAAAACACAGGGTTCACCATGTTTAAACCACCCTTGTTACATAGGAGATAAAGAACATCATTTTAATTGGGTTAAGTCTACTCTCCAAATCATAGCAAAAATACGCTTATATAATCTAGTCTCAGAACAGAGAGGAGGGAAGATAGCGCTGATATAGAGAACAAGCATTTGTCAATGCCGAATGTTTGCTTGCTGGTATTAGCATTGGGAATGCAGGAGTTAGACAGATGTAGAATAGGAATGGCAGTGAAGTATTGAACTTCACGCCAACCCCACCTCCACCCTGCAGAGAGGAACAGGCATTGGGGCATGTGTTTGGGTCGCCACCCATAACGCTTCATGCCATTTCACCTCACCCTGTCCTGCAGACACTGACAAGTGTTGAGGTGTGCCTTGGGGTGTTCAGCTTTAAAGTCACCCATTCCATAAGGACATACACTGAAATGGGTGCAGTATAGGAGAATGGGGTGAACTCTGGGGCCAAGATGGGTGGGGTGGAATGGCATGAGCATTATAATCGGCAATCCAAAGATATACCCCTGATGCCTGTCAGTCTGTAAAGGGTGGGATGTTATGGTTAGAAACTCTAACACCCCAGGTGTGTGTTGGTATTTGCACTATAAATTTTCAACATGGCCTTTTGTGACCCACACCTCAAGAAAACATTTGGGACCTCTTCGCATGAACAGTGGCACTGTGATTTTGTTATTGTGCCCTGAACTTTGAATTCCCACAGTGACTGTGCCATTCTGCGCCATATGTATGAAAATACAGATCAGGCAGGATGTGAAGAATGACAGCTGTGCCACTCATAGGAGGTGTGAAGAGATGGCTATGTTGAAAATCTGTAGTGAAAATATTAAAATGCTTGAACTTCTGAGCGTCATATGGAAACTGCACAACTCATGCTTGTAACACAGTCATTTAGTGGAATTATTTCACCAAATTTCAACATAGACATTTTGTGACCTCTGCTCATGAACACTGTCACTATGATTTTCTTAATCTGTCCCGAACATTAATTTCACACAGCAACCACTACTTATTTTGCCAGATATGTAAATGCATATTTCAGGTAGGATATGAAAAATAACAGCTGTACTGTTCATAAGGTGTGAGAAATGGCAATGTTGAAAATCTGGAGTGAAAATATTACAAAAGTGGAAATTACGAGGGTATGTGGAAACTGTGCAGCGATACGCTCGTAACAGTGATTTCATGGACTTTGTCACTAAATTTTCAGCATAGGCATTTTAGCACCTCTGCTCATGAACACAATCACTGTGATTTTCTTAATCTGTGCTAAACACTTATTTCCCACAGCCAGAAGTGTGAAACACATATCAGCCAGGATGTGAAAATGAAGACTGTACTGTTCATAAGGAGGTGTGGAAAATGCCAATGTTGAAAATCTGGAGTGAAAATATTATAGATTTGCAAAAGGTATGAGGGTGCGTGGAAACTGTGCAATGCACACTCATAAGACTGGCATTTTATGGACTTTCATCACCAAATTTTCAACATAGGAATTCTAGGACCTCTGCTCATGAACAGTGTCACTGTGATTTTCATACTGTGTCCCAAACACTGATTTTCCACAGCGATCATGCTTATTCTGCACTGGAAGTATGAAAACACATTTTGGCCAGGATGTGAAAAATGACAGGTGCACTGTTCATAAGGTCATCTAAAAAATGCTAATGTTGAAAATCTGGAGTGAAAATATTACAGATTCATGAAGTTATGAGGGAGTGTGGAAACTGCGCAATGCACGCTTTATAAAACAGTCATTTTTGATTGCTTTCACCAAATTTGCAACATAGGCTTTTGAGACCCCACCTCGTGAACAGTGGCATGGTCATTTCATTAATCAGTTCTGAAAGGTGATTCCTAGCAGTGACAATGAAATCACCTTTCGGGACCAAATAACACCATGACAGTGACTGTATTCATGAGGAGGTCCCAATAACTACATGTTAAAAAATTTGTTGGCGAAAGTCCAAAAATGGTCGAGATATCCACAGAAGTAGAAAAAACTTTTATGCCAGTATACAGCTTACCAGCATTTGTTCAGTTCACAGTCAGCTTTGAAGAGTGCAGATGTGTTCCCGGTCCATCAAGAATATCTCGCTGGGCCCGGAGGTAAGTATGGGGTGAGGGGGTATGGGAACTTGGGTGCACAGAGTGGTTGTGGGCTGGGGAAGGGGCACAACAGACCATGAGGGACCATTTTCTTTATTTCAGGGACAAAATAATAAAAGGACTTTGTGGGAAGGTTTTGTTTTTCTTCAGGCTTCATTTGTGCACACTGGGGTGGGCTCCCAGTGTGTCACCTGCATTTTGGGAAGGGGGACTTAAGCCCGGTGGAGTTGGGCCCCCATTGTAAATAAAGGCTGTTTGGGGGGACATGATGCCAAAGAGTTGGGCACCTCGGCATCTAACAAATGGGGGACATTATGCCCGTTGGCAAATAGATAGGTCATTGGCATGCTGACAGGATTGGGCATCCCCAGCTTACATGGGACGTGAGGCGGCAGCATAGAGCGCTGCCATGTTCACAGAAATGTTACACCAGGCAAGGTACCGCCCTGCAGTGATGGACCACCCCTCATTGCAGTGGAATTGCTGATGCTGCAATGCCGAGGTGGCCCCACATTGCAGTGGCCAAATCATTTCAAGTTGATGGCACTTCTGCAGAAGCAGTGTCATCAGGACACTGAGCCTGCATTGGGTGCACACATGAAACCTACAAATGCAGTGCTGGCATTGGCCATTTTGCTACCATCACCTACACAACCTGCTTCTCTCCTAAGCTGCCGCATAATGTTTCTTGCATGTGTACAAGAAAACATAATAACTCACCTGAAAATGACATCTGTTGAAGTTGTGGTCTTGTGTCAGCAGGGCAGGCCTACAGACCAGGAAGACTGACTTTGTTCAGATCTGCAGTAATGAACAGTTTCTTTTGTTTTATTTTCTTTCATTAGTTTTAATCAAGTTGAAAATACATTACAAACCACTTAATATAAAATGGGGGAGAATGGAAACACACAAAAATTAAGAAATTGGGACCATGATAAATTATCTTATTTTTCTTTTGTTTGTTTTGTTATAGAGCTTTTACCCAGTACTGCCACCTCCAACTTACTTCTGAGTGTTATGTTGGCAGCCTCCCAACTTTATTGCCCCCCACTGTTCAAGCTAGTGGGGATCCATATAATGTGATGTGGTAGCCTGAGAGTACAGGCAGCTGTCATGCAGGCAGCATCAGAGACCTGAGATTTTCTGGCTTACTCCCATTCCTATAATCATGTGATGCAGCTGGGAGCGACATTTAGGAGGGGATGGGAGGAAGTATTGCTTCACTAGAGAGTGGTGGATGCCTGGAATAAACTGCCAGCTGACGTGGTGGAGGTGAATAGTGTTGGCTTCAGGCATGCGTGGGACAAACATAGGGCAATATAAGTAGATAGGCAGAGAGGAGAGGGTCACTGGAGACTGGTTATGGTATGCAGAAACAGAGTAGGAAGGGAACATCTGGACAGACTGGGTGGGCTAAGTGGTCCTTTTCAGCTGAAAGATTTTATGTTTCATGTTAAGTGCTCCCACCTCCCTCATCCTGGGCAATGCCCTGTCAGACCTCCCATGCATGGATGCAGTGACACCCCTGTGGAGAAGGGAAGCCCACAGCCCACCAAAGGAGTTGCTAAGGTTATGGACCACAGCGCCATCCTTGTTTGGTTGGTGTGCCATCATGTGCAGTGCTATGCCAGCTTGTTTGGCCACCTGACCCAGCTTCCAAGTCCACTCCCGATCCTGGCTCACTAATGTAGAAGCACAACATACTACCATCAGGTGGGCATTGGGATGCCTGACAAATTATCTTCTAAAAATGAAATCCAGCTACAAAACATCAGAATTACATCATAACAGCTACTAATGCTATTTTAATGGCAACAGAGTATATTTTAACAAAAAAGTTTTACAGATTTTGTTGCTCAAGTGATATTGTGATTCCTCCATGTGAGCAGCTGGCTTCATTTAGGCAGGTTAAATTCTCAGTACCAGATTCATTCAGCAAATGCATAGCTGCCTAAAATTTCAAAAGGAGAGTTATGGCAGCCTGTCAGTACGGCAGCGAGGCTACTGCTCCCAGCGCTAGCTGCCTGGGTTCAGGAATGAGCCTGGGGGCACTGGAGGTGGGCGTAAGGAAGGAAAGCAAAGCATTCTGGAGGGTGCCTTCCTCCTCCTTCAGGGAAGGAGGCTAACAGACTCCACAGCACTACTGCTGCCTAGTGAGCACAGCTGGCAGTGCAGGCTGGAGCCTGGCTGGAGAAGAGGAATGCCACGCGACAGCACACAAGCATATCTGACATGCGTGTGCCTTGCCATCTTCACCCTTGGCATTCCAGAGGTCAGTAGAACAGTGCAAATAACCTCTGCCATAGGAGGATAAAGCCAGCCATCTGTTGGCTCCACCCCACCGACTAAAGCCACCTCTGCCACTACACAGATGTCATGGAGAGACTGGGGAATGTTGGCAGCCCACTATGGTGGGGAGGGGGCAACATTTCCAGAGGTAAGGGGTAAGCTCCCAGAGAAGGCAGGTGATGTAGCTGGGGGGGGAGGCTGTCAGAAAGGGCAGGTGGGAAAGTGCAATTGCATAAAAAGGAAAAGGAGCATTATGAGTGTCAGGCAGTGAAGAATAATAGTTTTTAGATAGGATTTAAAAATGAGGTGTGTTAATTAGATCACCTAATTCTAGGCACATGAGAACCACAAACAGTTCTGAGGTTCCAAAAGGTTCTGATGATCCATGAAAAGTTCTGATAGTTATTAGACCAAGCTTTATCAGAACTTTCAGAACCTCTGAGTCCAAAGTAAAGACACTCTTTTAACCATCAATTTCTACCCTATGCTATTATCAATGAAGAGGAAAAAGCTAAATGCAACTTGGAGTGGTATAATAATATATAGAATAAAACATGGGGAGGTGTGTATAATGAGAATTGTACACATCTGATATGTGGATGCTACATATACCCTGAGAGTGAAGCTTCAGGGTTTACAAAGCACTGAGGGTGTGTGTAAATTTAAGTTTTACACACCTCCCCATGTTTTGATTTATATAATGATGGGTAGTGTTTTCTTGCCTTGAAAATATGATCCAACAATTACAGAAAACAGAATGGCCAGTAGTTTCTGTAGCGCTAAGTCAATAGTGTGCCCATGCATGGAGCGAGGGAAACCTGGTGCATGTTTGTGCTTATAACCAGCTGGTTATAACAATGAATTATAACTGGGTTTCCCTATTGGAGAAAAATTCCTCCAGTCATTATAAATTTAATGTGCTGGTTCCACCAGGCTACATCAACAGGAATTCTGTTGACTGGCATTGAAAATTATTGCACAATGCCAACATTGTGCTGTCAGTGGAAGCAAGTGTTTTTGTGGGGGCACCACTGCACTGTAGATTATCAAGCTGGAGTTGTTTTGGGAGGGGCAAGCTCCCAGAGAAAGCAGTGTTGAGAACCTGCAGACCATCACAGCAAACAGTCGATTCTGTCGCTGTGATGGTCTTCGCTGTTTTCTGTCACTGCGGCAGTGGTATACGAATGTGCCATATGGCTAGTTAGTACCCCATGTGTAACACCACTGCAAGTTGGACCACATAATATTGATCTGGCTTTCTGGGTTCTGTCAACACCCCAAACGTCCCTCTTGTTCTTTTCACCACCTCTAGCAGTCTCTGTTCCAGATAGAGACCAGCTAAGGAGATATAACTCCCAAATCCATGTTTTTAAATGATCAAAAACGTATGGCAAGCTGAAAAGTTCTGATAACATTCTTTACAGAAAATTTGACATGTTCTGGAAGTTTCAAAACTTTTCTGAACCAGCATTCCCATCTCTGCTAATTATTGTTAAAACAAAGTTATAAACATTTGAAATGCAAATGTGGAATTAATATACAATTAATTTTGCAGATGTACAGTAATTCCAAGGTGTGAAGAGGGATTCAAAACATGGGCTTAGACTGGAACCAGTTCTGATAAGAACAAGAAAAGATCCGCTGGTCTTGAATACCTATGCCTCCATTGTATGCACTCCACTCCAAGTTTTGCTGCTCCTCTCATCTCATCTCAAAGCAATACAAAATCAGTCAGGTGCCAGCAAACCACACAATGAGTCTGCTTCTGAAAGTTGCTGAGAACTGAAACATTTTAAATGATTGGGACATTTCAACTGTATCAACAATGTATCATTCCTTTACAAGTTCTGCAGCCGTTATTATGGACAAAGCACTTTGTGGCTGCTTATCTCTCCCACCCCATCCTCATAAAGTGTTTTTCTTGTTATTTTAACTTGTACCTGTTTTGAGTTATTCTGTAAGTTCTGAATCCAAGCTGTATCGTTCATTGTAATGTACATTTGCTTTCTCCTATTGTACTTTGTTTTGCAATCTATGTCATGGAACCTGTGTAAAAGAGCTTGCACTCAAAGGTCTTTTCTGAATCACTAAATAAATAAATAAAATATTATGGTGATGTGGAGAGGGATATCTGGACAAAAAGTGTGGTGGAGCCAGGACAAACCTTGCTGTGAACTGTCTGAAAAGCCAGCAGACAAGAATATTCTGGCTCCACTATCAGCAGAGATGATTAGCTGTTCTCTAGGGGCCATGTCTCCAAGAGAAGTTATACTACTCTCTATGGACAATATATCAGTGTACTATTAAATAACTAATGCTGCTTATTTGTAATTGAGTAGAATTTGACTTTATATTTTATTTCATACACACTGTGTCTCACAGTGCTTTTCAAAAAGAAGGAAAGGATTTTGGGTTTATATAGTGCCCTTCATGCACATGGTATCCCAGAGTAATTCTGAAAGTGAAGGAAAGAATTTGGGTTTATATAGTGCCTTTCATCAACACTGTATCCCAAAATGCCTTACAATGGAAGGAAATGAATTTGAGTTTATACAGCACTCTTCATATACACTATATCCCAATATTCTTTACAAAGGGAATGAAAGGAGTTTGGGTTTATATAGTAGCTTTCATGCTCACTGTATTCCAACATGCTTTACAAGAAAGAAATACATTTCGGTTTACAGAATGCCTTTTACAAGCTGTATTCAAATGGCTTTACAAAGAGAAGGAAAAGAATCTGGATTTATATAGTGCCTTTCATACCCACATTATGAAAAGGGAAATCATTTAACCAGGAAAGGCACACTAAGCCACACCTTGCTTCCAGGTACGACCTAGGAGCACAGGGAAGTTAAGTTACTTGCTCAGGGCCACACAGAATGCAAGTGGGGCTGATGGGATTCAAACTCAGGTCTCCAGGTTTGTGGCTTAGTGCCCTTAACCACTACACTATACAGCTCCTGGAAAGGGAAGGGAAAGGGAGATACTGTATACCAAAGTGCTTGACAAAGCAGTGTGCTAGATACTGGCAATGCTGGGTCTGTATGCAGTATACAGATAGCAGTCACTTAGGCCCTGTCTACACTACACCGAAAACACCTCTGTAATGTTACAGAGGGCCAAACCATTACCGCAACAGTTTGATTTATTCCAGTAACGTTAGAGGGCGTTTCCAACCGTTGTTGAAAACGCTTATGAGGTGCTTTCAACAATGGTTACGGAACCGTGCTGCCTCCATAACGTTACTGGTTGTAGTGTGGATGCATGAGCATGTCGCGTCCAGCTGTTCCCCAGTGCAGCATGCACTGCATTGTGGATAGGGTGCCGACCATAATGGTCCCACAGCACCCACAATGTGGATGGGCTGCAGGTTCGAACTGTTACTGGGTCTGTTCACCGGCAGTGTGGATGCATGGTAACAGTTGCTGTCTGTACCAGTGTGGCACAGTTATGGCATTGTAGAGGTGCAGTGTGGACAGGGCCTAAGTAGGCTAATACCACACACAGCTTTTATATTGGAATTTTTGTTACTGAGAGGCAGGAATGTTGGCCATGGCCACTGGGTAACACCCTGTTCTTTGAAAATACCTTTAGATCCCACCTAGAGGATGAATAACATGTGGAATAGCCTGTCCAGTAATTTTGTGGGTGCTTGCACTGTTCAAGCTTTCAAAGTAGGACTAGACAGAGTTCTGGGACAGGAGAGTACTGAGTGCTACAGTATACAGCTTGAATAGAGATAGCATTCTGGTTAAGTTTCAGTGTGTGTCCCTACACAAATTGTACAGTCACTGCCATAAGGCAGATGGGGTGGTAAGATGTACTTAAAGTCCTTTACCTCATCACAATAATACTAATAAAGAGCTGATTGAACGGAAATGCAAATTTATTTTGGAGTGTTGTGCCATGAAGTCCTTGTCAGCAGAACTCTAATTGTTTTTCCCAGTGACTGGAATCGTTCTGTTAATTTACTTTTGAGAAATTACTTCTCATTTAGAAATGTTAAATATTGAGTTGATTGCCATGTTTCAGACTTTGTCAGCTCTTGACTCTGAATTAAAAGAGTCTAAATCAGCTAGCAATGGGGAGGGACCATGTCACTTTAAACGTCCGTGGTCCAGTGACCACCACATGGTGTGGTTCAACATGGAGACATGGACTAAATTTTAAGCCACACATTGCTCCATCCTTATGTATCCCTCCCCAGGTTGCACTAGGAGATGGACAACTTGTAACTCAGTGTGCCTTCCTGGTGAAACATTTCAATAAATAAATAAATAAACACAAGGACAAGAGTATTAGATTTCAGGAGGGTGGATTTCACCGAAATGGGTAGATGTATACAAGCAGTCCTGGAGAAGTGAGAGGTAATAGAGGTGTGGAAGAACAATGGGAGAACCTAAAAGGAGCCATAGGGATATAACAAACTAATAAGTTAGGATGGTGGCCAAAGGAAAAGAAGAAGGAAACCACTATGGTTCTCCAAAGAGGTGGGGGACAAAGTCAGGGCTAAAAGGCTGATTTTCAGAAATATAAGGGGAGCTAAAGGGAGGAGGACAGGAAGAGTACGTTGACTGTCTAAGGAAGCAGGGAAGGCTGTTAGGAGGGCAAAAGTGCAGACAGAAGAGGGCCCAGCACAGTCTGTAAACAATGGAGATAAGGCATTTTACAGGTACATCAGTGAAAGAAGAAAAAGCAGGGGGTGATTATGAGGCTCAAAGGTGAGAAGGAGAGCGTAAGGAGGGAATCTGGACAAGGCAGAAATATGGAACAAATTCTTCTGCTTAGTATTCTGTTTAGTATTAGTATGGGAGGCAGTATAGAGCAGTGGTTTAAGGCTCTGAGCTGCAAATCTGGAGATCTGGATTTGAATCCCAGCCCCACTTGCATACTGTGTGACTCTGAGCAAGTCACTTAACTTCCCTGTGCTCCCAGGTTGCACCTGTAAACAAGCTTTCAGTTTAGTGTGTCTCACCTGGTTAAACAATTTTAAAATAAAAAAAAAGTATTCACTAAGGAGGGGAGGTCAAGGACCACATTTGGGTTGCTGAGACAATGGGGGTGGTGGGAGTGGACACCAGTCCATTCACAGTGGAGGAAGTTCAAGAAGAACTCACAAAGCTGAAGGTGCATAAAGCCATGGGGCCAGAAGGCATCCACCTGAGGATATTAAAGGAGCTGTGAAAGGAACTAGCAGTGCCTCTGGTGGTCCTGTTCACAGAGTTACTAAACATGGGTGTCATTCCAGAGGACTGGAGGAGGGACATGTAGTCCCACTGCACTAAGGTGGCAGTAGGGAGGAGATGGGGAACTACAGGCCAGGCAGCCTCACCTCAATGGTTGGAAAGATCATGGAGACACTGATGAAAGAAAAGAGAGTGGCATATGGAATCCAGCATTTCTCAGGATCTGAGGCAACATGGATTCACAGCAGGAAGGTCATGTCAAACTAATTTATTAGATTTTTTATTGGTTGACTAGGAACTAAATCAAAGAGGGGCAATAGACGCCGCCTACCTAGATTTCAGCAAAGCCTTTGGCACCATCCCACAGAGAGGCTGATTAACTAGATGGATAGTCTGGGCATGGGAGACAAAGTGGTGAACCCGGTTAGGAACTGGTCAACAGACAGAAGATAGAGGTGGTGTTAAATGGGGTACAATCTGGTGAGTGGGGAGGACAGTGGGGACCACAGGGATCAGTACTAGGATCAGTCCTGTTCAATGTCTTCATTAGTGACATTGCAGAGGGCTGGAAGGAAGGTCTGCCTGTTTGCAGATGACATCAAGATCTGCAACAGGGTGGATACTCAGAAGGAGTGCAGAAAATGAAGAGGGACCTGGATAAACTTGAAAGATGGTTGGAGATGTGGCAACTGAGGTTCAATACAAAGAAGTGTAAAATAATGCACCTGGGTAGAGGTATCCTGGGGAGAGTTACAGGTTGGGGAGGAGTTGATTGTCACTGATGACCTTAAGGTATCAAAGCAGTGTACAAAGGCAGCAGGGAGGGCCAGTGGCATGCTATGGTGCATAGGTAGGGGTATCGCTAGCAGGAGGCGGGAGGTGGTGATGCAAATGTATAAAACATTGGTAAGGCCTCACCTGTAGTACCATGTGCAGTTCTGGGGGCCACATCTATGCAAGGACATAGATGAGGTGGAGACTATCCAGGAAGGGCAACAAAATGGTGCAGACCTTGCAAGAGAGACTAGGGACCTCAATATGTAGTCACTGGAGGAGAGAAGACAGTGGGGAACATGATTTAAACTTTCAAGTACCTCAAGGGCATAAACAAGGTGCAGGTCAGGACCTTTTCCAATGTAGAAAAGATACAGAGGACACATAACCTCCCTCTCCTGGATGAAAACACCATAACTATGCATCCTAGCATCTCAATAGCTTTACCAACTACCCTGTTGCACTACCCTGCCACCTTGAGATTGTCAGATATCATTTCCCTACTGTCCTTCATTGATTGTTGACTGTAAGTAACACCGTCTTATACACAGCCCTTGGTTTCTCTGCCCAAGTGCATGACTTTGCCCTTTTGGCTTTGAAACCCAGCTACCACCCTCTAGACCACTCCTCTAGTTTCCCTAGGTCCCAGTGCAATCTGTCCACTCCTATATGGGCATCTGCCCTATTGCAGATTCTTGTGTCGTCTACAAAAGACACTCCTTCACCTCTGGTTCCACATTAATGTCACTTATGAAGACATTGAAGAAGACAGAACTCAGTATTAATCCTGTGGCATTCTACTGGTCACTCTGCCGCCTCCTGGGTGGCTTCTGTTACCTCCACCCTCTGTTTCTTATCCTTTAACCCATTTGATATCCAGCTTAATCCCTTCTCCACAACCCCAGCTTGCTAAGGTTCTCTATATTTCTTTATTAGCCTGTGTGTCACAGTGACAAAGGCATTACTGAAGTCCAGATTGGCCACATCCATTGCCTTCATCAGATCTTCCTCCTTAGTCACTCAGTCAAAGAAATCTGTGAGGGTTTGATCTGAGCCCCCCGCACACACCCCACACCAGTAAAAGTAAAACCATCCAGCTCACTTGACTAAATGTAGTCCATAAGCCCTCCTTCAGCACAGCCTCCATTAATTTCCCAAGCACTGATATTTGCTGAGGTTTTCTGCCACCTCACCCACATTGGAGCCTCCCACATGAAGGATCCTCACATCCTCTTTGCCACTATGACAGGTGCCTCCCTCTTGGCAGTCTCATCTTGCCAGAGCATCAAAAGAGTTGTGTTAGTGCTGAGGAATGAGTTCCTGTCCTGCAACCCCCACCCTACTGGAGCCCACCATAGTCCAAGCAGTCTTACTTCTTGGCACCATCTGAGGCACAATAATAGCTAAACAGCATCATCTCTCACAGGGTTCCCATCCTTGCCGACATGGGTGACTAGACATCAACTAACTCTGCCTCTAGAGCATTGCGTCCGGTCTATGCCAGTGAGATGGAACCCAGAAAATAGAAAGTCGCCTGTCTTAGCCTGCCATATAATGACTGCCTAGCTCCTCCCATGCCACATGTCTCCCTAGAGCACCACTCCTGCTTTCCCAACCATGCGCACCTTGCAGACAGACCTCCAGGAATGCTACTCCCCTTCATTCACCAGAGTAGAGGGGCCCACCAGCAGGCATAAGCTGAACCCTCCAAGATGTAGGGATACTGGGGAGCCAGGTGGCAGAAGTGGCAGTGAAGGGTAAGACTGGTGGGAGGTGCAAGGAAGAACAAAAAAATTGTGACACACAAGAATCCATATATTGACTATAGTACAGTACCCCCCAACACAAACAATAATCCATATACTGATCATAACACATAACACCCCTGTACCAGCCATCAAATGGTTGGATATTAACAAAATAATAAAACTTTGCCACCCATATACATATACAGTCAAATTTTGACATTATCAAATGCACCTCTCTCTGCTCCATCCACCCACAAAGTCTGGACTATTGACAAAATGCTGTGGATTCTGATAAACACACAGGCAGCTATTGTCCACAGTATTGCCCACCTTCCAAAACAGCAGTTCAAGTATAATATAAATGCTATAATATGTACATCCTACAGTACAAACAAACATCCACACAGAAGGCACTCCATGGCAGGTATTAACAACAGCACCCTCCCATCACCATCAGAAAGGTATTGGTTATTTAGAAATCCTTGTATACTATATATCACACACACACACACACACACACCTGTATCTACACATATGCACAAACTGCCTAATACACACACACACACACACACACACACACACACGCATGCACACAAACACACAAAGCCACCTGTATCTACACACACACAATCCCTTTGCAGCAGTTAAGTAGCATACATTCCATCTAACAGATAGCAAAGTTTCATGCAATAAAAAAATTGCTGCAGTATAAGACTGGCCAGAAGGCACAGAGGGCAGAAGTTCTGTGTGCCTTACCTCCATTCATGCCTCCGACCTGGGATTAGAGTTAGCTTGGTTGCTGGGGGAGGGTGTACTGAGCATCCATCAGCGGACAACTTCTCTGTCTCAGGGTGGGAGGCATGCTGATTCAGCCCTTGACTGCCTCAGGTGGAGATCTGTGGGTGGTGCCAGAACCTTAAGCAACATGAAAAGGAGAGGCAGTTATTCTGTAGCAGTTGTACACATCCTTGCGTGCATGCTTAAGTACCATCACAGCAAGGGACCTAAGAGAAGAAAACTTAAAATTGTCTTCACAGACTTCATGAAACCCTGGCTGCTTACATCCATCCCATGCCACCAACTGAACCACTGGCCTAATTCTGGAAGTGAAATACTGGTTGGTGGAGAATAGCCTTACCTCCAGGCCCCAACACGGGTGGTGGGGAGACAATTTATGGGGACTTGGGTTTCTTGGATATGGTTGAGGTCAGTGCTAGATGGGTGAGGAGGAACAGGGCTGAGAGCTCTCCAGTGTCAACCTCCAAGGCAAAATGTTATCAAAAAATAAATAAAATGCAGAGTCGCACCATTACAGTAAACCCAAGTGTAAATAATATGTAGAAGATCTCTTACCTGGGAACTAGGGAGCCAGAGCAAGGAGCCTGAAGGTAAAACGCACATCGGACCTGGTAGAATACAATATATGAAAGAGGTCACAAAGGATCTGTAGTTCTTAGGGATTAAATAGTAAGGACAGGAGATTAGGAGAAGTTAGATGTAGAGCAATACTTATCTGATAGAGAAGGAGTCAACATCCTCTCAGATCTGTTAAAGAAAAATAGGCTTATATGCAGAAAATACAGTAGTGACAGCAGAGAGCAGATAGATTTGAAATGTGTATAGGACAGCATAAGAGTGAAAAGGGAGTGTTAGATAAAAAGTTACAGTTGGGGCACATAGAAGAAGATAAAGATTCAGAGAAAGATGGAGAAATAAATAACATTAATAAACACATAGCAAAAGAGACAATAAAGTGGTGTGTGTGGAGGGCAACAAAACCATTTATCACCCCCAGAGTGCCTAGTGGCCAGTAAGTAAAATTAGTAGCCCAGGTGGTCAAGTTTGGATTCTTTGGAGATAACGGATAGTATTATTAAAATAATTTAACACTGGTGGGGTGGGGGGCTAGTGTTGTCACAGGTATGTGAGGGATTTCTGTAATACCTTAAGTTGGCTACTTTACTGTGTAGCCATATGTATTTAAGCTAAAAATAATCTTTTTCCTGGGTTTAGTGGTGGTGGGTTCTTGGGTCCTGATAAATATTTTGTTTGGCAGCAGCCAGCACAGATGTGGAGTCTGAGGAGAACGAGCTGGGGCAGTTGCAGCAAGCAGCATGATCGACCGCTAAAGTGAACATCAGTGGGTTGTGTGCACTCTACTCCCAGCCAATAGAGAGCTCGGCTGTGGCCAGTTCCATGCAGGCGGAAGAGTGAGGTACAGCAGCTCATCAGGATGTGACAGAGGGTAGTGTAGGAGTGCTCCTCCACCTACCCACCAGTGGCAAACATAGTATCCTGGGGGCTTTGGAGCAATAGCAGCATCAGGGTGGCTTGGTTACACAACAAGCCACACTGTGGCTGTTATAAAAGATATAAAAGTTCATATCTGGGGCGGTTACTGCAAGGGAACTCAGCTGCACTGCTCCTTCTTTAACTAGCCAGGGTGGGGTTGAGTGCTGGTAACTAGCCGTGTGGGCTTTTTGTTGCAGGCCCAGGGATGATTGCTGCTGAATAACTATCTCTGTGTGGGCTTTTGATGCTGGTCCAGACAGGGCGAGAACAGCCAATTAAAGCTGAATCAACGGCTAAGTTTAAAGTAGTACTTATTTCCTTCATTTCCGATTTGGAGAGCCATCAGACAGCTGAGCCGCACCTGGCTGTACTGAAATAGCCGGTGGCCAGTTTGATGCATGTGGTGGTGGTATGGCAGGAATAACAGTTAAAGCCACATGGTGTCTAAGTTTACAATGCCTGACTAGCCCTTATTTATCTAAATAATGCATGCATAGGTAAGAACAGGGCTGTTACTGTGTCAGCTCTGAGGGGCTCCGCCTGAGCAGTGGTGTGGAGGAGATTGACTAGGAGAGGGACTGATGTAGGAGTGTGTATATCCCAGTAGTGGCACTCTATATAAAAGTGGTACCCATGCTCATCAGGCCTTTTCGAAATGACCTTTTTTCTTGTTTTGGATTTATAAATTTGCACCCAAAATACCAACTCAAGGATTCCATTCTGGACCCCTGCACCCCCTCCTTTTAGCATAATTTGAGGAGGCAGATTATGGTACACATACAGCAGTGACATAATACAGGTGTGATCCTGGCCCAAATCTAATCCATCTCAGCTCCAGAGCCTTATCCTTCTCTGATTCTCCACATCCCACCATCAGTCTCTTTCATGTTACTGATCAATGCACTTATCTGACTTCAATACATGCCAATTGCTCAGGAGAAACAACAAAAATACTTTTCTAAGTCTTAATTTAAAAACAATCCTCTTCAAAGTACCCTTTAAAAATAAAATGAAGCCTGCTCCTTTTACCCATAACTCAAGGATCCTGGATTCAATGGTAATATTGGTGGGTCTACAAGCCCCCACCCCGAAACTCACCAGTCACATAAACATTGCATGATTAAAACAAAATGTAATTTAATAACACACAGTAAAGCCCCTGCAAAGCAAATAAATAAATATGGGTCCTCCACTTTTGACTAGGGCTCTCTGAAAAGTTGAGCTATAACACACACCCATCTGCCCCTCCAACACATGTGCAAAGCTAACAATCACCATGACCCAGCCCTCTACACACACACACACACACACACACACCAACCCCAGACACAGCCAGCTCTTCCTCCCTACACACATGGCCAGCACTCCTCCACACACACACACACACACACACACACACACACACACGATCAGCCCCCAACCCCACACAGGCAGCTCCTCTACCCCACAGACATGTACACACACACACACACACACACACACACAATTATTCAGTATTCAATTTTATTATTAAAGTCATTAATTGATTTATTTTGTTTTTTCAAACAGCCTATATATTATACATGCAACTTAACCCCTCCTCTCTACCCACTTTAGCTATGACATGAAAATGTGTTGTATCTTTTTCAAAATTAGATTGAAGGTGCTGTTTTACTGTACTGTACCTATGCTGTGTTTATCATGCAACTCAATCCCTGACTGTGCCACTGTACAGTAGTTTGAAGCCAAACTTGCAAATATCATTTCATTCCTCACACCAGAAACAGAGCCCCACATGCTGACATGCTGCAACATTATCTGAACTAATTAACTTGGAATTAACTGAATATTCCTGACTGAGACCCAGACTGAGACAATTACATGATACATAGATAGACAGATAAATGCAATACTTTCAACTCCGAGAATAAACATTATAATGTAAACTCACCTGGGAACTCAAGCTTAACTCTCCTTGTGGTTCCGAGATCTCTGGTCCCTCATCGGATCCTCTATTCTGCCCTGTTTCCATGGTTCTGGGTGAACCCTCAAGAGACAATCTAAAACCCAGCTATAACAAATTTACTAATTGCTGGAATGAAGGAGAAGTGGAGCAGACTTGTTACTCCAGTCAGCCAGTTTTGTTGCTTTCGGTCAGCATGTCGCTCCCGGTCGGTTCAAACAGATTGGCTTGCAGACCTGCTTGCATCACTGTTAGCCCCAGCCCTGTAACCCACAATAATCTTAAAGGAGATAGGAAACATATTTACTAGCGCTTGTATCTGTTAAATAAATCAGAAATAAACAAAAATAGCCTGTGTGTGTGTTTTCTCTATTGGTAATGTTTATTGTGCATTTTTATGCTCGTTGTAATAGCTGAAAACCACCACTGGCTTTACAGATTAATTTTCAGTATCACAGTCAGCGCGTGCCCCTTTTGAATTGCCAACATCATTAACTCCAATTCAATTTGAAGATAAGCGTGTGTGCTGAACTCCTCGGTTTCAAACAGAAACATTACACAATTGTTGATTGACTCCACTAATATAAGTAAAAGATACACAGAATCCCCCAAAATAATACAATTATTCCTCCACCAGCAGTCAGATTCAGCTCAGTTCTGCCCCTCCTGACTCCCCAAATAATAGTGAAAGATAGATGCCCGACGTGAACTCCATAAGTAATGCAATTATTCAGGGATCAGCGGTGCAGTTCAGCCTCCCCGCCTCCTCGTGATCATTGAAAGATAGATGCTGATGGCAAACTCCAAAAAAATAAAATTATTCAAGGATCACTTGTTCAGTGCCCCCCATCTGCAGCTGATTGTCTTACATAATGTCAGTGGCTCAGTAGGTACACTTGCCTCTGAGGCCGGAGATCAGAGGGATGGGGTTCAGTTCCCACACCAGCACTTGGGTTAATATCCCACTATTGACACTGTAGTGCAGCATAAGAGGGTGCTGCACTTCTGAGGTGCCATCTTTGATGAGACGTTAAACCAAGGTCCCATCTGCCTGGATTGGTGGTAATTCAGGTGGATGTAAAGATCCCATGGCACTTATCAAAAGAGTAGGGAAGATTTTATTAAAGAAATCATACAATACAAACTCATCATTATACAGAAAGGAAAACAAAGCCATCCCATAGGAACAATAATAGAAACAATCAAGAAAGAAAACAAAAGGAAATATGTAAACAAAACCAAAAAAAAAGAACAAGGCATATCAAACTAAAAGTCCCTATGTAACTGGAAAATCATTATCAGTGATCCAGGGTAAATTCCTCCAAATAACTTGTAAACGCACTCTGTTTAAACTTCTGGATTCTTGAAGATAAATATCCTGTAGAGTCTTTAAAATATTTCCATAAATTCATAATAAAGTTTGTGTTGTTGGAAAGTAAATAAACATCCTCGAATGCCATACATACCATTTGATTACTACAAAAATTACAGTCAGAGTACTTGCTTCCCAATGACCCCAGGTACGAGGATAACTGCCATACATGAGTGCAGGATATGTAACTTGTAAAAAGGAAAGACGAGAATTGTCATAAAGAAATTTCCAAAATCAATAATATATGAACAAGTAAAATAGAAATGCAGAAGAGTTTCCGTTGATTAATACACCGAGGTCTAGAGCAGATTCATTCCTCCACCCGTTTATGCTTTTTGGTTAGCTTTCTCATTCAATTTTTCATGACAGTTAAGCCAGTGATGATCTTTAAATTTAATTGGGACCTCTTCTCATTCAAAAACAAGTAAAGCTGTTCTGTAGCCCTCTGGACACTTGGGAAAGGATTCTAACTCACTAAAATGATTCTCTATTACAAAAGCATACAACTGTTTTTTAGATTTAGAAATCATTAGCCTACTATTAATCCCCCAGGAACGAAGCTTAACAAAGACCTCATGTAAATACATCAGAGAAGTGACTACTTGTTGAACTTGGCAAATGTCCCATATCCCATGCTACAAACCAAGGTGATATTGTGTGAATAAAAAAAATCACACCAGTATTTATCAGGAGATATAAACAAAGGCTTTAGATTAGCAGGCAAAACCGCAGAAAAAATAACACAGGGTTAATCATTTGTTTCCCACTCTAGATTGTGGGGCAAATTCAATAAATTCATTTTAATGGGATTAAGTCTACTCCCCAAAGGACTGAAAAAAGGCCATAAGTTTAACCTCCCTTGTCTTGGGGACAGGAAAACAGAACTAAGGAACAGAAAAAGAGGCACAAGGTAAGTCTTAATCAAATAAACACATTTAAAGTAACTCATTTTAGTCTTATTCCAATGCTGTACCAGTTGAGCACCAAGCAATAATTTCTGTCCCAGTTCTCAATATCCATTTGAGATGACCCATATTCAATGCCCAAAATTTTAAAGAACTAGATGTGAGAGAAAGACCAGCTATTTGGTCTGTGGGAACAACTTGACCACCCAGAGGTTTCCATACTTTTAGACATGTTCAATCAGGTACCTGAGAACATGCCATAAGTCCTACAGACAGTCATAGCCATTTCAGCAGACTGGTGTTCCCAACCAGGAGATTCACATCATCTGCATAGGCCAATGCAGTGTAAGGTACTGCAGAATTTAACACCTGAATCGAGGCAATACTAGTTGTAGAACTGAGAAGCCTTAATAGGGATCTATACTAAACAATATAAAGGGGACTGATCAGACACCCTGTTGAATACCTTTTGAATATGGAAATAAGGGCCAAGAAACCCATTAATACAGGGGCGAACAGTGGCCATACAAAAGGGCCTGCAACCATTCTACAAAAGTGGTAGAGATACTATAAAGACGTAGCACCTGCCATAAAAATACATTTGCGGTTGTCAAAGGCCTGCCTCTGGTCCAGGGAAAAGATATTACCTTCTAATGGAGAAATAGAATTGTGAAAAAAAGTTCCCGTAGTAAAATCAGTTGGTCCTATAGAGTTCCCAGGTACAGTACAAGATTATGCTGGGGAAATCAAAACTTAGCCACTGACAACAACCTAGTATTCAACAGTTTAGAAAGAATTTTAAAATCATTATTCAATAGGCTAATAGGCCTCAAATTAATGAGATCCAATCTATCACCTTTTTAAAAAGAAAGATAAAGATTCCTATGCATGTCAAAGGGTACATTTCGAGTACTCAAAATAGAATTATGGACTGAGGTAAGTTCTCCAGGGGTTCACCATGTAAAACATGATAAAGTTCTGAAGTAAGGCCATCCAGACCAGGGGCTTTACCTTTAGACAGAGCTAGTATAGCAGTTGCAACTTCCTGAGCCTGAAAAGGTGCTGTCAATCCTAAAAAGCAGATCTTGAGGTGCCTGGGGACTTGAATTTTATCAAAAAGGAAAGAAATCTTGAATCACAACAGTTTGTGTATTAAACAAAGAAGCAGCATAGGCATTGGCTATGCGAAGAACACTACCCTGTTCAGTTTGGACCACTCCCTAGGTCATAAAGAGCAGAAATAGTTTTGCCTGAAGTCTCTCTGACATCTGAGTAAGGACAAGTGGTAGTAAATGGCCTCTTGTATAACATGTTGCTGCTGCAACTTAAGACCTTCAGTCAATTTTAGATGAAACTGCATTATCTTTTCTGAGAATAAGTGATCTGATCTGAAAAATCATGCCGGTATCTTGAGAGAGAGAATACAAGCGTTGGAGCTGTTTCTTATCCTGTAAATACGTAAATTTCGTTTCCAGCCACCAAGTAACTGGGTCTTCATATAAAGCAAACAAAGATTTCTGAGAGGACAAAAATAGGAGATGAGCTGCAGAAATCCTGTTTGAGCCAAAAGGCTGACATTTAATTTCCAGTATCCCGTCCCACAGGGCAGCAGCTACCTAATGAAACCGTAGAAGTCTATGATCTGAATATGCAGTAGGTTCACAGAAACAGTTTGGAGAAGCAAAGAAATGGGCAGAAAGAGAAAATCAATACAAGTACATAGTGCCCTTTAAAAAAGTTTTCTCCCTAACACCAGTATGAGAAAAAATTGCATCCTTTAGATGAGCATCATGAACTGCCTTATTCAATGCAGCCATGTCTCCAAATATTTTATCCGTTGTTGTGGCTGAACCCTATCCAATTTACTTAGTCCGTAATTAAAATCTCCTCCCAAATGACATAATGAGCAGTGTGCAAGAAGGGACTAATTTGCTGGAAAGGAGTGTACGCTCAACCTTAGTTTGAGGTATATGTGTTAATAAATTGAAAAAGGACATTGTCCAAAAGGAAGTCAGTAAGAGTACTCTATCAGGTACAAGGTCTAAACCCTAACAATGGTTGGCTGTATGTGATGAAAAAGGATCCCAAACCCCATGCAATGTTCTGGGCAATTGACCAAAAGGAAATCCCGAGAGCCATGCCTTGGTTGAAACAGTCAATTCCAGAGTAGTGTGTAGTGTGTAGCCTAATATCCCACAAAAAGAAAAACTCCAGGAGGATAAGTTTGTAAAATATCAAACACTACAGTCCGTTTAAGACATTCTTAATACTATTGATGTTACATGTCAAAATTAAGAAAGGAGGGAAAAGGACATCTGAAAACTCAAAGGGACTAATCATCGTTTTTTTCCCCTGGGTTTCCCTTTCGTTGTGGAGGTTAACAGGGACTCACCCCTTCATTCACTAACAATTCAGAAACATCCTTCGGTAGGACCGGAATCTACAGAGAACACCGAGTCAGTATCCGAGTGATCAGCATCCAAAAATACAGAAAATCTATTTGATGAATCCTGAAATGTAGTTTAGGCATCTTAGGGGTTGGTTGGGCCCTAGTAGACCTCTTCCTTGTCGACATTCTCCGTTTAGGAGGTTCCTCTACCCTGGGGGGCATGGAGCCAAGTAGAACCTTGTCCAAACTAGTAGGTACAGAACCATCTTGCAAAGCAGGGGAGTGCTCGTAGATACCACAAGTGGAGGAGAAGAAGTCTCCTCTGAGCTAGGTCAGTCAGGTCTCAGACACAATAGGGGTGAAGGGTCCAAATCGGCAGGAACAGGTAGCTTAGAAATAAATAAGAACATCCTCTTCAAACTGAGGTATGGAAGTTTTATGAAATTCTCTCTGGGCCAAGGTAACCATAGGGAGACATTGCTCCTCCCAACGGCAGAAGAGGATTTCCTATGAGCAGCTTCAGGACATGCAACATAAACATGTCCTTTTCCCACAGAGGTTACAATGAACTGAGTTGGAACATTGACTGCAGGTTGACCTGTCTCGTGACAAAGGGTACATTTAATCTGATCACAAGCACTGGCATGTGACCGAAGCCCACACTTATAACAGGTCCTGGGCTGACCAAGGTAAAATAGAACACCTCTATCCCTACCTAAAAAGAAACAATTAGCTAAATGTTGGAAACCCCTTCCTCTGAGAGCAAAATCACCTTTATTCCTCACCCACCAGTCTAAATCCTTCAGAGTCAAAAAGTGGACTCTGGAAGGCTAGTGACAGTACAGGCGTTGCTTAAGCCAAACACAAATCAAGTAACACTGACACTCTCATTTCCGAAGAGAACATTGATAGTTTTGTGAGCAGGCCTTATAAGAGGAAGCAGCTCAAATGGGTCCACAAAGGTGTGTTCTTTACCCAATGATATCTCGCCCAGAACTTATTAAGGCCACCCTCAGCTTAAAGCTAACATCAAACACATTCTCTCCCGAAACATGAATCAGTGCAAACAATTCAGAAACAGAAAATTGTAAATTGTTTTTCAGTAAAGTACATCTCACATAAACCCTATCAGGAAAGGTATCCAAACCCCTTTATATACAAGACGCACAGCATTATGGCATTTAGCCGGAGGAGCAGTATTATTAAAAGGAGGCATAAGGCCTAGGGGCCTTAGGAGGGGGAGGAGGGGAGGTTGTTCATCCACTTTATGTAATACAGTTGGACAATTCTGCAGAGCTGCTAGAATATTTTTGAATGTCAGAAAAGTCAGAAATGTCACTAAGACCATCCTCCATAACATCATGTGGAGGAGAACTAGCTCTTGGTGTACAATTTGGTTGTAAGATAGGAGTCTGTGTAAGTTCAAGATCCGAAGGCAAGCAAAGAGGGAATTCTGTAAACCTTCCACAGCGGGAAAAGGATCCTCCACAGGAGCGGTCAAAGGTAAAGCAGGTAAGAAAACCATCAGTTAAAGGAGTGTGAACAGTCTCAGGCTCAGTACTTACGGGAGTAGAAGCTGACATCTTAACCCTGGTATTTTAATAGGCACAAAGCCCAAAATCCAGTTCTAGTATCAGGGCAGCGAACCCAACCTGCAGCTTTCAAGGAGTCTTCTACTGACCAAGGACTCCCATCCATAGCAGGAACATCAGCCCAGCTCATCTTGCTGGGGCACCCTTCCTGAATAACCTGCTCTGAGAGTCGTTTGTCTGAAGCAGCGGTGAAGGAAAAAAGCGTGGCGGCAGCTTGGTTTTGTCCTGAGCGGTGAAAAACCACACAGGGCTCCTCTGAACCTCCTTCTGGTCCATGACCATAGTAACGCCTGTTCAGTGTCAATACTGACTCCTTGAGTCTCCTCCATTTCCCAGGCTTTTGGACTGAAACTGCTCCATGAATTCCGTTTCTTCTTCAAATAGTGTTGTTCTTCAAGAAGCAACAACCGCTGCAACGCAGTATCATCGGACTCACCATCAGGTATTTTAGAAACAGTAGAGTCTTCCAAACGGTCTGTAGAATGCAAAACAGCTGAACAGGCAGCCTCCATAGCCTCAGCAGATGAAGTATTTTCGGAAGAGCGTCGTCTCTGACAGCTGATGAGCCAAGGAGGAGACAGACTCCCGACCTGCTGCACATTCATCTCCACAGTCAGCAGCACAGCAACTGCACTGCCATTCTCCAATTGCCAAAGGATCCCTCACTGTTGAGTAGGGGAATTTCCGGTGTCCTGGGCCAAATTTCCCTCATTCACTCAAAATACCACCAACAGCTTAATCTGGTTCAAGGTCAGTTTGCATTCATCTGTATCCCCTCCCTGGGTCATGCCTGAAAATAGGCAGGATTTGTCTAGTGCACTTACCCGTCAACAAAAACAAAATAAATAAAATAAATATTCGGAGCAGTTGTTAGCACCATTCCATTTTTTTTTTCTTTGGGTTCCATTCATTTTTAGTAGCAAAACTGTATTTTTTCCCCTGGTGTACTGCAAGTCCACACCCTACCCTATTATTGAGTGTATGCACTCCTCCCCCCACCCTTGGAGCTTAGCTTACCTCTATAGCCCTATGTGTGTTGCCCAGCAGCACCTCAGTCTTCTCAGCATCATTTCTTTCCATCCGACAGCCTCCTGTCTTTGCTCCACTGGCCCAACTGAATTGCCTCAGGACTGGAAGCCCAGAAACAGTTAGTAGGTGCCTCGATGCACCCGCTTCATGTTCTCTTACAGTCCCCTAGTCTATTCTGTCCCCCAACAAAATTTGAAAATTTGGGATGGGAAGCAAATCTTATGTTGGGAAGGTGCTGAACTGAACTGAAGTTGATCCTGAATAATTGTATTTTTTCGGAGTTCCCTGTCAGCATCTATCTTTCACTAATGGAGGGGTCGGGAGGGGCTGAACTGCACTGAAGCTGATCTCTGAATAATTTTATTATTTTTGGGAGTTCGCATTGGGCATCTAATTTTCACTTATTTTTGGGAACAGGGTGGACAGCACACAGTGGGAGGGTTTACATGCACTCTGGGGTACAGGAACAGAGGGAATGGGAAGACAGCATGCAGTGGGAGGAGGCGGGAGGGTTTATTTTCACTTGGTGCGGGACAGGGAGTGAGAGGGTTTATTTTCACTTCAGGTCCTGGGACGGGGACGGCAGGCAGACAACACGCAGTGGGAGGGAGCAGAAGGGTTTATTTTCACTTCAGGTGCTGAGATGGGGAGTGGGGCAGACAGCACACAGTGGGAGGGAGCAGGAGGGTTTACATGCACTCTGGGGTACAAGAGCGAGGAGTGGGGCAGATGGCACACAGTGGGAGGGTTTACTGGCACTCCTGGTGCCACAATGGAGGGAGTGGGGTGAACAGAAATGTTTCAGTATGCAAGGCATGCCCTGCAATGATGGGCACTCCTCATTGCAGCAATTGCTGACACTGCAATGGTGGTGGCCCCTCACTGCAGTGGCCAAATTGTTCAAGTTGGTGGCACTTCTGCAGAACCAGTGTCATCAGGACACTGGGTCTGCATTAGTGCACACCGCCAAGCCCTAAATGCAGTGATGGCATTGGCCGCCACACTGCCACACTTCTACATCCTGCTTCTCTCCCTAAGCTGCACGCAGAATGTTTCCTGCGCATGCACAAGCAAACATAGAAATGGGGATCAAAAAGTTTTGACCACCCCTACCCCTTTCTTTTTGACAGTTGCCATGATTTCCAGACTGCCACTCGGTTGGCATTGGATTTCAAAGCAAGACTCAATTCAATTTCAGCAAATTTGTGCTACCAAAAAGAATGCCAAGGATTTTGACCCACTCTGAGGAAACAGTAATGCCCCCAATAGTAGAGGAAGGTCTCCATGTGTCCAGATGAGCAACACCCAACATTTAGAATAATTAATCCCAGATCCTGTAAGCAAGGCAATGTTGGTAATCAGTTGTATAGCACTATCACCAGAGGGACATCTTTGAGAAATTAACAGACAACATCTGTATAAACTGACAGTTTCACAGAAGGAGCTGAAAGAGGACGGGGAACACCCAATATCAAGGGCCACAGTTACTGGCTCGTAACAAGGGACCTAGAGATAGGATATAAAGGATGGGACTTAACAGGCAGCCTTGTCAGACTCCCTGGAGCAGTTGAATATGGAAACCCCTCCATCCGTTTATAGTGGAAATTATTGAGGAAGAAGGATACAGGAGACAGAACCAATTTATAAACGCATTAGAGAAACCATAGTTCCAAAACACCAGGAAGAGGTATTCATGGGAAACTTTATCAAAGGCTTGTGCGGATCCAATACAAAGAGGAAATGCCCACATGGTGAGAATTACAGTGGCAATCAAGTCTCTAATCTCAACAACAGGTTGCCCTGAATCTTACGGCCAGTGATGGAACATGACTGAAGGGATGTATGATTGAAGTGATAATTCATGATAAACATGCACAAAAGATTTTTGTTAATATCTTAGCATCTTTATTGAGGAGGCAGATCAGTCTCCAAATCGAGAGGTGCCCTAAAACCCGATTAAAAAGAAAAAATTTGTAAAGCCTCTGTAATTAATCCAGATAAGGCCATACTGCTAAAATGGGATTAAAAACAAAGGCGAGAATTGGGCAAAAGAGAAGGCAACAATCTGGTACATTGACATCAGGCCATCCGTCCCAGTGGAAATCCTCTATTGGAGGGACTGGATAGCTAAGAAAACTTCCACCGCAGTAATTGGCTGAGTGAGAATCCTATTATCAGTGAGCAACACCTGTGGGAGGTGAAGGAGTCTAAATAGTGAGCAACTGAATCCCTAGGTGTGAAATGGGTACTCACTCTGTCTAGGAGGAAGTCTTGGAGAACCTGAAGCATCCCACTATGGGAGAATATTCTCAACCTGCTGTATCAACTAAAGAATCCATATTCCATAATTTGACCCATCAAAAACAACTCTGAAAATATCACCCATCAAATGCTTATTCTGGGAACCATGAAATTGTTCAAATGACATTAATTTAATCTTGTCATATTGAAATGTCCTCATGTAATCCATCATGGACTGAATCTGGACCTATAAGGATAACCCTTTCTTGGGCTGTAAAGAGATTAATTTAAGGAAGTTATGTCGTAATTCAAGATATGTAAGGTAGGTGGATCTGTTCACTAACCTGGAACATCTCTTTGCCAGTGCCCCAATGGCATTATTGGTATGGTCCCATTAAAACAGCACATCAAGGTTAAGATTCTGGACTGATGTGCAAGTCCATAAGAGGGATTGTAGCAAATTGATCAAGGAAGAGTCCAATAGGATAGTGTTGTTTAACCTCCAGCTGGACTTTCCAGGCCTAAGGGATGGGTCAATTGACAATGAGCAACTCAATTAAAAATTGTCAGAAAATTCAATGGGACAAGAAGCAGCTAATAAAATGGAGCAGCCACGGAAACAAAAATATAATCAATGTGTGTCGCAACTGGGCCCAGTGGTAAGTAAAACCAGCCATAGGGTGAAGTGTAAGAAATTTATCAATGAGGTGGGACTTCTACAAATGGCCTGTAAACATAAGGAATCACAGTGGGGAGTCACTTCATGCCTAGGACCATGTAGCAGCAACTCATCTCAGCTCCGCCCATTCCTGCCTTAACATAAGTTTTAACTGGCAAATTCTAGAAGTTTCTCTATTTAACGACAGTCGTCAGTTTCTAAGATTGTTCTCACTCTGTACTTAGTTTCTTCTGTGGAAGCTGCCAAAATGGATATAGAGATGCGGCAAGCTCCACCCAAGCACACGCAGCCTACCACACCGACAAGTCTTCAAAGCATACAAGGCCCAGGGATTGGCTGTGCACCACCCACCAACTACTACCTCGGCACTTGCACTGCTTATGGTGGAGCGATTCCTCCAGTGAATTTCAGCCCTTTAAGACACTTTACATGACCTCAAACAAGAGCTTAAATCACACAGGATGGATCTTGGAGATCTGGAATAATGAACAGGAGATACGGAGTCTTGTACTCACTCTCTTGAACAGTGGAGGGACAGAATGGACTTGAGATGTGTGCCCCTGAAACGTAAATTGGCACATATGGGAAACAAAATGGAGGACTTAGAAGGGAGGAGCCAAAGGAATAATATCCTTATCTTTGATCTCCCTGAGTCGATGGAGGGCTCAACTCCCATCACTTTCTCTCAGAGATTTTTGACCAAAATAGTGTTATTGCCACACAACCCTGCCCTACATTATTGGGTGGAGGCACTGCTCCCTTGTCCTGTGCTACCAGAAAGATCACCTCCCAGACCTTTCATCCTGAAGTTTTAAACTATCTTGACAAGCAACACATCCTGCAAAGGTCCAGGAGCTCTGAGAGATCTCTTGGGAAGGGCTAAACTAAGGATTATCCAAAATTTGCCTGCCACAGTCTGCCAGAAGTGAGCTGCCTATCACCCGGCAGTCGCTAAACTGATTGCATCAGGATCTGTTTCAAGGTAGTATACCTAGCTTGCTTGCACGTATTGGTGCAAGATGCCTGGCATTTGTTTGAATCTGCAGACCAAGCCTCTAAAACTTGAAAGATCTCCTTCCTGATCTCTTTAAGGATCGGTGAATACTGATCGTGCCTTGGTGTTTATATACTGTATGTGGTGCTTGTTTTCCTATACCTTCTGTGCGGAGCAATTCTTGCCGAGGATATACCTACTTCGACCCAGATTCTGCTGCTCAGAGGACTCTGCGCCACAAAGTTCAGTGGCACTATTTGCTTTTCCCTATGTACTTCCTTATAATATTATCCATGCAGGACATAGATATGGCTTCCCAATCCTTTAAGTGTTTATTTTGGCATGTTTAATTTTGATCTCCCGGATCAGTTGTATTGAGGTGCCTTTTTTTTTTCTTCTCCGGTCAGGATCACTGTTGTACAGTGGCGCAATCCTTTGACTTGGCTCCAGGTTTTCAATTCGGGGCAAGATTATGGTTCAATCAAGGATGCTGCTCCGTATCTCTCACTCGAATATGGGTGCCACCATATTGCTTTTTAGTATGGCTGTGGGCAGTCTGCCTTTTTCTCAGTTTGGGCTGCCACCTGTATCTTGCTTCCTTAATGTTTTTGAACCAGGCGAATTTACCTAGTTGTCTTTCCTTATGATGGTTCTCTTCATGTCGTTTCGATGGACTTGGGGCATCAATAGACATTGCATCTTTCTTTTCTTTTCCATTTCACTTCAGGATTTTGGCTCGGTCCTAGATGGTGCCATGCCTACATACCAGATGGTATGCTTTCAGTGCTGGAAGAATTTATTTTCTTTCATGCATCCACTACAGTTTAAGAGTTCTGGTGGATTTGGATGATTATGTTTCTGATTTCATTTCTCTACTGTACTCTCTAATATCTCAATCTTTCTCTCTATATTTGTTTGATGAAGGATTGCAGTTTTTCCTACAGTGTTAATATGTGGTATATGAATTACTATAAGTACACACTGTATTCGCTGAGAATTTTATATTTATTTCCTTTTCAGCCTGGAATTGATGGATATATTGCTGTTACACCTTCTGACTTTTCTTCCTGACCCCAGTTTGTTTCAGATTAATATCTGGATTAGGATATATTACCCGGATTTAACTGTTTATTGTGTACTGGTGATACCATGTTTTGGTTGCATGCCTAGTTTAGTGTTATCTTAAGGCATTTCTTTTCAATATATTTAGTTATTTAAAGTTTGATCTGTATAATGAGGTAATTTCTATTGGTGTATTGCTGTTTAGTGGGTATTTTCATATGTTGGGGTGGAAGTTGGGGTAGCTACTACAAGGTGTGGAGGAACATCATGCATCGATTTTGGGGGCTGGGTCTTCTGTCTTTAAAAGAAGGAGGTTCTTGCTGGAGTTTGTTATTTGAAGCACATCTATCCTCTATCTCTTTGCTGGCTGGGGATAATGCTTGGCTATTTCATGTTACTTGAATATATTTGCCAGACTGGGTCTGTTTATTTGATCCCTCCATGTTTTTAGATTATAAGTCACAGGCATTTGTGAAAGACTAGGACAACTTAGGTACGGTACCATTTTTCTCTGTTCTCTGTTTTGTAACACACAACTCCAACCAGTACTACTTAACTAAACAATTCTCAAAGGCTAACCTTAGTTTTTACATATGCATTGTGTTCTGATTCAATGGCATACAGAGAAAAAATCACTGTGTATTCATTTTAAAACCAGCTTCCATACATTCTCAAACCGTGAGACCCCATGCAATTTACTTAGACACAGTTCACATACCTGCTTGAAAAGTTAAGTGTGAGTACCCATAAGATGGGAGTTAGATGAAATCACTCTAGCATTGTGTAGAACAAACTTTAAGTACTGTTTATGGTTTCTTTTATGAAGATTAAACCACTTTTATACCTCTGAATTAAAGCAGATATATGAACTGTGTCTGACCAAAACTACATGGGGTGTCATGGTTTGAGAATGTATGGGAGCTTGGATTTAAAATGAATACACAGTGATTTATTTTCTCTGTATGCCTTTGAATCAGAGCACAATGCATATGCAAACACTAAAGTTAGCCATATGAGACTTGTTTAGCGAGTAGTACTGGCTGGAGCTATGTGTTACAAAATGTTTTAAAGTGAAGTGAATGCTGGTTTGAGAAGTGAATTGTCAGTTGGGATTTAAAATGAACAAACAGAGTTCTCTTTCTTTTATGAGTATACTGAGTTGGAAAAATGTTCAGATACAAATGTTGTTATTAACAATGTGTAGAAAGAAGGAGAAAGTCTGAGGTTAGCTTTATGTTAACTATATAATGTAGCAGTACTGGCCAAAGCTGTTTGTTTTGGAACATTCTAAAGCAAAGTAATGCTGGTTAAGGCCATGCTTTGGAACACCTTTGAGAGTGCAACTGTAATAACTGATTTTCTAACTCTGACACTTCTGTTTTTGCTCACAGTGCACCTATTTGAAACTTGTTTAATAAGAAGGTTTGTGTAGATAGTTGGTTACATTGTAAGTGCAGTATATTTGAATGCAATTTTTGAAGTATGAATATCTGATTTACTGATTTATTTGAGCTATTTTGTACTATTCCAGACGGGGACTGTGATTTATTTATAGTGTATACATCATGTTGGAGATGGTCAAACCTTTTAAGGTGAGCACCTTGAGCTGTTGAATATTTATTTATGATCCAAGTAACTGAAGAATATTCTAATTATTTTCTTGTTTATTTTTTACACTTTTGTAATATGACAGTATTACACACTGATGAAGGAATGATTCCAAAACATTTGTGCTGCTGTTGTGCTTAGGGGCACACAAATTGATACTGTTCCTTGGTGGTGAAATTAAAAAAAAAAGAAACTAATAGCTACAATAAAATTAATACATTGAACTTGGTGAGTCAGCCCTTTTCTACCAGGTTGTTTTTTAGTATCCTCTATCTGGGCTAGGATCTAGCCAGTGGGTCAAGATCTGTTCCATGGGTGGGGTTGAGTTGCAACAGGGTACTCCTATTGTCTAGGCGAGTTTTGGATAGTAGAGGTGACAGGGTCTCTGAAGTGATTTTGAGCTGCTGCCCTTGTAGACTGGACCCTGGCCCGACTCATCTCCTAGTGGGATCCGTCAGTCCTATTGGTCCAGTGTTTGCCAGGATAGTCTGGTGTTTGCTCGAGGGTCTTCCCAATGCCTAGAAGTAGGCATTGGTAGTTTTCTTGAAAAAAAACATCCCTTGACCATGATATCCTGGTGAATTATAGACCTGTCTCTAGCTTCCCATTTCTAAGGAAGGTTGTAGAGGAGATCACAGCTTTGCAGCTCTCGGCACACCTGGAGCGTTTGACATCTACTGAGCCATTCCAGTCCAGATTTAGGAGGAGGCACAGCAGAGATGGCACTAGTTCGGGTACATAATGACCTCCTTAGGGCAAGAGACAGAGGGAATGGTCAGTTCTCATTCTCCTTGATCTATCATCAGCATTTGATACCATGGACCACATTGTGCTGTTGGATCACCTTAGAGAATATTGTGGATTCACTGGAACTCTCATCAACTGATTTGAGTCCTTTCTCTCTGGCAGGAGGCAGAGGGTAGTGATGGGAATTTCTCCTCCTCAATGCCCTGTCCTGTGGAGTTCCTCAAGGCTCGATCCTATCGCTGATGCTCTTTGCAGTCTACATGCTGCACCTGAGGAGGCTCATTAGACAGTACCATCTGGCTTTTCACTGCTATGCAGATGATACTCAGCTGTTCTTGTTTTTATACCAAGAACAAATGGTGCCATTGAAGTGCTGAATAAATGCCTTGCCGAGATCCAGGATTGGATGAACTCTAACTGGCTGAGACTTAACTCACACAAGACAGATGTCATGATGATCAAACTGGATTGTGGGCATGATGGCTGCTTCCGGGCAACAACAGATTTGGTCCTGGGTTGACCTTGTTGATGGTATTCTGTAGGATGAGAAATCTGGGCATTGTTCTCGATGATAAGTTGAGATTTGATGCTTAGGTGTCATCTGTCATCAAAAGTGGTCCTTACCATCTCAGGAACATCACCTGGATTAAACTAATTCCTTCCGAAGACCTGCCATCACTGGTACATGCCTTCATGACATCAAGGCTCGACTACTGTAATGCTCTTTACCTTAGGATCAGTGTAGGAAACCTCTGCCGGCTGCAGCAAGTGTAGAATGCAGCAGCCAGGTTACTGACAGGGCTGTCAATGTCCTGTCATGTGACCACGGTCCTGTGGGTTTGACTGTTTGTCAGTCAGGTGGGCTTCAAGGTGGGTTTGCTCACCTATTAGGCTCTATACGGATCATGCCCTGGCTTCTTCTCAGACCTCCTTACTCTTGCCATCCCAGTATGCTCCCTCCTTTCTCCACCGAGGACTTCCTGGAGGTTCAGAAGACTAGGCTGAAAACCTTGGTTGATCGTTCATTTGGGGCAGCCAGCCCGGTCCTCTGGAACTCGCTGCCAAGATCCTTGATGGAGGCCCCTTCAGTGGAGGCTTTAGGAGGGCCTAATGACTCATCTTTTTAATAAGGCTTATCCTGTTGATGTATTTTAATCCTTAACAAAAATTGTATTTTATTTTAAATCTGTTTACTTATTTATTGTTTGTATAGTTATTAATATTTGTATCACCCTGTCAAATTTTTACTGAAAGGCACCGAGCCTCTGAGATTGGGTGCCAAACAAATACATTTACTTAATTATTTACTTACTAATATTTTTATTGCTTAGAAACATGAACCAAAGTAAAATAAGGACAAAAAAAGACCACAGGCTGGATTTTCAAATGTCTTGTCATTGGTGCAATTCCTGATTTTTGAGTGTGCCTGCATCAAAATAAATTTGCCAACATGTTGGATTGCTATTTTAAACATTAGGCACTTTTTGTGATGACTTACCTGCAATCATGTGATTAACCTGCCCTACTACAGCAACTAAAGAACCGTGATGATCTCTGGCACAAAACGGTTGCCTTTGGTGGAATGCGGACAGGCTTGCCTACAAGGTGGCTCGCAATAGTTCACCTGGGCCATAAAGAGAGCCAAATCAGACTATTATAAACTACCTCACCTCCTCCTGGAGGAATGCTAGGTTGTTCTGGGACAATCTAAAAGAACTGAATGGAAAATCCAGGATGCCACTCCTCCCAGCTAACTGTCGACAATGACTATACCTCGGACCCCTTACCATAGCCAACTGCCTAAATGCTGCTTTCTCTGATCTGAGTGCAATCCTTCCAAACAATTTCTTTGACCCCACCCCATGACCCTGAGCAAACAATGCCTACCCCACTTCCACCTAAGAGTTATTACAATGAACAGAGGAGCTGACTTTGATAAGATGGCCAACAGACTTAAGCTAGCCCTGGCAAAAGAAACACAGGTGAGGGGTACAGGCAAAGTGGGCAAGCATTAGGATGCAATACTTGAAGCAACATCCCATTGTGTTAGACAGAAAAGGAAGTGCAAAAGAAGAAGGAAACCACTTGTCCTCAAATACAGTAGCAGAAAAGGTCAGAGCCAAAAGGCTGGCCTTCAGGAAATATAAGGGAACACAGCGGATGAAGATAGGGAGGCATACCAAACTGCCCTAAGGGAAGCAGGTAAGGCAGTAAGGCAGGCAAAGTCCCAAACTGAGGAAACACTAGCACGAACAGTAAAGAAGGTGATAAGACTTTCTATAGATACATTAGTGAAAGGAGAAAGTCCAGAGGGGTGTGCTAAGCTTAATGAAGAAAAGGGAGCATGTGAGGAGGAGGACCTGTAAAGGCATCTATCCTAAATAGATACTTTTGCTCAGTATTTACTGAAGAGAAGGTAGGGCAGGGCCCACAGCTCAGCATCATGGACACAGGGGAGGTGAGGCACTACTCCCTTCACAAAAGAAAGGGTCCTACAAGAGCTAAGCTCAGGGTGGATAAGGCAATGGGACCTGATGGCATACATCCCAGGGTACTTAAGGAGCTAAAGGAGGAACTAGCAGAGCCATTAGCAGAATTGTTTAGTGAGTCTCTGAGCACAGGAGAGGTCCCAGAAGACTGGAGAAGGGCTCATGTGATCCCTCTCCACAAGAGTGGTAGCAGGGAGGAGGCGGGAACTACAGACCGGTCAGTCTTACCTCAGTAGTGGGCAAGATTATGAGGCACCTTAAGGAAAGGATAATTGCAACACCTGGAATCCATAGGGGCACAGGATCCAAGACAGCATGGGTTTACAAAGGAAGGTCCTGTCAAACTAATCTCATAGATTTCTTTGACTGGGTAACCAGAGTGGTGGACCAAGGGGGAGCAGTTGATGTCACTACCTTGACTTCAGCAAAGCTTTTGACACTGTTCCACATAGAAGATTGATAAATAAGCTGGGTAGGCTCGGGGTGGGTCAGAAGTTGGTCAGCTGGGTGGCAAACTGGTTGACGGCAGAAAACAGAGAGTGGTGGTAAATGGTATACAGTCAGAAGAGATGCAAGTCACAAGTGGGTACCTCAGGGATCAGTCCTGGGGCCAGTCCTCTTCAACATCTTCATTAGTGACCTTGCAGATGGACTAGAGGGTAAGGCTTGTCTGTTTGCAGATGATACCAAGATCTGCAACAGAGTAGATGATCCAGATGGGGTGGGCAGAATGAGAAGAGATCTGGATAAACTAGCAGAATGGTCAGAAGAGTGGCAACTGGGATTTAATGCAAAGAAGTGCAAAATCATGCACATAGGGAAGAGAAACCTGAAGCCACCTATAGGCTGGGAGGGAGTTGCTAGCAGTCACAAAGGAAGAAAGAGACTTGGGCATCATCATCACTGATGACCTAAAACCATCCAAGCAGACCTCTAAAGCAGTAGGTAAGGCTAGGGGGTGTTAGGGTGTATTAGTAGGGGTATCACAAGTCGTAAGAGGGAGGTATTAATCCTCTGTACAAGACACTGGTTAGGCCCCCATCTGAGTACTGCGTGCAGTATTGGAGGCCACACCTTCACAAGGACATTAACCAAATTGAGGCAGTCCAAAGAAGGGCAACCAAATGGTGCAGGGACTGCATTAGAAGACATATGAGGACAGATTAACGGAGCTCAATATGTATACCCTTGAGCAAAGGAGGAGAGAGGTGATATGATCGAGGCATTCAAACACCTTAAGGGCATAAACAAGGTGAAAGAGTCTAACATGTTTAAATATAAGAAAAATAGCAGGACAAGAGGACACAGCATGAGATTAGAGGAGGCCAATTAAGGGGAATGAGGAAATTCTTTTCACAGAAAGGGTGGTGGATGCATGGAATGGCTTACCATAAGAAGTGGTGGCTATGAATACAGTTCAGGGCTTCAAACAGGCATGGGATAGGCATAAGGGAGCAATACAAATGACTATGAATAGATAGGCCACTGACAGAGCAAGGCCGATGGCACATTTATAAGGTAGAAAAGAAATGGGCAGACTGGATGGGCCTTGCGGTCCTTATCTGCCGATCAACGTCAACTTCTATGAATAAAGCAAGGCCATACCTTTGCGAATGCCCTGAAACTCTAACTACTGCAAAGACTCCTTTGATATGAAAATCCTTAACTTGGTGCTTGACACCATGCTCTCCCACTGACTGATCTCCTTAACCTCCTCCTATGTCTAGGGCAGTTCCCCACCAACTGGAAGATGACTCACGATCACACCGATACTACAGAGTGGGGATCCCACCTCACCCAACAATTACCGACCCATTTCCATTCTACCACCCCTATCAAAAGCCTTGGGGAAAATTGTTGCCACCCAACTCACTGACTACCTACTTACTCACAACATACTTTGAAGTGAACAGCATGGCTTTAAGACAGGGCAAGGCACAATAACCACCCTCACAGTGTTCTCTAACTCATTGCACAATGCTCACTATGGATGAATTGGAGGGTTTAGCCCATGGTTCAATGTGGGAGAACAACTTTACTGCCCACACTATTTAAACTCTACTTAATGCTCCCATCAGCACTTAGCTCATTGTTTTGATAGTGATAACTGAACTGCCACCTGGTTTGTGGCTATTTGCCCCACTTTCCTACTTTCCCCCTGCTTACCTCTCTCCTTGGCCTTATCTTTCTGCCTGTCCCTGCTCATTCCTGCTTGTTTTCCTATTCTTTGTTTTGTGTCATCTGCGCCATTGTCCCTCATGCTCCTTGCCTTGTGGCCAACCAGTTGCCTGTGTGTTTCCATTCCTCCTCGCCGCCCCATCTGTTCCCCCTTCCTCATCTTTTGTCTCTATTTGTGCTTCTCTCCAAGCTCTTATCCCCTCCTTTGTTTATTTCTCATTCTGCTGCCTCATGGCTTGCCTTCCTGTGTCTGCCTCGTACCTGCTTTGTTGTTGCTCCTTTTGGGGTGTGTTTCTGTGGTTGCTGTCATTCTCTTTTCCTACTTTTGCAGCTCCCATTTATTTTAGTTTCAGGTGTCTTCCAGAGCTGTCTCTCTCTAATGGGTTGGTGCCTGATGTCATCACCGCTTAAAACCACACAGCTTCCTTCTGTTTCTGTACTCCCTTTTTCACCCTGTGCTTTTCTTCCCTCAGCCTTCTCCTGCTGTGAACTCTCCTCAAAGTTGTCCAATACTTATGTGGAGGCCATGGGAATAAGAAATACCAAATTGCATCTTTCATATATGTCCTGTTCCTATGTGGAGGCTATGTGAGTAATAAATAACAAACTGCATCTTTCAAGGTATCCTGTCCAGTGTGGAGGCTAAAGGAATCATTTATATCACGCTGCTTCTTTCACAAGTTTTCTGTTCCTATGTGGAGGCTGTGGGAATAATTGAATCTTGTTGTTCTTTCTCAGACCCAGGTGGGGGTCTCAAGAGTATTAATAATTGCAATTTTGTTATTTTCTCAGACCCACATGGGGTCTTGAGAGTGAAAATTACAGTATACTAAACAGACTAACCTATGTGGGGTTCAGTCTTTCAATTCTGTTGTGCTGAACCTCACGTGAGGTCCGGCACTCTGTATCTACTAGTTGACCTTCATGGAGGTCTTTCCATCAGCCTTACTACATGGAAGTTATACTGTTTTCTACATGGAGGTCTCATTATCTTAGGCTTATGTTGTCACCTTTTCACTTATTAATCTACATGGATGTCTCCATATCTATTAACTTACTGGAAGCTCACCTTCCAAACTACCTTGCAGTTGTGGCCACATGGAAGATTCCTACCCTTCTTCCTCATGGATGCCTTTGCTACTATTATCGCTATGGCCATGAATCCTCCTGGTTCCTCTTCTCCAGAGCTGGAACAAGGCTTCTCATCTCCTCATCTGGAAGAAGACACCTCAAGAGCCCTCGCTGCACTTCCGACAGCTCTTCCCATAGAAGACTTTCCTCAAAATCAGAATATTCATTAAAGGACTGGACTGTTCCCTGCCTAATTACAGAACTTCAGAAACTTAGCATCTCATTTTCAGTGTCAGCTAGGAAGCAAGAACTGTTCAATTTATTCATAGCTGCAAAGTCCCATGAGAATGAAAATCCTCCTCCAACACACCTGGTCCCACTTCCAGCTCATTGTCGCATCCAAAATTCGCAACTTCATCTCTTACTTTGCTACCGCTGTATCTGATGTCCAGTCACGCCCTTGAATACATCTCCTCTGACTCTCCAGTCCACAACCTCTTCTATGGAAGAAACTACTCTACCTCAAGTAGCTCCTTCACCAGTCATCCCATCAACTGTTGCTTCAAGTTCCCAGCAAGAACCAGATACTTCTTAACCAATTATTTCTCAGGTACCCCATACACCTTATACCAAATCACCTCCGTAAGCACATCAAGGGAAAAGATGTCAACTACTATCCCTCCTACTCTATTTGTATTATTTCATAGAAAATCGAGTCATCTCTTGTGGTGATGTCTCCATAGTCCTAAAATCTAAGGATTCTAACTTATGAAAAGCAACTATTCCAGAATTCATTCTACCTTCAGTTTATACAGAGATATCCTTTGCTCCACCTTCCCTTTCAGACATGAGGAACTGGATTCATATCTCTACCTCTTAGTTGACCTTGGAGTATGTTATGGAGGTGCTCATTTCTATGACTACCATATATCTTTTCTGCAAAACTGCAGCAGCTCTAACCCATTTTAACATGAAATGAAATGAAATTAAATTGGGCAGTGTTAGATAACAGATATTCTGCCATCATGTTGCTGGACAGCAAGCTCTCTCCTGTCAATTATAACGGCTCCATTCACATTTTGCCTCCCATTGCCCATTAACAGTCTCGGACACAGTTATGCTTCAACAGAGAAGTTCATCACTTGATTCTGCTTTTACTTCTTCCCCGACCTTCACCCAGACAATTCCTAACCCTCATGATCTATTTTGCTCCAATCATTGTGGTCTTGGTTAACCCGTGACCTTTATAGGCAAGAATCCCATATGTAACTGATTTAACTTCAATGGATGCTCTGCCACAAGTTGTAAATTCTCCTATTTACAGCTGTTGTGGCAAAGCTCACCCAGAAGCACTTGTTCAAAATTAGCTTGTCCTAGACTATGATAATTACAACATCCTTCTACCCCATTGGTCATTCAAGCTCTGGCTTGAGTTGTCAGTACACATCTTTCTCGCCAACTAGTTGATATTCTTATTTCTGGATTGACAGAAAGCTTCCATACTGGACTTTCTGTTCATCCTTATGAATATTTGAATGTATAAAGCTCAGATACTGTATGAGTAAAGGACACAGAAATACTTCAACAAGGATTACAAAGAGCTACAAAGGATATCTCATCGGACATTCCCAAACTCCTCTTTCTGACTATCCATTCAGCCCAACTGACATCACCTAGCTTTGCAGCTTCTTTTGCTCTGCACAATGTACAGTCACATCAACAACATCTTCTATCCTCACTTTTTCAAGTTTAATGAAATGAGAATGACCAAAGAGTTTATGGAAACAATAAGAACTGTACTTCAAAACTCAGGACTTACTCCAAATTCTTTTTAGGCCACCTATAGAATTGGAACAGCTTCCTAGCCTCTAGAAATAACATCCCAGCAGGAGGTCATCTTCATCTCCTCTTAGTCTGTCCAGAGGAAGGGCAGTTTGGTAGCCATGGTTCCTCAGAGGTGTCTCCACGGTTTTCTTCCCTCCCCTGCGTGCTACCAATCACACTCTCTGTGAGTTGGAGGAGGATTATTGCAATCATCGTATTACTCATCTTTTGGGCCTTCATTCCTATTACACTACCCAGCTTCTGTGCTGAGTGTGAGAACAAGTAAGACCAAACCAAGTCAAATTTAAGTTTACTCTAAGCACAACCAAGCACAAAGTTCAGATAAGCACCACTATTCCCACACATTGAATTGGAAGGCTTCACCCATTGTTCAATTTGGGGAATAACTCCACCCCACACTATTTAAATTTACCTAATCCTCACGTCAGCACTCAGCTTGTTGTTTTGATACCCATTATCCACCCTTCCTCCTTTTCCAGCATTCATCTCACCCTTAGTGTTGGGCTTTCATTCTATTATCTACCCATCTTCTCTACTGAGGTGGGAACTAGTAAGGCCAACCAAGTCACATTTAAGTTTACTCTAATATCAAATCGAAAGCACAAAGTTCTTCTAGCACCACTTTTCCCACACATTGAACTGTTACTTAACCTAAACAACTTTGTGGAGTTTATTATATTGTACCCTTTATGTCTGCATGTTTCTATTGTACCCCACTTCTGCCCTCCAAAAGTACATATTGAGACTTTCCAGTACAGTGCACTCCACTTATAACGGACACTGTTATAATGGACAATCAGGTATAGTGGACAAACTGGCTTCCCAAACCAAATATATCAAATACAATGCATTTTTCTCTGGTTAGAATGGACAGAAACACTGCTTATAACAGACACTATGAAGCTTTTATGGGCATTTGTAGTGCTTTTTCTGGGGTGGCAGTGCAGAAATGATGATATTTGGCAAATGTAGAATTTAGGTGGAGGAGCTATAGAGACTAAATTTCTAACAAAATAATTCTCCACAAGCTGCATAAACTTTTTAATTACACTAAATGGAAATGATTCTATGTTTAAATCAAAGCCTTACAGTACAATTGTCTTTGTTCTTACTGTTCTAGAACTCCAACATCCATCCACTAGAGTTACTATCTTCTTACTTTCTGCAATAAACTCCTTATAAAAAGTCATGTTCCTGACAGTTAAACACACACAGAATACAAAACATATATGCTAGGCAGGACTCAGAGTAATCTATGTAGTTTTATAATAGGTTCTCATTCACTCTGAACCCATGCTCACCCACATAGACACACTTAACACATAGGTTCCACATCCTCTGGATACAATGGACACTGGGTATAATGGACAAAAAGTGTGTGCACAGATGTGTCCGTTATAACAGGCTTGCACTGTATCACCTTATAAGACCTACCTTGCAGCCCTGGATCATTTCCATTACCTTTTCACTGTATGGTGTCCAACCTATGTACTGTATATGTTCTTTTTCAGATGTGGGTTCCAGAACTGCACACAGTAATCCAGGTATGGTCAAGTCAGTGACCTGTAGAGTGGCAGTATTACCTCCCTTCTGCAATGGCTTAAAAACCTTTAATTGCATCCTGACATACTGTTTGCTTACCCTATGCATTACAGAAATGAAAATAACCTATTAGACTATTGCCAATTATTACCCTTGTTGTCCCATTCCCACTTTGAGTGCTCCACTCCAACTCCATTGATGCAATAATCCATGCACAGATTTTTACTAACAATTCCCATGACTTTACTTATCTTGGCATTGATTTTGAATGCAAAGTAATAGCTCACTTCTACCACCCTCTACATCCCTCTTTATGGTACTGATTCACTCCAGACCATTCACTCTACCACAGAGTGTTGTACTATCTGCAAACAGACTCACTTTCCCCTACAACCCCACCCCTATATTATTTGTCTACAGTACGTGTTAAAGTGAAGTTTCCCAGAACAGAACCCCGAGGCACTACATTAGTTGTCTCCAAGCCATCAGAGAATTTTCCATTCAGAACCACTCTCTGAATCTCACCTGTCAACCAATGCTCTAAACACCTAGTTGTAGGTCTTCCACCCTCTTCACTAGTCTTCTTTGTGTACTGAATCAAAGGCCAAGTTATTTCCAGGAATTCAATTGTCCTTTATGATTGCCTTTAGCAGGGCGGCTTTAGAGTTTTGGGGGCCCCCAGCAGAATTAGTGAAGTCATGTGGCTTCTTCTTGGCTCACCTTTAGCCCATGTGTTTTACTGTAGCCCATAAGTGCAAGATTTTATTTGTGGTGATACCATAGGTAGGGAAAAATGGGCAGACTAGGTGGGCCAAGCAGTAGTTATCTGCCGTAAATTTTATATTTCTTTGTTTCTATATATAGCTTTAGTATAATATAACCAGTAGTATTTTAAATTTTTTAGGAGGACACAGCATTGTCAGTTCTGGGGCTTTTCTTCCCATCCCATCCACTGCTGCCTAGCCACCTGATATTGACTGGATCGTATCTTGTTGAGGTATTTCATGACATAACCAGAAGGATCTGCAAAGCCCTTTACTGGTATCTTAAAATATATTAAAATAAAAAATGTTTAAAAATGAATAAGGTAAACTTCTCTGGTTGGGGCCCCCATGAGCAGGGCTCCCAGCAACCACAGGGTTTCCTGTTGCCTAAAACCAGCTATGGCCTTTAGTAACTTAGAACTCTTGCTCAAAAGTTGCTCATACTACCAACTCCTCTATTTGATGGCCAGCCTCCACAATAATCTTAACTCCCCAGCCAAATTCTGGAAGATGATTCACTCTCTTTTGACTCCTAAGCCCAGTCCTCTCCCTGTTCCTCATGGTTATTGCTGATCAGTATCATACCCTCCCTCTGTTGCTGCTCACTTCAATGAGATTTTCACCACTTATGCTGTTCCTCACCCCACCTCCTGGCTCCCCTATACCCATCCCCTTCTCTCCATTAGCTGCCCCTTAGGGTTTGATTTCCCACCTGTCACTCCTCATGAAACACTGCTTGCCTTTTCTCACTCAACCTGTCCATATTAGTCCAGTTGGTTTGAACCCCACACTTCTCCATATGTCAGCTCCTGCCATTAGCCCCCAACTCACTGCCTAAATTCCTCCTTGACCATTTGTGCTATACCTCAGTCTTGAAAGATTGTCAAGGTTCTCCTCCAAAGGGGTGATTCCTCCACATCTGGCAACTTCTGCCCTATCTCCCTCCTTCCTCTCTTGCAAAACTGCAAGAGAAACTGGTTTACTCAGAGCTTGCAGATTTCTCCTCCACCTCTAACTTGCTACACCCTCTAACTTCCTCTCCTCCTCCTTCCAGTCTGCTTTTAGGAAGTACCACTCACCATCTCCTCCCTGCTTTGGGTCACTGACTTCATCATCTCTGGGCTGGATCAGAGGTACATCAGAGCAGCCATTTCATCACTCTGGCCAGAACCTTGACTCTGTGTCCCATTCACTCCTCCTGGACAAGCTGAGCTCTGCTGGCCTCTCAGCCCCTGCTGCCAGTTGGTTCCATTCCTATCTCTCAGGTCAGCAGTTGATACAGATAGAAGATGCCCTATCCACGCCCCTCCTGTCCAGGCTAAGGTCCCACAGGGCTCCATTCTGGGTCCAGTCCTATTTCCCATCTTCCTAAATGATGTCACCTCTGCCTGTGCCAACCTGCATATTCACATGTCTGCAGATGACACAGTTCTCTGCACTTTCGGTCCTCAACTGCATCTGTGGAAGGCTCATTCCAGCAAGACTCTCACAATGTTCTGTGTTGGTTCCAATCCAACCAGCTTCGGATCAACACAAAAAAGGTCCCAATGACCTTGGTACCAGCTAGACACTGGCTACAATCCCTGTTTTCTCCACACTGGATGGCACCTCCATTGAAGCATTTCCAACTTTCAAGTACTGTACTATGGTGTGTGGTTAGATAGTAGGCTTGACTTCTCTGATCACATTTATGCCATCCATGCCAAACTCCACCCCTAACTCAGTGCCCTGCACCACAATAATGACTGACTTTCTCCCTAGGTTTACCAGGAGCTGGTCACCAAAATGGTTCTTCTGGTTTTGACTTTGCAGATGTGGTCTATGGCACCATGCCCTCCACTTCCCTTGCCAGACTGGATACCCTCTGCAACATCTTCTGCCACTTTGCTATCAGCTCACCATCTCATACCCATGACTGTTCTCTATATTCCTCCTTATTCCTCCTATCTCTCTCTCTCCCATGTTACCAGTTCCACTGTGCTTCATTCATCTCTAAATACTGGTTTGTGTCCCCCTCATACCTGTCCTCATCCCTCTCCCCATAGTTTCCTTCTTCTACACCCTATGCTCCAGAACACTTGCACGTCTCCCCTCTACTTTCACTCCTCAGCTGGTAAATCTCCATTTTCCTTTTGCCTTCCCCCTCTGGAACCAACTACCTTACACCATCCATCTGTCCATTTCCATTCCTTCCATCAAACTCCAGCTAAATCTTCTCAAATACACCCTACTTTGCCAACCCTGTGCCTGAACTCTTTCTAACCTTCCACTGTGATTCTGCCCTCCCTTTCTTTCCCTCCCCTTAACTGCATGGATTTGTCAGTTTCATGTGTAGTTTAAGCAACCTGTTTCACTACTACCCTCAAGACTAGGTCAATCTTTGCTCATTCAGGCAGTAAGCACTTTTGATTGAGTCCAGTTGCACAGCTGATTTGTATGCTACTTTGTTTTCTGTTATATGCAGCAATTTTGCCTTCTTGTTTGTTCTGCACTGTACCATTGTACTTTAGTGTCATTGTTATTGTAACCACATTATCTAACTTGCTGTAATCTTTGTAGTTGTGTTCTCCTTCCCTCCCCTGTCATATCTGGACATGCACCTTGGGTCAGTGTGTCTCCTGGTAACCACTTTTAAATAAATAGAAACAGCTGACAAACTACAGTATAGATGTCAGTCTCACTGTCCTGTAATTTCCTGGATTCTACCTGTCACAGTCTTGTGCAGAGGGACCACATTCACCACACTCCAGTCCCTCAGAACCACTTGTGTACTTGTGCACAACAATATACTTGTTTTATATTTTATAATTTGGTCAGTTTTAGTCAATATCAACTTTATTTGTAATGGAATATAGAAACATAGAAACAGAAATTGTCAGCAGCTAAGGACTGCTAGGCCCATCCAGTCTGCCTGTAGGCCCTATACATTGTACGTGGCCACTGACCCTATGTGATTAATGGCATTTCATCATCTCTCTCCTCTCAAGTTTTCCTTGTGCCTGTCCCAGGCAAGCTTAAGCCTCTCCATTGTGCTTGCCCCCACTACCTCCTATGGCAGACTATTCCAAGCATTGACTACTCTTTCTGTGTAGAGCAACTTCTCACATTACCTCTTAATCTCCACTTCCAATTTCATATTGTGCTCCCTTGTTCTAGTACTTTTTCTACATTACAAAGGTCCCCCACCTGCACCTTCTTTATGCCCTTGAGGTACTTGAAAGTTTCATTATGTCCCCCACTGTCTCTTCTCCTCCAGTGAGTACATATTGAGGTCCCTTTGTCTCTCCTCATATGTTTTGTGATGCAAGTCCTGCACCATCTTTGTTGCTGTTTTCTGGATAGTTTCCATCCTATCTGTGTCCTTATGCAGGAGTGGTCTCCAGAACTGTGGAATATACAGAATTGTGTGTTTTTGATTCCACAAAAGTAAAAATAAAAACAGAAATGTAGATATACTTTGCACCACAGATGTGGTGCACTTGCTCAGTTTGAATATGGTGATAGCAATGCCTTTATATGCCAGTCACTTACCATATTCATAGAAATTTAAAACATTTAAAAGGAAAGTAGATACTCAATTTGCTGTCTCCATGGTATCGCAGTTCCCAGGTATAAAAGTTCAATTTGTGTGTTCTCAGGAGTGCTGAGCACTTACCCTCAAATGATTTCACCAAAGTCTATTCAAACTGGTTATACCATCTTTATTCAGGAAACACAAGGTATGCCTTGAAAAGGTGAGAGGTGCAAAATTGTTGGTGTTTGTCTATGAGAGTGGTCTGTGTAATGCTGTCTCATATTTGCATTTTATCCTCAATAATGATGTTATGACCAACCTGGATACTCTTCGTGAAATCATTGTAGTGAGTGCTCATTCATGCTGGATAATACAAGCTACTCCAATTTGCTGTGCTGTGAAATATATTATTTACTGCTATTTACAGACTTTTACAGGCTAGTAAGAGAATTTTGCACCACTTATCAACAACAAAAAAAACACCTCTGGCTTGGCTCATGTATCTTGGTGATTGAAACATTTGTTATGCAAAATGACTGCATGATGTTATTGCAATGATTTAGTAGTAGAAGAAGCCTGTATCACCACACCCAGTAATTTGTTTTCTATCACTGTGGCATGTTGTCCAAATTTCCAGTTGGCTTTAATGATATGCTTGGTGATTAGGGATGCTAAATTGCAGGTTTAATACTCCCTATGTATAACATACTATGGCAAACAAGATCATAATAAGTTTAACAAATATCTTATGTCATAGGTTCTGGTCAAAATAGCAAATGCTGTGTCATATACTATGCCATAAAAATGTCCCAGTGGAAAACAGGTAAGAATGGTTAGTGGAAAATCTTTCTCTCAAAACTTGAGAAGTCTGAAAGCAAGGATATACTCAAATGTATATACTGGCCACCTGCATCATGTGTGGCAAGATCAACAGGAAAACAACACTGGGTAGGGTTTCACACCACAGGACAGGGTGAGTATGGGCACCCTGCCATAGTATGTAACTTTCCATCTCACCACTCAGTTAAAGTCTCCTTGAGTAAACATTTTCTGGCATCTTTAGTCTGTAACTACACCTGAACCTTATGCAATAATGGATGCAGCATTTTACTTCCTTATGTTCCTTGCCACTTTATACCATTGCTAACTTTTGTTGTTTTTTTACTGTGACAATTTTAGTTATACTAAGGGTCCTTTAATTCAGACTATTGGTCACGCTACTGAATTTGTATTCTGCATTGTGGAAACTGTTGTTTTATCACTGTTTCATAATTCATTGTCCTGTAAACAATAAGATACTATGGCCCAGATATTCAAAGCATTGCGCCATACGCAATAGGGTTGCGCCTGCATAAGTCCAAAATTGCGCCATTCTGCGATATTCAGCAGGAGGCAGTTGCCACTGAAAACATGCTGAGCAACAGCTCAATGCAAATGAATGCATGCTGAATTGGAGGGAGGAACCATGCATAAACTGCACAGCCCGATGTTCAGTCGGGCTGTGCAGAGTATACGGCGCAGCTAACCTGCGCCTGCAACTTGAGCCAAAAATAAAAAGGAGGTTGAGGGCCACCCACAGGTGAGCTGCCACATTGCAGGGCGCAACACAGCAGCTGCCACCTGTGGCTGGCCCTCAACCTACCCCTGTGCCTCCCACTGCAGCCCGATCACGGGCAAAAGTGTAAACATCCCCACCCCGACTGGCCTGATCGCGGGCAAAAGCTGAAAAGTCCCCTCCCTGACTGGCCCGATCGGGCATAAACTTACTTCCCCCAGCCCGATAGCAGGCAGCACAGTGTCCCCCGAATGTATCCCTGGTGGTCCAGTGGACTGATAAGCCTGATCGCGGGCTGAAGAGTGTTAAACCCCCGACGTATCCCTGGTGGTCCAGTGGACCGATAAGCCTGATCGTGGGCTGCATAATGTGAAGCAACCCCCGCCTCCAGACCATATCCCTGGTGATCTGAGTGTCCTCCACCCCACCCATCCACGGCTCCCACCACCCTGCCCCGCAGCCGGCAACTAGCAGCATCCCACCGCCTGTCCCCATCAAGACCAGCAACGCTGCTGCGATAAGAGCCATGGGCATGCAGCTCATAGTTGTACAGCAGAACCAGATATGAAATGAATGACTTCATTCACATATCAGGACTGCTTAATGGTATCGGCTGCACACCCATTGGCTCTGCTCCGCACTAATGGCATGCAGGCCCTACCGGGCAGTCAGTCAGCGGGCTGCTGGGTGGTAGGCGGGTGGGATGCTGCCCGCCGCTGTGGAGGGGGAGGTGGTGGGGCTTCATGGGTGGGTGGGTGGGGACACTAGATCACCAGGGATATTGTCTTGGGAGGGTTTTTGCTACATTATGCAGCCCGTGATCGGGCTTATCGGTCCACTGGACCACCAGGGATATGTCTGGGACACTTTGCTGCCCGCGATCGGGCTGGTGGGGGTGATGTAAGCTTATGCCCGCGATTGGGCCAGTCGGGAGAAGGGGCTTTGACACATTTGCCCAACGATCGGCTGCAGGGGCATCAGTCCCTGATGGCTGCTGCCTGGCAGGCGCCAGGCGCAAGTCCTTGGGGATCAGCACCTGCAGGCATTTATGCATGCAAATGGGCATAAACAGATGCAAATGGCCCCCTGTGCCTTGCATGAATTATGGCCCCATTTGCATGTCACCTTTGAATACTGGAAATTTGCATTGCGCAATGGCACTTGTGCCACTGCAAGTTGAATGCTCCATTCTGACCGCTTGCGGGGGGTGGCAAGTTCCACTGCTCCATGCACAGTGGCTGTGGCCGGGTGATATTCAGGAGTTGCTCAATAGCACAACTCCTTTGAATATCTCTCCGCCACACCCCACACAACTATTTTGTGCAGCTCAAGGGCTTGCGCCACAGCATAGCGCAGTTTGAAAATCCGCCCTATGTATTATACTTAAATTATAGTATAAATATATTTATATTTAAATAATTTTAGCTATTTAATTTTACCTTCTTTATACAGTTCACACTGTTTGATACTAGTTAACCTACTGTACCTATCATGCTTATTTATTCACTTGAAATCATCCTCTGCTTTGTGTGTTGCAACTCAAGCCCTGCTGATCTTTGTACTCTCCCAGATTGTACTTAAAAATAGGCATGCAATTGTCTAATGTACCTACCTGGTTAACAAAATCTAAATTCAGAAATATTCATAAAAATGCTTGAGACTTTCCAACTCACATTTTCCAAATGTGGTGGGCATTTTCCTACTATCCTTTACTCTTGACATATTTTTGAAAATGCATTTAAAGTAGAGCCTTCCAGAATGCAGTTAGTGTCTCAGGTTACTGTACAACAAAAGGGATTAACTGCCATTGAATTTGCATTGTTTCTTGTAGTACTCCTGCTGAAAAAATGCTGCAGGACTGCATTGCATCTTGGCAGACTCCACTTAGTCAGGGATCCAGGTTTCCTGAATGGGATTGGATCCTACACCTCTTGTTATACTTTGCAGGCCACCATTTTGGAAAGAAGTGACCCCCAGTACCATAATCAAGAGGCCTGCTCTGTCACAACTCTTGTTCAAGTTGTGAAATTCATTGAAATAAATACTACATGAAAGAAAATATGAGAAAATCTGGAAAAGTGAATGTTTTACCAAATATATATGTTCTAGAAACTTTAATATTGCTTAGATCGGTCTAAAATTTCTACCATTTATGCACAATGAGCCATGCATATATGGGTGCACATTACATGCCAGGTGTGCACCGACGGTATTTATCACTACCAGCCAGCTGCTCAGACCCCACCACCCCAGCATGCAGGTCCGTGCTGGGTGGGCAAGGGAGTCACGACCCAGCTGGGCATCCAGTCAGATGTCAGCATGGGTCCAACAGTGGATCTCTTACATGGTGGGATGCATGGCAGCATGCCCCACAGATATCCAAGGGCCAGCGGCTGAGGTGGACGGTAGGAGGGCAATGCTGCCAGCCCTCTTCGATAGCACTGACACAATGCAGGGATGGGGGCATGCCCTCTGGCAGGGAGGACATTATTGTAGGAGTAGGGAGGGGTGACATGCGGTGCCACTGGTGATGGGGGTGGCAGCCTTGTGCCGGTGCCCCTCTGAGAGGTATGGGTGTTGTGGGTGTTTGGGAGCCACCACACTCACCGCTGTGTACAGGGGTGGGTGGTTGGCATTGGCGGCCATTTTCTGAGGCCCTGGAGGGTCTGTGGGCTGTTGCCCTCTCCTGTGGGTATGCATGGGGTGCATAGGGGTTTACGGCAGGGTCCTCCCTGGTATGCCTGCACCCCTACATACCCCGTGCCAACAATACATGCCCTAGTCCATGGCACATAGTGCCGGCCACCCCTCACCCTCCCAGCACGCTGCTTCTCATGCAGCCGAGGGAAAGGGAGCATATGTGCTGCATGCTCCTCTCCGGCATCCCGCACAGGGGCACGAGAGTGTGGAGTGGTTGTGTGCCCCAGATCCACGTAGTATATCCATTCTGCCCCATTAGTGCATAGGGCCCATTAAGGCTATTCACATAAAACAAGTCTCATTGTCATCATGTCTTTGTAGTATGGACCAGTATATGCAATTATTTTAGGAAAGTATTTCAAAATTGCTGATTTTTTTGCTAAATGTTTGAATAGACTTCATGCCTTTTCTCTGACAAAGTAAACATTTCATGTATATTACATTATACCAAATTTATATATTCTACAATGTTTTTGCTTTCATTTAAAAGAAGTCTGACTTAAATATCATAATTTATGACTGAGATATTCCATTTTGTGTACCCATACCCCAAATGGACCGGTCAAAATTTCTAGACATATGGGTAAATAAAACATTTATTTATGCACAAAACATTCTTTATTGTGTTTCACTGATGTAAAGAAAGAATCAAAACAAGGGTGCATCACACTAAACAATGTTAAAATTACAAATTCAATACAAAGAGTATAGTTTAGAATTAAGGAAATAATTCTGATTAATTAAGATTTAGTTAACTGCATATATAAAACTTATTAGTCAATGATCTAAGGCTGTACAATTTCCTGTTTAGTATTACATTGATAGTGGTTACTTATTCAATTACAAGAGATTATCACAATACTTACTAATCATCAAGTTCATGACTTTCACCAGTCTTATACAGATGTGATCTTCAGTGTCACTCCAATCACTGTCACTGTCTTCCAAAATCAGACCAATTTGAACCTGACTCCATTTCATGGGGTCAGCATTACATATACATGTAATAACACAGTTACATTTGCTCTAGCACAAATGCAGCCTCGTTGGCATTTGTTTCTTTTGCATTGCAGTACTAGGTTTGCATGGCCACATTTGGCTTTGTTTCCTTTGTCATCATATGAGGAACTAGCCTGCCTTCTTGAAGAGTTCGGTCCAAAGAATGAATGGTTGGGAAGCACTGGATTTGACTCATGAGCCCTTTTACTGACCATTATCTGGTGCAGAGCACACAGCATGTGATGTCTAAAGGCATCCTCTGTTAGCGGCAGAGTCCATAGGTCACCTTGTTGTTACATACCGGGAGCTCAGTGTGCATCCAGGCCACCACTGAACTTGTCTCTGTAATATAATTTCATGAAGAACTCATGCACTGCTGAAATGACCTCATCAGTGACATCTAGACATACCCAGGTTTGCCATAATCTACTAATGCATGAAGGCTGGCTGCACTTCCAAGGGCATCTTTTAGAGCATGCTTCTTCCTCTTCTGAAGGAATAGCTGACAGTATCACAGCAACTTAAGATGTAAACACTAAGAACAACTGATGTGAATTGTGATGCATCTGAGTTGCATAGTGCTAAGAGATTGAGAATACTGGATGGGTAACCATGCAGAACCAGTGTGTTCTGCCACAGAGAGTATAATTCCTGTGACCTCAAGATCAAGCTCGAGAGGTCCTTGACAATCATACCCTGAGGAGGCAGAACACATGGTTCTGCATGGGTACCGCCCTGTATTTTTATAGTATATGGTGTCCTCGAAGTATTTTTTAGCTTTATGAATATTTTTCCTGTACAAAAATAAATACTGATTCCGTTTGCAAATATGGTAAGTTGTGTGGTTGGTAGGGATTGGGCATTCCTACATTGCAGTGCATACCTCCATTGGCTGCCGTGGCTACTGTAGGCAAAAGCTACATTAAAAAACATGGTGACTGGTCGCTCTCACTTAGCGAGGCAAGAAATGAACCATCTTCCAAAACTCGTAAGATAAAATGTTTTAATACATAAAATCTTGTTTAGCCAACTTTTCAAGTTGTAAGCAATTTACTGATCCTTTATATGACAAATCCCCGTGACCATTTACAGTATGCTTACAGAAATGTTGGAGCATGGCAGTTTTCTGTTTGCTCTTTGAAAACAGAGCTCAAGCATCTAAGTCTGAATAAATGGAATGCTGTTCTGCACGTACGGTCAGTACAGCATTCCATTCATTCTTGTGACTGTGGATGAACAGCATTTTGGTATGGTGGAAGTTTGAGTATTCCACCATACACTATAAGCTGCTACTGAATGGCATGGCAGGTACATGCCCATCTTCTGAACCCAGAGCTTTCTAGACCAGCCATCTGAGTGCTGTAGTAGTTGACATTATGATCACATCAGTGTCCATGGCTGCCACTAATACTCTTTGATATCCAAATGTGTTTGCAATATGAGATATGGTATTATTTGTATATCTGATTCTTCATGTGTTGTACATGACAATTCAGGAATTACTACCACATCGTCTTTTGAGAGAAGAATTAAATGACCTGGGTCCTTGAACAATTTACTGAGAATCAGTTTATATCCCTCTGGTATCTGAGTATTGTGCTTTACCCAAGCATCTTCCAAGAAATCAAGGAGACCCGCCTTGTTTTGGGAGTTGGCAATGAAGTCTTTCCAATAGGGGATGAGCAGGATTCCGAGGTTCATATGCTCTGCTTTTGCATGATAAAGCTTTTCCCATTTTTCTCACTCCTCACTTTTCAAGCTTACTGATGGACTAACATCATACCTATCTCCTTCAATGTTGATGCTGTTGCAGCTCTGGGACTTTATTCAAAGTAGTGTATCTATATACTTTTCCTGCAAGTCACCAAATGTATGACTATCAAGGCTTTTCGATTGTTGACCAAATGCCATTGCACCAACAGCTAGTACAGTAGGTTGATCTGAAGATGGCAAGTTACCTTCTTCTGGCCACAGTTCACAAAGGTAATTTTTAGGGCAGCCAGGTAATCAGCCTTGTTGCCTCAGTGCAAGGCATAGCATTAGGGAAGGTTGGCATTTGATTCAAAAGAGCCAAGGAATATTTTGTCTATTCGTGACTGACCACATTGCTCTTCTCTTATAGACCTCTTTCATGTTCAGAATGTGTGAGGGTGTTTTGGTTTTACTCGTGAATGTCTGAAGCTTTACAGTTTTAACTTTTATCTACCTCTCTGTTGTGCTGCAGTTAAGGCCGAAATGCCTTTTCCTTGGCTTCAATTAAATCATTTGAAGTGGCCTTTTGACCAGTAGAAATGTTCAGAAGATCATTGGTATCACAAGTGAATGGATTGATCATTCTGCTAGTGACCACATTCATCATTGTTTTAATTGCTGTGCTGTCATTCTATGTTATATACTCAGAGTCTTTACTGTGTATTTGATCATCAGTGCCGTGAAGGTCAGCCATCACCTTTGTTTGTTCTGAGATTACTGTCACTGCTGGTAATGAATACAGGTATTTCTCCATAGTGGCAGGCTGCCGAGTCATGCCATGGAAAAGCTGGGTCTTGGCATCTCTGTTATATGTCTGCTTGAGGGCCATATCAGTCCACATACCATTAAACGTACAAACTGTTTGGCACTGTGAATTTTCCAAATCTGAATGCTTCAGTTATGTCTGGCGCTGTGGTTGGCAACTCTTTCCTAGTGGGCAGGTAACAGGAATACAGGAAACATATTTGTGAGGACCAGTAGCCACATGATACAGAAGCATTTTCTCAACTTCAACCAGGTGCTGCTCCCAGTGTCCATCTCACTCAGCATCAATATAGCAATTCAGAATCTAAATCGTGTCCTTGTACATAAGCCACAGCCTTGTTGTTGGGGATTTGCACTTTGCCTCCTGGAACTCATTTATTAAAGTGTCTACTTCTTCCAGTAGCCTAGTTGTTTGGACGTATGAATCATTTGCATTTTGTGCATCCTTTGAATCCATGGCATCTCTCAGTCTTTGAACAGTCTCTGAGAGCAATGCCATGCACTCCATGTCTTTGTCATAGTCTCCAATTAGCCAACTTTCAAATGCATTCCAGTGTAACTGATACATGGCAGCATGAACTAGTCTATAGGCTCTCAGTATAGTATAATAGTCTTTGCCTGACATGATTTTGTTGGCAATTCCATGGAGGCAAACATCGGATTCAACAAGGAGATCCTCTATTCTTTCTTTGGGAAAAACCTTTTGGAACACTGATTGAGTTAATTGTCTTGGTTTTGCTGAATATTTTAATGACTTTATAACTGTTTTAATTGTTATTTATGTAAGGTGCCTTGATAATTGAAAGGCACCATATAAATAAAAAATATTATTATTATTATTAATTATTATTATTCCAATTTCTTTCATTAAATACCCAATTGTCCCCATGAAATTCAGTGTAATGTGGAAGCCACCCATATGAAGGATGATTTTACCATACTTCTGGCTTATTTTCTGAAGGCCAAGAGTAATATCATAGACTGCTTAGTCACAGATAATTATGCAGAATTCCTGCCCAATTTTCTGAGTGACCTTCATACAGTACTGAACTAATGCTTCAACCAGATAAGGGTTTACAGGAGGTTCTGGAAGAAAGGCCCATATCCAATCACAATTGCCTGAACTTCCTATTGGGTAACTAATTCATAAAAGGAGGACCATATAACAGGTTTTGATTGTTCTATAACATCTGAATAAAGTGTGGGACCCATATTCACTAAATGCCAAAGCTAGTCTACAAAATGAAGTGGTTGTCTGGTCTGCTGTGGTGCTATTGCCATACCAGCAAGTGAGCGACTCTTCTGGCAGTTTGTGAGAGTGAGATTGCTTTTCCTTCTTGAAATTGTTGAAGATATGTGCGAGAAGACTCACATTTTTAACTAGGGGCACCCTAGCAGCCATTGACTGTTGATCTTCACCTTCATCAGCATACTGATATATTGCATGTTATGTTCAGTATTCACCTCAACAGCGACACCATTACAGTGACCATCAGGTCACTGTATGGATGGTCACTGGACCCAGGCACTGTATTCGGGGAACCTTCACCCCTTCCCCTAATCAGCTCCAACTCAGAGTTGATTATATTTAGCAGGGTGGTGCGGGGCACAGCCCAGCATGGGGGGTTCACAGGTGAAGCCCCGAAGAAAACATGTTGATGTGTAAGAACCTCGACCTGACCGCAAAAGTAGTCGATATGACAGTTTCATTGTCTGGTCATTCAACAACATTTTTGTTGACGACTAGTCATAGATCCATGATTTTCCATACATAGTTTTACTATCCTTTGTACTCATACAGAAGTCTAGGTTGTCAATTGCACACTATGTGAATCAACCTGACTTAAGATTCAGTGTATGAAAATGCCATCTTGAGCTTCTTGCTCATTAGCAGCTGTTGCCATGATAGCAATATAACATTGGTCACCTTGGTAGCTAATTTTATTTCAAATCTATTTAGCATGGTTATGGTCTCCTTTGCTCGAGTGCCCTTTAGTATGTGTAGGGCAGTACCAACATGTTTTGGTACTGGAACACCAGCAACAGTACAAGATATGTCTTCTCCAACATTCAGTACCTGCTCATGTTGTTTTGGGTTTAGCTGAACTCTCTCAATACTGCCTACTTCTGGAGTAGCTCGTAAGCATCCAAGCCACGTGATTGTAAAGAGTAGTACACACACATTTTGAAGCTGCTTCATTAGACACAGTCAGGTTTGTTTCACAGTTGTTTTGGTTTTGTGATGTGCACTCTTTAGCTGATGTATTCTTTTGACGTTCTTCTCCTCAAACTCTTTCAGTTCAGACCTTATTAATTTTGCTACATTACAACTGAACATATTTGCACCCATTTGAGTCTGAGTATCATCATGTTCATCTTCACTTTCTTCTGTATATTCTGATTCTTCCATAGTTTGCTTTAACTTGGCGATCTTCAGAAAGCAACTGTCCAACATTCAACTGTGCTGAACACAAGAGACTTGATGTAGCTTTCTGAGGAAGTATGATTACCCTACAGCCACTGGGATTAGTGAGCATGTCAGTAGGCATCTTTTCAGACTTGCTGACCTGTAGGATGTTGCATCATCTACACCATGATCTTCTAACCACTGGCAAAATCTGTCATGATGTTTAGCGATATAGAAGACACTTCCATTGTCAAACATTGGCCTATCAATTTGAGAAATTAGCCAACAGAATCATCGTCATAGATGTCATTGCCTTTCATGACTGTTCTTCTGTTTAAACAGTTATTAAGACATGATCTATGATATGGAAAATCATGTGCTAGCAGATCTAGGCATTCAGCCCCAAACCCTTGAAACTTTTGTAACATGGTACTGTAATTGAGTTATTTGGCTTTTTCACACAGATTTTTGATGATCAACAGTTGCAATCATCAACATTTTCCTGTTCCTCTTATCCCCTCCTTTTCACACACAAAAATTTACTCTTGTAATCAAATAGGCTGTTGATTGAATATTTTGTGTCCATGTGAGATGGACCTGGTTGCTTACTGTCCTGTTCTGAAACTCTCATGGAGTTTATGTTTAACAGTTTTTGTTGGCCAAAACTTGCATGCATTACTGGGGGTCTTTGCTAGGACTTCATCTTTACATAACGATCCTTTTCCAGTTGGAAAGCAACATCATCATCAAGGTTCTGAATTGCATACAAGAAGGCAAGATATCTAAGTTATGTCAGTCTTTGTAAAGATCCACATTTTGCATCTTGCTGACAAATGAGGCAGTGGAGTAATTTGTGCTTGGTTAATGCCTTTTAGTGCCGACTTGGAATGTTGGCTCCATGATTGATCAGTCATAAATCTGAAATACAAAATGCACTTTATAAATACTTGGCATGAAACATCAAATTGATTACATTAAGAGCATTCCTAAATAGGCAGATTACTAATATCATAAAACCCTATATAAAATACAGCAATGCGCATTATAAATACTTGGCACAAGGCATCGTATTTATTATTTTAAAAGCATTCCTAAATAGGCAGAATACTAATATCATAAAATTCCTATACAGTATTTCAAGCCATACCAAAATCAAACTAGGAATACATATATGGCCAAAACTGGCAAATGTTGGGTAAGATGGGGCACGCGTCCATTTGGGGGTATGGGTACATGAAATGGAATCTCTCATTCATAAATCATGATATTTGAGTAAGGTTTCTTTTAATTGAAATCAGAAACATTGTAGAAGATAGAAATATGGTATAATGTAATATAAATGCAATGATTACTTTGTTAGAGGAAACACCATTAAGTCTATTCAAAAATTAGTTGAAAAATCAGCAATTGTGGAAATATTTTCCTACAATAATTGCATATACTGGTCTGTACTAAAGACATGATGACAATTGTTTGTTTGTTTGTTTGTTTGTTTGTTTGTTTGTTTGTTTATAAAGGTTTAAACCATTGAGTTAAAACTCATTCACAATGGTAACCTTACACATTCATATGAAACAGTTACAATAATTTGCATTCAAATAAATAAAACAATTAATAACAATCACAATGTTTACACAGAGATGACAAATACTTCTTCACAAATGGAATTGATACTGGTTAATAACATTTTCTAAAATAGCTGGATGTTTGTTCCAGGATACTGGGATAAAGTGGCTAAAGCATGATAGAACCCATTTAGACTTGAAGAGTGGAACCACCATTTCTCTTTAATGGGACTTACATAGGAGAGGTCAATTTGCCTAAAATTCAAGCGATCAGAAAAAAGTAGGCAAAGAATCAGTGCCACATTTGTATGCGTAAAGTGACTTATGCAATTTGTGCCTGTTATTTAAGGAAATCCAACCTAACTGGTTACACATATTGCAATCATGAGTGAATTTGGGGCATTTAAGCACCAACCTAGCTAATTTATTTAGTAGCACATCCAGCCCAGATAGTCTATCCTGTGTTGTGTTATCATAAAGAATGTCACAATAATCAAATAAAGGAAACATTTGAACTTTAATAATAAGGCTTAAGGTTTCAGGATTAAAGCAATTTTGTTCTTATACAAAATCCCACCATCGTATTTACCTGAGCTATTAACTTTTCTACATGGGTATTGCCCGATCCAGAATTTTCCAGCCAGTACCCCAAGTATTTGTAACATTTGACACATTCCAGGGCAGTTCCAGCGTTATCAATTATAGTTAAAGTTGGAGTCACCTTAAGGGTGAGAGGAGGACCAAACAAAATACATTTTGTTTTGATGTATTAAGTTTTAGTTTTAGAGTTGAGAAATAATTTTGCAGCATCACAAAACTAGCCTGAAAGCTATTCTGTACACGCACAAAGGATTTATTCGAAAATAAATAATGGTGTCGATCCTCAAACAGATGACAGCAAGCCACCTCCACATGCCTATTAATATCTTTAAATAAACCAAATAATAAGGGCCCATAACTGAGCCCTGGGATCTCCTCTACAAAGAGGAAAAGGGTTTGATTCACTACTATTCACAATGGTTACCTGCCATATATTTGTTAAATATGAACAAAACCATTCTAGAGTGTTCACACTCAACCCAACCTCTCTGAGGCCATGTAACAACAGCTGATGATCAACCATGTTGAAGGCCTTGGAGAGGTTGACCAAGATGCCCCCAGTAAAATACTGAGAGTCAGTCACTAGGCCCACCTCATCCAGGACCGTCGACACAGCCGCAACTATCCCATGGTCCTTTCTAAAACCCAACTGATACTGATCTAACAGCCCATTATCTTCCAGATGACAAAATAATAATAATGAATTTTATTTCATATAGCGCCTTTCAAAAAATCAAGGCGCTTCACAACAAAATCAGACCACAGTAATAAAATCAGAACAGAATAATCATAAGTAAATACAAAGTAACATGTCCCGCTATATTATAACAGGAAAGGCCTGGCACCATGGAAAGGTCTTTAACGCTTATTTAAAAACCCCACAGTTGCGCACTCCTGAAGCTGACAGGATAGATAATTCCAGAGGGCAGGGGCTGCATAGCTAAATGAATGGGCCCCAGAAGATATTAAAGACACTCTCAGACTCTCTAGCAACCCCTCATCAGCTGAGCGGAGCTGTCGCTCAGGCAGTAAGGAACAAGCTCTTTCAGTAGTCAGGCCAAGTCCGTAGGGCTTTGTAAGTCAGCATACTGACTTTAAGGTGATCTGCCACTGAATTGGCAGCCAGTGCAGCTCATGCAGAACAGGCATAATATGGGAGGCATGAGATATCCCTGTCAACAAACATGCTTCAGCGTTCTGCACTAGCTGCAGGCGGCGGATATCAACCTCTGGAAGCCCTAGGTATAGGGAGTTACAGTAATCAAGGCATGAGGTCACAAAGGCGTGGACCAATGTAGGCAGGTCCCTGACAGAACAAGGTGTTTGATCCTGGTGATGTTCCTAAGATGGTAAAGGAGGACTTGACGACCACTGACACTTGAGATCGTAAAGTCAGCCTGTCATCAGCATCACCCCCAGGTCTCACACCTGTTCAGGGAAAGGATCAGGAGACCCCCAGAAAAGTCCCGAGGGCGACCCACCCTTATCCACTCTATCCAGTGGCCAGGGTCCACAACCATCACCTCAGTCTTTCCCGCGTTCAACTTTAACCAGCTTGAATTCATCCACCCTGGATTTCGAGGCAGTTATTAAGAATTGAGAGAGCACTATCTTGGACAGGTGCAAAGACAGGTAGAGCTGGGTATCATCAGCATAACAGTGAAACCTCAGCCCATACCATCTTACAATGTCTCCGAGGGCAGCATATACACTGCAAACAACATGGTGGACAGCACTGAGCACTGTGGCACCCACATGGCAGAGGGAGTAGGTCCAAGGAATAAATCCTGGGCACCACTCTCTGCATTCTTCCAGTGAGGAAAGATGTAAACCATTTGAGAACTGTACATGTCAGGCCATAAATGGATCTGAGGCACCCAAGAAGCACCCTATGGTCCACAGTGTCAAAGGCTGAAGAGAGATAGAAGCATCAAGACAGAGAGGCTTCTCCGATCTCTTGCCATCAGGAGATCATTGCGCACCTGAACCACAACAGTCTCGGTACTATGCCTCTTTCAAAACTGGACTGGAGATGCTCATAGATGTTATTGATGGTCAAGTGGTCCTCCAGCTGCATCGCCATTACTTTCTCAATAACCTTCCCTGTAAAGGGAGGTTTGAGATAGGTCTGTAGTAGGCCAGAGAGTCTGGGTCCAAGGAAGCCTTCTTCAGGATGGGTGTTACCACTGCCTTCTTCAGGGAGCTAGGAACTCACCTGAATCAAGGAAGCACCAGACTATCTGAACCAGGACAGGACCGATAATATCACAACAACCCATGATCAGGGAAGTTGGGCCTGGATCCAAACTACAGGTAGAGCACATACTCTGGACAATCCGCATGACATCCGCAAACTCCGCAGGTCAAAGGTACACTAGGAAGCAGGAGGTGAGGCTGCCAAGCACCAATCATCAGCATCCCCACAGAACAAGGCAAGAGGATCTCCAACCTTATGTCTGCACCTTATTCACAAAGAATCAAACAAGCTCATCGTGACTGCTTACTGATAAAGCTCTTCAGAACTGCAGACAGGCTGGGTTGCACAGCCTGTCCACAGTTCGAAAAAGCTGAGCTGCTCGATTTTGAGAGGCAGCGATCTCTGGACAGGAATTCTGCCTTCTTATGGGAGATCGCTGATTGGTAGGTCTGATAATACTCTACCAATCTAAGGTGGTTGACCTCCAGTGCAGATTTCCACCAGTGCTGCTCTAGCCTTCATCCTAGTTGCTGCAGCTCCTCAAGTGCCCATCAAACCAAGGGGCCTGAGGCGAAGGGGAGAGGATGAACATGGATAGGAGCAAGCTGAGTACAGAGCTATAGAAATGACCTTATTACAGGTCATGACCAAAACCTCTGGACTCAAGCTGGTCACAGGGAACTCCTGAGGTCAATCACCACCACTAGGCCTTCAGGGAACAAATCCCGTAAAGGGCAGAAACTGACCAGCTCACAGGGGACAGGCCTATGTGGGGGGCAAAAGGTTGAACCTCACAGTGTAGTGATCAGACCAACCAACAGGTTCCACCCCAGATTGGATGCTCAACCCCAGGAGAAAGACCAAATCATGAGAGTGACTTGTATATGGGTAGCAGAGGTAACCATCTGTGTGAGGCCCAGTAATGTCATCACCTGAAGGAAGTGTTGTCCAAATTATGAGTTCATCATCAACCCAGGTATTAAAGTCACCCAGAACCATCAGTCTGGGTGACTCAAATGCCATGTCAATGATGAAATCCGCTACTTCCTGCAGGAATCACCACTCATCCCCAGGTGGATGATAGACGAGAGCTATCCTGCAGCCTACACCTGCTACCACAGTATATTCAAAAGATTTGGCCTCCTCAACTAGTACACTTGAAAGGCCCAACTCAGTCTTCAAACAGACTGCTACCCCACCCGTGATCCAATCTTGGGCAGTGTATCACGAGAACCAGCCGGAACTGCAATCTCCAAGGTGGGGCCCATTTTCATCCTGTTAGGTTCGGTGATGCAAGCCAGATCAGATATTTCAATAAGATCAGCAACAATTGTGGTCTTATCATTAACAGATCTGGCATTGCATAGCACCTCTCGAGTTGGACAGATTTCCAAGACCACCCCAGCTACTTGCTCACCAAAAGAGGTGGTGCCCTTGGGTATGGGGACTAGACATGGCAGACCACGTTCCAGGCACCATTTAGCCTCAGGGCGTCTTCTGGCTTAACACCGCGATGCATAGACCCATTCATTCGCCCCTGGAAGTCCACGCCACCCACCCCTACCCCCTTCCTATGAGAATACCCAGCGCTTGACAGCACTGGTAAGTTAACAACATCAGACTTGTTTTATGTGAATAGCCTCAGTAAGCATAACCTCATACAAATGGTAGATTGATCTGAGCAATATTGAAGGTTCTAGATCATATTTGGTAAAATTTCCACTTTTCAAGATTTTTCTCATATTTTTCCTTCATGTTGTACTTATTTCAGTATATTTCACAACTTGAGCTAAAGAGTTATGACAGAGAAGGCTTCTAGATCATTGTACTGGGGGTTTCTTCTTTCAAAAATGGTGGCCTGAAAAGTATATCAAGAGGTATCAGGTCCAACCAGTTTTGAGGGCTTTGGAGCTCTGGATCATTTACAAACTGAGAGACTAGTACAGTGACTACAAACATATTGTGGTTGTGATGTTGCTCTTCAAACAAACACATAGCCATTAGCAATAGTATGAAATGATTTTGGCTGAAAGGAGAATTTTGCCTGGAAATGCATTATTACAGTACCAGAGATGAGCTAAATGATTTTAGTTGAACATCTTGTCCAAAGAACAGCTAACCTCATAATACAGTACTTCCTTTAATGCACTGGACTGCCAGCATCTGGGGTATGAGCCCAAGTTCTGGAGTTGATAGAGTTCCATGTTTGCCAATCTCTTTCATCATATCCTCCTTCCATTGTATAATAAAGCCAATATTATCTTTTATTTATATACATCTGTGCCCAGAAGGGACACACTGAGCCTGGGCTCATTTCCAGGTGATATGTGTGTGTGTGGGGCGGCAGAGCAAATTGAACTAAAGGTTAGATGATACTGTCAAAAAGCATAAATGACAACCCACACACACACACACACACACACACACACACACACACACACTCTGTCTCTCTCTCTCTCTCTCTCTCTCTCTCTCTCTTTTTGCTTACATCTCCCAGCTCAGCAGTGCCATATCTCTTAACCACCCCATTCCGAAAACTGGTGAGTACTATGTGGCTTCCTCTTCCCCAATGCAGGATCCATCTAACTGGATAGAATAGAATGCAGAATGGAGGACAACCAAGTAGCTAAAATCAGTAATTTACAAATGGGGTTTTGTACTGAAACTCCTGCTCATTGGCTGTACTATTAATGCAGTGGCTGAGATAGTACTTGCTTATGCCACAGACCTGGGTTCATTCACAACCCAAGGTCAAGATATTACTGCAGGCTTATAGGAAGCAAAGATAGTATCTGCTGGGATGGTCTCGCCTCTGTAGAAGTACGACAGGTCATCCTGATGCATTGCTGCACCTGGTGGTTAAGGGACAGAGCACTGAATGTGTGACTTTGTTGGGTGTTTGGACATTGTACAATATGTCAATAGTAGTTGTTAAACAATCCAGAGCAAAATGGTTAACATGCCACACAGGGGAATCATTTAGGTGTCACCAGGGTTGTGGTTGAGACCCTGTCATGTCCTTGCAACCCCAATGATGTCTCTTGCAACCCCTAGAAAACCATGAAACATAGTTTCTCTGGCATGTATTTATATTTATAAAATGGGCTTAAGAAACTATTATTTGATTGGCTACTACATCATCTGAGCTGTGTTTTTATCAGATGATATAGTAGCCAACCTGGACTACTGTCCGCCAAGATGCCCCATGACAACAGGGAATCAGTGAGCTCTGCCAAGTGTAAACAGAAACATTGACTAGCAGAGCTCACTGAAGCAGCACCAATCCAGCACAACGGCACTTCCAGTGTAACAGTAACCATATCTCATTCATGGTGGGTAGACAAGATCCCCTTAAGACACAAACTACAAAATGTCTCATTTCTTTTACTCACGCAGCCTTTCCTCCTCATAGTTCCACCTCTGATACTATATCCTTGCTCGGATCTCCGTGGTATGCATTACCCCACTTTATCGTGTCCCGAAATCACAGCTCAACAATGCAGAAATAACATGGAACCACAATACTTCTCAGCATAAATCAAAACTGTTACTTTTCTACACTCTCCACCGTGGTTTAAAAAGCAGTAAACTGTAGTCTATGGCATCCGCTAATGGACACGCTTGCTTCTTGTCGCCAGCAAAGAACATGCTTGTTCTTGACCCCACTACTAGGTCGGTGACTTCACTACCTTTACTTAAAAAAAACATTGTAACAACGAAATAAAATAGGCAGTCTTTATTTCTGCCAATATTTATTTCTCACTCTGAGTATGGGAACTGAGGTACAGAGATGCAGCAACTTAAGCAAATATGGTGGCACCTCTGAGTCAAAATACATGCTGGCTCTCATTGAAAGAGCAGCTCTTCCATTTAAATAACAAACACACAAATCTAAGAACACGCTTGCTCCTGACACCACTGACAAGTCGGCGACTTCACTACCAATATAGAAAAAAAAGCACTGTAAAAACGAAATAAAGTAGTCTTTATTTCTACCAATGTTTATTTCTCACTGTGGGTATGGGGATTCGGGGACAGACATGCAGCAACTTAGGCAAACATGGTGACACCTCTGACTCAAAACACCTGCTGGCTCTCATGGAAATGACAGCTCTTCCATTTAAACAAAGGAAAAACACAATCTGAAAAAGGAATCTGTACTAATAAAAACAATGAAAAATAACCTGAGAAATGCAAATGAAACACTTTTTAAAGTGACTTAATAGGGGACTATTTTTCTATTTGAAGTATTAAACACTCTTTTTATATTATTTACTTCTTTATATTTTTCTTTTTACTCATTAAATAATTACTACAGGGCCCATTTTATAAGCTCAATAACACTAAACATTGTGTGTTATTGCCTGCAAAATGTGATGGGTGGAGGAGCTTTGCAACCCTATGATTCTGGTTAAATGATGCTACTGAGGCCATGCCTGCATTACTAGGCATTCACTCCCCAGAGGTATAACAATAGAAAGGGTGGTTAATGGCCTAAATGGGGACATACCACTCTGAAACAAAAGAATTCTCAAAGATCTCTTGATTAAACAGAAGGCAAGCCGCATACTTCAATATACTAACATGTTTTACTTAAATTGTCCCACTTCCAAATATATTTCCTTCAGAATTAGTCATTTGGCCATTTATATCTGAAAATTGTAGTCATATGCATTAATTCAATCAATTACGTATCCATACTACCCTTTTTATCACATTAATTAATATTGCCCCATTATTCTGTAGCTGAAGAAGCTGAAACTTTTTCTACTGCACTTTAAATTTCAGCTTAATTCATATTGTATAAAATAATTCTCACACATAATCATCACGTGTTATTTAAATCAATTATGCATTTCTATATTGTACTTTTCTTTTACCAGTAGGACTGGAATTATATATTTCATTATTGCTCTCTTCATAGCTGCTTTTCATTTACCATTTATTATGCCTCTGTTTTAGTTTGCTGAATCAGTTTCATCCTTTTAAAATTGCACTATTTTATGGACACGCTTATTGCACTCATATGCAAATAATCTCTTGCAATATGGAATCTGATATTCTATCAAGTTTCATTATTCTTATAATAGGTATTGTATAAACTTGCAGTTCATCACTATCACAACATTTCAGTGCAATTATGTTGATATATTTTAAAATAAAACAATAAGCCATGCTGGGTATATATGTAAAGAAGAATATAAACAAAGTTTAAATATAAGGTCTGGGGAGGTCTCCATACTTAGATTATTTCTTTTGGTTCAGTATCTTATCCTAGACTAATGGGCATATAACCATGTAATAGTCTGAAATTTGTGGGTACTTTTATAATGTTAGACTTAAAGGGACACTGTCAACCTTTTTGTATCTTATTATTTTTAGTAAAAATACACATTTTATGATTGCTTACTCTCTACAATTCATTGATGCTGCTGGTTGTTTTATCTGCCTCCTTGCTTATTAGAACCAAAATACATGGTAATTTATAACTATGCCTAGCTTTGATTTGCTTCATATCATGGAACTACTCTTAGTGCACACTTCCTGAACACTAGAAACACCTCAAACAGTGTAGCCACTCATGATACATTAGTCTTACCTACTTCCACTGCATAATGAGTTGCTATATCAGGTTGGGGTGTTCCTGAGTCCAGGAACGATGCAGTGGGGCTGGTCAAGAAATGTAAACAAACATGTTTTCATGTGGTAACACTAATATGGTGGGCAGTCACTAGTTTTTCACTTTTTAAGAAAAAGGGATCTGAATCAAACTACCAACTACACAACAGTCTCTATAGAATGTGAGCAATCATAAAATGAATTTTCTAAACAAAGGACACTTTGAGGCCAAGAGGTTGACATTGTCTCTTTAAATCAGTCTCTCACAATCTGATACAAGGGCATTGCAACACAAAAATCTGAATACAGATATCATAATCCAAGACAAACTTGAATACAAGAAAGTAAGTAAAATATAGTAAGTTTACAAAAAATCAGACCATTGGATTCAGCATTCCTTTTCTATGAGTGTAGATGTTTCTGGAAGTAGAAAAGTATAATACAAGAAAGTTGTCAAATTCTCCAAATGTGTATTTAAAATATAGTTCTGTGAGAAAATCATTACATGTTATTAAAGCTGATGAAACACCCAAATAGATCAGATTTCATGTTCATGCCACCTGCATTGGAAAAAACAGATCACAAGTGTCATCAACTGAGCTTTTGGCAGACACCTTCGTCAGAGCTATGAGTACTTTTGAAACACTCTTTCACACTTGAGTGGAATTCATTGATGTACTGGTGTGCATGAATGGATATTCTCTACAGGCTATCCTGTATGCCAGCCAAAGAGATAAAATACCTAAATTAAAGCTCATAATAGACATCCCAAGTCTCATCTAAGCAGTGTGCCAATGGTACAGTTTCTTTATGTAATGTAAAATGAACGAAGTGGGTGATTTCTATCTTTTATTAGATAAAAAGAGATTTACAAAATACAAGCATTCAGGTTGCAGAGTTCTTCATCATATAGCGTGCCAGATTCTAAAGAAAACAAGCTTCTTTACTAATGATATAGAAATCAAGTAGATAGAGAAATTGTACAGATTTCTTTGTCCTTAGTGAAGAAGCTTGTTTTCTGTGGAACCTGGCTGCTGTGCCTGATGAAGGGCTCCATGTAGCCTGAAAGCTTGTGTTTTGTAAATCTCTTTGATGGTCCAATAAAAGGTATCAAATTACCCACTTTGTTCCTCTTTTCTACAAGGACCAATAAGGCTACAAATAACTCTCTGTTCCAGGTTATGTGGAACTATTCCATTGACAATGGGTTAGAAGGAGCTAAGATATTAGTTTGTCATGTTCATGCAGTCCAGAAATCACAAATAAAATTTTTGTTCATAATTATGAACCAGAACATTCTATTTGTGATAGAACAGAATCCTCTGCTTCATACTTAAAGGCTTCAGTGGTGGGCAATTACAAATCTGGATGTTGCAATTGTTACACACGTGCATTTAGTACCAAATTTGAAAATCATTCACATTCTGGCAAAACATATGAAATTAAACAACGTATTACCTGTTTTAGAACATGTGTTTTATACTGGGCTGGCAGTATAGCCTAGAGGATAGATAAATGAGCTGTGAATTAGCTTGGTACATTCAACAGATGGGGTTTGATTCCGCAACCTTCACTTGCATATTGTGTGCTCCTGAGCAAGTCACTAAACCTCCCTGTGCTCCGGGTCACCCTGAAAACTGGTCTTGGGACTAGTGGACCTTACCCAATACCTATCTGTCTGTCTGTCTGTCTATGTCTCATCTACTTTGTCTGTCTATCTATCTATCTATCTATCTATCTATCTATCTATCTATCTATCTATCTATCTATCTATCTACCTATCTATCTATCTATCTATCTATCTATCTGTCTCCAGACAAAATGGGCCATAAAACTTCAGATCTATGAATACTGGACTGCAATATAAGAAGGGGTTCCATGGCAACATATTATTAAGAAGCCAGACATGGGGCTGTATCAAGTTTCACATTTAAAAGTTTGGAAAGTATTACAATTTCATGGAGAGGAGATACAATAAAACTGTACCAAGGGGAAAAGTTCTGAAATACACTATAGAAACATTGAATCCCAAAGGACTTACTACATGTTTTCAGCCACTTGCTTTTCATGACTGTTGTGTAATGTACCTGCAGTATGCACTGTGCTGTCTGTACCCTGCAGTGTTCTCTGATCATTTATGTGTCTTTTGATTTCTTCCCTTCCCTTCTCCTTCTACCCTTTTCCTTATATTTTCCTAGTTTTGTCTTCCTTCTTCCCTTGTCTTCCTCTCTAATGTTTCTTTAAACTGCTTTCTCTAAACAAACACCAATCTCCATGTTCCTCAAGTTATATGGCTTAGTGCCTTAGTTGTTAAATTGCAAGGTGTAACATTTATTGAATAGAGTTGAAAGATTTATTTAATGCCAGCTCATCTCATTTATTCTTTAGGTTAATGGATGTTCTGTCTATTTTATGGACAATCTATATATCAGTGCAGGGTTTTCTTTTCACAGTGAGATTTTCTTGATTATACAATTAGTGTATAGGCAAAATCACACAAATAAAAGTGCTATCCCACCGATTATGAACCCAACTCATAAGACAGCAATTATATATGATGACTAGGGTTTGTCACATCAGCTATCTCCACAGTTCATTGTAATCGCAGACTAGCTGTGGAATGCACCAGACCTAATTTTATGTCCAAAGCTGCTTTTTATCCCTTTTTCTGTAGACCTGTCAAAATGACATCCAAAAGTGCCAGTGACAGTGAACTGCACTGATGCTGACTCATGCAACATCAACCCCATAGCTTCAGACACAAATGTGAAAAAAAACTTCACCCCATCGTGCCTAACAAGAAAGATGCACAGCAATTTAAACACATCACATTAAGCCTAGTAGCGAGAACACCACTGAAATACAAAAACAAAATAAAAATCAGCCAATGGGAAGAAATTCCCCATGCTATGTGGGTGAATAGAAATAAGTGAACTTCCTGACAACCACCATAGCAACCAAGTCACTTAGTTACCATATAAAATAGATGAAGATGTCATGGCAGCTGTCTATCAAACTTTCATACATATTTTGCAAATGTATTTAATACAAAAGATGATTTCTCCATACCCTGAACCCAAATAAAAACATGATAACAGGATTTACAGCTGAGAAGGTATTAGACATTAACCAGTCCCTAAAACCAAATTCAGCAGGTGGATCAGATAGTTTTCAGCTATGTTTTCTTAAAACCTTGCTGTTGCTTATGTAGACCATTAAGGATTCTATTTGATAAATCCCTCACTTCAGGAGAAGTTCCAGCTAACTTGAGAGAGGCAGTAGTGACCTCTATTCATAAAAAGGGATGTCAATCTTCACCTAAAACTATAGGTCTATAAGTCTCACATCTGTTCTTGAGAAACTGATGGAGAAACTAATCAAAGCCAAGTTTAACAAGCATTTGTCAATGCCAAATGTTGGCTTGCTGGCATTGGTATTGGTAGTGCAGGAGTTAGAGAGATACATAATAGGAATGGCAGTGAAGGATTGAAGTGAAGCCAGCCCACCCCATCCTGCAGAGACTGACAGGCATTGGGGGTGTGCGTTTGGGTCGTTGGCCATAACTGTCACACCATTTCACCTCACCCTACCCTGCAGACACCAACAGGTATCGCTGTGTGCCTTGGGGTCTTGAGCCTTACATCACCCCATTCCATAAGGAAATACATTGAGATGGGTGCAGTATAGAAGAATGAGGTGAACTTTGGGGCTAAAGACTCCAAGGCACACCTCAATGCCTTTCACTGGCTGTAGGATGGGGGTGGGGTGGAATGGCATGAGCATTACAGTCAACGATCCCAGGTCACCCACCGATGCCTGTCAGTCTTACAGGGTGGGCGCTATGGCTGGAAACCCTAACACCCCAGGCATTTGTTGTTATTTTCACTCAAATTTTCAACATGGGTTTTTGTGACCCCACCTCATAAACAGTGACACTATCAGTTCATTAGCTGAAAGGAGATTTTACCAGTGAATGCACCATTTGGTGACACAGGTGTGAAAACACATTTCAGGCAGTATGTGAAAATGACAGCTGTACTGTTCATGAGAAGGTGTAAAAAAGGCAATGTTGAAAATCTGGAGGAAAATATAAAAATAGGTGAAGTCATGCACATGTATAGAAACTGCAAAAGGCATGTCTGTAACGCAATCATTTTTTGATATTTTTACCAAATTTTCAACATAGGCATTTTAGATCTCTCCTCATGAACAGTGGCACTGTGATTTTGTTAATCTGTTCCAAAAGTTGATTTCCCACAGCGACCGTGCCATTGTGTGCCACAGGTGCGAAAACACACTTAGGGCAGAATATAAATAATTACAGCTGTACTGTTCATAAGGAGGCACACAAAACATGCCAATGTTGAAAATCTGGAGGAAAATATTAAAATTGGCAAAGTTACGAATGTACATGCAAACTGCACAATGCATGCTCATAATGCAGTCATTTTAGAATTTTTCACCAATTTGCAATGGAGTTTAGACCCACCTCATGAACAGAGGCACTGTTGTTTCATTACTCAGTCATGAAAGGTAATTCCATGCAGTGCCTTCAAAATCACCTTTCAGGACTGAGTAACGAAATGACAGACACATGTTCTTGAGGTGGGTCCCAAGAACCCCATTTTGAAAGTCTGGAGCCAAAATTCCAAAAATGGCTGAGATATCCACCTAAGTTGAAATCCCCATTGATCCCATTATAAAGCTTACCATGATTTTCTTCAGTTTTGGCGGCTTTTGAAGAGTTCAGGCGTGTCCTGCTCCACGAAGATCGCGATGTTGGACCTCCGGAGGTAAGTATGGGGTGAAGGGGTGCGGGAGGTGGGGTGTGCAGAGGGTGGGTGCAGGTTGGGGGCAGTGGGATGCTGAGGGACCATTTTCTTTTTTACAGGCAAAAAAAAACAGGCGGGGAAGGTATTCTTTATTTACAGGTTTAAAAAATACTTTTGGGAATACTGGGGTGGGCTCCCAGCATGCCACATGAGTTTGGGTGGGGGACTGATGCCAATGGGGATTGGGCACCCCATCAGCAAACAAAGTGGGGACATGATGCCAATGGGGATTAGGCACCCCATTGGCAAACAAATTAAACTGGGGAAACATTATGACAGCAGGGATTGGAACCCTGTCAGCAAACAAATTGAACTGGGGGACATGCCAACATGGGGACTGGGCACCCCAAATTTGGCTTTCTGGGGATTGTGTGGAGGATGGCAGGAGCCACCATGTTTATTGAAATGTTTCACCAGGAAAGGCACATAATGGAGTCTTGTCATCTCATGCTCCGATGAGGAAACTGCATCTCATCACAGCGGCAGATTTCTCAACTCCATGGCTGTAATTGAAACTGCTGTCATCGGCAGCATGCTCACTAATTGATGGCCGAGGGCGCACCCACTAAAGCATTCCCTGTATTGGCAACAGCACTGACACACACCTCTGAAATGTGCTATATACACAAGATGTTGCTTTCACATGTGCAAACCAACATAAAAGGAATCCTGTACACTAGACTTGGCAGAACAATACCCAACATGGATTTAACAAGCATTTGTCAATGCCGAATGTTTGCTTGCTGGCATTGGCAGTGGTAGTGTAGAAGTTACAGAGCTGTGTAATAGGAATGGCAATGAAGTACTGAACTGAAGCCCACCCCACCACCACCCTGCAGAGAGTGACAGGCATTGGGGTGTGCTGGGTCGCCAGGCATAACGGCCACGCTATTTCACCACACCCACCCTGCAGACACTGACAAGTGTCACGGTGTTCCTTGGGTCTTTGGCCATTATCACATCCAATTTCATTAGGAAATACGGTGAGATGGGTGCGATATAGGAGAATGGGGTGAACTTTGGGCTGAAGAGTCCAAGGCATACCTCAATGCCTCTCACTGGCTGCAGGGTGTGTAATGGTATGAGCATCACAGGCAAGAATCCCAAGTCACACCCCTGATGCCTGTCATTCTCTACAGGGTTGGCCATTATGGTTGGAAACCCTAATACCACAGAGGCATTCGTTGGTATTTTCACCCAAATTTTCAACATGTTTTTTGTGACCCCACCCTCATGAACAGGGGAATATCAGTTTGTTAGCCGAAAGCTGCTTATGCACAGTGACTACGGCATTTAGCACCACAGGTGCAAAAACATTTCAAACAGGATGTAAAAATGACAGCTGTACTGTTCATGGGAGGTGTAAAAATGGCAATGTTGCAAATCTGCAGTAAAAATATTAAAAAATGGTGAAGTCACGAGCACACATAGAAACTGTGCAACGTACACCCTTAATATAATTAGGTTGGGGATTTTTACAGCAGATTATCAACTCAGGCATTTTGGTGCCTCGATCATGAACAGTGTCACTGCAATTTTCTTTATCTGTGCCAAACAATGATTTCCCACAGTGACCCGCATCTCTGCGCTGAAAGTGTGAAAACACACTTCAGGCATGTTGTGAAAAATGACAGCTGTACTGTTCATAAGGAAGTGTGGAAAATGCCACTGGTGAAAATCTGGACTGAAAATATTACAAAGTCATGAACTTCGAGGTGCGTGGAAACTGCGCATACTCACTCGTAACACAGTCATTTTATGGACTTTTGTCACCAAATTTTCAACATCTCCATTTTAAGACCTCTGCTCATGAACAGTGTAACTGTGATTTTCTTAATCTGTCCTAAACATTGCTTTTACATACACCAAGAGCACCATTATTAACTTCGTAATACTTGAAACACATTTTGGTGACATATGAAAAATTGCAGCTGTACTAGTCATAAGGAAGTGTAATAAAATGGCAATGTTGAAAATCTGGAATGAAAATATTAAATTCGCAAATTTACGAGTATGCATAGAACTGCGCAATGCACGCCCGTAAAACAGTCATTTTTAGGAATTTTTTCACCAAATTTTCAACATAGCCATTTTAAGACCTCTGCTCATGAACAGTGTCACTGTGATTTTCTTAATGTGTCCCATACATTGATTTTGCACATCGACTGTGCCATTGTGCTTTACATGTGGAAACACATTGTGGAAAGATGTGAAAATGACAGCTGTACTGCTCATAAGGAGGTGTGGTAAAATGGCAATGTTGAAAATCTGGGTGAATATATTGAAAATTCGCGAACCTACAGGCGATGCATTAGGAACTGTGCAATGCACCTTGTAAAACAGTCATTTTTAGAATTTTTTCACCAAATTTTCAACATAGCCATTTTAAGACCTCTGCTCATGAACAGTGTCACTGTGATTTTCTTAATTTGTCCCGTACATTGATTTCACACACCAACTGCCATTGTGCGCCATATGGGCGGAAGCACATTTTGGGCAGGATGTAAAAATGACAGCTGTACTACTCAAAAGAAGGTGTGGTAAAATGGCATTTTGAAAATCTGGAGTGAAAATATTGAAAATTCACGAACTTACGGCGTGCTGAGGAACTGTACAACTGCGGCTCAGTAAAACAGTCATTTTTGAATTTTTCACCAAATTCAACATAGCCATTTTAAGACCTTTGCTCATGAACAGTGTCACTGTGATTTTCTTAATTTATCCTTACATTGATTAAGACACCGACTCGCCATTGTGCGCTACATGGGCGGAAACATGTTTTGGGTGAGATGTGAAAATGACAGTTGTACTACCTATAAGAAGATGTGGTAAAATGGCAATGTTGAAAATATGGAATGAAAATATTGAAAATTTATGAACTACGAGCGCGTGCGAGGAACTGCGCAACGACGCCAGAACAGTCATTTTTGATTTATTAACATGGGTTTATGATCTTTCTTCATGAACACAGTCGTCGGCAGTTATTCAGGCCCAGCGGCGATTTTGCACAGTGACTGTGCAGTGATCATGAATCACCTTCGGGCCCTAATAACGCCATGACAGTGACATCATTCATGAGAAAGGGTCCCAAAACCCCATGTTGAAAATTTGTGCAAACATTCCAAAAATGCCTGAGATATGCAAAGTTGAAACCCCCTATCTAGTCCATTATACAGCTTACCGCATTTCTTCAGTTCGTGGTTGGCTTTGAAGAGTGCAGACGTGTTCCTGGTCCACCAAGATCGCCGCGCCAGAGTCCGGAGGTGGCATGGGGGTGAGGGTGTGGGGAGGCAGGGTGCGAGTGGTGGGTGCGGGTTGTGGAGGGGCAGGGAGACTACGGGTACCGCTTTTTCTTTGGGTTTTTTTTTTTCTAATGACGATGGGACGCTTGCCATGTTGGGTGGGCTCCCAGCATGGCACAAGGACATTGGGGACATTCAGCCGACGGGGATTGGGCACCCCATCGGCCAAGGAATCACTTGCCACACTGGGGTGGGCCCAGCATGGCTCCTTGTACTGGGGAGGAAGCCGACGGGATTGGGCACCCCATCGGCATAGCATGGGGTGGGAGAGACAGAAAGCCAACCGGGATTGGGCACCCCGGCCGGCTATTCCATTGAGTTGCCACGCTGGGTGGGGCACCCAGCGTGGCATTTGGGAGGCTTTTTTGGGGGCGCAGCACAGCTGATGGGGGATTGGGCACCCCCTTGGCTAGAGAGTGTGCGGGGGTGCATGCAGGCGGCGGTGGGCCTCTGTGTGTGTGTGTGTGTGTGTGGGGAGCTGCGCGCTGAGCAGGCGATATCTTATCGCTGCTCACTGGAAGCGTAGATCCCCCTTTTCAATTATATGCCACTGCATTTTGAGCTTGTCATAGAGCCTCCAACATGCATTGGCTTACGGGGCCGTGCCTGCCAGCACACTGACTGAATTGGAGGAGGAGGTGACACACCTCCGAAATCTCGGATGATGGGACTATGTTTCTGCACATGCGCAAGCAAACATAAAAAGGAAACTCATGCATTACAAATGTTACAGCTCTTTATGAACTGGCCAGTTCAAGTCTAGATACAAGAAAGCCAATCGATGTTATTTATTTAGCCTTTAAAAAGCATTTGACACTAAACCACACAAAGAACTACTGTACAAACTTACCTTCATGGGTTATAGTTTCCATCTAGTTAAATAGGTCCACTCATGGTTGCAACACAGAATGCAAAGGGTTAGAATCTCTGGGCAAATGTTACCTGAGAGGGAGGTTACGCATGGAGTCCCACAGGGTTAGTCCTGGCCCTTCCTCTTAATTGTTTCATTTATGATTTCCACTTTGGTTTTGTAAATAAAGTACCTAAGTCTGCTGATGACACAAAATCCAGTGAAATAGACACGGGGAAATTGGGGCAAACACTTGCTTATGGAAGACCTAAAGAAGATTGAACACTGGGTTAAAATCAACAAGATGGAACTAAACTTGGAAAAGTGCTAGTGCTCCACATAGGACAAAATAACCCTAAGATACAATATATACTCATGCAGGCCCAACTACCAGCAGTTAACAATGCAAGGTATTTTACTAATTTTGGTTGATACCTCTATGAATAGGCATACTCACATAAAAATATCCACGGACAGCCAATATGTTTATTAACATAATTAGGAAAACCTTCATTACATTGGATGAACAGAGTATTATAAATCTATTTAAGGTATATGTAAGACCACATATTGATTACACTTCACCAGTCTGGGCCCCTTATAAAAGCAGGATATAAATTTACTGGAGACCATGCAGAGAAGGGCCACAATACTGATTTCTGGTCTAAATAACAGGTCCTATTATTCAAGAATAGCCAGATTAAATTTAATGACTACTGAGCAAAGGAGAATAAAGAGGACATATCTTCAATTCTTTCAAATAATAAATGACAGGAATTGTCCACAAAGTGTGGACTTACATTTCATCCTCAACCAAGGGAACTAAGATGTCATAACAGGCAAATTGAGATTCCCAAGACTAACAGGGTAAGAAGGAGTAATTATTTTATTTTCTGGGGTGCTATACTATGGAATCAACTCCCAATACCTGTTTAATATCATAGACTTTCAGAAATTCAAAAAGAGTGGGACAAATATAAGGGATAGTAAATAGCAACTCAGTGTGGGAGACAGACTCAATGGACTTATGCCTTCTGTTTACAAATACTAAGACACTAAGATACCGAGCAACAACATTGCTAGGTAACCAATGCCATCACGACAGAGGCTGAATCACCTTGCAAATCTAATGGAGTGTCTCTGGAATGGCAGAGATACAAATGTAAGTGAAGGAGATTATTAAGATGACACAAAAAAATTTAAAAGAAAAACTGACAAAAAAATTCACTGATTTGGTGATTTTGCCTATCGCTAATTGTATAAACTGAATATGTTATGGATAAGTGTGTCATATGTTTTTGATCATTTGAGGTCTACGACCTCTTGATCCATCACTCTTCGCTATGCCTCTTATGAGGGCCAAGAGGCTGTACACCTCTTCATGAAGATAAAAACTATGTGACACACTCACCTATAACATATCCCCTGCTAACAACACTACAGTATGCATTAGTGGTGTTTTCATAGTGTTACTATAAATAAAGTACTATTTCTTTAAATAACTGCATTATATGAGGCAAACTAGAATCAAGACACACACTGGCCACCTAAAGAAGGCATTTTAGCTAAGCTAAAACATTGCATGGAGCTAGTTGTGTGGCAGATCTGTAGTATATATTTATTTATTTAATTACTTATTTATTTATCTATTCATTTCAAATGCTTCACTACTAAAGACATACTGAGCTGATAGCAGCTCTTTCTTAGATGCATCTGGGGGATGGGGAGGTGGTCGTTAGAGGAGGGACTAGAGTAGCAATAGACACAGAATTTGCATAGCAGGAAGAAACAGAATTAAGCATGCAAAACAAGCTACAATAAATAGGCAATTTAGACAAGCATTTCCAATAAGCTAAGCATCACGTACAAGCTACAGTAGATAGGCTATTTAAGCATTATGTACAATGGCATGGGATATAGCAGAAATGCATCAGGAGGGTAGCAGAGGATGCTAATTAAAGTGCAGGGAGCAATAAATGTGCAAATAGTAATGTGGCTAGTCAGAGGTAATCAAGGGAGGTGTACTGGAAGGGGGAATGGGGGTTGTAGCTGTGGTTAGGGCAGTGAGTTAGAGGGAGAGACAAGGAGAGGGGAGGGAGGAAGGATGGGAAGAGGGAACAGAGGCAGGGATCAGGTACAGTTGCAGGAGTGAGAAGTGAATTTGAGGAGAAGTGAGGAGATAGAGTGTATGGAGGAGACAGAGTAGATAGGAAGGGAAGATAATTTCAAAGTTTGGGGAAGTGGTAGGAGAAGGCAGCCTGGCCAACTGAGAATGCCCTAGATGGGAGTGCTAGGAAAGAAAGCCAGAATTGTAGGCTGTAAGAAGGAACAAAGGAGGGGAGAGGTAAGACTGGAGGAGAGAACCTAGCCAGTATATAGCTACAAGGAGAACAATGAGTGAGGCATCTGGCTTTGAGGGAGGGAATTGAGAGGAGGTATAACGGAGCAATGATGGATGCAGGGTGGGTAGTCCAGAGCAAAGTGAAAGAAGGAGTGGAAGAGGGAAGCCAGTCTTGTCAGGGTGGGCTTAGAAGCAGCACTGTAGACAATGTCTCCATAGTCAAAAATAAGGAGAATCTTACACCCATAAATGAGGTGTAGGGTGGTTAAATGTACTACAGAACATGTGACTGTATACTGTACAATGATTTTTTTCTTTTATCTTATTTTCTTGGAAAATAATAAAATTATTACAACAAAAATAAGGAGAATCATTTTCTGGATAATGACTTGTGAGCTGGCAGGGGATGCAACCATGGTTGCTATACAGGACCCCTAGTTTAGGGTGACGTTTTTGTGGATAGTATTCACATGACCAAAAAATCAAGGTGTCAGTCAAGCCAAACTCTGAGATATGTAAAAGGAGGAAGATTGTTGATCGTGGACCATCAAGGGTGTAGAAGGATGGGAGATCAGCATGCCTGGATAGCTTCTGCCTCAAACCAAAGTTCAAGCAGTCCATTTTATGTCATTGAGGGACAATTGATTTGAGTGGAACAAGAGTTGGACATTGTTGAAGTCCATCTGCAGCTTGGCCATCAGATCAGAAGGGTGGAACCAGAGGCAAAAAGAATTGTATCATCTGCACACATATGGATGTCACAGAGGTACAGCCAGTGGGAGGTCATTCAGGAAAGCTGAAAATAGTTTAGGCCAAGGACAGAACTCTGGGGATAACAATGCTGATGGGGAGTGGAAGGGATAAGGAATCTCTGTTTCTAACCTACTGAGTCCTACCCCAAGGTAGGAGTGGAACCAGTTGGTAGCAGAGATGGAAAGCCTTGCTGCTGTAAGTTTATCAAGGAGAAGATGGTGGGCTACAGTGTTGAAGGCTTTAGCCAAGTCGACAAAGATGGCAGAGGTGATAAGGCCCTGATCCATGCCTGAGAGAATGAAGTCAGTAAGCCAGACGAAAGAGGAGGAGGTGGAGTGGGATTTATGGAAACCAGAATGGAATGGGCTGAAGAAGGAGGAAGAATCAAGGAAAGGGAAAGCTGAGAAAGCACTAGGTGCTCTTGCAGTTTAGCAAGGGTGGGGAGCCAGAAGATAGGGCACTAATTGCCAGGCAGAATGTGTCACCTCCTTTGGGAAGGAGTATACGGTAGCATGTTTCCAAGGATCAGGACAGAGGCAAGGGAGAAATAAAGGTTGAGATTGGTGGTGTTTGAAGAGTTATGGCTGGGGAAAATAGATGGAGGAGTTTTGAGGCCAAGCCCATCAGGGCTCGTTCCCTTGAGAGAGATCAGAGCTAGGAGGGACTTGAAAGTGTCAGCAGGAGAAATAGGAGAGAAGCAGGAAGGGGAAATGAGGCGGGTGAGCTGGGGAGGGGGGATTCCACGCCAAGTGAAGGAAATTTGATTCGCAGGGTAAGATATGTGTGATTAAAACACCATAAGACAAAACCACGTGTCAAAACAACTATGGCAAAAACCTTCAAGTGCAAATTTACTCATCCAACACCACGCTGGCATGGATCACTACTCCAGTGCACTTTGAGAGAAGTGCAGATTTATTATTCCAGCACCATGCCAAGGATCACCACAACAATGAAGGCTGAAGTTGCATGGTTAAGGCACCTCACTATGTTGTACACTGTGGGGTTTTGTCTTGCAGTGTTTTTCCACGCAGAATTGATCATGTTTCCTGGCCCGTGAGGACTTGATGTGCTACTGAGAGGAGAGGGAGTTGAGAAAGATTTAAGGACTTAATTTTATGGCAGAATTTGGATTGAGCAAGGGAGATCCAGTTTATGTTGAAGTCCCCAAGGATGAGTAACTCACCAGATGAGGCATGAGTAGAGGTAGATGCCTGGGCAGTAGTAGACCCCAGCCACATAGATGGGAGGAGAGAATGGGAGGGAGTTTGAGGAGTAATAGTTCGTAGGCAGACGGGGATGAGACAGAGAGCATAGGGATGGACTGGATAGCAGAGGAAAGATATATAGCAACACCACCACCCCTATTGGTACAATCCTGGTAGCCATGAGCATGCACTGGGATGTCAACCACAGTGTTTGGAATCTTTGGGTAGAGCCAAGAGTCAGAGATGATTAACATGTCAGGCTGAAGGTTAACCATGAGTGGTTGTAGGGGTTGTAGTATGCTGAGTGAGAGTGTTTTACAGTAATTTAATAAATTAAAGTGGATATAAACTATCTATACTGAGAGTGGAAAACAATTTGAGGTACTGTGAGGATTTCTTTCCCTTGCATTCATAGTGAGAGATGCTGCTGCTTGGGAGCTTGATGGCTGCAGATCTGAAGGAATCTTAAGAGGAGAAGTGGCGAGGAACTAATGGATTGAAAGAGCCATGCATCCACAATTGTTTTAAACCATTGGTCTTCTTTGTGCATTCTCACCTAATAGTGGCTTGAGCACCCTAGTACAGTATTCTGTTTTTGGTCCCATTATATTACTGTGGGCTGTCAGGAAACTGATGCAGCATCTACTTGGATATTCTTAGCCTCAGGAGGAGTGTGAAAGGCCATTGGTGCCCCAGTTGTTGAGGGACACATCATCCAATGTGTCTCCTTATTGGGTGTGTGGGTATACTGGCTGGCTCTGCATTGGTATGCAACTGCATTAGCATGCTTGCATCGGTCTTCGCACCATCGCCAAGAAAGAGAGGTGGGATCACACACACCAGGGAAAAAAAGGAAAATGCACCAGCATCCAGATACTGGCCTGGCATTCTACTGCCCTATCCCACCGTACATAATAGAATCTAAACAGGGTTATACCTCCCAGAAGGTCCCACAGTAAAATATATGTCGGGGGTGGGGGTCTATGCAGGAAGGAGGTTGATGGGCTGCAAGTTGGCCTGAAGCTTGATGGTGGAAGTTAACTTTGTGGTGAGCATAAAATAGAGAATAATAGATAGGCAACTGGTGTTATGGATTTCACACACCATGCTGTGTAAAAAAAAATCCACATACACATTAGTTATTTATTTTTATTTTTATAATTACTGGCAACCCCTTTATAAAAATGCAGAGTATCTGCTATTTACAAACACACACACACACACTCTCTCACACACACACACACACACACACTGTCTGTCTGTCTCTCTCTCTCACACACGCTGTCTTTCACACACACACACACACAGACACACACACACATACACACACACACACACACACACTGTGTGTCTCCTCTCTCACACACACGCTTGTCTTTCTCTCTCTCACACACACACTTTCTTTCAGACTGACCTTTTTTCAGCGACGCATCTCCCGATCCGAGACACGCAGGATCAACCAGATAGTCCTTTTCTATTTGGAAGGTGGGATCAACCAGATAAAACATTTAAAAATTCAAATCGAGATGGGAGGGTAGTAATAAAAACGCTTGCCGGGCAAGCGAGAAAACGAGCCGCCATTTTTAAAGCTATTCAGCCCGCCCACTACAGAGCGAACCAATGAAAAGACAGAATACAGATGAGTGACACAACAAAGGAGACGTGGTGGTTTTTGTGTCGTAATAACTTTTGAGTAATGGCATTTTAAGGTGTTTGAAACCGCTTGTTAAAGGGGTTGCCAGTAATTATAACATATTTTAAAAAAAAGCAACATTCCAGATCCAGTAACATTCAATAATTCATATGTATTTAGAAAATGAATTGCAGCTAGACTATCTAGAATAGGAAAATATGAAATACTTTAAGGGTGCATGAAAGATTAAAACAGAATTATACTAATTAGTTATTTAGTATGATGAGCACACATTAACAACACAACAATAAATAACAGCTCATTACAGTAATAATAGTCAATCATACAGAAAAACCTAAAATAAAATGTTATAATCAAAACATTAGATGAAGACACCAGTGCAATGAACTAACAGTTTTCTGCATACAGTACTTGCATGTTTGAAAGGAAATACTAGAAGGAACAAAGTGTAAGTAAGCCTAAAAGCAAGTATGAACAGCTCAAGGGCCATAATCAGGAATTAACACAAGCAACAGTAGCTTGTTTGTTGAGACAACTTCAGCCAGGCATGGCTAGACTAGACTCAAAGGGCAGAGTTAATAACTATGACTGCTAGTGTCCAACATCATCATGAGTTCAACATGAAATTAGTTGTGATATCATCAGCCAACACAATGGTACTTTCAGATGAGAGTAAGTCTGTTGACATATTTACTGTTGCTAAGAAAATGGTTTGTGCTCTCTTTTATTGCAATTGTGAATACATTAAAAAGAAATTCACTTATTATTCTCAATATGACTTCAGCGTTGATTGCAGTGGTTAGTAAGATTTGGAACCTTCTAATAATGGTATTTTTGTAGCTAATATCAACCATCTTCTTCCTTTCTCATTTGAAAACAGTTTCCTCTAGAAAGTTATACATTGGGCCCAATTTTAAAACTTGATTAGAGTGATGTGCTGTACGTTTGTGGGTCATAGCTCTGGGTGCACTCAGAACCCCAGCACTATTTTATAAAGGGTGGGTCCCTGCACCAAAAGCCCAGGAGTTGCCACAGCAGTTCTATGTAATAATGGTGATGAATTTCAGTGATGCACACTTGCAGCGAGAGAAAGGGCACCCAAGGCGTGACTGGTGTTTTTCTTTAATGTGGGGGCTGTGCCCCTGCACCTCCTGCTTATGTATTCTCAACTTCAGGGGTGCATGTCGGGGGTGAAAACTTAAAATATTGAATGCCGCCTGCCGGCAAAAAAAAAAAAAAAAATGCAATGCTGGGACCAAACTCTGCACCTCCCAACCAACCACTCTCCCCACCACGCTAGCGGACCAGCTCAGCAGCTGTCCACCACACCCCTCCCACATGCCATCCCTCCCTGCCTCTCCCCAATGCACGTATATGTGTGTACTCCCATCGCCAGAAATCTCCCACCCCAGTATCCAGTCGCCTCTGCCATGTAGCCCTGAACACAGGCACTGTAACTGAGTCACAATTTTGTAGGCTCCCTTTATGGGTCACCTTGTTCATGGGTACCCTGCCACAGCAGCAGGCTTGCAACAAGCATGTGGTACATCTGCTGGAATTGACTCAAGAATCCTCCCCACACGCCATGCCAACAATAGAGAGCCACAAAGGTGTCTGGAGGGTAAGATTGTCAATGCCAGGAGGGGGCTGGGGGTAGACAGAGCATGGGGAGTACCCTGGGGGCAAGCCAAGGAGCCAGGAAGTTCCAGGTAATAATTTGGCACCCGGCCAGGGTGCAGTGTGTGCAATGTGATGCAGTCGATGGACTGGCAGTCTATGGATGGTTGGCAGGGAGGGAAACGGACCTGGCCCCAGGTGAGCACTGCCATGGCACCTGCCAAAGAGGTTCCATGAGACACAGGCATGTATGGGGAAGACGGCCTGCCACAACATGGGGGGTGGAGTGCCAGAGGACTGCAGTGGTGTCCAGAGAATATTCCTCTCCACCACAAGCCACTCTCACCCTACAGCCAATGCATCCCCCATACATGCTTGTGGCACCTTCTGGGGCAGGTGCCATGGCAGTGCCTACTTGTGGCTAGGTCCATTTCTCTCCTTCCAACCTCCACAGACCTCCAGTCCATTGGCTGCATGGAATTGCACACTGCACTCCAACCAGGTGCCAAATTACCACCTTGAATTTTGGTTTCCCTTATGCCCCTTAGGGCACCCCCATGCTCTGTCAGCCCTTGGCCCTCCTGGCAGGTCCCCTCCTATGGCAAAATCATCACCTACTGAACTCTTAGACCACCTCCTGGTTGGTCTCAAGCAAAGCCCTCATTGCATTCACAGGAGGGCTTGCAAATCAAAAAGGATGTTACAGTCCCACCATGGTGCAAGCACCCTTGTCAATCAATCAATCAATCAATCAAATCTTTATTTATTCAGGCGAACATCATTGAGCACAGCTCATTTGCAAGATGGACCTGTTAAGGTCAAGGTTCAATAATTGGTACATGTATAGGAAGATTTAAAACACGTATATACTTATATACAGTAATCAAGGTTTAATAATTGGTATATGTACATGAATAATTAAAACACTTATATACAGAAATCAGGAACAGAAATTGTTTAAACATAACAGGATATGGTAGGAACATATGAGATGCACTCTAGGTAAAACAGTATATACATATCAACATTGGCAGTAAACATGGCATACATTCAACATGATATACCCAAGATTCCAAAGATCCAAGGGAAGTCAATGTGACAATGAGAAATAGTGATTGGATGACTGAAAGAGTGTCATAGACTGAGACAAGTGACATGGTAGGAAGGGGCATGCATGACTAGAGCAGGAAATGGTGCTAGAACTGGGAGGTGAAAGGCAGTGATAAGGGCTAAGGTAGGAGCCTGGAGTTAATGGGAGAAGATTATAGCCAGGGGTGAGGTATCTGTGGAGATGAATTTAGGAAGTGAATTGCCATGATATGATGGCAGCCTGAGAGGGGAAGGAAAGAACTGCGAATAAACTAGAACTTGTGGAAGCAATTGCATTTTTCAGGGAAGAGACTTATGTATAGATGCTTGAAGGATGCTAAGGATACCCGTTGATCAGCTTCAAGGACTTTTGAATCGTGTTCCATGATATAGCTAGATTATAGCTGATAGTAGATCTCCATGCCGGTGCTGACTTTAGGCACTTTGAGCATAATGAAGTTGTAGCTTAGGTGTAGGTGCCAGCTGTGGCCTGTGGGCAGTTCAATATATAGTTTGGAAGCATCTTAGTTAAAATTCTGTATGTCCACCTGCAGCATTTCTGTTTCTTCTGAGATGTAGAGATGTCCAACCGACTGCTGCATAGAGAGCAATGGTGAGTGTTAAATGGTAGATCTGTTATGAACCTCAGAGCTCTGTGGTATAGTGTATCCAATTTGCATAGGTAGGAGATAGGGCAGTGACTATAGAGGAAGTCTGCATAATCAATTACTGAGAGAAATGTGGCCTGGACCAACCTCATTTTGGAATCTCTGTTTAGAAAGTGCCTTATTCTAAAAAATAGACCAAGTCTCTGGCGAAGCTTTTTAAAAGTTCTTCAATATGAACTGTGTAGTCAAGTTTGCTATCTATCCACACCCCCAAATACTTGAATTTTCTACATAATCAAGGCTTTCACCAAGGATAGTGGATAGCTGGGGAGGTTGTTTAGTAATGAGGGATTTGTATGGCTTTGAGCGAGAAAACATTGCTTTTTGTTTTCTTTTGCATTTAAAAGAAACTTTTTTCCAATAATTGATGTTGTAGTATAGAGAATTCTGTTTGTAGAACTCTCACAAGCTGTAACAGGCGATGGGTTGCTGACATATAAAACAGTGTCATCTGCAACAAGTGTACAGTGGCTTTGGTAAAATTCAATCAATATTATTAATATAAATGGCGAAAAGGATAGGGCCCAGGATAGATCCTTGTGGAACTCCTCTTAGAAGTGGTTTTAGTGGAGATAGGTCTCCTTGCTTCACTTGCTGTGTTCTTCCTGTTAGGTAACACCTGAACCATGTAAGGGAGGATGGATCCAAGCCTATGGAGTGCAAGGAAGAGAGTAGCAGATCATGGTCCACCCTATCAAATGCCTTGCTTAGATCAAGAATACAGCACAAATGCTATTCTTTTATCCAGTTCGGTTTGCAATCGTTTGTAACTTTAGCCAGTGCAGAAATAGTACTATGCTTAGACCGAAACCCGGATTGTGCTGGATTTAAAAATTAGATTCTTCAAGGTAATCTCTTAATTGGATGCTTACCAGTTTTCTAGCAGCTTAGATAGTACTGGAATGATAGAGATTGGCCTATAGTTGTTAAGGTCCATGGGGTCCCCTGATTTCAGTAGAGGAAAACTTGGGTTGTTTTCAAGTTGCAGGAATAGAACCAGATTTTAAGGACAAGTTAAAGGTGTTAAAAGGAACTGCAAGTGCATGCATTGCAGTCTTTAGAAAGTAGGGGTCAA